>CM057823.1:86977923-88310905 GCA_030068075.1 Paguma larvata
ATAGACATTAACAGTTATTTTAAGATTTGTAACTCGTGTGAGCATTACAATTTTGTTAGATAAAAATAGAACTACTCTATGATCCAGCAATTCCACTACTAAACATTTACCCAAAGAATACAAAAATACTATTTCAAAGGGATACATGCATCCTCATGTTTATAGCAGCATTCTCTATAATACCGAAATTATGGAAACAGCCCAAGTCTTCACTGACTGATGAATGGATAAAACAGAGGCGACATACATATGCAATGGGATATTATTTAGTTATAGAAAAAGATGATTTCTTGTCATTTGCAACAATAAGGATGAAGGTAGAGAATAATATGCTAAACAAAATAAGTCGGTCATGAAAAGCAAATACCATATGATTTCATTCATATGTAGAATTTAAGAAAGGAAACAAATGAGCAAAGGGGTAAAAAGAAAAAGAGAGAGAAACAAACCGAGAAACAGACTCTTAACTACAGAGAACAAATGGAAGTTTATCAGAGTGGAAGGGGGTGAGGGGGTTAGTGAAAGAGGTGATGGGGATTAAGGAGTGCACTTGCTGAGATGAGCACTGGGTGATGCATGGAAGTGTTGAGTCACTAAAGTGTACACCCGAAACTGATATTACACTGTATTTTAACTAACTGGAATTTAAACAAAAACTTAAAAAAAAAAACAAAAAAGCAAGGGCAGGTGCATTACTGTTTTCTAAATGAGGAAATGGGATCCAGTCAAGGGCAAATGTGAAAGAGAACCTAGCGTTAGTAGCAAAGCCAGAAGCTCAGAGCCTAAGTGTAGAATTAGTTTTACCTATGGACTCAATGACTATTTTGGCCTTTATTTTTCCTCTACCTTTATTTTTTATCATAGTAAGGAATGAGAAAGAACATAAATAAGTAATTAAATAGTCAATAAATGTAAAAAATGGAATACATTATTAAAATTATGAGAAATTTAAATTTGTTTTTGTGAAGAGATTTTAAAGTATTAAAATTATATATCAAAATGGCAGGCATTCTTTGCATATAAAATGTTGTTGACACAATCTGAACGTTAATATGAAATAAGTTGACAGCCAGCATTGTTAGAGCTGCTACTGTAGAATGTAAATAAATCAAATATCCCACTAATCTAACCCCTCTGTTGCTTGGAACTTCTGAAAGGACAGACACTTGATGCTAAAATTTCTACGCACAGTTATGGACTCGGCATATTTAACAGTGATGTAAGGTACAGATGTACACATTCTTCTTAGAATTTCTTACTCAAGCCGATATCTTTCTTTCTTCCTTTCTTTTTTTTCCCCTTCCCTCTTCCTTCCTTCTTTTCTTCCTTCCTTTCTTCCTTCCTTGCTATCTTCCTTCCTTCCTTCCTTTCCTCCTTCCTTCCTCCCTCCCTCCCTCCCTCCCTCCCTCCCTCCCTTCCTTCCTTCCTTCCTTCCTTCCTTCCTTCCTTCCTTCCTTCCTTCCTTCCTTCCTTCCTTTTTCCTTCTTCCTTCCAGATGTAAGCCACAAGTGTGTTTTTTTAGCATCTTTTTGTCCATTTCTTGTATTTTTTCAGGTCCTATATTGGAGAAGGTCCTCTCAACGTTTTCAAACCATGACATACGTGGAAAATGATACCAGCACCATATACTGGGGGAAATCAAGGAGGTCTTTGGAGGTTAGAGGAAATTGGACTGTGGCATAAGCTAGTAGGGTCCCTGCTGCTGCCCCAGGGCTCCAAAAGAGAAAACTACCTCAGTTTATTTCTAATCCATCCAAGGCACCTGTTCGAAATTGTATGTTGTATTTAAGAATGTGGAATTTGGAATTTTCTGAACAGAGGTTCACATCTAGGCATACCCACTTACTATTTGTATAACATTGGATAAACAATGTCTCTGACATTCGGTTTTTGCATCAATACTATATGAGGAAATGGGATCCAGTCAAGGGCAAATGTGAAAGAGAACCTAGAGATATCATTTACATCCCAACAGAGATGATGAGGATAACTATTTGAAATGGTGGCTAGGATGATAATTAGACCAGAATGCACATTCCTTAGCAAATTCCTTGGCATGCAGGTCATAAGCCTTCAATTTAGTTTGGCGGTAACCTTTCCTCTCCCCCCGTCATGTTCAGATCTGTTAGGAGCAGATAGGGAGAGGGCTGTTGCAGGTGTATGGAGAACTCAGTCAGAAATGAGCTAAGTCACAGAAATAGCATCTAAAGCACAAGTGGGAAGCAAGCACCTTTCATTGAAGTCCTGACGAAATCCGTTTGTTGGACAAGAACCAAAGTTATTTATATGTGTTATTTATTTATTTATTTATTTGTTTGTTTGTTTGTTTATTGCTTTATCCAGACTCATCCCAACTTGATGCTATTGCCTTTGGTTCTAAAGATTCTGCTTTACGCTTCTGTCAGCTCTCACTGTATTTTGGCAACTGAAAATCAAATCTCTTTCCTCTGGCAATAGAACTTCCCCATTGATCTATCTTTGATAAGTTGATAGTGTTGCCCTTGTGCTTTTCATACATCTCAATAAAGGAGAGTGTTATTTCCTGTCATGCATTCAATTATCATATTTTTCCTCAGTTTATAATCAACAGTGGCCTTTAATGTTTGGAAAGATTTGCTATGTGAGCTCTATGATATTTGCAAAGAGAAAGGCAAATGCACAGGGAATGGAGAAGAGAATGTTGGAGCTCAGCGCAGTGATATCATTTAATACACTCATTCACCAACAAGATACTGTGTCCCAAATAGGACAGATTATTTGCTGGAGATCATATAAATATTGAGTGGCAGAATAAGGTCGAAGACCCGGATTTCTCGACTCCATGGGTAGACCCTTGGAGACCCTTTTCCTATTTTATGCTTTTCTCCTTACAGGAGAAAATAAAGTTGCCTTTAAAAGGTCTGCCATCAAAAAGACACAACCTGGGATTTAAAGGTCAGCCATGGAATTCTGAGACCCTTTCTCTGAATTTACAAAGTAGAGCAGAGGAAAAACGCGCATTCTTTTCATTTGTAATTTCACATATGAATTAAACAATTTATAAATTTTTATTGAGATATAATTTACGTACAACATTGTATAAGTTAAAGATATACAATACGTTGATTTGAAACATGTATATATTACACTGTGATGACCACAGTAGCATTAGCTAACACCTCCGTCACCTTACTTAATTACCTTTTTTTTTCTGTGGTGAGTACAAGTAAGATCTAGTCTCTTAGAAACTTTGAAGTTTATAAGACAATATCGTTGACTATAATCTCAATGCATTAGGTCTTCAGAAGTTAATTCTCTACTACTTGCAAGCACGTGCCCTTAAATAACATCTCCCCAAATTTTTAAAGGAATATCAGTAATGTGGGTGCGATATATGGTACCTGTTTATGACGATATTATAGTAATTCAAGTAGGAAAAAGAAACGGCTACCATTTATTTTACTATTTGTTATTCGCTGTATGTCACTCACTATGTTAAGCTGTTTACACAAATCTCATCCAATAATCACAATAATCAATACTGAGATCTTATTATTAACCTAATTTTAATGATGAGTGAATCGAGCTAAGACGGAGAGGTTAAAGGACTTACTTGCTCCATTTCATGAAGATGTAAGATAGAAAGCCAAAATGTGGAGCCGTACCTGCTTGACTCCAGGGACGATATTTCTATCTCTATGCCCACTGTGTCACGCATGTCACAACATTTAAAAGAAGGCTCAAGAAGAGACCATTTGTAGCTCTTTGACTCTTTAAAAAATATATATATATATCACGTGTCTTTCCACAGTCCTGTTTAGACATTGAGGTGCATTTCTTTGGTCCTTTAAGTGGCCCCTAAAATACTGAATCCACAATGAATCGACTTTCACAGGTTTTTCAGAGAAGGAGGGAGACGGCTCATGTACTCAGAGGAAACATCAGATCATCAGGTGTTTGCACCCTCCACCTGGGCCCCACACTTATCACTATTCGGTGGAGTCTTTTTTGTCCTTTTAATGGCTTTTAAAATGGGTCTGTGTAGGCCACCTGTAAATGCAGAGTCACAAATTATTTATCAGTGATCATGACGGAAAAGCTTTCCAATGCAAATTTATCTGAAATATATAAAAATACTATCTTTCAGCACTGAGTGAAGCTGTGCTTGAAAGTAGTTTTTAATATTTGTATATCATTACATTATTATTTTTTCTGCAATGAGAAAAATAAGTCAGTAAAAAATCAGTTGGATTCTATTATATATAAAATACTTGAGAATATACACTAACAAGAAAACAATGTTTATGTCTGGTGAGTAGGATGACCATTGACATTACTTTCTTCTGCAGTTTTTTTATATTTTCTAAATTTTCTATTATTATTAGGAAAATATGTTTATAATCAGTTAAATAGTTTAATATAACTGTCAACTTTCATTAATATTTCCTTCAAAATTGTACTTTTTTTTCTCATCCCCCTCTCCCTCTTTCTTTTCCATATCCTTTTATTTCTTCTATATTTTTTTCATGTAAAGCTTGATTTTGATCATGGCTAATGAATAGTTGGGAGAAGACATAATAAAACACATGATAGATTCATGTAACCACAAGAATGTGAACAAAATCACAGCCTAAAGTCAAAGAGATAATTCCTCCTTGCCTACCATATTAACGCATTGTCAGTTAATTCTTTTCTAATATTTTCTGTTCTGCTAATGGTAGCATGGCACATAAATTACCAAATGAAAATAATCAATTTTCTATAGGAAAATAGTTCTACTATAGTTCTACTATAACATATTTTTGGTTTATTTAACTATTTCCACGATCCTGAGTAGGCATTTTATTTGGAAATATATTCTAGAGAGATGAAATGAATGAAGTAAAATAATTAGAGTAAATAATTATATTGTAAAGTAGCAAAGGGAATGAGCTACTTGTGAAGTGGCATAAAACCAATAAAATCCCAAGTACACTCGGATTATAAGGAACCAAGCGACACCAGTTTCAAAGTCCTAACAACAGGTGACAAATATATTTTCTTTGCCAGAGCATTTCCATTTATGTGAGAAAGGAAGGAACAAAACACAAAAACAAAAACAGAAAGAAAACAAAACAAAACAAAACAAAATGATAAAACTTCAAGAGCTTCAACTGAGCAAATGAAATGACTAAAATATAAAACTAGAGAGTAGACTACTTAGGTAGAGGATAATATAGTTGAGAATAAATCTCTAAAATGAAGAGAATTGTAAGATCTTAACTCTTTATAGTCAAACCATTTTGTAATACATATCAAAGGTAGTACCTATTTTATTTGAGTGAACAGGTTTGACAGGTACATAGGGCAAATTAAACAGATAATTGTGAATAATAAATTTTAATGTTTCCATGAAATAAAATGTGTTGAAATGTTTCAGATGTATTTTTATCTTGCTTTTCTTTTAATAATCCATTTGTTTACTGCTGCCAGAATACTATGAGAAAAAAAAAAAAAGAGACAAATATTTGTTTTGTAGGGTTACTATCTCTGCCTAGCAAGAGGAAACTGAAAAAAATAATTTTCAACGTTCTTTCTTTTTAAATAACTCTAAAGTCAGGGAGTAGTGCCTCGGTAGCTCGGTCACTTGAGTGTCCAATTGTCGATTTCAGCTCAGGTCATGCTCTGAGGGTTGTGGGATCGGGCCCTACATCAGGCTCCAAGCTGAGTGTGGAATCACACCTAAGAATCTCCCTCAGGGCACCTGGGTGGCTCAGTCAGTTAAGCATCCACCTTGGGCTCAGGTCATGATCTCATGGTTTGTGAGTTTGAGCCCCACATCTGGCTCTGTGCTGGTAGCTTAGAGTCTGCTTCTGATTCCGTGTCTCCCTCTCTCTCTGCCCACCCTCTGCTCACACACTGTCTCTCTCTCAAAAGTAAAATAAATATTAAAAAATATTTGAAAGTTAAAAAAAAAGATTCTCTCTCCCTCTGCCCCTCTCCCTCCACTCATGCTCTCTCTCTCTCTAAAATATAAATAAACAAACAAATGAACAAACTCTAAAGTCAGGGAAAGATTTTAATTGATAACAACAAGAATTTTGATATCTAATAGATGCTTCAAATTTGAAATGTTCAAAACCAAATTCTTCCATGTAGGTAAATGGTACCACGATTCATACTGTTATTATAAGTCGAAACCTGGAAGTGCTTCTGACACCCCTTAGTCCCCTATATTGGATTCGTCATTTAATTTCCATGTCTAAATCACAAACTTCACCTTCCTCATTCAAGACTGCAGTTAACATCTTACCTGGAGCGCTGATCTCCCTAAGTGTCTCACTTTATATATCCTTGCCTTACTCTTACCAATTTTTCACATGAAAATAATTAAATAAATAAACCCATAGGGTAACCCTACTTAAAGAAAATCTTCCGATTTTCTTTTCTACGTAGAATAAAATCCACATACTGCAGTGATATACATAACTTTATATGATTTGGCCCCTATCTTGTCTACACCTCATCCTGAATTCAACTCCTTTTCTTTCTCCATGAACAACCACATGCTACCTGCATTTCAGTCTTGAAAACTGTCCTACCTCTTTCTGGCCTCAGAGCCTCTGTGCCGTCCTGTTCCTTCTGTTTCAAAAATTCTCCTTCTTCCCACTCCTTACCTACCACCCATCCACTCTCTAACTGTTTCTCCAATTTTCCCTTTGCTCGCCTTAAGTCTTGCTTAAAAAATAGGAGTGGTGGAAAACAGTGTGGCCATTCCTCAAAAGATTGAACATAGAGTCACCTTACGATCTAGAAATTTCGCTCTGGGTATATATCCCAAAGAATTGAAAGTAGGGATTCAAACATATCTTTGTACATCAGTGTTCATAAGAGTATTAGTATAGCTAATTTGTGGAAGCAACCCAAATGTCCAGTAGATTAATAAACAAAATGTAATATATACATAAAATGGAACATCATTAGCCTAAAATGGAATGATTTTCAGATACTTGCTCCAAAGTGGATGAACTTCAAAAATAAAATGTAATGCTCAGTAATGCATGCTAAGTAAAATAAATCAGACACAAGAGGACAAATATCATAGGATTCCACTTGTATGAGATACATAGAAACAAAAGGTAAAAAATTGGTTACCAGGGACTAAGGTGGGGACATTGGGGATGGAGAAGGGGACTTATTGTTTAATGGGTACAGAGCTTCATTCGGGATGAGGCAAAATTTCTGATAGTGTTGATGGTTGCACACAATATGAATATACTTAGTGTCACTGAATTGTACACCTAAATATTGTTTAATGTATCTTACATATATTTTATCACAATAAAAATATCTAAAAACTCACGGAGGCATTCATTTTTTAAAAAAAATATTTCTCAACAATCTTCTCCTTAATTAAATTTGTCATTAAATTTAAAAATTTAAAATTTATAATTGCATGCCTGCTTTTATTCTTTCTATTAGTAAGCCTTCCATATTAGCCTGTAAGTTCCATGAGAGTGGGAACCTTGTTTTTTGTTTTATTTTTTGTCTTTTTGGTTGCATTGTTTGTTTTTAGTTTTCCACTGCCCAATTTCTGCCGAGCACCAACAGCCCCTGAGTAAATATCAGCTAAATGAATGGATAAAACCTGCATATATGACAGAATCCAATATGAATGTTTTAAATAATCATTTTATTTTGAGATACTTGTATATTTACATAGAATTCTCATATATTCTTCTCCCAGTTTCCCCTAGTGTTAACATCTTATATTGCCATGATACTTTATCTAACTAAGAAGAGCGATGTTACTATATCACTATTAAATGTCCTCCAGACTTTAGTAGGATTTGTCTACCTTTTCCACCAAATCTATTTTTCTGTTCCAGGACCCGATTCAGGAAGATGGCAGTTTTGATGGTACTGATACAGAGTGATAATTTTCTGAATTACCATGGTAGTTTCCAGAATAAGACTACAATATCAGGAAGGAAACGAAATACACGTACACCTCACATTATCATAACTCTTTCTTTAGTACTGTCTGAGCTTTCTGCTAATTACATAGGAATATATTTTTTTCTTTATTTCCCAAGTCAGTGTTAGTTTGTTTATAGAAGTAAAAAGTAACCGTTCCTTTAAGTAATTTCCAAAAAATATCCCCTCTTTGGAATTATAATTTAGCATTCAAAACTTGCTTTTTTCTTTTCTTTCTTATTTTTTAATACACCTTTGTGCTCACATGCTTTAAATACCTCCTTAAGCTCCAAACAGAGAATATTGAAAGCAAAGATATGCTTTTTTGAAAGGACTTTTATCCTCTTCTATCATTATTTACAACTTAAGCATTTGCATCTAGATATCCACACAACACACACTCTGGTGCTCTCCGATCGGCACACTCGGCAGAGCAAACAGGTGTAGAAGCAGCCAGTAGCAGCATCTGTCAGCGAGTGCCACACAAAACCCAGACTATTTTCCAACAGCTGGACACCAGTTTGAAGACACCCGAGAAATCACGTGAACTTGGCATATTTCAGAAACAGGTGTCAATGCCAAGTTTCTTCTTTGGAAAAGCAAACAGCTCTCTACCACTTTCTTCTTCCTTAAACAAAAAAGCCAACACCAATGAGATGTTCTGTAAGGATTTAGCCACAAGTTTTAATCAAAATGATTTTCAAAACATCTCAGGGATTTTGCCTGAAAAGAAAAATAACACCAACATTACAATAGCGTTAGACTTCATATTTTTTTAAATATTTTGTTGGCAAACTAAGATTTTAACTACTTAAAAGAAGTACTATTTCTTAATTTAACAAGAAGGGATTTTGTTGTAATCTTAATATGAACAACTTGGTGTTTTATTAATGTTTAATGATTTAAAGCAAAATAATGTTGGGGCACCTGGGTGGTTCAGTCTGTTAAGTGTCCTACTTCAGCTCAAATCATTATCTCATGCTTCATGAGTTCGAACCTTGAGCTGGGCTCTGTGCTAACAGCTCAGATCCTGGAGCCTGCCTCAGTTACTGTGTCTCCCTATCTCTCTCTGCCCCTCCCCCACTTGTTCTCTTTCTCTCTCTCCCCCTTTCTCTCTCTCTTTCAAAAATAAACACTAAAACATTTTTAAAGCAAAATAATATTGAATCTAAAACTTATTCAATTTTCAACTGTCATTTTCTCTTTAGATTCTAGATTCATGGACTATATATTAAAAATAATATATTTTTCTTTAAAGAAGTCATCATCAATACATTCTGAAAGATATACAATTTTATATGTAACTAAAAATAAATTCATGTTGTTGCCCAAATTGTATTCTAGGGCATACTTGAAAAATATGTTTGTGGGGGACCTGGGTGTCTCAGCCAGTTAAGTGTCTGACTTCAGCTTTGGTCATGATCTCATGGTTTGTGAGTTCAATCCCTGCATTGGGCTCTGTGCTGACAACTCAGAGCCTGGAGCCTCTGTTGGATTCTGTGTCTCCCTCTCTCTCTGCCCCTCCCCTGCTCATGCTCTGTCTCTCTCTGTCTCTCAATAATAAATAAAAACATTCAAAATTTTAAAAAGTATTTTTGTTTTTAATTAAATAAAAAAAAAACTCCTCTAGAAAAAAAATTATAGTAAAAGGCAAGTATTTTGAGTTTCAAACAGCTTAAAAATAAGGGAAAAAAGTGAGTGCATTAAATAAAACAATTCAAATGTATGTTTTAAATTACAACTGTTTAAACATATTTAATTTTGAAAAGAAAAAAGAAAATCACTGCAACTAATTTTAAAGATATGTTACAATATGAAAGCAAATAATAAGAAACAAAACGATTATAAATAAAAATAACTTTATTTGAAACTCTGATATTAATGTCTAATATATTCCATTTGTTGTCCATGTTATCTCAAATTATTACATCGCCTCTTAGGTCTGAAAGGAATGTGTGAGTGACACTAAAGTGTGTTAAAAATGTGTATCATGGGGCGCCTGGGTGGCTCCTTCAGCTAAGCAAATGACTTTGGCTCAGGTCATGATCTCATGGTTCATGAGTTTGAGTCCCGCTTTGGGGGACCCCCGAATCAAGCGAAGTTGAACCCCACTTCGGGTGAACACCAGCCCAACTTCGGGTGAACCCTGTTTTTCACTCTCTTTCTCCCTGTCTCCCTCTCTCTCTCTCTTTCTTTCTTTCTCTGCCACTCATGGATGGGATTCCCCCTCTCTCCCTCTTCCTGCCCCTCACTCACTCGACCCCCGCATCAAGCGAAGTTGAACCCCACTTCGGGTGAACACCAGCCCAGCTTCGGGTGAACCCTGTTTTTCACTCTCTTTCTCCCTGTCTACCTCTCTCTCTCTCTCTCTTTCTTTCTCTGCCACTCATGGATGGGATTCCCCCTCTCTCCCTCTTTCTGCCCCTCATTCACTTGTGCCCTCTCTGTCCCTCTCTCTCAAAAAAAAAAATATGTGTTATGGACACAGATATAGATTCAAATTATAACCCTGATACCAGCCTGTGTGCATTACGGCCCATTTCCTAACATTTCTGGCCCTCTCTTCTGGAATATTGGGTATATTAATATTTCTCCCATATTATTATTCTAAGATTTGCAAAGAGGTTATGTATACAAAAGTCTTCCAAAGTCTCTGGCCAAGAGTAAACTTTCTATATATTTTAGGTATTTTTTTCATAATATATTCTATATTTGACCTTCACTTAGAGGTATCAAACAAATAGGTGTTCCTCAGCTATGTGAGT
This sequence comes from Paguma larvata, assembly GCA_030068075.1. Taxonomy (NCBI): domain Eukaryota; kingdom Metazoa; phylum Chordata; class Mammalia; order Carnivora; family Viverridae; genus Paguma; species Paguma larvata. The sequence continues at coordinate 86,988,624 of CM057823.1, forward strand.
CGGGGTAACTTATGTGTGAATTCCTAAAAGGAGTAAGAGGCCTATTAAAGATTTTTTAAATAATTTTAATATTTACATCCAAAGCAGGATAATATGAAGAGATAGTCTCAAAAAAGATGAACACTTTGTCTACATGCATGACCCAATCAACAGTTATCACCAAAGATTCAACTGCAGAAAAATGCAATAAAACCTACCCCCAAATGCCTTTAGCTTGGTATTCTAAACGATAGCATAACATTTCCTTTTTTTCACATAACCGATATGGTCAGCCATATTCAGCAACTTAGTTCTTCTTTTCTGATAAGCTAGTACATTAATTTACTTTCTGAAGCTGTTGAAGGAAGAAATAATTATTCGCCACTTCTATTCTAACAAGTGTCAATTTTTCCAGCTCACGCAGTATAAATAATTGCCTTCACATCAAGAGGAAAAAGGTTTTTGTTCTCAGGGTCTCTTTACCTGACCTCGAGAAGAGTGTGGGGAATAACGCTCTACTTCTCTTTGTGTTTTTTACCTTGGATAAGAATGTCCTTATCTCATATTCCGTAAAATCTACCACAGTTTTATACTTTATGTAACTTGGAGGCGTATAAAGAAAACTTGTATTCTGTAGGTTAAAATAATGAAGAATAGTGGTCTTCTATGTTCCACATCGACTAAGTATTTTCATTCTATGTAATTTTCCCTTGCAATAACAATGTAAAATGAATCCAAATTGTCTTCATCACATTTAAATTTGATAGATGTATTTAAAAATTATAAATTGACACTGAGTCAGAGATTAAATATAAAATACTAAGAGATCATCTAGTAGAAGAGAGCATTCATAGAAGGACCAGTGTTATGCTAGAATCCTTCAAGATGGCTTTTCGCATATGCCGTATAAATCAGAATTGATTATTTCCTTCCGCTGTGCTATAAGTCATTATTCAAAAACAGCAGGTACTGCTCTGGGATATAATTTAGTATATACTTTCAGGAATTAGTAATGCAGTAATTTCAGTTTTATTTCTTGAAGTGTTTTAATTGCTAGATTTAATAGCAGAAAGAATTTTGACACCATGTTCTTTTCTTTGAGTTTGGATATGAAGGTAATATTAAACATACAATGCACTTTGAATATATACTTAGAATTTAACAGATTGGAAAGGTCAAATCTTCTTCTGAACCAAGACTTATGTTTTTCTTCATTAAACTTCTTAGTCTGAGCTTGGACTACGCCTGAGATATTTGTGACTGTATATAATTCATGGTCTTCATGTTGGAGGAACCAAAACAAGCAACAACACACAGACACATAGTTCCTATAATTATTACCTACCTTTATCAACAAAAATTAAATAAGAAGCATCTGCCACTAAATCCTGTGCTATTACAGAGAACTTGTTATATTAGAGATTAGGTTTATGTAACATATCTTGGATTTTTTCATTCTGTTTGTAATCCATAAGATCCTAAGAGGGATATCCATTTTCAAATACAACAATATCTGTAACAATATCTGTGTGTACAGTGTTCAAATCTAATAACAATTCAACAAATAGTTATGCTTTTATTACGTTAAGATGTAGTTACTGGGAAGGTAGTTCACATGGCGGCAGAGGAAGATCCTGAACTCACCTCCTCCCATACACACAACCAATCTGTACTGTGTGCTATGTCTGAAAAATTCGATTTGATAAAGACCTGAAAACAGTAAAGTTATACAGTACAGTACAGCTTTTCCATAACAAAGGATAAAAGGGCCACATCAAGATGGATAAGAGAGGCAGGGATTTGGACTCCCCCAAGTTCCACTCTGACTGTAGTAATCTGCAATTAAGAGATATTTCACAAATGCAGCATTCTTCCTGAGGAGCACAGAGTTCGTGCCCCACATTAAGCCCCTCAGTTCCTGGGACCAGCCAATTGAGACAAACACCAACATGTCTGACTTTGAACACCAATTGGTCTTACATCCCAGAAAACCATACAGTTGTAAGGAATGGAGATTCTGCTCTTAAAGGGCTCATTTGCATACTCACTTGTCCTGGGACCAAGCACCAAAATAGAAGTATGAAAAGTGCTGAGACTCAGGCTAACATTTTATTCAATGGCAAAAAAAAAAAAAAAAAAATTTCCCTTTAAGATCAAAAATAAGACAAAGACACCAACCCACACCACTTTTATTCAACATAGTATTTGAAGTTTTAGTCAGCAATTAGGTAGGAAAAAGAAATAAAATGCATCCAAATTGGAAAAGAAGAAATAAAACTGTCAGTATTTATGGACCATATGATTATATATATAGAAAACCCTAAACAAACCAAAAACAAAAAACCTGCTAGAACTAATATACAAATTCGATAAAGTTGCAAGTTACGAAATCAATATACAAAAATCTGTTTTGTCTTATACACTAACAGCAAAATATCTGAAAGAGAAATTAAGAAAACAATCCCATTTACAATTGCATCAAAAGGAATAAAATACCCGGAAATAAGTTTAACCAATGAGGTACACTGAAAACTACAAGGCATTGCTGAAAGAAATTGAAGACAACACATGTAAATGGGAAGATATTCCAGGTTCAAGGATTGGAAGACTTAATGTTGTTAAGCTGTACAAAGCCATTTACAGATTCAATAGGATCCATATTAAAATTCCAGTGGCATTTTTTTCACAGAATTCAAACAAACAGCTTAAAGTTTTCATGGAACCACAAAACACCCCAAAAAGTTAAAGCAACCTGGAGAAAGAAGAATAAAACTGAAGGTATCATGCTTCCTGATTTTAAACTATATTACAAGACTATAGTAATCAAAACATTATGATATTGACATTAGAATAGACCAATAGACAAATGAAGCAGAAGAGAGCCCCGAAGTAAACCCACGCACATGTGGTCAGTTAGTTTACCACAAATGAGGTGAAAATCTACAATGGGAAAAGGACAATGTCTTCAGTAGGAAAAGATGAACAGCCTCAGCGAAAGAATGAAACGGTTCATTATTTCACACCATACACAAAAATGAACTGAAAATGGACTAAAGAGCTGAATGTAAGACTGAAATGATGGAACTCCCAGAAGGAAACATAGATGATAGGGTCCATGACATCAGTCTTGGTGATAATTTTATGGATCTGACTTGAAAGGCAATGGCGACATAAGCAAATATAAACAAACAGGACTACCTCGAGCTAAAATCTTCTTCATGGTAAAGGGAACCGTAAAAGTAAAAGGCAACCTTGAGCAGGAGAAGATACAACTGACCCTTGAACAAAGTGTGTTAGCCGCACTGACCATCCACACAGTAAAAAATCTACAAATAATTTTATCCCCGCAAAGTTTAACTACTAAATAGCCAACTGTTGACCAGAAGACTTACCAGGAGCAAATAGTCGATTAACACGTATTTTGTATGTTATATGTATTATATACTGTATTTTTACAATAAAGAAAGGTATAGAAAGGAAAACATTGTCAAGAAAATCAGAAGGAAGAGGATATACACTTCTAATATTGTACAACATTTTTCAAAAACATCCATATGTAAGTGGACCCACACAGTTCAAACCAATGTTGTTCAAAGATCATTGTATTTGCAAATCATATATCTTATGAGAGATTAATATCCAATATATATATATATATATATATATAGAACTTATACAGCTCAATAACAAACAAATTTAAAAAATGGGCAGAGAATCTGAATAGAGAAGTTACCAAGGAAGACATAAAGATGGCCAACAGGCACACACAAAAAAAATCTCAACATCACTAATTATCAGGGAAATGCAATCAAAACCATAATAAGATATCACTTCGCACTTGTCACAAGGGCTATTATCAGAAAGACAAGAAATAAGTGTTGAAGAGGATATCGTACTCTGTTGGTGGGAATGTTAATTGGTACAGCCACTATGGAAAACAGTATGGAGGATTCTCAGAAAGAAAGAAAGAAAAAAAAAATAGAACTATCAAATGAACCAGCTACCCACTTCTGGGTATTTTCCCGAAGAAAATGGGAACACTAATTTGAAAAGACACATGCACCCCTATGTTCCTTGCCTCATTATTTACAATAGCCAGGACATGGAAAAAACAAAACAAACAAAACGTGTATCTATTGACAGATGAATGGATAAATATAAAATGAAAACTACTCAGTCGTAAAAAGAATGAAATATTGCAATATGCGACAATGCAGACAGACTTTGAGGCTACTATGTTAAATAAGTCACAGAGAAAGAGAAATGCCATGTGATTTTACTTATCTGTGAAATCTAGAAAGCAACTTCACAGATACAGAAAACAGACTGGTAGTTGCCAGAGAGCAGGATGTTGGGGGATGGGCAAAATGGGTGAAGGGTATCAAGAGGTACAAACTTCCAACTACAAAATAAATAAGTCGTGAGGATTAATGTACAGCGTGATGACTATAGCTAATATTGTACTGCAAGTTTAAAAGATGCTAAGAAAGTAAATCTTAAAAATTAAAAGGAAAAAACTAATTTTCTATGGTGACAGATGGTAACTACACTTACAGTGGCGATCGTTTCTCAGTATATACAAATATAGAATCATTTGTTGTGTGCCCAAAGTTAGGATAATGCATGTCTTAATTATACTTCAAAAAAAGAAAACAAAAAATCCTAAAGACCTATGTATATAGATAGTCCTCAGCTGCTTTACTCGTAACAAAATCTACATCCTCCATAACTGTATGAGGTATTTCCAAAATCATTTTTAAAAAATTCCCTCCTAAATGTGTCATCAGATTCATTTGTTTTATGGATATGTTAAATATAATTCTTTGGCAATGGTTGCAAAATTTTAGCTGGATGTTTCTTCACAGTAAACAACAGTAAACTGCAATTTATTGCTTCTAGTAAACTGATTTATTGTTGTAAACATAGTTTTTCATTAATCAGCTCACAATATTCATTGGTCATTCAACAACATATGCATTATTTATTCTATGAATATGGGAATAACATGAACTTACATGAAGGATATCTTAAAAAGATAAATTTTAATGCTTTACTCTGGAATCATTATATACACTACTCAATATGCTACAGTATTTACATTAAATAATTAAGAGAAATTATTTTATAACAACAATCCAAGTCAGTGATAGATTTAATCATCAATAAAAATAAAACTTGATCCACATACTTTATTGCCAAAGAGTGAATTTATATTTTACACAAACTTTTAAGAAAGTTTAAATGAAAAAAAAAACCTACTTTTTAAAATTCTGTATTAAAGAAAATATTTCTTTATGCAAACATACCCCTTAATTCCATAACTTATTTTCTAGTGTTTTGATGTCGGAGATGACAGAATATTTTATCATTTTATTTTGTTGATTTCTTTTTATGTGAAAATATTAATTTGACTTCAACATTTTGTGTTTATCAATAAAGTGTCTTTTAATACCAGCCATAATATAGAAACAGATATGAGCCTTTTATTCTTTTGTGAAAGGTGATATACTGGACTATAGATTGTTGCTTTCTGTTAGGATTGCATTTTATTCTATTTAGAAGAAGTAAACAGAAAATATATACTTTTTGATGTTTAGAAAATAAAATGAAAGGTTGCAAGATGGCCTTCTATTTAATTTCATGTTTTAAAGCCTTTATTGTAAACCCATTTGCTTTCAGATCCAATGGAAGTTTTGTAGACTGTCTTTAAGCTTTTCTAGTTTTCGCATGATGTAGTACATGTGATTTTAAAATATAAGTAAAATGGGGCACCTGGATGGTTCGGTTGGTTAAGCGTCTAAATTTGGCTCAGGTCATGACCTCATGGCTAGTGAGTTTGAGCCCTGCATCGGGCTCTGTGCTGACAGCTTAAAGTCTAGAGCCTGCTTAGGATTTTGTGTCTCCCTCACTCTGCCCTCCCTCCCTTGCTTGTGCTCTGTCTGTCTCTCTCTCTCTCAAAAATAAATAAATATTAAAAAATTAATATATGTATATATATAAGGAAAGTAACCCAAATAATTTTACATAAGCTTTGTCATTTCTTTCACAAACCAAAGAATTCTTCATTCCAATCCCATCATTCTACTCTATTGTTATAAAATGGGTATTTATGGCACTACTTTTAAAGAATAGGCCAATGAGTCTTGAAGTTCTGGATGGAGACCCTGTTTTACTTAATATTTTGATCATGTCTAACTACACAAGGGCGATAGTCAAGTTAGCTTCATAATAGCCAGAAGAAATGCCTCTAATCCAATTGGTCACAGGGCAGCTATCACCAAAACCAATTTCTTTATAATTAAAAGGTGCTCCCAGGCTCTGTAAAAACTTGGAAGTTGCCCATGGATTTGGGAGAAGAAGGGGATTTTTTTTTTCATAGACAGACACCACATTGAAGCAATTTCTGAAACACACTGATAAGCTTTGCTTTTGAATTTATATTCAAGAGCTCAATAGTTGCTACCTATGAGAACAGCTCACACTTCTAAACTGACTCGTGTCCTGTAAAGATTAAGGACAGAGGCCTCTAGAAGATTAGCATGTCGCTTGGTTTAAGTGACATACAATCCATTTTATTGACATGGACTCCATCCTGCAAAACAAGCACTTTTGGACTGAAACATAATGAAAACTTGGTGTACCTTTATAGGCCAGCATACAATATGTTTTTACACATTAGTGCTGCCTCATATAGGCAGTGTCTGTAAATGAAACCAGCAGTCCTCATAATGGATGGCATGTAGGCACATACTTCAGAATACTAATTCAACGGAACATACCCAAGAAGCTTTACATTACTTTTTAATTTTACCCAAGTCTTGCCATAGTCCAAAGTTATTAAGCTGTATTCATTGAATTCGGCAGGCTATTACTTTGCATTGTTACGATTCTTATTGCATCTCGGCATTCAATTGTGAAGCCAAACAGGCTTTGATTTGATTTCTAATTGTTTGTTTTCAGCAACTGGAACCTGAGTTTGTTGCTTCTGTGTAGAGCAGAAAGAACATAAGTGGGTAGGTGAAGAGTTCTCTCATTTCACTTTTAACGCCATTTTAACAGGAAGTGTGGTTTGGATTCCACCTTTGTTACAATACAGCTACATAACAGAGATGTGAAATGCCACTGAATTTAAACTGTCTAACTACATTGGAGAGCTGACATTTTATAACGTTTCTACCTGCGACTTGAACTCCATTATTATGAGGAAATAACCCTGTGCCAACATTTTGGAAAATAATTCTACCATGCTTTCTCTTTTGGTTTTGATCTACAGCATACAAGTGCTGCATATCTTGAGACAGAAAGAGATCAGAAAGCTGGCCTACCAAGGCATTATGAGAAAGTTTCATTAGAGAAAACATATTAGCAAGAAAGCCGTCATTTCCATAAAGTATATCCACTATTTAGAAATTTTTGGAATACATTTATAGAGATAGAGTGTAAGGAAAAGATAATATGTTCCACCACACTTTGTTAGTCAATTTAAGTTACCTTACCTTAAGTTAAAATTTAAATTGCAGTAATATATTACTAAAACTAGGCCATACGTGTGAATTATAATACAAATGTCCTTTTTAAAATATCCATTATTTTTGCAATACAACCATTTTGGTTCTTTTTTATAATGGATATATCTTTTATTTATTTTTGTTTCCTCCTTCACTTCATTTGTTACATCAAATGTAGAAGGTAATTATTTTCTTTTCTTTTTTTTTTTTTTTTTTCAAGCAGTCTTCATGTCCAGTGCAGAGCCCAATGTGGAGCTTGAAATCATAACCCTGAGATCAAGACCTGAGTTGAGACAAGAGTTCGATGCTTAATCAACTGATCCAGTTATGCACACCCATACAAGGTAATTCTTTAGTCTGCCCAGCTCCTGAATATTTGTAAAAAATGCAACTAGTTATTGTTTGTTTAGTTTCATCTATTAGAAACAAAGCTCTTAAACAGAACAACTAAATCTGAACAGGTGAGAACAGACTTTTCATCTGAAATAAGCCCTTTGCATTTGATAGACAGACTTTTCAGTTTAATCTTTCATCAGTAAACTCTGGAGAGCATGGCTGGCTTCTTTTCTTGACCTTCTTGGGAATTATTCTGTCTTAACTCTGTCTTTGTTGTTTGTTACAGCTCACCATTTCTAAGGAACTTATCCCATGATACACACAGTTATTGTGGATGCTGTAGTTCCCCAGTACAGTGTAGTCAAATGAAATAATCACCAGACCACAAAGAAATTGGAGTTTTGCCATAAACTATATCTGTTACAAGACATATGCCACTTAAAGCCTCCGAGACTCTGTTTCCCCATTTGTAAAATTAACAGACTTCATTATATGACATGTTCTGGTAGTAAAATTCCATCATTAGCCCTAACTTCCTCCCTCAAATGAAACCAGAAGTATCTTTGAATAAATTAATACGGTCAATTTCTCGGCTGTCTTATGACTAGCACCCTTTCAAGTTATCTATGCACCTCACCTCAATGATCTCATCAACTTTGAGTCTTTCTACAAGTAGAAGGGAAGGTCACACAATTCAGCGACCTTAGGATTTTTACATCTAACTTTTAGGGGATGTTTTCTTATCTTTGGGAAGAAAATGGTGTAATGTAGCAGAAAGAGCACAACGAGAGACTTTGGGGAAGTAGCTTAGACTGCGTAAGTCAGGTTCACACACGCGATAAATCGGAGACACATTTAGCTATATTACAGTGTTGTAAGAATTTGGTGCACGACAGTACTCAGTGTTTATTCTCTAATCTGTTTCCTTTCCCTTTCCAATATTCAAATGTTTTCTTTTAGATTCAATTAGGGGGGAATTGGGAGAAAGTGTCTGAGGCTCAAAAGTTTGAGTGTGGACCTTACTTGAGAAGGAAAGAATAGAATGTTCTGAGGAAAAATGAGACTTTCAGAGAAACGATCAGGGATTGCAATATTTCTTCTCTCATAGTCAGCAATTATATTAATAGTTATTGTTTGTTGTGTTTGTAAAAACCATTCTGATGCTGGAATATCTTCCTTATACCCTCATCCCCTCATCGTCTCCCCCATCAAAAAAAAAAAAAAAAAACAAAAAAAAACCAGACATTAACAGAATTTTGCTACATGATGAGACACTAGAACAGAGAGAACAAGAATGGGGACATATAGGGACACCTGGGTGGCTCAGTCGGTTGAGTGTCCGACTTCGGCTCAGGTCATGATCTCGTGGTTCCTGAGTTCGAGCCCCAGGTTGGGTTCTGTGCTGACAGCTCAGAGCCTGAAGCCTGCTTCAGATTCTGTGTCTCCCTCTCTCTCTGCTCCTCGCCTGCCCACACTCTGTCTCTCTCTTTCTCTCTCAAAAATAAATAAACATTAAAAGAAATTAAATAAAAGAATGAGGACATATACAGAATGATAATGAACTTTGTCATTTCAATAAATGATGTAATATTCAGCACTTGTAATTAGTTAGGATTATAAATGCTGATACTAATGCATGTAAAAGACACGTATTTGAAGCAAAACCTTTCACAATGCTTTTATATGTACGAACACCTATACAACAGACCTATATAATAAAATGGTAACAGGAATAAACTTTGAGGAGTAATATAATAGGGTAGAAAAAAAGAGGCCAAGTAGGGAAATATTCACTTTTGACTCTATATCCCTATAGCCATATGTTAGAATTCTAATATTACTCTTATAATTAAAGCAGAGACAATTTTATAAACAAGAAAGAGAATTTCTCCTAACCTTCTCTTTTTTATTTCTTTTCTTTCTTTTCTTTTCTATTTCATTTTTGCAAAGAGAAGGATGGATGTTGTTGAAGTGCCTGGAGATACAGTATAAACTTGGCCCCTGAGAACTCCTCTTTCACCCAAGATATACATGTTAGTAATAGGTGTAGGAAGGGTAAGTTTTGAGGCAAGAGAAGTAATTTTGTTCTTTACTTTTAGAGCATAAATTCAAAGAAGAGAAATAGAATGTGTGAAGAATCAGTTAGACAGGGAGAAGACATTGGGAATTTAGAGGGATACTGAAACCTCACAAACTAGAATATTTAACAGATATTTTGAGAAAAAAAATGTTTGAGTTGTTACAATATAAACTCTATCATCTTAAAATTTTTATTTAAATCTAAGTTGTTCATGGTCTGGGGACTGTCTGTCTATCTCCATCTCCCTATCTGTGTACCAATTGACACTAGTTAAAGGGATGCTTTTTTTCCTCTGGGATGACATGCCACCAAATAAAAATAACATATATGATTAAGAGATCCGAAGGCAGGCAATTCCTATTAAAATAAAACCAGCATTCTTCACATAGCTAGAACAATCAATCCTAAAATTTGTATGGAATCAGAAAAGACCACAAATAGCCAAAGCTATCTTGAAAAAGAAAACCAAAGCTGGAGGCATCACAATCACAGACTTCAGAATGCATTACAAAGCTGTAATCATCAAGACAGTATGGTCTTGGCACAAAATTACACACTCAGATCAGTGGAATAGAATAGAGACCCCAGAAATGAACCCACAAACATATGGCCAAGGCAGGAAAGAATATACAACGGAATAATGGCAGTCTCTTCAGCAAATGGTGCTGCGAAAACTGGACAGTGACATGTAGAAAAATGAATCTGGACCACTTTCTTACATCATATCCAAAAATAAACACAAAATGGATGAAAGACCTAAACGTAAGACAGGAAGCCATTAAAATCCTAGAGGAAAAAGCAGGCAAAAACCTCTTTGACCTCTGCCACAGCAACTTCTTACTCAACACGACTCAGGAGACAAGGGAAACAAAAACAAAAATGAACTATTGGGACCTCATCAAAATAAAAGTCTCCTGCACAGCGAAGGAAACAATCAACAAAACTAAAATGCAACCGACAGAATGGGAAAAGGTATTTGCAAATGACACGTCAGATAAAGGGCTAGTATCCAAAATCTATAAGGGACTTATCAAACTTAATACCCAACAAACAAATAATCCAGTGAAGAAAAGGGCAAAACACATCAATAGTCACTTCTCAAAGAAGATATCCAGATGGCCAACCGGCACATGAAAAGTTGCTCAACATCACTCATCATCAGAGAAATACAAATCAAAACCGTGATGAGATACCACCTCACACCAGTCAGAATGGCTAACATTAACAACTCAGACAAAAACAGATGTTGGTGAGGATGAGGAGAAAGAGGATCTCCTTTACACTGCTGGTAGGGACGTACATTGGCGCAGCCACTCTGGAAAACAGTATGGAGGTTCCATAAAAGGTAAAAATAGAACTACCTTGCATTCCAACAATTGACCTACTAGGTAACTATCCAAGGGATACAGGTGTGCTGTTTTGAAGGAGCACATGCATGCCAATGTCTATAACAGTGCTATCAACAATAGCCAAAGTATGGAAAGAGCCCAAATGTGCATTGACAAGTGAGTGGATAAAGAAGATGTGGTGTATATATATACACACATAAACACAATGGAGTATTACTCCGCAATCAAAAAGAATGAAATCTTGCCTTTTGTAACTATTGAATGGAAATAGAGGGTATTATGCTAAGCAAAATTAGTCAGTCAGAGAAAGACAGATATCATATGACTTCACTCACATGTGGAAGTTAAGATACAAAACAGATGAACAAGAGGGAAGGGAAGCAAAAATAATATAAAAATAGGGAGAGGGAACAGAACATAAGAGACTCTTAAATATAGAAACAGAGTGTTGCTGGAGGGATTGTGGGAGGGGGGGATGGGCTAAATTGGTAAGGACCATTAAGGAATCCACTCCTGAAATCACTGTTGCACAATATGCTAACTTGGATGTAAATTAAAATAATAAATTAATTTTAAAAAGAGAGATCTGAAGGCAGAGTATATACTGTAGGAGCATGATTCTATATAAATTCATGAAAATCCAGAGAAGTCTGAAATGCACTGAAAGAGTCAGCTTTAGTCAAGTCTATCTAGGTTTCATAGGGAAGAGTGAACACATCTGCTATATTAGTTGTACTAAAAAAAATTTTAAAAATAAAAATTAAAATTAAATTTGTTTTCTTTTTAACCGAAGAAATCTTAAATGTAATGACCATGAAAACGAAAAACAAATTGAACAATGATAAAATACATGAATCTATTAAAAAACAGGAAAACCCCCACCTGGCATCAAAAGATGGACAAACAAGATCTCCTCTTCTACCTTTCCTCCTGGGTGAAAGGGGAAAGAAGGTATGGAGGATAAAGGGCATGGTAAAAAGAATGGGATAAGAGTGCAAACTAGTCCTTTGTTGTCATTTCAACAGTCTTCATGGCATCTTCATCTTGGATTCCACCTCAAGAAACCACATTGTGCATACATAAGAAGTAACTCCTATTCTGTTAGAGTTTTATTATGAGATAGCAGGAATTCAGTCTCATCATCAGATCTACTTCTAATTCTAGTTCTTTTGTTATTTCTTCTACATCTGCAGATACTTTCTCTGCTGAAGTCTTGAACCCCTCAAAAATCATCCATGAGGATGAGAATCCACTTCTTCCAAACTCTGGTTAATGTTGATAATATTTTGACCTCTTCCCGTGAGTCACAATTGTTCTTCATAGCATGGAGAATGGTGAATCCTTTCCAGAAGATTTCCAATTTACTTTGTCTAGATCCATCGCAGGAATTGCTATCAATGGAAGCTGTAACCTTATGAAATGCATTATTTAAACAATAAGATTTAAAAGTCAAAATTATCCCTCGATCCATGGACTGCTGTGCTGGAAAGGATGTTGTGTTAGCAGGCTTGAAAGCAACAATCTCATTGTCCCTCTCCATAGAGCTCTTGGGTGACCAGGTGCATTGTCAATGAGCAGTCATATCTTGAAAGAATTTTTTTTTTTTCTTTGTGACCAGTCAGTCTCAACAATGGGCTTAAAGTATGTAATTAGTTGTAAACAGTTGTGCTGTCATCCAAGCTTTTTTCTTTCACTTACAGAGCACAGGCAGAATATAAGCAAGCACCCTAGGATTTTCAGAACGGCCAATGAGCATTGGCCTTAACTTACCAGATCTACTCCTGATGCATTAGTCCCTAAGAGAGTCGGCCTGTCCTTAGAAGCTTTGAAGCCAGGCATTGACTTCTCCTCTCTAGCTAGAGAAGTCCTATATGGCATCTTATTCCAACAGAAGGATGTTTTATCTGCATTGTAAGTACGTTGTTTTTGAAGCCAACCTTCATCAGTGAGCGAGATCTTCTGGAGAACTTGTGCAGCTTCCACACCAGCCCTTGCTGCTTCGCTTTGCACTTTGACGTTATGAAGACAGCTTCTTTCCTTAAACCTCATGAGCCAACCCCTTCTGGCTTCAAACTTTTCTTCTGCAACTTCCTCATCTCTCTCAGCCTTCACAGAATTGAGGAGAGTTAGGGCCTTGTCAGATTTGGCTTTGGCTGAAGGGAATGTTGTGGCTAGTTTGATACTCTAGCTAGAGCTCTGAAACTTTCTCCATTATCAGCAATAAGCATGTTTCACTTTCTTATCGTTTGTGTGTTCACTGGGGTAGTACTTTTAATTTCCTTCAAGAACGTTTCCTTTGCACTCAAACTTGGCTAACTGGTGAAGGAGTCCAAACTTTCAGCCTGTCTTAGCTTTGGGCATACCTTCCTCACTACACATAATCTTTGCCAGCTTTTCGTTTAAAGTAAGAGGCCTGCAACTCTTCCTCTCATCCGAGCACTTAGAGGCCGTTGTAGAATTCTTAATTGGCCTTGTTTTCATATTCCTGCATTTCAGGGAATAGGGAGTCCCAAGGAGAGGAAGAGAGATAAGGGAACGGCTGGTCAGTGGAACTGTCAGAACATACAGAACGTTTAACAGTCAAGTTTGCTGCCTTAATATGGGTATGGTTCATAGCTGCCTAGGAGAATTACAATAGTAACACCAAAGATCAGTGACCACAGGGGCACCTGGGTGGCTCAGTAGGTCAAGTGTCTATCTTTGGCTCAGGTCATGGTCTTGTGGTTCATGAGTTTGAGCCCCACATGGAGTTCTGTGCTGACAGTCCACTTGCTTCAGATTTTGTGTGTCTCTCTCTCTGCACCTCCTGCGCTCTCACTCTGTCTCTCTCTCTCTCAAAAATAAATAAATATTTAAAAAATTTAAAAAGATCAGTGATCCCAGATCACCATAACAAATATAATAATGATGAAAAGGTTTGAAATCTTGTAATAATTACCAAAGCGTGACACAGAAACACAAAATGAGCAAATACTGTTAGAAAAATAGCACTGATACACTTCTTCAGGCAAGGTTGCCACAGACCTTCAAGTTATAAAGAAAGCAGTATCTGTCAAGCACACTAAAGTGAAGCATAATAAAACAAGGTATGCCTTTTCTTAGTGAATTTTCCATCTAGCCCCGGTAATTTGCAGTAACACCTGTTATAATCATCTGCCATATATACACTAATCTGTTTCTTAGATCTTTATTCTGTCCTCCTGCTTTGTCTTTCTTTGTATCATTTACACAGTCTTAAATATATATACCTTTAAAATAAGTCATTACATTTGAAAGTATGATGACTTGGTCCTTGTTCCATTTTAGGAATTCCATTATTGTTTTTGGAACTTTGCTCTTCCAAATTAATTTTGGAGACAACTGTCAAATAGAAAAAAACAACATACTTTTGTGATTGTGATTAGAATCATATTAAGTCTGCACTTCAATTTAGATATAATCATCATGTTTATAATACAAAATGTTTCACCTATGAATATAGTATTTTTTCAAAGACTTTTAAATGTTTTCAATAAAATAGTATAATTTCCTTTAAAAAGATCTTACAGTACTATCGGCCTTTTATAATTTCTTTTAGTTTTGATATTGCTCTAAATGATATTTTTTGATATTTTAAAATCATATGTTCAAATTGCCTCTTGCTAGTTTGTAAAATCAGTTTTAATTAGTACATTATGCTTGTATATGGTAAAATTGCTTAATTCTTTTTAAACTTGAGTTTCATTTATGTATACAATGAATCTATATCTATATTATGTATCTATATCTATATTGTGTATCTATAAATACTGACATTTTTTAGATTCCTTTCACTTTCAGTGAATATTATTCCTTTTTATTTTCTTACTGTTGTGGCTAAAACAACCAACGACCTATTGAACGTAAGTGATTATATGAGATATCTTTTATTCACTTATGATATGCAAGGGCACTCTTTTTAAACCACACTTTTATGCTTGCAGTTGTATTTTTGGCTTTACTTTTTTAAGTTAAATTTTTCATTTTGAAATGATTGTAGAATCAGGTGCAGTTTTCAGAAATAATTCAGAGAAATTTTGGTTGAGCCTTTTAAAGTTTCTTCCAATGGCAACTTCTTATAAAACGGTATCACAACCAGGATTAGTGACATCGATACAATCTGGCCATCTCGTTCAGCTTCCTCCACTATTACATGTACCAGTTTGTTGCATCCTATGTTTTTGTTCTGTGTAATTTTCTTATACCTGTAAGCTTATATATCCACCATCATAGTCAAGTGCAGAACAGTTCTATTACCACAATGATATATCCCCTGTTTCGTTTTGTTTTGTTTTTAAGTTTATTCATTTATTTTGAGAGAAACAGAGCAAGAGCAGGGGAGGGGCCGAGAGAAAGAGAGTCTCAGCAATCTCTGCAGGTTCATTATTTTATTTCTGCAAATGGAAAGCATTTAAATGCAAATATAAAAGTGGTTAAAATTACAAAACTTTAAGATATGACTTGAGCTGAAATCAAGAGTCGGATGCCTACCCAGCTGAGCCACCCAGGAGGCCCCCCATGATATTTTTGTGTAACTACATGCACCTTCTTTCTTTTCCTCATTCCTAACCTCTGACAATTGCAAATATGTTCTCGGTGTCTATAATTTGACACTCTAAGAATGTTATATAAATGGAATCATATACTATGTGACCTTTTGATATTGACCTTTCTCACACAACATAATTCCCGGGTGATTCTTCCAAGTTTTACATCACGTGTCAATAGTTAATTCCTTTTTATGATTGAAGCATTCCATCGTATGAATATAACCAGTGTATCTGGGCCATTTCCAGTATTCGATCATCATGAATAAAGCTACAAGGAATTGTACACAGGTTTTCATGTGAACAGAATTTCCATTATTTTGGGTTAAATGCTTAAGAGTACAATGCTATGTCATATGATAATTGCATGCTTGGATTTATAAAAAACAAACAAACAAAAACACCCAAGTTGCTTTCCCGAATGGCCATACCATTTTATATTCCCACCAACAGTACATGAATGACCCAGTTCTTGTCCAGGTAACTTGCAATAGTTGCTTTTACATATTAACTCTGGGGAAAGTCATCCATCATAAATGACACCCTGAAACTGCCATGCTGTGAAAAAGAGAGAAGTCTTTGAAGAGAGATCTCACAACAGAGAGATGAAGGCATCAAAGTGCCAGGACTCTGAGTGAAGAAGCCAACTTTGGGGTGGGGCCTCCATCCCACTCCCATGTGAGTCAGAGGTGAACACACGATCAAGCCTTTCTTAAATTCCTGACTTACAATATTATGAACAAAATAAGATGACGATTTTAAGCCACTATATTTCAGGAATAATTTGATAGAGATGGTAGACAAACTAGAGAAAAATAGTAAAATTTTAATAAATATTAGTTATAATTATTTACAAGTGTTAATCATTGATATTAATATGCTTGGTATTACTAAAGCATTTCTACAAATGAAAAGCATTTAAACACAAATATAAAAGTGGTTAAACAATATGAATACACAATTAAATGAAGAAACAGAAAAGACCAATGAGCATCAACTTAAGGAATCATGCTTCACCATTAATAGAAATTGAAACTTAATAAGTTGCTACTTTTGGCCCTAAGATATTGGCAAAGTTTTTAATGCACACACAATTTGCAAAAATAAAAAAATGATATAGATGTACATATATATATTATATATATAAGATGTTTGTATTTTTACAGAGAGATATATAGAGAAAAGGCTATATATTTAATTTTGTAGTTGATTATTTCTTCGTTATATGCTTTCATTTTATTTTTCTATAAATATCTCAACTTAAATAAAGCATATACCCAGAGAAATATGTAAGATTGTGAAATCTAGACTCCACACTTAATGATTAAGTTAAGAAATAAAACTCAAGGTTTATTTATTACAATTTCTGAACGTTAACTTTAAGTCATCAGCAATAAACATTACCATAATGACAAGGCAGTAAGTGTTTGGGATTCTTAGGCTGATATTGTGAATGGGTTGTATAATATTTTGAGGGAAAAAATAAATGCTATGAAAATATATCAGCATTTTTGAAACACATAGAATTTCTTCTCATTTGGGGAGAATAAAGAATGAGTTTCTTGGAGAAAAAGCTGTAAGCCTTTTTCCTGGTAATTACATCAGGAATTAATTACCTAGAAAAGTATAGTTTTTGTTTAACTCTTAAAAGTATAGAAGAATACATTCTCCCTTTACCTCTGACCATGGAGAACTGTGTATATCAGTCTCCTTAGATTTTTTTTAAATATAATGTTTTATCTTCCTTCCTGTGTATTTTGGAAAAAATAAAATATAGTACACTCAATATTGATAAAGGATAAAATATTATTGTTACTTTTAAATACTTTCAAATTAGTATTTTTTACTGAAAAAAATATTTTAAGTAGTCATTTTTTTGACATTACCTTTATTCCTTATGTGAGTAATACAGCAAGCTGCAACTTAAAAGAATTAGCACAGGAGAGAGAAACCATTTCACCTCTTGAAAATTTAATCCTTTCTTCCTTTACCATAAACATTTGCCACCAATTCTTTCCTACCACGGATAAGGCACTAAACTATCATTGGTTGTATGGTGTCGAAAAATAGAAAAATAATTTAATGTCCCAATACAAGCTTACATTTCTGTAGAGAAGATTGACTTTAAACATATATGTCCTTACTTAGGAGTAAAAATAGATTGTATCCCTCAACAGAGTAGAGGGAACATACATCAACATTATAAAGGCCATATGAAAAAACCCACAGCTAATATCATCCTCAAAGGGGTAAAACTGAGAGTTTTTCTCTATGATCAGGAACAAAACAGTGATGTCCACCCTCACCACTGATATTTAACATAGTACTGGCTAGAACCACATAGACTACATAGAGGCTAAAAGTCTTGGCCTCAACAATCAGACAATAGAAAGAAATAAAGGGCATCCAAATCAATAAGGAAAACGTCAAACATTCACTATTTGCATATGACTTGTTATTCTATGTAGAAAACACGAAAGACTCCACCAAAAAAGTGCTAGAACTGATACACAAATTCAGTCAAGTCGCTGGGGTGCCTGGATGGCTCAGTTGGTTAAGCATCCGACTCTTGATTTTGAAGAAGGTCATGATTTCACAGTTTGAGAGTTCTAGCCCGACGTCAGTCTCTGTGCTAACAGCATAGAGCCTGCTACACTTCCATTCCATTGTCTCCCTCTCTCTCTGCCCTTCCCCTGCTCTCTCTCTCTCTCTCTCTCTCTCTCTCTCTCAAAACTAATGAACACTAAAAGAAAAAAGAAAAAATAATAAAAATCATTAGAGTCACAGGATACAAAAATCAACAAACATATATCTATTGTATTTCTATACATCAATAATGAAGTAGCAGAGAGAGAAATTAAGGAATCAATCCCATTTATATTAGAACAAAAACAATAAGACACCTAGGAATAAACATAACAAAAGAGACAAAAGAGCTTTACTCTGAGAACTCTAACACATTGAAAGAGAGTTAAAGAGGAAAACACAAAGAAATGGAAAATTATTTTATGGTCGTGGATTGAAAGAACAAATATTATTAAAATATCTATACTACACAAAGCAATCTACATATTTAATGCAATCCGTATCTAAGTGCCAACAGCATTATTCAAGAGCTAAACCAATAATCCTAAAATTTGTATGGAACAACAAACACCCTGAATAGCTAAAGCAACCTTGAAAAAGAAAAGCATAGTTGGGGGCATCACAATGCTGGACTTCAAGTTATATTACAAAGCTGTCATGATTAAAACAGTATGGTACTGGCACAAAACAGACACACAGATCAACAGAACAGAATAGAAAATCCAGAAATGATCCCACAACTATATGGTCAATTAATCTTTGACAAAGCAAGAAACAGTATCCGATGGGAAAAAGACATCTCTTCAACAAATGGTGTTGAGAAAAATGAACAGCAACATGCAAAAGAATGAAATTGGACCACTTTTTTATACCATACACAAAAATAAATTTAAAATGGATTAAAGTCCTAAACGTGAATTCTGAAACCAGAAAAATCCTACAACACAGGAAGTAACCTCTTTGGTTTTGGACATAGCAACTTCTTTCTAGATGTGTCTCCAAAGATAAGGGAAATAGAAGCAAAAATAAACTATTGAGACTCATCAAAATAGATAGCTTCTGCACAGTGAAGGAGACTGTCAACAAAACTAACAAGCAACCTACAGACTGGGAGAACATATTTTCAAGTGGCATATCTGATAAAGTGTTAGCATCCAAGATATGTAAAGAACTTATCAAACCGAACACCCAAAAAAACAAATAATCCAGTTGAAAAATGGGCAGAAGGCGTGGATAGACATTTTTCCAAAGAAGACATCCAGATGGCCAACAGACACATGAAAAAATGCTCATCACTCATCATCAGGGAAATGCAAATCAAAACTACAATTAGATATCACCTCACACTTGTCAGAACGACTAAATTCAGCAATACAAGAAACAGCAGGTGTTGGTGAGAATGTAAAGAAACCCTCTTGTACTGTTGGTAGGAATGCAAACTGGTGCAGCTACTATGCAAAACAGTACAAAGTTTTCTCAAAAAGGTAAAAATAGAACTACCCATGATCCAGCAATTGCACTACTAGGTATTTACCTAAAGAATACAAAATACACTAATTCAAAGGGTTACACGTACTCCAATGTTTATAGCAGCATTGTATACAACAGCCAAACTATGGAAATAGCCCATGTCCACTGACTAATGGACAGAAATGAAGTATATATACTCATTATATATATGTCATATATTACATATCACATATTATATAATATATATAATGGAATATTAAATACTATTCAGCCATAAAAAGTGAAATCTTGCCATTTGCAACAATCTGGCTGGAGCTAGAGTATAGTGCAAAGCGAAATAAGTCCTTTAGAGAAAGACAAACACCATATGATTCATTCATATGTGGATTTAACTAACAAAACAAATGAGCAAAGGGAGAGAGAGAGGCAAACTAAGAAACAGACTTTTAAGTATAGAGAATAAACCGATGATTACAGGTGAGGAAGTGGGTGGGAGGATGATTAAAATAGGTGATGGGGATTAAAGAGGGCACTTGCTGTGATGAGCACTGGGGGCTGTATGGAATTGTTGAATCACTATATGGTATACCCGAATCTAATACTGTATTGTATATTGACTAACTGGAATTTAAATAAAAACTTAAAAATAATATTATCAGTAAAAAAAATAATCCTGATAAGGATTCTTGGTGTCTATAATAAACAAACTATATCTCATACTAAATCTGAGACATTTTGCTTTTTACTTTTTTCTTCATAAGTGTATAGCATGATTTACTATACAGTGTCCTCAAAAAGTATCTAAAATACTCTCATATGAGTTATTTAATCCAGAGATATTTTTAATCATCTGAAAGAACATATTTTTTAAGTTCATTTATGTAGTGTGTGTGTGTTTGTGTGTGTGGGTGTGAGGGAGAGAGAGAAACAAGGAGAGAGAGAGAGAATCTGAAGCAGGTTTACACCTTCAGTGGAGAGCCCAACATGGGGCTTAACTCATGAACCATGAGATCATGACCTAAGCCAAAATCAAGATTTCGATGCTTAAATGACTGAGCCACCCTGTGTGTGTGTGTGTGTTTAATATTCAACACAAATCTTACATGAAAAGCTTTCCCATAGCATTGAGTAGGAGAGATTTTCAAGTATTACTCTTTCTTTATCATGTATGATATTAATATATTATACAGACAAATAAGGTACTTGCTTTAATAACCAACAATATATAGCATATATCAATGTAAATAATACATACATGGCATATAAGTATATAGATAAAACTTCCTGTGTATTTTCTGTCTTTTATGTTATTTTGATTTACTTAAGATAGGAATAATATGTTCTGACAAAGAAAATTCCCAAAAGTATCTACCACACCAAAAAAAAAAAAAAATTAGAGATTCTCAACACCGGAATTGTTAAGTTTTTGCTAAAGTCATATGACTATAATAACAATAATAATAGTTAATAATAATAATAACTGAATCAATACTTAAAAATGAATAGTTTCCCCTTTGAAAGTGTATATTCTTTTGCTATATTTGATTGTACTATGACTGTCATTTCTATATACTTTAGAAACACTCTTTTTTAAATTCTTTCAGCTAACCTTTATCTAGTTTTTTGAATGTTCTAGGTGGTGTTCTAAGTGTTGTATCAATAGAAATTCATTCAATTTTTATAAGAAGCCGATGATTTAGGTGTTACTATTATCCGCATTTTATAGAAGATAGACCAAGTCACAGAAAGGATACATACCTTGGTCAAGTTCCTCTGGCTGCCAAGTGACAGAGCTGGGATTTACTCCATGATATCTATCTTTGGCCTCTGGATATTTTAATTACGAAGATATTATGTGTTTTAAATAAACTGAAGGCATATTTTCCATATATTATCATTGGTGACAACTTTTTTTTTTTTTTAAGGATGCTTTTGCTACTTGGAAAGAGCCAAACATAATTTAAAATTACATCTGGTGAAAAACATGGATATTCATGCTTGGCAATAGCTTAGCCATTTAAAAACTCAGTTTTGAGGAACGAGATGAATTTTTATATGGCCTGTAAACAGATCTTACAACAGTTCTAAAAGAAGCAAAATCCAAAATAGTATTTAAAAATGGTCATTATACATAAAATTATTTTATAGTGTTACAAAGAAACTCTTGCTAAAGTTAAAACTCTCACATAGACATATAGTTGTAACTCACTTTTTGTAATCTCTTATCTAGCACAATGTCTAGCAAGTTTTTAACTTTGAATGCTTTATTTATTAAAATTATCCATATATATGTTGCTAAGATATTTTCTTGGAAAATAATGTATTGTGAGAAAATATAATATTTGAATCCCTTACGTAATTTTAGCATATAAAAAAGTAATGTATATTACCTTTCCATATTTGAACATTACAGTAAGAAAAACATTTTAAATGTCCAACCAAATCATGTAAAAATTTATCCTTGAAAAATAAGCAAGAATAAATAGCGAGATTGTTTCAGTTAAGGTTCCCTTGTAATAAAAAAAAATTGACACAGAGTAACTTAGAATATTTTAATAAAGGGATTATTTGCAAAGGTTTAGACAGGGTTAAAAGAAAGCAAGAAAGGTGGAGAAGCGTACAGTGGAAGTCCTTATCATCCCCAGGATGTTTCTGCTAACTTAAAGCCTGGAATGGGATGCTGAGCTAGGAAAATAAATAACTTAGTAACTTTCCCTCTGCCCACACTTACTTCCCTTTCATTTGGCTAAACTCAAATTCATGAAGTCAGAGAGTAAGAGACTGCTGTTGATGCAGCAAATAGAGATTAACTAAACCAGGACACAGACCAAGTTGGAATAGGGTAGAAACTCACACAACAGTTCCCTGAAGTTGGGTTAAATGTAATTTTTTTTCCTATGATATGAATGGATTGCCTTAGGGTTGCACGCAATCCATGTTTTATCTTGGGACACTATAGATATATGCCATACTCGTTCCCATAAAACAAGATTATTTACATGCTACCTGAATAGAACAACCTGAAAAAGCAGTACACATTTTTTTGTTTCTCTTCTGATTCTTTTCCTTTCATTCTCTTGAATCTACTCCAATCAGAAATTGCTCCCAGTATGACATTGAACTTGGACGTGTTCACAGTACCCTCCTCATTTCTAAACTCAGGGGAAATCTTTCAGCGTTTGACCTAGCTGATCACTCATTTAGCTTACAGGACACCACTCCATGTCACACACTTTTTTTTTTTTTTTAATATACAATACTCTCAATTATAAATTCCATACAACAAATTGGTTCTGTCAACGTTTTTGCTGATTTTTACCAAATGCTTGTATCTGTAACATTTTATGCATCTTACACCTAGACAATCAACAAAACAATAAATCAAGACCAGCTTTGTAGCAATTGCCAATTTCCATGGTGTAAATGTTCCCAAAATAGCCAATTTCAGGTTATCGACATATCACTGAATTCAGAGTTGGAAAGAATCCACTTTTTATCTAAGTTGTAAAATTTACAGGCATAGAGTGGTTCACTCTATTTGCCTATCTCCTTGTATTTTCTATAGGGTTTGTAGTAATGTAATCTCTTTCATTCTGGATACCGATATTTTGTATTTTACGTCTATATTTAATGAACAGTCTAACTAGAGTTTTATTTATTTATTAATTTATTTTAATATAATTTATTGTAAAATTGGTTTCTTTATTTTATTTTTAAAATTGTTTTCAAAGAACCAACTTTTGGTTTCATTGAGTTATCGTCCATTGTTTTACTTTATTCAATTTCTTTGATTTTTGCTTATTTTTGACCTGAAAAGGTCTTTCAGGTGGTAACTTACATCAGAAATCAGCAAACTATACCCAGATATGGACTGCAGCTTATTTTTTGTGAATAATTACTGTATTTTAACCATGCATATTCATTTATATATTGTCTGTGTCTGCTCTTGTAAGAAGACCTCTTTTAGAATCAACCTATGAACTTTTCTCCCACCCTTGTTGGCAATAAATTGATTCTTAACTCAGTTCTTTCATCCTCCTATTGATGGTTTTATTCAAGGTCCACTGGGGTCTTCCCGATGTATGTTTGGTGGGCATCCCGATACTGGGGAAAATCTTAAATGCAGATCCATCTTTTAAAGAAATCTTTCCATCTGATCATCCAGCTCTGAAAATCTGTCTTCTGACACTTCATCCAATAAGCCTCTGTTTTTGTGCTGCCTGAACTGTGTGTAGAGTGGGGAGTTCCCTAT
The DNA here is from genome assembly GCA_030068075.1 of Paguma larvata. Taxonomy (NCBI): domain Eukaryota; kingdom Metazoa; phylum Chordata; class Mammalia; order Carnivora; family Viverridae; genus Paguma; species Paguma larvata. The sequence goes on from CM057823.1 coordinate 87,012,749, forward strand.
AGCAGAGGGATGTAAACTCAAAATATTAGCTTTACCCTTCAAGAATAAAACCCTTATAGTGCTATCTTGTCATCACTCTCCAGTGCTTTCAAATACTTTTTAAAACATTTTTTCATACATTTTACAATTGTTATTTGTGGGGGGATAGTTCAACAAGGATGAATACCATGATGACTGCCCATAAAGTTTTTTTTTTTTAATTTACTTTTGATATTATCTGTGGAGGGTAGCATAAATTGTGCACACGTTATTTGAGTTTCAAAGAAATGTGTAGTTCTCAACCTAAAGCCATGTCATCCAATCAAAATAAACTGGGAGGCTCTCCTCTAGAGATCTTAATTCAGAAGATTTCAAAAATATTTCTGCTAGACTGTTTAATAGACTTAAAAAACAACTGATTTTTTACGTTCTTGGCAGAACATAATATAAAAGCATATCTTACCAAAAAATATACTCTTTTTCCCATCAGTAGGCTCACCGTAATCAGTTTCTTGGGGAGAAAGGTCTCTGATCCCAAACCCAAAATGCCTCTATTTGTTATAGTAATGGAATGAAATGGAGGCGAAATTAGGAGAGGATTATGAAATTCCTATGTTTCAGAAATAATTACTATATTTACTGTCTGTAAATGTGTCCAAGCTGTATCTTCTTTTCAACTAGGTGAAAAGTGAAAGTTGTATCTTTCTTCTTTAGAGTCCTGGCAAATGTTATAGTGTTTAATGTTCTCTAGGTTTTTTAATACAGAGAAGTCTTTAATCATGCCAAATGCCAAAGGACACAGACCAGGGAGTCCTGAACTAGTAATGTCTCTAATCCTTTAAAATATTCTGAATGGTTATCTATAATATAGATATTAAGACTGTGGATCAGAGAATTTGAGTAATTAACCCAAAGTACACAGATAATAAGGGATAGCCCTGGAATTTGAACTCGTTTTTTGTAATTCTTAAAATCTTGCTATTTCAAATCTACTGTGTTAATTTTCACTATGTTTCTTTCTATACTTGATTTTTCTTCCCTATTCTTGATATTTTTCATATTTGGAGTCTTAAACCAGGGAACAATAATGATCTCTCTCTCTCTCTCTCTCTCTCTCTCTCTCTAGCTCTTCTTTTCATCTCAATCCAATCAAATTCCAAATACTATATTATTTCAAAAAAATTGTACTAAATCTTACTTATTCCCAGAGTTCCTAATCATCCTACCTATGGAGCGTTAAAACAACCTTATCTATCTTTCTTTCCGTCTTCCAATTCTCTAGGCATTATTTTCTAAAAACAAGCAACAATAAACACCCATTTTTTTTTTCTCTTACAGATTTTGGCTAATTCCCTTTTTATACATGGTAATGCCAAAACCTATTGAAACGGCATTAAGTTTCCTTCAACATCTGCCCCCTCTCTTCCTCTTCTACATTATCTTCTATTTCTTCTCACATTACCAACTTTTTTCCCACTTACCATGCTAAATTTCTGACCAATATGAAGTAGACCAAATCCTTACCGCTGAGTGCCTTGGCACATGTTCTTTAGCACAGTATCCTCTCTCTCTTGCTCTCTCTTTTCATAGCCATTAAAATCTGATCCTTTTTCAGCACTCACCTAAACTCCATTTATTTTCTGTGATCCCATGATTTTTCCCTGAGTTTTTCAGACATTATTAATGGGAATAATTGTACCTTTAACATTTCTCCTCATGTCAACTCGAATGTTAATGTTAACTGACCCATCCGAGAGTTACATTTCTACCCCTTCTTCATTCCCTCATTCACTCTTACAGAGGGGAGGGGAGTAACCTAACTGAACAGTTAATTTATTAGGAGTAAGCCATGCATACTTGGAGTACTTTCCCCTTCTTTCTTTGTGAGCTACCCATCCACAGCATCCCGCAATGTTCCTCCTGCGATTTTAAAAGGAGTCTCCAGAAGTAGAAAGGGCTGGGTATATGCTGTCCTGTCTGTGATATGTATGGTAAAGACTGTTTCTTTGTGGAGTTCGATATTAGGGATCCGCCGACTCCCAATATTCGCCAATAGCAGATTCATTACTAACAGAACTGTCACTTTCTTCTCCATCATTCTTTGCCTCTTTCAGTTGGTTCAGAACTCAGGAGGGAAAGGAGGGGTATTGTCTTTAAACCCCTAAAATAGCCTCATATCCATTGCTACCTATTACTGCTTTAGCCTCATGCATTATTTTACTTAATCTCCAAAAGAGTTCTGTTTGGTAGGAATTATTATGAATATTCTCACTCTAGAAATAATGGAACTGAGCATTAGGTATGTTAAGTAACTTGTCCTAAATTTCTCATTAAGTAAGTGATAGATACGGGATTGATTCATAAAGACTTCATGAGTACTATTTACTCCTACACTCTTCTGTCCCTTAAACTATTGTTTCCTCCTTTTGCTTCTGAAAAAATATATAGGTTCATATTTGCACACTAATACAGACCATGTTTATTTTCTGGATTGTTTATAATTCTATTCTCTATTACAGTACAGTTTTATGGAGGAAATATATCAAATCCTAGGAAGTATAGGACAATGTTTATATGTAGTTAACTCTGGAATCAAACTACATAGGTTCAGATCTGTTTTATATCACTTCTAGCTGTGTGACTTTGGGTAAGCGACTGAACTCAATCTCAGTTTCCATGTGTACAAAACAGGCTCCTTAACAGTATCCAACACGGAATAAAAAGCAACAGATAAAAATTAATCACCACTAGTACAGGGTATGGTGTTTGCAGGTATGTAATTTGTGATTATTGAATATATAAATGCATTAATGGGATTGCTATAAAATGTCAAAAGTAGTTTGTTCAAACATATACTGGCTTATACTGTATATTGTATTAAGCACCTTAATTTAGTTCAGTGACTTGCAATAAAATGCCTTTATTCCAAAGTACTTATATTAAAAATCAATTAGCACTTCCTCTTTTTAGTCTCAATTGATAAGTTAAACAAGAAATTCAATCCTACATAATATTGCATACTTCATAATGTTTGTTACCTCTAATTATGTTATCTACCTTTATTCTCTCTCATTCATACTGTAGTCACTAAATTTAGCTTTTTGTACATTGGTACTATTTACAAAATTCAAACAACACTCAAAAGTTACAAAGAGTTATATGCTGTAGCTCTGAAAACATTCCTAAAATAGTTCATAATATGCTTTGAACACTGACGATATTACCACGAACAAGGGGAAAGCTTCTCGGATCACACTTTGAAGTGGAAAGTATCTACACAGTGTTTAATTATTAGATATATCTGAAGGCAATAAAATGTATTTACTTATATTATGTCTATGTATGAAGAGATCTTTTTATTTAATTTTTACACATTTTCTGTTCTTTTTAGACATATTTTCCTTTTTTTGTTATTTTACTTTTGTTACTTTGTTCCCTTTTACATTCAGCAAAATAAATGATAACGAACTCCAAATTAATACCAAGTTTCACTCGTGTCTTAATTCTGTCCCACCAGTGTTACCTTGCTCGATGTATTCTGCAGAAGATACGGGATTTATGCATGGCAAACCTCCTTTTATGCTAATCTCCTCTGCATGTTTATCCTTATTAAATATGAATGTTCAATAACCTCTGTTAGAAATGAGAAAAGGAACATTTTTACATTTAAAAAGTACTATGTTTTCCAAATTTCAGTCACTGAGCACACACTTCAAAGGAGAAATGAATGTGAAAGTACACGGGCATATCATTATCAGTTTCTTGAAGAAAAGAGGAGGAATTGCTTTTGGAATGTCATCACATTGTCAACGGATTGGCTCTTTATTAGCCTCTCTTTCAGACTGCGCATAGGTCATTATGTCATGTGAGTGCTAGTGTCTTCATATCTGCCATGCAACCTGTGACATGAGAGTAGATTGAAAGAGCACAGATCAGGCAGACTGAGAGTCACAGTTCCATCCAAGGCAATCAATCGTTAATGACTTCATAAATCACATCCTCAAAGTCTCCTTTCAGGAAATATGGAGAACAACCGTTTTCTCTTGTTGCTTCTTTAATTGATAACCACTCTATCCATAGACCACTTGTTAAGTCTTCACTATGTGCCAAGTATTGTGCTAAGTATGTAAATTTTTTAAATATTTTAATGTTTATTAATTTTTGAGAGAGAGAGAGAGACAAGCATGAGTGGGGAAAGTACAGAGAGAGAGAGAGGGAGACACAGCATCTAAAGAAGGCTCCAGGCTCTGAGGTGTCAGCATGAGCCTGACACAGGGCTCAAACTCACGAGCTATGAGATGATAACCTGAGCCAATTTGGACACGTGACTGACTGAGGCATCCAAGCGCCACAAAGTAAGTAAATATTTATTATTAAATTGTTTTCCTTACTTTAAATTATTAATGCATATAATAAGAGAAAATGTAGAGTTCACTTTTCTTTCTCTATCCTCAATGCATGGGACAAACCTTAAACAATTTCCTTTTATTTTAATAATACTTGATTTGATTTGATTTGGTTTATTTTCAAACTTACAAAGAAAATGCAATAATATAAGGAGCTTCCAGATACCTTTCACTCAGATTCACTAATTCTCATACTTTAAAACATTAATTTCATCTTTGTCTCCCTATATATATTTATATGTATACATTTTATTTTGTCTTAACTATTTGGGATTAAGTTGGGAATATCATACTCCTTTACTTCTCAATGTGTCACATAAGACCAAGCACATTCTCATATATAGATACAATAGATGATAAAATTCCAGAAATTTATAATGGATACAATATTATCTAATCCACAGTGGATATTACCAAAGTACCCCCAACAAATTATTAATTAATTACAGCAGAGAAAGGGCAACTTGACAATGAAGAAAACTGACAGAAACTACCCTAAATAAATGATTAAAATTAACATCACCAATATTGTAGGAAGCTAAAAGTGTACAAATCTGACAGCATATACTTTCTGAAATAACGGTATGCTATCATTTCTTCAAAATTCTGCCAGAAATACAGCCTGAAGCTGAATCTGAGGTTACATCAACCAAACCCAAATTGAGAGGTATTCTGCCTAAAAATTTGCTGTGTCAGTCAAATATGTCAAGGTCAAAAAGACAAGAAATAGGTGACAAGTTGTTCCAGATTGAACACTTGCTATTAAGTAGTAATTCTTATAAGTGCAAGTATGTTACTTCAGTTTTCCCTTTATTTGTCCATATATTATTGACTGCTCCTTCCTCTCACTTTATTATTTTGGCATATTTTGTTATTCCTGTTTCTTGTAGTGGTCACCTTTATCAGTTTAAATATAATTCATTTACATTCCTGTTTGATTTATGTAAATGCTAGAGTACATTGAACCTAAAATATAAAAGAGGGGCTCATTTGGCTAATTGATATTCCTTTTTTTCTCTATGCATGTTAGTTCTATTATTCTTTTTTATTTTTTTATTTAGGTCACATTTATCTTCTCTTCTGGAGCTATAACTCAGTTTATCAGGATTTTTCTATGTGTTACCTCTAAAAATTAAACATTGATAAGTAACATTTATAGTAGTATGATTATATAAACATTATTCATTATAAAAACTAATTAATGTAATTGGATCAACTGCCATCTGCTTTCTCCTGGGAATTTTTCCAAGCTTTTTCGTATGTTCTTATTTTTCTATGCCTCATGGTTTTATTATTGTATTTACTTATTTCTTCTTTGTATATTTTCTATGACTTCAACATGACCTTTTAAGAGTGGGCGGAAGATATGAATAGACACTTCTCCAAAGAGGACATTCAGATGGCCAACAGACACATGAAACGATGCTCAAAGTCACTCATCATCAGGGAAACACAAATCAAAACCACACTGAGATACCACCTTACACCGGTACGAGTGGCTAAAATGAATAAATCAGGAAACTATAGATGCTGGCGGGGATGTGGAGAAGCAGGCACCCTCCTACACGGTTGGTGGGAATGCAAACTGGTACAGCCGCTCTGGAAAACGGTGTGGAGGTTCCTCAAAAAAATGAAAATAGAGCTACCGTATGACCCAGCAATAGCACTGCTAGGAATCTACCCAAGAGACACAGGAATGCTGATGCATAGGGGTACGTGTACCCCAATGTTCATAGCAGCACTTTCGACAATAGCCAAATCGTGGAAGCAAACCAAGTGCCCATCAACTGACGAATGGATAAAGAAGTTGTGGCACATATATACAATGGACTACTACATGGCAATGAGAAAAAATGAAATCTGGCCATGTGTAGCAACATGGATGGAACGGGAGGGTATTATGTTAAGTGAAATAAGTCAGTCAGAAAAAGACAGATACCATATGTTTCCACGAATAGGTGGACTTTGTGAGACTAAGCAAAAACCAGGGGGAGGGGAAGAGGGGAAAGGAAAAAAAGACACAGAGAGGGAGGGAGATAAAACATAAGAGACTCTCAAAGACTAAGAACAATCTGAGGGTGAGGGAGGTGAGGAAGGTGAGGGAGGGGGGAGAGGGGGTGACGGATATTAAAGAGGGCACGTGTTGGGATGAACACTGGGTGTTATATGTAAACCAATTTGAAAATAAACTATTATAATGAAAAAAAAAAAAAAAAAAAAGACAAAAAAAATTAAAAAAAAAAAAAAAAGAGTGGAGTGATTATATGTAAAGGTCTGCTGGTTTGAATTTGAATCATTCTTTACATACATTATGTTAGTCAACTTTCTTAAAAATTCAAAGGCTCAACTCTAAAGAAGTGGGAACTCAGACTGATATTATTTATAAACTATTTCCTGTTTTGCCTTTATAACTTTAACACCTTTGTCAATTATACCTTGTCTGATGATCAAGAAAGAAAATGATAAAGTAATTAGAAATACATTTGTTTAATACAGTTCTTAAGAAAAATAATGGTAAAAGCCAAATACCTACAAGATATCAAAACTGCCAAGGAATTTGTTGTTCTACTGGGTCTAATTTGCCGAACAAATGAACAAATGAAATCTACGCACTTTGTCGACTTTGTTTTTATTATTATCAACTAATATATAAATGGACTATATTTGTTTCTTTTCCCCCCTCAAATTTTTTAATCATTCTAAATTACTTTAGATATTCAAGTAGAAAAACCCAGACAGTGAGAAAATTAAAGAGTGAACGAGCAATGGAGGTAGAGAGTAAGGGAAAGTAGGGTGAATGCATAGATAGGAAGACAAATTGTTATTAGACCTGGATCTGTGTGTCCATTGGTGGACCACAGTTTCGCTAGGATGTTAAACTTCGCTATGGGTTTAATGGGAGAGCTCCTGGCACTCATCCAAGTGTCTGGTAGAGGTCCATTGGGATTATGAGTGAATTAACATCACGCAGAGACAGATACCTTTATAACTTTAGAAGGTGAGAGGACCCTGATTCAAAGGATCATTGCATGTTGTCGGACTAAGTGGTTAGTGGATGGAAGTATGAATATGCTCGCAAGGGTGCATGTGGATACCGAACAGCAGGAGGATGGTCTGGGTCAGTTATTTAACATTTTTTTTCTATTTGCGGGGCTATGCTGGCGCACTGACTCTGTTAGATGTTGCTGATATAAGCCTGTCAGAAAATGAAAGCACGAATAGGATTTGCTGTTCCTCTCAGTGTTGTCTCAGCAGTAGCCATCAGGACGCAGCACTGAACTTATTTTGTTACTGCTAGAATCAGCCTCACCATGTCTTCTCCGTCTTTCATGGATGTAAAATATTTCCATTTAAACCAATAAAGACAACCGTTAAAAGACATGAGAATAACAAATTGTGCCAAAATTAAAAAGTGAGAGGGGGAGGCAAACAACAGTATAGTGACAAGTAAAGAAAAAGAACTGAAGTATATTTGCACTTAGAAACTTAGAACTGAAGTATATTTGCGCCTGGGTAGCTCAGTCGGTTAAGCGTCCAACTTCAGCTCAGGTCATAATCTCACAGTTTGTGAGTTTGAGCCCTGCATTAGGCACTGTGCTGACAGCTCAGAGCCTGGAGCCTACTTTGGATTCTGTGTCTTCCCCTCTCGCTGCCCCTCCCATGCTCATGATCTGTCTTTCTCTGTCTCTCAATAAAAAGAAAAAAAAAGTTAAAAAATTTAGAAAAAAAAGAAAAATTACCGCCTAACGGAATAGGATAGCACCGTATCTTCAGAGGTCTGAGCCTCAACTCCATGGGAGCTCTTCTCCAAAGAATTAGTACTACATTTCTGTAAAATTATTCAAAAAGCAATACTTAATGATGATTTTTACAAAATTTTTACATTATGGAGATTTTTAAAAATATTAATGACTCGGTAATAATAGTTCTTTGTCAATTCTAAATTGTTTCACACTAGTGTGGCTCCAAGTGAGATATTTAATGCATTTTAAAGACTTTAAAACCAGTTACTCAAAGGTGAAAGATTGCATGGAGACAAATACTTCAGTCATAAAAACGAAAGTCAAACATCAAATTGAATTTGTATTAAATTTGTAGCAAGAATGGTTTAAATGTTGATATACTTTATTTCAAATAAATAAATGTTGTCGAATAAAATCCTAAGTGAAAAAAATCATTTAAAATCCCTTTAAAAATTGAAAATAAGTATAATATTACTTAAGTTACAGACTGGCATTATATACATACTAAAATAAATATTTTCTTCACCTCTCCAAAATTCCATGTATACTGCTGAATATATCAAATGTAGGCACCTATAAAATAATCAATCCTAGAAAAAAAAAATGTTTCAACAGTAAGTCCTGAGACAGTTTTGCAAAGTAAAGTTGATTGAATTTTGAAGTACTAGTTTGGTTATACAAAGCATCAAAAGCTCACCCAAGAGCAAGCTAACGTCTTTAAAACTGGAAAGAAACATATTTTATTAACTATGTTTTGTGTCATTCCACAAAAGATATGATGCGGTTTAAAAAAAAGCATAAATTATCTTTAAAAGTAACATTAAAATATAAAGAAATTTCAGGTGAAAGAATATAGAGAGAAATCTGGTAAAACTAAGGATAAAGTTAACACATAGGAATCCATCGCATTTCATCCTAGAGATAGACCAATTATTTGATTAAATCGTATGATTCCTTGAGTCCTTCCTTCTTTCTAGAAGAGTCTGAGGATATCATCTCCAGACTCCAGTTAATCTGAAAAGCAAGCTACCTGAAACAGCTATCCCATCCTACACCACGTGTTGGCTAGTTTCAGCTCTTATATTTTAGACAGTTCCCTAGCACAAGAGGAACAAAACCAATAATTATTTTGTGTTTTAAGAGCTTGTTTACATTTTAAACTAGCACAGATACATAAGATTATGTAAATATTTGCAGTTAAAATTGTAAGTTTATCCTATTTTCTGGCTTGCCTTTTTTCCTCTTTGGGTGTAAATGCACCCAGGGGACATTTTGAAAATAAAGGTTAATGTTCGAATATTATACAGGATATATTTAATCGTACCTTCCTTCCATCCTCTCCCTCACTCCAATGTATCAAAGTGCATTTTCACAACATGTTTAAAATAAACTTTAAACCTTTATTTTAAAGAATAAAAATACAAAAATCACTCCCTTTATGTTATATTCCTTATTCAATTAATGAATATTATGTTCTAAAACTTGTTTACATATATATACATATATATCAATTAATGACTATTATGTCTAACACTTGTTTACATAAGTAATTAATATTCAATTAATATGTTCTAAAATATGTTTACTTAATTAGTGAATATTATGTTTACATATATATACATATATATCAATTAATGAATGTTTGTTTTAAAACTTGTTTACATATATATGTATATATACACATGCATATATATATATTTAGGATAGAGAGGAGAAAAAAATAAAGATGGAAATTCAGACGTATAAAGTCAGTATTATTCAAAATGGATGCAGAATCAGTCCCCCTTCTCTCTTCTTACTCATGGGAAATGAATACGAGGACAGATTGTTGAACAAAATACAGTACCTACATTGTTAATGTACCATATAAAAGCACAATAACACTCAAAAGTACAAGAGTTGCCTATTATAGGCAGATCGGAGACTGTGGTTTGGATTCCACACTAACACGGAGATTCTTCGTCTTTACCCTCCTCCACCTGTAGGATTCTCCTGTTGCAAATATTGTGTCTGAGATGAAGACAGTTACCTGGACACCTGTATGGGTGGGGGGATCAAAGCAGCTAATAAATATAGCAGGGCAGAAAGTACTAGAACATACAAAAGAGGAAAAGAAGCCAGGCCTGTCAGAATCCTAGCAGTCTTCCCAGAATCAGATACAAAGGATTTCGGGTGGCCCTGGAGGGTAACAAACAGTGTGGGCTGCTTCTGCTATTTAGATTCATTACCAATCACCCTCCATAGCTATACACGCTACATGGGATATGTGTCAGTGGATGTCAGTTTCTTACCAATTTCACAATCAATTCAAGAATTTTCCCACCATAAAGGGGACCGGGAACTGTGGAGAAGAGGAATAGAAAATATCCAGGCTGATATTAACCCTTCTGAGGAGTGGAGTCTAATAAGCCCCCTACTCTCTAAAATAATGAAAGATGGAGGCAACGATAGTTGCCCACCCCACTCTCACACACAACAGCATGATGCTCTAATCAATTAAGTATACTATGCTTATTGACACGGGGGAAATGATATTTTAAGGTCCTTTTGATGTTTCTTACGTACGTGTCATATTCTGAGGCATTTGGGGAAAATATTTATAAAATACATTTAACCTTTACGTATTCAAAATAAAGCATAAGACTTTGAAAATGTCTCTCAACCTAAAAATAAAGTTTCACTTTATATATCGAAGTTAGATGACATACAAGTGAGATTTACCATGGAACGAGACAAACATGGACATTGTGAGGCATGAGTTCTTGTCCTGGTTCTGTAAAAATCTGCCTAAGCTATGTGATATGAGGGATAGAAATATTTGGGTTTGAGCTTTATTGTTATTGTCATTTAGTTTTGTTTTATAATTTTCCAAAAAAATAATGAGTTGAAGTTGATCTCTATGGCCATCTCCAGTTTCGATACTTGAGTTGGCATATATATATTGAGAATTTTTATTATTATTTAAAAAACCCAACTTGTTAATAGTAAATGTTCATGTCATATTTTTTCCAAGAATTAAGAAAAATATAAAATAAGAATGAAACTGGTTTCTTTCTAGACCTCCATTCTCAGAATTATATACAGCAAAGAGACTGGGATAAGAGAACAGGTAGATAGCAGATGAAAGTTACTGTATGAAAAATTTAATTAATTGATGATTGCTGGCATCTTTTAATATATAAATCTTTTGAGTCAATATTAACTAAAACCCCTGATTGTGTTGGAAAATCATAGAGAAAAGGACTGATGTGAAACGAACAGGGGAAAGAAGCAGTAAGTTCATAGAACCGTGCTCACATAGTGCGGCCAATATGGTAGACATAATATATTCTGCTTTTCAAAGATCCTCTGACTGAAATCTAAGTCTATTTTATCCTGTTTTGCCTGGATCTGGATATTTAGAGGTGACAAACATAGTCGAATTATTCTGGGCATAAATGTGTTGGCACCTGTCCCCAGGCGAATCCACCCAGATGCTGAGAATACTTTTTCCTGGAAGCAAAAGAAGGAAAATGGGCAATCGGCTTTATGTTATAATTTGACCTTCTTTCTCCAAAGTCCTGAATAATAGGCCCATTTCCTATCTGAGTATTCTGGTTTGTGTGACATATATACTAATGTGTTTATGTTCTTTGTGTTTGTATTTGATGAGTTTACCCATAATCTTTGTTTCTCTATTTAAAACAAAGACCCTTAAGGTGTCTCCATTTAATTTTTTTAACGTTTTATTTATTTTTGAGAGACATAGAGACAGAGCGTGAGCAGGGGAAGGGCAGAGAGAGAGGGAGACACAGGATCGGAAGCAGGCTCCTGGCTCTGATGAGCCATTAGCGCAGAGCCCGATGCGGGGCTCGAACTCACGGACCGCGAGATCATGACCTGAGCCGAAGTCGGCCGCCCAACCGACTGAGCCACCCAGGCGCCCCAAGGTGTCTCTATTTAAAACAAAGATGCTTAAGGTGACTCAAGATAAAGATGATTCTCTTTTTACTGTATCTACCATTCTAATATACAACACTGTGCTGTGTAACTTAAGTGTTTCTGATTGCATAAAAGCATTTTCCAGTGATTATTAGAATAACCAATGCTAGATGAACATAGAAAAAACTCAGTGTCTACCTTCTCTTAACCATTGTCATAAAGCAGGAGGGAATAAAAGATTTTGTAAATTTATTCTATCAGATGGGTGTCTGAACTAAAAATCTTCTAGGACTGAAAGGGTGAATAACGGACTCTATTCTCTCCCAAAAAACCCAGTATTTTCCAAACATTCAGTTTTCTTACCTTTTTGGTCTCCTGACCCCCTGTAACCCAATAGTTGTAGCTTTGATGAAGTCTCCATTGATTACCTTGATCCCTCGAAGTCATTTTAGCTGCACCCTGACATTATTTTCGCAACCCATTTTCTCCCTCTTGCATGAAATCCAAGTGCTTGCTCACTAATTAGAAGTGTAGCAGGACTGATCGACTTATGTTGACAGAATTATCTCACTTTTAATTTTCAATAGAGGACCACTGGTTCCTCTGCTCTGCCTACCAGTCACTCAGGCTCAACAGGTTGTCAGACATTATACTCAATAACCATGTGGCTAGATTTTCAGTGAGTGAGAGTGTGTAAGAAGGTGAAATATTTTTTGAAGAAATATATAGATATACTGAATGTTTTATACATGCCAAACACATTGTAGAAGTTAGGAAATGCTAGAAGCAACTCAGTTTTACAAATTAAGAAAGTGAGACATAAAGAAAGGAAGTGACTTGCTTAAGGTTACACAGCTCATAAATGCCAAGCTAAGTTTCAGACTAAGGACTTTCAGAGCTCCACGGAGCCAGTGGTTGAGAAAAATGGATTTCATTTACCTGTCCTTGGTATTCTATGGACATTTTAAACTGGTCTGTTTGAAACAACACTTTATAATTTAGGGGAAAAAAGACATTTTAATTAAGTTGTTGAGAAATCACAGGTTCCCACAGTTCCATCATCCTCCCAAATAAATTACTTCCAAGTTTTTAAGTTTCAATTAGTCTTTGGGACCCTTACTATTTTCATTCAATATCAGATGGCTAAGAAGATACTATTTCAGCACAGTGGGCTAGGAACAGTGAGGGAGAAGAAGAGATTTGCATGGCACTAGAAAAACTAATACTTGGAAGTTATTATTTATTTCAAAACCAATTTTAATATCTGTAAGTCAATAAGCCACATACACTTACATGACTTTGCTACAGGGAAGAAACCTCCACTTTCTTATTTATGTAAAACAAACTGCTTACAGTTCTTTTCAACTAATAATATACTCTAGTTTATGACCTTAGTATCTCAGAGCAAATAATCTTTTTTTTTTTTTTTATTTAGTCTTCATTTATTTTTGAGAGAGGGCAAGCAGGGGAGGAGAAGAGGGAGAGGGGGATTGAGGATCTGAAGCAGGCTGACAGCAGAGAGCCTGATGTGAGGCTTTAAGTCAGGAACCAAACCATGAGAACACGACCTGAGTCGAAGTCTGATGCTTAACCCACTGAGCCACCCAGGTGCCCCTGGAGCAGATAGATACGCTTAGATGGGAAATTTAAATGTCATGCTTCAGACACCGGTTCTTACCAACAGATTTGCAATACATTAACCAATCGAAATTATGTCCTTATTTATTTTGGTTAACTAATGCTATTTATCAGATTTGCTGACTATAAAGCTATTGCATTAGTAATTTAGCAATTTAGGTGTTCATTTAATCAATAATATTTCCTAGACTTTCACTTGAACCAGATCATTCAAGTAAACTCTGGGTTTGATTATAACAGATGAAAACAAATATAAGTCTCTATTACCACTTGGGAATGAGCGATAGGTACTAATAATGAAGAAATATGAATTAATATTTTATTATAACTTATGTATTTAGAAATATATATTTGTGCCTTTCCTTCCACTCTGTTGAATACATGTGTAGATAAGACCCGTGTCTGGAATCATTCCTCACTCTCTGCATTTAATACAATGCTTGGCAAGAACCAAGCAAATATTTGTTGAAAGCATATCTGAGCTGATTACCACCATTTTACATATGTATTAAAAATCACCTCAAATAGCACATCCTCAAATAAAAGAGGATTTAACATTCAGATACACTTCGACATTTCCTATATTTTTTTACTCCCTTCGACGTAAAAAAATATACACACAAACCCTTAGCTATATATAATCCATAAACATCTGTGCATAAAATATATGCATATACATTTGTAAAGAGTTTTAGCTTTCTAAACCCAGAGTTTATACTTGCAAGAAGAATTATACCAATTGCCCTTGCAAAAATCAAGCAGAATTTTTACTCAAGTAATATGAAGATATTTAAATGAAGGTTCTGAGAATTATAGATATTGGCGTTGCTCCTTGGTACATGTGAAAGTGAAGAAAAGAGTGGAAATAAAAAGTTGCTGCCGTATTTTACCTTTAGCAGTAGTTATTAATGCTGTTGTTTTTACCAATCTTTAAAAGAAAACATTTGCATGACTATGCATCTGGAGTTTATCTTTACTGAAAAGACCATAGTCATAGAAAAAAAATGTATCGTGGAATTAATAGCAAACAAACAACAATATGTGCTGAATACCTAACATCCTCTTAAAAATATCTTTCCACCTTCACCACTCAAACACTCAATAGACATGAAACATTCCACTACATAGTTTAGTTAAACTTTTACATATTTTGAACACTGATTCTAATTTTTAAGGTCATATCTCCACAAAACTATAAAATACATCATAAATAATAAAGTAGGAATAAATCTTAACAATCATCTATTCCAGCCTCCCATGAAGTAACCCCCCCCTTATCACCTTTCTGTTGTGTATTCATATAACTTCTGCCTGAATACTTAAAATTGTTACTACAAAGAAAATGCTAATTTTCATTTTTAAATTCCTCTAATTTTTAATGAATTCCCAAATTATACTAAAATGCTCCTATACAATTGTTCTTAGTCCTGCCCTTTAATATAAAGAGATTAAGTTGGAACTTGGTTTCTCAAAACAAGTATGAGATTCTGGGTGAATTTCCTGTCTTCCAAGCTAAATTTCCTTGTTCCTCCAAATACATGTCTTATGATAAACCCTATTTTTAGCTTGTTCTATCTACTCTTGCTTATAAATAAGTCTGAAGGCTATTTGATGTTTCTTGGAAGAAAAATTAAAAGGCAATTTTGTCCCTATACAGTGCTAAACAAAGGGCAAATATCAGTTATAATAATTAGACTGTGATTTTTCAAAACAGCACTTTTTAGCAGCACTTGTGAGCTTCATAAGGAGACATATGAATTGTTCTTGCAGAAAACAATTAATATCACCTAGATAAAACATAAAATATGGTTCACAAACAGAGGAAGTAGAGGTGATACCGAGATTGTTAGAGAAGGAGAAATATAGAACCACTAGAGTTTTTCTCTGTGAGTTAAATTACTGAGTTTTACATCTTCGCCACAAATGGCACTGCAGTATATAGGATAAGGCAAGTCTCTGATCAAGAAATGGATTGTGTGTGTGTGTGTGTGTGTGTGTGTGTGTGTGTGTGTGTATGACGGGAATTATTCATTCAAAATGAATAATGACCATAAAAGGATTGAAGTCTCAATAAAACAAAAAGTACCTACTAATAATCAGTAAAGGAAGACAAAATAAATTGTGGCTTACTAGAGAAAAAGTAACAGGTCGAAATGTTTTTCAAGAAATATTATATTGGTTAAAGAATGATAGAGGGCTGTCGAGGGCATTTTAAAACGCACATAACATAAAAATATAATAATAAGTAACGAAAACTCCTGTTCAATAAAAGGTTGTCATAGCTTAGACTGCCTGCCCACAGAAATTGTGTATCTTAGTCTTCTAATCACCCAGTTATTCTGCATATTGTAACAGGGTCTGAATGTCTATGCTCACCTAACGTGCATTTTATAATTGGAGTGGGGATGAAGATAATGTTGGTAAGATTGAAACTAAGGGACTGGTGAGCAAAGTGTCTGGGGCTAGAGAGAGTGAGGTGTGTAAAGAGTGGAAGTGGTGGTGACTTCAGGGTGAGGGAAATCCTTCAGTGCCTCACCAGTGTATGGAGTAAAACCTTAGTCAAGTAATGGGGGCCAGAGGAGTAAAAAGTATTAAAGAGCCAAAGAGACATTTATAGGCAAATGATAAGCCAAGTGAGTGTTTGAATCAGAGCCTATTGACTAATACCAGCTACCATGTAAAGGAGAGCTGCCAGAGGAAGCCAGAGACAGATTAGACACCCTCACCCCATGACCTTTCCAAGAACAACCTCAGAATGGCCATTCAACAGTGTCTGAAGTGAAAGGTTTACTTCTACGACATTTCTTGCCAATGAAGCCAAGAACTGAACATAGAGTCAGGCTATCTAGTGTTGTATCCATACGACCTTAGGCAAGTTATTGAAGTCAGCGTTCCTTGCCATCTTCATTTGTAAATGGAGCTAAAAACAGTATCTACCACATATTATCTTAAAAAATTAAATGAAATAATTCACTCTTAGTCTATGGCTCATAGTAAGCACTAAATAATTCTTGGCTTTCATTGCTATATCAGGTAATTTTGCAATCATACATATGTCAAAATTTCTCCTTCACGAATGGAAAAATCAATCTTAGAAAAAAATATTAAAAATGGTTAGCCTTACCTCACCGGAGAAATATACTTTTTCCTCAGGTTGACCTAATATGATTCCAGGTCCGCTTATTTCTAAAACAAGACCATTTTTTCAATATCAGTTTTTCTCTCTCACCTATTTACTTCTAGATCATCTCCTCTGAAAATTTCCTGAGTAGAGGACTTTTTGTGGTTTATCTAAAATTAGCCTATATCTCTTTTGAGAACAAAACAGCTGGGGAGGATTTTAGTTGTGTCGCTGTGAAAAGTCTAGAGGCCCGAGGAGATCCCTGGCCTTCATTAGCTCAAAGTACCTGCCCATCGAAGTGGCATATCTTCCCAGAATCCCCTGAAATCTCATCCGTGGTCTGACGATGCATTTTTTTTTCAGTGCCTCCTTGACTCATCATCTGTTTGGAACTCACAAAATAAGGGCTTACAAATTATTTAATTAGTTAGCTGAGGGGAGGAAGAGATGTTGTAGCAAGATACAAAAGGAAGGTAATTTAGAAAAATGCCAGGAGTAAAGACACAGAGAATGAAGACAAAAAATTGTAATTGGGTACTGGATTAGTCAACAAGTGGGAAAATAAATTCGAGTGATGGTGGAAATTGAAATTTTCTTGAAGCTAAGTTTTTGTTGGCTTTTGGTTTCAAAATCCCTACTAGAGTAAATTAGTTATTATTAAATAAATTAGAGATGGACAGCATAGAGATTATAGTCAGTGATACCATATTATAAAGTTCAAAGTTGCTAGGAGACTAGATCTTAATTGTTCTCACTACAAGAAAGAAATGATGATTATGTGACATGATAGAGGTGTTAGCTAATGCTACCATGGTAATCATATTGCAATATATAAATGTGTCATCAAAACAACATGCTGTACACCTGAAATTTACACCATATTATATGTCAACTAAATCTCAGTAAAAAATTAGGCATGTTTACTGAGACATCAAAGACATTCGAGGTCAATGTTATACAATCAAAAGAACATGAATTTGGCAATTAGAGATATAGAGATTAAAATCCTCATTTTCTTCTATTCCAATTAGAGTAGTCTTTCCTAATCTGTGGGGGATACATTTCAGACCTTCAGCAAATGCCTGAAACTGCAGATAGTACTGGGTTCTATATATACTATGTTTTTCCTATACGTACATACCCATGATAAAGTTTAATTTTTAAATTAGGCACAGTAAGAGATTAACGATAGCTAATAAAAAGAACAATTACAACAAAATATTGTAATAAAAGTTAAATGAATGTCGTCTTTCTTTCAAAACATCTTATTATACTATACTCACCATTCTTCTCCTGATGACATGAACTAATAAAATGCTTACATGATGAGATGAAGTAAAGTGAAAGACACAGGCATTGTGACGTAATGTTAGGCTACTATTGACCTGATGATAAGTCAGAAGAAAGATCATCTGCTTCTAGACTGTGGTTAATGGCAGGTAACTGAAACTCGGGAAAGTGAAACCACAGACACGCAGGAACCACTGCACTGGATAACTTATATAAAGTTTCTGAGTCTAATATCCAAATCTAAAACAATATGTTATATATCTCCCTTTTAAGACAGATGCCAAAAATGAATAGACAAAAATGTATAAAACTGATAATAATGAAATAGTTTTTAAAAAAATAATAGCTGTTGGTTGAGCACTTACTCTGGACTCAATTCTTCATTTACATATATGTAGTTTTGGGGACACAGATGATGTGCAATAATAGATAGTTGCTTTTAGTAGTTAAATACTACAATTTTGAAAGAGTAGTTTTAGGAAACAATTATAATTCATATTACATACCAGTTTTATATCTTGTATATATATAACAACGTTAAGCTATTTTAACATTTAACTCCCAGTGCCACTGTCTTAACTCAGGTCATCATTAATAATTATCCAGATGACAGTGTGGCATTCTAGGATCTTTATCTCTTTAGGCCCTGTTATCTACGTCCTCATCCCTGGTGAACCAGATCTTTAAGAATGAAACGTTAAAGTAAGATTATAGTATGTTAAAAAAATATTATGACAAATGGCAAGATTTCATTCTTTTTCATGACTGAGTAATATTCTGGTGTGTGTGTGTGTGTATGTGTGTGTGTGTGTGTGTGTGTGTGTGTGTATACCACATCCTTATACATTCATCAGTCAATGGACATTTGGACTATTTCCACAATTTGGCTATTTCCAATGACATGGATGGAACTAGAGAGTATTATACTAAGCAAAATAAGTCAGAGATTTCAATAAGTAATATGATTGCACGATTGCACTCATGTGAAATTTAAGAAACAAAACAAATGAGCAAAAGGAAGAGAGAGAGAGAAGAGAATCAAACCAAGAAACAAACTCTTAACTATAGAGAACAAACGGATAATTACCAGAGGGGAGGTAGGTGGGGGGATGGGTGAAACAGGTGATAAAGGTTAAGGAGTGCACTTGCTGTGATGAGCACTGGGTGATGTATGGATGTGTTGAATCACTGTATTACACCTGAAACTGATATTACACTGTATGTTAACTAACTGGAATGTAAATAAAAATTTAAAAAATATATTATGACATAAAGAGGTAATTAAAGTTAGCATGGAAAAAACTGTGTTTTGTAGGTACTCCTCTTGGAAGAATATCAGGCTCCAGGGTCAATGGGTTTTGTTGGCCTTGACCATAAGAAGTGAAAAACCAGGGCTCCGGAGGAAGTAGAGAACTAGATAGGAAATAAGAAAGGGATACCAATGAAAAGAACTCTATTTGCCCTGTGAGACTGGCTCTGTGTATCTGAAGATGATTATGATTGGCGATAGATAAAACTAAATTCTTCCTGATCAGTGTACCAGACTTACTTATAGTTGTAGCCTTTGTAGGACATAACGTCAGTTTGGATTTGCGATGTCTTTCCCTCAGGATTATTGAACTCTGGTGTAGTAACTCATTATCCTAAATCAAATTACAGTTGTTAGAAACAGTTAGGAGAATTGTGCATCAGATTAGTTATAGATATACCCTTAGAAGTTATGACTCTCTTTGGGAGATAGGAAACCAAAGTAGACAGGTATCTTAGCACTAGGACAGCTGAAGGACTACAGATTTACAACAGAGAATTTCTAACTACAAAGTCAGCCAAGACTATGTCTTCTTTTATTTACATTTATTAGTATGATCTATACAGAGAATTTTCTCCATGAAATATTAGGAAAGGAAGCCCACGATGACTAATGCTAAGATTCCAGACATTAAAGATATTTCAATGTCTCATTCCTGGAGAAAAAAAGAAGTGGCAAGCAGGCCATGGTAGAGTTAATGGAAGAATCCCAGTCAGTTCTGAATTGTACCCCACTGACCAAGAAACCATGAGCTTTCAGTCTTAGAAAGGAAATAAAAGAAACAATCAGATGCTCCTCAATATCTTCATGTTGTAAAAGTCCAGGATTTTGGTAGGGCACATGTAGCAGGTTCTTGACTTCAGGACCAAAATGAAATATTCCAGAGCCTGGAAGATAAGATTATGGAGACATGAGAGGCTTTCGCTCAGGTCGTGGTAGACAGGCTAAAAAATACTCTTATGTAACTTTTTGAAGGAGTAGGAAACACCAAAAATGTACTCTAAGCCCAGGTGGTTTTCAATTGTGTTGTGAGCCTAATGTTAATTTTTCCAAGGGCATTTGGAACAACGAGGATTAAGGAAACCTACTGAAACCTTGAAAATAGAGAACTTATAAAAGAAAGGGACTAAAGGCCTCATACCAGGCAGCTTCCAGCCTTACTGATTGCATTTAAGTGCATCACAATTTTGCCAGCGGAGATGGGAAGTGGTTCTGAGTGAAAGATGAGAACAGAGATATGCTGGTAAGAGAGAAGAAAGGGAAAAAATAAATGCCAGTGAGTACCTGTTACCTTCCTTCAAAGTCACGAGAAGTCTGCTCCGTATATGGCAGAGGTTATCCACCACTCATTCATGCATTTGTTCAGTGTGAATGGCTAAGAAATCTTTGATTTTACCAACTTGCAAAGTACTCTGTTACCAAGTTAGCATCGCAGTTTGATGGATCCTGGCAGAAGACATTAAATTCGTGAGTTAGATACAAAGAACTTTATAACTCACTGCAGTAGCAGCAACTGGAGTGTAAACATTTTCTTCTGGCAGTTCTCCAAGCGCAGTTCCCAAAGGGTTACATGAAAAGAGTCAGGTGATCCCTAAATATTGAGCAAGTTTCGTTACAGGATAGGAACTTGGGCTTAGGGAACTGAGGTCTTTTATAAAACATAGTTAGAAGGCTTACTTTTTGCTTTGGATAGAAACACTATCTCTACCTTCCAAAACTGTTCACCATGTAAACATCCTAGAAAGTCTAGGAAAACAGCAGTCAGTGCCTCTCCTCGCAATTCATGCAGAAACACGAGACAACCATGGAAAGTCACTCCTTATCAATATCCACTTCTTAGTTCTACACCATCTTGTCATCTGACAGACTTTCCCATGGGTATACTACTCTGAGGGCCAATCCAACCAACATAGGCTGGAAGCACATCCACCCGATTTGTCCCGTATTTATTGTTGATATTAAGACTACAACCAACGGGACTCCAAACAACAGGATGAGACAACTTGTAATGTTACTCTCAGCCATTTAAACTAGAGTCCTAGACCCGACCAACTGAATAACTCCTATAAACCATTAGGCCCTAACTGAGATGAAGAATGACTTTCTTCTTATTTTTCTTTATTGACTTTTATGTCTGCCCTGAGATACTAAACCCTGGTATGGTAGAATATATATGTGATTGCACAGAAGCTGCCTTGGCTTGCAAGGACGAAGTCTGTATAATTCTGTTATCAATAACAAACTTGGACAGTGAGTTCAAGCTGATCTGAGTGTCTTTCAGGGCCAAAATACTATGTTAATCACTTCAGATAGTCAGGAACAAATATCATACCACCAATTCTAATTAGATGACTCATATTATAAGAATAGCTTTCCATAGGTTGCACATAAATTAGAAATCATTTACTCATCTGAGAAGATTATCCATGAATTTCCTCATTTTGAAGAACTCTCCACAATTGTTTGACAGCTACATGGTATACTGGTGCTATTTCCTTAAACCCTTGATAGTCCCTTAGGGCCATTTGTAAGGTGCAAATTAACACGTTTTCAGGGGAGAGGGGAGTGAATGCCAAGCTTCTAAACAGAATTTCACTCCTACAAAATACTCCTAGAAAGAAAGTGTCATTATAATTTTGTGCCCTTATGTAGGACCTGCATCAGTCAAGGTCATAGGTCGATAGTGCTTCTGATGTGTCCTCCTCTGTACCTGGTGAATCTTAGCATTCCTAGTTTAGTCCAAACAAGTTTTTGTTTGTTTGTTTTTGTTTTGTTTTGTTTTGTTTTGTTTTTGACTGGCAGCAGCCAGTCCAACCTATTCTTTCGGTCTGTGCCAAACATCTGGGTGGCATTCTTCTACTACATGGAATGACTGAACAATAGCCACAGAAGAGGAAGTAGGGAAACATCTGAGATGTTGAAAGTTGTCTTGTATGGGGAAGTTCAGGAGCCAAGACCATCTCTTGCTGTCTTCAACAGTCTTTACAATGAGATTAAGGGTAACGGCGTTTGAACTCTGGTCAAAACCATGTGATAGGGGATGGGAGACAAAGCAGTTGGTTAAATTTAAAGTGCTCTCAACAATTTGGTAGCAGCACAGGAGGGTGTTTTTCTTCATGAGGAAGTGACTAGAATGATTTTAAAGACAGAGATCATTGATATTCCTCCCTTTACCATGCCTCCTGGAGTCTGAGATATTCCCTGGGTACCTAGGCTGGTACCGTGTTTTTTTTTGTTGTGTTTTGTTTGGTTTTTTTTGCCACAAAATTGGTGTGTCCCATTTTTGGAGCTATACCT
This sequence comes from Paguma larvata, assembly GCA_030068075.1. NCBI lineage: Eukaryota > Metazoa > Chordata > Mammalia > Carnivora > Viverridae > Paguma > Paguma larvata. Next base: position 87,035,453 of record CM057823.1, read on the forward strand.
TCACCCATATCCCAATTATTTTCTATTTGCACCCAGACCTTTCATCCATAGAGGCCAAGTACCAGAGAGATCATGTTCCCTATTTTGGTTGGCATGGAACATAATAAAGGGACTCGGTGAGTAGTGTATCACTGAATACTGGTAATAGTAGTAGTAGTAGCATGCAACTGACACTCTATCAGTTGTACTGTCATTATTCTTATGATCTAGAAATATGTTGGTCTAAGAAAAGTATACAGATAGTTGAATTAGAAGAGAGTTTGAAACCCTTGAACTCCTTTTGGCCAGGCTACTACTTGGAAAGTATCTTAACTGGTCAGGTCTGGTGAGGACATTAGGGAAAGAAACAGCAGCATTGTCAGGAATGGGCAGAGTAGACTGCCAACTATTCATAAGAAGCCTATATATACCACCCCGTTGATCCTGATCATTACTCAGGAAGTGGCCGAATGAGATGATCACTTGCTTTGGACAGCCACATCTGGTGGTTAGAACCTCTGCCTAAAGGTGTAGACCAAAGGGAGTTGAAGAAAGTAGAGTCAGAATCATTTCGAGTTGATTTTTGAGAAGGACAATTTAATTTTCCATAAAAGCAGATATCTGTGGATAGTACACAATATGGAAAATCCATCGAATACCATTATTATCAACACTTTGCTTTGTGGCATTATGATAACAGGTATTCCGTTATCCTGGTTTAAAAAACAAAAATATGGAAGTTTAGCTTCAGAGGCCACAACGGTGCAGTCACAATGGTGCAGACTGACCTTGAACAGTAACCTTATAACCTGATAATGTGTCAAAGGTATGCGTACTGCTCCAAGCAGAGGTAACCTCAATAGAGGTTTCCAGGAGTGGGCAGAGCTCAAAGCAGTGTAACTTGTCTCACCTCAGAAACAAAGTCATGAAATTTAAGATATAATGATGGACTCACGCAACATTGGCGGTGATCTGAGAATTGGAAGTTAAATCATTGACTTGATTGCTGTCAATCTCATGAGTGAATGACCCTTAATATGGACATTTCTATGAGGGACCCAGATGTTTCAATAAGGGACAGTTATTTATGCCCAAACCCAGATGTTTCAATAAGGGACAACTATTTACGTCCAACTATTATGTCCCAAAGAGGATTGTCTTCAATCTCCCAAATTTGTAGGACTGTCTACCTAACATCTCAATTCCTAATATACACCCTGTTGTAAAATCAACAGAAACAGTATATTGAATTGTCCTTGATGACCTACAAGATCCATTCAGCTTTTCTTCCCTACCATGAATGATATCCAAACTTATCAGTTGGATTGGGACACTCCCTTCTTGCAAAAAACAGGTAAAATTGTGACTTGGGCATCAATATCCAGCAAAGCCATCAAAATTTGACTCTCTCCCTTACCCTAAAACACATCAACATACTCGAATGGTTCCATTTGACATGTGGATTCCCTTCGGGCACAGGGGAGACTTGGGCCAATCACTAATTATCTTTCTCATTAAAGTGATTGAGGTGGGGCTTGAAGAAAAGAAAAAGAACTGGCCTGTCATATAAGGAAAGCTGCACCTTGCCATAAAATAAGACTTCAGGGGTGCCTGGGTGGCTCAGTTGGTTAATTGTCTGACTCCTGATTTCAGCTCAGGTCATGATCTCACGGTTATGAGAGTGCGTCCACATAGGCTTCGAGCTCAGCATGGAGCCTTCTTGGGAATCTCCCTCTTCATCTCTCTCTTCCCCTCCCCTGGGCTCATGCGATCTCTCTCTCTCTCTCACTCTCAAAATAAATAAATAATCTTTTTTAAAAAAATAAGACTTAAAAAAAAAAAAGACTTCACATTTATTATCAGGTTCAAGTGTTGTGATAGTAGCTTGGGCTTCAACTAAATGAATTTCTAATACTTTTAGCCTGATCAAAGATCTTTATCAGGTGGTATGTTCTTAATGACTGACACCATCTGTTTCAGTCTTGGGGGGCTCTTATTAAATAGCCACAGCCGAAGCACTTGCAGTTGGGGCTCCTGGGTTTATGTGCTGAGTTTAGCTGGCTTGCCTTACAGAGTGGTAGGTTTTTTTAAGGAATAAATCCCAGGCATTTGTTGCTCAATTGTGATTATGGTATCTCTTTACATTTTCACTTTGTTTTATTTTGTTATTATTTTTTTTAATTTATTTATTTTGAGAAAGACACAGAGTGAGTAGAGGAGGGACAGAGAGAGACACACAGAATCCAAAGCAGGCTCCAGGCTCTGAGCTGTCAGCACAGAGCCTGGCGCGGGGCTCAAACCCATGAACCATGAGATCATGACCTGAGCCAAAGTCAGACACTTAACTGACTGAGCCACCCAAGCACCCCACATCTTGTCTCAATACAAGAGACAGGGGACTTTTCCAGAAGAGTAGAAAGGGATGACTGCAAGAATTTGTATACGTTTCATTTAATCAATGATTTATTCTCCAATGGCTCACCTTCCTCAAATCCCATACTAGACAATTACTTACCTATAATTTCTGACAAGAGTACTTCTATCTCAAGAAAATCTAGTAGGTGAAAACTGCTTTCTAGTAGTCAGTCCCCACTGAAAATCAAACAGACAAGAAACGGGAGACCCTTTACCTTGGCGTCAATGAGTCTGAGGTTGGTGTAAGAGACCACAAGAGCGGCTTAGGCAGGAGAGGACGTGCTCTTGCCTGCTTCTCCTTGACGAGCCTTACATCTTCCACCCCATCCTCATCTACCATGAGAACCAGTCAAAGTTCTACTGATTTTCTTGTTAACACCAACAGTGGTCATGAATTTCCTTCTTTTTACATTTTGTGTCGATACAGGTTTCTGCAACTGTTGTCTGAAAGTATCACGACCGTCTGCCAACCCTGGATTAATTTTAATATTAGTTGTTTCTAAGGGATGGACCTGTGACTGACTACCAGATTACTGAGGAAATCCCTTTACTAGGGCACCATTTGGGCAGCTGACTTTGTATGTTTCCCTATTGTTACCCTGAAGCCACCTGCCCGATTCCTCCTGATTAGTCACTAATAAACTGAAGAGCCATTTTTTTTGTCCTATAGATGATATTATTTGGTCAATACATTTTGCTGCTGAATCCCATAGACTTCCCTCAAATTCCATTAACCTGTTTGTGAGGCCCTTACCCTCCCTTTCCAAAAAACTATGCCTATGTCAGTTTTCATCCTCATCATCAAAACCGTCAAGGTCTATGAAAAGTCTGAGATTTCACCTTTATTGTAAGCTACAAGTTTAGCCTGCCACAGTTTTATGGATAATGGTACAATAAAGGATGCCCCTGGGTGAGAGACATAGACTTTATTACTCACAGTGATAACATTAGCAAGCATGTTAGCGTTTTGTGTGTGTGTGTGTGTATGTGTGTGTGTGTATGTGTGTGTGTGTGGGTGGGTGGGTGTGTATCAGGGGGCAGTGAAAGATAATAGAAATGCCAAATGAGTCTGTATGAGTCATGCATGTGGTGATGAGATTGATAAGGAAAATATCAAATAGAAAGTAGCTAAACAGACCAGTCCCTATACTAATTGAATATTTCTGACAGTTTGGCATAACGGCAAACTGGAATCAGAAAATGGGAGTTTACACACCTGTGTAAGGAACTGCTACCTGAGGAAAAGATGTCACTCTGAAGGCGGAAGTTAGCAAACTGCGGAAACGGACTTTATAAGTAGAAGACTTTTGTGAGTATTTATTTGAGTTTGGCAGATGCAGCCAGAAACTGCCACCAGGCAGAAAAGTTGTTGCATCATAAAATGTTTTTCACCCAATTACAGAAACAGGCCTTGGCACAGGACAGAGGAATGCTAATTATCCACTCTAAACTGGTAACAGCCTGTTCACATTACTTAATAAGGCACTCTTAATATGCATGAAGGAGGGAAGTGGAATAAGAAGGAAAAATCAGTAACACCTAACGATCAATTCCCAGTGACCCTGTCAATCTTGTATCATTTCTTCTGCTGTGTTGACTCCCATAGATCTTAATGCAGAGACCTTTGAGGTTAAGCCTATGGAAACTGGGACACCGTTTTCTAGGTAGAACTTGACTAAATGATGTTAACGGCTGCAGTGGAGTCAACTAAAGACTAGAATGATAAGCAGAAACGATCTCTGTCCAAAGTAGAGGACAGTTCCCCATGATGGATATCAGAAAATCATCCCTGGGTGAATGACCAGTAAAGAATTGAACATCTCTATGGACGATGCTAGATCTTCCCTGGTATGAGGAGTAAAATAGTAGCCCTTCAATCCCTCTCTTTATCAAGGTTAAACCACAAATGACTAGCACATAGGTTCCATTAAGAAAAGAGAGCTAGCCAAAGAGTATTCTCTGACACTTTCACTCCCTCTATTCTTTAACTTTATCCTGGTGATGGTGAGAAATTTTGGCATAAAAAATACAATGGATTTATGTTATAATAAATGATCAGAACTCAGAAGAATCTGAGAATGCAGAGTTGAACAGTTTTCCAGCTTTGGCAATGTGGGGCAGACACCAGATGAAGCAGAGTTCTGGAGCAAGAAGAAGAGGATACAAGCGAAGTAGGAAAGGCATCATGACAAAATTAAAGGCTTTTGGGCACCCATTTGAGGGCAATCAGATTACAAATTTAAATGTCTTTCACCACGGGGGCACCTGGCTGGCTCAGCCAATGAAGTGTCTGACTTTGGCTCAGGTCATGGTATCTAGGTTTCTGAGTTCAAGCCCCACGACGGGCTCTGTGCTGACAGCTCAGAGACTGGAGCCTGCTTCGGATTCTGTGTCTCCCTCTCTTTCTGCCCCTGCCGTGCTCGTGCTCTGTCCATTTCTCTCTCAAACATAAATAAAAATTTAAAACAATGTTTTTCACTACAAGTTTTGTCTTAACCACCATATTCTCCTTTTTCAGAACTGTTTTACCAATGGTCAACTACCTCGGGCAATGATTCACGAAAACTTCAGAAAGTACTTTGGTCTGTTAGTAAAACAGATTTTTATTTTAAAATGCATTTTCATATCCAAAATGGTTTGTGATTATGCATCTTTACATTATTTCTGCTTCCTGTTTACATGACTCCATGCCTTTCATATTACCTTGACATTACCTTTCTGAACATAGTATAAACACATCCTTCCACTGATCCTTCCAACAGTTCTCATTTAGAATGAAATCTGTGTCGTAACAAGGCATACAAAGGACTCTGGTTTATTGCCCTTGTCTTCTCTTGCCTCAATTCCTGCCACTTCCTTCGTCACACTTTGTATTCCAGCAATATTAAATGGATACTGGTTGACGTTAACTTTACTTACACCTAAATTTTCCTGGAGTTCACAAAAAGATATCCAAATCTTTTTTAGCACCACTTTCCTTGCAGACTTTAACCCTTATAGACAGAATTATTCATATGTCTTCCATGCTAAATTTCTATCTTACCTATTTTAGATTATTGATTTTACATTTTTTTAACCTTTACTCACTTTTGAGAGACAGAGACAGAGCACGAGTGGGGCAAGAAGCAGAGAGAGAGGGAGACAAGAATCGGAAGCAGGCTCCAGGCTCTGAGCTGTCAGCACAGAGCCTGACAAGGGGCTCAAACCCATGAACTCTGAGATCATGACCTGAGCTGAAGTCAGACACTTAACTGACTGAGCCACCCAAGCACCCCGATTTTACATTGTTTTAAATTGTTGTTGTTCCTTTCCTAATAAGAGCCATGAGACTTTTGCAGAAAGATGTTGTCTTATTCAATTTTATTGGAATGATGCCTGATATTTTTAGTAGTAAATGATATTTTGTATCAGATTGAACTTCTGATCAAGATTTACTAGTCATCAAACATTACTTATTGTGTGTGATGTTGAATATGTCCCATATGGAGAAGGCTAATTCTGATATTTAAATCACATACCCCATGCTAAAGAAGTTAACACTACCTTTGGGTAAAAAAAAAAAAAAAAAAAAATATATATATATATATATATATATATATATATATATATATTAGAAAGCAACTAAAACTGAAAAAAGAGCATAACTGTCAAATAAGAACCCAATCTGAAAGATACAATGTACTTTGAAGTAAATATTATTCAAAGTATAATGTAAGCAAGTTTTACTCATGTAATTACTTTCAATTAAGACAATAAAGATCACTTTGAGCAAAAATAAATAAAATTTTATTAATAGCTGACTACATCAGAGCAATGATTCATGTAGATGTCAGAAACTACTTTGGTCTAATTAATGCAACAGATTTCTATTTTCAAATGCATTATCATACTCAAAATAGCTATTCATTCATTTCCTTTTTTTTCCCAAGTTTATTTATTTATTTTGAGGGAAACAGAGAGAGTGTGGGTGGGGGAAGGTGAGAGAGACAAAAAGAGAGAGAATCCCAAGCAGTCTCTGCAGGGTCAGCTCGGAGCCTGACATGGGACTCAAATTCACGAAACCATGAGATCATGAATTAAGCTGAATCAAGAGTCTGGTGCTTAACTGAGTGAGCCACCCAGGTGCCCCGCTATTCATTCATTCTACACAGTAAATACTAAAGTGATCAACAACTTTCATTGACATGAATATCGGTGAATACAAACACTAACAGTTTCCCTGTCATTTAAGCAAAATAGCATCCTATTTTGGCTTAATTCTGTGAGCCACCCACATAACACAGCTGTACATTGAAGGGACAACTGGGCTGAAAGAAACATAGACAAAGTTACAACTTACTTCAAAATGAGGCGAAAAAAAAATAGTGGCACTTAATTGAAATACGATCAGAATATTTGAGGAAGCAAGAAGACATTTGAGTCCGCAATATGCATACCTATAACAATTGGCTCAGGAAAGCGTAAGACAACATCACAGGTGATCCCGATTTTAAGTCCAGGTTCATCAAAGCCAAAGAACTCATGCCAAAATTAGTTTCATGTATACAATGAATAGGTTAAATAAATTGTTTCAGAAAAGGAGAAGTAATCAGTGCCAGTCAACTGGGCGACTGAGAGAAAAGAAAAAAAAAATATTGGCACACACAGAGCTGAAGGATGACAGAAGTTGGATACCCAAAGAACTGCATGTGCATATAAAACAAATGAAGGGCTAGCTTGACAAAAGATATATGTAGCTCTGAAAGGACTGATTTTGCAAAGTTTTGGGAGCCATTTGTTATTTTTCCTTCTATGGAAGGAATGTTAGCAAAATTAATTCTGGCAGCAAAATGCAAGATGGACTGGCATATAGACAGACTGGCATCTAGGCGAAAGACGATGAATGAATAGAACTCTTGCAATACTACACAAGGAAATGAGAAAAAGACAGTGGGCTACTGGAATGGAAAAACAAGGTAAATGGAAAGACCACCCAAATTAAGAAATTAGTGAATGAACACAACTGACAAAGAAAAAAAATGAGATTTAGAGAATTAAAGAGAGGGAAAATCATAGTTGCTTCAAAATTCTTGCTTTGTTATAATATAAAAATAAAACAGTATAATACATAGAATAAATAGGAAGGCGCATGATTCCTGGTAATGTAACAACTTGAGCTTGAGGTTTGTATCTGTTGCACATAAGAGGATTAGAGACAAAAATGTAAGACTAACTTCTGAATTTTGAAACTTTTCCTCCCTTTTCATACTATGTTGAGTCAAGATCACATAAAGTAAAATGATAATCCCATGAGTTCTTGAAATATTTTGGTATCTTGCTATAGTTGAATTACTATTCTGCAAAGATCTAATATGATCTTAGGCATCTTTCCTAGAAATGAAAAGTGTTGTGACAAAATTCTCAGGAAATACATAGTTAAGAATTTTATTTAAAAAAAAAGTGGTAACATTGGGGCGCCTGGGTGGCTCAATTGGTTAAGCATCTGACTCTTGGTTTTGGCTCAGGTCATGATGTCACGGTTGGTGAGTTCCAGCCTGACTGGGACTCTGCACAGATAGCACAGAGCCGTGCTTGGGATTCTCTCTCTCCCTTTCTCTCTCTCTGAGCCTTCCCTGCTCATATGTATGTGTTCTCTTTCTCTCTCTCAAAATAAACAAACTTTTTTAAAAAGTGGTAATATTGAATATGATGGTCACTTTTAATTACTTTATACAATGCCAAACAGTGTCCGGATTTTTAAAGCATGTACTGGAATGTTGCTGATACCCATTGATGTATCAACCAACTACCTGATAGTAGCAGAGGGGCAGAGAGAATCCCAACAGGTGCCAGGCTCAGGAGAGCCAGTGCAGGACTCCATCCTAAGACCATGAGATCATGACCTCACCAGAAATCAAGAGTCAGTCGCTTAACCAACTGAACCACTCACTAAGTGGGTGCCACTCTTCCTTTTTTAAGTTGAAGCCTTGAAGATGTGGTTGAAGAAAAGATTATTTATTTGAACTAATGATTTTACAGGAGCAACAAGTAACAATAAATTTCACAAACAGTAACCATTAATCAGGATTAATTTGGAAGGAATCATGGACCTGTTACTCAACTTTAGATACGTTAAAAGCAATTTGGATTTGATCATGAAAATCACACTCTAATTTTAGTGATTTTTTATAATGTATTACTAACTTCTAGAATATCATTATCTTCTAAAAGAGAAATATATTTTTGTAGTTCTTACATTAGAAAAAAATGTCACTATTAGAAAAGAATTAGACTCACTAATTTAGCTTTAAGTCTTGATATTTAGCATTGTTCACAGACCAACAGAATTTGCATCGCTCAAGAGCTTTTTAGAGATGTACAATTTCCAGTCCATTCCAAGTTACTAAATCCGAATCTGCTTTCAAACGAAATCTCCGGGTGCTTCCTGTGTCCATTAAAGCTTGAAAAGCACTAAATTAGCCTTATATAAAGTGATCCACCTAAGTCAGTTTTGCAGGTAACAATCCTTAAGATGTGTCGGGATGCAAATTTTAAGGGTCTATGAGAATGATATTAAGGAATTTATTTTAAAGCTAGGGTAAATAAAATCAATACTACTGAAAAGCTAATACTGTCAGAAACTGTGTTAGACATTTCCAAATCCATTCGTTCAAGCCTTACAACACTCCCTGAGGTAAGGGACACTATCTTCATGTCTCCTGGCATGAAAGCTAGCTTCAGGTTAAATAGCACGTCCCTTCCGTGCAGTCAATTCATTAATAAATATTGAGCATCCCTTTTCTGAAAGTCCCACAATTAGGCTTAGAAATAAAATGGGCATGGCCCCTACCATCATGGAATCAGAATATAATGTAATCAAACACAGGCTATGAAAATATAATGGAATGTAAGTTTCTAGGAAGAAAATATAAACTTTCAGAAGTTGCTTAAGGAAAATTTCTACTTGGAGCGAGCATTTAAATTATTAAGAAGCACATTTTTGTAAAGGTGGTCCCGGGGGGGGGGGCTGGAGAGGGGGGAGGGGATCATGTTATAAATTTTAGTAAGGGGAAACCAAGCAGCAAGTTGAGACTGGAACTGATACTGCGGAACTTGAACTTCGTAGAACAAGGTGAGGATGTTGGGCCTCATCCAAGAGACAAAGGAAGCCACTGGAGGGTTTTCAGGGAGGAAGTGACCAGCCCTGATCCACATTTGGAAAAAGCTCCTTCAGGCAGACCCGTGCACAGCCCCGCGGGCGGGTGGGTTTCTTAGGGCCACTCCCCTAGTCGGCCTCTCTCCACCCAAGTCGCCGCCTCCTGCTTCTCAGCGTAACTGTCCGAGGGAGGTGGGAAATGTGTGAGAGGGGCGGGGGGAAGAAAAACATTCTCAAAAAATATTAAAAAGAAAACATCCCACTTGGCAGCGGGTGCGCGGGAAGTTCAGCGCGCGAGTTCCGGGTTTCCCGCCAGCCGCCAGCCCGCCCCCCGCCGGCCGCAGCCCGGGTGAGCCCCCAGCCCCTGCTCGGGCCGCAGCCTGCTGGGCCGCGTCCGTCGGTCCGTCCGCTTCCCCTTCCCCACACCCGTCCGTCCCGGGCGCCGCGCCGGGTCTGCGGTTCCGAGAGCGGCCGGGGATTTTGCCAGGGCGCACGCAGCCCGCTTTGGCCCCGGCCGCGCCTCGGCGCCGGCGCTTGCAGGACTCGGCCCCGGGGGCGGTTCGGGGGGTTCGGGTCTTGCCGCGGCCTGGCGCCTTCTGCCCACGCTCGGCGGCTCCAGGCAGCCGCCTCGAACGCCACTTGTGGAGTTCTTCCCCCGGAGGCTGTAACTTTATAGCAGCCTGAACGAGGCCTATTTTTATTCAGAAACCAGCAACCCGAGTGTCCGTGGCAAAGGCTCAGATTGGGGGCCAGCCCACCACTTGAAGATTTCTCGCAGATTGGGGGGCCAGGGGCGTCTGGTCCTACCAGCCTTTCTTGGAGAGCTCAGAATCCTGTTGCCATCTCCAAGTAGAGCAGAATTGGTTGCGGGGGCAGGGCGGGGGGCTGCTTTTCGATGAGGCTGTTGCTCTAACCTGGTGGAACTGTACGTGAACCCCATCTCTCAGCCTCTAAGCTGGTGATCCCGGGGCCACTACGCAGAGCCCGGCCCAAACACGAGGCCTGGTGACCCTCCCGCAGGAATCGCACTGAGAGCTCCTAGGGACAGGCTCGCGGTGGGGAGGAGCAAGGAGATGAACGTGGCAGCGAAGTATCGCCAGGCGTCGCTGTACGTGGGTGATCTCCATGCTGATGTCACCGAGGACTTGCTGTTCAAAAAGTTCAGCACTGTGGGGCCTGTGCTGTCCATCCGCATCTGCCGGGACCTGGTCACCCGCCGCTCTCTGGGCTATGCCTACGTGAACTTCCTGAAGCTGGCCGATGCCCAGAGGGCCCTGGACACGATGAACTTTGACATGATAAAAGGCAAACCCGTCCGCCTCATGTGGTCTCAGCGCGATGCCTACCTAAGGAAATCGGGCATCGGCAACGTGTTCATCAAGAATCTGGACAAATCTATTGATAACAAAACCCTTTATGAACATTTTTCAGCTTTTGGGAAGATCCTGTCCTCCAAGGTGATGAGTGACGATCAAGGATCTAGGGGCTATGCATTCGTGCACTTTCAGAACCAGGTCGCAGCAGACAGGGCCATCGAGGAGATGAATGGGGCTCTGCTTAAGGACTGCAGGCTGTTCGTCGGCAGGTTCAAAAACCGTAAAGATCGGGAAGCCGAGCTCCGCAGCAAGGCCAATGAATTCACCAATGTTTACATCAAAAACTTTGGAGATGACATGGACGATGACAGACTGAAGGAAATTTTCGGCAAATATGGTAAAACCCTGAGTGTGAAGGTGATGACAGATTCCAGTGGGAAGTCCAAAGGCTTTGGCTTTGTGAGTTTTGATAGCCATGAGGCTGCCAAAAAGGCCGTTGAAGAAATGAATGGAAAGGATATAAACGGACAGCTGCTTTTTGTGGGCCGGGCACAAAAGAAATCCGAGCGACAGGCTGAGTTAAAGCAAATGTTTGAACAGCTGAAACAGGAGAGATTTCGGAGGTGCCAAGGCATGAAGCTCTATATTAAGAACCTCGATGACACCATTGATGATGAAAAACTGTGGAGGGAGTTTTCTTCATTTGGATCAATTAGCAGAGTCAAGATCATGCGGGAAGAAGGGCGGAGCAAAGGGTTTGGCTTGATCTGCTTCTCCTCTCCTGAGGAGGCTACTAAAGCAATGGCCGAGATGAATGGCCGTATCTTGGGCTCCAAGCCACTCTGCGTTGCCCTGGCCCAGAAGCCCTAGGAGAGAAACATTACCACGGAAGCCAGTGTTTGCAGCAGCCATGGGAATGAGAGTGATCTCTGCCTGCATTGGCCTCAGAACATTTCAAATCTCAGCCGACGGTCGCTTAACTTAGTAAACTTTGTGATAAAAGGTTTTGTATATAAACCTATTTTTTCTTTTGTGGAAAAATAAATGAATCTTGGAAGCTTGATTCATTTTACAGAGGCACCTCTTCTAATTACAATATTGTATATTATTCTGATTTTGATTTAGTATTCGTAGCAATAAGGATAATTAGATATATTTTTATTACATTTAGAACCATTTGCAGTGAGGTAATTATTTGAGTTCGTATCATATTTTCTTTTTTATTTTAATAATATTGCTAGCTTTAATTTCTTCTATGAAAATATGCTAAAAATAGTTCTTATACCTAAGGATCACAAAGTAATTTATTTTTACAAACAGATATTTTCTAATTTCTCATCTAAAATTTTTAAAAGAAACCAAAGGTTTAAGAATTGCTGGTATAAATTCAGTATGTAATTTCATTCTGAATTAATGTTTAAAGTACTAGGAAATAGTTGAATTTCTTCTCAATTTATATACTGACGAGATTGTTTTTCTGATGGTTAAAATTAATGATGGAGGTTTTTAATGTTGCCTACAAATCTGATTTATAGGATATTTTGATATTCTTTCCATTAGTAGACTATAATTCAGGGACTTGCTGGTTATCAAAATTGGGACTTGAAGAGTAAAACTTTAACTTCTACATTCCTTAAGTTATATACTTGTGTCAATTAATGTGACAAAAAGTTAGCCTTTTCTTAATTATTTTCATATTTGTACAGCTTAGTACTATTCTTAAGGTTTTGCCAGACACCAATGTTGTCAAAGTCATATAGAGAGAATATAGAAATTCTTTTTAACAAATGTTTTCAATCTATATTTTGTATTGGTCGATGTAACGATACTATCTCAGGGTTCAGAAAGTAATTTTCTTTATTTTATGAACTCATGTCTCTTTTTATTAGGCCGTGACTGCTAGTGAATTAACATTCAGTTTTAACCTCGATTTATCAGAAGCCCACTGATTTTCTGACAAATTGAGATTACAACAATTTGCCTATTTTCTAGTATAATTTTTATTTTGGTCCCATTTCCAGATCTCTCTTTCGTTCCTACCTTTGATCTGTATTACTCAACTTTGTTTTATACTTTTTTAAAAAGGGTTTTATTATATTGATTTTTATTATGTGTTATTTGGAATCCACCATGGAAACTGGGAGTTATTTGTTTACATTTAAATAATTACTTTTAAAATTCTGTTTTACCAAAAGTGTCTGGAGAATAGGTTTATTGTCCTTGTTGTTGCAGTTTAATTTTTCTTTTTACTCTGCTTAGAGGTTTCCTATAACACTATATTCAAATCTTCTGTTTCTTATATTATCAATTTAAAAGATATATTAATTTTTTGTGGCAATAATTTAGCTATGAAAGAATGAGAAAATCTGCTTCTATTTATTTTCGTATAAACTATATGTTTATTCCTGGCACATTTTCTAAATTAAAAGTCTCTTTTAGACAATGAAAAAAATTATGGAAAATGAAAAAATTTACAGCAACATATAATACCATCATGCAGACAAATCTGTTAAAATTTGTTGCATTATCTTCCCAAATTTTATACAATACACATAGATAATTTAACAAAAATAGAATCATATTATAACTTTTATAAATTATTTTCTTTATTTTACAATATGCCATAATCAACGTCCATATCCACAAATAATTATATAATTTTAATGAGTTTCATTCCTTCAATGTTTGTACCATAATATAATGAATTTCCTCTTGATACATGTGTATCAAGATTGTTAGATTATTTCCTACCCGCCTCCCCCTTCTTTTTCTTCTGTCATAAACAGCTTGGAGATAAACATGCTTGCAAATTTATGTATGCTGATATAGCCAATTGTTTTCTTACAAAAATATGTAATTCTTTGGAATTAATGTTTAAAAGGTCAACAATTTTTAAAATAATTTTGATGAATATTACCCAAATGTTCCCCCCAAATTTGTGCCATTTACAGTTCCATTATCAGTATGGAGGACTGTCCATTTCCATATTCTCCAAGCACAAGGGATTTTGTTTAAGCTGTTGACTAACTCAACATGATACGTAAGGCAGAATGTCTCATGGTTACTTTTTTTTTATTATTATTACTACAAAGTTAAATGGCATTTCCTGTATCTGTATGTGTTTTCTTATTTGTGAACTCATGTTTCGTGCTCTTAGTCTGTTTTCCTTTTGAGTTGTTTTTTTATTTGTGTGGATTTATGACATTTCTTTACACATTAAGAACAGAATTTTAGACTGTTTTTTCTCAATATTTTCACTTTGTTCATAGTTTTGAGGATCATTCCAAAGTTAAATTTTTAACTCAGAATTTTCGGTCTTTTACTTAGATGGCTTTGGTGTCATGATTCAAAAGACTTTGAACAACTCAAATATGCACACATACACACACACACACACATACACAATCAATCAACCAATATTATCTTCTATTACTTTCAGAGTTGTATATTCTCAGTAATTTCTAAGCAAAACTTTTGTCTGAGGAATATCTTATCCCCAGCCTATAGTAAATCCTTTAAAATTGTCTTACTTTTCAATCTTTGTTAATATTTTTGGTAAATACCTACTTTCTATAAGAATCTATGTGACACTCATATGCCTACTCTAATTCACTGGGCCTCTGAGTCACTGTGTTGAGAAGTATTTACTTCAAAAGCACAGAGATTTTGAGAAGGAGACTAGGCAACAGGACTGGGAAGCGTAGTGGGTGTGTCAAGCCTTGACATCTCTTTCTGGATAATCCAGTCTATCAAAGTGTTCAAATATTTGAACAATATTTCATAATGCCTGTAAATGGATTGTTAAGATGATCAGGGAACTGAGTTCTCTGCTATGTGCACAAGGAATTAACAGGACAGAAGATCAGATGTCTAGATGAATTGTAGCTGTAGCTTCGTGACACTATGTTCTACCATTTTAGTAGCATTTGCTTATTCTTAATATTCACTGTAAGAAATGACTAAGTTTACAAAACTACATAATCCCTTGGAATTTCTTGATTAATTTATTTAAATTTTTGCTTTCGCAATTATGTGTGTGTGTGTGATAGTATCAAGTAATCCTAGTTGGCAGTACAAGTTTATTCTTTGAAGAAAATGTAATCATTATGCCCAAGTGTCTTGGTAAATAAGAAGAATCTTTACTTTTCTGATAAGCATTGCAGTAAGAGCTAATTTACAGGTGCCTTGAGCAACTCTATTCTTGCCTGCCTCCCCACACACATTGCCAACTTTGTTGTATAGATGCCTGCTTGCATGCACAGCCGATTCAATAAATGTGCCTTCTTACATTTATTCAAAAAATTAAAATTATTTTGGGGAACCCAGGTGGCTCAGTTGGTTAAGCGTCCAACTTCAGCTCAGGTCATGGTCTCATGGTTTGTGAATTTGAACCCCGCGTCGGGCTCTGTGCTGATGGCTCAGAGCCTGGGGCCTGCTTCAGGTTCTGTATCTCCCTCTCTCTGTGCCCCTCCTCTCTCTCTCTCTCTCTCTCTCTCAAAAATAAATGAACATTAAAAAATAAAATATTTTTAATTTTAAATATTTTTAAAAGTTAAATGAAAATCTATAGTTAGTAAAAATAAAATTTTTAAAGTGGTTTAGAATTGGTAATTTCATCTTAATAGTTTTTATAAATCCATTGAGAAAAAGGTCAAATAAGGTTTAATCTTTAATAGTAAAGTCATGTCTAAATGATTTTTTATTTAATTTTTAAGTATTTCTAATTTTCTAACGATTGGTTTCTCTTAGGAGTAAACTGAAAACAACATCCATTTTTAAATGAAGATACTCATAGTTCATGTTTTAAAAGACCAACTCCTCATGAACTAACACTTTTTTTTACAGTTTTTTTATAATTATGGGACCATGATTGAGAAGAACCACTAATATAGACCAAGTTTTCATGAGGAATAATTGAAAATTTTTAAAACACTTCTGCCTTTAACTGCTAAAATAAAATTCAGTAAAAATCCTCAGTTGAGGATTTTTAATTCGATTGCTTGTATTCAGAAATATACCTTTTATAACTTTTTTAAGTAGATAAAACAGTAGATTTAAAGGTTTTTTTTATCTGCATTTTAAAGAGTAGAACAAATTAAATATCCTGATGATATCTTTAGCTGACAGAAAATTCCAACTCACACTTGAAAAGGAAATCTTACCTAACAAAATATTCAGAGTTAAAGTATCTTCAGGCACAGTATACTCAGACTACTTTGGAGTCTCTTGGCTTTCCCCCTCTATATATCAGCTTTACCATCAGGAAGTAGCAAGATGGCTGCAGGAAGTCCTGTCCTACTGAGACGCACAACATTTAGATGGTGATGTCTTTCCTGGAAACCTTTTAACAACTTTCCTCCTCAGTTCTCATTGTCCATTATTGATATATAGAATAAACAAGATCTGCCACGAGAACTGAGTAAATAATCAACGTTCCAAGTTCTGTCCAGAATCCACTTAAGACAGGAAGATACAAGAGTGGAAATGGATGTAGGGATATCCATCCACTAAACCCTCGGTACTTTTTTATTATTTATAGCTAATTTTGAATTTCAGAACTTATTTGACCTTTTTTCTTTTTCCTTTTAACTTTTGCTTACAAACAATTCTTAAAATTCCACTTTGTTCTTATAAGTAGTTTCAACATGAGTTAAAAAGGTGATTTTTTTTCTACCTCAAATTGTACCATCCTAAGGAACAAATTATGCTATCTATTCTGTATAAGATTAAATTCCTTTTTGTTTGGTAATGGGACTTAGGCTTTTACATATCATACTCTATTAGGTCTAAATTAAACATCTGCTGAAGATTTTAACTGAAAAGGTCAGATTCAATTTAGTCACCCAAATGAGTTTCAACAAAAAATAATTGTCATCAGATTGCAAATGGTCAAGACTTTTTCAAAACAAATCTACATTTAATAGGTATCGGTTTTTGAGTTTTAATATAAGGTAGTCTAAGGCAAATATGTTTTCATCATGTTAATGTATTAGAATTATACCATCAGAGAGAAAAGACTTAATTTGCTGTGTATACATGCATACCTCATTTTATTGTGCTTTGCAGATACTGTGTTTCTTTCAAATTCAGGGTTTGTAGGAACCCTGTATTGAGCAAGTCTATTGGCACCCCTTTTACAACAGGACCTGGTCACTTCATATCGCTGTGTCATATTTTGGTATTTCTTGAAGTATTTAATTTTTTTCATTATTATTATATTTGTTATGGTGATCTGTGATCATTGTTTATGACTTGCTGAGAGCTCAGGTGGTGGTTAGCATTTTTTTAACAATAAAGTATTTTTAAATTAAGGCATGTACATTGTATTTTACACATGATGCTATTGCACATTAATAGACTATAGTATAATGTAGACATAACTTTTACATGCACTGAGAAACAAACAAAAAATTCATTTGACTCACTTTATTATGACCTTCACTTTATTGCAGTGGTCTACAAACAAACCCACAATACCTTTGAGGTATTCCCATATCACCAACTTTATATATTCTATATAAATAATTTTTAAGAAGTTCCTACTAAAATGAATAAACCTTGGAAAAAATCTAAAACATGATATGCCTATGAAATACCTCCAATATATAAAACTATCTTAACCACAAAGATAAATTAATAGGTGCTATTTTGCTTTACTAAAATATTTGTTATTAGGTCATCTGGTACACTTAAATTATAGGCATTAACAAAATTGGACGTACCCACAGCTTTTCAATATATTTATTTCTTTAGACACAAATGTGTTATAATTTTCACTCATTTTAACCATGCAGCCTATATTGAAAAATATATATCTATACTGAATTCTGAGTTACAATTACTTTTAGATTTGAAAAAAATACAGCTGTGCTAAATTGTGAGTTATAATTACATTTAGATTTGAATCTAAGGTCAAATTACTCTGCAGGTTTGCTCAGAGGAAATATTTATAGCAGTGCGTTAGTTTTGTCTCATGGTCATGTCTTATCTCAGTGTTCACAGAATGCTCTAAAGTATTTTGAAGTTGCTTGAATGAAACAATTGAATCCATCAAACAAGAGAAGAAAAATTATTCTATTAGTGGCATTCTTTGCCATTGTAAAGAAAACGCATAGCTTCTCAGAAATATTGGCAGTTTGTACAATGATATTGCACCATATTTTGTTAACGCATTATATTCACATCACTTAGATATTAAAAATACACTCAGCTAGAAGTCCTGCTAAATACTGGTAGAATATTTGAGTTCCAAAGGCAATGTCACTGAAATATTGGATGTTGTATATGTATTCTATAGAGTGAATATTGGTCATGATTCATTGTGATGTGTGTGTGTGTGTGTGTGTGTGTGTGTGTAATTTGGCATTTCCATTGGGATTTTCTTAGGAATCCATATCTGACCATCTATAGTGAACCACAATTTTGATTTACATTTCATTTTATCTTTGTACATGTGCCATTGGCAGTCCAATGCACCACAGTTTGACATACTGCCAATCCTAGTTCCTTGAAATTAAAGTAAGCCTCTATAACAGTAATTCCAGCAAAATTTTGTTAGTCAAAGAAGAGCCTCCATTTCAATACAAGCCAAATATTAGAATTATAACTGGACTATTTTGACACATCTCTATTTTACCAAAATACCAAGGGAGGTGTTAGAAATGATAATCTAGTTTTATTCACCACTCTATTCCCTAATATTTTATAGACAGTACTTAGACAAATGACATTTACATTGTATAGATTACAACTGGTTAAAAGCCATTGGCACGGACATTATGTGGTAATCTTACTTTATTCTAATATTTATTTTGATTTGAACAAAAAGCATACTCTCAAATGCAAATTTGACCATGTCATGCTGCTTAAGAACCTGTCATGGCCATCCATTACTCTTAAAGTCACGTGTAAATCTTTACTGTGGTTGAGTAGACCTGGCATTCTTTGGTCCCTGTGCATCTTTTAATCCTTTTTTTCTTAATGCTACTATTTCCCTAAGTTGACATGCTGGAAATAACCTGGTCTTATTTCAACTTCTTCAGAGTTATCAAGTTAATCCCTGCCTCACTCAAAGCTTTAACTTTTTATCAGATAGTGTGTTGTCTATTGCAAGGGGTAAAAGCGATCTTCCAACTGGTGTATGAAAAAGAAAAATGATGAGGGGATTTATTGCAAGATCAAAGTAAGTACGAGATCTTTTCAAAATGGAAGTATTTTCTTTTCTTTCTTATTTTTTCCTCACAAGGGTCAAGGAAGTCTCCGAATAGAATGTTGTTACACTACAGAGGCAGCAGAAACTTTTCTGAAATTAGACCACATGGCATAGTGTTGCAGAAGAAAAAAGCAAATCTTTTGAAAAGGTCAGAGAAGCTCACCTTCAAACATTTAGACAGTTATTTTTAAATATTTTATTATTTTTTAAACAAAAGCTCATTATCTTCCCTACCTATGCTTTTTCATATTTTAGGCTGTAGAAATGGAATGTTTCTTTTGTGGGAGATCAGATCTTATTCTAGAAGGAACCCTCGATGGAAACTGCTGCCAAAAAGTAAAGCAAATTCTAAGTCCAAAGAAGAAGTATAGGGTAGAGATATAACATTCAGCATCAGGTAATTGCATCTTACCAAATATGCGGTCGGGTATTGGGTGAGAAAGTGCGCACATAGCAGCAGCACCGACCTAAGAAAATGTGGGTGAGTAAGGTTGGGGAAAAATCCACGTATTGATGAAGGATATTTATTTAGTTAGTTTTTTAAAAATTATTTTGAATCTGTATTAAAATATAATATGCATATAGAAAAATGTAGAAATTTTAAGCATATAACTTGATGAGTAATACAAAAGTAAGCTGATTTATGTGATCACCGCTCAAGTCAAGAAACAGAACATTACCTACACTCTCTTGCTCCCCCCTAAAGGGACTATAAGTGAATAACACAGCTGTGAAAATTATCATGGATGTCTTTTTCTTTTCTTGAGCTATAATTCATGTACCATGAAATTTACATTTTCCAAGTGTGCACTTCAGTTTTTTGTGTGTACTTACGAAGTTGTACAACATCACCATTCTCCAATTCCAGAACATTTTCGTCTTTCAAAAAGAAATCCCATTCATCCATTAGCAGTCATTCCCTATTCTCTCCTCCTTCCAGTGCCTAGCAACCATAATCAAACTTATGCAGATGAGGATTTGCCTGTTCTGAACATTACATATAAATGGTATCATAGAATATGTGGCCTTTTGTCCCTGGCTTCTTTCACTTCGATCAGTATTGTAAAGTTCTATCTACGTTGCAGCATGCATTGGTACTTTCTTTGTTTCTGTGGATGAATTAACATTCCACATTCTGTTTATCCATTCATCATTGGCTAAACACTTGTATTGTTTCTCCTTCCTGGCTATTGTGAATAATATTATTGTGACATTTGTGTGCAAGTTTTTTTGTAAATATGTATTTTCAATTCTTTTGGGCTTATTGATGGGCAAATTTTGCTTATCTCTTAATGGAATCAACTTTTGGTTTCATTAGTTTTCTCAATATTTTTCAGTTTTTTTCTTTGCATTGTGTTTTATTTATTTCTGTTTTAATTCTTTCTTATTTCCTTCCTCTACTTTCTCTGGATTTAGTGTTCTTAAAAAAGAGACAACAGGCCCAAAATGGAGTCATTAGCTCCACATCAGCAAACCAAGACTTAATACCTAAGCTAACTGGAATTTCAGCCTCTCCAAGGATTTTAGCCTTTAGCCAGTGGATGCAGAATTACCTACTCAGCACTAGTGAGGTAATCCACTTGATAGACCCTCTTCTATCCTCCAAAGGAAAGTGACCTTACCTGAAACAATACACTACTTTCCTTGTCTTCCCTCCTTTCTGCTTTTAAAAGACTTCCATTTTGTACAGCTCTTCAGAATTCATTTCTATTTGTTAGATGAGATGCCTCCTGATTCATGAATTGTTGAGTAAAGCCAATTAGATATTCAAATTTACTTAGTTGAATTTTGTTTTTAACAGATTTGGTGGCAGCAGCAGGACAGAAGGAGACTTCCCACAGCATTGAGGACAATGAGAAACACAGCCATCGTGCTCACAAACCCTTTTGAGTCCTCTGTTTCCAAGGGCCATGGTTAATTTCCTCTTGGTTTTGAGCTTTGCCCTCTTTGTATTGAGCTCCCAGTCTCATTAGTTTTCCAGTCAGGTCCTCATTTGATTGAAATTCTTATTCCTCACAGGAAACTGCTAGTAGTTCAGACAGCAATTCCCCATTTGGTCGGAAACCTCAGCCCTTGGTTCTATACCCAGATTCCCTGTTGGGAAGTGCTAGCAATTTAGTATACAATTCCCTATTTGTTTGGAATCATTTTCCACATTCCATGTTGGGAATTGCTGGTGACAGGTGCAGTTCCCCATTTATTTGCAATCAGTCTGCATTTTCCATTTTTGGGGTCTGCTTATCCAATTCTTACCCCAAATCCCCACACTGGGGAATTTTTGGTGTTGCACACAGGGCCTTTTCCTGGTCAGACCACAGTTACATCCCTTGGTTACTGCTGGTATGTTAATGCGCATAGGTTTGTTTGTCTTGTTCTGTGTAGATAAAGGTTATTGCTAATGGGAATCTTGGAAGCCAAAAAGAAAGAAAAAAAAAAGGCTATAAAAGTTGATGGGCATGGGTTGAACACTAAAATGTTGTTAAAACACCTTTCAACTAATTCTAAGACTCCTGTGTTAGGATAAGGTGGTTATAGAACAGGTTAGATTGAAACTAGGTCATTAGGTCACCTGCCAACCTCAAGAACGTTTCTGCGCAACAGGGTATCCTGTTAAACACCACAATCTCCAGCCGAATGGCACATCTCCCTTTAGTATGAGTTTGGTTCTGAAAGACCCAAAGGCTTAGCCTTAAAATAAAGAAGAAAGAAGAGGAAAGGAATGGAATCCTTAAACTCCAAAGAGTCAAGCTTGCCACCTTCTGGCATACCTGTTTATTTTATGTGTAAGAACTATGGTCTCCAAAGCTATAAATGTCTACAAAAATGGCACAATCTTACCAAAAACAAGCTCAAATTACAATGGCCATTACGGAGAACGTTCCAAGTAGACAAGATTATCTATTTAAGAAACACACTTGAAAGCAAAGCTTCCTGAATTAAACAAATAGAATGGGATACCTATTTTCACCATTATGCAGAAGTTTCCTAAAGTCTTTAAGATTCCAAAATTGACTATTTGAAAGATTTCTTTGCAAAATTACAATGCAAAATTAAAGATGCAAGGGGTACCTAAAACAAAAGCTATAAGGCTAATGTAACTCCTATTGTTCCTCTCTATGGTCCTGTACCCAGGACTCGTTTTATTACTAATTTTCTGTCTGAACCCCCTTTCCACTCTGAAGAGACTATTAAACAGTTACCTTATAAAATAAACCTGCCTGAGGTGGCAAACAATCCTCCTCAGATATCTTCTTCTCCTTGGTCAAAGAGTGAACTGGAGGCCCTTGTGAAAGAATTTCCTAAACCCAAGAAGGATCCCCAAAAATTTTCTGAAGAATTTAGAATCATTGTCAAGGCCTACAATCTTAGACTGCCAGAACTTTGTCAACTTGAGCACATGCTGGTAGGATCTGGTGAAGCCCAAAAATAGCTGCAGGAAGCAAAATGGCAAAACTTCAATGATGTTTGAGATCCTCAGTCTTCAACATGGCCTCCACATGGACCAGAAAAACCTCTCAGAATAGCAAGTAATATTTTACAGACCCTTTTTAGAGTCTTCTCTGCCTCCACTGATGGGTTTAGTATTTAAATATGCAAACAAAAGAAAGATGAATCTGCGTCAGATTTCAAGTCCTTTTGGAAGCTCTCTCCCTACCGCATTCCAGATGCACTCTTTGTAAATAGGTTAGTGGTTGATAAAAAGGCAGAAAATAAGATGGGAGACCACCAGTCTGACTAAACACATGACCATAGCTGGACACTTTGAAAGGACTTTGGAACAAGATCATAAACAAAAGCCTGCTGAACTACTGGCTTTACAACTGTAACAGCTTCAGCTGAGGTACAGAGACCTAAGTTAACACTGGGCTTCTCACATGGGGCCCCGTAGGGGTCTATCACCAAAACACTGGCCCACGATCGATAACTGATTTTTAATCAATTGGGACACTGGGGAAAAGACTGTTTACAACATTCTGTGCAAATTCTTCAGTTCATACAGAGTTGAATGCCCTCACATCTAACCCTAATGAAAAACCCCCATATGAGCCTCTCCCAGAGTTGATGGGACTTTTAGGGGTCCTTCTGTAAACTGATACCAATAATTCCCATTAACAGCTAAGGGGGAACTAAAATTAAAATTAATGGGAAACCTTGCCAAATTATAGTAGATATCAGAGCTACATTCACTACTTTAAATTTCGCTCTCGTAGGACAAGTCCTCAAAAAAAATTCTTCAGAGTGCAAAGGTCTCCATAGTGAGGTTATCTAGCAAAATTTGGAGAGAATTTCTGTGTCAACAAATGACTCTGACATCTTTTACTGAAAAACATTCTTTTTTTTGCTATGTGATACAGCTCCAAACTATAAAGGTAGAGAACTTTCTAAATTAAAAGGGCCGATATATTTTGCCTCCAATAGAGACCTTACCTTAGAGTTCCTGACCAACCTGGACCTGAACTTTCATGTTACATGCAATAAGCCCTTGATAAAAGAGGAAGAATTCCCAAAAAAAGTCCACTGATTAAATCTAGATGACTGGAAAACATGTAGGCTACTTCTAATTCTGATATAGGGAGAAGAAAAATGCAGAACCTATTAAAAACTTAGATAGACATAACTAAACTTCTTCCCAAATTACCTCAATATCCATTAAAGTCCGAGGCTATACAAGGCTTCACACCAATAATGGAAGACCTAATTGTCCAGGGGTTGACCGGGCAGCAGCCCATCTCACACCAGCCATCGCAGCCCCAAAACCTAATGCATGGGGATGGCGATTTGTCTAGGACTTGAGAACTATTACCATTTCCTAGTTCTTCCAGAGCTGAAAAGCTTTTTGTTATAAGTCTTACCACACTCAGAGTGGTTTACTGTTACAGACCTTTGTTCAGCCTTTCTCAGTGTCCCTCTAGGCCCTAGCAGCTAATATCCATTTGCCTTTACTAAGAACAGTTAACAATATACCTGGACAGTCATGACTCACAGGTTCACTGAGGCCCCTTCTTATTTCTCTCAAGTACTCCACCAAGATTTAAATAGTGCCCAGTTTCCAAAAAAATCAACCCTTTTATGATATGTATACAATCTCTTGCTAGCTCAGTTACTGATCCAAAACAGTATTCCACTTATTTGCTACAATAGTTAACTGAAAAGAGACAAAGTAAGGAGAAATTATAATTGTTTTGAGACACTGTATACTAGCTAGGTCATAGTCTAAGTGCCAAAGGATTCCAGCTATCTCCAAAAAGAATTAAACTCATCCAGAAATTTCCCAAACCCTCAACTAGGCAACAGCTTCTTGGATTTCTAGGTCTTGCTAGTTATTGCAGTCCAGGGGTTCCCAATTTTTTCTTTATTTGCTTCATTCTGTAAACTTACTAAAATGTCAGTCCCTGAAACTCTTCCTTGGGAAAAGAAACATGAACAGGCCTTTTGTAAGACTAAAACAAGTTGTTAAAAGAACTGCCTGCCCCAAGGTTACCTAACCATTCGAAACCTTCCACCTTATTTGTGCATGAAAGAGACAACCAAGCCCTGGGAATGCTAACACAAGAACAGGGTAATAAACATAGGCCTATTGCTTATTATAGTACACAACTAGATTCGGTTGTTTGTAGATATCCAAACTGCCTTAAGGCTACAAAGCTGCAGCTGCAAAATTAGGAGAAGACTCAGCGGATTTAACCCTAGAAAATGACATTTACTTATAAACTCCACACGCTGTCCAAAAGTCTTCTTAACTGTGAATTGATTCAACCTTTTTCTGCAAGCAGACTAACTTCCTATGGGATCCTTCTGCTTTCACAATTTAATCTAAATCCTTAATGTTGCAACATTCTAAATCCTGCGACACTGCTACCCTTGCCTGAAGAAGGCCAGCCCTGTAACTGTGGGGTTAATATCATATTTTGTGACACCACATTCTGATTTACAAGACATGCCTTGGACTAATCTTGACCTAATCATTTCCATTGGTGGGTCACATTGTGAAAGTGAAAAGAGGATTCCCAAGCTGTTACTTGGAAAATTGCTAGTGTGCTGTGACTACCCAATAGTAACCACTCGAGAGGGGAAATCTCATGTGAGCTCAGTCCATCAAATAGAGTCCCGCCCCTTACCAGAGCATGCCAACTATCACAAGGACCAATTGTTAATATTTATATAGATATGCCATTGAAGACCTCTAAAATTTGGGGATGTTTTAGAAACAAAGGGGTTTTCTTATGCCCACTGGACCCCCAGTCGAAAATAGACAACAAATTATTCTCTTATCTTCTGAAATTGCTGTCATCAAAATTGAGGCCTATTCTAAAGAGACAGAACCTGAGTATCAGGAGAATGCCCTAACTGACTTTCATGCAAAGGCAGCAGCAAAGAATCTATGAAGACTGTAGCAAATGTGACTGAATTTCATTCTTCTTTTGCAAAAAATGACCTCATGTTGCCAGGCTTTTGCCATCCTGATGTCCTCAATCAGAGAAATTAAGAAAATCAAACAAAGGTTAAAGTTCACTGAGCAATAGGAGCTATTGAAAACCCAAGAAAGCTTGTTTCCCCCCAGTTTCTTGGAAAACCTCGTTTTTCGGTGTTTACATACCTTCAACTACCGCAGTATATTTAGGATGACTCAAATTATGATAAACATTGGTGGAGAGATGCCTTCAAAATGTGAAAACAGTTTACCACAAACATGTGATTGGTCAGGTCCATAAAGTTGCAAAAACTATTTTCTATGTCAAACTTTCTTCCTCTGACCCCCTTGGAGCACCTACAATTGGCTCTCATTCAACTGTCACCTAGTATGGATTATGTATTCTTGATATTGTTTGTGTGGATTCTGGATAAGTTGAAGCATTCCCCTCCTGCAAGGATGATGTTTTCACAGTGGCAAAAAAACTTTTAGAAAATGCGTTTCCCACCTGATATACCTTCCACGGTCTCCAGTGATTGAGACACTCACTTCAGTAGACAAATCATAGAAGCCGTAGCAAAATCCTTACAAAATTCTTGGAATCGTCACTGTCCCTATCACCCTCAACCATCAGGCAAGGTTGAGAGAACCAATAGGATCCTCAAACTCAAAATATGTAAACTTGCCGAAACTACTGAACTCCCTTGGGATAGGGTATTGCCTCTGGCCTCACAGACTGCTCACATATCCCCTTTGAGAAACAGAAACTCACTCCACATTAAGTAGTTACTGGTATGCCAATGTCTATTGGAATACAACTTTTAGCTGATCCTTTAGTGTGTCATGCTAATATGACTAGCTACTGTAAGTCTTTATTGTCTTATGTCGTTGCATATTATCAACAGATTGAAGAAGTCTTGCTGCCATCCAGTTCAAAGGATCCTGTTAGTCGTAGCTGGAGCCTGATGACTGGTCATTTTGGAAACCATATCAAAAGAAGACAGCCCTTGAACCCTGTTGCAAGGGACCTTTCCAAGTGCTCCTGGCCACTGACACTGCTGCAAAACTAGAAGGCATTGAACCTTGGGTACGCATGTCACAGGTGAAGAAAGCTCTGTATGATGTGTAGTCCTGTACAGACCCTGGAGACTTCCAAATCAAATTGATAAGGAAGAGAAGTAGCTGACATCTGTATGGAGTGCTTCCACCCCAGATGCCAGATCAAACCTTCATTATTTAACTAAACATAACATCCCTTCTTCTCCTCTTTCTTTCCCTCACTCTGGCATTGGCCTGGAAAGATAATCCCCTCCCTCATCTGTATCTCCCAGACCACTGCTAAGGGAGGTAACGTGACAGTCTCCTTGATCTGTCATCCTAGTTTCCAAACTATCCATGATGCTAGAGACCCCCTCCTCCTCCCTATGACTAATTTCTCTTCAATTCCCAGTGTCACCATAAACTATGATTGGCACCCCTCAGAAGTTTCTTCCTGAGTTCAACTTTTATGACCAGAATATCCAATGTTTTTTTTTTTTTCTTTCTCCAATTATAACTGCTCTTGCTCAAACTAAACACAAATACCTAACTGGAACTAGTACAGTTGCATCCCCAAGTTCCTGTGATTATCTAACTCAATTCTTCCCCCAATCACAAAAAAAACCTGAACAGCAGCACCCATCTTTGCAAGGCATTTAGAATAACTCTTTATTTCAGTTTGGGAGACTTCCTTTCTGAATGCTAACTGACCCCTGGCTTGAACAGGCAAATGCAATAATCCTTGTGAATGAATCCATTAATAATATTGTTGTGGAATCTGGTCTGGATCACCCAGCAGAGGAACCAAGTGGCACTCGGAGATCTTGGAAAACAGGAGGTTTATTTTACACCCATGGGGTCAGAGGAGATCATTCTCCACAGGTCTGAGCCCAGCAGGGAAGCAGAGGTAACAATTTATAGTCTGTTTACATGCCAAGTGGGAGGGGGAAGGAAAACATGGAATGGGAGTCTTCAGGCAAGGACTGGAGTCCCCTCATCAGTCCTGTCAGCCATCTTATAACAGATTTTTCCCTTTCAATACCACCTTAGCAGAAATGGTTTTTACCCTAACAGGGTTTATCTTCGTAGTGATTATCATTTTCCTTGGACCTGTGAATGCCTGGGTATCTTGCATATAACCAGGCAATGCCTCTTAGGATATTCAACTGTGCCCCTAACTGTTCACTGGTGAACTAAGAGAATTCGTTGGTCGAATCCCCTGAATTTACATCATCACATTACACAGGACTTGACTAGAAGGAATTTCCTGGCTCAGGATTCACCTCCTTTGGTAAGTGTAATGGACTGTGATTGGAAACTTCTAAGGAGAAGTTGAAATACTCTTGAAAGTATTGCAGAATCTGCTGCTAGGACAATAGCTGCCTGACAAAAATCCCTGGACCCTCTGGCCAAGGTTCCGGCTGATACAGTTGCCCTTGATTATCTTCCAGTTGAGCAGTGAGGTCTCTGTGCTATGGCCAACCCCACCTGCTGCACCTGGATTAACACTTCTGGTAGAAATTAGGTTACGACAGATCACTGAGTAAGCCACTTGGTTTAAAAAGGTGACTCCTTCAGGGGGTTCTTCTTACTTGCTTGATTTTCATTGGTTTGGGTCTTGAGGACCATGGCTCCAAAGTGCACTCTAGTCTTTAAGCATTGTCCTCTACTTGTAATTAATCCTAGTATCTCCTGGATGCATTGTATTCTCTCAAAAGTTTTAAATGCATGTTCACAGTCACTAACCACCAAGCAGATTCCCTAAAACGGGAATGCCAAAAAAAGGAATGAAGAAAATAACTGACTATGAATTGTGAGCCTGAAGTCATGACCCATGAATACCACAAAGATTCAACCAAACAACATCATGACTTGTGAATATCGCACAGAAGATCAGTAAAGGCTGTATAAACCACAGAGCAGTAGCTGAGGGTGGTGCTAAGTGCCTTAATTTTGATGACATCTTGAGCTGAGAGTCTGATCAAAAGAGGGGAATTTGGTAACAAAGAGACAAAGGGACCAAATGGAGTCCTTTGTGCTAAGCCCAACACAGCAAACCAAGATTTAATACCTAATCTGAGTTTCAGCCTCTCCCAGGATTGTAACCTTTAACAAGTTGACCTGGAATTACCAGGTCAGCACTTATAACACATATTCACCCACTACCCCCTTTCAATCCTCAAAGGGAAGGTGCCCAACACATGGCACTATTTTCCTTATCCCCTTTCTACTTTTAAAAGCCTTCCATTTTCTACAGCTCTTTAGAGGTCCTTTCTATTTGTTAGATAACATTCATGAGTTAGATATTAAAATTAACTGCCTTAGAAAGGAAAAAAAAATCAGATTGACCTCAATTTTCAACAGTAATGTTCTGTGCCAGAAAGCCATGTAATTAATTTAAGAATCTAAAGGAAACAACTATGATCCAAAGATATATCTACTAAATTGACCTTTTCGTCTGAAGACCACTTACAAACTTTAAGAATATGAGAGAACTCAGGGAATATTGTTCCCATAAGTCTTTCCTGAGGAAATTAACTAGAAAATCATTTTTTAGAAAATGAAAACAATTAAGGATATCTGCTTTAAACTGGTGATAAACATTGAATATATATTTATTTGTAAGAAGTGATAATCATAAGAAACACCGACAAAGCACGTGTAAATTAAATGGTCTGACATTTATATGAAGTAACACAATTAAAAGTGGTTCAGAAAATTGAGAGAGTATATGGAAAGTAGAATCATTTCCCTAACTGCCTTAAAAGTATTAACTAGGAGAAAGAGAAATTACTTCAAATTGGATTTGGAGGTAAAGGGAGATGAGGAAGAAAAAGTTTTGAGTTAAATTCAATATTGGTCATAGAGAGGAATAATGGATAGAATCCAAACAAGTGAGAGGGCCAAGAATACTCTAAAAAGCATTCGTATAAAAGTAACCATCAACCTAAAACTACAAATCATTATAAGGCTCCAAATATATGATGAGAGAATAAATGACCACAAATTTGTATATTTGTATGTAAACAAATTTTTAAAAATATAAGAAATGAGAGGCTAAATATATCAATTGTAGCAACAATTAATGGGTTTATATCACCAGTAGAAATAAATACTTTCTTATTGGCTAAAAATTATGCCAAAAAATTAAGCCAACCTTAACACGTTATAAAAATAAAAATGATGCACTGATATATACCATTCAAATGCAATTGAAAGAAAGTACAGGTTAAATCTTGATATTTAGAAAGAAAATCTGAGATCAAAGAGAGTATAAAATGACGAAATTGTAATTTTATAAAGTTAAAATATGTTTCTCTGTGAAACTATAATGGTCATGAATTGTTATGTAAGCAAAACAATGACTTTCACTAAACAACAACTACAACAGGCACAAGGATAAATAGACAAAAGCAATGAATGAAAGTAAATTTTAATACATCTCTCTTGGCCCAAGGAGATAAAATACACAAACATTTTGAAAACACTTTGAAGTACGGAACATTTGTTATCGATAATTCAGACTCTATATATTGAAATTTTAATGCAGATAAGGATACTAACTTCTCTTAAATGCACAGAAAGTGTTCATGAAAATTGACCATTTTTTATGTCACAAAGGATATCTTAAATACATTCTAAAAAACAGAAATAAGGAGTTCCTGGATATCTCAGTTGTTTGAGCATCCTATTCTTAAATTCAACTCAAGTCATGATCCCAGGGTCATGGGATTGAGTCCTGCATCAGGCTCCATGTTGAGTGTGGAGCCTGCTTAAGATTCTCTCTCTCTCTCTGCCTCCTTCCCTGCTTGTACTTGAGCATGCTCTCTGTCTCTCTCTCTCTCTCTCTTTCTCTCTGTCTCTCAAATAAAAAAAATAGTTTAAAAGTAAAATAAAATAAAAATAGAAATAAGACGAAAAGAATTCTCTGAACTCTCTTTTGATAACAAAATGGAAAAGGAAAAAAAAAATTCTTCTTCCTAGAAATTAAACATCCAGTGTTAACTCTTGGATGAAACTGGAAATACATGTCAAATCGCAACACTTCTCAAAATATAAACGAGACCTATCAGAATCTAAGACACAGCTAAAAGAATTTGATAGGGTAAAAAATGTACATTAAATACATCAATAACAATTAGAAAAATAATATCAGGGGCGCCTGGATGGCTCAGTCATTTAAGTGTTTGACTTTCGCTCGGGTCATGATCTCACGGTTGGTGAGTTCAAGCCCCACGTCGGGCTCTGTGCTGACGGCTCAGAGCCTGGATCCTGCTTCGGATTCTGTTTCCCTCTCTCTCTGCCCCTCCTCCACTCGCTCGCTAACTCTCTCTCTCTCTCAAAAATAAACAAACGTTAAAAAAATTAAAAAAAAAGAAAAATAATATCAAATAATTAAACACTAAACTTTTAAACAGTTATTTAAAAGCCAGCAATAAATTAAGTCAAAAGAAAAAGAAGAACTTGAGAGAGTTGTCACCCAAATTAAAGTGTGCCTCAACACTGTTTTAGGATATGCATACTAAAGCTTTGAATAAATAGAGGTCCTAATTTTTTTCAGATGATTTGGGAATGCACATTGTTTAATCGCCAAAGCTGTGGTATTAAGGTAAGAATTATTAATGCCACAATTTGACTGTATAGATACAAATCTTTAATATTGCAATTTTTAAGTTTGGTCAATGGACATAGTATTCCACAAAATAAATCCCGCATTCCAGCATAATTTCTTCACACTGATAATTTGCAACATATTTACTGTACACTTCAGGAGAGTGCTTCTCTTTCCAGAACCTATTGAAATGTTGTTTTTTTTTTTTCCCGTGAATCCACATTCATAAGAACATTTTGAAAGATATGATGGTTTCTGTTTGATCAATATTAATTTAAAGCTGCTGGATATCCTTGGAGAGCTAATCAAGAAGGTAGAAATTTTTCCACATTAATGTTGTCAAGTGACAGTAGATTTAAGAGGTAATGAACATTATTTACTTAAAAAGAAAATGTTTTCCCTTATGCAATTACCGTTAGAGGAATCATTAGCCACAACAAAAGATCTATGAATCAGTTAAACATATGTCTCATTCCATAATTTATACCTCTTCTTAATAGTCTATGATCCCTTGGGTCAAGATTACTTTAGAAATACAAAGAGAACCCTAAAACTAAATAATTTCTATTATAAAATGAACATGTAAATTATCTGCTAAATTACTTGTCCTTAATTAGTAATTTTGCATAATGACATACATTCTCTTTGGGTCTCTTCAGGCTCTGACAGATAACACTTTACAAATGTTACTTAAGTTCCAATTACAGCACAAACCTTGTAGAAATGTACTATTAATCTAAATGTGCAAACGTGAGCAATCCTGGTATTCCTTAGGCAAACTATAATTCCACAATTCTGCTAAAGGCTACCTTGGCTCATTCCAAATGCTGTTTCCTATGCTGTTTCTTACATGAGAGACTAAAAATGTCATTTTTTAAGGTTTCTGAGTGAAAAACACATTGTACGATTATTAGAATAAACTCTTTGGCTTTCAGTTTAGAAATTCAAAGTTAAAAAAAAATTTATGTGAAAGCTGTCTTTTTTGGTAGTTAAAATTAAAATAACAATATAAGACCTTGCTACTACTAATCACAGTGCAGTGTTCCACTTGAATTGTTCTAATCTTGTAATTACTTTATGTCTTAAGCTATTACGTGGAATTCACTTAGAAGGGCAATATATTTGGTTGAAATAAAATGCCCAAAAGGAAGTTATTTATTTAATTACCAGATATTTATTGAGCACCTACAAGGTGTCAGTCTCAGACTTAGAGGTGTTGGATCAGTGGGGAAGGCAGACAAAGTACCTACTCTTAAGTAGTTCATCTTCACACTGGGTGTGTGTTATGTGTGTGAATGTGTCTGAATGTGGGTGGCGGAGGGAGAGAAATAGTTTTCATGCTTGGGTTCTATCACTTCATCCCCAAATGAATATCATGGTTATATTTAATTGACTATCATTATTTTCCTAATTAAGCAATAAATATGTTGAGAATAAATGCAAATTTTAAAAAAGAGACAATAACTACAACATTCTAAAATACATATTAATTCTAAAAAGTGTTATTCAGTCAGTAGAATGTTTAAAAACTCTTAAATCCATAACTGTCATAGTTTCTTTTCATTCTTATAAAAAGCAAAAATAATACAAAGATGACCAAGTATACAGTATTAGAGAAAATTAATTCCATTAGTTTTACCTGGAGGTATTGGTATTATGATGAAAGATAGTTCACATGTGATACAATTTATTCCTTTTTATTGAACAAAGATACTGTTTTTAGAGGATTCAATGAGCAGGTATACAAAAGTGAGGTATATAATAAACTGAAGTTACCATATGCACAGTTCAAAAAGAATTTTCAAGAAGTAACAGAGGAAACGTCATTCGGAATAACATACTATAATACACAGAGCTTGTCAACATATGAAACCTTTAAAATTAGTTTACAGGAAAAAATATTTCTGTTTCCAATGACATAATTTATACAACAGATGGAACACTAACGGGTTAGTAGGTAGCATAGGTTTACGGCCAACTTAAATAAGAAACACCAGGTGTTTTAGCAAATTATTGCATTATTCATCAACAGTATTTAGTTGCCAAGAACTTTGAAAAAGACTTCAAAAATCAATGAAATTACTGGGATATTAATGCATAATGTATAGCAATAATGTAAAAATGTATCATAATTTCTGGCATGAGAAGTTATTTAGTATACTTTTATTGTACACATTGAACTATGATTCTTCAAAGAAACTTGTTTCTAAATACTTTTTACTATTTTGTTGTATTTTTATGAAAAATTTAAAAATTGCAATTAAAGTACAGCAAATGGTATTATAAAATTTTCAGATATATTTGCAAACGTAAAAGAGGTTCTTCTGCCGCCTCAAGGAATTGAGGTATATCTCTCTCAAATGTAGAGAACAATCAAGGAATTACTATAAACAACACAACACATATATCGTATATATATACACAATAGATATATAGTATAGTGAGTCAACATTTCCATACGACACCTTGTGCTCATCACAGCAAGTGAACCCATTAATCCCCATCACCTATTTCACCCATTCCCTCACCCATCTCCCCTCTGGTAATCATAAGTTCATTCTTTGTGAGAACTTTTAAAGTTTTACATATCAGCTGAAATTTTATAAGGATAGATTTAAATGATACAGGCCGATATCCTTGATGAATATGAATGCAAAAATTCTTAACAAGATATTAGCAAATAGAATCCAACAGCATATAAAAAGAATTATCCACCACGATCAAGTAAGAGTCATCACTGGGTTGCAGGGATGGTTCAACATTCGTAAATCAATCAATGTGATACATCGCATTAACAAAAGAAAAGATAAGAACCATATGATCTTGTCGACTGATGCAGAAAAAGCATTTGACAAAATATAGCATCCCTTCTTAATAAAAACTCTCAGGTAAGTCGGGATAGAAGGAACATACTTAGGCATCATAAAAGCCATTTATGAAAAGCCCCAGCTCATATCATCCTCAATGGGGAAAAACTGAGAGCCTTCCCCCTGAGATCAGGAACACGACAGGGATGTCCACACTCATCACTGCTATTTAACATAGTGTTGGAGGTCCTAGCATCAGCAATCAGAAAAGAAAGCAAAATAAAAGGCATCAGGATAGGCAAGGATAAATTCAAACTTTCACTTTTCGCAGATGACATAATACTCTACATGGAAAACCCAACAGAAAACACCTAAAGTCTATTAGAACTGATTCATGAATTTGGCAAAGTTGCAAGATACAAAATCAACATACAGAAATCGGTTGCATTCCTTTACACCAACAATGAAGCAATAGAAAGAGAAATAAAGAAGCAAGTCCCATTCACAATTGCACCCAAAACCATCAAATACCTAGGAATAAACCTAACCAAAGATGTAAAAGAGCTTTACGCTGAAAACTATAAAAAACTTATGAAGGAAATTGAAGAAGACACAAGGAAATGGAAAAACATCCCAAGGTCATGGATGGGAAGAATAAATATCGTTAAAATGGCAATACTACCCAAAGCAATCTACACATTCAATGCAATTCCAATCAAAATTACACCAGCATACTTCTCAAAGCTAGAGCAAACAATCCTAAAATTTGTATGGAACCACAAAAGACCCTGAATAGCCAAAGTAATTCTGAAGAATAAAACCAAAGCGGGAGGCATCACAGTCCCAGATTTTAACCTCTACTACAAAGCAGTAGTCATCAAGACAGCATAGTATTGGCACAAGAACAGACACATAGATCAATGGAATAGAATAGAGAACCCAGAAATGGACCCCCAAGCATATGGCCAACTAATCTTTGACAAAGCAGGAAAGAGTATCCAATGGAAAAAAGACAGCCTCTTTAACAAATGGCGCTGGGAGAACTGGACAGCAACATGCAGAAGAATGAAACTAGACCACTTCCTTACACCACTCACAAAAATAAACTCTAAATGGATGAAGGACCTGAATGTGAGACAGGACCATCAAAATTCGAGAGGAGAAAGCAGGAAAAAACCTCTTTGACCTGAGCCGCAGCAATTTCTTATGCAACACATCTACAAAGGCGAGGGAATTTAAAGCAAAAATGAACTATTGGAACCTCATCAAGATAAAAAGCTTCTGCATGGCAAAGGAAACAACCAACAAAACTAATAGACAACCAACGGAATGGGGAAGGATAATTGCAAATGACATATCGGATAAAGGACTAGTATCTAAAATCTATAAAGAACTTACCAAACTCCACACCCCAAAAAAACCGAAGAAATGGGCGGAAGATATAAACAGACACTTCTCCAAAGAGGACATCCAGATGGCCAACAGACACATGAAACAATGCTCAAAGTCACTCATCATCAGGGAAACACAAATCAAAACCACTCTGAGATATCACCTTACAGCGATTCGAGTGGCTAAAATGAATAAATCAGGAAACTATAGATGCTGGCGGGGATGTGGAGAAGCAGGCACCCTCCTACACTGTTGGTGGGAATGCAAACTAGTGCGGCCACTCTGGAAAACAGCGTGGAGGTTCCTCAAAAAAATGAAAATAGAGCTACCCTATGATCCAGCAATAGCCCTGCTAGGAATCTATCCAAGAGACACAGGAATGTTGATGCATAGGGGCATGTGTACCCCAATGTTCATAGCAGCACTTTCGACAATAGCCAGATCATGGAAAGAGACCAAGTGCCCATCAACTGACGAATGGATAAAGAAGATGTGGTAAATATATACAATGGACTACTATGTGGCAATGAGAAAAAATGAAATCTGGCCATGTGTAGCAACATAGATGGACTTGGAGGGTATTATGTTAAGTGAAATAAGTCAGTCAGAAAAAGACAGATACCATATGTTTCCAAGCATAGGTGGATTTTGAGAGACTAAGCAAAAACCAGGGGGGAGGGGAAGAGGGGAAAGGATAAAAAGACACAAGAGAGGGAGGGAGATAAAACATAAGAGACTCTCAAAGACTAAGAACAAACTGAGGGTGAGGGGGGTGAGGAAGGGGGGGAGAGGGGGTGACGGGCATTAAAGAGGGCACGTGTTGGGATGAACACTGGGTGTTATATGTAAACCGATTTGAAAATAAACTATTAAAAAAAAACATAATTATTCCAGGGGCTTCTGTGTGGCTCAGTGGTTGGACGTCCGACTTTGGCTCAGGCCATGATTTCAAGGTTCCTGGGTTCAAGCCCTGCATTGGGTTCTCTGCTGACAGCTCAGAGCCTGGAGCCTGCTTCAAATTCTGTGTCTCCCTCTCTCTCTGCCCTTCCCCCTGCTCATTGTCCGTGTCTCTCTCTCTCTCTAAAAAAAGGAATAAACATTAAAAAAAAAAACACAAAACATAATAATTTTAAGTCAGCATGAATTTGGAATATCATATTGAGTAATTAACATTCCAAACTTTAGTACTTAACAAAAAAATCAAAAATACTTCTGAATATTATAGAATGATTAAGAGGTGAAAAGAAAAAAAGTTAATTAAAAATAATAAACCGAAAAGCTATAGGAAGGTTGTGAGGCACACTGGCATATATAAATTACATATACCTTTGCAGCTACGTATTGTTTGAAAATAATTTTATTTTAATATTTTAGTTATTGTAATGAAATCAATTGCAAATATATAGCGGGATATTTGAGATCATTTGTAACGAAATGATTTTTAAAGAAAATTTGAACAATATTAAATTAGCAGAGACTCATGAAAAGTAATGAAGATATTGATATTCATGAATAGAGCTTGTGTAAAAATATTATCACCTTATGTTTCTCTTATTATTGTTCAAAAATAATAAATCTATGCTATGTAAATTGCATATCGAAATTGCTTGTTTTTATTTTTATTTTTTTTGTTGTTCTTTAAATACCATCACAACTTTCCTATAGTTTTTGGGTATTAGAACAGAAAAATATAAATTCTAGTCCTGACTACCATTTTCTATCTTGATTTAGTGTATGAAAGTTCTATTAACTTTAAGGAGTTTTTATCTTTTTTAATAATGTGATACAATTGTTTCTAGATCCAATAATTGCTATGAGAATTAGAAAATGTAAAGAAAAAAGTGCTTAGAATAGCTAAGTATTCAGGAAGTTAAAAATATAATTATTTTTATTATTAATAGAGAAGATATAAGCATAGGATGTTGATAGATATACATTATTTTCATTAGAAAGTCTGCTCTAGAATACTGTATTATTATAGAATGAAATATAATAGACATAATATTTTACTAAAGAAAACATTTTAATCACTTTACCTAAATCAAAAATGTAAATATTTGAGAAACTTGAGAAACTAATCATAATCACACCTGTTAGAATTATACTAAAAAAAATGTGTGAAGGGACAGAAGTGTTAACTAACATTATTGTACTGTTCATTTTGCAATTATATGTGTGTCAAATCATCACATTGTATACCTTAAATTTACATGTTATCGTGCAATATCTCAATGATGCTGGAAAAATTAAGGAACGACTAGACATATGATATATCTGTATTAACAATTTTAGAAATGTAAAAAAAAAGACAAAGGGAGGAATTTTAGTGATGACAAAGGGAGGGATTCTAGTGATGTGTCATAATCAAGAAATGTTTGGGGTACCAGAAGCTGGAAGAGGCAAAGAAGGGATACTTTAGAACCTTCGGAGGGAGCATAGCTCTGCTGAGATCTTGATTTTGGACTTCTGGCCTCAAGAACCTGTAAGAAAATAAATTTCTGTGTTTTAAGGCAAAAAACAAAAACAAAAACAAAAAAAAAAACAAAAACAGAAAACACTAACATATCTTAGTGGTGCTATTTTACGTTCCTGAGACTCACTTTCCTCCAGAATACAGGCAAGCATGTGGCCTATTCCTAATTAGATGCTTCCTTATTAAATTTGGATGCAGAAATTCACAGGGTCCCACCTAAACGCTTGTTTTAGCGAGCAGACAGGCACTCACGTCATTCTAGGACTGTCATGTAGCCCATCTACGATGCGACTAGTCCTGAGAGTCATACATTTAGAGGGACAGGTGACACATGTTGTTTTATTTGAGTTGGTGAGCTCCGGCACCACCGTTAGTTCTCTCCTAAATATGATGAACCAGCTTCGTGCCTGGTTGTAAAGTAGCCAAGTTTGACTGTAGAAGACACTCCTGAAAATGTTGTGAGATGCCTAATTTTTTTTAAGGAATTATTTTCTGCCTAGAAGAACTACATGCAGTCTATAATAATAATTTGCAGATACCTAGGCTCTTGCCACCATTTCTTGGTTTACCTAATTAGGTGGTGACCGTTGACATGCTGCTATTAGAGAATGGTTATCACATTTACACAATCACTCAACTTACATTCTATTTCCTCTTACAAATATTTCAGTGACTCAGCTGGTGTTTGTGAGGCCCTAGAGCTCGTTGACAACGATAAAACACGCTATAAGGGGAAAGCCGTCTCAAAGGCTGTTGAGCACATCCATAAAGCTATTGTACCTACTCTGTTTAGCAAGAACTTGAATGGGAGAAGATTGAGAAACTGATGATACAGACAGATGGAAAGGAAAATAGGTCTAAATGTGAGGCTAACTCCCTTCCGGGAGTTTCTCCGTCTATCTTCAAAGCTGGAGCTGTTGAGAATGGGATGCCCCTGTACTCCACATTGTTGACATGGCTGGTAATTTTGAAGTCATCAGTATAATCAACAATGCTGGCAAAGAGCTGGCCATACAGAAGTTAAGAGCCTCCCATTTGGTGCAGTAAGCCTCAAGAAAGCCACGTGCATCAGATGAAAGTTCACTACAACCTCAAGAATGTCGTTAAGAAGAAATGTGAGAAAAATGCCCCCAAATGTAGGGGATTGAAGCATGTTTATTCCTGACATCCTAGAAAATAAAGAAACCCCGCGGCTGCTGAAGAATAAGTTTGAGATAGCCACTTATACCCATAAGGTTGCCATTGGCATAGATGATGTTGCTTTGGAGTACTTCAAGGCAAGGAAAGTGTGATCTGGACTTCAAGTTGCCTGATGACTCCAGTAGTTACATCACATCTGACAACTTGTACAATTCTTCATCAAGGAAATCTTGCAATGGCCTCCTGCTTAAAGTGAACCACATTGGCTCTATGACCAAGTCTTTTCAGGCATGCAAACTGGTCCAGGAAATGCATGGAACTTTATGGTGTCTCATCCCTCTGAGGAGACTGAAGACACCTTCACTACTGGCATGGTGTTGGGGCTCTGCTAAGGCAGATCAAGACTGGTATACCTTGCTGATCTGAGCCCCTGGCCAAGTACAGCCAGCACCTCAGACATCAAGAGGAACTGGGCATGGGCAGTAAGGCTAAGTTTGCTGGCAAGAACTTCAGAAACCCTATAGCCAAGTAAGCTCTGGACAGGCAAGCCTCTGAGCCCTTCAGTCCAGATTAGACTTCTGGAACTCTCTCCTCTGTAATCATATGATTGACACAAATCACTACTTTTCTTACCTTGCTTCTCATCAAGTATCTGGAGCCATATGTAATCTTACAGGTGTCCAAAGACAAGATCCAAACGTTTTTGTGTGCAAAAGAAAAAAGACCTCAGTGACTAATTAAAAAAATAATAATAATAAAATAAAATAAATTAGATTATCAGAACACATATTTAATTAACATTAATACAAGTTAATTTTAGGGAAAATTTCCATATCTCTTCATTTTATTCTTGTAACATTATGTTTTTTTGATGAACAAAAGAAAAATTCAGGTAAACTACTAAGTACTAAGAAAAAAACTCTTAAACATGTTTTGGGATATAATGATTTGCGTGTACAACTGTGACATCTTAATTTTTAAAAAAAGTTTGTGAGCTGTAATACACGTTAAACTATATAGAACATGAGCATACAACTCCATGATTTTCACACAACTTTCTGTGTAGTCATAAACAGGTAAAGAATAGTTCTTTGCCAGAGTTCTAGAAGTTCCTTTAATGTTCCTTCCAATCACAGTCTCTTCTATGTTTCTTCAAAATAGACACTATTCTGAATTCTAACACAATACCATAGTCTTGGCTGCCCTATACATTTTTATTTTAATTTTTTAATGTTTATTTATTTTTGAGAGAGATAGAACTTAAGCAGGAGAGAGGCAGAGAAAGAGGGAAATATAAGCACAAAGCCTGACATTGGGCTTGAACTCAAAAACTGTGAGAGCATGACCTGAGCCAAAGTTGGATGCTTAACTAACTGAGCCACCCAGGTGCCCTGTTGGCTGCTTTGTACTTTACCTTGGAATCATATAGAATCTATTCATTTGGACATGG
The DNA here is from genome assembly GCA_030068075.1 of Paguma larvata. Taxonomy (NCBI): domain Eukaryota; kingdom Metazoa; phylum Chordata; class Mammalia; order Carnivora; family Viverridae; genus Paguma; species Paguma larvata. The sequence goes on from CM057823.1 coordinate 87,075,834, forward strand.
CCACAGTTACTTGACATGCTGTTTGCACGCTCCATCCTCATTTTTTAGTTATTTCTCTGTAGTTCATGTATTTTCATGACTCATGTACTAATATACCAAAATTTATATATAAATTCAACTGCTCATGAACATTTGGCTTATTTGGAATTTTGACTGTTAAGAAGAATATCACAAAACATAAAAAACATCAACGTAAAACATCAAAAAACATTCTTGAATATGAAATCATCATGCATGCACATTAATGCCTGTCGTGATAGGATATAATTAATTAATTAAACCCAATTGCTAATTCTAGGTTTCGAGGAAAGCAAGAGTATGGAGGTTCTGCACTTTGAGTTGAAAGTTGAGGGATCTATGCACCAGAAATCAAAGTGAACAAAAAAACACGGCAGTTAAAGGGACTGTAGCACAGCTTTGAAACATCTCTTATCCCTGAAAGTAGCTTGGTCGAGTTAATTGATCAAAATTATCTATAAAATAGTATCAGTATAAGCATAACTGGCCAAACAACTCAGGGGGAAATTAGTCCTACAAATAGGCATACAATGAGTGAGCAAAGATGTAGTACATGTTTACTAATTGTAGCTTTGCTAAAACACCAAATAATAAAACACAAAACCAAAGAAAAAATAGAAAACAAATGAAATATCCTATCCTTAGTCATCCTATCACTTACGTTTAGTCCTAATGAAAGGAAAAGCCATAACAGCTGGCTTGGTGGATATGCCTCGGCCCAACAACATGGGCTCCCTCTCACTGAGCCTGTAATATTGCCGCTGAATGCTGAACGCTCAATCAATTGGCAGTAGAGACTAACTCTTAGGTATGGCACCATCCTTTGAAGAGTTCAGTTAGCCAATGTGATAGAATGTGATCTATTGATTACATTGTATCCTTTCTATTCCTGAATGGCAAATAATTCATACATTTTGGATTGATATATGTCCTGAGTGATCAAAATCTACCTTAAAGCCCCCCTCAGTTTGGCTAAACTTCAGACAGGTTTCTTCCAGACTATAGTTCCCTAACCTTTCTTTTTTTAAATAGTATTTACTTCAGAAAACTTTCAATTCTACATTTTTGTTCTGTCCCTTTGAAATGTATGTTAATTTTCTCCCAGTCTCTTTCCAGTTTTATAACTCAGGAAATGTATGTCTAAGAACCTAAGAACGATCTCTTTGAAATGTAAACATCAAAGGAGATAACTCTCCTATTACCTAGTCCCTGAAGGAGGGTAGGAGCCTAACTTCAATTAGCAGCAATTAGCAAATGTAGATAGACTGAACACAGGGAAAAACATTTGCAAACTCAGGAATAACTCAATGTGCTAGACATATACCACTGAGAAGCCCACCCCCAAGGTCCTCTAATACTTTTCTCCTAGCGCATCCCAATGCATAAAAACTCTCCAGCCTTTTGTCTTAGTGGACTTGAATTCAGGCCCCTTCCCTAATGCAGTAATCCTGAATAAAGTCTTCCCTGCCTGTTTTAACATTGTCCGGTGCAATTTTTGCTTTGATATGAGTGTGGCTATCTGTTTGTGTTTTCCTTCTCTGTCTGTGGTGCCCTCACCAGCAAATTTACTCAGGGACAAGTTGACAGATTTATTGTAATAGGATCATGAACAGTACCTTAGGAAAGCAATCCATGATATGGCAAAGGTGGTACAATAATGAGTACAATGTCCATGGAATCCTTTGAGCATAATACTTGTAATATTCCTGATGCGTAGAAGACCTTCGTCTGAATACCTTTTCACCATTGTTATCAGTGACATGATTGAGTACTTTTTGCCTCATTGAATAACTAACTTTTGGCTTTCTGGGCGAGAAGTCTTAGTTCTGAGAGGAGGGACATGTTTACCCAAGAACATATGAAGGATTTCACTACACTTAAAATTATCAACTTAACTTAGTTCTTTTGAGTTCCTCAAGCCATAAAACAACAATCAAAAAGGGGCAGCTGGGTGGCTCAGTTGGTTAAGCATCCAAATTTTTATTTCAGCTCAGGTCATCATTTCAGGGTCATGAGATTGAGCACCATGTCAGGCTCCATGCCCAGTGTGAAGCCTGCTTAAGACTCTCTCTCTCTCCCTCTCTCTTTCTCTCCCTCTATCCCTCTCTCTTGCTCTCTTTCTTAGAAAAAAAAAAAAAAAAGTTAGTATACCGGCAGAAATAACTGACCACAATTATCATGAGGATACGGTGTTGCTGCTATGTAATGGTGGCAGGTAGAAGTATATCCGGAGCTAAGGAGATTCCTTAGGGGGCCTTTTAATGCTTTCATTGAGTCAAATCTTAAATGGCAATTGCAGGAAATGCAATCTGACAAAGACATGATAACCAAAGGATTGGAACCCTCAGGTATGAAAGTATGATTTATCATACTGCTCCAGTACTCTTGGCTAGCCAAAGTGCTGACTCAAGTTGAAGGAAATCTAACATGAGCAGTAGAACAGGAATATAAAGAATATCAGCTGTGGCCAATCTCGGGACCAACTGTAGCAGTTGGTTACATCATCCTGAATTTGTTATTGGTGGTTATTGTTGTTGTTGCTGTTGTTGTTTTTAATTACAACTAACATTTAAGAAGCAATAATATTAAGAGAGTTGGGCATTTAATATAAGGCCTGAATAATGTAAGGTAAAGACAGTGTCTTTTACGGCTATGCCTTGCCCTATACTACAAATGGTTTAGTATATCATGCCTCATTTCCAGTGCCAATCTCTGCATCCCTGCACCTTAGGACTCTTTCTGGAAGCACAGAAGGATTTTGTCTGTGAACTTTTAGTTGTGGGAATGTTTCAGGGCTTCACCACACCCTGGGAGTAGATGGATAAATATATTGTTCCCTTCCCTTTCAAGTGAAATAATTTTAAAGTGTGATTTAATTCCACTTTCTAGAGTTTTCTCAGGGATTAAATTCCATTTGCAGATCAAAATAGCCAATGGAAATGCACCCTGTATGACTACCTTCTCTTCCCTACCATTTACTCACATTTCCATATGACATTTGTACACCAAAATAATTATTTCTGCTCCAATTTATATTTCAATATATGCTTCTAGAAAAAAAAAAAAAACAACAATCAAAAAACCCCAGCACACACACAGACACACACACACAGACACTTCTATGATATGATTACTGACCACTGACCACCAAAAAGAGGGGGTAGTTTCTAATTCCCCATGATCTGCACAATGGTGGGTATCTGCATAATTTTTAAGATCCAGATGAATGGTATTTCTAGATCAAATTTAATTTCTCTGTCTCTCTTTAATTCATGAATATATATAATGAATGTGTTTTTTTATAAATTTGTACAAACAATTTTCTATATAATAAGCAAACTTTCACAATAAAGAATACCTTGATTACTTACTTAATCTTAGTCTCCCAGATAAATTTCTCCAATTTCCTTTCTCAAAAATAAATACTAACAAAATAGTTAAGTTCTTGGTAAATTATGTGGAATTAGAAGTATGTGTTGGAATTAAGGCAAAAGAAATTTAAGTAAAAACCATGAAATATTTGTTGATGGATGCCGCCTTTACTTTAAATTCAAACTATGAATCATTCTTATGCAAGAATATTTACTAGCTATTATTTCACATATTGTTAAAAATGGAACTCTGAAAAGATTTAGGTTGGGTCAGTACATGATAAAAAATATGGAATTATGTACACTGATAATGAAGCAGCAGAAATATCCAATGAGAAAAGGAGAGTCTCTTCAACAAATGTTGAGAAAAGTTGGGAGAACTTGATAGCAACATGCAAAAGAATGAAACCTGACCAGTTTCTTATATCACACACAAAAATAAACTAAAAATGGGTTAAAGACCTAAATGTAAGACCTGAAACCATAAACATTCTAGAAAGGAGCACAGGCAGTAATTTCTCTGACATAGGTCATAGCAACTTTTTTCTGGTTAGGTCCCCTGAGGCAAGGGAAACAAAGCAAACATAAATTATTGGGACCACGTCAAAATAAAAGCTTTGCGCAGCCAAAGAAACAATCGACAAAATTAAAAGGCAAAGTATGGAATGGGAGAAGATATTTGCAAATGACATACATGATGAAGGGTTAGTATTTAAAAAACATAAAGAACTCATAAAACTCAACTCCTCAAAACTGAATAAACCAGTTTAAATATGGGCAGAAGACAACAGACATTTCTCTAAAGAAGACATACGGATGGCCAACAGACACATGAAAAGATGTTCATCATCAGGGAAATAATCAAATCAAATCAAAACCACAATGAGATATCACCTCACACCTGTCAGAATGGCTAAAATCAACAACACAAGAAAAACAGGTGTTGGCAATGATGTGGAAGAAAAGGAAGACTTCATGTACTGTTGATGGAAATGCAGACTAATGCAGCCACTATGGAAAACAGTATGGAGTTTCCTCAAAAATTTAAAAATAGAACATGTATCCAAAGGGATGCATGCCCCCCTATAGCAGCATTAATTACAATGGCCAAGTATGGAGGCAGCCATATGTGTCCATCCATGAAGAGTGAATATATATACATATAAAGTATAAAGTTTCTATATAATAAGCAACCGTTCACAATAATATAACGGATATCTTGATTACTTACTTAATTTTAGTCTCCCAGATAACATATAATATCCATATATACTGGAATATATATATGTATATGTATATAAAGATGTATATAAATATATATATGTACACCGTATATATATACACATATATGTGTACATGTATAAAGAATATACATGTATATAAAGTATAAAGTATATATATATATATATATATCCAGTATATATATATATATACATATATATATATATGTGTGTGTGTGTGTGTGTGTGTGTGTGTGTGTGTGTGTGTGTGTATCCAGCATATATATATACTGGAATATTATCTAGCCATAAAAAAGAATAATATCTTGCCATTTGTAAGGACATGGATAGAGCTAGAGAGTACAATGCTAAGAAAATAAGTCAGTTTTTTTCTTAGGCAAAAACCATATTTCACTCATGTATAGAATTTAAGAACAAAGGGGTAAAAAATGAGAGAGAGATGAACCAAGAAACAGACTCTTTATTGTAGACAACAAACTGATGGTTACCAGAAGGGAGGGGCATGGGAAGATGGGTGAAATAGGTGATGGGGATTAAGGGAGACACTTGCTGTGGCGAGCGCTAGGTGTTGTATGGAATTGCTGAGCCACTCTATTGTACACTTGAAACTAATATAACACTGTATATTAACTAATTGGAATTAAAATGAAAACTTAAAAAAATAAATTTCGACTTCACCACAAATGTAAGCAAAGAGCAAGAACAAATTATTTTCAGGAAGAAAATATCACATGAATAATAACGATGTGAAAATATCTTCAGGGTGCATTGGTGTCGCATTCTGTTGAGAGTCCAACTCCTGGTTTTGGCTCAGGTCACGATCCCAGGGCGGTGGGATCCAGCCCTATGTCGGACTCTATGGTGAGCATGGGATTCACTCTATCTCTGCCCCTCTGCTTCACTCATGCTTGCTCTCTCTCTCTCTCTCTCTCTCTCTCTCTCCCTCTCTCAAATAAAATTAAAAAAGAAAAGAAAATATGCTTAATTTACCAGTGATCAAAGAAATATACACCAAAATGAAATACCAACTTCTATTTGTCAAAGCTTCAAAAACTTTTTTTTTAATTTTTTTAATGTTCATTTGTGAAAGCAAGAGAGATGGAGTGAGAGTGGGAGAGGGAGACAGAATTCAAAGCAGGCTTCAGGCTGTTAGCACAGAGCCTGATGTGGGGCTCGAACCCATGAGCCGTGAGATCACGACCTGAGCCGAAGTTGGATACTTAACGGACTGAGCCATCCAGGTGTCCCTTCAAAGACTTTTAAGTGCGCTGTTCATTCCCCGAATGGGTGAAGGGCAGTGAAATGAAGAAACAATGCTGGGGAAAGTGTAAAGTGAAGCATGTTATAAATCTGCTAAAAAATTTAAAATATAAGAATACTGAATTATGATGTTTTCTAACTCACAGAAGCTGGAATTTTTAGTTCAAATGTAAATGAAATAAACAGCACAATTGTTATGCGAGAAACACCGATTTATGGAACAAAAGTGCATGATTTTGTAATGATATTTTGTTGCATTATCAGGTGAAAATATAGCATACTTCACTTATTAGCATGTGTGTTCCTGGCGTTCACTTATTTTTCCGTAATAAATTTCTTATGTGGAAGAAATATATCCATTTTGTTTTTAATCATTATATTTCATTTTAATTAAAATTGTTTCCTTGAATTGTTTTTATTTTATCATTTTACAAGAGTGATATTATGGGCATTAAACATGAGAATATTTTAACCTGAATTAAAATGCATTTACCCTGATTATATTATCTATGCAATTGATCCACTTTAATGATTAAGGAAGCTCTAAAGAATACATCGACTATTTTTTATTTAGAAGTTTGTATTTTATGAATATAATCTTTGAAGTTGAGACAGGGAAACCAAAGGGACCTCATGAAAGAAAAAGCTGTTTTGTTTTTCCCTTTAGTTCAGTTCCTACTTCTCTTCTTGCAAGGACCTGCCCTCCTGCCCTACACACTGTTTATTGTATGTCCTTCTTGTAAGAGAAGGAGAGATAATGATATCTTCCTGTCTTTCAGCACAATATCTAAGGAATGACCCGGGAGATGTATCGTGTGCCTATTTCAGACCACTGAAGCTAGATATCTCAAGTTCAAGACCCCTGGCTTCAGGGATTGAGTGACTCCTGAAGGACGCCTGGACGCTGTACTTGTTCTGAACAGGTCTCGGATGCCTGAAAGGACACATGCATCAGAAGACAATTGTCAATAAAGCCCCCAGATCCCAAACAAAAATGAGATTCCCTCCTTTCCTTCTGAGTCTGCTGGGCGCCCCATTTATCTCTTTGTGTAAATCTTCACTAAAACTCTGCTTTCACGTCCTGCTGGCTTGCGTTTGATTTCTACCCTGCTTGAAGCCAGGTACCCTCTTGGCTGGTCCTGCAGTACCCCCTCTGGGTCCTTGGAACCCGCCTGCATGCATCAAAGTGATTATTATAGTTATCAAGTTAAGAAATTGTACACAAAGCCAAGATAAACCCAACATAAAACCTTCCAGATTTTTGACTGACATAGCAGAAGAAAACATGTATCTCTAGGTGCACATTTCATTAATTTTATTATCTAAACCATAAAGCATTTCCCAATACAAAATGCATCCACAACCATATTATGTCTTAGAAAGGTGTAGGTATATAAGAGGTTTAGATACATCCATGATCGGTTGTATAAAAAATACATAATCACTGCCATATTTGACACATGGTAAAATGATTATTATTTTAGAACTACCTTGTCAATGAATTCTTCACTCTTGAGTTTGAATTCCCAAAATTAAATGTTTACAAATGTCTAATGGTAGGGATATGCCTTCTGATACAATGGCGATAATGAATATTTATTACAGTCCTAAAGAATTATACTGTCTGTGAATTTCTATTCTGGAGAAACATGTTATTCACTTTATGTAAATAGGTATTTTTAAAAGTACTAGAATCTGCTTTTTTCTTATATATTAGAATAATTTCTAGCAAGTCCCAGAGACCAAATGGACAACTCTATCTTGGCCCTTATGTACTTTTTCTCCATGACCTTCAGAGACCTCTTTGATTATTAGCATAACATTTTCTCACCTCGAAGGTCTCCATTTATGCTTCAATAGCCTCATTTACATTTGGCTTACTCACTCAGCAATACTGCAGAGCTTCATAGAAGGAAATAAGCTATCTATGGACAGGAAATTTAAGCAATAGCTCAAGATTTACATTTTTTAAAATGTCTCTATTTTCATTCCTATCAACATTCTTCCGGGACTTGGCTCTTTTCCTTTATTTGTTGTTTATGTCAGCCTACACTTCTCCTCCTATTTTTATTCCTTCTTCCTTTATTCTAAGTAGGAGTAAAGTCTGCAATCTGTTTTATCCTGTTTCTTTTCTTTAAAATCCTTTGTTCCGCCCAAACAATATTTATCTATAGACAGCCTATCATCAGTATTGTTTTGCTAACATTTAGAATGGCTGTATATCAGATTGGCTTACTAAAGCACTGGAGTACTGTATAACTGAGTACTAATTATACTTTACTAGTTTTGCAAACACTTGAGGGTGCTATGGAAAGTTAGAGCATTGACGTTTGAATCATCTCGAATAACTTCAGACTGCCTCCTGGCAGTCATTTTACATTTTGTCACTCACAGAAGTTTTAATTAGATAGATCAAAGTTGGTTCTCAAATCATAAGGAAAAAAATGAAAAAGTCAGCATGAATTTTCACACAAACAAGGGCAAAATGATTCAGATTAAGAGGGGGGAAAAAGAACTAAAACATGCAGTTTAGATTAAAAATAATATTATTGTAATTGAATTGAAATATGCAAATATACTTTAAAAACTGTCTGATGAAAGTGCATCTAAAAGCAGATCCTGAATCACAGCAGGGTCCTTAGTATAATAGAGAAGTCAATGAGAAAAATAATTATAACTGTAAATCCATAGTTTATAGTGGGTCTAAAGAAGTATTTCTTTTATGTAAACAAGACTGAACTGCTTTTTAAGCTGATGGGCAATGGCTTAGAGAAAGCTCATTAAGCTGTTGCATTTTTTTCTGTGTCCCTGCATCAGCTGGATGACAATTTAATTATAAATACAATGATTTATGAAATCGATAGATGCATATTAAAATTAAGTTTGCACCTTTAAAGTGTAATTTGTATAACCAATTGGATAGATGGTAATGATGTCCTACCTATGGAAAATCAAGTAAATATTGTATTTTAGGTGTTAGAAAATAAGCAAGTATAAGGACAATAAGGAAGTTACTATTTTGCATGGTATGATTATTCAATTGAACCCAATTTGCTACCACTTTCTTTTATAAGTTGCTGCTAAGTTATGTGAAATGAATTCAGATGATCAATCGTTTTATGAATACTTGCAGGGGAATTTCACAGTGATTTTGAATACCACAAATAAAAAGATAACATAACATGTTTTAAAAATAAGTAAGAGTTGAATTCCGATAGAACATGGCATCCAAATCTTGTACTATTTCAGCCTTTGACTGAGAGGTTACCTTAGAGATTAAGGCATATGATCTTTTCAAATAAAATGAATTGTCATCAGAAGATCTATTTTGCATATTTCTTTTTGAACATTTCAGTTGTCATGAGTAAAATATGCAGGCGAAATGTATAAATAATAAAACTGGAAACATTAAAAACCCAAGACTTCCTATTTGTCTAGCAGTAGAAAATAAAAACCCCTATTAAGAAAAAATTTTAGCTTTGTCTGTAAAATTCCAGAAAAGCAACTTAAGCCACGTTTGAAAAAAGTTTTATTTAATTATCATGATCTAATATTGAAAGTATTTGAAGTTCCTTTTATATTTAGCTGATTAATGCATATTTATAATTTACTTATGAACTCTAATTGATTCAAGACTAAGTTGTAGTGCTTAGTTTTTTCTTATAGTTGATTTTATTTGATTTATTTCATTTTACCTCACTCAGAGTATTAGAGGATAAAGACACAATGAAATTTGCCTGGGGATTCTTGTGTTTGTTTAGAAACAAAAGCGTAATCTACACATTTAGATGGTATGATCTTAACACATTCTTCTGGTCGAAAAATTAAGGTTATTTACTTTTCGAGTGGATCCAGTCATTACTATCTTTCAATTATTTCTTAGAAACAAATGGAGCTCTAGCAAAAAAATACACCACTAAAAAATAAGAATTAGCAATATTTTTAAGAGATATTAAAAAAAGAACAGCCTAGGAAAAGATACATGCAAAATAATAAGTACACATTTTCTTTTCTCCTTTTTAATCAAGAAATGCAATAAATAGACTATAGTGTTGGTTACATCTTATGCGAGTAATCATAGGAGAAGAGAGGGTATAATCAAACTAACATGAGTTTGCTCCTTGGTGAATCAGAAACTGCACCAAGTGAGTTGTCATATAAAGAAAACTTTTATTTGCAGCTAGAACAGTTCATAGGAATGGCTTCCAAAGCCAAGACTTCTGGAGAGAGGGTGAATGTGTTCCTTTTGTTCAGGGTTAAGATGAATATTTAGATAGGAAAGCCTTGTCATCCTATGTAGAGGTCTGCATAAGGCTGCACCTGTGCCTTAAAGAAACATGCCTACATATACATTGTATGTTATGTAAATTAGGCTGAGGATCCTGCCTGGGTGGAGATTTTAGTGTTATAATGAGATAAAGGTAACTGTAGGTCATTCCAGAGGTCACTGTATGGTCTATCTGTGCAGGTGTGAGTTAGGTATAGCTCAAATGGTCTGGGAAGTCTGGGCCAACAGAAGATTTTGTCAGGGCAGTGGCCATTACCTGGTGGTTGGGTTTAGGTTTCTTTTGCTTGAGTTAAGAGGGAAGCCAGAAAGAAAAGCTTAGGGGAGGGGCGCCTGGGTGGCTCAGTTGGTTAAGCGGCCGACTTGGGCTCAGGTCACGATCTCGCAGTTCGTGAGTTTGAGCCCTGTGTGGGCTCTGTGCTGACGGCTCGGAGCCTGTTTCAGATTCTGTGTCTCCCTCTCTGTCTGTCAGCTCCCACTCATGCTCTGTCTATCTCTCTGCTTCTCTCTCTCAAAATTAAATAAACATTAAAAAAAAAGAAAAGCTTAGGGGAAACTGTTAAGACAAAGGTTAATAAGTATAAATAAGCATGTGGGCATTAAGGCTATGTCTTGAGGTCTAAGTGGTGACACGAGTTTAAGAAAGGAGATAATGAACACATGGAATATTATCCAGGATAAACCATGGTAGGCCACAAAACAAGTCTTAATAGTTAAAAAAAACAAAAATCCTATAAAATATATTTACTGATTTCAGTTGAAGAGAACTAGATATTAACATCAAAAGGAAAAACTGGAAAATTAACAAATATGCAGAAATTAAATAATATATTCTTTTTTAAAGTTTATTTATTTATGTTGAGAGATAGAGAGAGCTAAGGGGCGAGAGAGAAGGAGAGAGAGAATCCCAAGCAGGCTTTGTACTGTCAGCATGGAGCTCGATGAGGGGCTCAATCCACGAAATGTGAGATCACGATCTGAATTGAAAACAAGAGTCAGATGATGAACGGACTGAGCCACCCAGACTCTCCTAAACAAAATACTCTTAAACAACCAATAGATCAAAGAAGAAAGCATGAGGGAAACTAGAAAATATCTTGAGACAAATGAAAATGAAAATACAACATAGAAAACCATATGGGACACAGAGAAAGCATGTTAAGAAAGAAATTTACAACTACAAACATTTACATTAAGAAAGAAGGAAAATCAACAATCTAATTTCATACCTAAGGAAGTACAAAAAGGACAAAAACCAAAAACTAAATCAAACCTGCCAAAAGAAGGAAATGATACAGATTAGTACAGAGGTAAATAGAGAATAGAAAAACAATAGAGAAAATCAATGAAACCAAGCTTTCTTTCCTTGAAAAGATCGACAAAATTGACAAAACTTTAATTAGACTATGAAAAAAGGGAGAAGAAAAAAATAAAATCAGAAGTAAAGTGGGTATATTACTACTGATTTTATAGTAATAAGAAAGATTACAAGAAAAAGTACTATGGATATTTCTATGCCTGCAAATTGAATAACCTAGAGGAAATGGTCATATTTCTAGAAATAAACAAACTCCAAAAACTGCATCATGAAGAAATGGAAAATCTGGATAGACCTATAGAGGAGATAGGATTATTTGTCAAAATTTTTCCAACAACAAAAAAAAGCTCGGTACCGGATGGCTTCACTGGTAAATTCTATGAAATGTTTAAAGAATAATTAACACCAATACTTCTCAAACTACTTTTAAAAACTGACAAACTGGGACACTTACTAATTCATTCTATGAGGCCAATATTATCCAAATACCAAAGCCAGATGAAGATACTAGAAGAAAGGAAACATAAAAACCAATATCTCTGATGAATACTGATACAAAAATCTTCAATAAAATACTAGAAACCAAATTCCACAGCACATTAAAATGGTTTTACACCTTGACCAAGTAATATTTGTTTCTAGAATGCAAGGATGGTTCAACATATGAAAATCAATCAGCACAATACACTGCATTAACCAAAAGAAAGAAAGGGTGTGGGGAACCCACATGATCATGCTAATTAATGATGAATACACATTTGACAAAATTCAATACCTTTATGTGATAAAAGCACACAACGAAATATGAATAGAATGAACTACCTCTACATAGAATAGGTCACATATAAAAAAATCCACAATCAATGTCATATTTAATGGTGAAAGACTGAAAGTTTTTCATCTAAGATCATGGTTAAGGCAAGGATGCCTGATTTTGCTACTTCTGTTTAATATAGTATTGAACATCCTATCCAGAGCAAATAGGCAAAAAAGATAAATAAAAGGCATCCAAATTTAAAATAAAGAAGGGAAAATATTTTATGTTCATATATAATATGATCTTATATGTAGAAAACCCTGAAGAATCCACAAATATTAGAGCTAATTATCAAATTCGGCAAAGTGGCAGGATATAATCAAGACACAAAAAAATCAGTTATTTTCTTTGCACTAACAATGAACAACTAGTAAAAAAATTAACAACAAAAATTTCCTTTATAACAGCATCAAATTTTGAATTAAATTTTGATTTGAGTCTACTTTCCTACTCCTCCAACTTACTTGACATTTTAGTAAATGTATTCAAATAATTCTATTAAATATTTCATGTGTAAAATAATTACATTTTCCCTCAAAATCTTTCCTCCGCTTCCTGTTTCTATCTGATATTTCCTATAGAAAGATAATTCAAATAATTTCTACAAAATTTTGGTGAGAGTTATTTGGGGAGAGGTTAATTGCTGTTTTTCTGAGCAGTCATTTAAAATATAATAAGTGAATACTCCAAACAGAATAATAAGAATGTACAAGGACTGAATAACACCATTTTTCTTATCAGGCTGTGAAGATAACTATCACATCACATTCTGTTTCAAATTATTTAAACGGCAATGAAAAATATTCAATGTTGCCAACTTTTTATTATAGCAAACCTTTATCTTCCCTATTAATTTTTCCAAATTAATTTTATTTCTATTTTCTTTATGGCTATAAATAAAAACCAATAGAAATAAATAAAATCTCAATAGAAAGCTGTAGCATGCCCATGTATTGGAGAAAATTATTAAAAGTTATACATTTATCTTAACTTTGTGTAATAATACGATATGATTTCCCTGAAACTCCAAATAGATATTTATTAAAATCAAACAGATATTTCAAAACCCATTTGGAACAACAAGTGACAATTATAAAGTAATTTAAGCTGTGGAATAATGAGAGAGTTGACACAAAAAACTGTAAAGCTATAATAATTACGACATACTACAGGTACAGAATGGATAGGTCAATGGGATAAAATAGTAATCTCAGTAAACAATGCTAGCAATTATATGCAATGAAAAGAGATGTCTATTGTCTATGACATTTTAGAAGGAAATTTGTGAGAGCAAGTGATGATTTATATTTTTTATTAGGTCCTACAGATGCTTCTCTTGACAAATAGAGAAAAAAGATTGAGTGTCCAGAAACTATCTTTAGGCAGGTGAATGATGTTCAGAAATGAAGCATAAGAGGGTATGTTGGGAGAGAAGAGCACAGAATGATGGGAAACTATCAAAGAGAAAGTTTAGCATTTGCCTTGAGGGAAACATTTAGAGAATTGGAGAACTGAATAAATAGGATGTTTAATGAGACTACTTGAGAAAAATCTCATTGAGAAGATTTAGTATAAATCTCTATATTGTTCATTAAGTTTTCTGGTTTTAAGGAGCTCAAAAGTTATTTATACCATATGTATTTAAATGTTCATTATTAAAGAAGATGATTTGAAAGAAAAGTTAACCACGGAACATAGAGATACAAAACCATAAGTAAATATAAGTGAATATTTAAAAGTGTAGCATATAGAAAACTTATCTAAGCATCAACAGAGATAATACAAGGTGGAGATGATGATGATTAATAGATTTGGCTAGCTACAGACTTTAAATGATGGTATTGAAAAATAGATGAATATCAAAATCAAAGACAACAAACTGAGGAACGTAATTCAATTCTAACATTAAATAAGTAATTCGTGAGTTAAAGTATAAAATAGGGAGCGAAATCCTATATTACCATATAAAATTTGGCCAGAGAAAGAACAAGCAGTTTATAAGAGAAGAACAATGTAGACACACAGATCAATGGAACAGAATAGTGAGCCCAGAATTAAGCCTCTGCATTTATCGGCAATTAGTTTATGACAAAGAATCCAAGTACATACAATGGGGAAAGGACTGTTTCTTCCATTAATGGTGTTGGAAAAACATGCAAAAGAATGAATCTTGACTACTATCTTACATCATATGCAAAAATTAACTCAAAATGTATTAAATATTTAAATATAAGACCTGGGGGTACTTGGGTGACTCAGTAGACTAAGTGTCCAGCTCAGGTCATGATCTCACAGAGCTTGCTTGGAATTCTCTCTGTCTCTGTCTCTGTCTCTCTCTCTCCCTCCCTCAAAATAAACATTAAAGAAATAAAAAAAATATATATATAAGATCCAAAACCATCTAACTCCTAGAAGAAAAGATAGGCAATACGCTCCTTGACATTAGTCTTGGAGATGAATTTTTTGTATGTGACTCTAAAATCAAAGGCAACAAAAGCAAAAATAAACAAATGAAACTATATCAAGCTAGAAAGTTTCTACACAGCAAAGGAAATCAACAAAATGAAAAGGCAAGCTAGGGAATGGGAAAAGATATTGTATATCTAATAAGCAGTAAACATCCAAAATATGTAAAAATCTCATGTAACTTAATAGATAATAAAGACAATTGAGTTAAAATATGGACAAAATATCTGAATAGATATGTCTTCTAAGAAGAAGTACAAAAGGCCAACAAATATATTGAAAAATGCTCAACATAACTAATCATCAGGGAAATGCAAAGCAAAATCACAGCCAGATATCACATCACACCTGTTAGAATGGCTATCATGAAAGGAAAGGAAAAAAAGAAAGAAAAAGAAAGAAAGAAAGAAAGAAAGAAAGAAAGAGAGAAAGAGAGAAAGAAAGAAAGAACGAAAGAGAAAGAAGGAAAGAAAGAAAGAAAGGGAAAACAACGAGAGAGAGCAGGTGCTGGAGAGGATGTGGCAAAAGGAAGCTCTTATACATCATTGCTGGGAATGTAAATTAGTCTGTCTAACCACAGAAAATAATATACATGTTTCTGAAAAAATTAAAAAAAAATAGATCTACCATACAATCCAGCTATTTCACTTCTGGATACATACACGAAGAAAAAGAAAACAGGATTTCAATGAGATATATACATACCCATGTTTATCACAGCATTATTCACAATGATATGGAAATCCTGGAAATCATATGGGAATCATATTCCAAGATATGGAAATAACTTTAGTGTTCATTGGTGGATGAAAAATAAAGGTGTGTGTGTGTGTGTGTGTGTGTGTGTGTGTGTGTGTGTGTAATACTATTCGCTGTAAAAAAATGATATATTGCCATTTACGATAACATAGATAAAACTTGAAGGAGTTACATTAAGGAGAAATAAGCTGGACAAAGACAAATACTGTGTGACCTCATTTATACATGGAATAAGCAAACAAAACAAAACAAAGAAAAACCAAGCTCATAGGCACTTAGAACAGATTGGTGGTTGTCAGAGGTTGGGGATGCAGGGAGAGATGGGTGGTTGAAGTGGGTCAAAACGTACAAACTTCCAGTTATACCATAAATAAGTCATAGGGATATAAAGTACAATGTGGTGGCTATAGTTAAGAATACTGCATTGCACATTTAAAAATTGCTAAGAGTAAATATTAAAAGTCCTCATCACAAGAAAAAAAATTAACTCATATAGGAATGGATGTAAATTTGACTTATCGTGGTCATCATTTTACAAGCTTTATGTACACATATCAAATCTTTATGTTACATACCTAAAATTAACGAATCGGTCAATTACGCCCCGATAGAAAAAAAGGAAATATAAAAGCCATTGTATGTATAAGAGGAGAATATTTTTTTAGTAACCATGACATGCCAGTTATAAAATTGAAATTAAAGGTGTAAAAATAAAAATTCAAAAGATAAAAAATAAATAACTATTATACGTTGCCATTTACATATGTTGAAATAGGATGTTATTAAAATGTTATGTTCGTGGCTGGATGAGAAGAATGTCATGGCCTGATGAGAGAAGCATTTTGGACATATCATCATATTGCACTTGAAATGGCAGTATAAATTTAATAATTTTTTAAATTAATTTATTTGTTTTGAGATAGAGAGGATGAGCAGGGAAGGGTAGGGACAGAGAGGGAGAGAGAGAATCCCAAGTAGGTTCTGCTCTTTCACCACAGAGACAGCTATGGGACTCAAGCTCACCAACCATGAGACCATGACCTAAGTTGAAATCAAGAGTCTTATGCTTAACCCAATGAGCCACCAGGCACCCCACTGAAATGGCAGTACCAATTTATATTTGTATCCATGAGCATAAGAAACTGCTTAGATGACATACATTCTTTTATCTAGTGAGTAAATGTATATAAAGATGTCCTAAAGAAATAGATATATAAATACAAATTTATATACATAGTATCTCCATCAATAATGTCATCAGTGTTCTAGTAAACACTTATAAAATTTTATTGTAGTAAAAAAAATATTTAGGCAATCTACACACTCTAGAAAAGGTAAATTGTAATTAGAATATGTGTAGGACCACAGTGTTCATGCCTATGAAGCCAACAATAGAGTGTCAACATCTGTCCCATACCCCCTCTAACCAAAGTAGGAAAATCTAACTTAAGGAGCCACACTGGAAGCATATTTCATGTCATCTCTTTCACCGATGTCCCTTACCTCTAACAATAGCATATGCTTTTCAAATACAATTGTTTACCTATATGCCTCACTTTTCCTCAAAACAGTATTTTTCCAGCTCCTTGAAACTGCTATGTCTCTAAGCACTGGAATTCACCTAAATGGGAATTGAACCTTGTATAACTCCAAGGTCTCTTAGGACAGTTTTATCTCAAAGAAATTGCCTATATCCAAAAATAAATTAAATCTGTACTCCATAAAACAGAAAAATGCTGGAAATTAAGTATTGCCATTTCCTCCCATTTCTATTATGTTTATTGGTATCTCAGAACACTGGGATTTTTTTTTTTACCCATAATACCAGATGGCATTTAAGTACTATGTGTCTCCTACCCTCAAATAATCTTATAGAGTAATAATGGCTTCTTGTTCCTGGATTGGTATGTAGGCAAAGCCTTAAGCTTATCTCCTCAGTTAACATTTCCCCAGTTGAAAGCTTCTTTATTTCTAGCAATCTTCATCATTCTTAGATCTTACCAGAGTGGGGCCAGTCACACCCAATAGTGTAAGAGTAGGAGGTGGCCACACCAGCAAGGCCAATCAAATGATTTAGGGTGGGAGCTTTGGGACATGTGATGCCAGCCCAACCTCCAGGGAATTGCTGGAGAATAATATCAATCGTATGGGAAATAAATCAATCATGCATATGTAGTGAGGCCTCAATTAAAACCGTGGACATCTTGGCTCATAGGAGATTCCCAGATTGACAAATATCCCATGTGAATTGTCACATTTCGGTGCTAGGAAAGTAATGCATCCTGGGGACAGTGGAAATTACCATTTGGGACTCTCTAACTCTACCCTATGTACGTCTTTCCGTAGCTAATTTTTTTTCTTTTCAATTTTTTATTTAAATTCTGGTTAGTTAACGTACAGTGTAGTATTGGTTTCAGGTGTAGAATCCAGAGATCATCACTTACATACAACACACAGTGCTCATCATAACAAGTGCCCTCCTTAATACTTTCAATGTATCTTTTCCCTGTAATACATGTAAGTACAAGTATTGTAAGTTTCAGTAGGTTGAGTATTGTAAGACTCAACTAGAAAATAATTTCTAGCAAATTATTAAAATTGAGGGTGGTCTTGAGAAACTTGCAAATTTGGAGTTGGTATCAAAACTTAGAGTACTGTGTGGACTCTTCCTTCTAACTTTGTAGTTAGACCCTAACTCCTCACAGCTGGGCAGGCCTTGCAGTCTGGAGAGCTGTGCCCTTAACTTTATAGTTTACCTGTAGGGTAGGGCCCTTTATTGTAATTCTGTCCTGGGTCCCGCAAATATCAGGGAGGAAGCTTGGAGCTTTAAACCGAAGCATAAGAAGGCATTGGGGAGAGCATTTCCGTTGGGCTGAAAGATTACTTAAGATGTTCATGGACTGGATTGTGGTGAATGTTCCATGTATGAGAGAAGATGTGGCTAATGTCAGCAAATATATATATATATTTATATTTATATATATATATATAAATTTGTCAGCAAATATATATATATATTTCCTATACTTAGACATATAGGACTTGCTGAGTGAGAGATGGGAAAGAGGTAGTAATTAAAGATAAACTAACTTTTGCCTTAAATCACTAAATCTAATTAAAAAATAAATTCCTGTCCAAATTTCAAGTATAGTTAAGTGTATCGGCCTTTCCACATACCATTGTTCCACCACGAGAGCTCTGAAGGGCATCTCGTGGCTATACCTATAGTCCCTTCCCTTTGGAAGATGAGAAGGATTTCACTGTTCTGGAAAACCAGAGGATGTTGAGTATCTGCCTGCAGAACATCTGGTATCATTACAGGCCAAGCCTTGTTTCATCGAACACAGGTGATCACTCATACATGTGAACAATGATGACGAATGCATCCTGTCAGAGGTATCCATAAGCTTTGCCTCTACAACTACTCCTTTAGAAAGATGTTCTTGGATGAGAAGAAGAATGTCTCTATACATGAAACACATAAAAGAGTGTCTTATGCAAAGAAGGTTTATCTAAGTAGATAAATTCAATTATTATTATTATTGACAGTGTGTCAGTGCAGATGGAAGGCAACAAGACCAAGTTAGTTAGCACAGAGGAACACACTCCATTATAACGTCAAGGGATCAGAATAGAAGAAGGCAGGGTTTGGTAAATTTGCATGAGTCTTGGAGGAAAAACAAAGGCCACACACACAAACCTGCCATGCTGCTCTGAGAACCAGCTGGACCTGGAGATTTCTTTGACTATAGAATCACTTTTGACAGATAAGACTCTGTAATCTGTCCATCTGCCCATCCAAAAAGATACGACTTTAGATAAGTGAAGCCTTTCACTTGTAGGTGAAGAAATAGTCCAGCAACTGCTGACAATGTACTCCTCTGTGCATACTAGCTCTGTCCCAACAGCGGTTTAATAACTTGAAGGTCTTTTGTCTCTTGTTTAAAGAAAACTGATGGAAAACCTGTGAGCCTCAAAGCACTAAATTGTTTTCACCTCAAGGCATTTGCTTGAAATGCTGTTTCCACTCACCCTCTCAGCACATTTCCATGTCATAGTCTCGGGCCGATGTTTGCTGAGTACTATATAAAAGATACCCTACTGTCATTCACTATCTCTTACCCTTGCTCTCTCTCCTGCCACTACCACACCCAGCAGTATGATAATGTATTTATGTGTTTATTTTCTGCCTTCCCTTCCGGAAAGTAAGCTCCATCCTGAGAGCAGGACCTAACACCTAGCAGGAAAAGATTTGCTCTGTAAATCAATAAGCAAAATAGTTAGCAAATTCTCCATACCAGTCAAATAAGGATTTGGGGATGTGCTTATAGGTAGTTTTATGTAAGAATCCTCTTGTGTTCGGCCTGTTCATACACAGCCTTCATCTTTTTGTCACTGATCTTTTATATTGCCTCGACAGTTTTGCCTTTTCCAGAATTCCATAATGCTGAAATCAAATAGTATGAAGCTTTTTCAGATGGGCTTCCCTAGTAATAAGTATCTAAGTTTTCTCTGTGTCTTTTCATGGCCAGAGAGCTTATTTATTTTTGTTGCTGAATATATTCCATCTTCTGGATATACCACAGTTTATTCATCTGCCTACTGAAGGACGTTTTGATGCTTCCAAGTTTTGGAAATTATGAGTAAATATCCATGTACAGTTTTTTGTGTAGACATAAGATTTCAACTCCTTTGGGAGAATGTCAAAGGCATGCAATTGCTGGATGATATGGTAATAGTAAGTGTATTTTGTAAGAAACAGCCAAACGGTACTCCAAAGCTGCTGTACCATTTTCCATTCCCAATGCAGTATATGGTTTCTGATGCTGGCCCGCATCCTCACCAACATTTGGTTTTGTCAGTGTTCTGGAGTTGACCGTTCTTGTGGATGTGCGGGCATTTCACTATTGTCTTAATTTGCATTTCCCTGATGACATATGGTGTAGGGCATCTTATCATATGCTTATTTGCTATCTGTAAATCTTCTTTGATGAGGTGTCCATTAGATCTTTGGTCCTTTTATTAATAGGGTTGTTCATTGTCTTATTGCTGAGTTTTAAGTGCTGTTTGTATATATTGGATAGTTGCCTTTTATCAGATATGTCTTTTGCAAACATTTTCTTTTAGTCTGTGGCTTTTCTTCTTTATTCTTAACATTGTCTTTCACAGAGCAGAAATTTTTAATTTTAATGAAGTCCAGTTAATTATTTATTTTATGAATTATGTCTTTGGTGTTGTACCATGGCCATACCTAAGACCATCTAAGTTTTCTCATTTGTTATATCCTTCGTAATCCATCTTGAGCTAACTTTTGTGAATGGTGTAAGGTCTGTGTTAAGTCATCTTTATGCATGTGGACATCCACTCTTTCCAGTATCATTTGTTGAAGAGCCTATCTTTGCTCTATTGTATTGCCTTTGTTTCTTTGCCTAAGATTTATTGACTATATTTATGTGACTATTTCTGGACTCTGTCTGTTCCATGAATCGATTTGTCTGTTCTTTTCACGATACCATATTGCTTCGATTACTGTAGCTTTTATAGTAATTTTTGAAGTTAGGTAGAGTCAATTCTCCAAATTTGTTCTCCTTCAATATTGTGTTGGCTATTTTGGGTGTTAGGCCTTTAGAACCAGTATGTTGATGTCCATAAAATAAAGGTTGTTGTTTGTTAAGATGAAAGAATGAAGTATTAGTATTTTCCAGTGTCATGCAGCTATGGCAGAGCAGTCAGTGTGGTTAAAGTCATATGACATTCATTTATTATTCCTGTAGGTCCGTATGAGAGATTTTTTAGTTATTTCAGTTCACCTAAGAGTATTGTAGTCCAAGCGTCATATATACATTAGTAGAATATAATTTCTCATGCAAATTCTGAAGTTTTACAGTCTGTCTTTTAGGGAAATAGATTTCATGAATCTCATTCATAATTGCATATAGTATTTGATGTACCAGGAAGTCTGTGGTCACTTATGGTTAGCTTGACTCCTACTCAATGTAAGGAACTCAGAGTTGTGCCAATAAACATTATCTTATGTGAGTAAATAGAAAGCCATTGTCTAGACAAGGCCCTACTAGATTATCCTAAGGCTCTACAGGATTGAGATAAGAGAAGTTTAACCTGCTATAAATAAAGGTTAAGAGAAGAGCTATTGCAAAGGCTCTGTACTCACTTACCATTTGTTTAATATGAGCATTCTGCATTGGTAAGTTTTCTATGTCTACATCGAAACTTCCTGCTGAAGGATCTTACTGATGCAGTAGGAGGTATGTTTGAGTCTTTATACTAAAATATAGACTAAATCACTTCCTTTCTTAAGTACCTGGTAGTTTATGTATCTCTTAATGATACCAATAGTTGTTCAGCATGCATTGTTGTTAGTTGTGTACATGTCCAAAGTCTCCATTTCTATTGTAAATTCTTAACAACAGAGAACAAGTGATTTTTTGTAACTTTTAACAGTGCATTGAAGATTACTTTATGTATAATACTTGACCAGCAAATGCTTAGTTGGACCATTCTTATATACAAATCTTAAAGGCACTAGATGAATTTGCCAATTTTATGATTGCTAAGTCAAGGTTCTCCAGAGAAACATAACCAATAGGATGTAAATGTATATAAAAAGATGTTTTATAAGGAACTGGCTCAAGCAATTATTGAGTCTAAGTCCCAAGATCTGTAGTTGGCAGGCTGGAGAACTAATAGTGTAGTTCAGTCCAAATGCTAGCAGACATAGGATCCAAGAGCTGATTACACTTTGAGACTAAAGGCGGGGAAGAAACAAAAACAAACAAACAAAAAACAATGTCTTAGCTCAAGGCAGTCAGGGAGGAGGGGTTCCCTATTACTCACAGGAGAGTCAGCAATTTATTATATTCGTACCTTCAACTAATTGGATGGGACCCACCCATACTAGGGAGAGCAATCTGTCTCACTAGTTTACCAAGTCAAAGGTTAATCTTATACAAAGCACCCCAACAATAATGATTGAATAAATATTGGGGCATACTGTGACTCCATCAGACTGATACATAAAATTGAACATCACACCAAGTAATTAATATTTTTAGAAGTAATTCTCACACTGTTCACATGGATTATGATGCTGAGATCATCCCTTCCCTGGAGAAAATGTGCCCCTTACCCTTTCATTGCTTCATACTGGATGACGGTCCTTATTTCTTATACTTTCATTCCCACACATGACTAGCTAAAAGAGATCTTTTTGAAAGATCAGTCAATCTGGGTTTTGTGGTTGCTGTTTTTGAAAATTCAGTGTTTTAAAAATAAACGCTCTGTGTTTGCTATTGGATGAGAACTACAAATCTTTGGGAAACTTGGGACTACTTAGTTCTCTTGATATAGTTGTGATCTTGTGTTGGATATATGCATATTTTACTCATTTACATCACTGCATTCTTTTTTTTTCCCTTTCACTTCTTTTTATATAAACATAAATGTGCCTTTCAAAGCGTATTGTGTATCTCCTATGTGTACAAGCAATTAAGAGGGTGAGGAAAGACAGATAAGCTAGACAGTTATTTTTCAAAGACAGAAGTGACAGCCTTTTGTTCTGGAATGCCATTTGCATTTATGCGATATTTTCTGATGTGTCTATCAGAGCAGGTTAGCAGTAAAATGTTCTATATTTCATAATGTACCTGTATTTTTCAGTTCTGATGACCTTTTGACATGGCCTTTGGATGATTTAAAGGAAAAGCTCTCAACGTCTCTATCAGTATAGTAGCTGATATTTATAAAAATATGGAAACATAAAAAGTAGAAGTGAAAATCAAGTAGTCGTGCAATGAATTTAGGAAGAGGAAGATAACATGAATGAAGAAGGCCTAATTATATTCAGTTGGGGTCTAGATATTGATTAGAAAACTTGTAAAGTTGAGCAATAACACAGCAATGACTGCTGAATTGTACAGATTAACCACCTCCAAATGTACAGCTACTTAAGCTTTAGCTGTATGTAGGGTATACAGATTGAACAAGAATGAACTTTAATGCCTTTTATTTGATTAGTAAAATTATTATTTTTCAAATATTTTCCCTTACTGTAGGAATGCCACTAAAGTGAGGAAAATAATCTTTTTCTTACCTTGGAAAATTATTGCCTATCAAAATAGAGGAGAAGAAAGCATATGACTTCCCTTTTTTTAACTTTTTATCTCACTTTAGCCTTTCAAGTTTTGGTTGCTTTATTACAGGGAATAAATTTTGCCCACTATCTCTCTTTTCAATGAGACACAGTTCAAAACAGCCATAGGGAACAGTTTGCATCCTTCTGTCATAATTTAGGGGTGCCGATTCTTTTGGGACTCCATGTTTTGGATCATTCATAGTTTGAGTGGGCTCATTATCTCCCGTCTTCAGGAAAATTATATAACTCTAACGGTTACTTTACACTGATGGTACAATG
Organism: Paguma larvata; assembly: GCA_030068075.1. Lineage (NCBI taxonomy): Eukaryota > Metazoa > Chordata > Mammalia > Carnivora > Viverridae > Paguma > Paguma larvata. The sequence goes on from CM057823.1 coordinate 87,099,800, forward strand.
TGTTTTCCCTTGGCTCATTTCCTTCTACCATAAAGGACGAAGTTAATGACTTTATTCTAATTCTCTTCTTAAAGAATAAAATCCATACACTCTAATTTCAAATGTATGCTTGTTTACCACATAGACTTTTTTTTCCCCAAATATTCATGATGGGTACAACACCGTGAGGCAGAATGAGCTCTAGATAGAATCAGAAAATTGGATTGTATCATAGCTTAATCTATTTTTTTTCCCTCAGGACTCATTTTAATTTTTAATAATCAGTGGCCACATAGCATTCACAAATGTCATCCAGTCAACTTGCAAGTGTAGTCCATTGTCTAAATCTATGTTTAACACAAACTACTCCAAACATCTGCATATTAAATCAGCATATAGTTTTCTTTGCAAATAAATAAAAGCACATAAAGAGTGTCTTTACCCTTTACATCATATATCAACAACATGTATCAGGGTTTGAAAATATTCAACTTGATTAAAAATTCCTACATGCATCTGCTCTTATTATGAAGTAACTAACTGACATGCGACAGACATTAACTCCTCTCTTCATTATTATGCATTACAGTAGTAAAAACGGTAAAGTCAATGTGGCTGAAAGTCCTTATAGTATGGCTCACACCATCCGATTTTGTCTGTATATAAACCGTTAGAGAGGAATGTCAAATAAAATTGATCCTTTACCACATGAATATTTTAATTTCACTTTGGACTTCAGTCTTGAAAAGTTACTTTAAACTTCAGAAAAAGCACTAAAATAATCTATAATCACTTTGATTCTAAAATTATCTTTATCTCTTTCTTAATTTTCTTATAAGTTAAAGAATAAAATTGACCCAGTGTAAAAACATGTTATATGTGTCATGTTTAAATGCATCACTTACAAAAAGTAGATAAATGCATCACCTACACAATTCACAATTTTCATATTACTGTGATTGAATGCACTATATCTTATAAGAAGCATCCTGCATGCTCAAGAGATCTAATTTTTCATGCTGCACAAATGCTGTATAAAATTGAACGTTTTCACACCACACCACCTCTTGTTTCTAGTATTTTTTAAAGGAATGAAGATTAAGCCCACACAACATCACTTGTAAAGCATAGCTTTATGCTGTAATTACGTATGACTCTACATATATATTCATATTTTTTGACTTAGAAGATACTTGAACAATAAGAAAGACATTACTTGGAAGGCTCAATATCGAGTATAGTTATGAAGACTGCCCTTTGATTAATGAAAAAATCCAGAGTTTTTAGATCTTGTAACTATTTGTGCTTCTGCCTCTTCCCCTTTACTTATAAGCTGGTTGACACATTTGCTCAATTACACCTACCTTGTTTTTAATTGCTGCATGTCAAGTTGATTGATTGTTGTCAATTTCTAGCAGTCAGCAGCAATGTCTCTTTGCTTCCTGTCATGAATCAGTTTACGTTTTATTTGATTGTGTCTGGTTACCATAAAGCCGCTGCTTGGAAATCCTGCTATTATCATGAACCACCCATTATCTAACTTTGGTATATATGAGATTCAACAAATATCCCTTCAACTTTAGAGTGACTGACACTGTTCTAATGTAAGAAACAATTACTCACACTTTCAAAGCTAACTGTGAATTTGGCCCTTCACAAACTTTTATTGAATGTATACAAAATGTTCATATGATAAAGAATCATGTTGTGTTGAGTTCCTCTTGTACTTTTGTTAAACTCTAGAGTGCAGAGAAGTTCTTGCACATCTGTGGGTGATAATTGTTTAGTGCCTGAATGAAGGTTTGTTTATACTACATTAATGTGGGCGTGACTAGGTAATGAGGATGATATGTATTTTAGCCCTTGAGAGTTGAGTTGAAATGCTTACTCCATTATGTAGTAGCTGCATTCCTTTCTAATATTTTCTGTGAGCTTTTTTTAAAATGTTTTTATTTATTTTTGAGAGACATAGAGACAGAGCATGAGCAAGGGAAGGGCAGAGAGAGAGGGAGATACAGAATGTGAAACAGGCTCCAGGCTCTGAGCCATCAGCACAGAGCTCAACATGGGGCTCGAACTCATAGACTGTGAGATCATGACCTGAGCTGAAGTCGGACGCTCAACTGACTGAGCTCACCCAGCTTCTGTGAGCTTTTATAGCCACATCTATGGAGTTGGAATACAAGCTGACTGTAGATTTTTTCGTTTCTTAACATTAAATGAGATTGTATATGTAAAATGGCTACCATATTGTTTGTCACATACTGAGTGCTCAGTAAAACTTATTTTCTTATTTTCCTTCTCTTACTATCTAATAATGGTCAGTTTGTTTTTAAATGATAGAAATTTGATTTTTTAAATTTCGTATTAATAGCAAAGTTAGTGCATTGCTACCACAATGCTGATTTAGAAGTCTCTTAGACTTGCCTTAAAATAGCTATAGCTCTTCAAAGGGCAAGAAGTCATTGGCATTCATTTTAAAGAACAGAAACTATTTAGTATACCTAGGATGTCATAGAACACATCGCTTACATATATATGGACCACATTCTAGTTGAAATGTAGCCTTATCATTTCAAAGGAAGAAAATTTGGAATTAGAATGCATAATAAAACCAAACGCTGTAGGACTACCAGAAAACACATACAACTTTAAATCATGAAATTCTAAGATTCCTTGCTAGTGAAAAGGCATTTATATCAAATAAAAATGAAATTAGGTAAAAAATAAATTGAAATGTTTCAACAGTACCTTTAAAAACTATAATTAAAATGACCCCATTTTACTGGTTCATGAAATCAATAGACAGTTACTGGAGTGAGTGGGAGAAACAGATCAGAAGAAGTGTTCCTTGGGGTGCGACACTTGGATGTCTCATTAATTTGATTTTCAGTGGGAATATTGTAAGAAAAGGGATAATTTCCTTCCCATTTATTTTATTTTTATTCCCAATTGGTCAGGGCTTCCCAACATTAAGAAGTCTCAAATGAGAAAATTTAGTTATCTCCTTATTTATGTTCTAATATAAAACACCATCAGTAGCTTTTGGTAATAATGAACATTAGGAAGCATATATAGCAAGTTCATTATGCTTTTTATTGAGATATCATACACTATGGAAGGCAGCTTTTTTTTTTAAGTTGGTAATGCCCTTTTAGATTTATATTTTCATAATGAATTTGTGATCATCTTAATTATCTGAAAGTGGAGAGCATATACACTTGATACATTAGCTTAGAAGTCATGCGGTAAAATACCTAAAATGATGGAATGGGAAAGGTAAATACTGGGGAATGTAGGTTCTATCCCTGGTTCTGCTCCTGATTAGCTAGCTGTTTCATTTGGGCATGTCTCATGTTTGCAATAACATGAAAGCCACAAAATATTTGAGGGCTCGAGAGACAAATAAAATACATTTTTCATTATTGGTAGCAATAAAGGCTTGTTTCTTTGTTATTTTCAAAAGTTTAGATGGATTAGTGGCAAAAATTCTAAGTAAGTGGTTTGCCCAATAGTCCATTATTGAAGGAATGTAGGGTGAACTAAGAATATGTATTTCAGGGGCGCCTGGGTGGCTCAGTCGGTTAAGCAGCCGACTTCAGCTCAGGTCATGATCTCATGGTCTGTGAGTTCGAGCCCCGCGTCAGGCTCTGTGTTGACAGCTCAGAGTCTGGAGCCTGCTTCAGATTCTGTATCTCCCTCTCTCTCTCTGCCCTTTCCTTGCTCACTCTCTGTCTCTATGTCTCTCAAAAATAAAAAAAATAAAATAAAAAGAATATGTATTTCAGAGATAAAAAAAAAAAAGGTAAAGCACCATCAAAGTATTTTCAGGCACAGAACTGATGTACTTCTCGAAGGGTGATTGGATATTGCAGAGAAGCAAGAGCAAAGAGTCAGAAAGAACTTCAGTGACATCCTTAGACTAGCAATAGAACAGAACTGAATATTTGGAATAAATGGTGGTTTGCTTTGAAAAGTCTGAGAATTCAGGCTGTTTGGGAAGTCTGTTTGAAATTGTGTCTTCGAATTTGACTTTCATAAAACTTAATGAAAATAAGCTAAATATGTTAAGAATGAAAACAAGTAAAACACTTCAAGTGGTAATCAAGTAAAGGATAAAGCATATCTAATGGCTCGTACTTTTAAATTCTGAATGTCTAAGTAATAGAAGCTTCTTAAATAGAGAACAAGCATAGTATTCTACCCCTCGACATCAACAGAGTTGAGTTCACAGTACCTTAAGAATCCTTATTAATATTCTCAAATCTGGGGAGAAGCAAAACTGAATAGCACATCATTTCTTTTCTTTTCTCTCTTCTTTTCTTTTCCTTTTTTTATTGTCTGAAACTCATGGAAACAGCTGCTGGGAATAAGTAGGTAGACTCGGGAAAATAAATGAAAGTGATGACTCTGTCTGAATAGAATAAACTCACTGTAAGTCTTCTTAAACTGATTAAATAATTGGGACCACATAAAAATTGTTCTCCCTTCTCTGTCCCTGACACTTATGGGGAATGGACTTCTGTACAGATATTTTTAAAACTCTCAGAAGAAAGAGCATAGCTCATTTATTCTTACATAGATTTCAGCCTTATCTACTCATCTGAGATTTCCACCTTCTCTCCGCATCTACACCAGGCCTGTACTTAGCTCTCAAACTATACCTCGGAGTGGAAAACAAACCACCCTCAGATACTGTGGAAAGAGTGACAAGAATTCTCACATAGTCCTCAAAAAATTTTCAATGTTGGATGGATTTGGCCCCAAATAAGTTAGCCTACAACAATATGAGCAGGTAATGAATGAAATATCATATGCCAATAAATGAAAAAATATGTTAAAACACATGAAATAATAAGAAACACAGTATCATAAAGTCTAAGAAGTTAGTTCAAGGAAAAAAAAAAAAAAGAGAAAGTTTCTTGCCATAGTTTCTTGCTACAGAAATCAGCATAATAAGATACAATTTAGTAAAATAAGAGCGCAACCTTTAACTGATTAAACAACAGAATGAGACACAAAGGGGATTTCAGGCTTGAGAAACTGAGAATCAACACATCATCAATTTGGACTTTATAGTTAGAAAAAAAAAGAAAGAGAAAATATACCACTAAAAATCAAATCATTGTTGTAGTGGAAAGGCTTGAGATGATTGTAATCATTGCAAAAACATTTAAGGACAAGACACTTAAAGAGATATTATGATCTATTTCTAGAGTGCAAAGTATAATATGGAAAACAAAATTCACTTTCTTAAAATGAAGGAACTAAATATCAAAAAAGGGTTCTAAGCTCTTCTTTTGTTTGTTTATTTTTTAAAGTTTTTATTTTAATTTTGAGAGCAAGGGAAGGGCAGAGAGAGAGGGAGATACAGAATGTGAAGCAGGCTTCAGGCTCTGAGCCGTCAGCACAGAGCCCAATGCGTGGGGCTCGAACTCACACACCGTGAGATCATGACCTGAGCTGAATTTGGCTGCTTAAACAACTGAGCCACCCAGGCGTCCCTGTTTGTTTGTTTATTTATTTTGAGAAAAAATGAATGAGAGAGTGGGAAAGGGGCAGAGAAAGAGGGAGACAGAGAATCCCAAGTGGGCTCCACACTGCCGGCCATGACCCCATGAACCGTGAGATCCTGACCTGAGCTGAAATCAAAAGTTGGACACTTAACTGACTGAGCCACCAAAAGGGGTCCTATGTCCTAAGGAAATTAGACCCTTAAGTCCTATGTCCTAAGGAATATTTAGAGATAGATTTCAATACAACAACTATTTTTCAAAGATGGAGGAAATAAAAAAAATGTTTTTCAATACAGAAAAAAAAGCTAATTAGGTGAAAATATCAAGCTAGTCTTCATTCTCTCTCTCTCTCTCTTTAAAGCAAACAAACAGAATGAATGGTAAAAGACAATGTAGGAAAGTCTACAAAATCTGAGAGTGAGAGTGCCTTGAGAATTTATCACTAGTATGCAGCCCATTTAGGATTAGAATCAAAAGATAGAACTCTCCCATATGAACCCATTCAATAAATATAGCACGCTTGAGTTTTTTTCAGGGTGAAGCAGATCACTCAAGTGACCACTGCATTTAGTCAAATGAAAGATGAACTTAAATACTGAACTTGGTAATGGAGAGGTTCTGTTAAAGAACTAGTAGTAAATTTTGAATCAATAGAATTTTCTGTAATGATACTCCTTTCGTGTTCTTAAGTTGGGTCATGGTATTTGGTCTTATGTTTCACTATCATCTTAATGCTTTGTTTGTAATGTTTGAAATGTTTTTAAGATGAATATATCATTTTTATAAAAACAACTAAGTAATTTTGTAGCACTTATACCACAGTATCTGAAGAGACTAAATAAGGTAGTGGGAAAATGAATATTGTTCTTTTCTGTACTTTTATTTTTAGGAAAATCTATTTTTTTAATTAGAAAACTTAGTAGAGGGTATATTAAGTTTGAGGTGGCTTAACATACCCTGGGGAGATTCTTCTCAGGCATTCAGGAACAAGAACTGAAGGTCAAATGTTGAGATACAAATTTGATAAGGATTTGACTCAAAGTGATAAATGAAACCCATAGTGGAGATTATTTTAGAAAAGCACCAATAGAGTATCTGAGGCCAGAGACCTGTGGAAAGGACTGCATTTAAGAAACAGATGGTAGAATAAAATTAGAAAATTCAAGAAATCTTACTCCTTTAAATTGGTGAGTAGGTTGCAAAGTGGTGAGCCAAAAAGTGACAAAAGCCAACAGAAGAAAGATTCCTTTCTCATACTGGTATATTTCCCACTTCAAGGAAGTGTATTTATACTTTATTAATTCATGGTGTCTTGACAATGGTGGCCTCACTTATTGAGCCTCTACAGGTCTACTTCCCTTCCTGCAAAAGTTTTATCATGCGGTAGCCCTATGAATTCTCTAGCTCCTATTTCTTTCTGACTGCTGCTTTTTGTGAAAATAACTGTTAGAATATTAAATTTAAGCCATCGCTCCCTTTTTCTATTAACTTTGTGTTCTGTACACCTAGGATTCCAGGTTCTGCCCATGGATTTAATCCTTCCCTGTCATATCGTTCTCAGCAAATGTATTTGACTCCCTCTCAACCCAGTCTCCAGCAGGGAATCGAAAGGGCAGAAAGAAAAAATCACTTTTCAATTTGTTTTCCCAAAGAATAATACTATTCCTATCTATTTATTATTTGTTAAGAAAATATCTTAGTTTTAAATAATCCGTTTAATGATCAAGTTCTTATTTAACAGATCAATGTTTGAAATTGACCTTTATGTTGGGATCAAATTGTCTTAATGTTTTGAAAGTCAGATTAATTTATTTAAATACCTTTTATTAGGAAAAAAAACCCACTAAACTACAGGCTCAAACTTCTAAGAATGAGATTTAAACTCATACTGTTGGGGTGCCTGAGTGGCTCAGTCAGCTGAGCCTTTAACTCTTGATTTCAGCTCAGGTCATGATCCCAACGTTGTGGGATCATGCCCTGTGATGGACTCGTGGTGAGCATAGACCTTGCTTAAGATTTTCCCTCTCTCTGCCCTCTCCCACACACCCGTGCTCTTTCTCTTTCTGTCTAAAATAAAATAAATAATGTAGTTAACATGAAAATCAGATGATTACAAGAAAGGAAAATCACATCTATTTCATTTTGTATATGAAAAACTCTTAATTATAATTTAAATCCTATATTTAAATTTCCAGTAACTTTTATATCTTTAAAATGATTTATCAATGAAATACGTAAATAGCTCAAGTAGGCAGAGTAATTTCTCCTTTCAGTGTAGCTTTTACATTAAAAATTAAGAATAACATCCCTTTTACATTAAGAGTATACTATTTATTTTAAAACTTCAGTTTGGCAACCTTAATATAAAGTATGACTAAAATTACACTGAGATCTTTGAATTATCAATGACCTAGACCCAACCAAAAGAAATTCTAAAAATGTTAAAGGAGATAAAGGTATTGCAAAATGGAATTTTTTTATGAAACTGGACAGATGTATCATCTGTTTCTAATTTCATTAGAAATTCACTAAAAAATGTCTAAATACATCTGATAACAAAGTATTCCTCCAGACTGTTTAATTGGCATAGAATACAGCACCAAGCCTGAGGACAGCAATTATCAGCATCAGAGATACAGATTCTCAACCTGGTAGTAAAGAATCAAGGCATATTCAAAGAACTGATTAGTGAGAATGTCAACGCCAGCAGCTGAGGCTGAGACCCAGACTCCAGTCTTTGCAGAACCTAAAACAGGGACTTGGCCAGTGTGGCCCCTGGTCATAGACAAGGATAGATGTGGAAGTTCAAGTTGAATTCTCACATAAGGCCCAGAAGGCTCTCTTGGAGATTAACCCCACAATCTACCGACTTGGTTGAAGGACATTTTTAGTATTTGCTCTAAATAACTCCACTTATCCCTGAGCAAATGTGTTGTTTGCAGGTAGATGATATGGAACTAGAAATTTGGGATTCAGTATTCATTCTCTCTCTTTTTCTGTCTGTCTGTCTGTCTCTCTCTCTCTCTCTCTGTGTGTGTGTGTGCAGGTGTGTTTAGAAAATAAAATCATGATTCTATCAACTACCTTGCAGCAGAATATAAGGTCTACAGATATCAAGTATTTTCAATATTCAGGGCTTGGTATTCAGGCATCTACTGAAATGGCCCCACATCATAGTGGCTTGAAAGTTATCCACCATTTCCTGAGGCACTGGACAGTGCAGCCCCAGGGTAGCTTTGGTTATCCCAGCGTGCACTTAAAAGCAGTAGTGTGTGTGTGTGCGTGTGTGTAAATCAACATTATAATTAAACAGTTTTCTTGAGTATCAGCTGAATGATTTTATTATTTAGTTATTCATTTTAAGCCCTATGATTTTCTGATTCTTTGGGAAAGCAGTATCCCAGATTATTTTATTTTATTGATGTACACTTTGAAGACACATTTTGGATATGACCAGTACAATTTAACAATGAAGTCAGACATATAGTCACTGATTCAAAAATAGGTATCTGTATTTGAATGTTAAAAAAAATATTTTAACTGCTGACCTACCGTTATATCAGGATCACTTTTTTATTTTTGTTTTGCTTCATATAATAATGGACTTTTGAATTGTTTGACTTTAACAACAAACTGTAATGTCCATGTATAGTAGCTAATTAGCCCTGGCTGCAGGTGTGTAGTAAAATGCATACCCAATGTTTCTGAATATAAATGCCTGCAAAACGTAGAATTCACACTACTCTTTTAAGAGGATGACATGCTTGATTTTTGAAAGAACAAGCAACCACAGAAAACTAGAGAGAATATCTAGGCTCAAATATAAAACTCTGGGATTTTTCTTTTAAGGTTATACACACACACACACACACACACACATATATATATATATATATACACATATACATATATATATATATATATATATACATTTGTTTTCTTATTTTGTATTTTCCATTTGTGCAGGAAAAACATGGAAACTGATATAATCTGTAGATATTTTTTGATTGCACAATATTTCTTTTAAAACCCTTGTTTCTATTCAGGCACCGTGCTTTAATAATTTAGGATTAATACAGGACATGTCCTTTAATCTTTATACTACCATTTCTTATACACACAAAAGAGGAATATGCTATTAGATGGCCTGCATGATGTTCAGTAACATAGATTCTAGCAGAATAATGCAATATGAGTTATTTAGAATGCTTTTAACACTCTGTATCCTTGAGAAGAAGAAAAGCAGCCCCTCGCCATTAGCAACAACCTTAACATTATCAAGTAGGCATGGATGTTGCTAGGAGATGGCCAGGGTTCACAGCTTGGTCTTGGTGTTCTCCTACTGAATATATATGCGTTTTCCAAACGCAGGATTAGGCAAGGCCACTCCGTGAATATGATGGATGAAGACAAAAGTAAGACTACTCCATAATTATGATTGACCTTAGATAAGGAAAAAAAAATATGGTCTAAATCATGAACCTAACCAAACATTTCTTTCTCGTGGATAGGTGACTGCTGCCTCTGGCACTTATTATGGTTTTAACCTTACTGCATGCCTTCTGTGTTTTAGATAGGACTTATTAAAATAGGTCACCATAGAATTACCTCTTCTTCCTGACTATATCCAATCTGTAGCAAAGTATCATGTCGTTAAACCATTTACAAAAATCACCTAACATAAGGCCAAATCTTATGATTCCTTTTGAACACCTTCTTAGTGAGCCATTGCCATCGTGTGTGTTCTCCCTCATGGCAACAAGCCAATCAGCCCAACTTGTTTTAATTGCAGGTGTGTTTCCAGTTGTCTTTGACTGGAAGCCACTGAAATCTCTTCTCACAGGTGCCGTTTTTTAAATTTTAACAAAAATATCAAATATTAAGTAAGTTCATATCTAAGATTTCTTCCACGTCTTCTTCCTTAAGCATTTTAGAAAACTGGAATTTTAACTTTCAGTTAAATTCGAGAGTTAAAGCAGTGTTGGTCAGGTCATTTGCACAAGTCGAAAGATATTAATTTGACTTTTCTCTCTCTCTGACTGTGGGGCTCTTTTATGTGTAAGTATATAATAGGAACTTATTTACATTCTATTTTCATTATTCCTGTGTTCTATACTTGCGAATTTGCCTACTCACTACAATTTATTTGTAATTCTTAAATCAAAACTTGTGGTGTGTTTATGGATATTTGAGGATGGGTACAGTGCAACAAAACATTTGAGTTGGCTGTGAGGCATGTTTCCAGCTCAGGACAGCCAAAACAATGCCCTACTTTAGTGTCTCCATTCACACCCTGCACTCAAGTGTCCTTTTGTTGGCTCTCTACGGCCACAACATTCTTGTTTTTTTGGGCTTTTTGTTAGTGATTTTTTTTACTTAAAAAGTCTTCAAGCAGAGTACCGAGGTGCTGTCTAGTGTTCCTAAATGCAAAGATGACTATGGTATGCTCTATGGAGAAAATCTGTGTGTTGGATAGGCTTTGTTTGGACATGAGTTAGAGTGCTGTGAGCTATACAGTTTAATGTCAGTATATATGCACTATATATTAAATAAGATGTTGTTAAAAAGAAATGTAATTGAGCTGGGGGAAATACATACGTGGAAAGGAACATAGGGCCTCCTCTGGAGTATGGGTCCTGGAAACAATCCAAGTATTTAAATTGTTTTAGAGATTCATTTTTAATGTTTTTATTTTAGTTTTGAGAGAAAGAGAGACAGAGCATGAGTGGAGAGGAGCAGAGAGAGAGGGAGACACAGAATTTGAAGCAGGCTCCAGGCTGTGAGCTGTCAGCACAGAGCTGATGTGGGGCTCAAACTCATGAACCGTGAGATCATGACCTGAGCTGAAGTCAGACACTTAACCCACTGAGCCACCCAAGTGTCCTAACAACCCAGGTATTTAAATGAGACCCATTAGATACTGTGTCCTAGGAAAAAATTAATTACTACAAATAGACCAATATTTATAAAACTTTAAATTTAGCTTTGAACCATTTCATCTCTTATTGAATCAATATGATATGCCCCTACACTAACTGTATGTAGTATATAATATATAATGTTATATATTATATATATTATGCATATATATTTTATGGAAAAGGTAGCATCATTCAGGATCTCTACAATTTATCACTAAAATGTCTAGCATTCAATAAACATTGCAATATGTAGCAAAAGGCATGAACTGAAAATAGAAATGAAACAATAAAAATCAGATAATCTAAACAGACTCACGAGTGATCCGGATCCTAGTTATCAGACACAGATTACAAATTAATTAATACCAAGTGCATATTGATTTATTTGTAATTTTGAGAAAACTGATGACAAAATTGAGCCTTTCATGATAAAATTGGGATTTATGAAGAATCATCATCTGGAATTCTAGAAATTGTTGAAATACAATTATTAAAATTAAAAACTTAACGTATGGGCTTAACAGGAGATTACACTAGCAGAACAGAGTTAATAGAGTGGAAGGTAAGCCTGTAGAAATATACACAATTAAACAGAGAAAAAAGATTTGGAATGAAGCATGAAACAGTATAAATCACATCAGGGATGATGAAAAGTTTAAAATAAATGTCAGTGGGGTTTCAGAAGGAGGAGAGACAGAATTTGAAAAAAAAATTATACAAAATGATGAAATGCATCAAACCTCGAATTTATGAAACCAAACAGATTACAAAAAGGATAATTACCAGGGAACCGTATCTAAGCACATCATAGTAAAATGATTAGAAAACAAAAGATGAAAAGAAATATCCGAGGAGCCCTAATGAAATAGTAGGTCACATGATTCTCAAAGAGGAAAAAATTAGACCGATAACTGACTTTATAAAAGAAATGGTAGAAGAAAGAAAATAAAGTAGTAATATGTTTAAAATTCTGTAAGAAAATAACTACCAACATAAAAGCATGAGGTCAATTAAAGCATCCTTTAAAAATGGAGTAATAATAGATATATTTTCAGACAAACAAAAATAAGAACATTTCTCACCAGTAGTGCTTCAATAAAGAATATTCTTTTTCAGGATTACTACATAAAGTGACCCTGACGGACACACCAGAAAAGGAGATAATGAAGAACATTACAACGGGTTAATAAATGATCAAATCCAAATGAGTATCAATTGCTTGTAACATTAACAATGTTTTTGAAGGTATCAACACATATGGTATTAAAATAGCCAATATTGACACAAATTCAAATTAAAAACAGTGAGGTACCACTGTAGCTCTTTAGAATGACTAAAATGAATGAGAGAGGGAGCGAGACAGAGAGAGAGAGAGAGGGAGAGAATAATATGATAAACAAGAAAGCAACACCAAGTATTGGTGAGGACATGAGGATAAGGGATCTCTAATATAATGCTGCAGTGAGTATAAATTGGTAATTGGTAATACTAATTCGGAAAACTGTTAGTCAGTATTGGTACTGAGCTTATGTGTGCACTGTGATGGAGAAATCCCACTTCTAGATATAATACCAACAGTGTGTGTGTGTGTGTGTGTGTGTGTGTGTGTGTGTACCAGAGGGAATGTAAAAGAATGTGCAGAGCACCATTGAAAACATCCCAAATTCAAACGACTACATTAGTGATAGAATTAGTTAAATGTCCATCAAGGTTAGAATAGATTTAAAAATGTGATTCATTCCCTCAGAACGCAGCAATACACATTTACAAAATACCGTTACAAACCTAGATAGATGTATCTCCCCAATATAATGAACGCCAAGAGAAAGGATTGGAACACAAAGAGTACATTCCATGGGACATCCATTTCAATGATATTTTAAGATATATACAAAGCAACATCTCTGATGAAAAAGAATAGTGTATATGTTTTGAAGAGCATAAAGAGAGCGAGAGGGCACATGGGTAGTTTCTGGGTATTTGGTAATTAATCTCTGATACACCGATTTGCGTGATCCTGGTGTGTTGCCAGGTAGGATCCATTGATCTATAAATGTAGGATTTGTGCATTTTTGTTCCTTAGACATGAAAAAGTTACAAAAACATCTTCCTACTAAAACAGTTAAAATTATATTAGCTTATATTCAGAAAATTTGTTTTATTTATTTTCATTTTTTTTTCACGTTTATTTTCTTTTGAGAGAGAGAGAAAGCACAGGCAGGGGTGGGAGAGAGACAGACAGACAGGGACCGACAGACTCTGAAAGCAGGCTCTAGGTTCTGAGCTGTCAGCACAGAGCCTGATTCAGGGCTCGAACTCACCTGGGATCATGACCTGAGCTGAAGTCCGATGCTTAACCAACAGCCACCCAGGTGCCCCAGAAAGCTGGTATTTTAAAGCTAGCTCCTTATTGTATGATATTGAGAAATGAATCAGTGTCACTTATTTTTTTTTTAGTGTTACTTTTGTTTAGTTTGTAAAATACAGTACGGTACTATAAAATCACTAAGTTCTTCTCCTGTTTTAGAATACTTGAACAACTTGCATGTGAGTATATATAACAATATTTGTTTAAGAAACATATGTCAAATTTCATAACAAAATATATCAAAATCCAAGCATATGCTTCAAAGAAAAAATAGTGCAATTACATTGATTAATAAAATGAAGACTCATCGTTGATAACAATGATTGCATTTATATCTAGTACCTTAATTGGGAGGAACTTAAACTATTTTAGAAAAATAGCTGCTGTAAAACAAGAAACTATCTTCATATTGTTCTTGAGTAACCATTTTGCCCCAGTCTACATTTCAGTTTATGAATCATATTGTGACACATAAGAGACAATCACATTTTTTAACCAGATGGTAATTGTCAATTACTAATTGAGAAGTTGCCAGGCCATTGAAGCAAATGAGGGAATGAAATAAAAGGTAGAAATTAAGGAAATAAGGAACAAAGAGAAGACCCTATGTGAATTCTAACACCAACAGATGGAATCCAGCTACAGATAAACCAAATTTTAAAATATCAGCAATAAGAGGAGAAATAAAAATAAAAAACTAAAATATCATCAATAAGGGAAACTTGATTTTTTACCTGTTGGTTGAAATTCTTGATCAAATAAGATAAAATCACATTTTTATCCAGCAATCTAGGGTTGTTCTAGATTGTCATTTATTTCAATTGTGATCTTATGCTTTCATTAAAAAATTCCAAAAATTGTATTAAAGCAGTTAGTTTTAATTTCTCATTAGTCAAAAACGGGAAGCCCATACAACCATGAAAATGGAGTGTGTTATCCTACATAGACTTGAGAAGCTATAAAAGTCCAAATTGGACTTCTGCTGAATCGTTCCTTAATCTACTTACAAACTAATGAACCAGACTGCCATTGTTTCACAAGCACTTACAGAAGGCACGACACTACCGGTTCAGAGACAGAAAACTTTATTACTCATGGCAGAATACGCAGGATACTCATTACATTGCTGGTGCTGTGAGCAAAACCCTGGGAAGTATATTCCTGGCATACTCAGCAAGAATGTTCAGGAATGTTCAGGGCCCACTGCCTCTCCCAACAGCCCTCTTGGCTTCCCAAAACATAGTATGTTTAACTCTGTTGTATAGTTTGCATTGCATTGTCCTTTTGATGCATTCTTTTCTTTCAACTAGACTGTGAAAACATTGTAAGAAGAGTCATTGTATTTTTGTGATCTTAGCATCTATGGATAAACATAAATTTGGTCTTTCTTCTGCTTCTCTATCGCTGCATAGTAAGTCACCATAAATTAGTAGCTTAAAGAAATAATAATTTCACTAACTCTCATAATTTCTGTGATCAGGATATCAAAAGGGTTTATCTGAGCAGATCTGGCTCAGGATCTCTAAGAGGTTTATAGCCAGATAGCTGCTACTGCGAGTGCTCTGGGCACTGGGAGAGTATGGGGCTATCTGATATTCTTCTCATTCCATGTAGCATCAGGGTTTTTTCCATCTGGTCTCTCCTCGGGAGTAACTGGTTTTTCACAGCATGGATGTCTCAAGGTACTCAGACTCAGTGTTCCAAAGGGGAGTGTCCCCCAAAGTAAGACAGAGACATTTTTTTCTCTCAGTTACTTAGCTTAGGAGACACTCCCTCCATTTTCAGCAGCCTACCTCGATACAGGAAGAGAACATAGGACCTCTCAGAGAGGCAGGAATATCAAGATTACATGTTCAACAGAGATAATATTATGGCCGTGCTTGAAAAATACAAACTGCCATACCATTTTAGACAGTATTGCTTTTTTTTTTTAAATGCTTATTTATTTTTGAGAGACAGAGGCAGACCATGAGTTGGGGGAGAGGCAGAGAGGGAGACACAGAATTGGAAGCAGGCTCCAGGCTCTGAGCTATCAGCGCAGAGCCCGAGGTGGGGCTGGAACCCACAAACCGTGAGATCATGACCTGAGCTGAAGTCAGAGCCTTAACTGACTGAGCCACCCAGGCACCCCTAGACATTACTGTTGAAAGAAAGAAAATAAAATAAAAGATTGGAAGGGATGTATGATATTGTGATTCAAAATAAGAAATACATATTTGGTCTTTTCCATTTCTGGCACATAGTTCCTAAAACTTTTTTTAATTTCTTGAATGATAAAGGTTTCTTAATATGCATAACAAACCCCTTTCAACTAGACCCTTTATATTAATAAGGTGACATTTGGAGGATTCCTAAGCATGTGGGCTGGTTGCCAGGGGAACCAACCACGTGATAAGAGGGTGGGTACTTTCAGTCCCACCCACCGACTTCCAGGGAGGGAAGAGGGCCAAAGATTGAATGGACCACCAAAGGCCAATGATTTAATCAGTCATGCCTCGACAATAAAGCCTCTATAAAAGCTTATAAAAGCCCAAAGGATGGGCTTTGGAAAGCTTAGAGTTTGGTGAACCAGAATGACTCCATTTGCCACCGTGCTGGGCCCGAACGTCAGAGAGACAAAAACTCCTTGGGTCAGTACCTTGCCGTATGTATTTCTTCTTCTGGCTATTGATTCCTATCCTTTAATACTCTACATAATAACTGGTAATCTAGTGAGTAAGCTGGTTTCCTGAGTCCTGTGTGCTGTTCTAGCATATTAATCGAACCCAAGGAAGGGGTCATGGGAACGTCTGATCATAGAATTATAATTATAGTAATAAAGAAAACTATAAAACATGCAGAAATCTCCATGTGGTTGCATACATTTAATTATTTTATTCATGTGTTATGAGTATAATTGTCAGTTAAACTTATATCAGATGAAGAAACTAATGGATGAATAAAAGATTGAAAAATATTGAAATCTAGCAGAATGGTTTAAAAATAAAATATGAATCTCCACATTCTAAAATAAGTTCAGACACCTTAACATTATTTTACATTTTCTTTCAGACATTAGTAGCATAGTATTATTTCATTCTTACTGAACACTGGCAATAACTAGTAGTCTGAATAAAATAAAAAAGCTGTTTATTATGAGCACTGAGATGACAGAATGAATTAGTGGAAGAGAGAAAGAATAAATAAATGAACAAATTAATTTATTAATTAACTAATTAAATAGATGGGTGCACACAATTTTAAACTCCAATTGGTTGACAGGTTAGACTTTTTCTCCCACACTGGAATGAATTTTAGTGATTCCATTGCCTTTCTTTCTGAACAAAGGGGTTTGTGGATTTTCTAATACATTTTTGAGTCTTTGAAAAACATCAGAGCTATACCTTAAAATAGATATTGTCTGTGTCTTATATCATTGTTGATCAGTGGGCTTTTTATTACTTTTCTTTTGACCTTCGCATCATTTCCTGAGAAGTTTCTACCGTTGTAGGCTGATAGGCAATTTACTTACATGTAACGTGACTCTTCCACTTGGCCGTATAATCGTCAACTTCTTTGAATGCCACCAGGAACTTCCCAAGTGGGTGTGAGTGACAGTTCTGCGGATAATGGAGGTCATGCCATGTGGAGATGAGGTGTTATGGCTTTGCAGTTCCTGATGCAGCTTCTGCCTATCAATTGTTCTGTCTGCCTTTATTGCTGAGTGGGAACCCCTGTGTCTCTACGGAGATAACATTATCTTGGAGTATTTTATGACAATAAATTATGCTACAATTATGTCTATTTTTCGAGAATGTTGCTTTCCCGATGCAAACAATTTCAATCCATTTAATCAGTTTTTCAGTCAGGACATTATCTTTTTTTAAAATCTAATCAGAGGATGGTATTCTTTTATAAAATTAATATTTACTTAATTTCATAAAATACCATTTTCCTCTTTCCTCTTCAAGCCATTTTCATACTCCGTGTATTTCCAGATGTGATAATAATTAGAAATATTCTGATTTAGATGTCCTTTCTTAAATGGAGTTTTGCTTTAAGGTATATTTTGGTTTCACTATGCGATTCTTAAGGCAACGTTCTTTATGCAGTAAACACAATACTAAGTTGACATCCTTGAGAGTAGTGACTCTCTCAGTATTTCTCTCTTCACCATCTGTTTTCCTGGCCAAATGAACTTCTTTATTCCTGGCAGTTATTGTGTTAACTTCTGCATCAGGACATTCAAGAGGTCCTTCCTTTTTTTCTGGAACAATTCTTATTCTCTTGACTCCCAATAGTCCCTAAATAATCCTTCCTTATATGCGAGTTCTCCTCCTAAACATTATTTCTCTAAAGACTTACATTCCTAGCAGAATATTATGGTCCAATTCCATGATTCCATAGAAACCCAAAGCCTCTCTCCTTCCCCTCCCCTTTTCCCTTCCTCTTTCCTCTCCTTCCATCAAAACTTCTTTAACTGACTATCTTACCTGGTAGATTATGAGCTTAGTGGGGACAGAGATCAAGTTTGCCTCATTATATATATTATATGATGAACAGTGCCTAGTTCACTATAGGTGCTCTGTAAATAATACGCGAATACATTTAAGTTCAATAGTAATCCCTCTTCCTAGCCTGTATCAACATTTTGAAAAAAAATGCTCTTTGGGAAAGAAGAAAAAGAGGGAGTTGAGGAATTACAAAGAGAAAACATAAACAGAAAGGAGATGTCAGAAGTGGAAGGGAAGGTAGAAATGAGAAATGCTCAGGGAGAGAGACTTAAGACAAGTATGTAGTGGTCTGTTCTCTATATAAAAGAAATGAGCTTTAATAAGAGTGATCGAAAATATTGTTCAGTTTCTAATGATCTGCACTTAATAAGACTAAGATCAAAGGTCATTTAATTTTTTGGAATTTGCAGGGTGCTCTGACACATCCAGTCTAATACGTCCTTATATAAACAGTGTGAGTGAATTTCATATTTTTACCTGTGTGATAAGTGTTAGTGGTGAGAGTGAGTCTGTGCTGTGTGAATGGAGGTCTTGGTTGTTGGATTCCCCACGAGAAAATTTATGTGAGGGTCCACACTTCAATAAAGACAGCCAGAAGGAAAGTAGCAAGCACAAAACAGTTTATTGAGGGGGAAAGCACACTATCAAGGAGGGAGACAGGGCAGGTTCTATGAGGCAAAACCAGCCCCTAGGCTGTTTGGGATTGGTTTTATCTGGTGTCTCTGGGCTAGAAGGAGTTATGCACAGTGGGTAGTCGCTAATGGAAGGAGCTTCTTACCATTTGGGAAAATCCTCATGCAGGTTGCCAGAGGCCGGGGGAGGGTGTTAACTATACTGGAACAGTCAGGGCAGCCTTTCTGCACCTGCTGGGGCAGTGCCCATTTGAATAATAATGAGTAAGGGTTACCCTGGGGCAGAGGTGGAAGAGAAGGGCCAGGGCATGCTCGGGGCCTGTGGCTCTTGGTCTACCCACCCCCAAGGTCTTGGGAGCAATGAAGTCAGGGTGTTAAGCACCCCCGCCTCACCCTTACCCACCCTGCCCTGGTTTATAATGTGTAGCTTTTATCATCGTCCTTACTTCCAGCTCCTGTCTCTGTCTTTCTCCCTCAAGGACTTGGGACTCTCTTTGGGGCATTCCTTCCACCGCTCCTGTCTTGTTTCTATCTATCATGAGTACAAGGAGTCTCTGAAAGTGTCCCATGCTTGTGGAACACGCTGGTTATCTCCTGAGTCCATCCTCTCCTGCCTGTCACCATTTCCCCTTGCTTTACCTAGCTTATTTACCCTATTTCAAATAGAAGTTTCAAAGAGCCCCCACGCATCTCTTGGCTCTCTTGGCCACTCTGTATCTTCCAAAGGGTTCCTCTAAAATTTAAAATTTATCATTTCACCCAGCTTTAAAACTTTCGGTGGCTTCCCATCACACTCAGGTAAAGGTTGAGTATAATTTGTTGCCCGTCTTATTTATATTCCATTTTCCATTATGCCTCCCTCTTCTCCCAACACTTTTTGATTATTTATAGATGCTCGAGAATGACCTTCTCTCATACTCCTCTGGGCCTTTATACAAGTCTCTGCTGTCTAGCGTGACTTTCTCCCACATTCTGCACTTGGTTAAATGCTGCTCATGCTCTAATGTGCAGTTCAAGTGTCCGCTCAGCTCAGGAGTCCTTTGTAATCCCTTTAACTGAATGAATTCTCTTTTTTTCTTTCATTTTCCAAAATAAGTCCATTATTTCTGCATTATAATATTTTGGTCCTTATTATAATAATCCACTCATATAATATACACATTTACCGAGGGCACAGCCATTTCTCTGAACATATACATAGCGGGTGTACTTAAATCTCGACCCGGCATAGCACATACATCAAGGATATAGGCTGGGCCATAGTAGTTTTAATCTAAGTTCTTTAGGTTGAGAATGATAAAAGTCCGTTACAATGTTGCATAAGTAAAAGCTACCTCGTTAAGAAGTGGATTTCAATGTTCAATAGAATCCAAGTAGAAGTTGAACAAATAAGAACTCGAAATTCCATTTTTCTTTTTTTTTTTCTCTCCACTTTTCCCTTTATTTCTGGGCTTTTGGTGTTCCAGAGGGCATACGGCCACTGAAAGGTCCTGGTTTACACTCCTTTACTGGTATCAAGAGCACTTAATTTGCTTTTCTGAATTCCACTTCCGAATTCCTATAGGAAGATTTACTATGAAACTTCCATCAAGATTAAACCATTTGTCATGTGGCCACACATTGGTCGATTGCTGGTGTTGAGGTAAATTCAAGTCGAATTTCTTAGATAGAATCATCCTTGTTGGCTACAACAGGTGTCTTAGAGAAAAAGGATTATTATAAACTGAATAAATAATTTTACATTAGACCCTAGGTTTCTCTTCTCAGCAATTTTTTTTTCTTTCTTAAAGTGCTGTTCTGTTTCTTTTATTGCTTGCTAGAGTCCTTTTCAAGTATTATTCTCAGATAGGGTGAGAGATATATTTTTGGTGTATATACAAATACATTTCTTTCACTTTGTCAAGTGAATAACATCATTATTACATGTAGGATCCTGGGGGACAGCGTTTTTCTTTTGATAGCTGTAAATATTATTTGCCATTTTCGGGTTCCAAGGTTGGTGAAAAGAAACCAAATTTACTTATGAAGAAGCTGGTTTTTTTCTGAGTAAGAGTCTTTGAATTTTTCTTTTAAGTCTTGAATGTCTTGAAGTTCCTACTGTTTTGTTATCGATCCTACTCAGCATACTGGCATCACTTGCATAACCAGATCCTTGATTATCTTAGGGACATTATTCTCCTTTTGTTGGAACAATTATTATCTAACCTCCATTCATTTCTTCTTCTCCTCCTGTTGTTTGTATATATCTTGGATTTTTCTGTCACGTTTCTTATATTTTTTCTCTGCTATTCTTATGTCTGATTTTTCCTCTCCTGTGTTTCTAATTTTCGCTTTTATTTGATATCTAAAGTCTCTAATTTAGGACTCGACTATAATTATTCTCCACCTGTTACCAAATATTTTTGTTGGAAAATAACATATTTACATATATAGATATGTACATATACATTAAAGGCATATTGTGTATACATGTACATACCCAAAATATAAATATTGCAAATTATGTTTAACTAAATGGAATTTTTATGATATAAACTTTCATTGCATCTTGCCTTTATCACTTAATATTTCTATGTGAAAAAAACTAGGTACTTTATTGGCCAACTTATATAGGTGTTTCTGTGTTTTTGTTTAGAGTTGCATAAAGTATCTTGATTTAAGTATACCTCAGTCTGTTGAACTGTTTCCCTGGCACGAGTTTTCATTTCTCCACTTTGATTCATTCCTTTTAAATAGAGAAGTGTCAGGATAAATTTCAAAATGGCTTTGAAGTGGGTCACGTATTTCTATTGAATACAGTATTAGGCAATTAAAACATATTTAAATAGACATATGAAAATATTCTTGCTGCCTTTATATTTGTTCAAAACTGACTGTTGAAATACTCTGATTTTACAAAAAGAGTGAAAATACCATCCCCAAATCAAGAAGAAGAAGAAGAAGAAAGCTCAGAGATAAATTAGGATTAAATCAGTTAAATATTTAGTTCAGGACAAATGACACAGTCCAGAAAATTAACCTCAGAAAAAAAACAAAGAGGAGTCAATGAACATCAAAGTTCATACATGGAAATCGTGATTAAAATCATGAGCTACTCGTGATCAGGATCTCACACGACAAAGCATCGAATATTTCTAACATCTCAGTTTTTTTTTCTTTTTAATTTTTTTAACATTTATTTATCTTTGAGAGACATAGAGACAGAGCGTGAGCAGGGGAAGGGCAGAGAGAGAGGCAGACCCAGAATCCAAAGCAGGGTCCAGGCTCCGAGCCGTCAGTACAGAGCCTGAAGTGGGGCCTGAACTCACAGACTGTGAGATCATGACCTGAGCCGAAGTCGGCGGCTAAACCAACTGAGCCACCCAGGCCCAACATCTCAGTTTTTATGTTCTTGAAGGGAATTACTAAATATATTTATGGGGATTAAGAGTGGACTCCACCATCTTTCATTCTTCTTCTTAAAGTGGTCATATGCCAGACTATTGTAAGTAATAATAGAACTAAGTCTTCAATTTTCTTTTCAGCTTTAATAATCACATGGAGATTTTTATTAAATTTGATTAGAGGTTTTGCTAGTATCTTTTCTTTTTTTTTATGTTTATTTATTTTTGAGAGAGAGAGACAGAGTGTGAGCAGGGAAGGGGCAGAGAGAGGGAGAAATAGAATCCGAAGCAGGCTCCAGGATCCGAGCTGTCAGCACAGAGCCCTACACGGGACTCGACCCCACAGACTGTGAGATCATGACCTGAGCTGAAGTCGGAGGCTTAACTGACTGAGCCACCCAGGCGCCCCAAGGTTTTTAGTATCAAATATAAATAAGAAATGAGAAAATTTTATGCACATTAAGAAAATGATTTATGTTAAAATTCTCAGTTTCTTCTGCATATAAAAATAATTACTGTGCCTTTTTCTTTTAATAGGCTGAAATGAATAATATCTTCAAGAAGTGAAAATATATATCAATGTATCCTGTTATAATATGATAACTAAACTCTGCAGGTTTTTTATTATTATTATTTCATCTTCAATTGAGCTAGAATTGCAAACAGTACCTTTTGTAAAGTTCATTTTATGGATTGGAAGGTGAATTTACACGTTGGATTGAATTTAGTTAAAGATATTATGCATTCAAATTTTTGTCCACCAGGCCTGCATTGATGTATATACACATATGTTTGCATCCAAATATCAGATGTTTATAATTCCATGTACTTATTTGTGTATTTAGTGGAATTATTGTACTTTTTAGTGTATTAAGCTTATTCCATGTAATTCAGCTTTATTCAGTCTCAGTGTAGTGCTAGGTATAAAATAAAAATAAGATGTTTGACCTTCACAGCTGAAAATCAGCCAGTGAGAAATACAGGTATCGTTGGTGGTGAATGTATGTGTGACTAAAAGCTGAATGACTTTTTCTGATACAACGGGATTATATGTATAGTCCAGAGGTCAAATCCTACTGGCTGCCTATTTTCATATGTCCTCAAAGCTATTGCTTTCACGTGGGTAAAAAAATGAAAAGAAGAATATTATTTCATCATATATAAAAGTTACATGAACTATGAATTTCAGTGTCCATAAATTTATTGGAACAGTCACACTCATTTATATGCTGTTTGGTTGCTTCCATGGTACAACCACAGAGCTGAGTAGTTACAGTGAAGATTGTATGGCTTGCAAAGCCACAAATATTTACTATCTGGTCCTTTACCAAAAAAGTTTGCTGACCCTTATGATACAAGATATAACATATATTTTTTACAACTGAAATTATATTTAAGATATAGCTTTCATTTGAAGATTCTTTGTTAACTATTAACCATGTCTTATAATTCTTTTTCTCTATATGAATTTTGAAATGACTAGATGAAGACAAGACAAATGTACGACAAATGAAGGTTTTTAAAGCAGATTAAGAAATATAATAAACTATGAGCTGGATTAAAAAAAAACAGTATATATTGAGTATAACTTGTGACATTAACAAAACTTGAGTAATAATGCTAGAATCAACCCATTTTTGAATGAGAAAATGTTTATTCTATGCATATCATATGCATGACATAGAAGATGCTGTGGAGAATAAAAGGATGAGTTAGACACAGTTCCTCCCAAAAGGTGGTTAAATTCTAGTAAAAAAGACATTGAATAAGTGTGATCAATGATATATTACAAAAATCAAAATTAGAAATATAGGACCACCTAGGTGGCTCAGTCTGTTGGGCATCTGACTCTTGGTTTCAGTTCAGGTCATGATCTCCTGATCAAGTCCTACCTTGGGCTCTGTGCTAACAATCTCTGCTTGAGATTCTCTCTCTCCTTCTCTCTCTGCCTCTCCTCTGCTCTCTCTAAAAATAATTAAATAAACTTTTTTTAAATAAAAACATAAAACACAAGAAATATATTTACAAATACATCAGTACTGGGAAATTCAGAGCCTGTTTCTCTATGTTTTGTAGGTTTTAGAACATGTGTCTCTGATGAACAGCTTCTGTATAAACTAAAGAATAAGAAAGCACCTTTCTGACTCATAGTGTAAGAAAAAAAATATTATCCAGAGTGTCATATCATTTTTATTGAAATAAGATTTTTTAAGAGTCCATATGAAAAGTTCATTATATGTGAATAAAGTTACTTTTGCAAATATTCAATTTTATATAAAGTAAATGGCTTCGATCTTGGCTTCTATCTTCTTCCTACAGGCTTCTGTAGGAAACAATATCAAAAAGTAACAAAGTGCACTTTTTCTGTACATATAGGCAAGGAAGACTTTTCTAATGCTTTTATACGAACAACAGATCTTAAAATAATTAGGGTGAATATATTTCCCTACTTTTCTAGGAAGACCCTTGTTAACTCAACCAAAATTAGTAAACCTCCACTCTTTACCTCTCAAAAGTGTCCTGATTTGAGTGATTAATTACATAATCACCCAAATTATTATAACAACTCTGAATAAAGGACAGTGAGTGATTTTAATGCTGGAAACTTATTGCTAATATCACATTTTAATTTCTATGCTTAATTTTTGGTGGACTTATATTTAGTTGCAGTTTTTAAAAATTTTTATTTATTTATTTTGAGAAAGAGAAATAGGGAGAGAGAGAAAGGGAGAGTGTGAATGGGGGAGGGACAGAGAAAGAGGGGGAGAGAGGGGATCCCAAGCAGACTCCATGCCACCATGGGGCTCAAAACCACAAACTATGAGATCATGGCCTGAGCCTAAACCAAGACTGACGCTTAACTAGCTGAGCCGCCCAGGTCTCCTGTTTAGTTGTTTAAAAAGGACATAATTAGAGTTCAATAAGCCTTTCCTCAATCTTGTCATTTCCTTGCCAAAACAGGAGAAGCTCTTCAACTTTCATAAACTATGACTCAACATCATACAAAACTAGTGGTATCATTAGTCTTATTTCAATTTCTGTCACATAATTTAACATATTTTAAAGTATGGGTCGTTTTTGTAGTATCCATAATGTGATATCACAGTCATGAGATTAAGGGTGTATATATTCTCCTGTGCCTGATTATGTGTCTCTTCCTGTGTTTCATAAATTAGGGTTGTAAGAAAACGTGGACAAGCATAACACCACTTCCCTAATTTTCTTTTGTTTTTCTTTGTTTGAGAAAGAGAGAGAGAGAGAAAAGGTGAGTGAGGGGCAGAGGAGAGGAAGAGAGAGAATCTTAAGCAGGTTCCACGTCCAGCACAAACCCCGGCAAGGAGCTCAACATGGAGCTCCGTCTCATGACTGTGAGATCATGACCTAAACCAAAATCAACCAATTGAGCCACTCAGTCTTCTTCGCTTCCCTACTTTTCAAATTAAAATTAAATTAATTCTCATTATTGTATAAATTCTGGAAGTGTATATGAAAACGGCCTTTATTTTATTATTTAAAATAGCTAAATTGGTTTCTTTACTTCAGCTATAATATAAGAAATCTCTCAATCACATCTCACCTTCATAATTGTGTTATTTCAAAAGTGGGTATAATAAGATGCATTTGGGGTCTATATGAAATTTAGAAAGCATTAGAGGCTATGGTTAGATGGAAAGCATTTAATATTTAAGGTTAAGAATATTTAAAACATAAGATGAAGCAACAAATCTTATGGAGTGTCTGGAATTGAGAATCCATAACAATGTATCAGATCATGAGGTTTTAACAAAAAATCCTTGAATATAAACTATGTTATTTAAAAACCAAAGCACCATAAGAGGCGCCTGGGTGGCTCTGTTGGTTAAGCATCCAGCTTTGGCTCAGGTCATGATCTCACGGTTTATGAGTTTATTGTGAGTTTGAGCCCCAAATCAGGCCCTCTGCTGGCAGCACAGAGCCTGTCTCTGATCCTCTGTCCCCTCACCCCCACAGTGCCCCTCCCCCGCTCTCCAGCATGCCCACACACATGGGCTCTCCACCTCTCAAAAAAAAAAAAAAAAAAAAAAAAAAAGCTGAACTAAATCACCATGAGCAAATTATTGATAATTTGAGGTTTTGTTTCTTCATCCCTGAAATTAGGTACATGCTGTCTAGTGAAGAAGACTGCTGAAACAAAATACTGTAGAAAAATGCTTGGCAAACAATGCTGAGCTTGAAATGTTCAGACTAGTGATCTTATCTCTGCATGTTGTTCTAAATAATAGTAGTTCCAACACTTTAATGTGCATTGTGCACCCACTTTTTACCTGGCATGTTATAGAAATGTTTCCATTATTTCTTTTAATTAAAGCAGCTTGAACTAAGTTGAGAGTTAATATTTTATTATCTATGTATAAAAAGTTTTATTAAGCATATTAATAAAGTAAATGTAACATTAGGATTCTTATGCCGGTGAAGACAATATTAAAATATTAATCATAGTATCTAACTTTGGAAGGGTCCTTAGAGATCAAGTATCTATCTACTTTATAGATGAATAATGGTTAAATGATATTTCCAAAATCATTTTGCTAAATTATTCCTATGTGTTTATGAATTTTGCATTTATAGAAGGCAGATCTTTTTAACTCTGTGGAATTAAAAGGAAATAAATAGAAAAAATAAATTGGAACTCAGTGAAACTGAAAGAAAAGTACAGTATTTGATGTGCCTTAAAAAAATGAAATCACAAAATGAATATGTTATTGTCAAAAAATGATAGGTTTTCCTACTAGCTAAATTCTCCACTTAGTAAACTAAGCAATGTCAAATATTTGCCAACACCATATGCCTGATATATAAAGTGGTTAAAGATGGATCCCATATTTGGGCCCCATATTGTTTACTTCTTCAGAGCAGACTGAAACTACCACAAAAATCAAAACTCTAATTTTACATATCCAGTTGCTTTAAATATAGCTAAAATAAGCAGGTATTTAGACGTGTAAAGCCTTCCTTCTTTGCAAACCTCACAAACTATAGCCAATGCCTGCTAATCATAGATAAGATAAAACCTGGGACCAAGAAAGACCACATTCCAGGGTGCCTAGGTAACTCAGTCAGTAAAATGTCTAATTCTTGATCTGAGGGTCATGAGTTCAACCCGCACATTAGGCTCTACACGAAGAAAGAAGGAAAGGAAGGAAGGAAGGAAAAAAAAGGAAGGAAGGAAGGAAGGAAGGAAGGAAGGAAGGAAGGAAGGAAGGAAGGAAGGAAGGAAGGGAGAGAGAGAGAAAGAAAGAGAGAGACAGAGAGGGAGAGAGAGAGGGAAGGAGGAAGGAAGGAAGACCTCATTCCACTGCTGCTTTTAGAGTTCTCTGACTCAAAGTCTTCCCTGTGCTACTAAGCATATCAGGACATGTAAGCTCCCTGTGTGATCCCCTCCGAACCCAGAGCTATCCTGCCTTCTTCCCATTCTGGTCGGTAGTGACTCAAGCTATTATCTCTAGAAGGTCACAGGCTGTGAGGGATTTACCCACATATGCAACCTCCCAAAGCTGCCCCCAAATAAAGCTCATTATGTGCTATTGCCACTTTTTATCTTGATTAGCCCTAAATTCCTTTAACTCACAACAGGGTAAAACTTAAAAACACAGATCTGGGTGGCCTGAGTCGGTTAAGCGGCCAACTTTAGCTCAGGTCATGATCTCATGGTTCATGAGTTCGAGCCCCGCGTTGGGCTCTGTGCTGACAGCTCAGAGCCTGGAGCCTGCTGCAGACTCTGTGTCTCCATCTCTCTCTGTCCCTCTGCTCATGCTCTGTCTCTATGTCTCTCAAAAATAAATAAAAGTTAAAAAAAAATAAAAAACACAGATTTTTCTGTTGATCGAATTAATAAAATGTACAAAAATGTAAATGATATTTAATTTTATTTCTTAATCTTGGAACTAACTAAACCTAAATAAAGAGTCATCAATCACATTCCCTCACTGGTTCTGTGAACTAAAAACTCTCTTGAAATTATTCCGATTTATGCTGAAGTGAAAGAAAAAAAATCTGATGTAACTGGTTTAGGTAACCAATGATGTAGCAACAATGTACTTGCTTCATAAATAGTATTTTAAGGATTCAGAGCAATAACACCTAACATATTTTATACGTAGCATGCATAACGCATGCATAACGTGCATCCCATTACATTCCTTATACAAACTGCCCTTCTTATCCCTATCACTAACCCATTTGATGCACTTGAAGACTATAGAATTGAGAACTTCTACGATGATAAGAGAACGAAGGCAATTTCTTCCCGAAACCCCCTAAACAAATCTTGCACTTTTTGAGTATCAGAAAGAATGAGACTGAAAAAAAGTTGCATAAATTCCTTCTCATTGCAGAAGTCTCACCACACATGTTACCGCCTTCAGAAACTGTCCTTGAAGCACTTCCTCACTCTGTATGTTTCTTTCTGATGTTTCCCATTGATTGTAGCCGTTATTAAACATTTCTAAGTTGTCTATTTTCCTGCTTTACTGCCTCACTAATTGTTACATTCAGGAAAGTTAATGGTCTTATCTTTTATCTCTTCATTCTTATAATGTGTTACATTTCCTTTTATTGTTTCTGGCATAGAGTACTCTTTTTTTTTTTTCCTCTTCCTTTCTCCCTCTCTTCCTTCCTTCTTGCCTTCCTTCCTGGCTTCCTTCCCTCTTTCCTTCCTTCCTTCCTTCCTTCCTTCCTTCCTTCCTTCCTTCCTTCCTTCCTTCCCTCTTTCCTTCCTTCCTTCCTTCCTTCTTTCCTTCCTTGCTTCCTTCTTTCCTTCCTTCCTTTTTCCTTCCTTGCTTCCTTCTTTCTTTCCTTCCTTTCTTTCTTTCTGAAGAAAACAGATTTTCTTCATTTATTTCCCTTTTCACAACTAAATT
Source organism: Paguma larvata (assembly GCA_030068075.1). Taxonomy (NCBI): domain Eukaryota; kingdom Metazoa; phylum Chordata; class Mammalia; order Carnivora; family Viverridae; genus Paguma; species Paguma larvata. The sequence goes on from CM057823.1 coordinate 87,128,991, forward strand.
AAATTTAATTCATTAGAATAATTCTATACAAATATTCAATTACAAGGTAATTGGGCAAATGCAATGCCTGTCATAGTGAGAGGGGTATGTGGAATTTATATCAGAATGTCATAATATTTTAAAAAAATTAAATTTAAAGAGAACTACAAGATTTGATCAGTAATAGCTTTCGGTGCACCTTTTGGTATTAGGTTATGGGTCATAACAATCACCAGAATACAGACATTGAGTTAGTTAAGGAATGTATGTTTAAAAAAAAAAAAAAAACAATAGAATAGGAATAATGTGACTTTGGAAAAGAACTGAAACACTAGAAAAATTTATAACCAGGAAAGTATAAAAAAGAGTAGTTTTCTCTTCCAGTTATTTATAGCCATTTCGTGACATGTCTCTGGGTCTGAATTATTTAAAAAAGTCTTTTCATCTTTTCCTCCCCAATTAATTTTCCAAAACCTAGGTCACATAACTTTCCTTCTCAACAATCTCTTATTACTTATCATTGGTTATCGGAGAAAGTCCATTAAAGACTTTCTACGGCCAATCTTTTGGGTCTAATTCATTGCATCATTTTACCCACTGGACAGATGTTCAAAATTGTCCTTTCTCTGTATGTTGCTAGTGATGAAGTCTAACCATATTTTAGAAGCAAACAAGTCACCCTATTGGATTTTCAAGATGTGTGTACGTGATAAACACAGATACTTAAATCTTTTAAAATGTAAATTCAATTTTCAATAGCCAAAGTCTTTCCATTTAAAATATGTCAATATTTGACAAAAAGAGACATCTTTGGAATCTAGAATATTTCCGTTTTATTGGCCTGACATAATTAATCAAGTATATATACAGAACATGCTTAGTTGTAAATTTTCATATTAAAATACCTCTTATTTAAAAATGTCATCTTAGGAAATTTGTCACTTGTTTTGAAATATAGCACTGCATGTTTCAAATGCTTAAAAAATCTATTTCAGGGTTTCAAACACTGGACTGCTTTTATGAAAAAAAATTATTTGCCATAGAGATATATTTTTAAATTGAAGTGTGTATATCTTTGCAAATTGAAAATGTCTTTTTTAATGTCTCAAAATAAATGTTCCAGAATCTGACAATATTTGCACTTGATTTTAAGTAATGACCTAATTTTTCACTCCTGGTGTTAATGTCAGAATAATTCCGTCACTGTGATTCATTGATAGAGACCTACTTAGTCACATGCTTATATTCATAATTTTTGTTACACTTTATACCTTACTGATTTTAGGAGGTCAACATTTATCATTCTGTACCTTGTTGGGCAACATTTCTCTGAGAAAAGCTAAAAATCAAGTTGATTCTTCAACGTTATTAAGACATGAGGGCACTGGAATGTGTAATCGGTCACGCTTGTCTCCTGTTTGCATTTACCTCCCAGGGTTGCGTTTTTTTTTTGTTTGTTTTTTCCTGTGCAGTTTGCAAAACAGAAATCTGCCTTTGCTGTAGATATTGACAGGTGTAGAAATCATCTAGTAGATATTCTAAATGACTGAGGTTTGAAGATGTCTGGAAGCACTTATAAGAGACAAATGGTTGAAAGAACCAGAGAAGTTTGAACTGAGAAGAGAATAATTAAATGAGATTTGGTCATTTGTTCAAATACTTGAGAATGAGGAGTATGGAATAGTGTTATACCTTTGATGTGTGGTTACAGATGTTCTGCAACCAAGTAGGTACCTAGGAGCTCAACACCAGGATTGGGAGAGATGTCGCAAGGAGGTTCTGAATTACAGAGAAACACAGTATGTCCCAAAGATGAGAGCTTCCCAAATGTTAATGTCCATACAAATCACCTGGGTGTCTTGTTAAAATGAGGACCGTGATTCAGTAGATCTTGGGTGAGCCCTTAGATTCTGAATTTTTGATAAGCTCTTAGATGCTATAAATATTGCTGTTCCAGAAAGAATGCTGAGTAACGAGACCTAAGAAAACTGCCAAAGAATTACTACCTAAATTCACCTGAGCCTGGTCAGTGGGGCGGGGGGGGGGGGGGGGGGGGGGAGGGGGGGAGGGGGGGCGAGGGGAGAAGTACTCAAGGATTATTAGCTCTGTGTTGAAGTCCTCCAGAACAGAAGTTTTACTGAGGCAGACACCTAGAGAGCCTTCAGGGAAGCTTGAGGCTACCTAAAGAAATTCATTATCAGGAGGAATTTAGGATTCGTTTCATTCTGACTGGTGAGACTGAAGGATCTGAGTTCATGAAGGTTATTTTGGGGATAAACAAAAATTGCAGTTTAAATCTGACACTGATTCAACAAAACAAGATATCCATGCAAATATAGAAGACAGCAGTGCCCAAAGTCTCCAAGTAAATCAAGTGAAGTGTACAAGTAATCCTGGATAAAAGTCAGGTGGCATTTAGTATTGCATGAAAAAAAAAAAAAAGTGATGAGAAGGCACCTCAGAGACAAAATGAACCTGAAGTTGGCCACTTAACTGACTGAGCCACCCAGGCGCCCCCACATTTTGTTTATTAAAAGAATTATATTACTACTTACCTTGGTATTAGAATGTATCTATTGGGGCATCTGGGTGGCTCAGTCTATGAAGGATCCACCTTTGGCTCAGGTCATTATCTCACAGCTTGTGAGTTCGAGCCCTGCATGGGGCTCTGTGCTGACAGCTCAGAGCCTGCAGCCTGCTTTGGATTCTGTGTCTCCTTCTCTCTCAACCCCTCCCTGCTCACACTCTTTCTCTCTCTCTGTCTCTCTCTCTCAAAAATAAACACTAAAAATTTTTAAAAATATATATATAGACTATATCTGTTCAAGTCATGGAACCAGAATTAGGACCAGTAGAAAATAAAATAAAGCCAACTCAGCGCACTATAAGAAATTCTCTTCTTAAAACACAATGAGTGTTCTTAAAAAACAAAACAAACAAAAAATCATAGTTGGATGACCTTACATTATGGCATAAACTGCACTTTTTGAAAACCGTGGAGCCATTCTGCTCCTAATACATATAAAACAAGGGATTCCTGCTTTAGACTAAAAATGTAAATTTCATAATCTTTTCTAATTTAATTCTAGCAATTTTATAATACTAAGGGAAAGCTACAAATTGTTAAGATTTTATCATTTTATGGCATCCAACTGAATTTTACTAATGCACGGTGCCACAGTAGTTCATACAAAAAACACCTCTAAATTGCGATTATTTATTTATTTATTTATTTATTTTAAAATAATCCCTTTTATTTTGAAATGTCCAGTAGATCTCTTTCTGACTCTGACAAGACATTATAGGGGAGGAAAACTAATTTTCCATCTATTCTACTCTTCTCTCTGTCCCTACCTCCCCCTGCCCTCTCTCAGGATAAATAAATAAACTTAAAAAAATAAAAAAATAAGAAGGCTCTGGCGATTCTTATAGGCAGTGAAGGAAATTAATTATTACTCTATAGAGCTTGAGAAACATTTGGAATGTTTTATTTCATACCTCATTTATGAGTTTCTCAGTCAAGATAGCAACTTAACACGTCATTGCATCATTTTGTTTGTTTTTTGAAGATTATTTCGCTTTATCATATATAAGAAAAATAAACTATATTTTGAAGAAAATCACATAGCAGACTTGGGGAATTACCTGATTTAACTTAGTTGAATAATTTCCTGTCAAATAACATGCAGAAGTCTGCATATTTTAGGACATCTTAGATAGACGGTAAGAACAATCTAGTTTTTCAAAAGAAATTAGATTCATGTGAATTGTTTCATTTAAAGACAATTTGACTCAGCTCTTGAGAAGTGGAATATTTTTAATTCTGTTAAATAAAAAAAGCTAGTCCGAGTACAAAATGTTGACATATTTTAAGTTAAAACATGAATTGAGTGAAGCATACACATCTTTGTATATAACCTAAAATCAAATGAGGACTGAAGGGATAATCTATTTTTAGGTCTGATAGAAACATTCCCATATATCTATTTGGAACAGAATTTATTGGCCTGGTTTCATATTTTATCCACACTCATACTGAATAAATGACACTGTTGTAATTCAACCAATCAATCTAAACAAAGAGACTATTGCTGCTTTTCCTTTTCCTGACTTGTTTGGTTGTTAATTTCCAGAGTTGTATAAAAATGAAAATGTTGCTTACAATCTGAATTGACAGTTTGGGACTTCATGAGAGTTTTGTTTGTTTTAGAAAAGTAGAAAGCAGAGAAGATTCCTTTCCTCTTTACAATTTTCCAACTTTAATTGTTCAAGTAATATACCAACGACCACTTCAAATAAACCCAAGGAAAATCTTATTGAAAATAAAAAGTCATCACCAAGAATTTGTGATGCTTAGAAGCAAAAGTTTGGGCAAAATTTCCTCATGGGAAGGAAAAAAATTCTGGTCTGAACTGTGTTAATTACCAAGTTAAAAGTCTACTGAGGGACTTTTAATAGAGTCAAATCTTAGTTACGTTTTATACTAAAATTTACTGTAATGCAATATTTCAAAATGTGAATACTGATAAAACGTATTAGATTCACAGTATTCCACCTTTAAGCTAAATAATTTTCTCTCTCTCTCTCTCTCTCTCTCTCTCTTCTTTTCAAGAGAGAGCATGGACACAAATCAAGTAGGGGCAGAAGGAGAAAAAGAGGTAGAGGGGGAAAGAGAAAAAGAAAGAGAAAGAGAAAGAGAAAGAGAAAGAGAAAGAGAAAGAGAAAGAGAAAGAGAAGAGAAAGAGAAAGAGAAAGAGAATCTCAAGCAGGTTCCAAGCCCAATGCAAAGCCTGATATCAGGCTGTCTCATGCCCCTGAGATCATGACCTAAACTGAAATCAAGGTCGGATGTTTCAAGACCTGAAATATGTATTTCTCTTAGAAGGCAAAAGGAAAAAAGAAAAAAAGGAAATATATCACTAAAAGTGATATTTTATGTCTTCAGTTTGGTTATAAATAAACTCCCAATTAAGGCTCTATACATATGTTTATTCCTTCCTAAAAAATGATTACTTAGTAGAATTTAGATAGCCCATGGGGTAACCCTTTTTCCAAAATTGTAAAGGAATTTCCTTCAGAGAACAATTTGAACCCTCCCTGACTGACCTGGCATTATAATAAGTAGTGTCATATTCGCCTTTGTTCAGTGGGAATTGTTCACCTTTATCTGGTCAACTAAATGAGTCAAGACTCCTTAGCATGGTGCAATCCAGGATAACATTTGATCTATGTCTGAAAGTATGTTTAGAAATAGTAAAAATATCCATCTCTTCTATTTTTAGCTCTTTTCTAAAAACAGATTGAATAAGTGCATACACATCTAAGCTGCATTATCATATTCATGCATTCAGTACATACATTGATTATCCTCCAAGTATAACATTTCTGGTAGTGGTTACCAAAGGACCGAATCAACCCTTCTCTATAACACAGGGGAATCCAAACAACGTGCAAGGGTTTTGGTTAATCACATTTCAAATTTATATGAAGTAAACAATGTGCTATTTTCTTTCTGAATTGTCGTGGGTATGCCCTGAACACTTGAAATTTTTTAAATTTCTAAAAATTCAATTTTCCGAGAATGTGCTGCTTCAATCTTAATTCAATCAGGACGAATTTGTATTTAAAGGGAAGCGATGGACTGTAATTATAAAGTTGTTTGATGCTCTTAAATCGATTCAGGTGCTGATGCTTGGAGTTCCAGCTGCATTATCAAAATGTAGTGTGTAGCTCTTGAATTTTCCAAAGCACTAAGGGAGTTCTCTGAAGGACAACAAAGGAATGGGAAAGGGGAGAGCATGGCTGCTGAAATGAATGCAAATGGATCTCCATTCATTTCATTCACAGCAATCTGTCACCTTTTAGTTTCTCTTTCCAGATAGAAATAGGGGATAATGCTGGAAATAGTAATGCATAAGTGGACAGGGCCTGACCATTAAAATGTTTACCATTTCCAGAATGATGCCTGCAGATGTTACAAAATTGAAACTGGATAGGTGTTAGAATTGCTGCCGGTTTCTATTCATTTGAATGGCAGCAACCCGGAACTCTGTTTTACGGTTTCATGTGGAGGGACAATCCATTACCGACTTTTTTTTCCTTATCTGGGATCAACTAGTATTTTTGTGAGGATTACATCCCTGTGCTAAGCAGCAGTAGAACCAATACTATGAGCTTTGAATGTCAAGCTTATTTCCAAATTCAACTCCTTTACAATTGCAGAGTTGACTGAGAAATTGAAGTCCTGGTTATGTAATTGATTTTTTAAAGTTTTGAATAGAAAACTCTTCCTTCAAATTAAGCATTGAAAAGACTCATAGGAAATAAAAAGGAGCAGAGGAGAAAAATAGATGTTTTTGCATCATTAGAATTCTTGAAAGATTGTATGGATATCAAATAACCGATATGATATTTACATACTATTTTGTGCAAGTAGTTTTATCAGCAGTTTTTGTAAATTAGGAAAATGAAGCATAGAAAAGTTAAGTATATTTTTTTCCCCAAAATTCGCACACTTGGGTGGCTCGAGATTATAAAACAGTGGTTTGTGGAGATAAAAGTGTACCTGGCTTTGAATGTTGCAATTAACACCAAGTCCAAAGAAAATAGTCATATTTGTAGAAAGACATATTTTTTTCTGTAATAAAAGATGGAATGAGTTCAGTAGGAAAAAAAAGTACAGAATATTGTTCTCAGACATATTTAAAAATATTATAGAATACTATGCCCAGGAAACAACTCTTATTGACTCATTTGCAAAGGAAGACCAGATTGTGTATAAATGGCTTCCCTGTTTCTCTCCAGCCCTCCTTTAGTCCAAATTCTTGAAAGAGTTGTTTATATTGCTGGTTTCAATTTTCCTTTTTCTTCTTTCTTACACCCACTTGAATCAGGCTTTTATCCGCAGACATATGTAAATATTCTTGGCAAGGTTATCAAAAAGCTCCACATTGCAGACTCCAGTGATCAGTTCCTAGTTCTTATTATGTTTGACTTAGCAATGTTTGACTCAGTGGATCACTCTCTCCTTGTTCAAACAGTTCTTCTCTTGGCCGTTACGACATCGCAAGCTCCCAGGTTTCCTCCCATCACAGTACCCACTCTTGTCATCCTCCTTGTGAGAGCTTCTCTCAGTTCCCAACCCTCTAAGCAGGTGAGTGGTCTGATCACAATTCTTATCTCCCTGCTCTTCTTAGTGATCCTCTTTCATAAATCGGAATATATGTCGATGAGACCTCACTGTTTACCTAAAATCCAAGTATCCCCCACTAACACCAGAGCTGATAATTCCATTTGGAGTTCTAAATTGGCAACTCCAACTTAACACCAACATCTTAATTACTCCCTCCTCCCCGCGCATCTCGATGTTGTCTTCTCCATCACAATTGATGGCAACACCAGCCTTCCAGACATCTGCTCTCTTAACTTGTCTTCTCCTTTTTTCTTCCTCTCTGTAATCTTAACATATCATACTAGTTTTATGCCTGCTTGTAAATTTCTGTAATAAACAGTACCTTATATTCATATAAACTGGTGCTAGTGTTATGTGACCACGCATATTGGCTTGACACTAGGCAAATATACTTAAAGTTCAATGCAAGACCCCTGGCTAAGTCTTCCAAGCAGATTGCTGCTCTTAATGCACCTTTATAAATAGTAAGAAGCATGTAAGACAAGTATTCAGAGCCTCAGAGTTTAACGAATACAAATAGTTTCCAGGTCTTAAAAAAGAATAAAAAATAGATAACACCATTTAGGATAATTAAATGCATTGCTGAACATCTTCCTATCAGGCAGAAAGCTTAAAAAGAAATAAAACTATCTGTTATTTTCATCAAGATTGCCGATGATAAACAAAGATAGTAATTCCAAACTAGTTTCTTACTTAGAAACAATGATACAAAAGGGAACAACAGAATCAAATGGAAATAAGAGAAGTCACGGTCAGATGGCTTAAGAGGAAAAAATAACACGGGGCAACGAGACTTCTCACAATGTGAGCTCTGTCGGACTTTCTGCAGTACCGACGGGGCGAAGAAGGATGCCAGGTCCTGGATGGGCATCCAAGTATTTGCTGAATGAATAAATGTTTCAGTGACCTTTTCCAACCCCCGAGCGTGCATTTTCACATTTGTTCCGGATTCATTTAGAGGAGCTGAGGCAAGAAGCAGAATCCAAAGCTGAATTATGAGTAGATCCTCTAAAAGGGGACATTTTCGGAAAGTCGATTCTTTCTTTTATATTATCATTCTATTCTGATGTATTTCATTGGTCTGGAAAGTGTAAAATGTGGCAAAATATTTTCCTGTTGGTATTTGTAAGTTATTTAAAAAACATAGCAGCTTGAGAATAAAATCCTTTTTCCCCCCTTTCTTTCTCAAGTCTGATGTTCAATGGTATAGTGAGTGCGACCTGAGTTTGTTTTGAGTCTTCTTTTTTCATATAATCTTTGAAACTTAAAAAGTATGTCAAGAATCTTCAAGATTCTAATTTTAAAGTGTCTTCAAACATCATACACAAACTGTAAGCACTTCCTTGACTAATAGACAACATTTGACACGATGTATTTTTTTTTTTTCTTTTTCTGATAACTGTTTATCTAGGCTTGGGCAGGTAATCAGGTTCGGGTAAGCATTTTCTTCCCAACTAAAAATAATAAAACAATTACAATACATACTACTTGCTTCCAGATTGCTCCCATTGAAGAGGATGAGGTGATTTTTCCACCATCTGATGTTTTAAGCATCCATGGATAATTGCTCCATAGTCTTATATTTAAATGATCTTTAGAAGATAGCACTTTCTAAATCTCCTTTCCAGAATGTTATGCAAGTAGCATTTTTACATAATCTGCATAAGAATATAGAGCCTCACTAAAAGTTGCTGGATACCAAATGTGATGTAAAATGTGTTATTAAAATGTAAGCTCAATTTGGCAAAAATATATTTCATATCTTTTCTTTTGGCTTGGCATTTATTTCTTTAGTTTCTAAAAACCTGTTTTCCTTGAGGCTAATCAGGGTCCCTACTTAGAGATGTAAGAAAGTATATGAGATGTTTACCAAAAGGTGCCTTAATGATCTCAGGGAAACACTGAAAATATCTTTGTAGAGTTGATAGAGGTATTGCTTTGGAAGACAGTGAACATTTTTTTGCATTCTCTAATTTAATAGTAGACCATTGGAAATGTACAGTACCCAGAATGAGGCTTATTATTTGAAAATGAGGTATACATTGTATAGAAGGAATTTGGAGGCTATCATGTATTTTTGTGAATGACTAACCCACTAGTTTGATCCTTGAATTTGCTTATCTCTACTTAATTGAAGTTCGAAATTTGCGCCCGAGTTGATCTTAAGGCACAAGTGGTTAACAAAGTAAAAGTTTTACAAAATAAGCTTGATTTTTTTCTATATCCATTTAAAACCTTTATTGTCCCCCTAAAAATTATTGTGAGAAATTCACTTCCATGTGCTTACCTTCCAATCCACTTTGATCTTTTAAGTTACTCTGAAGATACCCCAATTTTTTCAAATTATTTTATTGTATTTGATACGGAGAAGGCAATAAAATAAATAAAATTTGAGTAACTCTTTTTTTATTTAAAAAGTGTATTGGGCACTGCTAGGGAGCAAGAACTCCTGTCTCCTTCATGGGTCTTTCTGGCTAGATGGCTGAACTTGCCATGAGGCAGATTTACAGAAGAAAATCACATTTAATAGCATACAGAGAATCCATACAGACCTGGTAATTCCAAAGACAGTCAGGCAAAACGAAGTATACATGTCATTGAGAACTAAGGAGAAGGGGTGGGGGTCTGGGACTTCAATGGGAATGAATGTGCTTCAAAGCAATATAAGAAAAAGAGTGGATGTTTGGTAATTAGACATTTGCTCTGCCATACAGATGAGTCACTCAGATAAAATTTACATCTGCTAATAACCCTTATTCTGGGAAAGACCCTCAATTTAGTTTCTTCTATGTAATTAAGGGAGACCTCAAAAGTTTCTCTTGAGCCTGTAGGCTTTCAATTGCCTTCAGGTCAGCATAATCTTCAGGCCAAAGTGGCCCATCCTACGGTGGCAGGCTCTCAGCCCTTACAGCACTTTATTTTGCAAAGTAAAGCTTTAGGCCCTAGGGCTACAGTGATAAAAAAAAAAAAAAAAAAAGACTGTCAGAATTCCTGACTTCACGGAGCTGACTGATAATAAATATTGTAAAATAATGTTAATGAATGATGAATGCACTGAAGAAAAATAAGTAAAGTAAAATAGTGGATTAGAGGAGTGACTAGGAGCGTTGTCTTAGGGTGATCTGGAAGAAGTTCTCTGTGGGTAAGGTGTGACATTTTAGCAGAATCCTCGCTGAAGCTTGGGAGCTAGCCAAGGGAATCTATCTGGGGGAAGAAAATGCCTCCTAAAGGAAAAAAAGTAAATACAAAAGTCTTGAGAGAGGAGTGTGCTTAGGTATTTAAGAGAGAGCAAGGAAACCAAAGAGGTTGAAGGAGAGATAAAAATGGGAGGCGGTAGACAATGAGCCAATCATATAATGCTTTGTAGCCTAGGATTTTATTTAAGGATTTGATGTTATTTGAATGCTACTGTTAGCTTTAGAGGGATTTCAGAAATAGAAAGATATGAACTCGAGTTTGAGATCTGCTGATTTTGGATGCCTGGCTGGCTCAGTCAGTAGAACATGTGACTCTTGATCTCACAGTTGTGAGTTTGAGCCCCTCAATGAGTGTAGAGATTACTTTTTTAAAAATATTGAAATTACTGATTTGCTCCTCCCCAAATGCAGCTCGTTTAATTATTGCTATGACATTCTTTCAACCTCTTCTAGACTAAGTGTAGCCTTTTGTCACCTCTATATAACACAGAGATAGGCACAATGATGATGATTTACTGAAAATGTTATATGAGAAGGTAAGGCAACTAAGATAAAATTAACTATGAAGTGTTGACTCAGGAAAAGTGAAAATCTACCAAGATGAAGAAATAGTGACATGCTTTGAAGTTGTTGATTTGGATACCGAAGTTATAGTAGGCCAAGGATGCAATATGAGAGCGCTATCGGTAGGTATAGAGAATATATGTATTGTAGTTATTAAAGATAACCTGAAACAGATTAAATAAATTTAAGAATTCAAACAAAAATGTATCCTAATCCAGCAGTGCCAAACCAGACATGATTAGGAACTTTCCACCAAAAGGAACTTGGAGAGAGACTTTTACAGAGAAAGGGTGGGAACAAAGTAAGAAAATGGTTGATTGGCTTATAGCTTAAAGCCTTGTTGGCTGTAATTAGTTATCCTTTGGTTTTAGTTTTCTTTCCTTGAAGTATCCTAGGCTTAGGTTTTGGTTCATTTATGGGGTCTACCATGACGTCAAAGTCACCTCAGTCTAATGGTCTGTCATTTAATTAATTGAACAAGTTCAATTTAATGTTCAATCTATTATCTTAACATCATTATTTTATGTTCATGTTATTTTGTGCAGAGAATAGTTTGATATAATCATTAAAATAAGTTAATAGATATAAGCATTCAGATAACATATTATTATAAGTATTTTAAAATTCCTTCCAGCCTATGGCCATGGTATATAATAGTAGAGTGAGTACTTCACTTTTTGAAATTGCTCTTTGAGAGGTAACAGAGAACCGTTAAGTCTGTTATACATTCAGAACAATATTGTCAGATGGAAGACATCTGGAGTGTATTATCAAGCTCTATATTACAGATCTCTGTTAAAATCTGAAGGTAATTAGGCAAAGAAAATAAAGAAGTAAAAACATGCTTATTGAAATAAGTTTACAAAGGACATGGATAAAATTGGAAGAACAATCTGTTCTGGAAAAAAAAAGTTACCTTGAAATAACAAACTTTAAGAGGTTGTGAATTTTAATGGACTTTTCTTAAATAATGTCTGGTGATTCTATTACAAAATACTAACTTAGTTTTTCATATATAATCCCCCTAATTATTTTACCTAGCAGTGTTTGTTTTTGTTTGTTTGTTTGTTTGTTTGTTTGATTTTTAACAGGTTAGCAATTTTGGTATCTAGGAAATAATGAAACTAACAGAAGAAAAATCAGTGTTTTATTTTCTTACAAGCAATTTATATTTCATGTATTCCTAATGAGATTAATGGAATCATTTGCCTTCTTGGGTATTACTTCAGGATATGCCACTTTAATTTACAGGTAACTATTTTAAAAGAAAAATACTGCTTTTAATATCGCTTTATTAATAGCAACTTATTCATTAAATGTCTGCTGTATATTTTTCAGTGACTAAACATATTTTTTAGGACTTGACAAATGGTGGAAAAATCTGTTATTATAAGCATAAGGCAGACGTATATATCTCATTCTAAGAAAACTATAATGATATGTTTCTATAGCTGAATAAAATTTAATCAATGCTTTTTAAACTAACTTAAAACCATCTCTTCAGCTAAAGTGCTTTATACCTCCAGTTGCTATATTATATTATTTTACATTACAAGGGAATTTATTGCTCAAGCAAATGGTATAGAATGGATGCTTATAGCTATAGTATCTTTATAGATGGAGGTAAAAACCAAACGAAATATTCAGCAAACATATAGAGCTTTGATATCAGAGCTTCTTTTATACTCTGTAAGTTTGAGTCTCTCTATGTTGTAGTACTGAGGCCCCCTTCACTGCGTGGGGTAGGAGAGGTACCAGCGGTGGGCTCACTCATGAGTTCAAGGATGCCTTTCAATAAACACATGGAAAAATTTAAGTGTAACTATGGAGTAAGAAAATAAGATATTTATAACATTTCTTCAAGCTCCATAATATATCGTTTGTTATTTTTTAAGCACTTTAATGTTATTTATTTTTTATAGAGAGAGAGGCACAGAGAGTGACAGAGGATCTGAAGTGGGCTCTGCACTGACAGCACAGAGCCTTATGCATGGCTCAGCTCACCAATGCTGAGATCATGATCTGAGCCGAAGTCAGATGCTTAACCTGACTGAGCCACTTAGGAGCCCTAAGGTTTGTTATTTTATAACTGTGTTTTCCAAAATTTATTACTAGTAAAATCATTGAAATTAAAATAATGTGCGCACTAGTGTCTGGAGTGAAACAGAAGCTGTTTTTTAGGGATAAATTTCCAAGGCAAAGAGATACCTGGGCGACTCAGTCAGTTAAGCATCCACCTTTGGTTCAGGTCATGATCTTATGGTTCATAAGTTTGAGCCCCACATCCAGTCTTGGATCCTCTGTCTCCCTCTCTCTCTCTGTCCCTCCACTGCTGACGCTGTCTCTCTTTCTCTCTCAAAAATAAATAAACATTAAAAAAGAAAAAAATTCCAAGGCATAACATGGATGGGAGCAGATTGAAAAATGAAAGAAAAGCAGTTGGAAATCTCTGGGCTAGCCCACAAAATATTTTTAAATATATAAATATTAAACACATCTTATAAAATATAAATAAAAAATATAAATATAAATGTAGTCTTAGAACTGCTGTGAGGCTTTTAAAGTATTAAGAGTTAATAAATCTTTTCTATAGAAGAACAATAGAAAGAAAAAAATAGATTAGACCCAAGTTTCTGATATTATATTAAGCTTATATTCAAAACATTGCTAATAAAAAACAAAATAGCAACCCCTTCCCAAAGCAAGCCAAGCTATTGAACATTAGAATTATTTGAAATGACTTTGTGAGCAAAAGCTATTTGAATCTCTGATGACACTGATGGTGTTCTTATAAATTATTAGATATAAAGGGTCCTAGTCTTTGATAACATTGTTATGCCACTTGGAAGAACTACACAATACAGATAAACCATGAAAAAAAATGGAAGAGAGCCGAGTCAAAAGAGAAGTGAATTCTATTAAAAATTCTTAGATGAAAGAGAAAATACAACTGAAATACCAGCATAATGAAAACAATAGAATTTATGGGTTTTAAAATAGTGAGCGGGGAATACTTTATAGCTGTATGTGTGTTTGTTATTAAAAATAATAGGATGAAAAATAAAAGGGTGAAAATGAGTAAATTAAAAATTCAGATTAAAAAACTCTAAATAGAACAGAAAAGTAAGTTGGAAGAAAGAACAAGAAAGAGAATGGGGTACCTGGGTGGCTCAGTCTATTAAGCTTCCGACTTTGATTCAGGTCATGAACTCATGGTTTGTGGGTTCCAGCTCCGTGCTGGTTCTGTGTTGACAGCTCAGAGCCTGGAGCCTGCTTAATATTCTATGTCCCCCTCTATCCCTAATACTCTGCCTCTCTCTCTCTCGCAAAAATAAATAAACTTAAAAAAAAGAACTAGAAAAAGAACAATAAAGAAAAAAAGTAGAAATTAATTAGAGAATGTAAAAAGAAATCTATATATTAAAATCTTGTTTGTTTTTTTAAACAAATCAATATCTAATTCAATCAAAAATAGAGAGATACGAAGTTACAAAGTAAAGAAGTGGCAAAGGGAAAATTACTATTTAAATAGAGACAAAAAAAATCACAAAAGATGCCTTTGCAGGCCTATCCAAATAAGTTTAAAAACCTAGATGAAATGAAAAATGTCCTAGGAAAAAAGAGTTTATCAAAATTATTCCACAAAAAAAAAATTGTACAGTCAAATTTTCATAGAGAAAAGAGTAATGATGAAATCTCCTCACAAAAAAGAACCAGGCCAAGGTATTTTCACAAGGGATTTTTTTTTTTTTTTTTTTTTTTTTAACTTTGAAAGACCTCCCAGTCTCAACCAGTTTCTGGGCTCTGCGACACATCAGTCACACCATCCTCACAAAGACAGATTTGGGCATACATTATCCTGTGTTTTGAATGTTAATGTTAGTTTCACCGGGATCTTTCTGGCCCTAGGATAATCTTACCCTAGGATAACATTCATGAGGATATATTCTTTTCAAATAATCTCTGGGGCTCTTTTGAAATTGATGCCTTAACCGGAAGAAATATGTTCTCGATGTAATGTCGAGGAAAAGACACTACAGAACAGAAGGAGAGAATCAGCTCCGAACAAAAGATGAGGGTAAGATACACTTCTACCTCCTCAGCAAGGGTCGTCTCTGTAAATGACATCATGAGTGATGTTAATTTTTTTCTTAATAGCTTCTACATTTACAGAATGTCTACTGTGAACATTTATGAAGTATACATTTAAAGACAAAACATTAAAATTTTCACTTCTTAATAGTAGCCGAACCAAAATGTGGTATCTTTCATCCTGGTAATAGAATCTCAAAACAATGCAGTTGTTAGAAGAGAGTGGGAGCAGATTACCCCTGTGGACTAACTGACCTTTCCTAACCTTTCGATTTCTCTGAGCCTGAGAATGATGCTTGTCCACAGGCCTAAATTCTATCCCAAAATGTAAGATCCTATATAAAAACAAATGAGCTCATTTTTCTCAAAATATAAAAGAACCACTCGCATGTATATATACACACACAGGCTGGCTTCTCATAGCGATTCGAAAATGAGAGTTTAGGACTATTAAAACTTGGTTTACAATAACCTCCTCAAAATGAAAAGTAATCTAATAACAAAGCCCTTTTATTCTTTTAATTTTGTCAGAAAGTCTTTCGCTTTGTCTTGTGCCTATTTGCCGAAATGAGTGATGCCGCGTGACCTTTTTAGAGCACTTTATCTCTATTTCCGCTTTCAGAAGTGTCATTTCACTTCTCGTGGAGCTGATCAACATCCATCACACATTTGCTCTCAGGCTGAAAATATACACAGGGAGTTTTGAATTTTGTGAACTCTTCTATTATTAAGTTTCGTCAATTGTCAGCATCCGTATTCCATTCTGATGATGAATAGAGGCATTATATTTCAGCATTAAAATGCAGTTAGGGTTGTAATGAGCATCATTAGGGACTCTAATGGAAATCAGGACTGTATGTCATTTTATTCAGGTTTTTTTCTTTTTTTGAAGTTTATTTGTGTTTTATACTTTTTTTTTAACATGTTTCTACCAAGCAGGTGGGAGGGGAGTAGCATTGTGATTTTAGATGTGCATATATAAACATCATTCTGAAACATCTATTCAAAAAATATTTTTTCTAATCCTATCTAGTTTATCTAGTGTTATTTTCAGTAGCCATTAAGAGTAGGGTAACAGTCTTTCCTAATACCAATATTTGCTTCCAAATTCTTTCTTATAAACCAGGTCTGAGTTTTTATTGTACATATATATATACACAATACGTATTGTGTATATATATATATATATATGCATATACATACACTAATATTGTGTGTATATATATATTTAATGTATATATATATTAAATAAATTTTAGACATCTGTACACTTAAATCTGAATAGATTAAATATCCATTATAGAAATGAAAAGACTTGCTTTGAAGTCTGACTCATAAAATAATTGGCTCTTTGATTTTGCCTTAGACATTAGCATATATGTCAGTTTGCAGAAGTTAGGGAGATAAACGCTGTGACTTTTCTCAATCTCCTGTGTGATACATTGTGTGTAATGACCACTGAAGTCTTTATGAAAACTTATTAGGTGTGTAGTTCTATACAGATCGAACATGGATTAATATGCATTGTCATTCATTGTCTCAAGCTCATTTTCAATGTATTAAACTTTTTGTTAGCTCTTAGGAATGAAGATGACTATTCTTTAAAGGAAAAATAACTTTTCAGAATTTAATCTTTATTCCTTTATTCTGTAATTTCCCACAAATTTTATGTAAGTATATCATTGAAGCTTTCTGTGATATATAATGATGCTTTATTAATCAAAAAGATTGGGTGACCCTTCCCTATTTCATAAACCAAGTTGACTACGATAGTACATTTAAAGTATTAAAGATCTTGGATGTACTCTGACGAATTAATTCTAGTCCTCTGCAAAATAGATTTTAGTGGCAGTGAAAGAATATAAGAACTCCCAAATGCAATATCAAACACAACTTAGACATTCCAAGTCTTACTGCTGTATTGGGAACAGAGGTGAAAATCAATGTCTGAGAGAGTGCCAAATGCAAATTACCAATGAAAGAGAAACATTGCTCTGGGCATAGCAGCAAAACTGAATAAGGTGACATCTGAGAGGTGACAGACTCATAAAGGACACTTTTTAGATTCTCTTTTGAAGTATGGCATCTGATAAAAGTAGTGTAAGTAGAAACAAGAGATCAAATCTTGATTTCTAACTCAGACTGCATAATTCAACATAGATGCAAATTTAAGGACAAATAATATTTCCCCAAATATTCTGAAACACCAGAGTGAATCGCATGTATTTTTCTTCATAGTTTGTTATGATTATTTCCAGTAATATTCAGTATGATATAATTATTATATTTGAAGCATAACAAGTTTGTTGGTAAAAACAATATTTAAAGAAAAAAAAGAAAACTAATGCCGGGTTTTATATTCATATGATCAATTATATCTTTCTGGTCTTTTCAGTAATTTAAATTTTTTTTCTTACACTTTAACTTTACTGAAAATCTGTTACTTGAATACCTATTACAAATACATATCATTTTATTAACTGTCTAAAATTAAATTTTAGAATTACTATGATTTTTTGTAGATCCTATCTGTTATCACCTCCAGTAACTAAGTAGAATGATGTTTTATCTCTATTTCTGTAAAGTGACAGAAAAATGTCACACACACACACACACACACACAGGCAGTCATACATTGTTACCATCATTTTTAAAAGATAAAAAAAAATTAAAGAGTAAATGCTACAAACTATCTCTCTACAGAAAATTCACCCTGCTAATTCTGGAACTACAATGCCTATTTTCCTGTCACTGAACGCTTTATTCTAGCAGAGTCTAACAACTATGAATAATTTTATTTTCCAGGAGACTGACCAATGTTAGCCCACCATGCCATCCTTTTTAACCTTTCCTTTTCTTTTCATACTCTCATTCGTTCTTTCTCTCTCTTTTTAATGTTGAGCAGTAGAGCAAGCTCCTGTCTTAGGAACGGTGGTTTCATTTCCTGTTTGAATAACCACTTTCTTTTTAGATCCTTTTAAATACACAGTATGTGACACATCCACAGGTGATATTAACCAGAAAAGAAAGCAGCCCACGTCTGTTATTTTTATGCACATGCTTTTGGGGCTCATTATTCCATTTATGGAAAAGTTCAGGGAATATGTTATGCCTTAATTAGGAAAGTAGGATGCATGAACATGGGTGAACTAATTCAAATAATTCCTGTGCTTGGCATAAGTATAGAGATATTTATGCAAGCTTTTGCTTTAGTGTTAGTTATGTAAAATACAGGAGGGGTTATTTTAAATTAATTATCTATCTTAAATAATTGCATTTCTAATGAGTTGCTTTAGATAAGTAGTTTCATACTCATACTTTGTTATATCTTTTTGGTCCTGAAGGTATGAACTTCTGTTTTTCTTTTCTTCCTTAATTTTTTTTTTCCTCGTGGACATTTACCAAGACAGTGAAGTTCTATGTAATTTAGTTAAAGATAAATATTTAATTGATTGCAAAAGCATGATCAAACACTACCTCTCACATAATTACAAATCTGATGAAACAACTTGAAGAATATATGAAAATAGACTCATATTAAGTATTAGGAGCAACCTTCCAAGGGCATAAACAGGCGTGAGATTTCTAAAATAGGAGAAAGAAAATGCTGGAGGGGGAGAGTGGAAAACAAGGAGATTGGATATACACAAAACAGAAAGAATATAGGAAGTTTTGGTCCTAGAGAGGGACATTTAACTAGAAGGTGAAAACGTGTGCACACTACTCCAAGAAATCACTTACAGCTTTTGTTTTATCGCTAATCCACCTACTCCAAAAACATACCTTGTTTACCCACCCCCTGGGTTAAACCCCAAGACCAAGGCCAATAATATTATGTAGGGCTCTTTGATTTATTTGCAGAATGTAGTTAAGCTTTCTATTCTCTCTTCTGCAACTCTAAAACACTGAATGAAGCAGTTTTTATTTTTATGTATTTATGTATTTATTTATTTATTTATGAAAGAGAGAGAGAGAGAGAGAGAGAGTGTGCGTGTGCCTGCATATGGGTGAGCAAGCGGGGGAGGGGCTGAGAGAGAGGGTGACAGAAACCCAAGGAGGCTCCGCCCAGTCAGTTCAGAGCCTGAAACCAAGTTCAAACCCATGAACCTTGAGATCATGACCTGAGTTGAGGTCAGGAATCAGATGCTCAACAGACTGAGCCAACCAGGGGCCCCTATAGTGATTGTTTTTATAGCAGCAAAAATAAGAATTTTTAGTCTTTCACCAAAAATGTTACTGAGTAAAAAAAAAAATACAGTATGTGTCCAGATTGCCTACATTTATGGCTGCGTTGGATAAATTAATATAAAGAAAACAATGTTTAACAAATGTAGCAGAAAAGGTATGTAATATTGGACAGACGAGCTCAAGAAAATTTCATGAAGCTTAATTCAATCGTATATAGTACAGAAAACACACATGCACACAATTTAAGCAATATATAAGATACAGAAAAAACAACACAGCAAATTTTTCCGAAAGAAGTTTATTACCATGGATGATAATAAGTATGTATACAATAAACTATATATGAGGTAAACTATTAGTGCTATAAAAGCATTACAATGGGCAATAGTAGCACAGGGGTGGAAATATCGCAGGAGATACACAAATGTAAAAGGTAAGTCATTCATTATTATGGGCATAAGTATCATCCACGTGATGGCATTGTACTCTCAAAGTATATACGTGTGCATATAATACATACATACATATATACATGCATATCTTCATTCAGATATATAGTGTATACACACACTCCACCCATGTAATTTTAATTTAATATAATTCTTTTATTTATTTATTTTTTTCAGTAGGCTTCATGCTCAGTGTGGAAACCAACATGGGGCCTAATTCACAACACTGAGATCAAGACCTAAGCTGAAATCAAGAGTCAAACACTTAACCAAAGGAGCCACCAAGGTGCCTCAGTAAGTACTTTTATATGAAAAAACATTTATGTGTATATGTATACAGACATATCTATTTCTGTGTCTTGAGCTATATCTTTATTCACATTCAAACCAAAGCCATAACCCCTCTCAGCTTCAGACTCACATTCCCGATTGCTTACATGAGACGTCTTGTTGGATATCTCATGGATATCTCAAATTTAACAAGTCCAAAGCCAAGCCTTTGATTAATTATGGCTCCAACCGTTTCCCCTCCATCAGTCTTACTTTCTCACTAGATGGCACCACTAGTTATTCAGCTGCTCAAGTCAGAACCTACAAATCTTATGATTCTGTCCCTTTTTTAACCCCCAACATATAAGCCAACAGCAAGCACTAATGATAAGCTCCTCAAAACATAGGCCTACTCTTTCCACAGCAAAGGTGTCTTCATTTCACTGTTATTGGCGGCCTTACATTTCCTGCATCTCTCAATCCATCCTGTACTCCTCAGGGAATGTGAGCAAAACAGTAAATCAGATCATGTCACTTGCTAAATCATCTCACATACTTCCTTTTCCAGTTTTAACAAATCCAACTGCCTTATCCTACCTCAGCGTATCTCCTGAACTCATCTGTTGCCAGGGTGGTCGTCAGAGACTTTTCAGACTCTCTTTCTTCCTCGAGGCTTCTTTGACCATTCATAACTCTAATTTTCACTTTTTAAATTTCCTTAACTTCATATTTCAGCCAAGTCACCTTCTGTGAAAAGTTTTTTTTTCTTTCCTGAAAATTCTACCAAAATCAGATCTCTAGGTCACTAATTACCAAAAAAAAAAAAAAAAAAAAAAAAAAAAAAAAAAAAAAAAGTAAGTGTCATGGTTCTTTTCTTTTGTTCTTTTGCTAGATCTTATGATAATTAATGATTTTTCTGTGCATTTTGTATGTTCTTATTTCTTCGGAAATATCTGTCTTATTAACTAACTTGTCTTTATTGAGCTCATAAATGTCATAGTCAACATACATATTTTTTTCTGATTTATTGTTAGTAATTTCTTAATTGTTTTTAACATATTTTTTTTTTAATTTTTGAGACAGAGAGAGACAGAGCACAAGGCTGAGGGTAGGCAGAGAGAGGGAGACACAGAATCCAAAGTAGCCTCCAGGCTCTGAGCTGTCAGCACAGAGCCTGACGCAGGGGTCTAACTCATGGACAGTGAGATTATGACCTGAGCTGAAGTCTGATGCTCCACTGACTGAGGTGTCCCTGAGGTGTTACCTAAAAAAGGTGTCCCTTTTTTTAGTAATTTCTATGCCTAACGTGGGGCTTGAACTCACCACCCCAAGACCTAGAGTCACATGCTCTGCCAAGTGACCCAGCCAATCATCCCCCAGTATATAGTTTTGAATAAATAGATGGATGTATGTAGAGAGATATTCTATGAATACAGTGAGGAAAAAGTAGAAACTATAAAATGCATAAAATGTTATCGGTCAACTGATAATAAAGAGCAAGTAATGGATGTTTAATAGAGAGATGGGAAATGGAGCTACAATAATGGAAAATTAAATTGTAACTAGATTGTGGAGGGGATTGTGTTTTATTGTTTTGAAAGCAGGAAGTCATCTTGTGAGAAAGTACATTATGAAAATAACTGATGCCAGCTTGGGCAATATGTTGAAAAGAGTTTAAAGTCTGAGCACAGTCCATTTAGGAGGCTATTAGAATCATTCAGATAATTAATGATATTCGTTTCTCAATAAGTAAAAAAAGTAGATTTACTCAACAGATATCAGTCTAGTTGAAATTTCAGAATATGACGATGCTATGCTATATATTCACTAATGCATTCAGGTATTCACTTACTAAATGAAGATATTGGCTCAGTTGTTTTTCATCTTAAGAACTGCCATAAGACTAGATAAGTTCAAGACATAGATCATCCATTCAAACCATGGCCTCTCAGCTCTTTGACCTCAACAAAGGCCGTCAACTCCCACATTTACATCCTCTAAGTTGTAATCCCTTTAGAATGTTCAGCTCTGATATCAGACACTCTCACATCCCAATAGCCTATTTTCTCAAAAGTCTCAGCATCACCTGTCTTTGACTTCCTGGGGACATCCAGTCCATTAACCTCTGTGTGCTTTTCCTACTTATTAGACACTTTGTTGTCTTCAATTCTGTTGTAGAACACCCTTGAACAAATTTTCACGTGGATTTAATATCTCTTGACATAAACATGTAATGATTTTTCCCTCTCATTCAAATGAGAGGTTAACTGACTGTGATTATTGTCAATTGTTTTTAAACAAAGCTAACCAAGATGTGTGAGTTTCTTTGCTGAGACAATCTATGGGAAATACCGAAATTCTTTAAACTTTGGTGTCTACACTTCCCACTTTTTCAAGTCTCTGTAAGCAGAGGGAAAATATATCTTATCCAAGGAAGTAAAACAGCAACAACAACAAAACCAGACATTTGATGGGATATCACTTGGAGCCACATATTACACCCTAAGGAAAATATAAAATGGGTATAAACACTCTACCTGCTTCTGGTTCCAGTTCTAACAACTTACACAGAATTAGCTGAAAGTCTGGAGAGGAGAGCTGCCATATGACCACATGGCCTAGAAACATTCAGAAACTTGAGAATCCCATCTTGATGGTAAGTACTGGAACCAGTGTTAAGGGAACAATGCATTTGATAGAGGGCACAGGAAGCTGAAGACATTTGCGTGATTTTTCTTACTCTAATTCCTTATCATTTCAGACAAAAAGAAATTAAGCATATTTTATTTCCAGAGGAAAACAATTTCTAATATTTGCATCCTACAATACATTATTGAAATATGTTTATATTAAGTTGTCCATAAGTTCATTTATTATTTAGCTAATCATATTAAATCCTTGTATATTAGTCTGTCATTCTAATGAGACTAAAACCTAACTTTTCGAAGATTCCCTTGTTCCATTTGTCCACACTTGTGTCTGAATTGCCAAGAATCACTAAAGATAATCATTCAACAAGACATCTATAAAGTTATCCTCATTATATTTAACAGAGACCATTAAACTGCTCAGTCATTCCCCAAGATTTCTCTAAATTGGTTTACTCTATGGTTCTCTGTACTATTTAAAAGTATTTGTTCTTTCAAATATCTTATCCAATCTTCTCTTTAATTTTTTGCAAGTTATTGTGTTTCTAAATTTAGAAAGAAAATGAAAAGCCTCCATTTTAAACTACCTCAACCTTCTGCCAAATTTTCAGATCCAAACTTCCTGTTGTGGTCTCTTCATTGGATATTAACAAAAATAATAATTCATAAAAAAGGAATTGATTGTTTGTGATAGTCATTCTCCATGAAAGACCACTCTTGTTCAGCAGATGCTTTGTGACATTTGACCTAAGAAACCTTGCCTGCTCATATATGCAGTTAACCTGTGAGCAATGTGAGGGTTAGAGGCAATGACAGTAGAAAATTTAGGTATAAATTTTAACTCAAAAACTTACCTACTAATAACTTACTGTTTACTAGAAGCCTTACTGATCACATAAAAGTTGATTAGAACACATTTTGTATATGCATTATTTACTGTATTCTTACCATAAAATAAGCTAGAGAAAAAATGTTATTACAAAAGTAAGGAAAACACATTTGCAGTACTATACTATAAAATATGCATATTAAGTGGATCCATGCAGTTCAAAGCTGTGTTGGTCTAGGGTCAAATATAGATAGATAGATGATAGATAGATGATACATAGATAGATAGATAGATAGATAGATAGATAGATAGATAGATAGACAGAAGATAGATGGATAGAGTTAGACATAGACATAGACATAAACATAGATATATAGATGATATAGATATAGATGGTAGATATAGGTATAGATATAGGTATAGATATAGATATATAGATATAGGTAGAGATAGAGATAGAGATAGAAATAGAGATAGAGATAGAGATAGAGATAGAGATAGAGATATATTCCCCTCTGAGTTGCTGCATCCAGAGAGATGAGGTCACATCTCTCTCACATAATAAAGTACAAGCTTCCTATGAAGTTTTAGGGGGAAATTGGGTGCATCAGTTGTGGGAATGAATAAGAAATATTCAAATGCCACATTCCACAGTAGCTCTATGATATTGAGCAATTGACCTGTTTTTATGTTTTAGATTTTGAAAATGGAGACTGTAGCCACTACCTCACACATTTGTCATGAGGATATGCTTAATTCTCACCAAGCATCTTATAAATTGTGACAGAGTTGGTCCTCACTACATCATAGAAATTATTTCAAGTATTGTTATCCATATGCATACCACTCCCTCTAGTTAAGTTTTAAGTACAACAGTCTCTCAGAAGGACAGAGTAGTGTGAAAGGCACTGAGAGCAATAATAGAAATCTAGTTAGAAAAGTATACAAAGACCAAAGTACTTTAGTAATAACTGGAATGGAAGGGAGGGTAGTTGATCAAAATTGTCAAACCTTCCCAAGGTCAATTAGTATAACGTCACAACAGGTATTTCTATAGGGTCATGAATGATATTGCATCTTATAAGAAAGGTGAGAGGGGGCACCTGAGTGGCTTAGTCAGTTAAGCATCTGACTCTTGATTCAGCTCAGGTTCTGATCTCATGGTTGTGAGAGCGAGCCCTGTGTGGAGCCTACTTAAAATTCTCTCTGCCCCTCCCGCTCTCTTTCAAAAAAAAAAAAAAAAGATTGAGAGAGGTAAGCTTTATCTTTATAAAGAGATCACATTTAAGTAACATGTATTATTCTTCTCAAAGCAACTCTAAACCAATATGTTAGTTATATCTCTGTTTATCAATTAATATCAACCAAATGGTTCTCATATTAATTTTTGCTTTTTCTCTTTAATATAATTTGTGAATATGTTGAATTACATTTTAGAAGTTAGATTTAATACTAAAGTACCTTGAGATTTTTTGTAGACACTAATCTCAAATTTCATAAATCTCACTTTCAAAATATGATTAATCTAATTTCTTGTTGGCATTCTGTTCATTGGGCTTCCCCTAAGTTTTTAATGGGAAACAAGGCCAACTTCTAATTTGCACAAGCTAATATTCATTGGACTTAGGTAATATCCCTCCCGAATTTGTATGACAAATTCTAAATATACATAAAATATCTAATTATCGTAGATAATAAGTTTAGCTTGTTCATTGCTATTTTTTTCTAAGTGTGGTTTGTCTTGAAATAAGATAAAAAGCTGGGGGATTGGGTCTTTAAATTGGTGAAGGAAAAAATTAAAGAATACCTTTTAGATGCTTCATTTAATATAGATGTACAATTCCTGATTAATTTATCCAGTATTAGAAAAGATCTTACAGTTTTGTTTTTAAACACAGTGAAGAATAAGGAAGGAAATGATTGTCAGAGAAACTTTAATCCCATACCTAAAGGTAAGAACAGTGATATCTTTAGTAAAGATAAATATCCATCCTTTTTTTTTTCTTCATTTTTCAGTTTATATTATTTGTTTACTGACTAGAATGAAAAGATTTTATACTGATTTTGTGTCTGGAACAATATTCAGTTTTAACACAGCATTTGAAAATTAGCATGCAATTTCCTTGCTACAAAAAAATGTGTGAGGTACATTTTTACCAGGATTCCAACCTGGGCATTTGTTGAGATTTTGCTTTGTGACCCAACAGATGGTCAATATTGGTACGTATTTTATATCATTGTTGGCATATGTTTTAAATCTTTATTTTAATTCTCTTTGTATTATTATTTTCTATGAAGCACATATTAATTAAGATTTACTCTTGTATTTACCTTTCCCTTTATTCCACAGCATATGGTGTCCTGACTTGACCTGTCTTGCTCCTTTCTTTATGTTGACAGCACTGTCTGAAGACTTTTAAAAGAGAACTAAAAGTTCAAGTGGAGATGAGATTCAAGAGAGCCCTATTAATAATGAATCTTTTCCTTGTCACACCCCAGAATCTCAATTTTGTCCCCTCAATCCAGCGAGTCTATTAAAAGCTCTACTTAGCTTAGAATTTCTCACACAGCCTTCCTTTCACTATGGCAACAGGTAACTGTTTCTGGTTGGAAGTTACCCTAAAAGATAGCTCACCTCTCTGGGCCTTTCTCCTTTCCTGGACTTTGGATTCACAGGTTCTCAGAGCGTTTATTGCTCACTAACGCCTTCAAACAGAGTTTTTAAGAAAATACTTTAAACATTTCATCCATCTTGTCTAGCTGTTAAATGAAAGAAGAATGGATTGAAACACCTAGTCCATCATTATCAGAAGTAAACACCTAAGGTAATTTTTAAGCATGAACCAATTAACGTTGTGTTGGAAATACATTCCCCACCACCGTTTCTTTTTTTTGTTTTTTTCTAAAAAGGCATATCATCTTTAGATATGTTACTTTTGGTAAAATGATTTAGGCTTTACCATTAATTTTGTTACTAAATTTTATTTCTTTTAGAAAATTTTAAGAACCATTTTTCAAATATAGAATTAGATAGTAGTAGTCTGATTATTTTATAGTTATGTCGCCTAATTATTTTCATAACATGGAATTTTATAGTCAAAATAAAACAGTAGTATGTCTTAAAATAGTTTTCATGATTGACCATTTTTCAACTTAATAAAGTTTTAATCAATTTTGTTGAAATTTAAGGACTAGAACCTCTTGAATTATAATAGCATTGTTACCCTGCCATTAATTTTCACAGCAGCACCAGCAATGTTTGTAATTCTTTCTTTCTTTGGTGCCTTGAAGTTTTTTACACTTTAGCTCAATACACTATATTAACAATTGGGAATGCATAAGGAATTATAAAGAGAGAAAGAAGGATTCTGGCAGGGCTAACAGGAAAGTACAGCTCATATTATAAACTTTGAGGCAGGTCAATTTAGGAAAGTATACATATGAAATTTGAGAATCTGAAACTAAATACTTGAAAAAGACCCAGGCCTGATAATCCGCTGAAAATTGTCATGCACTCCCCTGAGTAAAGGTTACCTGATTTTGAAGAAAACTGACATGTCTCAACACGCTGGAAAGTAAGTAGCTCCAATCCAGGTTAGTCACTTTTTGCCCCAAGATATAAAAAAATAGTGCTGGCTAGGACTAAATGCCTTTGAAGCAGGGAGAATTTCTAAGATTTTTTTTTTTTTTTGTCATGCACTTCCTATCTTAAGCCACTCGACTCATAAATATATTCATATGGTGTATCATTAAGTATAAGATTACTATTATGACTGTTTCTGGCTTGCATTTACAACTTTTATGTTTATTATACTTAATTCCTGATGCACAACTGTCATCCTCCAAGAACTGATAAACAGTATATTTAACAATTTATGATAGTTAACCCCTGATGTACAAGTATCGTCCTGTGAGAGCAGATTTACAATATATTTAACAATTTGTTAAATATTTATTTTTCCCTCACATTCTGTCCTTCTTCCCTCTTTCCCTCTCTCTTTTCTTTCTCTATTTTTCTTTCTTTCTTTGCCTCTTTCCCTTCTCTCCTTCGTTCTTCCCTCCCTCCCTCCTTCCCTTCCTTCTTGCCTTCCTTCCTCCTATTTCTTCTTCTTTTTTTTTTTTTTTTTTCAAAGTTTATTTATTTATTTTGTGAGAGAGCATGTGTGAGCAAGGTAGGGGCAGAGAGAGAGAGAAGGGCATGGAGAGAATCTCAAGCAGGGCCCATGCTGTCAGCTCAGAGCTCCATGCGGGACTGGAACCCATAAGCCCTGAGATCATGACGTGAGCCAAAACTGACTCAGAAGCTTAACCAACTGAGCCACGCAGACATCCACCCTTATGATTCTTTTACCATGTTTTACTGATTCTATATTTAACAAGTCAGTAATACATGGCCACTTTAGGCTTCACTCTTCTTTTGGATTCCTGCTAAGTCGATCTTATATTTCTCTTCCTCTTGCTTCCCCCACCCCCACATCTGTTTTGGTGAGTGAGGACTTTCTATAGGAACTTCTCGAGGAAGGAAACATGGGAGATAAACTTTTTAAAACCTCCCATAACTCTGTGTGTGCATGTGTATATCTATCAATCTATTGATCGATAGATCTTTATATACATTAAAGATATACTTGTCTTTTAAGAAGCATATAGATGTATATTTATATATGCATATAGATTACAGATATATATGTTAAGATATAAATGTATGTATATACATAAATAATAGATGCTATTCTGCCTCTTGATTCTTTTTATACATTTGTTTTGCTTTTACTTCCCTCTTTTTTCTTTCTTTCTTCCTCCTTTCTTTCTTTCTTTCTTTCTTCCTTTCTTTCTTTCTTTCTTTCTTTCTTTCTTTCTTTCTTTCTTTTCCCCTCTCTTTCTTTTCTTTTTTTTTTTCTTTTAATTTTCTGTTCTGTAAACCTTTAGGATCTTATCTTTATTCCAGGGTTTTGATTTCATAATGATGCCTAATGTGGCTTTGGGTGATTTGGCATTTACCAATCTGCCGATTCTTTGACATAAAAAAAATGCATCTTGGAGTTCTGGAAAATGTTCTTGAGTTATTTCTTTGATCATTTGTCCTCCATTTTTGTAGAGGAAATGTTTTAAAAACATTTTCTTTATTTTCTTATCTTTTCTTTCATTTTTTTTCATCTATTTTCCATTTGTTTTCTAATTCTGGTGATTCCTGAATTTTCCTTTGAATTGTTCTATTGAATTTTGTTAACATTTCCCTATAATTTGTTTTTCGTTTGCAAAACTAAAAAATTATCTTTTCTATTTTGTGGTATCTTATTTAGTTTTTATGGATGCAGTATGTTCTATTAGCTCTCTGAGGACTGTATATATGTACATAAACGTACATGTATTTAAAAAACTACTTTTTTATAATATTTACATTATAAATGTATACACAATGCATATATTTGTGTGTATATATATATATATATGTATATATATATGTTCCATATGTGAAATTCCACTATGACACATGTGATTGTATGCGTGTATGTGTGTATATATGTATACATAAACTCTATTAGCCATAAAGTTTAGTTTTTGCTAGCTGAATTATTTCTGCTTCTTCTGCTTATTTTTGTTCTTTTTTTTATTTCTTTCATCCTTGACCTTTATAGTAAAAAACAACAACGACAACAACAAAAACACCCAAAAACATAATTTACTTTCTCATGAGTCTTTTAATACAGTTTAGAGCTTTATGTACATGGATAAGACTAGATAAAAAAGTGCTTCCTGGGGCACCTGGGTGGCTCCGTCAGTTGAGCAATCGACTCTTGATTTCTGCTTAGCTTATGATCTCATGATCTCTGGGATCGAGCCCTGCTTTTGGCCCTGTACTGACAGTGCAGAGCCTACTTAGGCTCTTAGGCCCTTAGGCTCTTCACTCTTCCTCTCTCTGCTTCTTGCCTGCTCTCTCTCAAAACAAATCAATTAACTTAAAAAACAAAAACAAAAACAGGGCTGTATTTTAGGTAATCTTATAGGAATATTTTAATTTCTGGAGTAAATCATGAAAATTTACCATAGATTAGAAAGTAGTAATTGCCTGGATATTTCAGAAGAGAGTAGGAATTCTAGAATAGACTATATAGACTTTTAACTAATTATCCCATATTTAGCCATACCCTTTCCACCCCACCCACCCACTCCCCATCTCTTGAGTTATTGGTCATGCTAATAATTGAAACCTTCTCAATTTTCACAGTGCAGTTCAGTTTGATTCTTTCTGGCTTCTCCTATAGCACTCAGGTTTCAATGTTCCTTGGTCTTCTATATTAGTTATCAGTCTAAACTCTTTTAAACTTCTATAATTGTACTGACCACTCTCATCTTCTGTCTTCTCTTCTCCTTTTCTCTTTGTCTTTTTTTGGCTTATGAAAGAGTATATCTTTAATATCAATATGCTGAGGTTTCATAAAGGAGAAAACATAAACATGTTTCTCAATTCACTCTGTTTATTGGGTGAATGACAGTAGATTTCGAGATCAAGGGTATTTATCTGCTATTAATGTGGGGAGTAAACATTTCATTTTTAAAAATATAAAGAAGTAAATTTTGAACAAATTTATCCTTCCTTCACACTCAGGATGTCATATTATCAAACTGCTTAAATGATGCATCGTGATATAAAGAGACTGATATATAGGCTATACACTTATTTGAAGCCAAAAATCTTAGTTTATCATAAAGAGTGCTTATCAATTTTTAGTATGTGTTTGCAAAACTATGTTTAGAGAAGAATATAAGAATAAATGAACGAGATTTTCTATTTTTGCATACATTTAAAAAATAGCAAGTCTTTTTTGCAACTGTTTTCTCAAATCATTTCACTGCTTTCTTCGAAGTTCTGTATTTTGTTTTTCTTTTCTTGCTCTATATTTTTTTCTTAGCAACCTCAGTCATTTTCACAATTGACTAATTACTAATATGCAAGTAGCATTCTAATTAAAATTTATGGTCCTGCTCAATTCTCTGAACAGCATAACTACATTCCTCAAATCCCATTCCTCACCGGGTACTTAGATCCTAATATTTTTCATCAATTTATATTAGAAAATGCTGTTTTTATCACAACTTGGATGTGATTATAAATAATGAGACACTGTTTTTCTGTGTCTCGTAAATGATCTTTGAGTTTCCTCCCCAAAAGAGAAACTCAGTTTTTCTGCTTCCAGAATTTCAGATGGTATAAATGTACTTTTCTCTATTTGTACCAAAAAGCATAACCAAAGTGTAACCAAACAAATGTAAGGCTGATGTGTGAAGCAAACTTTAGAAGCTCGAAAGATAGGGAGAAGACTGATGGGCTAAAGCCAATGAGATGGATGGATGGATGGATGGTGGTGAAATCCATAGGTTTTACTTTTGCCTCATCTATCTCAGGGTTGAACCGAAGATGTTAGCCAGCCCAAAATGCAAGCAGATGCAGACAAAAAGAGATAAAACAAAAACCTCTCTCTTCAACCAAAGGACCATGAAAGGGGCATCTTAACAAAACAAAAACTTTGATAATTACCATGTTACTCCAGGAAAACACCACAGTAAGCCCCCACCCATGCCTGTGAAGACCAAGAAAGAATCATAGTTGTCCACTGTTGCCAAGTTGGGACAAGTCACCCTTAATGCCTTAATGTGGTTTCACAGAAGGCTGAGTAGAAAGTCTGGACTTCTATTCCCAACTAATAGAGAGGAGGCACTCCTCTCCCTCACCACTGGGATAACAAGAGAGGGCTGGAGGAAGCCTAATGGATGGAGAAGTCTTTCATCTAGCCCAGTATTAAAGAGGCCATCACCATCCCTTCCCCATGGCATCAGTGGAAGCCATGTAGAAAGGATAACAAGGCATTCTCATCAGGAAACTATCAGTGAAGGTTTAATGGAGGAGACCTCTACCCAACAGTGACAAACCCACTACTTCAGATTTTAAAGGTGACAAATGAAAAGGTGAACTTTTATACCATTTGACACTGAGAAAGTGGACCATTCCCCACCCTGCTGGAGCAATTCAGCCAAAATATAACTTTTATATAAAATTCAAAATATCATAATATAATATATATAAAGTATGTAGATTTCAATAGAAAATCACTTATACAAAGAAATGGGGAGATTTCAAACCAAATGAAAAAAAGGTAATAAGTGTTAAACGAAGATGACAGACTTAAGAGAATTATCTGATATATTTTTAAACAACCAACATAAAAATGCTTCAATGAGCAATTACAAACTCATTTAAAATAAACACAAAAATATGGTCTCGGTAAAAAAATAGAAATCAACAACAGTCAAATTAAAAATGTAAAGAGAATCAGACAGAAATTTTAGAACTAAACTTACAATGAGTGATGTAAACTGACGGTTGATTGAGAAAGGTAAGTGGGAAATGGACTAAATAGGTGATAGGAGGGCACTCGTGATGAGCACTGGGTGTTACATGTAAGTGAAGAATCACTAAATTCTACACTTAAACCAATTTTAGCATATATATTAACTAACTCAAATTTAAATAAAACCTTAAAATAGAAAAAAGGAAGCGACTCAAAAGATGAGGTCTACAGAATAGAAAGGACAGAAGGACAGATGAAGAAATAATGAGCTGTAAGATAGAACAATAGAAATTACCACTTGAATATTAGAGACAATATATCCTGAAAGAAAAAAAAAAGTCACAGGGCTCTCTGAATATAAGATATCAGCACATAACTATTACTATAGTCTTTGGGGGAGAGGAGAGAGAAAAAAGAAATAAAGATTAAATGACCAAACTCTCAATGCAGAAAAAAGATTTTGACACCCATTAGATGCCTATACATAATAAAAGTCTCAGAAAAATGGGAAAAGAGAGAAACTAACTCATCTTAATTAAGGAAATCTACAAAAAACAAAACAAAACAAACAAAACTGCACTTAACATTACATATGATGATGAAACATTGGATGTCTTTTCTTTAAGATTGAGAAAAGGGCGAGAAGATCCACTCTCACCACCCTTATTTAACATAAACATGAAAGTTTTTACCTATGTAATAGTGCAGGAAACAAAATAAAAGGCATAAGAATAGGAATGGAAGAAACAAAACTTTCTCTAGTGTAGATGATGTGAGTGTGCGTGTAGGAATTCCTAAGAAATCTATAGAAGTAATTCCCAGAACTTATAAGAATGTTCAGCAACTTTGAAGGATAAAAGACAAATGTTCAAAAAATGAGTTGTATTTCTATATACTAACAATTAGTGCATGGACTCTAAAATTAAAGGTGTAACACAATTGCTCAAAAAATATCGAATACTTAGGTATAAATCTAACAAAAACACGTAAGACTTGTATGCTGAAAACTAGAAACCACTAAGGAAACCACTAAGGAAAAAAATTAGTCTCTGCCTCTGGTTCTTGGCCCAGAGCTTCTAAACTCTTAGAATTCTGTGAGCCGTAGGGGTTTGAGGAGCATCTTTTTTTTCCATCATAATCCCCTTCCAACCACAGGTAAGTTTAAGCTAATGAGGTGACTCTTGGAGATGGATCTGGTTGCCAGAGAAGCCAACCACCTGTGATGACAGTTTGGAAATTTCAGCCCTATCCCTCTGACTTCAGGAGAGAGGAAAGGAGCTGGAGGTTGAGTTCAATCACCAATGGCCAAGGATCGACTCCATCATGCTCACATTAGGGACCTTTATTAAAACTTGAAACAAAAAGGTTCATAGGGTTTCTGGATTGGTGATCATATGGAAGTACTAGGAGGGTGGTGCCTCTAGGGAGGCCACAGAAGTTCTGCACCCCTTCCCACATATCTTGCTCTATGCATCTCTTCCATTTGACTGTTCCTGAATTATATCCTTTATAATAAACTGGTAATAGTAAGTAAAGTGCTTTCTTGAGTTCTTTTAGTCATTTTAGCAAGTTATCAAACCCAAGAAAGGAGTTGTGAGAAGCTCAATTTATAGCCAGTCTGTCAGTCAGAAATACCAGAATCCTGAACTTGTGATTGGCATTTGAAGTGGGGAGCAGTTTCGTGCGACTAACTTTAACATCCTTTAACTCACCTTTAGTGCCCCCCACACCTGTTTAATCTGTAGGGTCTGTACTAACTCCAAGAAGTTTGTGTCAGAATTGAGTTAAATTATATAATAGTAGTCAGTTTCCACCAAGAAGAGAGAATTGCTTGCTATGGAAAAACCCACACTTCTGGTGTCCAAAGTATATGAGTTAACAAGGTTAACATTTTCCCAACCAAAATCACAGCGATATTTTGATGTACACAAGATTATTCTAATATTTACACAGAAAGGAAAAAGATCTTCAATCACTAAAACAATGCCAAAGAGGAAGCTTAGAGAGGAATTGATCTACCTAATTTCAAGAGTATAAGATAGCTAGAGTACTGGAGACTGTAATGTTGATACAGGCACTCTGTAGTACTGGACATATAAACATACAGATCAATGAAACAGAATAGAAAACCCAGAGAAGACACACATATATATGCCCAGGTAATTTTTAATGAAAGTGAAAACGTATTTCAGTGAAATTAAGATAGGCTTTTCAACAAATGGTTCTGGAGAAAATTGTACATTTGCAGGCAAAAACAAATGAAACTTGACCCAAGTCTCATACATAATACAACGAAAAAAATTCAGAATTAATCACAGACTTATGTATGAAATGTGAAACTATAAAACTTTTGGTAAAACAAAACAAAACAAACAAACCAAACAAACAAAAAAACAAACATTGGAAAAGTTTTCAGAATAAGGGCAAAGAATACTTAGACTTGACAATAAAACTTTCATGGTCCATACAAGGAAAAATTGATAAATTAGATTTCATCAAAATCAAACTTTTCTCTATAAATGCCCTGGTAAGATCATGAAAAGACAAGCTATTGTAGGATTTCAGAGCAAGTCACCCCTGATATATGAGATATATACCACTTTGCCATGCAGATTATTTTGAGCTGTAAAGAAGACCCAAAGGATGTAGGAAGAACGTTTGACCTTCTTCTAATGCTTAAAAGAATTTAGATAAGGGACCTGCTCAGGAATAGGGTTATCACCGTAGATAACTACAGCATAATATGAAACAGGGGTGATAGATAGGGAGGGATGTAGCAAGGTAAGTTTGTTAATTCTTGTTTATATCCCACTGGTTCAGTATGGCCCAGAAAAAAATTTGTTTACCAAACATTTACTCTGTTGCATCTTCCTTTGGATTGTTTTCCTTCCCATTGAGTCCCAGCCCCCTACCCTCTTGTCTTTAGTTGAGGATGACATGTACATCTTATTTTACTTGACTGTCTTTGGGATCTCATTCTATGTGGATTCTCAATATGTATGAACTTAAATTTGATTTTCTCTTGTTAATCTGTCTCATGTCGATTTGATTTTTAGACCACCTAGAAGAATCTGGAGGGTAAACAAAATTTTTCCTTCCCAACAATATAGAGAGGGACAAAATATTTACGGACTACATATGTGACAAAGCACTGGTATCCAGAGTCTATAAAGAGCTCTCCAAGTCCAACATTAAAAAAAAATATATATATTCCAATTAGAAAATGTGCAAAATATGTGAAGAAATATTTCACTGAAGAATATATATGCCTGGGATATGTATTAGCTTCGGCTGTCATAACCAAATATCACACATCAGGTGGCTTAAAAATACAGATATTTAATTTTTCTCACAGTTCTGGAGCCTAGGAGTCTATGATCAAGGTGCTCTCAGGGTTTCTGGTGAGGTTTCTTCCTGGCTTGGGGACAGCCACTTTCTCCCTATGTCCTCACATGACCTTTGCTCCATGTTCCTGCAGACTGAGAGAAAGAACTTTCTTGTTTCTTTTCCTTTTATTACTTAAGGATTCTAGTCCTATTAGATTAAGACCCCACTCTTAAGAACTCTTTTAACATTTATTACCTCTTGGGGCACCTGGGTGGCTCTATAGTCATTTAAGTGTCCAACTCTTGATTTTGGCTCAGGACATGATCTAAGGGTTCCTGAGACTGAGCCTTGCATCAGGCTCCCTGCTGATGGTAAGGAGACTGCTTGAGATTCTCTCTCTCCCTCTCTCTTCCCTTTCCCCACTCATGTGCTCCCTATCTCTGTCTCTCATTCTCTCAAAAATAAATAAGTAAATAAGTAAATAGATAGCTAGATGGATAGATAGATAGATAGATAGATAATTAAAAAGATTTATTACCTCTTTATTGGCCTTACATTCAAATACAGTCGACTTTGGGGTTAAGGCTTCAACATAGGAATTTTGGATGGACACAATTCAGTCCACAACAGCTTATAAGACCATGAAAGGTGTTCAAGATCATTAGCTTTAGGGCTTTATCTTTTAATAAAGTAGGAATAGCAATATTTGTGTCACTAGATTCAATGTAGAGAATTGAGCCTTTTGTTTAAAAAATGCTAAACAATATCATGAGCAAAGCCAATATAGTTGAAAACTAAGTGCATAGGCTTCAAGATGACAACTTTAAAATTGTAAATTTATTTGGAGCAATATCTCTCTTATTTTTTCTTAAAGTATATTTCTTATTTAGAAGTAGGTTTCATAATAACTTCTATTCATTCCTTGTTTGTCACTGTAGAGTTGTGCTATAGTTGGCTACAAGCAATTAATGAACAATTTTGTTTTGCTTTGTGTTGTTTTCTTCTTCATAAAATCTTTGGTTGTATTCGCTATTAGGATTTTGTGTTTAGGGTTCTTTGTATGGATATAATCATTCTACTAAAACATAAGAGTCAAGTAGAAGCAGCTGGGCCTGTTTTATAGATGTATAGACATGGAATGAATATTAATACCTGTTATTTTCATGTTGATAGATCACAGAGCAAGAATAAACACAATAATCTGAACTTTAAGTCCCTTGTTCTAGTGATTAACAGTGAAAAATATTTGTTACAATATCTTAGTTTCTACTTTCACTTAAGATGTGTACTAATGCCCTCTTGGTAAGTTTTGGATTATCATGTATATCAATCACAATTGAAATAATGTTCTTGACCTTAAAGCGAAGATGGTGGAGTATAGATGCAATTTAATTACAGTTTGGGGAAAAGGTTGGGGACCGGATGAGATTTTTGTTGTGGTGGTGGTGGTGGTGGTTTTAAGCTCAAGTTTTCTAAATATTTTATGTGTTGTACTGAATTTTCCAGATAATTACCTCTATTCTCCATGGGGTAGTTACTATGGACTTGGCGCTGTATTTGTTGATTTTACCTACCTTGCTTTGCATGCCTATAAAGAAGTCATTGTGACCACTGAAGCATTAATGGCCCACAGGTAATGATTCATTTATGTTACCCAGTGAGAAGACACTGCTCTATAGCGGTAAAGAAGGTACCCACCCACACTCAGCAGCACATCTTGGCAACTTGAGTAATCAAAGTAATAGCTAGCAGTTGTGCATATAAAACTAATTAAAAAATGTACCGAGTTCATTTCTGAAAACTATTACAGATTCAAGGCTGATTAAATTGTATGTTTTTTTTTCCTAGTGGCTTTAGGAAAGAATTTGTTGGAGTTGAACTAAGTGAGAAACACAATTGCTCCTATTTCGTGTGGTCAAGCTCTAATTTGTAACTAGGATTGCAAATCCTAATTTGGTTGGTCCTAATTGGGGAGTCCATAATACATGTTATTTAGCCACTCCAAAGCATGGTTGTGGATAATTGAGGTAACAGAATCTTTAAAAAGGAAGATTATTATAGCCATGGTTGAAATGAAAATAAGGAATTTAAAATATTTACTATGTCTACTTAGTTTTCAGGCTAGGATACCAAAAATGAGTTATTTGTGAGCATAGTTTATGAGAGGGAAATATAAAACTAAAAATTAACAATATATGCACTTTTTCCTTTCTTATGAAGTATCAAGCACTCTTGTATCAGGTTTATATAATGCCAGTCTTAATTAACTTCAATCTTATGGTGATTATATCCTTTTCCATTCAATTATATTAAATGTACACTTAATTAAAAACCTAAGAAGAAAGTCAGAGAGGCAGTGTGTGGGCTTTTCCTGTTATGACTCATTTACAAAAGGATTCATTGTCATTTTTTAGTTTACAGTTGACCTTCTTTCATTATATGTAGCAGGGGAATTTAACTGAGCATGAGTTTACTTGCACAGCAAACTGTGACATGGGCCATGGAACACATAATGGTGTCCCCTTTCTGATGATGGTGCCATATTTTTACGAAGAAAAATGAAAAATTAAACTATTTAGACTTGTTAAAATAGTTGATGAAATCAGGTCAGTTGAGACTATTGAATTACTATCTAAATATTACAGAGAAAATATAAAAAATAAATCTTTGCTACATGTTCATTTAACTTTATACAAATGTGAATGGACTAAAAATATTTAAAGGGTTTAATTAGATAATTAAACAGGTAAATTTAGACTATTCTGAGGGCTAATGTAATTATAGCTTTCACATGTTTTAACATATGGGGCAACAAACAGACTGTTTTGAAATTGAACTACGGAGATGCTATGTCCCATGAGTCTCCAAATCTTTAGGTGGGCACTTCCAGACATTTTTTGGTAATCAGTTGGTACCCTACTTCCATATTGCCACAGCCAAGCAGCTATATGTAATTTGGCCAAGGATAACAATGACCCTTTCTTCTCCTCTTTCTATAATAGACCTTATTTATTACTTATCTAAAATACATACAATGAAAGGACACTAATACCATTTAATCTGCATCCAATCCTGCGAGCCATTTTTATTGGCTCAGGTTATGGACACATATAACATCTGAAGACCTATATAAACATTAAGCATTTTCCAGGGTTCATTAAAAGTCAGCAAAATAGTTTACATCAGCTAAGAAAATTAAATTATGACTTCACATTAAAAGGTGATATTTCCTTTGTTCCAGAGAGGCTATAAAATTCTATACTATAGTGACAATCCATCTAAACTTCTGACATGGAATTTTGCTGCTTCAGTTCTTTTCAGACTGTGTCATTAGTTGAAATAACTCCCCAAGGCTTATTTACACTTTAAAGATTTTTTTCAATGCTTAAAAAGAACATTTTCTAATAAAATTCCTTACCCTGAAAGCTAAAGTAATCAGTGCATCTAAATTTGTTTTGACGACATCCATTATTTAAAGCACTATTACCCAGAATTCCTAACTGGCAATGGGAATTCTCCTCATCGCCCAAGCTGGCTCTGTCCTGGATTTAAAACCTACTGCGGTGTTGCTTCTATTGTGGCTACAGTGTCAGCTAAAGGATTCTGAAAATTCTTAGCAGTATCATTTCACCAGAGTCCTTTCCTACACTATGATCTGAACAATTAGAGCCTAAGTTTAAATGGGCACAATAGTGTTAATAGGCAAAAAAAAAAAAAAATTGGGTTTCAATGATTCTCATTTTATTGACATTTTGATGTAATGTGTGTCCTACTTTTGACCCTGGTTTTTATGCCTCTCATATAGAAAAAATTCCTTATCTAGAAAATTGGACATAGTATTTTCAAATTTGGGTTTGATAACGTGTTGATTCTTTATGTATAATTAATAATTTTCCATACTTTAATTGAGAGTACGATTTAGCAAAATCGTGAGAGTGTGAATTTTGCCTTTCTCATAATTACATTTTATGATATCAAATTAGTAATCTTTGAAAATTATAGCTTTTATTATATGCACAATGGGTTTAAACAAATTAAACAATACAAGAATTAATTTAAATATGTCCAAATACAATGTCTAGCATTGGGTGAGGAGTAGTTATCAACGTCTTTAAAACTCTTGCAAATATGGGCACATGGAGAAAAAAAAAATGGGCCAATAGAGTTGTTCTGAGTTAATTGTCAGGCAACATCTGTGATTTTTTTCTACCCATATCTTAACACTCAATAAAATTCTGATCTTTGAGCTTTTTTATAATATAGTTATGGAACTGTTTTTTTTTATGTTTATTTATTTTTGAGAGAGAGAGAGAGAGAGAGCATGAGCGAGCAAGGGGCAGAGGTAGAGAGGAAGAAACAGAATCTGAAGAAAGCTCCAGGCTCTGAACTGTCAGCACAGAGCCCAACGCAGGGCTCAAATTCACCAACCGTGAGATCAAGACCTGAACTGAAGTTGGACGCTTAACCAACTAGCCATCCAAGCACCCCATGGAATTGTTTGACCTATCTATGTATATACTCATTGTCCTCCACGTCTCTTGTAAATAGTGCAGCATTTTTCAATGCTTTAAATATGGCAGGAATTAATTCACGTGTCATGAAATTATTTCATTGTCATCCATAAGAAACCGTATGTAATAATTCCAGATAGAGCCTGTGATTGCTTCAAGTTGTTCCATATTTAAAATTAAGAAATGTCTTTTGAGCATTACTGAGACCTATTCATTAAATGACCTTCCAACCTGTCCCTAGGTTTCCTTATTTAAAGATCAAACTCACGATGTTGAAAAGGCTTAAAACAAAATGTTATTTAATTTCTTACCTTTTCTTCATCATCTCTGCTTATTAAATAAGTTTAGCACTATACTTCATCTAATCTTAAGAGTGCAAGTCAGTTAATCACAACATATCAAACACTTTAATTAAATTTATTGACAAGACACATGAACCTGATCCCACTGGTGAATAGAGATCAAAGCACTGACATCTTACACCTGCACTAATTTCCAGAATACTAGGGTAACTTCTCTGCAGTTATGAAGTGACATTCATTGTATTTTATAGTTTAGTTAAATTGTCATAGGTGAAAAGAACTGAATTAGATTCATTTACCATTCTTAGTTCAGATAGCTGAATATCACATAGCACTCGTAATGGAATAAATGTTGATTATATAACTTGCAAATTAGCTTAAATATTGATAAAACACAATGTCAAATATGCAAAAGCGAATACACAATCTTGATCCGATGACAGGAGATAAAGTAAGATGAGGTAACAAACAGCATCAGTGGTAAATGAACACTGCCAGGGAGTCAGCCCCTGCTATAGACTGAATGTGTTTCCCCTAAATTCATCTGCTGAAATCGAACCCACAATGATGGGTTCGGTTGATGATATTATGAGGTGAAATCTTTGGGAGGCATTTAAGTCATGGGGGCAGAACCCTCATAGAAGACCCGTTAAAGAAGAGACCCCAGGGAACAATCCTTGTCCCTTCTGCCTCGTGGGGACCCAGAGAGAGGATGGCCATCTATGAACCAGGAAGTTGGCTTCCACCAGATACCTAATGTGCCTCCTTCTTGATCTTGGACTTCCTGACTCCAGAACTTGTTGTTTGAGTCTATGGTATGTTTGTTACAGCAGATGGAATGAACTAAGACAGCTTCTTTGTACCTCTTTTCAACTAGTAGATGTTGAACTGCCTGTTTCTCTGGAAGCTGGTCTCGAAGTGTTAAAATTTGCAAAGTTGTTCATATGATCTTTGCTGAAATCTTTTTTGTATTAGTATGCTTTGTCACAGGAAGGAGATAATTCAGCGCAGATAATAAAATAGGAGATATCCAATTATTACGTTGGCCTATAGCCAGACTTTTTGTCCACTGTAGGCTTTACAAGAAAAGAAATAGCATTTGTTTTCTTGCTGACATGGTAATGTCTATTTAACTGACCTAGAAAAGAGGAAAGACATCTGTATCTTTGAAAATGTGATAATTTTGTTGTTCTCTAAGTTGCTGTGATCAGTGGGACGTTTTCAAATAATTTATAGAGCCTCTGTCATTCCCTCAAAATAAAGGTTTTGGTTCAGTGTAGGTTTGGTGTTGTTATTTGTTTTCATTTGAAAGCGTTAGTTCAACTCTTAAAGCATTAATTGGTATTTTATCAAAATGCGTAACTGGAGAGGTTGGGCCAAATATTAGTGGCCACTTAGTTATTTTAATTTCTTCATGCAGACTTGGATTGTGACTTCAGTCCTTCATATTTCAGCTGAAAGATTTGATGATGGGACTATGACCCAGAAACTCTAAGTAATGTATGTTTTACTTGATTCCAGAATTTGGAATAATTTTTACACAATTATTCACACATAGAGGAAAAGTAAAATCAAGAAAAGCTTTAAAACTTAGGAATTTGAGAAAAATAAAACTGTATCCACTTCCTCAAAATACACACTCTTCTGCCCTAATGCAATAATTAATATTCCTCTCCTGACATAAAATAATTCAGATGGAATCTCACATAATTAAAGAGGTGTGATGGATACACATTGTCAGTTTTCATTTAATCCTGCTGTAAATAATTCAAGATCAAAAGGTAGGGAAAACAGAAAAATATGACTTGAACCACAGACAGAGCAGACTATTACATCTGCAAGCAAGAAAGAGTAAAAAAATCCAGAAAATAAATAGATAAATAAAAGAACCCCAAGTATAACAATTATATTTTAATAGTATTGTATAATTGACACACAAAGTGATTAGATAAGTGTAATATACTGTAATGTTTCTGCCACTGTTGCCTGTGAAGAAGGACCACAAAGGCATAAGCTCAGTAATTGCTCTAATTATCAGATATTCTCCAGCTCAGGTAGGTTGAAATGAAAAACATAAATTCATCCCTCATGATACTACGCCTCACTTAAACATCTTCGAATAGTCTAGGTATGTTACTGTATTACATGTTGAGAGAAAATTTCAGTTGAGATGTATTTTTATAATGGTTATGGTTCTCCAGGGCCAAAGAAATGTCTGAGCTATTCTTAAACTTTAACTTCAGATTTAGGTGTTTGCAAAGAAGTCTCTTAATACATCTTCTTAGTTTATCTTACGTTGGTATATATAAATATTAACAGGATAAAATTCATATGCATATCTTCAAATTTATATAATCTTATGAAATCATTATTTTCAACAAAGAAAGTATATTGACAGTTCCTAATTTTTATCTCTGGCCTTCAGAAAGACTTGTAAACAGAGTCGTATTTCCTGATTTTTTTAAGAAATTAAAACTTTTGGGAAAAAAGCCACATTTTATCCTGGTTTTTAAAAGCTTATTCCAATGTTTAGCCATCTTTACTGGCAGAAAATTTCAAAATTATATAGCAATTTTGCAGCATAATAAAGTCTGCAAACTCTTTTCTACAGAGTTCAAATTCAGAAGGAGTTTAAAATACAGAAGGAGGCATTTTACATGTCCTGACACATTATAAGCATGACCATATCAGAAACAACCCCAGGTGAAATTGTAGCATAAAAAAAAAAATCAGAATTGGTTTTAGACTCTCTGCTGGCTGCCTCCCCCAGGCACCCTGGTTCCTTATACTTCAATCACAAGCCTCAGGAGGTCAAGCTTCACCACGGGATTCTTTGTAGACCTTCCCTTTCCACCAGGGTGCTGTGTATGAGTTATTTGCAATTTCATGAAGCAAAACTGACATTTTTTCCCTTTTATTTGCAGAGCCCCGAGACCACAAATTCTTTAATTTGATAAAGTAAACTGTGACAGTGTGTTAATGAAGGCTGAACCATTTGTATATTTTAACAGTGATTTTCTGAAGATAATTATTTCACCTCAATTCAAAGAAGTGCCTCTAGCTATGGGAATTTCACCCCGCTCATAAACAGAGCGGGGCCCCATGGTAATCTGAAACTCTCACTTTTCTATCATCTTTGTCTATATTATTTGCACTCAGTGTTCTTTGTTCAAGGCTGGAGATGAGTAGACTTGGGGATTGTGAAGGGATCTCATATTATCCAAAACATTTTCAACTCTGTTGGAAAGATACTTAATATTAAACTGGGAACTTTAGTAGAGACCATTCTTTCTTTCCTGGACCACCATTACAATATGAAAGAAACTCAAATTTTAAGCATAATCTAACCTTTCAATCACTTTCCTGTCCCTTTTGTCTCCCTCAAGACGATGCTTGGCCATGCTTTTATCAGACTTTAATTCTGAACAGCAGATAATGGTGAGTGGAAGGCAGGCATACTTGTAGACCTAGACTCTTGTTTTTTAATTCTGTCCAGACTGTCAAGTAATTACAAGCTAGTCAGCGTTTTTTAGTTGTCAGAGCTGAAAAACAAAGATTTATGATATTTAGTGAAAATGGTATGGGAGGGAATTTTGATACTTAGTAAGGTCCCTGAAACACCTGATTTTATAGTGAAGAGATTAGAGGACATGGTATGAAAATTATGTGCCAATATGACAACTCAGAAAAAATTAATAGAAATCTGCATGATAGCAATGCTACCTACCCAGCGTGGGGGACTGTGTGGAAGAGGAAAATTATCAGGAAAGGGGGTGGGGTTAAGCTTAAAAGGATAGAACAGAAGAATGACTCGGATAGCAGAGGTATATATAAATATTAGCAGAGGTAAGATCATAAGAACATGGGACCTTTACGAAATTACATAGTTTCACGAAACTTATCTGGAAGGAATGAACAGGAAGTAGGTCCACACTGCAAGAAGGAAGACAGATCTATCTACCTAAACCCTATCTAATCCCTGTCTCTCCTTGAGCTCTACGTGCTTCTCCCCATGGCTTCACATACATGCATTATTTAGATAATTCCATATTTCTTATTTTCATGCAACAACAGTCCAGAAGCAAAAAACAAAACAAAACAAAACAAAACACAGAAACCATTGGTATTCTAGTTTTCCCAGCAAGAGATCTAAAGATC
The DNA here is from genome assembly GCA_030068075.1 of Paguma larvata. Classification (NCBI taxonomy): domain Eukaryota; kingdom Metazoa; phylum Chordata; class Mammalia; order Carnivora; family Viverridae; genus Paguma; species Paguma larvata. Next base: position 87,173,048 of record CM057823.1, read on the forward strand.
CTTGAGTTGTGTCCTATGGACTCCGAAAACAATCTCTAGAGCGAGGAAATATTGCTACCCCACTCTACCGACAAGAAAATTAGGAATGAAAAGTAATAAATAAAGGATTCATGTTTCTAACCACCATGAAGGTTGTTTTGCATGGGAAAGGGAAATCTTTCAGGATTACTATTCAGAAATTTTTGTCTAATATCTTAAGAATTATTCACATTGATACACCTAATCATTTTTTTCCTTACTATTTCAGAAGAAATGCACAATATTGGTAAGAGTGTAAAGTCCACATGTATCATTGGTGTATACTTTATTTTATTTTTTTGTTTTTATTTTTCTCTTGTGATCAAAGGATAAAATAAACCTGTCCTTGGAAGGAAGATACATGCAGTTATAAATACCAACTTTAAAACGCTATTAACTGACTAAATATTAGACAAATATTTAATGTGAAGGACGCATTGCTTTACTCATGTTGGCCTGTGTGAGGAATTATCTCATGGCTTTAGTTCTTTCTGTCAAAACAAGATGGGAAATTATATATTATAAGAGAATCATAATGCTGAACAAATCATAAGTTATGGAGAGAAAGTAGAAAATGATATGCTGCTAAAGATAAATTTTATAATTCTAATGCTAAGGCATAAACTCACAATATCAATGGATGTGGAGACTGTCTGCCAGCATTCAGTTTTCACATTAATAAGTATTAAACATCTCCATATTCTTTTACTCTGAGTTCTGGGAATTCAGTTGTATTTCATTTCTAACCTATGACACGCATGATTGAAAAAAGATTATATAATGTAGCTAAAATTAGTAGTGGTGATGCTCATCTTAATATTTGTAAAATGTATTAAGTTACCAGTATGTATCTCAGAAGATTCATACATACATAGCATATGTGGTTTGACATATCTATCAATAAACCTTAATCCTCATAATATTGTCATTTATGTAAATTCAGATTTGTATTTAATTTTCTTTGTTCTCATTCAGAAATCAGGGCCAGGCATCTGTTATTTTCACAAAGTAGCAATAGTGTACTTTATTAAAATAGTTTTAGGGGTTCTTGGGTGGCTCAGTCAGTTGAGCCTCTGACTTTGGCTCAGGTCATGATCTTGGCGATTCGTGGGTTTGAGACCCGCATAGGGCACTGTGCTGACAGCTGGGAGCCTGGAGCCTGCTTCAGGTTCTGTGACTTCTTCTCTTTCTGCCCCCTGCTCCCGCTCCCGCCCTGTCTCTCTCTTTCTAAAAAGTAAATAAAACATTAAAATAAAAGAAAATAGTTTTAATGTTTATTAACATTGCTTCGTTTACAGATATGTCTGTTCTATTTATTTTTTTTTATTGCATTCCCAGACCATTTTAGTGCTCCAATATTTTCTAACACACACATCTGATTACTATAAGTAACTTTGGTACCTACTTCCCAACTATATTCTAATAAACATTATTTTCTCTTTTTTATTGAAAAAATTTTAATGTTTATTTATTTTTGAGAGAGAAAGAGCAAGCAGGGGAGGAGCAGGGAGAGAAGGAGATAAAGGGTCTGAAGCGGGCTCTGTGCTGACAGCAGAGTCCGATGCCGGGTTCGAACTCACAAACTGTGAGACAATGACCTGAGCCCTAAGTCGGACACTTAACTGACTGAGCCACTCAGGTGCCCTTAAACATCACTTTCTAAATAATACTTTCTAAAACCAGCTGAAATGGTGAATTTTTCAGTATCATTTCATCTTAGAGACAAATATTTTTTTAATCACACAAATATTTGCTGAACACCGATTATTATAGATGTATTGGGAAAAAGTAGTGACAGAGGAAACCTCAGCCCTTATATAGCTTATATTTGAAAGAAACAAAACATTCTATAAAGAAACATGTAAATAAATAAATAATACCTATTCGTCTAATGGTAACATGGAGAACATACGATATGACTTCAGAAAATAAAATCAAACTTGTGATGTGGAGTAAGGGTGTGGGAAAGGGAGTATAGGAAGCATTTTCCTTTGGCTATGAGGGCTGGAAGGAGATCATTTCATCACTTGATGAGAAAAAAAAACACAATATATTCACTAAATTCATACTGAGAAATTTGAACATCTGATGGAAATTCGAGGGTCCAGAGATTTTTAAATAATCTATGAACAACACATAAAAGACCATCATTTTTGGGTGAGTATTTGATGATGGAAAGAAGTCAATGAGTCAGGGAACTCCAAGCTTTCCATTTTAATGTCATGACAAACACAGGAACCAGACGATTCTACCCAGAGCCCTCAAGGAAAAGATTTTTGACTGCCTTCCTTTTAATTGGTCTAAAATGACTCTGTTCCTTCTTTCCAATGAGGCTTACTTTAAAATACAACCTATTTTGTCTTCGTTGTTCTTTGTTTTAATGTATCTGTTTGGCAAAATGAGGTGTGTGTTGGTTAGAATCAGAAAACCGATTAAAAGTTCCTTTTCCAGCTCAAAAAATACTATCTACCAGGGCTACGAGTACACATTTACCTTGAGTAACCGGATTCAGGACTGTGGTATGGCATAATTACTAACAGTGCGCTTTTCACAGTCAAACGAAACTGATTTAGATGATAGATTTGACGGTCACCTTGGCTCTAGAAGTCTTTATCCTCTGTTGAGATTATGGATAGACTATGAATAGCCTTCAATTATTTGTGCAGTTAAGAACATTGAGGTTTTTTTTTTTTTTAAATAAAGAACAGTTAGTAAGAAATGTAAAAGTATATCCAGTATTAGACTTTCAAGAATGCGGTGATATAAAATTATGCCATTTCTTAAATTTTCTCATTTATTCGCTCTTTGAAAGTACTTTGAAAGCACTTTTCTTTTCAATTTGCAGCCTATTCACAGTTATCAAAGCACCTAACATATTTTCTACAGATGATGTGCATTCAATAAATCTTTTTGAGTGAATAAATAAATATAGAGAAGGTCATTTCTTGAGGATCGGAAATCTGACTTTAAGAGATGCTATAAGTATATAGTATATAACTATATGTTTATTAGTCTGAATATTAAACATGTAAAAGCCAAAAAAAAAAAAAAAAAAGACCAAATGCTACAGGGACAAAGTTTTTTTTGTCCTGAACTTTCTTCATCCTGGACAAAGCTAAAGAACTTACACTCTGTGAAACAAGTAGGTTATGCAACTTCTTTCTTTTTTCAATGTTTGTTTATTTTTGACAGAGAGAGCATGAGCATCAGCATGAGAGGGGAAAGAGAGAGGGAGACAGAGATTCTGAAGTAGGCTTAGGTGCAGACAGCAGAGAGCCTGATGTGGAACTTGAGCTCACAAACCATGAGATCATGAAAGTCAGACACTTAACACACTGAGCCACCCAGACATCCCAGGTAATGCATCTTATTCAATTATTCATGGATACAGTTGTAACTTACAGCTTTTAGATGGGTTTTTAGCAGCCAAACTTCATATGTACAAGCAAGCTGACTGACAGATTGAGTTAATAAAGATGATTGTAATATTATGGTATTCAGGGAGCAATATAATGTAAACAAAACCACTTTTAGGAAATGAGAAAAAGCAAATCAACAAACAATTGGGGAATATATTAGAGGAGGAAATATAAAATCAAGCATATGAATGAATGTATATTAAGACATGATATGTCTTATGTAGAAGTCTGATTATTTCAACCATAGTATAGCCACATAATAATAAACTCATTAGTAACTGAGCCAACTTCCCTGAATTATCATATCTAGAAAGTGAATAAGGACAAATAATGATACTTAAGTATATTTATATTTCTTGTGACTTTATAATAACACACTAAAAAAGGAAATCTTTCTAGTTTATCGGAGCCCATGACTAAGGGAAAATTGGGCTAAAAATAAACATTAGGTCCTGTTCTCCTCCTTGGAGGTTAATATGCCATAGATTATCATAGAACTTCAGAGAAGAATCAAAATGATTTTATAATATGAATTTTGTAGAACTTCAGAGATGAAGAAAGCTTATATTAAAATATGAATTTAAATGAATAGAAGACTTACAATTACTGTAATTGATGAAAGTGAATAGTTGTATCTGTTCAGTTGAATAATCAAAGTTGTACCACAAAAGAAATTTACTAAATGTTAAAGATGATTTACATGTTAATTTAAAATGCATTTAACATATTTAATTATAAATGAATGAAGTAGCTTTCATTCAAAGCAGTTTGTATTGATTCATACATTTCTTTATTCAGGAAAATGTTTATAGCCAGCAATAAATGCATAGAATTTCAGTTTAAAATCTTACAATAAAAATAAAATATCACTTTTGATCTAAATATCATATTTGTTACTGAAAGCAAAAATTATGAGAATTTTTAAACTTATAACTTGTTTTTCTCTTTCATGTTGGATGTTAGGTAGTTCTTTATTCTGTGACCCTTGTTTTTTAAATACAGATCACCTCATATTATGGAATTTATATATCAAACTATCCTCATTTCATCTTCTTTTCTTAAACTTATTTTTTTATTTTGCTTATTTCTAAATACATTTCACTTTGCTATATAGTATTTGCATATTTGTAAGATAGTTTGAGCTATTTTTGAACATGTCACAGTGCAAACTTTGCAAATAGATGATTAAGTATAAAAAACAAAATATATGATCATAGAAAACAAAGAAAATACTTGGTAGAGTGTGTTTCTAAATCACCTTCTCCTAATGTTTCTTCACTCTTGAAGAATCTCAAGAAGGAAGACTTGTTTTGCCCATAACAGTTCATTCCCTATCTCCTCACACCTTGCTCTCATTGGTGGAATTCATAAACCATTTTTTTGCTTCATAAATATAGCTAACAAAATGTAACCTGTGCTTAATATAAGCCTTTTGAATTTTAAGTAGAACACACATTACATGGTTGATTCTTGTTGGACTATCAAAACAGTTAGGGTGGCCCACTTGAAGGAATTCATTTTTGCCCAACAATCAAACAGGTTGCTTTGTGTCAAAGTGTTATCAGCATATGATCCTTTCTTTCCTTCATACTTTATTTTCTGTATGTTTGATTATGAGGAAAGCATCGTCACCCTGTATTTATACACATAACAATGGAGGTCAAATCATATTAAACCAACTAACCTGCAGAATAACAAGAAAAATGTGATTAGAGAGATGTAGATTTGTATTTTCTTTCTTAATAAATGTCTTTATTAATATAAAGAAATTTTATTTTTGAGTGGGTATGGGTCAAGAAAAAATTTCCCCACAATTCTTTACTGAAGTTTTAGAAAGTTTATTAGAAACAACATTTATTCATTCAAAATCATTTATTGAGGATCTGCTATATTGTAGATCAGTTTGGAGTGGAGGGCTCTTCTATCTTCACATACTGTCTCTACTCTTAGTCTAGCAGAGGCTGTCCAACTAGAGTCTACATCCTCCAGTCTTCTAAAGAGTTACATGGAGGAACCAACATTTACATAGCAGGAAATATGTCCAGCTTACCTTAACCTACCCCTGAAGCTCACAAACCAGGTTGAAGGGCAACAAGTGTGAATAGATATTGTCAGTTCTGAGCTCATCCATCTCAAGGCCACAAACCATCATACAGATCACTTTGGTCTCTTCCCCAGAATCTCCCCAAACCATCCTGATGCAATAGTCTGAGAAGAAGGAAATCATGCCTGATATAGTAAGGGTCCTGGTGGACCTGATGGAACATGACAATAGGTGTCCACTCTGATGTCTTGTTGTCTAGAGCATCCACAGAAACACAAACAATTATAAGAGAGTACTATAAAAATTATATACCAACACATCTGGCAATATGGAAGAAATGGCCAACTTCTAGAAATATATAAACTACCAGACCTGACACAGGAAGAAATAGAAAACTTGAACAGACTAATAATCAGTATAGAAATTGAATCAGTAATCAATACTCTCTCAACAAACAAAAAACCAGGGCCAGATGGCTTCATAGGAGAAATCTACCAAACATTTAAAGAAGAGGTAATACTTATTCTTTTCAAATTATTTCAAAAGATAGAAATGGAAGGACAACTTCTCAACTCATTCTATGAAGCTAGGTTTCTCTGATTCCAAAACCAGATGGACACTCCCCTAAAGAAGACAAATATAGGCCAATATCCTTGATAAACAGGAATGCAGAAATTCTCAGTAAAATACTAGCAAATCGAATCCAACAGTACAGTAAAAGAATCATTCGCCACCATCAAATGGGATTTATTCCTGTGTTGCATGGGTAGTAGGTCAATATTTGTAAATCAATCAATGTGATCACATTAATAAAAAAAGGATAAAAACCATATGATTCTCTCAATTGATGCAGAAAAAGCATTTGAGAAAGTAAATAACCAATTCTTGATAAAAACTCTCAACAAGGTACAGAGAGATGGAACATCCCTCAACATTATAAAGGCCATATATGAAAGGCCCATAGCTAATATCATATTTATTGGGGAAAAACTGAGAGCTTTTCTTCTATAGTCAGGAATACCACAGAGATTCCACTCTCACCACTGTGATTTAACATAGTACTTGAAGTGTTAGCCTTAGCAATCACACAATGAAAATAAAAAAATAAAGGCATCCAAATCAGCAAGGAAGAAGTCAAACTTTCATTATTGGAGATGATATTATAATCTATATAGAAAACCCAAAAGTTTCCACCAAAAAATTGGTAGAACTGGTACATGAACTGATTCATGATTCAGGATACAAAATCAACATATAGGAAACTGTGGCATTTGTATACACCAATGGTGGACCAATAGAAAAAGAAATCAAGGAATTAATCCCATTTACAATTAAACCAAAAGCCATAAGATACCTAGGAATAAACTAGACTAAAGAGGAAAATGATCTGTACTCTGAAACTATAAAACATTGATAAAAGAAATTGAAGACGACACAAAGAAATGGAAAAATATTTCATGTTCATGGATTGGAAGAACAGATAGTGTTAAAATGTCTATACTTATCCAAAGCAACCTACACAAACACAATCTCTATCAAAATATCACCAGGATTCTTCACAGAGCTAGAACAAACAATCCCAAAATTTTCAGGGAACCACAAAAGACCTTGAACAGCAAAAGCAATCTTGAAAAAAGAAAAGCTAAGCCAAAGGCCTCACAATTCTAAACTTCAAGTTATATCACATAGCTCTAGTCACCAAGACAATATGGTACCTGTACTAAAACAGATCCATAGATCAATGGAACAGAATAGAAAACCCATAAGTGGACCCACAACTATATGGTTAACTATGACAAAGCAGGAAAGAATATGCAATGGAAAAAAGGCAGTCTCTTCAACAAATGGTGTTGGAAAAACTGGACAGCAACATGCAAATAAATGAAACTGAACCATTTTCTTGCATCTTTCACACACACAAAAAATTCAAAATGGATGAAAGACCTAAATGTGAGACAGGAAACCATCAACATCTTAGAGGAGAACACAGCCAGTGACCTCTTTGACATCAGCCATAGAAACTTCCTTTTAGACACATCTCTGGAGGCAAGGGAAACAAAAGCAAAAATAAACTATCAAGACCTCAGCAAGATAAAATACTCTGCACAGACATGGAAAGTATCAACAAAAGTAAAAGGAAGGCTTCAAAATGGGAGAAGATATTTGCAAATGACATATGAGAAAATGGGTTAGTAACTAAAATCTATAAAGAATTATCAAACTCAGCAACCAAAAAACAAAACCCGAGTAAAAAAATGGCAGAAGACAGAAAGAAATCGATATTTTTTTTCAAAGAAGATATACAGTTGGCTAACAGATACAAGAAAAAAATCTTTGACATCACTCATCATCAGAGAAATATAAATCAAACCTGCAGTAAGATATCACCTCACACCAGTCAGAATGGCTAAAATTAAAAACACAAGAAACAACAGATGTTGGTGAGGATACAGAGAAAGGGGAGCCCTCTTACATTGTTGGTGGGAATGCAAACTGGTGCAGCCGCTCTGGAAAACCGTACGGAGGTTCCTTAAAAACATAATCCTACAATCCATTAACTGCACTACTAGATATTTATCCAAGGGACACAAATATACCAATTGCAAGGAAACATCCCCCCTTCCCCAATGTGTATAGCAGCATTATCAACAATAGCCAAATTATGGAAAGAGCCCAATGTTCATTGACTGGTAACTGCATAGTGTTTTTATTTATCGATCTGTGATCAAAAGTCTTGTCATCTCTTTGTCTCTAGTTTTAGAGTAAAACAAACTCATTGTTTTGAACCAGTACTGTTACCCTGTTACCCTATTTCCTATAACTCAGAGTCATTATTTCAACTCATCTCTCTCTCTCTCTCTCTCTCTCTCTCTCTCTCTTTCTCTTTTTTACTCTTTATCATTTAGTTTATAAAAGAAGCTTTCATGGAGGATGCATTTCTTTGATTCATTGATGTTTGAGAATTTCTGTCTTATGTCTTTATAGCAGGGACAAATTGCCTGATTATATACTCTAGATTAATACTCTAGATTTTCCTTTAGTATTTCATGGTCAGTTTGTATTTATTGTCTCATGTTAATGTTAGTGTCTAGATGTTTATTTTTTTTTCTTATCTGGATGCTGGAAGAAAGAATCTTTATCTTTATGGTTGAATAATAACATAACTCAAATGTGCTTTGAGGCTGGTAATTTTGTATCAAATTGTCCCCTTAATAATTAAAATTCAATCAAAATATTCATTTATTCCTTCATTTTAAAGAAAGCTTGCTATTGTGTATTTGAATTTTCTATTTTGTTTATTGATTTTTGTATCACTAGTCACGAATTAACCTCATATTGAACTAGTGCTATCTATTCTCCTTTTAATCATCTTGTCTTTTTTCCCCCTTCTGCATTATTCCATGCATGACATTAATTTAGATTTTGTTCTTCAGAGGCAGTGTGCCATGGTGTTATTTTGTTAAAAGCAGTGTCTCTGGAGACATACATAGAAGATTTACATGCTAGCTTTATAATGCACTATCCTAAGGAAAACTTAGGAAAGTTGTTTAGCCAATTTGCATTTTAAGATTCATAATCTTTAAAAGGAAGAGACTAGCGTTTTGAAGTATTACTGCGAGGACTAAAAATGGTAATACAATACTAATATCTAATATTTGTTGAATAACAACAATTTATTTAGAAAGTAAATGGTGATTCAATAGATGTTCTCAATTTATTTCCCTAGTTCAACTCTCTTATGCCATTATTTTATCATCTCCTTTTTTATCTTTCGTACTATGGAATTATTCTTAGTAGTAAATTCTTCAAAACACTCAGGAAATCAATTTCAATCTTTTGGAAAGTGTTCTCTTCCAATGGGAATTCTTCATCTGCCTTTTATATTCCTTTTAGCCTCTTTTTAGCCTACTATTGTGTTTACACAATTTTAGGTCATTTATTTTATTTTAATATGTCTTAATGTGACTAACTTGGTCCTGATATTATACTTATTTTGAATGATGTGGGAAAATTCATTCTGACATTTTTCCTATCTTGTCTGGGATTAGTTTGCATTGGCTCAGGCTTCTTTATCTGGGTGAGAAGATCCAAGATGGCTTCCTTCACATATCTGCCTTAGCTGGGGTGGGTAGAGTGGTTGGGGGCTGGTTGGACCTCTTGTCTCCCCTCATAGTCTCTTATTTTCCAGGGTCTTTCTGTATTCACCTGGCTCTGCTCTGCTCTCCACCAGGGCAGTGAGCTTTCTAAAAGGGCAACTGGCTTCTAAGAGCATTAAATCATAAATTGTCTCAACCTTGAAACAGATATTGCCTAGCTTTATTCTATTGGCCTAGCAAGTCACACGGTAAGCCCAGTCATGGCTGATAGACATAGAAACCACTTTGTGATAGGAGGAAAAGCATATTTTTACAAAAATAGAAATAATTGTTTTTCAGTATTTTATGTTCTTTAAGTTCTATAACCATGCTGGTGCATTGTATCAACACATATTTATTGAATGGAAAAATGGATGTCTTCTTCATAATTTTATATAGTTTAAGAATATATTGAAGAACATAAATCTTCTTCTTCTTCCTCTTCCTTCTCTTCCTTCTTCGTTGTCTCCTTTTCCTTACCTGTTACCCCTTCTCCTTCATTTTTTCCTTCTCCTTCTCCCTCCCCCTTTTAATTCTTATTCTTATTCCATAGAAAATATATTGTTATGATAGAGAATGTTAGAATACAGTGTGGGAAATGTTGCCTTATATTATTATTATTGTGAAATATCACATTGCCTTTTAAATACTTACATGGAACACAGCAGAGCCAATGCTCTGATTTGTGTGTTTTTGTGTGCATAAAAAGAATACATATTTCATAAACATAAGGCATACTGATTCAGAATATGTTTAATTGGGAGAGCTAAAGAGCTTGGTTTTTGTTTGTTTTTGTTTTTGTTTTTGAGAGTCCCCTGAGGAATCTCAAAGTTTATTTCTATTTTTCTTTAATCCCTTATTACACATTCACACAAGAACAAGATCTTTTACTGTTGTATAGTCTTTGCAGTGTGGTTGGCTTTCATCTTTGTATAAATATATAAATATATATAATTATAATGCATGTATATAAATTACATTATATATAATTCATTTATAGATATTAATACAAGTAATACACATTAATTGTATACCTATCTCTCTATATATATGTTTATATATACGTGGAAAATATTTATTTTAAGGAATTGCCTTATGCAGTTTTGGAGGCTAACAAACCTGAAATCCACAGGACTAGTCAAGAAGTTGAAGATTCAGGTAAAAATTTGCAGTCTTGAGTCTGAAACCTGGAAATATTGGCAGAATTTTGATATTTCAATCTGAGGCAGAAATTTGTTTGGAAAACATCATTTTCTTTTTCTTTGAGAAAACTCACTTTTTTGTTCTTAGATTATTCAACTGATTGAAGAAAGCCCACCCACAGTATGGGAGAAAATCTGCTTTACTTACACTTTCCACTTGTACATGTTAACCACTAACTTCACAGAAACATCTAGACTAGTGTTTGACCAGGTAATTAGAGTATGAGTAGGTAAACACTACAACTAGTGTTTGATAACATAGTCCAGATAAGTTCACACATAAAACAAACACCATAGTTCCCTTACATTTTGGGTTCATAAAATACATTATCCACTTCATCTATGATATTCATGTTTTCTGATTACTAAGTTTCTGACAAAGAAAGTTCTCAAAATAAGTGTTTTATTTTGTTTGTACAATACCTGTTTTATGTTAAAATCAACTATATCATTAAACAAATGGAATGAATCCAGTAGAAAAGCATTATGGTCACCTTAAATGATATTTGATTAGACCAAAAGTAATCATTAACAAAGAAGAAATAATTCTGTATCATTTTAAAATATATTGGGTTGAAAATATACTATTTCCTAATGTACATACTGCCCTTAACAATTTAATACTTAGTATAGAATAAGACTTAGAAGGTTTACATTAATGATTATTCAGTTCATTTTCAAAGGATAGACATGTATAAATATGTAATAGTATATTTAAGTGATGTCTCAGTCTTTTATCTAATTTGTTATATTTTTTTCATTGCATTATATTGTGTTACAGTAGTTGGCATGTCAGAATTACCTAAATAATATTTTCAGTAGGTGAAATGGCGTAGGACTTCTGAACCTATAGAGTAAGGAGTTCAGTAAATCCTCTTCCTCTAAAAATCAATGCTAAGGGGTGCCTAGGTAGTTCAGTTGGTAACCGTCTGACACTTGGTGTCAGCTCAAGCCATGACATCATGGTTTGTGAATTCGAGCCCCACTGACAGTGGAGAGCCTGCTTGGGATTCTCTCTTTTCCTCTCTCTGCCTCTCCCCTGCTCTCTCTCTTTCTCTCTCAAAGTAAATAAACTTAAAAAATAAATAAAATCAATGCTGAAATTAGACAACAGTGTCAAAAACAATGCTATCAGGATTTTGGAAATCAACCAAAGGTACAGAACAAGTTGAGAAGTGATTATTTGAGGAAAACGACTAAAACTCAGGTGAGAACAGCGACAATGTGCAGTGTTGTATTTCAGACTAGTTCTGCTCCCTTCCAACTATATCAGCTGAAGTTTTGCATCTGAGGCTGACTTGATTTGGAGCTCTATGCACAAAATTCCCATTTCAAGGGTGATGTTAAAAAACAAAAACAAAAACAAAGAAAACCTCTCAATTAAGCAACAAATATTTGGGGAATGCCAACATCGCAGCTCATCCGTGAATGTGGTATCTGTTTGAACAGGCAGCACATGAACGAACTAGCAAGATACTTAACAGAGAGACCTGGGGAACAATATAGCTATAGTGGGACTTGATAAGCTCCCATACATTAGATCCTTGTTAGTTGTAAGTCAGTTAGGAAAATATTGATCTTCTATGAACTTAGACTACACAGTGCCAACAGCACTTTCAATGCCGGAACGTGTGTGTGCGCGCGCGCGCATGTTTTCTCATAATTACAAAGCTCTGCAAGGACTTCATACTTTGAGGCTCTATGTGTCTTAAATACATCTGGTATGTCAGTTAGTGTCCATCACTGAAGTTCTTTGGGATGTTACTCACCAAATGTATCAAATTTAGGGATATGTGCTAATTAAGTTTATTTGAGTGTTGAGTATATGATTATTGTATATACTAGAAAATTGGATCCTGGGGCAATTATTAGTATCCTTACTGATAGGTGCAAGTTTGAAAGTAGTGATTAGAATAAGTGAAGTATGAGAAAGATAGAGATCTAGGTTAAGGAAGCCTGGTTGGCACCACTGGTAACCTGGCAAGGCAACCTATTTTCCCTAGACTTGCAAAATACTACATTTAGCACATAGTTATGAAATTTTTGCTACTATATTTCCATTTTTTTGTTGTTTTGTTTCAATTTTCTCCAATCCTCAGTTAAGTTTGATACAATTACCTGTCAGTGTCATGGAAAAGAAAGACAGAGAAGACAAGGAAAGTCCAGTTTATTCGATGTCAACTTTCTTACTTCCACTAAGGAAGCAGCATCTAATGCAAAACTGTCTAGGAATTCCAAGAAGCAGGTTAATGAAGGGAAAGGCAGAAAAAAGTGTAGAAAAGGGAACACACACACACACACACACAAATAGAAGCAATATCTAAATAGGATATTAAAAATTTATGTGATGTAGTGCCTCATTTTTTTAATGTTCATTTATTTCTGAGAGAGAGAGACAGAGCATGAGTGGGGTAAGGGCAGAGAGAGGGAGACACAGGATCCGAAGTAGGCTCCAGGCTCTGAGCTCTCAGCACCAAGCCCGACATGGGGCTCGAACTCATAAACCCGTGGGGTTCGAACTCATAAACCATAAGATCATGACCTGAGCCAAAGTTGGATGCCCAACTAACTGAGCCGCCCAGGCTCTCCCTATGGTGTCTCATTTTTAAACATACACTGGAAGAAACTCACATTAAGAAACTTAAAAGAGTAGCTAAGGAGTTGAGTACAATGGTTAACAGTAATAATGATCCTTAAGTGTTTACATCTTTTTTTTTTTTTTTAAGTTTAGTTAACATACAGTGGAATATTGGTTTCAGGAGTAGAATTCAGTGGTTCATTACTTACATCCATCACCCAGTGCTCATCACAACAAGTGCCCTTCTTAGCACCCATCACCCACTTAGCCCATCCCTCCATCTGCTTGCCTCTCTCAACCCATAATACCCATAGTTTGTTCTCTAACAATAAGAGTCTCTTGTGGTTTGTTTTTCTCTCTTCTCTTGCCCCCCTTTCCATGTGTTCATCTGCTTTGTTTCTTGAATTCCGTATAAGAGTAAAATCATATATTTGTTTTGCTCTGTGAATACATCTTGTGTCCTGCTTCAAATCATTTTTGATTGCCTTGAGAATACCAGGTTGGAATAGTTGCAATTTGACTGAAGATCCCCTCAAAAATATTACCTTATGTTCTATGTTTTGCACTGGGACTGCTCTTATAGACTATGAGAGAATGCTTAACTACCTAGGTGTGTGCAAACCTGAAAGTGCAAGGTATTAATGCTTCACAGGATGACTTTTGACCAATGATGAATCAGATTTGGTGGCACATTTTCACCTCCTTTATCCCTCAGGAGACAATTCTGTGTCACGTTCTACAGGGGGACCAATAAGACACAGGCTGCCACCATTGGTGCACCCCCAGTTCAACTCCCCAAAAGAACAAGCTTATGACTTGTTTTGTTGTATGTATCAAAACTTGTGGGTTCTTATGTATCAAAACTAACTAGTTAGAAATGACTGGCAATGAAATATGATATTGCCATTATGCACTTTATTTAATACACCAATAAGAGAGGCAATAGGATAGCAATATTCTAAGTAGTTCTCAATTTATGTACTTATTTTTATAAATGTATGCATTTACCTGATTTTTTTCCCCTTTGATCTGTCGTTAAATTCTAGAACAAAATTTTCATTGTCTGATATAGTCTATTTACTCTCATGGATAGTTCCAGAGTACTGAATGGCATATTTATACACTTGTATTAACATGGCATTATAATGGAAGAACAGGTTGGTTTGGCATTGAAGGCTGTGTAGTTTGGAGCCTGTTGTGATAGTAGCTAGTACTGAATTAAGTACTATTTCAGATCTTAACCTCAAAAACCCATAGTGGATGTGTATACTCTGGGTACTTTTTAGATGGATAGGTTGGGAGGAAGGCACAAAATTAGTTCTGGTTGCTTGTTACATGCAAGTCAAACTGTCATTTGCAAGTGTGAGATCTTTCAGATTTTTATACCCATGTCTAGAAACTGGCAGCTACAGTAGCTATTTCATCAGCGTTGAGTCCTGAGTGACTATGATAAGCAGGAAACCCCTAAAGATCTGAAAATCTGTGATAAACATGTAGACTGGTTGAAAAATTAGTATTTGTTCTTTAAAATTGCTAAGATTCTGGTCTAATACTATTGTATAACCCAGACTGAAACACCTGTGCATTTGTTTCTTAGTGATAAACTCTATTTTATTCTTTCACATTGTTCGTAATTATTAGTATGCTTTTGCAAATAAAACTATGAACAAATCACGTATTTCTTTTCTGTTTTGACTTATAGATACGGATTGTCATTTAAACACTTATTTTTTTTTTCCTATAGAGTTGAAGTATTTTTTTTTTCTAATGCAATTATTCAGATTGAATATCTCATTTCAGATAATTTACTTGGTGGAAACCAGTTCACTGATCTTTTCAAACAAATAAGCCAGAAGGTATGGAGATGTATTTGTACATTTTCTAATATCTGAACCCAAAAAGAAGCACTAACATATTTTATGGAATTCAGCCATTCAATTTATGTGTTTATTGTGTGTTGTCATTTTACTGATATTATTTTCCAAAATATGAGTGCTTACAATTCATCTCTCGATTATTTAGTAACTCAAGTCCAATGAATGCTAATGCCCAGGATTAAAATTATGAGTTAGGCTTACAAATAGATTCTTTCTCTTATTATTTATTCAATTTCATTCATGTGACAATAATTATCCCCCAGTCATATTTCTCTAATTTTTATTTAAATGTTCTTTCAGTGAAAGGATACTTGCATTCAAATCATGTATGCATACAATTCAAATCAAATCATTTTCAACCCAAGTGATTACATTTCTTTATACCACCAGCAACAAATCACACTTGGAAGAGAAATAACAAAAAAATGTCAGCAGAGATTCAAACATTTTATAAAATATTGAAAGAAAGAGCCTGCCCTTCATCTAGTCATTTACACAGAATTCACTGAGAATTCAAACTAGAGTTACTTTAAGAATAAATTCAAACCATCTGTTGTTTCATTCAGCATCCATTTTTTTTTTTATTCATTAAAAATCAATTGGTAAGTAGATATATTTTAATTTATATTTTCTGGAAATTAAAACACATTTTATATGATCACCACTGAAAAAGTATTACAAGTGAAATTTCAATAACTGTAATTTATATTCTTTGAATAATTCTAATAGAATAACTTCACAAAAATGAAAGATAAAATCTTCCAAAATGAATATACGCATAGATATTTAAAGGAAAATTAATAGTAAAATAACTGTAATAATTATGAAAAATATAAGTTTAATAATATCCTTATGTTAAGTAAACACTTGTCACATATTCTGATTGTTACTTACATATAAATAAATATGAAGCTTAAGAAAAAATGAATATTAAGATGATTTTTCTCTACAAATAATTTGCTCCTCTTTTTCTGCCTTTGGTTTGAAAATGATTGGGATTTACAAAATGTTCCGATAAAATATTCTTGGACTTTCTTAGCATAATATGACAATATAACATCAGCAAACGCATTATTTTACTTTCTATGATTTTCAAAATGAAACTTAGAATGCATTGTTTGCTAATTTCCTGATGGTAGCCATCAATAAAAATTAGCGTTATGTCTCTGAGAGGCTGATGTTACTTATTTTGGGAATCAGTATAAAGGGATTTGGGGAATTTCTAATATGAATTAATGGGGCTTTTTCTATGGATCTCATTATAGTCCTAAAGTGAGTTGAAATTTAAATCAAGGATAAATAACACATTAGAACAAAATATATAAAGCTCATTAAAATTTAAAGTTTAAGAACTATTCAAAGAATACATAATTTTTATATGAAAGAATAGATTTTTTTCACAATTTTAAGAGCCAATAAATAGAAAAAATGTGTCTAAATTTAATTTGCATATATAATGAACATATACTATTCATTTTTAAGTTAATTTATTTATTTTGAGAGAGAGAGAGAGAGTGCTCATAAGTGGAGGAGGGTCTGAGAGAAGGAGAGACAGAATCTCAAGGAGACTCCACACCATCAGCTCAGAGCTTTATGCGGGGCTCAAACTCATCAACTGTGAGATCATATCCTGAGCCAAGATCAAGAGTTGGATGCTTGACTGAGCCACCCAGGTGCTCCAACATTTACTATTCTTTAAGCTTGAGTCACATTCTGTATATACATTTTGATTTCTGTATGTCTGCTATTAATGGACTGCAAATCATATATACAATAAGGGATTAATATCCAAAATATATAAAGAACTCATATAACTCTAGCAAAAAACCCCAATCTGATTAAAAAATGAGAAGTACTGAATAGATATTTTTCCAAAGAAGATGGACAAATAAACAGGGACAGGAAAAGGTGCTTAATATCATTAATCATCAGGGAAATGCAAACTGAAAGTACAATAAGATATCACCTCACACCTATTAGAACAGCTATCGGCAAAAAGAGAAGAGGTAACAAGTGTTGGTGACAATGTGGAGAAAAGGGAACACTTGCTCGCTGTCGGTGGGAATGGAAATATGGGCCGCCATTATGGAGGTATGCAGGAGTATTAGATTTCCTCCAAAAACTGAAAATAGAACTGCCATATGTTCCAGCATTTCCACATCTGGGTGTCTATGTAAAGGAAATGAAAACAGGATATGGAAGAGATATCTGCACTTCCATATTCACTGCAGCATTATTCACAATAGCCAGGATATGGAAACCACCTAGGTCTTAATCAATGGATAAGGATAAAGAAGACAATATATATAAAATATAGTATAATATATAGTATATTTATACATATATATATATATATATGGAATACTATTCAGCCATGAGAAAGGAGGAACTCCTGCCTTTTGCAACAAAATCATGGACTTTGAGGGCATTATGCTAAGTGAAGAGAGTCGGACAAAGACAAACACTGTATGGTACCACTTACATGTGGAATCTTAAAAAGCTGATTTCAGAAATAGGAAGTAGAATGGTGGTTACCAGGGTCTAAAGAGTGGGAGAAATGAGGAGGTCAAAGGGTACAAACTCTAGGGATGCCTGGGTGGCTCAGTTGGTTAAGCATCCGACTTTGGCTCAGGTCATGATCTCACAGTTCGTGGGTTCGGGCTCTGTGCTGACAGCTCAGAGCCTGGAGCCTGCTTCGGATTCTGTGTCTCCCTCTCTCTCTGCCCCTCCCCTACTCATACTCTGTTTCTCTCTGTTTCAAAAATAAATAAACATAAAAAAATTTAAAGGGTACAAATTTTAGTTGTACAATAGATAATAATGTGCAGCATGGTGATCATAATTAATAATATTGTATGACATACTTGAAAGCTGCCAAGAAAGTAGATGTTTTTTATTTTTTTAATGTTTATTTTTGAGAGACAGAGAGAGAGACAGACTGACAGAGCATGAGAGGGGGAGGGGCACAGACAGAGAGGGAGACACCGAATCTGAAACAGGCTCCAGGCTCTGAGTTGTAAGCACAGAGCCTGATGCGGGGCTCGAGCCCGGGAACGGTAAGATCATGACCTGAGCCAAAGTCGGACACTTAACCAACTGAGCAACCCAGGCACCCCAGAAAGTAGATCTTAAATGTTCTTACCACAAAAAGAAACAGCAGTTAGGTGATGTGAACCAAGTGTTAGCTCATGCAATGGTGGCAATCATTTTGCAATATATAAGTATATTAAATCAACACATTGTACACCTTTAACTTATACAATGTTATATGTCAAGTATTTCTCAATAAAGTGAAAAAAATAATTCCATATGTAGTGTGAAATTTTCAAAACTCAACATTATAAAGTGACAGAATACACCAGAAGTATATACGTATCTACGTTATGTATATATGTAACTTACATTTTAGGAAGAGATTAACAGGATATTTCTCTTCAACTAACATGATGTGAATTGACTTCTTACATACGGAAAACACTATGTGACCTCAGATAGTCTGAAAGTTCAGCATAACCTTTCTGTGGAAAGCACACAGTACTATATTTATATTATAAAAGGAAAACATTTAAATGAGGTGATTTGGTCTCTAAAAAGTAGAAGCAGTTTTGAATATTATTCATATTATGATAAATATACTTTTTTGAAATTTTGTCAGGGCAAAAGAAGTTTAAAAAACTTTGGAATATAGAGAAATCAATTATTTTCCCTTGATATCCAAGGCCAAAACAGGCTAATGTCAAGCAACTAAGGTGTTACCTTTCTGCCACACTGCTGTTTTGCATTTTGCTGTTCCCTTTGGTATGTTTTTCCCTGGTATGCTCCTTTCACAGCACAGTTTTATGCTTCAGATTTCAGCTGAAAAATATTATCTGGAGATTCCTCATCTAAAAGGTCTCCCGTAGAATCTTGAAAATATTACCCCACTTATTACTTTCAGAGCACTCACCTAACTGTAGTTAGTTAACTTTTTGTTTGCCCCATGTTTGGTGCCTCACTCAAATATAAGCCTTATGAGAGCATTGCTGACATATTGCTTAGAACGGTAATTTCTTGCTATATTTATATTTTTTGGTTGAATAAATAAACTTTCATCCACTCCCTGGTTAAAAAATAGGGGGACTGGCTGTCTACATAGATAATATGTGTGACAGAGATTGGACGAGTCCTCTCAAAACCTGTGTCTTCATCCTGGACATATGGGAGACAATACTTCCCATAATTGCAGTTCTCTTGTGGTTCCTTCATTCCTATGTGACTTGCCAACCGACTGTGAGTAGGAGGTATTTACACACTCAGAGGCTTGGTCATAATAGACCGTTTCTATCATAGGTTTTATTTTTGTTTGCATTTGTTTATTTATGTATTTATTTATTATTTTTGAGAGAGAGAGAGAGATTGCAAGTGAGAGAGATTGCATGCGCGCAAGCATGGAGAAGGGGCAGAGAGAGGGAATAGAGAGAGATCATAAGCGAGCTCCAAACTGTCAGCACAGACCCTGACATGGGGCTTGATCTCACAAACTGAGATCATGACCTTAGCCGAAATCCAGTCGGCTGTTTACCAGCGGAGCCGCTCATGCGCTGCTCTGTCAAAGGTTTCCATTGCTCATTGGCCAACTGCATACGGAGGATCCCGCGGGATGATTCTGAGGCAGATCTCAGATGGGGATGATGGAGCCACAAGATACACGTAGCTTGGATTTCTGGATCCTTCCTGGAGAACAGCAGTCCTGTACACACACCTTAATTGTGCTGGACTGTAATGTATATGAGAAGTAGACTTTTATTACATTAATTCGTTAAATTTTGTGGCTGTTCTTAGCCGCTAGGAATTATTATCCTGGCTAATAAAATATGCAATCATACAGAAAGGTTTCCTGGTGAAGAATGTTCAGAAACATGGTGCCAGATATTTAATAATAATCTATACGGTTCAATTCATTCTATTTTGATTGATCGACTTATAAGAAAGCTGTATTAATTTATATGCATAATTAATTTATAAGACTTTTGTTTCTTAGGTTTCAAATGCCTCAGGCAGTTCCTAAAATCGTTAAAAATATAAATTTTAGAGAATTTTAAAGCTGGCTGCCAATTACAAGTACTATGAAATAAAAGTAGAAACTGTAACCATTATACTTTTAATATTTTGACTTAAATGTTATTACATTCTTGGCATGCACTTGCCTGTATAAAATAAGGCTTAATAACACACGAATGTGACCATCATTAATGCAATTCCGAAACCCATACCAAGTGATTAAAGCAACTCGAATCGCCCTTGATCATATTTCTGACCACTTATCAGAAGTGTCTTTACACTGTCATTAGCTCTGCTTCTCCTTTATGATTTTCTATGCCCTTGTCAAGTAATTGCTTCAGAACCAGATCAATGAGAATCTATAAAAGGAATTAAGATCAAACTTAGCTTAAATATCCTTTTCAATGTGGAGCTGTCCTCTCTGACATGAGCATGAAACAATTAATATACACACGTGTTTACCATCCCCCCCATCCAATTCCCTCTGTGGGGCAAAATAATTTAAAAAACTCAGGATTCTTTACAGATTTCAACATAACCTCCAGATAAAGATAAAAATGTGCTTATGGCATCTCAAACTCTACCAGTTCAATGCATTTCCTCGGAAATATTATAAATGTTTAATGGTTGACATGCCTGAAGAAAACGTTCTGCATGATGGGAAAAAAGTAATTAAACCTAGTAGCGGTTTCTTTTGCAAGCTGTCAAGGTGAGAGGCTAGAACTTACAGAACAGCGAATAAGTGCTGTTCAAATATCTACTGAAATTTATTCAGAATCAGTATTCAATATATTCAACTTCAATGACCGCAATTATTGGCTGAGAGCATAGTAAGAGCAGGTACCCATTGGAAGTGGTGCTGTCAGTGTGCTAAGTGCATTTATGGTCTAGTACATACAGTCCACAAAAGAGGGAAAACAAAAAAGTACAGTGTGGAAACATTCTAGAAGATGTTCAAATATGTGCGAAGACCAAATAACATTGATAACGTGGGGCACCTGGGGACACCTGGGTGGCTCAGTCGGTTAAGTGTCTAACTTCAGCTCAAATCATGATCTCAGTTCATGAGTTTGAGCCTGGTATAGGGCTCTGTGCTGATAGCTCAGAGCCTGAAGCCTGCTTTGGAATCTGTGTCTCCCTCTCTCTCTGCCACTCCCTTGCTCATGCTCATCCCTCTCTCTCTCAAAAATAAATAAACATTAACAAATTAAAAAAATAAAAAGCAAACTCCTGAAAAATATTTGTCAGAGTTTTAAACTTATTTGCCTTTGAATTTCTCTAGTTAAAAAAATGTGTGCATTTTTACAGATTCATTAAAACTCTTGTTTTCGTTTTTCACATTCATTGTTATTTTATTTTCCTTTATAGTTCCTTACAGGCCCGCTTCTTAGAACAAAATTATTGTGCACTACCTAAAACCACCAAAACCAAGTCAAGTCAAGTTTTCCTACAGTGGACAAAGCTGTGTTGAGACCTCTTTAGTCAATCCACATTGGTTCAGACAGAGCATGGAATGTTCCAAGAAACTGTCAATTATATTTTGACAGTTTTGAAAAGGTCAGATATTTGATTGAAAAACAAATTGTCAAAATTGTTTTTGGAAACGTGATTTTAAATACCATATATGAATAGTTTTAAAAATTGTCTTAAAGTAGCACAATTTTATTTGAAATGAAAATAACTTATTGCCACTCTTGAGTCAAATTTATAAGAGCTGCTTCTGGTTTAAAAGTGGAGAAACACATGGCAAAGTGGGACAACTTTATATAATCATCTTATGCTGATCAGAATTCAACTGAATAACAGATTTCATTAGGCTCACACCTTTTAGGTAAAACTTATGATGTTTTTGCTGTCGGAGTTTTGGAAACATTTCTCTTTTAAAATATGACATATCAAAGATGTTTTTCATTAACATAATTTATATCCTTTTCCTATTAATTATGGAATGTAAAAAATAGTTTCAGTGTATATGTATTTATTCTCTTTTAAAACTATTTTAGTTCAGAGAATAAGCTGAGAGTTGATGGGGGCTGGTGGTGTGGGTAGGTCAAATGGGTGACGGGCATTGAGGAGGGCAGTCTTCACGATGAGTACCGGGCGTCATATGTAAGAGATGGATCACTGGGCTTTCCTCCTGAAGCCCAGACTACACTTATGTTAACAAACTTGAGAATAAAAAAAAAATAAAAAAATTAGTTAAGTCATTAAGCACAGTTAATATACATATTTACATCTATTTTCTTTTTGGCCTTGTATATTTCTGAAGAAATGTTACGAGGTTCATATCATTTTTATGTAAGACAAGATATATAGTTTGGGATAGAATGAGAATTAGAGTAAGAGGTTCTGAGTTACATTTCTTGCGTTGAAATAGAGGTACTCCTCATGCTGAAACTGTTACATTGGGAAAGCTATTTAACCTTATTAAATACCAGCCTGCTTGTATGAAATCGATGATAAGAACAACTCTAGAATTGTGCCCAACAGATGAAATAATCTATGCAAAACACATAGCACAGTACTTGGCAAGGAGAGGATTGGTAATCATCAATCAACACTAAGAGTAGTATAAGAAATAATATGGTAAGTATTTAGGGGTGCCTGGGTGGCTCAGTCGGTTGGGCGGCCGACTTCAGCTCAGGTCATGATCTCGCGGTCTGTGAGTTCGAGCTCCGCGTCAGACTCTGTGCTGATGGCTCAGAGCCTGGAGCCTGCTTCTGATTCTGTATCTCCCTATCTTTCTGCCCTTCCCCTGTTCACGCTGTGCCTCTATGTCTCTCAAAAATAAATAAAACATTAAAAAAAATTATAAAAAGAAAAGAAATAAAGTATTTAATGCCAGAGAAACTATTATCAAGAGACACAAATATCACTTATTTATTCTTAGGCTAATGATATTTTATTATAAACAAAATATCATTTATTTCATTTTGACCTATATATTAAAGAGAAATACTAAAAGTGTACTTAGGAGTTAGTAACGTTATACAATTTAAGGACTAAGTAGAGTAAATGTAAAATCTTATAATAGGAAATTAAGAATAAATGCTTCATATCTGATACATGTATTTCCTCTATTACATATAATATTCTCACAAATGCATTATTTTCTCAGTCATAATTCTGTCTTGTTTTCATTTTTGGTGGTGGGGAGAAACCTGAAAAATGTATTATTTTATTCATGTATTCCAAAATACTATCCTTTATGCCATTTGTATATTTTCGTGCATTTAGTTAATCTGAATCAAATTTTATCTGTTCACAATTGATTTCGTGATGTATTTCCATATATTGCCTACCATAAACTTGGCTATTCACTACTTGCATCATTCAACACAGTTTATTTTTTGACATGTTTGGATTGCCTTTCACACGTTAGCAGAAGATCACACTTTGGGAATTTGAAAGCACTAATGAGTGCAATTTCTTCTCACTTCTGAATTTTGAAACAATTGAGAGATCCAGGGAGATGAAGAGTAAAATATCAGCTTTATACTAAGAATTCAGACAATGTGTTACAGGAACGTTCATGTTGGTTAAATATGACGCCTTCCAAATACCATAAACATATCCTTCCTAAAATCCTTCCTGCCCCTCCAAATTTAAATGCTTTTAAATATTAAAATAAAATATTAAATTAAAGGAAATATATACCTGAATGCATCCTGACTGTGAGCAGTGAAAACCCAGGAGTTGCTGGGCCACCCATGCTTCCTTTGTGAGAACTGAGAAAGGCGGAAAAAACTCTGGTAGCATTCAAATGGGGAAGTATATTTTCTGGAAAGAATAGAAGAGACTTGATACATTTTTGACTATCATATGGATCATTAACCTGATTAGCAAGAGTATTGTTATAGAAGCATTTTTCATTCATTTGATAATGTATTTGTATGTGACTTGATTACAATAAATAAATACATAAGTAAAGACAATGGTAGCCAACCACAAAAAGCAGAAACCATAACAGAAATGTTATAAATTAAACTACGCTAAAATTAAGAAATTTTAATGAAGTTTAATTAGTACATATCTTTTATAGTATGGTAAAAAAAAACTATTTCACTCTTTCTCAATTATAATCCATTTTCATACATTAGTCCCAATGATCTAAAAATAATTCATACTCATTGAAGACCTGCAAGCTAGAACTTTTTTTTTTTCCATCCCCATTCAGTTCTTTTCGGTTATTTGCTATATTTCTGTTTAGTTTCAATTCCTCAAACTCTACGTCCTCAAGCAAGGATTTTCCCTTACGTACATTTTCATTCCAGCTAGTACTTTCTGTTCTGTTTGCTTGGATCAAATCATGTAGATTTTCGGGTGGTAGGTAAAATGCCACTTTCTTTGAGAAACCAACTTTCACAACCTAATTGAAAGCAGGTTTCTTTTGCCATCATCTTTTTACAACTAGTATTTTTAAACGTTTGCTTAGCCTTATAAACTATAAGCCTCATGTGGTTCTAGTTACCTCTAATGGCTCAATATCTAGAGTACATGAAAAATAGCAGTTACTTGAAAACAACTTTGTGAATGAATGAATGAATGAATGAATGAATGAATCTGCTCAACCCTATCTCCAATGCAAGCAGCAAAGGTAATTCATCTTTATTTTTTTAATTAGGCTACTAAAATAAATCTAAATATTTTTTGCATCTACTTTTGTAGTAATCCATTTTTCATCTCCACTTTACTAAAAAAACACATCTTGCAAAATGTCAATTTGATCTTAATCACGTCTCTTCTCTAAAATCCTCCATTATTTTTATTGTATTTAATATAAAGATAAAAATACCCACCATGATGTACAAGATACTACATGACAGGTTCTGGGTCAGGTCAGATTTTCTTGTATTTGTTCCCAGGTCTTTTGACTAGAATTTCACGAAACATCATTTTTTATCAGACTTAGCTTATTTCTGCTTCAAGAACTTCACATATGCTGTTTTCTATGCCTGACCACAACTTCAACCCTTAACATTAATGTTAATAATCCTTTTAATATTAATAATCCTTGAAATTTCAGCTTAAATTTTACTATCTCTGGGGGGAGTGGGGGGCTCCCCAGGGGAAATAAAATGCATCATTCCATTATATGAACGTGGTAGTTAAAAATACAATAGTTGGTTTAACATATGTTTTTCCCCATAAAATTATATGCCGCCTAAAGACAGGTCATGGTTCACCATACACATTATTACAGTACTGTACCAGGCACATGGTACCAATGGACATTTTTCATAAATTAACAAATGATTAAAGAAAAATAAAATTTGTGCTGTTAGGTGAGATTGTTAAAAGATGGTCTATTGAATGATTCATTCAATTATTTATTTGATATTTATGAGTATTTAAAATATTAATCATAAAATATTATAGGTCTTATATTCATCATAAATAAATCTTTAGAAAAGCCTACTAGGATTCGGAAACTGTTCTAAGCACATGGAATGCCCTAAGGTAAAAGACAAAATGTCTGACCTTTGGATCGCTTATATTCAGGTAGGGATAATACATAATAAACAGAATAAACTTAAAAATATATGGTATGATGGAAGATAAATGCTAAGAAGGAAAAAAATTGGAAAAGGCGAGGTGTTGAGCAGTGTTCTCCATGTATTGAGAAAAACCCAAATCTTTCTAATAGGGACAAGAACATAGGCATTGTAGACATATGCTCTTGCCCTAATTAGTTATTCCTCCTATTCGTTGACACCATAGAGACTTTGCTGAACCTTATTGGAGACTATCTGCTGTAATCGTTCTGACGTTAATGAGGCCTTTTTTCCCTTTTATTTTAACCTTGAAGACTTTACCATGAGCAGTGAAGAGAACACTGAAAGGAAACCTTTCAAAGTAAGCCTTCATGAAACAAGGATCTCTGAGGCAGTGTAATAATTATTTAGGGTAAGTTGACTAAACTTCCATAGTGTTCTTGTATAGTTTTTGCAGGCTGCTACCTGTTTGATAGCCGAAGATAATAGACTCCCCTCATTTTCCATAGGTGATTTGATTTGCCAAGTTGTACCTGGATGAAGATACAATGTATAAGAAAAAAAATAATTACTTTTAGAATCAAGGAAGCCATACTCTCATTTCAGCTGCTTAACTTTTGCAATGTATCATCGTCTCTGGGTGTCTATTACTCTTACCGTTTAATTGCCTACCTCACACTTCATGAGTATTCAAAAAAGTCATGTGTTTAGACCTCATTAGCTAATTTTAAAGTGATAAAGTAATAAATAAATGTAAATTGATATTTATCACTCTTACTGAACCCTTTAAATGTACACAACTAAACTATATTTTAAGAAAATATATAATTGGAAGTTTGGGGTTATTAATTAATGCCTGTACATCTAAAATTTTTTCTCTGAAGAATTATCTGAGCCTACTTGTGTTGTTAGGAATGATAACTTGAATTCTATGTATATATTAATATAACATTTTATATTGAATTAAGCGAATTATGAATACTTTAAAGATATCTTCAGGATAGAATGAAAGAGTGTTTGAGTTTGTAGTCTTTGGGGATGTTTCAATATTTGCCAAATTCAAGTTATTCCTTGAAGTTTTCAATGATTAAGCAATACATATTTGAGAAAAAAAAACATTTTTATAATCCTTAGAAGCTTCACTTTAAAGAATAGTGATAATCTTTGAAGGTTTACTGAAACACCAATATTTTATTTTCTTGAATTCCGAAATGCGATTTCCAGCCAGACGCATATGTTTAATCAATATCTCATTGTCATTGTATTTTTCAAGAATCTGTGAAATTTCCTACCTATTCACTGGATCCTGAAATCATTAGTTTCACTCTGAAACCATGGAAACTACTGAGTTCCTATAATCCCTTGTTCTTCATCTGCTTTTATAAAACTCTGTTAGGCATAGTGTGAAAGTATGCTGGTTACTATAGACGTGATTTGTAATTTATTGATACCCCTTTACCATGTAAGAACTAAGTAGCACAATATTAGTTTTAAATAGAGTCATTTCATATAAAACATAAGTGTATCTGTATGTTATTATGATTTTCTTTACTTATAAACATTATGCTATTGTTTGCACTTGGTGGCTGAGAATTTTCTTGGCCTCTGTTAACAGAGGGTTCACACTGGCAATCCTGAACTTATCAGGATAGTATCAATCCCAATTCCTTTCATTCTCACAAGAGGAGGAGGCTAAATGAATAGTTTTCCAGGTATAGTTATTTCTGTTCATACAGAAAGTAACTAACTATCCGTTATCCTGCGCAAGACTGACAATGATAAAATATCTCTCAAAACACATGATTGGGGGTAGGTAAGGTGAGTATTATCTGATGGACTACAGCACAATAAAGTGGTCATATTGGTTTAATTACGTGGTCTTTTCTGTGAACGTGGTAGAGACTGCGTTCCCACCCTGTGTTCAGTTCACTAGAGTCACTAGAATATGTTTCCCTCCCTGTGCTCTGATTGGCTGGTACCTTTCCTCATGATGTTTCTTTCGTGTGGACGCCTACTTCCACTTGTAGCTTATGAAAATTGTTGACGTGATCAAACGTGGCAATAGAAGTCAGAGGTTAAGTATGTGCTTAGTAGTCAGAGACTGCTGGAGCTCGAATCCTGGCTCTGCTACTAATTTGGTATATGCTGTTGGGAGAGTCACTTAACCTTTATCAGTATGATTTCATCTGATGCTGTATGTCGCTGTATGTGTGAAGCCACTCTACAAATGCAAAGTATTTTAACTGTCTCGTATAGAGTAAGTGTCCTGTTACTGCTGGCTATTGTTTTGAAATATTGACTATTGCATCTTTCCTCTCCTTGGCTTTCCATTTAGTACTAGTTCAAGTGCTATCTTCTCTGTTATTTTACAACATTCTTCAAAAAATTACTTTTCTCATCTATTGTTTCGTAGCACTCATACTGTGTAGTTATGACACTTAAAATGATGGGTCAGAGTGAGTTGTATGTGTTTATTTCTACTAATCTGTGAGTTCATGAGAGCATAAAGTTATTTATTTCCACTTTCACTGAATTTGTTACAGAGTTTGCTTACGATAACATCTTAAAATATTCGTTGAAAAATAAATTTAAAAAATGCATATAAATATAATTGTTTGAAGGATTCCTTTTAAGAAAATAATTTAGTTACGTGTGATGGTGTTTTATTTGCTCACTTAATGAATGATTAACTGTAATGCACTTAATACTATTTCAGTATCTGAAAACTACAAAGAAATTTAATTTTAGCTACAGATGTGTTCCCAAGACATATTTCAAATTCCTCTCATTACTAATTTCTTTGTTAATTTCAGTAATTTTACATGTGTATCCTCATTAGGGTCTCATAAAATTCTGTGTTTAACAGAACAAGGTATTGTTAGTCCTAATTTTTAAAATGAAATGATGAGTTTAGAGAAGTTAACTGACATGTTCACAGTAAAAAAAAACTAGGCAAGATAATTGTAAGTTCAAAGCCTATGCATTTTACTTATTCACCAAAGGTTGTTGTTTTTTTTTTCTACTCCACTTACTGTTCTGTTTGTGCTCCAATATGAACTTAATTCAAATAACTCACATGCCACTTTTTATCATTTTAACCTAAGTGACTTTATGCTCTTCAGAGTGAGCATTGAAAAACAAAGAACTAGGGTAATCAACTCAAAGCTCAAGTTATGAGTTTGACAATGGCTCTTCTTATTCTTATTTTATTATTTTTAGGATGCCTTCAAATATTTTCATGTAAATTCCATTAATTCCTTAGGCAAGTGAGAACAATTTTCATCTCTATCACTGAGCAGTGCTTTCATCAGATAACTTTGGCTCTCCTTGTGTTTCCTCTTTTAAAAACTTTATAGTTCCTCTAAATATTTCCACGGAGACACATGAATCTTCATGGAAATAAGCACGAATAACAGATGCACCATTGATCTGTGCTCCTTCAGATAACTTCCAAGCCAATTTAAGAAAAAGATTTTTTTATTCCACTCAAATTTAAAAGTGTATATATGTTACTTTGTATTAAGGGAAGTATCAAGTTCAAATTTTTTTTTGAAAATCATCCAAACACTTTACTTTTTTATTTATGTAATATTTTCCCTTCATCCCTGAGAAGATTTGTAACTGGAAATGTAACTAGTTTTTGTCAACAAAGGAATTGAAAATTGAATTCTTCCTCCACAAACAGCCAAATGTGTTTATGATTTTCATGAAAAACAATAAGAACTAACTCTTTATTCCTTGTACACTTGTTAGAATTTTTTTCATTATAGAATGTTTACATTAAAAATGTAAGTAGGGGATATAAATAGATTAGCTATCTTAAAAATAAAGGCATTTACATGCTAACATGGATGGTGAACAATGTCTTCTCTTGCTCAATATAATAATAAATGAGAAATATGTAAATCTGCTGAAGAAATTTACTTAGATACAGGAAATATAAACTATTTCTGTTATGTTATTGATGAATTTGCCAAAACTAGAAAACCAACAAGGCCATCATTAAAGCAAAAACAATAGTAACAAAGACAGCAAAAGGAAACATTAAGTCAAAGTCAGGGCTGTGTTGGAGTCAAATACCAGTGTTAGCATTAGGGTTGATGACAACAGAGTTTGCTACTGATATGGCTATGTAAGTTCCTATTGGAGAGACCCTCCTGCTGATAATGACTACAAATTTTGGACAAACAAACCTGACTTCTCCCTCCACCCTCTCCCCCCAAATACTGAAGACATTGGAGAGCAACAGAAAGCAGGTATTTATAAATAGAAAACGGCTTGAGATAAATGTCTATGGTTATTAACCATGGTCAGCAATGTGAGACTGGCTAGATCTCTGAGACATAGCCCACTGTTTTTGTGACCTAAAGAATCATACTCAAAATGGAGGTAACCAGGCTTGTTGGATCATGTAGGGGACACATAAAGGAAAGAATCAAGAAGATTCTGACAAAAATCTCTCACTGGCTACTGAAATATCTATGTTTGGGGCAGACTCCAAGTAGCACAGCTAAGAATAAAATAATCGAACCCAGGTTTGACTTGTCACTCAAAATACAGAGATTATAGCTTGAGACAAGCAAATTAACAGTTTCATAGAACAAAAGAAGCGGGGCACCTGGATGGCTCAGTTGGTTAAGGGTCCGACATGGGCTCAGGTCATGATCTTGCTGTCCCTGAGTTGGAGCCCAGCACCGAGATCCGTGCTGACAGTTCAGGGCCAAGAGCCACTTCTGATTCTGTGTCTCCCTCTCTCTGCCCCTCCCCGGCTCATGCTCCCTCGCTCGCTCGCTCTCTCTGTCTCTCTATCTTTCTCTCTCTCTCAAAAATAAACATTAAAAAAGAACAAACGAAGCAATTAAATAAATGCCCAATATTCTCTCAAGCAATATAACATCCTCCAGATTGTCTAAGTATAGTATCCTACTACATGAATGCAATCCAGATCATTAAACATATGAAGAAACAAAAAATGTTGATTATTCCCAAGACAAAAACAGAACCAAACAAAACAAAATTAGCTGCTACTACTTTTTAAATGACCTAGTGGTTAGTAATATATAAGGAATAGTTGATAATAGTTCAGCTATTATTATTATGCTCAACGATAGAAACAAAATTTGCTTGAAATGAAAAATATTACACATAGAAACTGTAAAAATAAAAATAATTAATGGCATCAGGAGAAAGGTTTACCCAAGCAATTGTGGAAAAGTAGAACTTGAAATGCCCAGTTAAAGTTAGGATGTAATTTCATGTTCATTTACAGGGTGAGATAAAAAGTAAATTTACCTATGGAAACAGTAATCTCAACATAAAATGTGCAACTTCATACCAATATTAGGTAGAAAAAAATATAATCATGTTTCTCTTCCTTGAACATAGGCCAAAGATTATTTGTATATGGTATTCAAATTTATAGAGCCAGAGTCATTAAAAAATTGCAAAGATAAAAAAGTAAATAAATAAATTTTCCATATTTTCATCCCCTTATGGTCTTAAAATACACATAATTTCTTTTCTAGACTAATGTATTAAGAATATTCAAGACCATTACAGGGGTGCCTGGGTGGCTTAGTCAGTTAAACATCCAACTTCAGTTCAGGTCATGATCTCCTGATTCATGGATTTGACCCCGATGCCAGGCCCTGTGCTGACAGCTCAGAGCCTGGAGCCTGCTTCAGATTCTATGTCTCCCTCTCTGTCTGCCCTTCCCCTGCTTGTGCTCTCTCTCTCTCAAAAACAAAAAATGAACATTAACAAAAATAATAAAAAAGAATATTCAAGACCATTAAAAATAAGAGTGGCACCTCAGATATCAATGATTATTATAAATTGTAATATTTGAGAGATTTTGATATGTGCAATGGTAGACAAATAATGAATCAAACAGAAATAAAAGAATAATATATGAGGCACCTGGGTGGCTCAGTCAATGTTAAGTGATCAACTTCAGCTCAGGTCATGATCTCACAGATTGTGGGTTCAGGTCCTGTGTTGGGCTCTGTGCTGACAGCTCAGAGTCTAGAGCCTGCTTCAGATTCTGTGTCTCCCTCTCTGTCTGCCCCTCTCCCACTCATGCTCTGTCGCTCCCTCTCTCTCTGCCTCTCCCCCAGTTGTGTTCTGTCTCTCTCTCTAAAACAAATAAACATTAAAAAATAATAAAAATAATGATACTTTTACTTGGATCCATGATATATCACAGATGTAACATTGCAAATCATTGGGTAAAGAATTGACTAAATAACAAGTAATTCTGGGACATTTAATTGTTCATGAAAAATATGTGGACATTAGCTCATGCTGTTAAGAAAAGGATTTAATAAAGTATTAAATATGAGAATCGTATTTCATATTCTATAAAAATATAGTAGAGCATTATTATGACCTTAGGAATGGAATCTCTAACATTGTGATAAAAATAGGGGATATAATTATAACCTTAGGACATGAAAAGAGTTTAAAATAAGACATAGATAACAATAGATTAAGTAATTTATCTTTACTATAAAAAAATATTTATGGGCACCTGGGTGGCTCAGTTGGTTAACTGTCCAACTTCAGCTCAGGTCATGATCTCACAGTTCATTTGTTTGAGCCCCGTGTAAAGCTCTGTGCTGACAGCTGAGGCAGCCTGGAGCCTGCTTCGGATTCTGTCTCCTTCTTTCTCTGCCATCTTTTTCTAGATTTTGTTTCGTTAGTGTTATTATTCACCATTTGAAGTTCACTGTGATGATTTTGGTCATTCTAAGGAATTATTTACCTTACACATAATTTTATATTCTTAGGTTTGTATTTTTAACAGAAGATCTTCTAAATTGTATAAGGGTTAGGCCCCTCAAAATCTGTATAGACTAGGGCACCTGGGTGGCTCAGTCGTTTAAAGCGTCCGATTTTATCTTTGGATAAAGAAATGGTACGATGGAATACTGTTGAGCCATGAGAAAGAAGGAAAGACTGTTTTTCACAACAACATAGATAAAACTTGAAGGCATTATGCTAGGTGAAATAGGCAGAAAAAGAAAGACAAACACTCCAATGATATCATTTATATGTAGAATCAAAATAGTTAAATCACAGAAATAGAGAGTAGAAAAATGGTTGCTGGGTGTGGGGGAAACAGGGAGAAGTTGGTAAAACGGCACAGACTCTCAGCTATAGGATGAATAATGTCCGATAAACTAGTGCACAAAATGGTGACTATAGCTGATAAGACTGTATTACAAGACCGAGATTTGTTCAGAGAGTAGAACTTAAATGTTCTCACACATACAACAAAGATCAAAATGTGAAGTGATGGCCGTGTTAACTTAGATATGGAAGGAGTCCTTTCATAATGTATATGTATATTATATCATGATTTACACTCTAAATATCATTTTATTTGTCAAATATAAGCTTAAAAAGAATTATGAGGGAATATTAAATAAATAGTCCTGATATTTTTTTTATTGGGGGGGGGCTAAGATGTGGTTTATTAGGAGGATCATTGATTTGCTTCATCCCTCAAACACAGCTTGATAACTGTCAAATCATTCTGAATACTAACACGACTGACCCAAGGACTGATAGAACAAACTGTATGACTCGAGGGAGAGAAGAGATCACTTTGAGGAAGATAGGAAGTGCAGAGACTTGGTTTGAGGGAGAAACAGGTCACAGGTGCTGTGGAGGGGAGGGAGCCAAGGTCACAAAGAAAGCGAACAAAGAGGGGCCATAGGGATACGCACAAGGAGAATACTTCCCCAAAGCCATCGGCTGGGAAAATGAGAGCAGCTAAATTTTGTGTTTTTGCAACCAGGAGGGCTCAAAGACTGGAGATCTAGAGGTTTACAGTGTGGCTGGGACAGAGCCTTGAGGAAGCTGTCCTACTCCTGGAGAGAAGGCAGGAAAACACCCCCTGGGCAGACTGTGCCATCTGAGGATCCCCTAAGAGGCACAGGAAGAGACGGTACTTTCTGGAGTGCATCTGTGAGAGGCCTTATTGCCGCTGGGGACAAAATAATCAGTGAGCGCCATACCAGCCTCTGCTCCTCAGCATAAACCAACTATAGTGACATCACAGCCCCAAACGTGGCTGCCTAATCTGCTTACGCCAAGTGCCAACCACCTGTGCTCCACTACTGCTCCTTTTCTTGGGTAAGTGTGCCCAAGGACAAAAGTGCAGTGGGCCTCTTCTCCAGAAGACCAGCACAAACTCCCACACACAGCACACCACCAAAGAGTTCTGTGAAGCTTCAGTTCTTTAACAAGCGGACCGGAGCACACCTAGTTAAAACTCACCACACTCTGGCAAGGCCCATACACTGCCCAGTGTAGCCAAGGAGAAATTGCAAAAGACTGACCTAAGAGATAGAGGGGCCAAAACACA
Source organism: Paguma larvata (assembly GCA_030068075.1). Classification (NCBI taxonomy): domain Eukaryota; kingdom Metazoa; phylum Chordata; class Mammalia; order Carnivora; family Viverridae; genus Paguma; species Paguma larvata. Next base: position 87,207,228 of record CM057823.1, read on the forward strand.
GCAGCAGAGTACACACAGCATGCCAGAGACACTTCTAGATGTGCCAGGCCCTGGCAATTATATGACCTCTTTTTCATAAAGCTATTACTCTCCAGAGCAGCGAGGAACAATGAATGAAGCCTAAAATCAGCATAAGAAGAGAAATAGTAAACATTAAACAGAAATAAATGATATAAAAACAAAACAAGCAAACAAAAACCAATACAACAGATCGATGAAACCAGAGCTGGTTCTTAGAAAACAATAATACAACTGATAAAATCCTAGCCAGACTTATCAAAAGAGAGAGAGAGAGAAGAGAGAGAGAGAGAGAGAGAGAGAGACTCAAATAAAATCACAAATGAGAGAGGATAAATCACAATTAAAAACACAGAAATAAAACAATTATATGACAATATTATGAAAAATTATATGCCAACAAATCAGGCAATTTGGAAGAAATGGATAAATTCCTAGAACATATAAACTACTAAACCTGACACAGGAAGAAATAGAAAACTTGAATGGATTGATAACTGAGAAATAAATGGAATCAGTAATCGAAACTCTCTCAACACACAAAAGGCCAGGGCCAGATGGCTTCACAGAACACTTTAAAGAAGAGGTGGGGCGCCTGGGTAGCTCAGTGGGTTAAGCATCCGACTTCAGCTCAGGTCATGATCTCATGGTCTGTGAGTTGGAGCCCCGTGTCGGGCTCTGTGCTGACAGCTCAGAGCCTGGACCCTGCTTCAGATTCTGTGTCTCCCTCTCTCTCTGCTCCTCCCCGGCTCGGTCTCTCTTTCTCTCTCTCTCTCTCCCCAGAAAAAAATAAAGCATTAAAAAAAAAAAAAAAAAAGAAGAGGTAGTGCCTATTCTTCTCGAATTATTCCAAAAACTAGAAGGAAAACTTCCAAACTCATTCTATGAGGCCAGCATTACCCTGATTCCAAAACCAGACAAAGACTCCACTAAAAAAGAGAAATGTAGGACAATGCCTCTCCTGAACATGGAAAAAAATTTTCAACAAAATTCTAGGTGAGTACATGAGAAGAATCATTCACCACAATCAAGTGGGGTTCATATCTGGGTGGCAAGTGTTTTTCAGTGTTCACAAGTCAATCAACACGATACGCCACATAAATTAAAAAAATAAGGTTAAGAACTGTATGATCCTCTCAATAGATGCAGAAAAAGCATTTGACAAAGTATAGCATCGATTCTTGATAAAAAGCCTAAACAAGGTACAGATAGGCACAACATACCTCAACACTATAAAGGCCATATATGAAAGACCCACCACTAAAATCATCCTCAGTGGGGAAAAACTGAGAGACTTTTTTCTAATCAGAAACAAGACAGGGACGTCTACTCCTACCTCTGTTATTTAAATAGTACTGGAAGTCTTAGCCTCAGTCATCAGAGAATGAAAAGAAATAAAAAGCATCCAAATCAGCAAGGAAGAAGTCAAATTTTCATTATTTGCAAATGATTTGTTACTTTATTTAGAAAATCCAGAAGACTCCACCAAACAATTGGTAGAACTGACCCATGAGTTCCAGAAGTTTCAGGATACAAAATCAAGATACAGGGATCTTACTAGCGGGAAGGTCCAGGGGGAATGGATTAAATGGGTAAGAGACATTAAGAAAGACACTTGGGTGATGAGCACTGGGTGTCGTATGTAAGTGATGAATTGATAAACTCTACAACTGAAACTACTATTACATGGTATGTTAACTAACTGGACTTTATATATTTATTATCTATTTATTATTATTATTATTATTATTATTATTATTATTATTATTATTTAGAAAGAGACAGAGAGAGTGTGGCCTGTGGGGGAGGGAAAGAGATAGAGAGGAAGAGAGAGAGAGAGAGAGAGGGAGACAGAGAGAATCTTAAGCAGTTTCCATGCTGACACAGAGCCTGATTCCATAACTCTGAGTTCATGACCTGAGCTGAATTCAAGAACTCACTGAGCCACCCAGACATCATTTTTAAATAAAACTTGAAAAGGAAAAAAATGTTGTTGGGTTCCCTAAGTTATTTTTTTTTCATTTTCATTAAGCATTTATCATGGATAGGGAGAAGAAGTACAAACATATAATTTCTAAGTTCTAAATCCCCAAAATAGTTCTTTTTCATAATTTATAATGTTAAGCCAGCAATGTATTTCATTTTACTTAGTTTATTTATCTTTTGTTTTATTCTTTCTCCATATTTTGCTATGTCAATGACAAAGCAACACTTTGAAAGTATTGGGTTGAATATTTTTGAAAGGAAAGTTACAAAATAATGTAGCTTAGTTTTAAATAGAAAAATTGAATGGCAAGTAATAAGCTTTCATTACTAGATAAGCACCATAATACCGCCTACCTTGAGCTAGAAGAATATTGACATCCAAAGTTTTAATTATCAAAACTTAAAGATGTTTGTGCTTGGGAAATAGGTGTTTCTTTGCAGCGATACAATAAATGAGATTTTGAGCTGTGACTAATAAACATTTAATAATGATTATATTAGACTTCATTTTCCTTTGAGTGTTCTCTTGATGTGTACAATCTAAAACAGGTGCCAGATTATTCTACAGATACCAGAGTTTAATAATTTTTTCTGAGCTTGACATTATTCATCTAAAATCAGGCCACTTGTACTGCTGTAGCTTTGGAAAATGTAATTAGGAGTTAGGGAATTTGAAGTGCAAGTAATATAATATAGTTCACTCATGATGAAAAGTTATTTAGATGTATTATGTTGAAATATGAATATTATAAATTCAATGTTCTGTGATTTCAAAATAATTTATTAGAACAGGGAGAGGCACGTCTGACCAAAAAAGAAAAACAAAAAACTTCTAAAGACTTTTGCCTCAAGAAGTTTTGCAAACTTGGCAATTCAATCTTCTGCTTCATCTTTTAAAACCATAGTAATAGAAATGATACCTATTACATTATCGATAAAACTCTTGTTAAAACCACAAAACCTCAGTTCTTGCTTCATCTTTCTCTACTTTTTCCTTTAGTCTTGAAAAAATTATATCTTCAAAAATATTTTCTTAAGAATATTAGAATTAGCTGTATTTTAGTCCCTGTAATTTTCTGTCTTAGCATAGGTGTTGGAGCTGTAACTGGAGAAATTTCTTATACTGGAATCACGTTTTTACCTGTTTGTAGTCCAGTCTCTATATCATCTCCAAATCTCATCTCTGAGTGAATATGAAGCTAGCTTGCTAATAAAGGAGACACTTCTGAATGAAGCTTGACTTCTCTTTTACCCTGTGATTTGTGTTCTTTATGTTTCAGACCTATGTTTCCCCACCATTGTAGGAGGTGGTAGCTGTAATGATCATCGGTGATCTCTACAAAACTTTCTTTCAGACAATTTCCAGGCTTCTCTCAAATATGCCTGAACAATTGCATCTTCCAAGACATCATGGTCTGTTACAACAGAGTCCATATATTTCAAGTTCTGTTAGTTTGTTTATTTGTTTTTGATTTTAAATCCATAACTTCTTATCAGTCAGCATGTCCTGCTGTGAAAGTCGTGGTAGATACCTTAGTCCTTCCTTCTAAAGGTGGTCTTTATTCTATTTTCTTTTCTTAGTTCTTCATATACTAGTCAGAGCAACATATTCTGTCTCATTGAATCCTCTATCCCCAAATTAGTTCTACCGATCCCTTGAAATCTTTTGATTTCTTGAACCCCATTTTGGTTATTATGGATGTTTGCAATTCCTGTTGCAAGACAGAAGATTTTGAGTAATATGTCTCTAATCTTTCCATCCTTTTTACAAAAATTTTAATGTCCATAGGAGTACTAAAAGAAAGTCTGTGCTAAGTGTTAAAATTCCAAAGCCTTAGAAAACAATAGATCATTTACATGATGCTATTTTTCTCAAAGAAATGAAAGAAAATCTTGAGTCATGCCTGCTAGGCCTAGGTAATCTGGGAAGCTGCCCTGAAAACAATATTTCCATGAATTGTTAATATCCTGACTTTCATAGATTGTGGGGAGAAAGTAAATATATTTGTGCTCTAGTTACAATCCGTTCTGCGTGTATAAATCATGATGTATAATTATATTAGATTACAAATAATGTCTAGCTATTGATAAACATTCGTTCGTACTTAAAGTGAAAAATACTTTTTAAAATTTACATCGCTTCTCTAATTCATTGCTTTTAACAAGATTTTATTCATGAAGATATCTATTCATGAAGAGTAGACGATTAAAATTAAGGCTGCATTTAAAAAAGTTTTGCATCTCATCCCAACTCCAGTGTTGCCTATCTTTCATTACTGTAAAATGATGCCTTCTCCCAAAATTTAGGGTTTTACTTTAACAAATCATTATGTATTATTTTTAAAGTCAGTCACTGCCTTTCACAGATCAATTACAAATACAAATATTCTTTTACATATCTAGAGATTATATGTATTGGTTTGGGTACAAATATGGCATGTTGAGGTATATTTTTAAAGCATTAAGATGTGAAAACTTTACTTAATGTTCACTTTCTTCAGATCAGAGTTATCAGCATTAAATGAAATGTATAGTTTACTTATAACAATTCCCTTTAGATTTTCTATATGAACGATTATAAAAAATAATTTTTTATGAAAGGTGTTCATATGGTAAGTCAGTTTTTCAGGGATATAGATATACATAGATGCAGATATATATCTCAAAAGTATTTTATAGTTATCCAAGCAATTATAAATATGTTAATTTTAGAGGAATTCATAAAATACATCATTACTAATAAAAACAACTATCAGCCTTACAGCAATTATACTCTTTAAGGAATAATATTCCAATAGGTCTCTAAGACTCAAAGGTCTGGATTGATTCTGTTCTAAAATATGGCACAAAGTTTTCCAAGACTTTAAGTTTATATCTACTTAGCAATCTGAAAGAAGAAATGATGTTTTGAAAAATCTTGTCTTAATTCATTTCAAGGGACCAAATTATACCGAGCATAAACTAGGTACAAGACACTATGCATACAATCTTGCGTGTAGATGGTATTACCTTTATATTGAGAAAGTTGGTGAAGAAGTTGAATCTAAAAGGAACTAAGTCTCTTGTTTAAGGTCATTCAACCAAGAAATGTAGATAGGGCTCAAACAGGGACTCATGTGACTCTAATTCATGGACCCTTTCCAATTTGAACCAAAAGATATTTTATTCTGAAAATTAAGTTTGAAATTTGACACATTAGAAAAAAACAAAACTTCTTCTTTTATTCAAGCTATTAATACAACTTTTTTTTTTTTTTTTTTTTTTTAATAAGGAAAGGGTTCTTCACTCTGAAATGGGTGGGCAAACACACTTACGACTTGATATAAGAAAGCACTTCTGGAATATATATAAAACTTGGGACGAGGTGGTGGATCTATTAGTTTATGAAGCATCACAAAGAAAGTGTTGGGATCAGGTTGAGTGGGTTATAGTTTAAAACGTCCATATCTATAAAACTCCAGGAACCGAATCTGTGTCAATGCGCATGAGTGTTTTATATTATTAAAAAAAGGCTTGATTATATGTGAATTAAATGTTTGAACAAAGTGTTGCAAGACTGTGGAGTTCTAAAAGCTAAAAAATTACTTCACAGAGATTATTTACATGTGTATTTGAAATTACAGAACAAATTTTGTTGCATGAAACAACAATTAAAAATTACCATTAAATAAAGCAGCAATTATTTTACTGGCTGGTGAATTTTAGGTGGGAAAAAAAAGAAGAGGGTGAGAACTTAAGATTTATATTTTGTCCTCCAAAATCAGCAAAATGAACGTTTGAATAAACGTTTACAGTTTGAAACACTGTAATGGACTGAATGTTTGTGCCCATAGAAAATTCATATGCCAGTATCCTAACTCTTAATGTGGTGATATTAGAGGAGGGGCTTTTGGGTGATAATTACCTCACAGGAGTGGCTCTGTAAACAATGGGATTAACTCTCTTTATCAGAAGAGTCAGGAGAACTTCCTCTCTCTCTCCCAGAGATGTGAAGACACAAGGAGACAATGACCACCTGCAAGCCAGAAAGAGGCTTCTCAGCAGACACTGGATATGTTGGGAGCTTGATCTTTAACTTTCCAGCCTCCAGGACTGTAAGAAATAAATTCCTGTCCTTTAAGCCACCGAGTCTGTGGTAATTTGTTATAGTCGCCCGACTGACTAAGACAAATACTTCCTCTAAATGGACACTACATTTCTTACACAAGGGATTTGATTATTATGCGTATTCACCCATTTTAGAACAAACAACAATTACACCTTAAATATATCAGGGGTTTAATTAGATTTCAAGTAAGCAATTATTTCTTAACTTTCTCTTGGCATAAAGTTTGCCCTGGACTATTGCAGAATTGTTGAAAGATTTAAACATGATTTTGGTATTATTGATCACCTGCTTACTAAAGGTTAAGGTTATCAGGAGTAGATTCTTTGCTTTTAATACCGTAACGTGTGTGACATTAGATGGTCAAAAGTATATGAATAAATTCAGGTACGGGAATTAAGAAAATTGACTATTTTTGTTTATCTTCTCAGTTTACTTAAAAATATGTTAATATCTTTAATAAGATTTATTTTTGCCTTTCTTTTGCACTGTTGTGGGAAAATTAGTTCAGAAATGAAGTAGTGTCTATTTTATCATCAAGTTTTGATAGCTAAACGGTGTTAATTTCCTCAATAATATTAGCATCTTCGATGTTGAAGAGGCCATAAATCATGTTCATGAATTTTATGTCTCTATTTAGTCATGGATTCAGTACACATAAAATGTGCACATAATATATTGTATATTGATTTGAATTATAATTATTTTTTAATATTTTGGAATTGGAGGCAATAATTACATAAAAAATGTAATGTTTCTCGTTTACTTTCTTCTTTTTTAAAATGTTTTTTAATGTTTATTTATTTTTGAGAGACATAGAGACAGAGCATGAGCAGGGGAAGGGCAGAGACAGCGGGAGACACAGACTCCAAAGCAGGCTCCAGGCTCAGAGCCGTCAGTACAGAGCCCGACGCGGGGCTCAAACTCACAGACCGTGAGATCATGACCTGAGCTAAAGTCGGCCGCTTAACCGACTGAGCCACCCAGGTGCCCCTAAAATGTTTTTTAATGTTTATTTATTTTTGAGAGACATAGAGAGAGAGCGTGAGCAAGAGAAGGTCAGAGAGAGACGGAGACACAGAATCCAAAGCAGGCTCCAGGCTCTGAGCCGTCAGCACAGAGCCCAGTGTGGGGCTCGAACTCACAGACTGTGAGATCATGACCTGAGCTGAAGTTGGCCACTCAACTGACTGAGCCACCCAGGCGCCCCTACTTTCTTCCAAATACACATAGAGCTGATGTTATTACTATTTCAGTAAAATGAAATTAATATGTAGTCATGGGAAATTGATGAAAGGCCATCAGTTTGAGAGAAATGCATTTGAATTTCATCTTCTCTATCACGTTAAATTAGTGTTCAGTTGTGAGTTTTAAATATCAAGAAACACACATATTTTTTGTCTTTATAATTAAGTATTTTCCAGCCTCAAATTTGGCTAAAAATGATCGATCTGGAGCCATTGTGATTTAAAAGTAACAATGAGTGAAATATCCAATAGACCAAGTTATTATAATTAAAATACTATTTTTTCCCTATTAGTCTAAACTGCTGATTCTGCTAAGTAACTACTTAGTGTTAATATCTGATACTGAATTACCTTAGTAATGCAATTTTCACCTAGCACATCCGTTTTTCCAATATAATTATTTTCCATGCATTATTATATCGGTTCAAGAATATTGAAACCACATATACTGTCAATCAATATCAAGAATAAATTTATATTGTATCTTTAAACATATTTCCTTCCTAATTGATCGTAAGGTATAATTTGTATGGATAAGTACTAAACCATAGAAATTCTAATTGAGGATTGCTTAAAAACATTTTAGTAATAAACCCACCAACACATAAATTGCTTTTACACCACAACATGGTGGATCTTGATAACACTGGTTACTACTCTGCTTGTGAGAACAGCAGAAGGGCTATGTACAGATTAAATAAATACATCAAAGGATATTTGGAAGTTAGCTATATTTCTAGGATGATCATGTTTTCTAAAATTGGTAAGATACTTTGTAAGAGTAAACAATTGGATGATGAGTCCCCCAGATTTCCTATGAACCACTTGGGATTTGGTTAATATAAAAGGAAGGAATATCCTATTTTCACAATTTTCTCAGGGCATTTCAGTACCTCAGAAAACTGGGGTGACCAAAACATCCGGGCAATGTAGCTACGGGGTAAGCCAGAAGCTAGGATTAACTGGGCAGAGGCTTCCTGTAGATACATAGCCAATGCCTGATTTGATTCTTGGTGTATTGGCATCCTAACATGTTTTCTGAACTTTAGCAAATATCTGGTACGTGTTCATTTTCATTTCCACTAGAGACAGAAGGAAGATTCTGGTTAACAAAATCAACCAAAAATACAAAAGTGTTTCTGAATCAAGGAATCATAATGTCTTAACATTTTACTAGTAATGGAAAATTTGGTTACACAATGACATTTCAGGTTCAAAAAAGCAATAACTTATACTACCCCCCCAAAAAAAAGTAATAAATTACCTACTCCAATATTTCTCCAACAGTTTATAAGTTTCATTCAGTAGCTTGGTTCAGAGACAATATCTTTGTTATACAGAGAGATGCCAATTATCTATATATGTAAAGGCTGCTGTTTTAAAAACTACTTACAAATAGATGTTGGTCCATTTGTCTTAAGGGTTAGACTCTGGGTTTGACATTTAAAAAGACTTGACTCCAGTTTCTATTAAATAATTTATCAATTTTTAAACACAAATATTGTTTGTTCACTAAATATAAGATATCTTGGTGGGTAGTTATTAAGAATGGAAGTACAAAAAATAAAAGGTAGATAATTACAAGTATCCCACAATTCCAAGAGGAATGGGAAAAAGAAGGTAACAGCGGTAACATATGTAGCTAGTAAGAAATGATAGATTCTCAAAAACAGATAACAATCAATGTGGAAAACAAAAATACTCCGTGTCTAACCCAAAGCAAAGCAAAAAATGGACACATAATAACACTTGAAGAAAATGGGAATTATGGTAATCCATAATGGAAAGAAAGCTTAGGGATCACTTAGTTTAAACATCTTGATTTTCAGAAAAGGAAAAAAAAAAACAACTATGGTTTTGCAAGTTTAAGTGAACTGTACAAATTCGTACCAGCTTTAATATTTAATAAACTGAAAACCTTTTTAACTTTATTTTATGAAGAAAATCCATATAGAGTCATATTAGGCTTCATCTTTACTAACAATATTTGATCTCTTTGTAGGGCAAAAGCAGTATTATCAATAGCATTCTTTTTATCTGGCAAATGTAAGAAGATTTCCTTGTGTACCTAGCTAAAAATTTCCAGAAGTGTCAGGGTGCTAAGACCATGTCTGCATGGAACAGAGATGGACACCCAAGGCAATGGGAAGCATAGTCCTTTTGAAAAGTAGTTCTAGTTTCTCTATCTATTGAAATGGCCCTGTTGCAGGACTGGGATGTTGTGACTGAGAGCATGATGGGGATTCAGATCATGGGATATATTCTTGTTCTTTCTATTAGTCACCTTCCTCAATGTTTACTTCTAATTTTTTTTATTTTTTTTTAAATTTTCAGTTATAGTGACTATATTTGGTTTTGGCTTTTCCATTTAAATTTTAGTATTCACTTTTCAGGCTTTTCAGGTAAACAATCCTGCTATGATTTGTATTAGAATTGTTATAACCTTATCAAACAGTATGTGAAGAATTCGAATTAAGAAAGTTTTGTTCCATTTTACTCACTGAGATATCTCAATTCCTTGGTAGGGTACCTGACATTTAGTTGGCATTTAAACAAATAGTTGTTGCGTCAGTGGGTGAATCTTTACTCTATCATTTTTTCCTACCCATGAACATGCCAGATCTCTTCATTTACTTAGGGAGATTTTACATCTTTACCTGTAATTCTATATAAAAGAACATAGAGCATGTTCTCAGATTGCTAAATTTTCTCTTGTTCAACTTCACATTCTACTTCCCTTGATCTACTCCTTGCAGGACTTAGCCATGTATCTACTCTTCCAGCAACTATCGGCATATGTTGTCTAGGTTCTGTGGCCACTTTGAGATATAGTCTCTGTCTCTTTTTCTCTTAAAAAATTCAAAAACATTCTCTCTTAAAAAATTCAGTGCAATTATCTTCTGACATTGCTAGTTACTGGTATAGTAACCAGGAAGGAAGTGGAAGTATATCTTGATGAGATGACTGTGTGTTGTCTTATAAGACAGAGGTCTCTGCATCATGTTCAGGTAAAAGGTGGTTTTAACAGGGAAGAGGGAAATGATTCCGAATGTCCAGAGGTTTTAGGTGAATCTTGGCATCCAAGATTTCCAAATGTCCTGGCCCAAATGTTCCTATCCCCGATCTCATAGAGAGATTCGAATTCTCATGAGATTCAGAATTCACCCTTGTCTGGAGTTCTGCTACTGTTATAATTACGTCCTGGGCCTGGTCATCATATTTATCTGCCCTTGAGATTCAGGTGATAAAAGTATTTTATATGATTCCAAAGAAGTTGTTTAGCGGTTACACTTAAATTTTATTAGTGGCTAATCTTCCTCAGCATTTCTTGGTCATTTTCCAAATCATCAATTGCTCCCAAACAAGCATTACACTTCATATTCCTTACAATTATTAATGCCTCATATTTCATAAATTCCTGATACACTGTACCCACGGGTCCATCCACCTGTATGCCAACCTGGTTCACCTCTGGCGAAAATGTTCACAACTGTAACCCTAGTGTATACGAGGGCTATCTATCTTCACCAATTGCTCTTCACCTACAATGTGGTACTTTAAGCCAGCTGATAAGGAATTGTTCCAGCTCCAAAATCCTGATTGATAGTTATCTGTCTCAGACCATTTTCAGTACAAAATGTTGATTATAAGTCAGATTCTGCAAATGCATAAGTTTAGCTAGATATTTGGGTTTACAAAAGTTACTAAGAAGAGTTTGGGAGGCCAGTATCTGTGGGAGAATGAAGAAATAGGATTGTGGAGAATATCCAATGTGAACTGTGGTAACAGATACCTTGCTGCTCCTGTGGGAGCTCTGGCGCTGGGGTGATAATCTGGATTGAACTGAGTTCCCCCCCAGATTCATACTGAAGTCCTAACCCACAGCACCTCAGAGCCTGACATGATTTAGAAATGGGATCATTTCAGATATAAGTAATTGAGATGGGCCAGACTGGATAGGGTGAACTCCTAATCTAATATGACTCACGTCCTTACAAAAAGTGGAAATTTGGATACAGAAAACACACAGGGCAAATGCTATCAGAGGCTAGTGGTTGGAATGATGCAGTAAAAACCAAGGGATATCAAAAATTTCAAGTCAACCACTGGAAGCCAGGACAGAGGCCTAGAACAGCTCTGTCTCTCATCGTCTTCAGAAATCACCCACCCTAACCTGCTGCCATCTTGATTTCAGACTTCTAGCCTCCAGAACAATGAGATAATACATTTCTGTTGTTTAAGAGCCCAGTTTGTTATGTTTTGATACAGCAACCTAAGAAAATGAAAAAATTTTTTTCAGAGTTGTCTTAGAATGGAACTTCAGGTCTAGATATTTGTATCTTTGTATAATCCAAATCTTGATATGAATTGCTCTAATAAGGAAGGAGGAGAATGGCCTGAGGCTTTATTCCTCCAAAGCAACTCCCAGAAACGGATTCGTCTGAGAGATCTTGAGGGACAACACTCCCTTGCAGTTAGAAAAATGAGTGCTTCAGCCTTGGACCTACGATTATGGAGTATGGAACAGGGAGACCTGGGTGGAATATCAGAGCATCTATTACATCTGACTAAGCGTTAATTCCATTGTCAGAAAACTGAGTGTTTATTAGTACTGATAAGCACCGTGCAGTTTAAGTTCTTGACTGGTGACTAAAGTTTGTTTATTTGTTTTAGTCTGGCTTAATCTGAATAGAATTATTATGTCATCGATGGTACTGAGTCCACTAAAATACATATTCCAACATTCAGGCATTTGTTCATGGACTGTACGGAGACACATCTGGGGTTTTGAAAAAAATGACGATGTGATAGCAGGTGGCACAAAATTAAATGAGAGAAGGGGAAGGAGAAGAGAGTGTGGGACATTAGGTCGCATGTAACGTTTTGTTTGCTGAGTGGTATTACTGGAGGTAGAGAAGACTGCTCTGGCTGCGTTGGTCAGAAGACATTGGAGGGCACAGACGGTAAGGAACTTATGGACCAGCTAATGTGGGATTCCAGCAGTGAGATGACACAGAATTGGCCTTTATAATGACGATTAAGATGACATGATATTGGCAAATTCTGGATAGTCTTACATTGTTAAATTTACAGGAGGTAGAAATACAGAGTATGGCTGGCCGGAATGGGGAGAGCAGTCGCTGGGTGGGGCTGGATGGTGACGTTAGCACTGAGATGGTGTCAACAGAAGAGGGCAGAGTAAGCGTGTGTGTGCATGCTTGATGAAGGAAATAGAGAAAATAATGTGTTTGTAACTAGGGCATGTTTAATTAAACCTGCCGCTAAGACAGTCACAAACATTTTTTACATAGCAGTTTGACATAAGATCCGTAGCTTGGAGGGAACGCCCCAGCTGGAGGTACAGATTTTCAGGCATCTCTGTAAATGTGCATTTTGATACATAACCACAGATGAGCTTGCTTAGGGAGAGAATGCAAAGTGAAAAAGAAGAAGACTCTGCACCCAAATCCATGATGCTTCAGCATTTAATAGCTGGAATAAGGAAGACGAACCTGCAAGAAACACTGAAAAGAAATTGTCCAGAGACGTCAAGAACGCCAGGGTGGCGTGGAGTCAGTCCCTTTTACCAAGAGAAGAAAACTTCCTCAAGAAGGGAGAGGAGTGATCTGTGAAGTCAAATTCTGCTAAGATGTCAGGTGGATGAAAACGGGGAAAAATGTTTCTTTGATTTAACAACAAAAAAGTTATGTGCAGACTTCACAAGGACTGTTTCGGTGAACGATTTGAGAAATCAGGGACTGGGCTAAAGAAAAAGCGAGAGAGAAAGCAATGGCGGCAGCGGTTTCAGGAGACATTTGCAGAAATCTGCATGTGAAAGAGAAGAGGAAAAGAATAGTGATTGCATAGCTGCGGATAATATTCTGTAGAGACAGAAGTTTTTGTTTTGGGGAATGTGTGTGTGTGTGTGTGTGTGCGCACGTGCGCGTGCACAATAGGTTTGGGAGGCAGGTACATTTCTTTGGTTTACTCCACAGCCCTTCTTTCCTTTTTTAGGGTAAAAATACCCTGCATTGTTGGTGGAACGGCCACCTCCTTCGTCCTGTTTCCAATGGTGCCTGACTAATCAAAGCATCCTAATTCATGACCACATAGATACAGGTAATTAGAGTTTTTTTGTTTGTTTTTTCTTTTTTTCTGGTGAGGCAGGGGGGCGGTTATTTGTGTGGGTTGTGAGAAGGATTTTTATAATTCCTTAGGTTTGTTCGGTAGAATAATGTAAACCTGGCCCGAGGGACTCCTGCTAACTTCCCAAATGCACAGACAGGTGGGTGATTGGGAGATCAAATTTAGCCACAAGCCTTGACACAGGGCTGCTGCCACCAGAGAAAGAGAAATGGTTGGCTATGATGGATGATGGTACATCCCATGTGGCTAGGTCTGTTCTGGAGACAAGTGTTTTGATCATTTGTTTACCTTCACAGATACATCTTCCATTTCACCAAAAAAAAAAAAAAACAAAAAAAAAACAAAAAAAAAAAAACACACACACACAAAAGTTCCATATAGTCCAGTCAGTGGCAGCCTCACCTCTAGCTATCTGTGTCCATTTCCTTGGATTTTATACAGAATCCTACAAAAAGTTTTCTATCAGAACACAGAGAAAGAAAATATTACAGAGAGAGAGGTAAAGAAAGAGACAGACCGAGAGTAGAAATCTGAAATTATTTTGTGCCCCTGTTGGCTGTGAGACCCATATCACATCTGGTCTTCCCAGTTATAACATTTAATTTCCTTTTAAAATGTTCTCATATTCAACACGAGTTTGACCTAGGGTTTTGCCATTTTCAACCCAAATATTCTGATTAATATACTACTTATTTTGTAATTCTTTTAAATTGCCATGTATTCTTTGATCCATGAAAATCACTTCCTGAGTAGCTTGTGGTAAAACTATATAGAATGAAAATCCGAATCACCTATGTCTTTATCTTACATCTAGAAACACATTCCTCATTTTCTTGGCATCACAAAATTTCCTTTATGCCATGTGGAGTGTAGGCTTCTTTCATTCTCCTTGTAGAGGAACTTCTTGTTAGTTACCTGGTTGCCACAGTGCCTTCTCAGCTGTGGTGTGTTTGTGTTGGAGACTGAAACTCCTTCTGTGCATAGCCAGAGTCACTTTAGTCTCCCTGTAAATCAATGTTTCTCAGTCTCAAGGTTCAATCTCATCACTACTGATGGTGAGATGTAGGAACAGCTGGTCAGTAACCGTGTTAAGAAGAGCTACACTAGCCTCACAACGTCCTAGAGAAGAAATTCTCTCTGACCTGTACTCCAATTCTATTAGCTCCATTCTTCCTTTATTTCTTGATCAGGGACTTGATTACAATAATACTACCAATAAGTATGTCTGTAAGGGTGCAGGTAAGGTGGGTTTGTTTTGTTTTTTTTTTCCAGGCTCTCCCTTCTGGTTTCCACGAAGTGAGATTTTTCTAAGCACTCCTGGCCTCTAGCTCCATTTCCACATACTCTACCTCACAAAGGAAGTTGGAGTAACTTTTGGGTTTGGAAGCTGGAAGTTCAAAGAAGTCACATTTTCTGTTCTAGTCTATCATGCTATACGTCTTCTATGAATGAGTGTTCTATGCAGAAAGACTATAATGACTCGTGCGGTTAAATAAAGAAGACTCTCTAATTTTGGACTTTCAGTATTAAGATCCTACTGTACACCCAACATCCATTCCAGGTTCTCTCCGCAATAAAGTAACCTCCTGGACTCTTTTCTTCTGTCTCATTTAATACTGAATATAGATAGAGAAAATAGTGTTCTATCGTGACCCCCTCAAATTCTAAACAGGTTCTCACCATATTTTCTAAGTCTTAGTCCCTGACTTTGAAGCCTGTATTCCTGTATCATATTGTTTATCATCATATTTCTACACTTGGCTGGAGTCCTGGAGTCATAACCAGGGTCTGTGATGGTTTCACAGAGCCTAGCTCCTCGTACCCCAGTTACATCTTCTTGTGCTATCTTCCGTCCACTTGTAAGAGTGTTTGGCAGCTCACCACTACGTTTTTCTCGGGGGTATTGCCTTTGACCTATGTTACATTTCCTGACGTTCCAATAACTCTTGCTTACTTCCTTGGCTAGATCCTCTTTTTCCATCAACCTTTAAATAACAGAGTTTTCATGGCTCTCTTCCAACATCTCTTCTTTCTCCACATTCTCTTGTGAGATTATTTAAAGGATCTCTTGATAAGGCCAAACACTACATGTGTATCCCGAGAAGATCACTGCTTTGAGTGCCCTATTCTTATATATGCCTTTTTAATTTACGTCTAGGGTGGAGTGTCTTTCAGAATTTTTAACATTGAAATCTTAATTTCCTTTCCATTCAAATTAACTCCCTCTGTTTTTCTCACCTACTCAAATATTATTAGCTTTCACCTTAAAAGGAAGTTTGGAGGTCATTCTTATCACTGCCTTCTCCTTCATATCTTAATTACATCCATCTTCAAATTCCATAATTGTTTCACCTAATGTCTCATAGTCATTCACTTGGTTTCATTGCAACTGCTACTCAAGAGACCAAGGTATCTTTTTCTCACCAGAACACCAAAATAACCTTCAACTGGGTGTGCACTGTTAGCATGTTCGTGAAACTGCTTCCACAGTGTTTTCATTGCCCTTGTAAGAATATCTAAACTTTCAAATACGGCTTACAAGCCCTAGGAGACATGATCTATAATGTCTGTCTCCTAATTCATTTGAGAACAATCATATCCTGCAACATACTCTAAACACATTATTCCTCTTCTTTTTTTTATGATTTTCTTTTTTTAAGTAATCTCCACACCCAACGTGGGGCTCTAACTTAACAACCTTGAAACCAAGAGTTGCACACTCCACTGATTGGGCCAGCCAGGAACCCTCCATATTATTATTTTTTAAGTTTATTTATTTATTTTGAGACAGTCAGAGAGCTCACGTGGGGGAGGCACAGAGAGAGAGATAGAGAGAATCCCAACCAGGCTCTGGGTTGTCACTGTAAAGCCCAACGTGGGGCTCTATCTCACAAAGCATGAAATCAAAAGCTGGACATTTAACCGACTGAGATACTCAGGAACCCCTATTCCTCTTTTAATTTTCAAAATAAGTAAGCTCTTTTTTGGGTTGATCTTTAGTATTTATAGTGCACTCTCCCGGGAAATTATTCCCTCAAATACTCACATGTCTGGCTTCTTCATATTCTCAGGTCTTCTCTAAAATGTCAGTTCCATAGTATTTTCGAAATAAAGACATTTTGGAATGTTCTGTGATTGGGGTACTTTCTTTCATATTACCATAATATCTAGTGACATAGTTTTCTTTTATTTATTACTTTATTTATTCACCTGTTAAATTGTAAACTTTGCAAGCTTGGGATTGGGTCTGCCTTGCTGATTGCTATATACTGTTACAGCTCAGTGTTAGAGTAGCTCAGTGCTAAAGTAAGCTCTCAAGTAAGTATTTGTTGAATGAATTAACAAATGTATTCAAGAATAAAGCCTAAATAACTTCCATGAAAATAGTTAAATGTGTTGATATGTCTATGAGAGTATAAAAATTTTATCCGGACAATTCTCCAAATGATTATGTCTAGCAGCAGCTGGCTTGGTACTTTAAGTTCCTTTACTAGTTAGACTATTTGTATTGCATACATATCATGAGTACTAGTTAGACATTTCACTAGATACTAGTTCATATTTCACAAGGCACAGTACCCTTCAGATTCAAATACTAATGACTAGCACTTTTGGCTTACTGCTAGATGACTCTACATGTTCCTGAAATGAAAACTACTATTTTTTTTATTTTTTAAGTTTTTTTAGTTTATTTTGAGAAAGACAAGGTGGGGTGGGGGGACAGGGAGAAGGAGAGAGAGAGAATCCCAAGTCAGTTCTGCACTGTCAGCACAGACCCAATGAGGGTTTGAACTCATGAACCAGGAGATCATGACCTGAGCTGAAGTCAGATGCTTAACTGACTGAGCCACCCAGGCACCCAAGACCATCATTTTATTACACTAGAGAGGTACAGAGTGAATTGCGAAAGTGAAGAACTAGGGAGTGAATGATCTATGGCTACTATGTTGATTTGCTGTATTTTCCTCTCTCTTACATTTATTTAAATATTGTTGGTTATTACTTTCTTAATGTTCTCACCTCATTTCATCAAAAGGATATTTGTTTGGATTAGTTAAGTTTTTTTCTAAGATTTAAACATTTATTTAATGAGAATTGTGGCTGTTGGTTAGGTGTCTCTGTATAACTTGACTTTTTGGAATATGAACAGAAGGCAGGGAGAAAGATCGGAGCAAAGAAGGAAAAAAGTAGCCTGAATGAAAAGGAGAAACACAGGTGAACGTTAACCTCCGCTGTCACCCTTGCTTTCTTTTTTTTTTTTTTTTTTTTTTTTTTTTGTCATGGTGGCCACTGTGTTTCTTTCCATATGGTTCCTTCAATACTTATTTCTCCAAAGTATAACTCTTTTAAGAGAAAATAAATTGATTACATAAATGACACCTATTGTAATTACATTCCTAAAATAGTTTTCCTCATTTAGAAAAATTTGATTTCAAAAAGTGTCCTTAAAAGCGCTTTTTTTATATGTCTAATAATAGAATCAAAGAAGAGTTTCTTGACAATATTAATTTCACTTTGTTTTTCAAGGTATCTGTAACTTAATGAGAAAAAGCCTTGTGATTTGAACAGTGAAATCCTACATGATTTTTAAAATACGGTCATTTGATTGAATAGGACTTCAAAGATGAGTGGGTAAAGACACTAATTTAATGGATGAACCAACAAAAGGCTGATTAGAAGCTGGTTATTGACACTTCTTTAGCTGATTATAAGATACATCAAATAACCAGGGGTTAACTGGAAACAGACAACAGGTTTTTTGTCAAGACTTTTGAAAATGAAAA
The DNA here is from genome assembly GCA_030068075.1 of Paguma larvata. NCBI lineage: Eukaryota > Metazoa > Chordata > Mammalia > Carnivora > Viverridae > Paguma > Paguma larvata. The sequence goes on from CM057823.1 coordinate 87,225,515, forward strand.
GAGTGTGAATGGTCACATTTATCTTAACATAGTCATCTCGAATAGTGCATTAATAATTAAACCTTTGTGTCCTAAAAATACAGGCATAATATCAATGCTAAGTCACAGCTAATTGAATATACATCCCAGAAACCACCAGCTAATTTTGATTAGCTATTCCTGGTGCTTTACAAGGTTTCCCACTTGATATTGTTGGATTTAATTGCTTTTTACAAAAGGTAATTGTTCTCTGTCATTCTGCATAAAATTAGGACTTAATTTCATGATTTAAATTTATTTAAATATGGATTAAATATGTGTACAATGTATGTAAAATGTATGCATGTATTCAAAACATATTTAAAATTCATAAAAGAGATTTCTGCTGATAATGCAATAAAATTTTAGAGTCTAAGGTATTTAATCTCAAATATGTACCATGCAAACCAATGAATTACCTATTTGGTTGATACTTAAAAATTCAACACCAGTGTGTTTTTGAATTATTATGAATCATGATGAGCATCTTGTTGGCATATTACTTTCAGCTAATATGATTCTTTCTATTCATTATGAGGCAACTTAAAAAAATGTTTTTATGTCTTTTCAAAGCCAGTCTCTTAAATTTTTCTTTCAATTATTCCAAAGTATTATTAAATTACTACTTAGCTTTGGGTAATATATCACGATTAGACTGAAAGAAATTTGCGAGCTTGTACATTTTAATTTTTCATGATGTTTCCTGAACCTGATTATCTTTCTTTTGTCAACACTGAATTGGGTGATCAATTTTTCTTTTGCTTCCATGTGGATATCACTTTAATTACACACTGGTACTAATCTTTTTAATGTTTATGCTTGTAGTGAGAACAGAAATTACACCAGTTTTTCCCAAATGATCAAGGGAACTTTGAATTTGATGCAGTGTGGCCATACATTTGGCTTTATCCTCCATTCTACACTCCTCTGTTCATGTTCCCTTCTGTCCTCTAGGGAGCAGTAAGACTAACCACCCCTCTCACTATGTACTTCCTTGATTTTCTTTTCTTTTCTTTTCGTTTCTTTTTTTTTTTTTTTTTTTTTTGTTTTAATTTTATTTCTTTAACATTTGTTCATTTTTGAGAGACTGAGAGAGACACAGCACGAGTGGGGAGTGAGCACAGAGAGAAAGGAAGACACAGGACCTGAAGCAGTCCCCAGGCTCTGAGCTGTCAGCACAGAGCCCAATGCGGGGCCCAAACTCACAAAACCATGAGATCATGACCTGAGCCGAAGTTGGATGCCCAACGAACTGAGCGACCCAGACACCCTTGTACTTCCTTGATTTTCATGTTCTCAGAACTAAGTAGATTAAAACTTACCTCTCTGTGATATGTGTGTAGTATATCCACTACACACAAAAATCTGTTCATACAATTTAGAAAATCAGCTAAAACAAAAAAAGTCATAAATGAAAATCTTTGTACTAATTTAAAAACCCCAAACTCTACTACTATTGTAGAATCCCCTGTGCTGTCTTCCCTCATCTTATCCCATGTCTACCACCCCTAGGGTTTAAAACCATCCTAAAGGTGGTGAACAGTTCCATGACATTCTCTTCAAATATGTCCTATCATCTATGCATGTTTCCTTAAAATATGCATTGTTCAATTGTGTATGTTTTAAATTTTATTCAAATGTAGACATATGGTGTATATTCTGTGATTTTTTTCTTTCAACTACTTTAACGTATTTTAATACGACTATACTAGTGTTTGTAGCTGGGGTTGATTTCTCATCACTGATGTTTGGTTTAAGGATTAGCTCCAATTCTTTATCCCTTCACATATCCATATTCTTGCTAAGTCCTCATCGTGGACAAGTATATTTTCCTATCCATTGAATTGGGCCAGACTATGACATGCTGACATATTTTGGCCTCATATTCAACACAATGATAAACCACATGGCATCGGCTTTGCAGAAATAGTCAAGGCTAAAACCGTCATACTTTTTGTAAAGAACTTTAAAAGAGTTATGGCGACAATTTGTTATCGTTTCAACTAGAAAAGGACTCCATCAAGGTTAAGAAAATAGACTTATGGAAGCCTGATATTCAAAATATTTCTACTTGACTCTAGAAAGAGAGGCACATCTTTAAAAATAATTGTAGGAGAGGGGGCAACATGGCGGAGGAGTAGGGGGCTCCAGTATTTCGCTTGCCCTTTAAAGGGGGACGACTGAAACCACTGTCTCTCTCTCAACTCCAAAAATCGGGGGGAAAAGGTGCTAGAGCTGACAAGAAACTAAGGCGGAAACAGACACGGCCCAACTAAACCAGGACATGTCCTACAACCTCTTCTTTACTTCCCTAGCCCTTTTTCTGGAATAACCAGGCCGTATAAGTTCATCTAGACGACATCGATCTTTATTCCTTTTCCCTCGCACCTGTCCTTATTCTGATTTCTATCAGTCTGGATTAAACCCTTTAGTCGCTCTACCTGGGCAAAGTCCATTTCCTTCTTCTCCCTGCACCAGTCATTATTCTGTCTATATATGCTCTGCCACCAGCACACTACATACCCTGTCCTTAACGTGTAGCGGTTACTTCAGGACATTGCCCTCAGAGAGTCACTTGTTATTTTTTTCTGTTGTGAACTGCTTGTCTGGACCATTTGTCGGTACGTTTGAGTATTTCTGTGTTCTGTGTGTCTGTCAGTTTTCCTTTCCAGGGCAACTTCAAGAAACTACCCATAACACATCCAGCCAAAATGACGAGACGGAAGAATTCTCCTCAAAAGAGTCTACAAGAAGTAGTGACAGCTCAAGAATTAATGAAAACAGATATAAGCAACATAACAGAACTTGAATATAGAATGTTAATCATAAAACTAATTGCTGGCCTTGAAAAAAGCTTAGATGAATGCAAGGAGTCCCACGAGGCAAAGTTCAAAGACCTTAAAAACGGTCAAGAAGAATTAAAGAAGACATTGGAAGAAATACAGGGGAAACTGGAAGCAGCCACAGCACGGATTGAAGAGGTAGAGGAAAGAGTTAGTGCCTTAGAAGACAAAATCATTGAAAAAGAGGAAGCAGATAAAAAGAGAGAGAAGCTGATCCAGGAACAGGAAAGGAGAATTCGAGAGCTGAGCGATGCACTCAAAAGAAACAATATCCGTATCATAGGAGTTCCAGAGAAAGAAGAGAGAGAGAAAGGAGTCGAAGGGGTTCTGGAACAAATCATTGCTGAGAACTTCCTCAACATGAGAAAGGAAACGGGCATGGAAATCCAAGAGGCACAGAGAACTCCCCTCAGACGTAACTTGAATAGACCTTCTGCACGGCACATCATAGTGAAGCTGGCAAAATACAAAGATAGGGAGAGAATCCTGAAAGCAGCTAGGGACAAAAGAACCCTAACATACAAAGGGAGACCTATAAAGGTAGTAGCAGACTTATCTACGGAAACTTGGCAAGCCAGAAAGGAATGGCAGGATATCTTCAATGTGATGAGCAAGAAGGACATGCAACCAAGAATTCTGTATCCGGCTAGCCTGTCATTCAGAATAGAAGGAGAGATCAAGGTTTTTCCCAACAAACAAAAACTGAAAGAATTTATCACAAATAAGCCAGCACTGCAAGAGATCCTGAGGGGCATTCTATGAAAATAAGGAGGCAAAGAACACAAACTACCAGAGACAGCCTTACAAACATGAAACTTACAGATAATACAGTGACTGTAAGCCCATATTTTTCAATATTAACACTGAATGTAAATGGACTAAATGCGCCAATCAAAAGACACAGGATAACAGAATGGATTAAAAAACAAGACCCATCTATTTGCTGTCTTCAAGAAACTCATCTTAAACCTGAAGACACCTTCAGATTGAAAGTGAGGGGATGGAGAACTATCTACCATGCTACTGGAAGTCAGAAGAAAGCCGGAGTAGCCACACTTATATCAGACAAATTAGACTTTAAAATGAACGATGTAATAATAGATGAGGAAGGACATTATATAATAGTCTCAGGAACCATCCAGCAGGAAGAGCTAACAATTGTAAATATCTACGCACCGAATTCAGGGGCACCCAAATTTGTAAAACAACTAATTACAAACATTAGCAACCTCATCGATAAAAATGTCCTAATAGTAGGGGATCTCAACACTCCACTCTCAGCATTGGATAGATCAACAAAACAGAAAATCTCCGCAGAAACAATAGCCCTGAATGACACATTAGGACAGATGGGCCTCACAGACATCTTTAGGGTCCTTCATCCAGAAGCAAAGGAATTTACGTTCTTCTCATCTGCACACGGTACATTTTCCAAGATAGACCACATTCTGGGGCACAGGGAAGCTCTGAATAAATATAAAAGAATTGAGATCATACCGTGTACAGTGTCAGACCACAATGCTTTGAAACTTGAAATCAACCACAGGAGAAAGCCTGGAAAATATTCAAGAACATGGCGGCTAAGAAATAACCTACTAAAAGATGACTGGGTCAACCAAGCCATCAGAGAAGAAATTAAAAAATATATGGAAACAAATGAAAATGAAAATACAACAATCCAAACGCTCTGGGATGCAGCAAAGGCAGTCCTGAGAGGGAAATATATTGCAATCCAGGCCCATCTCAAGAAACAAGAAAAATCAATAACACAAATTCTAACAGCACGCCTAAAGGAACTAGAAGCAGATCAACTAAAACAACCCAAGCCCAGCAGAAAGAGAGAAATAACAAAGATCAGAGCTCAAATTAACCATATGGAGACAGAAAAGGTAGTGGAACAGATCAATGAAACCAAAAGCTGGTTCTTTGAAAAAATAAACAAAATAGACAAACCTCTAGCCAGGCTTCTCAAAAAGAAAAGAGAGAGAACTCAAATAAATAAAATCGTGAATGAAAAGGGAGAAATTACAACCAATCCCTCAGAGATACAAGCAATCATCAGAGAATACTATGAAAAATTATATGCCACCAAACTTGGCAATCTGGAAGAAATGGACAGCTTCCTAAATAGCCACACACTACCAAAACTCAAACGGGAAGAAATAGAAAATTTGAACAGACCCATAACTAGTGAAGAAATAGAATCCGTTATTAAAAACCTCCCAGCAAATAAAAGCCCTGGACCAGATGGCTTTCCTGCGGAATTTTACCAGACATTTAAAACAGAGTTAATTCCTATCCTCCTCAAGCTGTTCCAAAAAATTGAAACGGAAGGAAAACTCCCGGACTCATTCTATGAAGCCAGCATCACTTTGATTCCCAAACCAGATAGAGACCCAGCAAAGAAAGAAAATTACAGGCCAATATCCCTGATGAATATGGATGCAAAAATTCTCAACAAGATACTAGCAAATCGAATCCAACAGCATATAAAGAGAATTATCCACCATGATCAAGTAGGATTCATCCCTGGGTTGCAGGGCTGGTTCAATATTCGCAAATCAATCAACGTGATACATCACATCAACAAAAGAAAAGATAAGAACCATATGATCCTGTCAATAGATGCAGAAAAAGCATTTGACAAAATACAGCATCCTTTCTTAATAAAAACTCTCGAGAAAGTCGGGATAGAAGGAACATACTTAAACATCATAAAAGCCATATATGAAAAGCCCACAGCTCATATCATCCTCAATGGGGAAAAACTGAAAGACTTCCCCCTGAGATCAGGAACACGACAGGGGTGTCCACTCTCGCCACTGCTATTTAACATAGTGCTGGAAGTCTTAGCATCAGCAATCAGACAACAAAACAAAATAAAAGGCATCAAGATTGGCAAGGAGGAAGTCAAACTTTCACTTTTTGCAGATGACATGATACTTTACATGGAAAACCCGACAGAATCCACCAAAAGCCTACTAGAACTGATTCATGATTTCAGCAAAGTTGCAGGATACAAAATCAATGTACAGAAATCGGTGGCATTTCTATACACCAACAATGAAGCAGCAGAAAGAGAAATAAAGAAGCTAATCCCTTTCACAATTGCACCAAAAACCATAAAATACTTAGGAATAAACCTAACCAAAGATGTGAAAGACCTCTACACTGAAAACTATAAAAAACTTATGAAGGAAATTGAGGAAGACACAAGGAAATGGAAAAACATCCCATGCTCATGGATTGGAAGAATAAATATTGTCAAAATGGCAATACTACCCAAAGCAATCTACACATTCAATGCAATCCCAATCAAAATTGCACCAGCATTCTTCTCAAAGCTAGAGAAAACAATCCTAAAATTTGTATGGAACCACAAAAGACCTCGAATAGCCAAAGTAATACTGAAGAATAAAACCAAGGTGGGAGGCATCACAATCCCAGACTTTAACCTCTACTACAAAGCGGTGGTCATCAAGACTGTATGGTATTGGCACAAAAACAGACACATAGACCAATGGAATAGAATAGAAAACTCAGAAATGGACCCGCAAGTATATGGCCAACTAATCTTTGACAAAGCGGGAAAATGTATCCAATGGAAAAAAGACAGCCTTTTCAACAAATGGTGCTGGGAGAATTGGACAGCAACATGCAAAAGAATGAAACTAGACCACTTTCTTACACCACTCACAAAAATAAATTCTAAATGGATAAAAGATCTGAATGTGAGACAGGAAACCGTCAAAATCCTAGAGGAGAAAACAGGAAAAAGCCTCTTTGACCTAAGATGCACAAATTTCTTACTCGACACGTCTCCAAAGGCAAGAGAATTAAAAGCAAAGATGAACTATTGGGACCTCATCAAGATAAAAAGCTTCTGCACGGCAAAAGAAACAACCAACAAAACGAATAGGCAACCAACGGAATGGGAAAAGATCATCGCAAATGACATATCGGATAAAGGACTAATATCTAAAATTTATAAAGAACTTACCAAACTCCAAACCCGAAAAACAAACAACCCAGTGAAGAAATGGGCGGAAGATATGAATAGACACTTCTCCAAAGGGGACATTCAGATGGCCAACAGACACATGAAACGATGCTCAATGTCACTCATCATCAGGGAAATACAAATCAAAACCACACTGAGATACCACCTCACACCAGTCAGAGTGGCTAAAATGAACAAATCAGGAAACTATAGATGCTGGCGAGGATGTGGAGAAGTAGGCACCCTCCTACACTGTTGGTGGGAATGCAAACTGGTGCAGCCACTCTGGAAAACGGTTTGGAGGTTCCTCAAAAAAATGAAAATAGAGCTACCCTATGACCCAGCAATAGCCCTGCTAGGAATCTACCCAAGAGACACAGGAATGCTGATGCATAGGAGCACGTGTACCCCAATGTTCATAGCAGCACTTTCGACAATAGCCAAATCATGGAAAGAGACCAAGTGCCCATCAACTGACGAATGGATAAAGAAGTTATGGTACTTATATACAATGGACTACTACGTGGCAATGAGAAAAAATGAAATCTGGCCATGTGTAGCAACATGGATGGAACTGGAGGGTATTATGTTAAGTGAAATAAGTCAGTCAGAAAAAGACAGATACCATATGTTTCCACGAATAGGTGGACTTTGTGAAACTAAGCAAAAACCAGGGGGAGGGGAAGAGGGGAAAGAAAAAAAAGACACAGAGAGGGAGGGAGATAAAACATAAGAGACTCTCAAAGACTAAGAAAAAACTGAGGGTGAGGGGGATGAGGGAGGGGGGAGAGGGGGTGATGGGCATTAAAAAGGGCACATGTTGGGATGAACACTGGGTGTTATATGTAAACCAATTTGAAAATAAACTATTATAATAAAAAAAAAATAAATTATAATTAAAGTAGATATCAAAAAAAAAAAATAATTGTATGTGTGTGTGTGACTTTTGGCACACTAACTTGAATAGAATCAAATATTTTTAGAGGCAACCCTATTGGCAAAAGCATTGACAGCCTAAATGGAAAGGGAGTGAGACTCTGTGATATAAGAAGACATCTGAGGCCCCATCTCTCTACAGCTCCAGTAGGATATGCAAACAGCGTAGAGACACAGTTAGAAGAGACACTCCCAGTTTGTAGAATGGGAGCCTAAACAAGGTCCTTTTCATAAGCTAAGTAGAATACTTACCAACATTTTCTCCGTGGAAATTCAGAATCTCTATGCACTAAGGACTGCCACATCCTTCCCAGTCTTCCCTTTCTAACTGGAGTGTTTATTGTGGTTTTCTTGTCAAACTGTCACTGCTCAATGATTGAAGGTTGGTTGTGTGCAGAGCAGATAACTTTTTAGTTCACAGGGCTTTGGACCAAAAGCAACTTCAATCAAACCTGAGGGCCTAACGTATTTAATGAAATCTTGGTGTCAGAATCAGGTGAGGCTTACAAGGTCCTAAAATGAGGGTGAGTGCTATCTGTCAGTGGGAGGATTATGAATAATTGTGGTCGAGACAGAATACTACGATAAATTGAACTAATGGCCACAATCTGGTTTACCTCTTACACCCGCAAGCTTGACGTTACCTCAGAAGGAAGGGGGTGGTGGAGTGTACTTCCTGACCCCTCGACTTTGGACTTGGTTGTATGATTTGCTTGGGCAAATTAGATGTGGTGGGAGGGAAAGTGCAATTCCAAGCCTAGGTCTTAAAGGAATTTGAACTTAACAAAACGTTGTCCGGCTTGTCCTTATGTGCTTCTGCCGTCACTAATATTGCTGCTGTTCCTGCAGTCTGGGCTCCAACACAGACCAGACACAGCCAGACTTGGACATGGAAGGAGGGTCACCTTCGTGAAGCCTGGGTTAGCCAACACTTAGCCCCCGCTTAGATAAAGAGCTCTCCTGTGGCCTGTAAGAAATAATACTTTTTAATTGTCTTTCATTAAGAACATTGCTTTGTAGAATAGTTAACTGATTCAGAAATATAATATATTAATTAAAATACCATAGCTTTGTAATCGTTAACTCAACCATAGACATTTAGGTTACTTCCAGCTTGGGTGGTTATTAGGTTATGGATCCTTAACCCCAAACATCATTCTATACCTTCCTATGTGATTCTGGGTTAGACCTTCTGCAAATCACATTTCCACTTTTGTGAGCTGATTCCTGGTTGGGTTCCATCAGTGTGGGGTGTTCTAAGGAGACAATGAAACTAGGAGAGGAGGAAGGGTCTTGCTTCTTCCTACTTGCCTCCCGTTGCTTCTGTCGGTTTCCTTTGAGAATCATCCATTCCAGCAAACATTTCATCTCAGCAATAGGAGTTCCTACCTATAGCAACATTTTGATCTGCTTTGTAGTTTCACGTAAATTTCCAAATTCTTATTCTGTCTCCTCAGAGACACCAGCACTGGATAAGAAGACTCTAACCTAGAGGTCTAAATTCAAACCCACCATTTCTTTCTTTAAGGTCTTGGCTACTTTTCAGCTCGGCCAGGCTTTCTCCCTAAGCCTTTGAGTTTTAATACTTCCAATCTTTTCCATTGTTTTCCCCCTTACCCTTAGGGTTGTTAGCTGCTTCCAACAGTTTCTACCTTAGGGAAAACTTTCTGTTTCCTTTCTGACTTTTCTGATATGTACTAAGCAAATTTATATCTATTAACACATTTTAATGTTTAATTCTCTCTGTAGGAAAAAAAAAACAAAAATAAAAATAGAGAGATTTCCAAAACCTTACTGAATCTTCACCATTTTTTTTTTGAAAATTATTAGGAATATTTTCAAGCGTGACTGTCAACACACATGTGTAAGAATTTCTCTAGTGTATACCCATAAGCATGGAATTGGATCATAAGCTATTCACATGCTTAGCAAAGAGGCAATCCCCACTCTTCCCACAAAGTGATTATGCTCATTTATACTCACAGCAATAGTAAGTGAGACTTCTCAGGATTCAGCTTCCCTATCCACCCTGGTAGTCTGAAATTGTTTTCCTTCCAATAGTTATGAAATATATCTCATTGTCATTTTCATATGCACTTTTAGATTACTAATGAGTTTGAACATCTCTATATATGCATAAAACCATTTAATATAGTGGTGGTGGTACTTGAAGTTAAGTGATGGTTGCATTCATGGGAATTGCATCTGTCCTCAAGTGACCCTGTGCCCAAGTTCAGAGCTGCAATAGAAGTCTCACTATAAAGGATGAGTGATTTAGACTTTCCCACAATGCGGCAGATAGAAGTTCAATGCTACTTAAAAAGAGAAGGTAGGATAAAAGTGAAGCAATTGTAGAAAAGAAGATACTCGACCTAACATGGTTAGAGTAAAAATTAAAAAGACAACCACACCCACCTTCCTCACATGTGCAAGTACAAAGGGATCCTTGAAGGCAGGTAATAAGCAGCTAGGTGAGGATTTTAAAGCATTCCTCATTTTAACCCCATAGGCAGTATCTCCAGAGCCATTGCCTCATGGAAAATTAAGGTAGTTGTCTTGCTCTTGTCAGTTGTAACTAAGTATGTGCCTGTCTACCTAATACCTTTAGAGAAAACATTTATGTCTCGGTTTGCATATGGCCACTATTAAAGAAATACAGAAATGGGTCGGCAGTGAAATTCGGTTCCAAACAGACAGGAAATACAGCCAGAATCATGATATCAATACCTCACCATCTTGTTTTCCCTATGTGATTAGACTTTGTGCTAATCTCATAAAGATAAAATACTGTTTGTATTAATTTGTATCCAATTAAGTTTCCACTTGTAGTGTGAGTGCTGGATGATCTCAGGATTGTCCGTTGCTCTCCCTTGACAGAACAAAGATGTCCTCTCAAACAGCAGTGAAATTCGGTTCCAAAAAGACAGGTAATACAGCCAGAATCATGATATCAATACCTCACCATCTTGTTTTCCCTATGTGATTAGATTTTGTGCTAATCTCATAAAGATAAAATACTGTTTGTCTATTCAAATCAGTGTAGAGTGGGCATTAACTGCACACAGACATTGTCTGTACATGTGTCTAGCAGCACACATGAAATCTCCAAATGGATGCATGTCCTCTATCCAATGTAATTCTCCTCGGAATCGAAGTACAAAGCACGAGAATATGGTTTGCATGTGCCTGAAACCAGGGTTTTTCATTCAGAAAAATCAGTTCTTGTTTCTAATGCAATTTTTTAAAAATGTACTAGAAACAAAATGCACAGAAATCATTGGAGGTTTACTACATGTTAAGACTCCAACATTTTGGTAAACCAGTTATGAATCTTCTCTGAGATGATATCCATATCTTAAGAGCTAAGACACATTCATTTTGAAGCAGGTGATTAGGCTACCTCACAGAGATTTTAACTACACAGTGACGAGAAAAGTCGCAATGAAAAAGAAAAAGTTGGCTAACTATGGAGACTGAGTATTAAAAAAAGTAAAAGCAAATCAAACACTTACTGTGATAAGGAGCTTTAATTATGACATGGCTTCTCAATTTCCAGGGGTTATCTTATGTAAAGATGCTAACGCTGAAGCAGTACACATAGATTTCGAGAGCGATCGGATCTCAGAAACACAATGATATCATGTTTCCTTTGTTACCTTCATTTGGCGTCCAGGTATTCTCTATGCAGAGGGCCCTTTCATGTCCTCCTTTTCTTTCCAACTCATACCTTTGGGAAGCTCACCTGTATCATGTTCATCTTATGTTTACTGTGGTTATCTTCCCTAACTGACCCACAAATGTGAAAATAGCTTCCTTATTCTGGAGAAATCTATAATAAAAATATGCAGTTTGGCAGAAACTGTTCAAACAGCTTGCATCAAAATTGGCAAAACTTTTGTTAACACAAGTGACATCCAATTAAGTTTCCACTTGTAGCGTGAGTGCTGGAGGATCTCAGGATTGTCCGTTGCTCTCCCCTGACAGAACAAAGATGTCCTCTCAAACAGCAGCTTTGGCATTGTGCCCTCACTGTAAATCCAGCAAACACAATTCTGGGCACTTGGACCACTTCTGCTTCGTGGGTTTTAAGTCGACCTACTGGTAAACGTGGGCTAAAAAAGTATGTTTGTTTTCTTCCTGATCAGATTAACTACGTGAGGCCACATTAAGTTTTGATTTCCGTTTTGCAAAATAAAATGTACCTGAAATACTTCATTATATTTTATTCATATTTCTGTTGGCTCTTAGTTGTTAAGAGGACTTCAAAACCTTGGCTGGGAAAAAATAAAAAACTGACATAAAATATAATTAATTTAGCTAATCAATAAGCATCTGTATCTCACTGATATAAATGTACAACAGAAAAAAATATATAAGTTTAACGCAAAACTGGCATAGTTTTGTTATATGGTCACAGATATTCTGTGTGTGCAAAGCAGAGGCTTATGTTTATACCTCTAGTATCTGTGTAATGTCTGTAAGTGTTTACATATATTGTCTCTAAGCGTGTATAAAGTGACTTTTTCTCTTATCCACACTGTTGATATTTTAAAAGTGCATCTGTACTTTTAGTATCATATCTTCCAAATAATCTTGTGAAGTAGGTAAGCCGTCTTCACTTTATGAGTAGAGAGAGCTATAATTAATTCGAGTAACTTACTAGAAATGTCTTAAACCCAAGCCCATTCTTCTTCTTTGTAGACATCTCTAAAATTTCATGATGTTTCTTTTATTAAAATTGTTAATGTTTATTTATTTATTTTGAAAGAGATAGAGTTGAAAAGAGGCAGAGAGAGAGGGAGAGAGGGAATCCCAATCAGGCTCTGTGCTACTAGCATGGAGCCCAACACGGGCTCAAACTCACCAACCATGAGATCATGACCTGAGCCCAAATCAAGAGTCGGACACTTCACCCACTAAGCCCCCCAGGCACCCTAATATCATGATCTTTTTTAAAGAGAGTATTCATGTGCAATAATTTCTTCCTTACTCGAAGAATAATGTGCAAACACTAACACACTGTATGCTACTTATAGTTTTCTAAAAACCTTAAGGCCTAAAACAATTATTTATATAATAGAGAAAGAGAGAGAGAGACAGAGAGAGAGAGAGAGAGAGAGCACGTTTTACTAAAAAGATCTGCTCTAATTAGATGTTGAGATTATTTTAACAGAAGGGAATGCATTTTGAAGTAATGTCACATCTGATTTAGAAATACTTTAAGAGAGAAAATGGGTATGTTGCATTTTGAGTACTCTTTATACTTTCATTAATTTGAGTTCAGATAAATACAGCTTTTTAAGTTATTAGCCTGGATTTACCATATTTGGGATTAAATATGTGAAATATGAGATATTAAAAAATGCTCTCTATGAACTGAGGCTATTTCGTTTTAACAACAGGTAGCAACAATAAATAATCCAATTGTAATTAACCAATTGTTTGATAAACACCATTGCTATCTAAATGATCAATGTGCTTTTAAGAGAATGCACAATAATTATAAGATTAGTATTTATATGGACAGTGCTTTTCCCATCAAGTAAATAATATTCTTTGTCCATCCATTCTGTAGTTTCTACTATATGGACATATGGTTAACACTCAAATAGTATTATAAGAAAATTGTATTAACTAACAAGGCACTCTTCTTAAAAAAATGCATTTTTCTCTGTGTTAATTTTTGCATTAAAATCATGAGTATAAAATTTAGTTAAATTCATAATGATTTAAATTATTAAATAAATTATTATTTATTTATGATCATTCTGGTGTAAAATGTATATGTTATGACCAAAAAATATCTCAGATTCATGCATTTTTAATTTGCCCACTCTTGTGATATTTTAGTTTACTGACCAATTTACTTTGAGAAGTTCGAATTAACAAGAATATTATTGTTGCAAATGGTACTAATTAAATTTTTTTGAGTTCACTGAGATAATGGATAATAGAATATATTATAGTGTGTGTATCTGAAGCCGTATCTGAGGTTTGATTCTACTCTGAAGTATAATACCAAAGATATAGTGAATAGCTTCTTGTGAATAGCTCATTGAGTTAAGGTTTTTATAAAAGCAATTGATTGTATATAAAGTACATTGAAAACTCCTCAAACCCATTCCCCAAATACTTCAAAATCAGATAAGAAATTACTTCCAAATGCATTCTCTTCGATTATAATACTAAAGCTGTATTTAAGATTCAACACTTCTTTTATTCTTAATCTCATAGAAATTTTTTTTAGATGAAAGTGACCCACATAAATTTGGGCTCTGGGTGTGACATCTTTAATCCACAGGTGTCAGTTAAAGTCGTAATTGCGAAGGCAGAAATGTCATGATTTTCAAAGAAAGACTCTGATGGAACCAGGATTAAGGATCCTGATACAATTGTCATCAAAACCGATTCAACTCTTTCATCATTAGAGAGAAAAGAAAAAGAGGAAGAGAGGAAGGAACAAAAATGTTACATGTAGCTTTCTTTATTTGAATTTTTTTAGGTGCGGAAAGAAGGACTATAGGAATTGAGAAATTAACTATAAACTTTGTTTCATCAAAGCTTGTCATACATGATGATACAACCTGTATGCGATGCTTTGCATATCCACTTTGTTACCCACACTTGCAGAAACCAACATGTGGATAGAGAGTTGTGCTACTACACAGCAAATTTGCTCTTTGACTTGCCATGGTTTTCTAATTCTCACCGATCTATATTCTGCATTATTTACTCTTAAAATGATTATATTGCTCTTAAAAACAATATCATAAAGTTTTGCTTATTTTGTTGGTGACAGGGAGAAATACACAGGACAAAAATTAAAAATTATTACTAATATCGTTAAATCAAGTCGCTGTCTGCTCAACTGTGGTATAATTGTGTTAAGTTGTTTCCTAATAACTTGTATGTTCACCCCCACATTTTTGCAAATACCATTTGGGATTATTATTATTATATATTTTTGTAGGTAATAATAGTAGCCAAATCTGATTAAGAATGGTGGGAAAAAAACCTCTTTAAAACTATCTGAAAGTTTACAGACTTGATTGTTGTAATTAGAAACAGGACAACAACTAAAAATCAGGCTTAAAAATATTTAATTATTCAAATACCAGAGCTAGCGTGAAAAAAAATGTGATGCTTTATTTCACCTATGCTTCAATACATTCAAAATTCAAAACCTGCGGAAAGACAGTTTAATTAGCTAAATCTAGGCTCTACCTTGACTCCTCTGGGGAGACAGAGATCAAGAACTCCAAGTGCTTTCAACGGCTGGACTGCCCATCTTTTCCACTGTTTCACAACACCAATTGCTTAGTTGTAGATATGATTTTTAAGTACTTGTTATTGTTATTGTGGATATAGATAATACAAATGATATATTCTGTTTACCTTCAGCTATATTTAAAAGCCTACATTTTCATAATATAATGGTTTCAGAGCCATTGCCCACAGGACAGTGAGAAACAGAAGATTGTTCAAAAAATTCAGGGCCCTTTAAGAAAAGAGAACATATAGTAACATACTTAGTTTATCTATTGGTTTTGTTTTATAAGGTTATTGTGTTAACAAATTTGAGCAGTGTTCTGTGTTCTTAAATATTTTTTTAGAATCAAAATTTTAATGATTATGCCCTGGTATATAACACATGTACCTGTTGTTCTACATTGCTGCTTTTTTGATGGCTTGCTGATTTTAAAGCTGCCTTGCATGCATTGCTGGAATTTAAAAACTTGAAAGGGAAAATAGCATACATTTTACTTTTTATCCCAAGTTACACCACCCTTCATTTACATTATTATTGGAATTGAGATGTACAACTAAGTTGATATATAACTCATTTCCATTTAATCATAGTTATAATTATCTTATAATCAATGACATATTAGAACTGATAAAATGTAGTCTGGAACCATCGGGCTATATAGGTATTTAGGTCATCTGTAAACTGAAAATGAAGAGCTGGGTGGGCTAATTCAACTAAAAGAATATTAGTAATGTGATGCTTAGAAATTAGATCTATTTAAAAAATCAAAGAAACAGATGTATTTTGTTCTTTTGGTGAATGTATAAGGAAGTATAATACCTTTGACCCTAACAGATGTTTATTTTAAATTAGAGGATTTTTGCTCCTAGAATAATAGGATGTACATACTTTCCTTTTAACCCTCTCTAATTAAAACTAAAACTCTCAACATTATATATAAAACAAACATAAGAAGATTCTAATGGTGGATTGATGGTAGCACATCATGTATGGACCTTTTTACCCATGGAACAACATAGCAGGAAGTTCCTTGGTTTTCTGTTTTGCATCATATATTCCAGACTTGGAGAAGTCAACAACCCCTGTACCACTAATGGGAGTTGATAAAAACAGTCCCCCGAAGTTCTGTTCTATCTAGTCAAAGGACCATGTAAAGGGCAACCTAGCTGTACAAAAAAACTTTTAGAGAAAAACCTCTCTACTCCAAACAAACATCACAGAAAAGACTGAGTCGAATCCCATCAACTGAATAGAGAATCTGTATTTCCCTGCTTGCTAAGCTAGTAACAAAGCACTCGACAACAGCCCCAGGGCTGGTACCAGAGCAGGGAGATTTGGGACACATGGCTTTCATCCTCATCAGGCATTAATGATGCCACATCTTATGGTGTCAGTAGAGACTGGATAGACAGCCCGGATTTCCACCCCAGCCTGCAGCAGAGAGACACTCTGACTGTTCTGCTGGAGTAGTATCAGATCAGCCCCAAGGAATAAAAAGGATTAACACCGTAGACCAGTAGTTAAAAGATTACAAAACACTCTTCTCTTTGGTGTCCCTGGAGACCACATGAAGAGTAATAATGAGGTATTCATGTCCCTCCCAGTCAGTGAGGTACCATTGCAGGTCTGTGAAGAGCCAGGATGACCACCCCTACCCAGCAGCAATAAAGATTAGCCCTCACTGGGTGTCAAAGAGGCAAAGTAAGGAATCCAGAATCCTACTACAAGAGCAGTTCAGAGGAAACCAGTTGAAACAGAAGGTTTAAATAAGATCCAATCTCATGGCATAGTATCTTAAATGTCTAAATTTCAATAAGAAATCACGAATCAACATAGAACAGATTGGCAGTTGCCAGAGGCAGGGGTAGGGGCTGGGGAAAATGGGTGAAGGGGGTCAAAAGATACAAGCTTCTAGTTATAAAATAAATAAGCTGTGGTGATGTAATGAACAAGATGGTGACTATAGTTAATATTGTGGAGTGTACTTGAAAGTTGCCAAGTGAGTAAACCTAAAAGTTAACTCTATACTATGATGGATCGTGACTAAACTTATTTATTGTGGTGATCATTTTGCAATGTACGAATACCAAATCATTATGTTCCATGCCTGAAACCAATATGTTGTAAGGCAATTATACGGATTGGCAATAACGGATTTAAAAAGCATGTCCAGCTATATGCTGATCACAACAAACTGAAACTCACCTCAAATATAACAATATAAGCAAGGGTTAAAAGTGAAAGAATGAAAAAGATTTATCAGGCAAACCTTAATTAAATAAAATCGAGAACACTATATTATTGAGATTAGGTGGACTTTAAAGCAAAGTAAACTATCAGAAACAGACGGAGCACTATATAGTTATAAATGGGTCACGGCACCAAGAAGAAAACAATACTAAATGTGCAAAACTGAGCCACAGAGCTGCAAAAATGTGAAGCAAAAACTAAAAGAACTGAAAGGAGAAATAGGAAAACTTACAATTATATTTGAAGACTTCAACACTCCTCTGTCAACAATTCATAGCACAACTAGACAAAATATGAAAAAAAATTAGGAGACCTTAATGCCATCAACCAACAGGATCTAATCAACATTCATAAAACATTCTACCCAACAATTACAGAATAAACATTTTTATATCTATACAGCATATATCACACAAAGCATATTCAGAGTCATAAAACAAACTTCTACACATTAAAATAACTGAAATCACGCATAATGTGTTCTTTAACCAAAATGTAGCTAAATTAAAAAGTCAATAACAGAAAGATAACAGGAAAACCTCCACGTACTTAGAGACTACACAGCACAGGTCAAAATTATCTATGGACTAAGGAAGAAGGCTCAAGGAAATACAAAAATAATAGAATTAATTGAATTAAAATAAAATACAATGTATTGAAAATGTTGGGGGACAAGTACATCAGTGCTGAAAAGGAAATGCAAGTACCAAATATATACATTGAAAACACGAAAGGTCTAAAATCAACAGTCTTAGTTTTCATTCTATTAACCTAGTAAAATAAGAGTAAAATAAACTAAAAGGAAGGGCAATGAAGGAAATAATAAAAATAAAACTAGAAATCAATGAAATTAAAACAGAAAAATAAGGGACACTGCACTGGCTCGGAGGGTTGAACATCCAACTCTTGATTTTGGTTCAGGTTGTGATCCCAGGATCATGGGAGTGAGCTCTGTATCAGGCTCCACGCTGAGCTTGGAGCCTGCTTGAAATTCTCTCTCTTCTGTTCCTCTTACCCTGTCTCTCTAAAATAAAACAAACAAACAGAAAAATAAGATAAAATCAATGAAACATCTGGTTATCTGAAAAAGTTAAAAATTTGACAAACGTTTGGCAAGAACAAATTGAAAGGATACAAATATTAGAAATAAAATAAGGGATATTGCTACAGACCTGGCAGATATCAAAAGGACATTAAGGAAATACTATGGGGACTCCTGGGGGCTGGCTGGTTAAGAGTACGACTTTGGCTCAGGTAATGATTTCAAGGTTGGTGAATTTGAGCTATGCATCTGGCTCTGTGCTGACTGTTCAGAGCCTGGAGCCTTTTTCGGATTCTGTGTCTCCCTCTCTCTCTGCCTCTCCCCTGTTTGTGTTCTGTCTCTCTCTCTCTTTCAAAAATAAATAAACATTAATTTTTTTTAAAAGAAATAAATTACTATGAACAACTCTATATACATTAATTGACAATTGAAATGAAATGGATTTCTAAATAAACACAAATGATCACCACTCACCCAATATAAATTAGTTTGAAGAATTCTATTACATTAAAAAAATTGAATTTATAATTAAAAAACCCCACTCTGCCCAAAGTATTTTCTAGACCTAGATACTTCCACTAGACAAGCCTCTACAGAAGGACTGCATTGTCTCCACAATCTTTTCTAGAAAATAAAAGAGGGCAAACTCCCAATTTATTTTATGAAGCCAAACCATACAAGGACAGTTCGAAAAAATTATAGGGCTCAGGGGAGGCTCAGTGGGTTAAGTGTCTTGCTCTTGATTTCAGCTCAGAGCATGATCTCACGGTTCGTGATATGGAGCCCCATGTCAGCTGTGTGCTGACAGTGCAGAGCCTGCTAGGGATTCTCTCTCTCCTCTCTCTCTCTGCCCCACCCACTCATGTATGTTCTCTCTCTGTCTCTCAAAATAAATACATAAACTTTAATTATAAACCATTATATTTCATGTATATAGATGAAAAATTCTGTCAGAACAGAAATTCAAGAAGAAATAAGTAACTTTTAAAATAATATTGGGAGCAAGAACATATATAAGTTCTAAATCCTAAGTTATTTTTATGCCCCTGCTCCCTACTCTATTATAAGGAGAGTCAGACCTGGTCAACTAGAGCAAAAACTACTCGAATCCATTGGCACTTCAATTTTTCTCCCCATTTGTCCACTGAGCTATTTTCCTATCTCCAGGTGATTCCCTATTGAATTTAGATAACTAAATTGATTATTATTTTTTTAATTTTTTTAATGTTTATTTATTTTTGAGAGACATAGAGACAGAGTGTGAGCAGGGAAAGGGCAGAGAGAGAGGGAGACACAGAATCTGAAGCAGGTTCCAGGCTCCGACCCATCAGCACAGAGCCTGACGCGGGGCTCGAACTCACAGACCGTGAGATCATGACCTGAGTTGAAATCAGCCGCTTAACCGACTGAGCCACCCAGGCGCCCCCTAAATTCATTATTTTAATGAAGTAAAATGCTTAAGCATTTCTTTCCTTCTCCCATATTAAAAGGATATATACATCATAAAATATTCACATAAACATAATATAAAAATAAAATAATAGAAAATAAAATATTACTAAAATCTTTCTATTTTTGATGGTTTGTATGCTTCCTAATTGGACAAGCAAAAATATACACATAGGGTATGGTTTGGCAATAAAGATCACAGGGCTATCCTCATATTTAATATAATCTTGATAGTTCACTTTTTGGCTGACCATGTCAGAGCTGATTAGATAAGACAGTTAACATTCCCAATCATTTTACTATTATACTTCGATCTTACGTTATTAGTAGTACTTTTGGAAAAAATTCTTAGACTACTTATCCGTTTATGAGTCTTAATTTAGCTGATACTAACCTAATGTAATCTAAATATTCTTTATACTGGATACACAAGAAATTCAAGTGATGCGATATACTATGATAAATGAAAAAAGAGACATGACACTCAACACCTCTCTGTAGATGTTCCTCTTCCTCGAGATGTTTTACTTCATATTTACTTTCACTGACGAGTATAGATTAGAGACAACTAGTCATAGATGCAAGTTCACCTTTGCTTACATCCATACAATACTCAAAATACCCAGACATTTTGAATTACATGAATACGATGGATAAGGGCTTATGTCTCAATGGTGTGTTATTTTATACTTACCTAATTACCAATTAAATCAGATTACTTTTCATGTTTACTGACAGGCTCTTCAGCTAATCTAGTTCTTCACTGAGTTGAAGATCAAGGTCACCTATTTTATAAACATGAATGTGGTCAAATCCTTATCTTTCTTCTTAAAATCTGTTTCTTGGGCTCTCATGCTATCTCATCAAGGCTGCTATTCTGGCTTGTGTTTGTGAGTTCCCTTTTAGTGTCTGGTAGTTTTTATCATCACTCCTGATTTGACTAGGATGCTTTTTTGTCTTCATGTATATGCTGAATATATACAATGTTCCAGGAACTATGTCTTTTCTACTTTTCACAGAACACCGAGAAAGCCAGATTCCAAAGCTTGATTACATAGCATTGCTTTCTTGTTGATTTCTTTGTGTCTCCCGTTAGACTCTATATTACTTTGGGTCACCTGGTTAAGCATCCGACTTTGGCTCAGGTCATGATCTAGCAGTTCATGGGTTTGAGCCCGAGGTTGGGCTCTGTGCTGAGAACTTAGAACCTGGATCCTGCTTCAGATTCTGTGTCTCGCTCCCTCTCTGCCTCTCCCCTGCTTGTGCTCTGTCTCTCTCTCTCTCTCTCTCAAAATTAAATACACATAAAAAAAAAAAATTAGAATCTATGCTACTTTAAGTTACAGTCACTATCTTTTAGATGTTTATAATTTTAGTGAACCAGTGATAAAGGCAATGTTAAAGAAATTAACTGTAAAAAGAGATAGCAGTATTTACACACATGTTACTTGGTGCAGTTAATGACGCTTCTGTTTCTGACTATGCAAATATTATTTCATATGGCACTCAACAATACATAAAATTGTTTCAATTATTTACTCTTCATTCTCATGTTAAGGGAAGGATTCCCACCCTAGCTTATGAAGATTGGCTGATACTGACACATAACACTGGGAAGATGAAACTGACAGCAGATTAGTCATACAGCCTCACAGCTCAGGGAAAGAGGAAACTGTATGTTTCCAGGGCCATATGGGGCTGTACTTGGGAGCAGAGTAAGCTGGGGATGGTGGGAGTAGGCTGTGTAGTGTCAAAAGGGTGATGTGCTCTGTTTTCCCATGGAAGGATGTAACTCACTTCTCTGAATAATTCCATAGACTGTCAGAGAACTGAAGCCTCCTACTCATGGATGAGCAGGGATTGTACCTGGCTCCTTAGAACACAGGACTCGTTTGGCCAGTGACCTTACCAATGGAAGTGGAAGGGGGAGGCCTGACTGCTGTTAGGTAGGCCATTGGAGGCCATCCCAATTCTACTAAATGTTGTGGCAACCCCTAATGTGGATCTTAATTAAAAGCCTTTATGCCACACGTGGGGTACCTGGGTGGCTTAGGTGGTCAAGTGACCGACTCCTGATAACAGCTCAGGTCATAATACCATGGTGAGATCAAGCACCATGTTGGGCTCTGCCCTGACAGCACTGGTCCAGCTTGGGATTCTTTCTCTCCCTCTCTCTCTGCCCCCCACCCTGCTCTTTGTCTCTCTCAAAAGAAATAAATAAAATCCAGATATATAAATTGAGTTTATGCTCATTGATATTAACTGTGCAGAGAGTAGCAGATTACTGGCTCCTAATATTGGTTAGAATTGTCAGTGACCACGAGTTAGAAATATTATATACAATTTTATTAAAATTTTGCACCTCAAAAGGGAGTTTTTTCCCACACATTAAAATAATTTATAAACGTTTTCCCGTTCTTAGTTAGTCTTTACAAATCTGAATAAAGCACTCCTGCGCATTTCAGAAAACTGCTCTCTGACAGCTGTTGAAAGCTGCCTATCAAGGTGAAGATTATACACAAGCTAAAAAAAACAAATCCCTGATGCACATTAGTTATCAAATGAACTCAATACAAGCTCCGAAGGAGGCGAAGTTCCCCGTATTCACAACTGTTCTCTGAGCACCATTCACTGAATAAAAGTACCTGAATCTCTAGGGGAATTGAATATAAATAAAAGATTTATGCCATTTTTAGTGTACAACGGAGACACAGTAGAAAGAAAAGTTTGCATAATTCAAATTTGGATGATACAATGAATAGTCAGGGGAACATAATAAGAAGTCTACATACTTGTAAATTGATAAAACAATGTCATAACAATAAATGAGTATTGGAAATACAGGAGTAAAATCCAATGGGAATAGTAATACAGCATTTATTTCATTTTTATTTTTGTCCTACTCGGAAGACAAGTAGTACTCAGATTAAATTGATTACTATTTAACGAATTAAATCCTGCAATGTCAACCAACGTGCAAAATGTATAATAAGAATAGAGTGTCTTTAATGTGGAAATTAATTCAGAGATATAGAGTATACTACCAAATTTCAAATAATGAGAGAAACACAAAACATACATGGGATTATTGTTTTTGCATTGAAAAGATAAAGCACATGATAATCCACACAAGGTCACATACTAAATTAGAGATTGTATGATTACCTTTTATAAAAATGCTAGATACATAATTAGCTTTAAGTCATTTATACTTTATTCTTATTTATCTATTTTTTAATTTTTTTAATGTTTATTTACTTTTGACACAGAGACAGAGTGTGAGCAGGGGAGGGGCAGAGAAAGAGGGAGACACAGAATCCGAAGCAGGCTCCAGGACCTGAGCTGTCAGCACAGAGCCCGACGCGGGGCTCAAACTCAAACCGTGAGATCATGATCTGAGCTGAAGTCAGTGCTTAACCGACTGAGCCACCCAGGCGCCCCTATCTTTTATTTTTTTTAATCACTTAGTTATTCCTTATATCACTAAGACATGAGTGGTCTACTATACCTAGGTATTCTGTTAAAAATTACAAACTATTAATAATAGAGATGGCTTCTAATGTCATGAAATGTACAGTGTAATATGAAATTTATGGCTGTAGCTCTGAAGTAAGATATCCTGTGGTTAAAGGTTCAGGTTATTTACTATGTCTATCTCATTAAGTAACCAAATAGAATTTTGTATGATGAAGAAATGTTCTAAATCTGTTATGTCTACAAACATTGAGCACTTGATATGTGACCAGTAAGATTAAAATTTAATTGTGCTTAATTTTCACTAATTTAAATTTAAATAGTCACATGTGGCTAGTGCCTACATAATGGACTGAATTGTAGAACTATTTTAAATATCAAATATACATAAAGGATTAAGTACAGTGCTTACACCATTATGAATGCTTGATATCAAGTAGTTATTAGCATGATGATTAGCATGATGTAGATTTCTTGGGAAAGAGCTTAAATAGTTTCAAAATGAGAAAAACATCTCTCAAAACCATATTGATATTAAAGTTTAGTAATGGGGACTGATTTCTCAGTAACCATTAAGATAAATATTTATCATCCTCCTGCTTATGGTTATGGTATAAAATGCAATGAGCATTTAAAAATAACCCAAAACTCAAACAAAATCTTTGAGTAGTATCAATTTCTCACAAAGATGATGTCAGTTACCAAAAAAAAAAAAAAAAAAAAAAGCATTCAAAAGCTACGGAAAACACTGATATGTACAGAAGGAAGTCCTGAAGAGTTTCTCCTATTCAGTGAAAGGGTTATTAGAAACATATCACGATGGAGAATTACTTATAATTTCTAAATTTTAACACTACAGATTTAAATTGGTGTAGTGATGTAATGCCTCAAATCTTCGACCATATTATGAATATCTTCAATAATTATTAGAAATGGGTCACACTGTGGCACGACTTTTTGCTAATTTTGTAATGTTTGGAAATTGTTCATCTCTTGGCAATGATACTGGCTTTTAGAGTATAAATATTCCATAAGGTAGACAGTTATTCAAATTAGCATGATATCTGGAGTGGTTCATATATTAACTAGAGATCGTTCTACACAAGAAGGTGCACATTGGAAAGGACAACCACTTCCTGCATGCACACACATTTCCATTTTGAGAAATATATATAAAAAAGTATGTCAATAGAACTCTGTTGGATATCTTCTGCAATTTCCTCTTCCTCCACTCTCTACCTCCCACCATCATGTTCTGTGACCCAGAAAACTGTTCTGTTTGGGTGACATCAAGGAACTCCCTTATCCTTTGGCTTATCTTTGTGTTTTTGGAAAATGGAAAAACTCCAGAATGAGAAGAGAGGGTGGGAATAATGAATCTCTGCCCTCTCTTTTCAGAGCTAAGAAAGGTAAAATTCCCTATTTTTCTTAGCCTCAGGATATCTTATTGGTACTATTTTTTTTTCTTTAAGTGTATTTATTTATTTTGAGAGAGAAACAGAGAGAGTGAGTGAGGGAGGGAGGCAGAGAAAGACGGAGATAGAGAATCCCAAAGAGGCTTTGCATTGTCAGCATGGAACCCCGAATCAGGTCTCCAACTCACCAACAGTGAGATCACGACCTGAGCTGAAACCAAGAATCAGATGTTTAGCTGACTGAGCTACCCCATCACCCTAGTAGTCTTCAATCTTGTTTATAATTTCAAAAAATGTTGTTTATTAAAATAGTCTCTATTACTTTACAAGCGTGATTTGTTTCCTGCCAGGACCCTAACTGATAGGAGAACCAATCTTGATATGAAATCGTAGTTTTTTTTTTATTTAATTGAGAAATCTGAATAAGATATTGGGTGAGTTACTGCATGAACACTTTTAAGAGTTTCTTTGAAATAGGTGCCCTTGGGACTTTAAAACTATTTAGTACTCTATTGTGGATAAAGGACACAACACATATAAGACCATTTGTCAGACAGCTATGTATTAAAAAAGGGAAAACAAATTTAAAGACAAAGAAACTGAGTAAAATCAAGTAGAAACAGATATGATGGCAAGGTGATCTTCTAGATGAGTCTAGAGCAGAAAATTCGTTAGGGTATTGAGAATGAGACAAGTGGTAAATTATGTCTAAAGAAAGACAAAGTAATTGCTTTCATTAAAATTTCTGACTATAGGCATAAATAAAATATAAGAAGATAGAAGAATAATGAAAACAAAGCTTAGTCCCAGATAATTTTAAATATATTCTTGTTTGTTCATAATCGTATAGCTTCCTTATGCAGTGGAATCGATTCTATGATATTACACTTTGAGTGAAGAGTTAAAATAACAATGAAAAACAGTCATTTGCATATTGACCTATTTTGTGAACCACTAGAGTCTGTACAAATTAATTTTAATTCCAGGCACAGTATAAATAGAAACTTTGTGATGATGTATTTATATATTCAGTTTACTCAATGACATAAAGTAATATTAATGTATATCATGATTCTAATTATAGCAGCTCTTCTCATCTGAAGATCCCATGCCAACTGAAAAAAGAAATCTGATAGAGGGTCAGTGTTGTAACTTTTTCCACAAATTATATTTCCAGAAGTTATTATCTCTTACACAAGATAACCACAAAATGTAAGTCATTCTAATGGTAACGTAATGCTAAGAACACAGACTTTGGAATGAGGTCCATAATTGCTATGTGGCATTAAGTTATTTATAAAACAGAGATGATAGTATTCCTAAACGGTGGTGTTGTTATGGTTATTAGAAAACTTACCTCACGTAAAACCACTATCAATATTAGTTCCTGGTATTATTTTGGCACCATCACCGAGGGCTGAATTTGCAGACTCATATGATACACAAGCTTAATTCAGCTCTGAGCTTTACTCATAACTAGCAAAGTACACTAAAGGGAACTACAACAATGCGGCTACCATCAATCACTAATCGCGGGGCTCTACATTTGTCATATGTAGCTTCCTAAAATCACTTTTGTCTACAAGACATATTTTGGGTTCACAGATGGAGGTACCAACTATCCCTGGTACAAGTCAGTATGGGAAGTGAGTCACTCCTGTAGTTCCTACTTTTACATGTATTGCTAATCAAGCTGGGAAGATACACAATTAAAGATATGTGATGCTTTTATTCTCCCTCATAGTTATAGCTCATAAGACCAGGTTTGTGTACAGTAAACAATCCCGATAGACAAATATGCCCTGCTAAAAAGATTGCCTAGATACATAATTAGTTCACAGCAAAACTAGAAGAAAGTCCATCCCATTTTGTTCCTAGACATGTATCTAATAGAAATATTTGCATAGCTATACTGAAACATTCAACTATATGAAAATCGGCCTGATTCTTAATAGCCCCAAACTGATAATAGATCAAATGTCTACCAATAATTGAATGGATAAATGAGATACAGTTGCCTTTCAATAGAATACTATGCAGAATGGAAAACAAATGAACTATGGCAATATATGTCTTCAATAGATCCCACAAATATACATGTTACAGAATGAAAAGACAAAAGTACGCAGTACAATTCATTTATCAAAAATTTGAAAGCAGGAAAAACAAAGGTACAGAGATGCATATTCAGGTGGAATCCTTATAGACAAAGGTACTATTACTTTAAGCCTAGTTGGTGGTTTTCTTTACAGAAAGTGATGGAATTATTTGGTGGGAAAAAACTGGAATGACTCAGGGATATCAAAATACTCGATTTCTTATCTTAGGTGATACTGATAGGGGAGGATGTTTTTCCTTTGAGGATATGTTTTTTAAATAATTTGTTACACAGGGCTCTTATACTTTATCCAATTTTCTCTATGTGATTTTTACTTGTCATTAAAAAAGCCATAGCAAATTATAGACTAAATTTACAAAAAAGAACAAGAGAGGGTACTTTTCTTTATTTTCACCAATGTAAGTGTACATTATACACTTAACTGGATGTAATTTTTAGTCCCATGTCTCTGGTGTGAAGGTTGTTTTTGAAATATTACTTGACTTGATAGTAGGCACTGAAGGAAATATGCAGATTACTTGTCTGCATCTGTGTGGTTTGTTTTTTGGCAATGGCCATTTATTATTTTGTAGTTTGAAAATAATCTATGATAAAATATTTGGCCATGATTTCAGACTTTTACAATGACTGACCATTAAATACAATGTCTTCATGTCACAGAAGGACAATAGACATTGTTGTCTGTCTCTGTCATCCATTCCCATCACCATTGTTTTTCAGTCTTGTAGTATGAGTGAGTTGAGTCATCTCCGATCTCCAATCTCCAATAGGGCCCATGATTGGCATTCCTTCTTGCATCGTTGTTGCTTTAAAAATCTGGACTTAAATTGTTCTAATGGAGTCAAGACCAGAACGTGAAGTAGTGGTTGGAAGGAATTAAGTTTTCTCTTCTGGACAATGCGGGAAAGAAACAGGAGATCTTAAGATGCCGTATCAGTTTTACTACTGCAAGATAGCCCAGCCTGTGGATGAAGGTCGCAAATGCAAGAGAATAGAGTTGAGAACCTTTCAGTGATACGGAGAGTCACTGAACCTAAATTAATCTGGGCTTTTTACTTATTTGTGAGACGGCAAAGAGATCTCTGTGGGCCCTATTCTTCGGGTGGATGTGAGGCACGGACCTCAATCTCCTTTGTCATTTGGCTGTGTGAGCTGGATTTTCTGTTATTTGACATTAATTACAATTTTACCTGATAAAATGAAGACCTGGATGGTGAACGGGCCCTTGTCTCCTATGCTTTCATTTACTGAAGCTTTTAGATCTGTGGATATTTAAATTGTTTGAGATATAATTAAAATTTCAATAGACAAATATTCTTTTTTATTCACATCTGAATAAAACCACAGTGGGGTAGGATAGATAACGGGTCAACACATGCTAATCTAAAAACTGCCAGCTGGAGGGGAAATTCATAACCTGCAGATTTTGACTTATTTTGTCTTTAGGCTATACTGTAATTTTGAAAAAGGAAATATCTCAAAGTGCCTGGGTGACTCAGTTGGTTAAGCATCCAACTCTTGATTTAGGCTCAGGTCATGATCTCATGGTTGGTGAGTTCGAGGCCCACATCGGGCTCCATGCTCACAGTGGGGAGCCTGCCTGGGATTCTCTCTCTCTTTCTCTGCCCCTGCCTTGCTTGCACTTGTGTGCTCTCACTCTCACCCTCTCAAAATACATAAACTTTAAAAATAAGAAGAAGACAATATCTCTGAAAGGTAACTATAAAATCCCTGATATTTCCAAATGAATATAAAATGTTTTCTACAAACCTAAATGGTTTTTGGCAGGTGTGCTGTGGTTTATCATAGTATTATAAAATGCTTTTTATATTATGTTAAGCATAAAAGCAATTATTTATTCCTCCCAGCTCTGATATCTCAAATATCATCATTTTAAAAATGTAACCATATTTTCTAGCCTCAAATTCCTTTCCCGTATTTTCCCACTGCCATTCCGTTTCACGACCTAACAGGAGACTATCCCACTTGAGCTCGCAAAAGTATTTCTACAAAAATATGACTCTTCAGGAAATATTAGATATTGCCTTCAGATACAGAGTTTAACAAGACTTTTTTACAATTATAGTCATTAAAGCCCAGTCTTAAAATTGCACATTGAATGAAGGCAGACAATCAGCAGGAAAATAAATAACTATAGGCATAACCTTGTTCCAGAACGTAGGTATACACTGGAGGCTGAACTATTAGCAAGGACTAATATATTTCAGTAGAAGTATATGCCTCAATCTGAACTGAAAAATTAATTCTAGGATTTGTTAGATGTGTTAATTGGTTCAACTCACAATTAACATATGAAAAGGAAAGGAAAAGACACTGAAAATAGACTGTGAATTAAAGCAGCAAAAGAAGTAATAGAAATAAACCTTACATGTGACAGCTTGTCACCTCCACAAAATAGGGTTGTGTGGCAAAAAGGCAGCCGCTGCAAAGCACCGTGACACTGATATTCAAGAGCGCACAAATGTTGGTCACATAGACATTTTCTTTGTAAATATTCATGTCATTAATCTTCTTTCAAAAATCACTGAAGTATAAACATGAGCCAGACTTGCATTTGTGCAGAAAGAATGCACAGAAAATGAGCACGCTACACTCCAGGTTGCTGTTTGTTTACGTGTATTATAGCAAGCGTCTGTGATAGGAGAAGGAGGCTGGAGGTTTTGAACGCTCCGTTTCCCTGCCATATATGGATAAAGCTAACAATGTATCTAAAGAAACTTAGGAACTCATGAGTCTGTGTGCCTTATATATTTTGTTTGCTTGCTTTGTAAAGGTGTATCCTAGGATTAGATTTACATTTTAGTAATCTTATTTACTTCTATGTATAATGAACTACTGGTTACTTAGGTAAACACTCACACCTATGAACAGAAAGAGAGAGAGAGAGAGAGAGAGAGAGAGAGATTTTTATATACAATAAAAAATCACAGAGTTCAATGAAAATAATGTGTGTTCAATAATGTATACAATCAGCAAACATCTATATGATCAAAGCATTGTGCAAGGAAATAAAGAAGATAAATCCTTGGAGACAGGCTCATCATCTAAGAGTCAAATGGAATCCTGTTGGTGCTCTTTTAGGGTGTTAGCAAAGCATTCCTGAGGTGGAGGACAGAGATTCTATTTTAAGAGATGGCGAAAGGCTTTGTGGAACTTTTTAAGAGAGAAAAGGCCAGGGCAATCCAGGTAACGGAACGGTATTTGCGTCGTCGTTCGTGCAGGCTGTTGCAAGCAGTTTCTTCTGGCCCTGATATAGTTGGTATAGGGGAGAGCAGTAAGATGACTCAGGATAAGTTTGCCAGACTCAACCACCAAGTCTTCATATCTCCTGGGATGTCTGAAAGCACGACAGGTTAACGCAAGATCAAAAGTACACAGGAAACTCTCATTTTTTTTAATGTTTATTTACTTTTAAGAGAGAAACAGAGACAGAGTATGAGCAGGGAGGGGCAGAAAGAGAGGAAGACACAGAAACCGAAGCAGGCTCCAAGCTCCAAGATGTCAACCGAGACCCCAAATCGAGGCCTGAACTCGGGAACAGTGACATCATGACCTGAGCTGAAGTCAGCCACTTAACTGACTAAGCCACCCAGGCGCCCCTGAAAATTCCCATTTTAATAGCAATGCTAAAAAATTAGTGAAGTGGTGTCTGACAGTAGCAGAGAAACCATTAAAATATTAATGTTATTTTAGGTGAAATCAAGTGGGGGCTGTCAGTAGGCCAGTGGTAGTAATGATGAAATAAATAGAAATGCTTGAAGAAAGTATTTAGAATGAAGCACCCATGGGATTTCAAATTGTTTGGAGTCAAGGGAAAGAGGCGGTCTTAGGACGATCAGGGTTCTGACTGGGAGCCTGGAGGGAGGTGGTAAGGAACACTGAACATGATTTTTTTTTTAAGAAGGATTAAAATGAGTTTAGACTTTGGACATGTAAATATTGAGATTGTTGGAGTGCCTGGGTGGTTCAGTTGGTTGAGCATCTGACTTCAGCTCAGGTCATGATCTCACAGTTTGTGAGTTCGAGCCCCGCGTTGGGCTCTGTGCTGACAGCTCAGAGCCTGGAGCCTCCTTCAGATTTTCTGTCTTCCCCCTCTCTACCCTCCCCCCATGCTCATGCTCTGTCTCTCTCTGTCTCTCAGTAATAAATAAAAAAAATAAAAAATATATTTAAAAAATCTTGAGATTGTAATGGGACATATATGGTTATATCAGATTTTTAGCTAAGTATTCATTTCTGAAATTTGAAGCACAGATTTTGCTATTGTGCAACATTATTGAAGTTGTTAAATATAAAAATGATCTTGTCAATTAAAATTAAAGATTTATAATCATAACGTATGGAAATTTATGACGATTATGAAAATAACTTAGAGACTATGTAAAGATCAACCTTTACTATTCGACTCTCTAGTTGAATGCTATTATATAAGTATCCTGTGTGAGGAAAGGGCACTCAAGCCAAGGAGGGGGAAAAAATTATATAAGATGTGAGTTAAATGATTAGTGTTTTAGATTTTCCCCACCATCTGATAAAATTTGTTTTATATAATTGATGAGTTAATCAACCAAATAGGCCCTCACATCTATTTTGAGAAACATCAATATCTTCTACAATGTTGGTATCCAAGCCTTTTAAAAAAGATTAGTAAGAACTTTCACATGCTAATCATTTATCATGCTAATCACCCGCAGGGCCATTTATCAACACTGAGAAGGAAGGTAATATTAAAGCCCCAGAAACCACAAAGAGAGTACTTAGTGGAATAGTCACCCCAAATCCTTTAGAAAGATTAGAACCTAAGCTTCTTAAAACATCAAAATGTCTGCTTACCTCTTTTATAAATCGTTCTTATTTTGTTTTTATTTGTTATCCCAAATTCTGTACCTGAGACATAGCATGTACTCAATAACTGTTCACTGAACTGAACTCTGTAAACTACAAATAGTACATTAATTTTTCTTCATACAGCATATTATAATATATGCAGATATTGTATATATTGTACCATTTATTATTAGTTAAACCGTCAGAAATGGAGCACACATGGTATTATCTCTAATATGCTAAGTCAAGTCATGGAGAATTTAATTAAGCATGGTTTATAAAATCAACTCTAGAACCTGGTATTTTCGTCTTTAAGGTTAGATTGTATTCCACGATAGCTCTCACATGCATGATACTGCAAACGCATAAGTCGTCTTATTTATACCCTTCAAATCCTTCTAGGAAGCATATATAACATTTCAGAGGACATGGTAATTTATCTCATTCTAAATTACTATGTGATATACCTTTAAATCCTCATAATAAACTAGTACTCAACTTTTTGAAAAAAAAATGTAAAAAAAATACATGAAGCAAACAGTAAAATATGGATGATTAATGAACATAGGATTTCAGTAAAAATGTTTAATTTTATAAAGACTTAAGACATATCTAAGGTTGCAAATTCTTTCGTAAACTTTCCTAACACCCATTTCCTTTCTTTCTTTCTTTCTTTTTTTTCTTTTTAAATTTTTAAACGTTTATTCATTTTTGAGAGACATAGAGACAGAGCGTGAGCAGGGGAAGGGCAGAGAGAGAGGGAGATATAGAATCCGAAGCAGGCTCCAGGCTCTGACGAGCCGTCAACACAGAGCCCGACGTGGGGCTCGAACTCACAGACCGCGAGATCATGACCTGAGCCGAAGTCGGCCGCTTAACCGACTGAGCCACCCAGGCGCCCCCCATTTCCTTTCTTCCAAAGATAACATTACATTATTCTGAAATTGGTATTTATACATCTTGAGCATTCTACTTAATATAATATAATATAATTTCATAAGGCATTGTATTATTTTCTTTTCTTCAAAGTAGCAAATGTTTGGGGCACCTGGGTGACTTAGTCGGTTAAGCGTCCTACTCTCGGTTTCATCTCAGTTTTCAGCTCAGGCCATGATCTCACGGTTTCCAGAGTTTGAACCCTGCCTCAGGCTCTGCGCCGACAGCGTGGAGCCTGCTTGGGATTCTCTCTCTCCCTCTCTCTCCACCCCTCCCCCATTCATGCTGTCTCTGTCTCTTTGAAAATAAATAAATAAAACTTTAAAAAAATGTTTAAATAGTAAATGTTTATTATTAGAATACACTCCATCGCTTCTCCACCTTTTGGCTAAGATCAAGTGTAGTATTATTAGAATACATTCCAGAAATAGACGCTGCTTATAATATCATAAAATGATATAAAGTATCAAACTATTAATAAAGCATATAAAATGAGAAATTAAAAAATATTAAAATAAAGATTATGTGTAAGTGGATGGCATGTCATGTATATGAATGGAATGCATCTATATCATGATGATCAACACTTAATAATCAATACTGCCTAAAGGGATTCTAATAGGGGGTGTGCGTGACTGTGTTTGTGAGTGTGTGAAATTTGGAAACCTAACATTAAAGCTATTATGAAAGAATAAAACAAAATTAATAGAAGAATCATATTGACAAAATTGCTCTAAGAAATATTTAAAAAATGATATAGGATTGTATTAGCACAGGGATTAAAAAACCCCGAAAGGAACAGATTAGAAATATGAAGAAAAGTCCCCACATATATATGGGAATAGGAATGGCAATAACAGTAGCATTAAGAACTCATTCCTATATGGAAAAATAAATGAAGTATCTTCTCACCGTATTTAGATTACATTCTGTGTGGATTATAGATATAAATGTGAAAGCTAAAACTATAAAACATGACAAAGATTATGTCTACTCTTCAATCCGTTCTCTCTTTTAATAGTAAACAACTTGAAAACAATAAAGCAATGAAAGGCAAAAAATATGGCTCAAGTACTGGCATAAAATAAATAAATATATGTTCAGAACTAAGTTGTAATTTCCAGACCATTGAAATTAGGTGTCACCATGTAACTGAATTTTTTTCAGTAAAAGACAAACAATAGTTATGTCACAAATTCTGGGACAATGTATTTTAGAAACCTGCAAACGTGTCTTATTTTCCCTTCCATTGACTGGACAGAGATGATAGGAAGGCCCTAGGAGATATTTCCAGATTGAGTGCTGTGCAGTGGATTCCAGCTGCCCAGATTGGATCAGGCTCAAATATGATTGCCAGCAATAGTGGATCCCCTTATCCGCAGTTTTTCTGAGTAGGTAGAAAATACAAAAAGTCACTTTGTTAAAATCCATACGGGATGGTGTATGCTGGAACCCTAATAATTGAGATACTAAAGGTATGTATTCCTCATATAAATGGTTACCCAAAAATTTGGTACTTCTTTTTTAAACAGTACTTGGCAAGATCTTTTTCTTTCCAGCCCTTGCAATGAAAAAGGACGTACGAATATGTCCAAATAAAAGGAATTCATTTCTATGCCCAAAAGTATATGTGTTGTAGCTGTAAGTATGGCTGCCACAGGAGAAAATTATTGTCTGATTGGGTAAAATTACATGAGCTAACCTACTTTGTTCATTTGCCTTTTGTTCCTTCTAAAGTTTGAATATGTGCAGATGAGCCTTTCAATAACATATATGTGTTTCAATATTTGCATTAATATACACACAGAAAACAAACAAAGCGCACTTAAAAAGTTTGAATTCACAACTGAAAGGGAAGATAATGTGGTATTGCAATCTCAAGCATTGAACATCTGATGTAAACTTGTTAACTGAACAACTTCTTATGCCTATCCTTATCTGTTATAAGGAGATATTTAGTTAAATAGTTATATTTGTTTTAATTATAAATACTCTTACATTTTGACTCAGAAATATATTTCCAAACATGTATTTTATTCATAAGCCTGTACACATGTAAATGATTTTTATCTGTTTAAGGTTATTCTTCGCAGGATTATTTGAAAGTTCAAAAGACATGAATTAATCTAATTTGTCTATCTATAAAGACATAATTAAATGATTATGATAAAAATAAAATGATGGTATGTTATATGTTTATCTAGAAAAATAAATCATTTATGTTCTAAAGCATAAGTTACTTCAAGAGGAACTACATAGTAAAAAATCGTACAGTGTAGAACAGTGTGTTTAATATGTTACTATTTGGGTAAAAATGCAAAGATTCTGAATTTGCTTGTATACACAATAAATTATTCTAAGGATTTTCAAGGAGCTAATCGAATTATCTTCCTTCTGAGAAGAAGAAATGGGAGGCTGAAGGAAATGGCCACAGTGGAGACTTAAATTATTGAAATATTTTTAAAGTTGCCTTATATCAATATATTATGCAATAAAGCAGTAAATTAAATAAAAAAATTATAAGGATAGGGAAGAGATAAAAGGAAATGAAGCCAGTCTTCAAAAAGAAAATGAAAGGTATATTCTGTGACCCAACAATCCTTTGCAGGGTATATACTTTGCAGAAAACCAGTCACGGGTCTCTAAGATGATGATGTAAAAAGAATGAGTATAATGGATTGCTCTTCTATATTTAGAGAAAACATTATCAGTTATTCACTCAGAAAAATTGGTAACTATTAAAATCTTGTGAAAGCAAAACAGAATGGCATCTATAGCACAATCACATTTTTTGTAAATTGAAAATATATTTATAAAAAGCAGAATTATGTGTCATTCAAGGGTACATCAATATCCAATGCATTAGTACAGGTGTCTAAAGTGAAAAGGGAATTATTAGTAATACATTGGCGCATACCAAAATCCTCTAAAACTTAGCATCTTTGAAGCTGACAATCACAGATAGTAAAAATGAAGATCAGAAACAAGGGAAATATCATATACGATCAAAGTAAACAAAAACCTACTCTTATACTTGCCTAATGCAGATAATAGCATGAAGTGATATAATTAACTTGGTTTTATGTGCCTGAGGACAAAGGAAAACACACGTACAAATGTGTTATTCATAAAAATGCGCATAGGTATTTATCCATTCTCTTGTTGATAACGTATTTCCAGTAAGTTTTTATTACAAATAATGATACGGTTAAAATTTCTATATAGATCTCCTCATGTACAAGTACAAATGTTTTACTAAAAGACATATACTTATAAGCAGAAATGTCAACTTTTGCATGACCATCTCTAACTATACTAGTTGGTGCTAAGTTCCTCCTCAAATTGGACTTAAGAGTGTACGGTTGCATCAGCAGTAAATGACAGATTCCATATTTATTATCTTTCCCAATTATGGTAACATGCCAACTTTGAATCTGATGGATATGAAATGGAATAATATTGTCTCAAATTTTCCCCATATATTCCTGAGTTTGAGCACTTATTCATATTTATTATATGTATATTTCCATTTATATGAATATTCTTTTTAAGACATTTTTCCCATTTTATAAATGGGGTTGTTTGTTCTATTAGTTTATCATTCTTTTTGTAATCTGATTAGAAATCTTTTGACTCTGCCTTGCAATGATTATCTCTAAATCCGTGGCTTGTATTACTTACTTCCCTTAGAGTATCTTTCGATGGACAGGGATATTCATTATATGGTAGTCCAATTTATATATTGTTCATTTTGTGGTTTGTGCTTTTGTATTTTTCTTAAGGAATCCTTCCGAACACTAAGATTATAGAATAGTGTTCATTACCTTTTTAATGCAACTTTAAAGAATTTGCTTTCAGTTCTGGCCTTTAATATGTCTGAAACTTTAATTTATGTAGTTTGTTAAAATAAGGTAGAATTACATTGTACTTTTCTACAGTGATAGCCGATTGTCCTACAAGGATTTCTGAAATTACATAATTTGACATGCTGATTTGTTGATTATACTCTTACAAACTAAGTTTCAATATATACGTGCTCTATTCTGGGTTCTCTTCACATCCCTTTGGTATATTATCTACAAAACTGCGCAGTGCCCAAATTGCTGCTTTCCTAATAATTCTTTATATCTTTTTTTCATTTCATGACTCCTCATAATTTTTGACAATTCTAAGTCAATTATTCTTACATGAACTTGGTAAATTCCACCTAAAAATTTGTTTTTTAATCAAGTTTCTCTGAATTTATAGATAAGCTATCAGAGGACAAACTATGAAACATCGACTGTTTCCACCTAGGGAAGCGTTCCTTTTCTATGTTTGTTTAGGTCTTCTTTTGGATCATCAAGTAGCAATTCATAATTTTCTCTGTAAATATCTTAAATATATTTTATTACATTCACTACTAGGTAACTTACAACTTTTTTTGCTGTTATTGCAGAATAGGATATTTTCATTATTACATTTGAAAAGCGGTTGTTGCTAGTGTATAGAAATGGTATTGATTTCTGGATCTCGATCTTATATCTGGCACCTTGCTGAAATTTCTGATCAATTCTTATTGCTTCTGGATTTCATTAGATTATATATGTTCACAATCATATCATCTTTAAATGACTAACATTACAACTGTTCTATTTCATTTACTTTTATTGCTTTCTTATATTATCTAGGGCCGGTAATGTATTAAATAATGGCAGTGATACTCAGTATCGTTTTTTTCCCACTAACTTTAAAGTGTTTCTAAAGTTTTCCTTTAAGAAAGGTGTATGCCCTGCACTCCATGGTGATAAAGCAAGTCTTCCAGTTTACTAAGCTTTTCTTCCCAGTTTACGAAGAGTTTATATCATGCATGAGTGTTAATCTATATAAATTATTTTTCTGAATCCATTTACCTCCTTATATAACTTTTTAAAATAATCGGATAAATTGAATTATATTGCTATGTTTACTATAAGATTATATATTTGGTGTTATATAGTTTATTTAGTGGATATGTATACATTTTCAAATAACATTCTTATGTGTTTAAGCTCTATAGGGTACATACTTTTGGTAGTAATGTGGAACTAATTTTGATGTCTCATGAAAATGAAGTAGGTAAGTACTTCTTCCCCCGTCCACACCTAGGCTTCTAAAACACTGAAATAAGGTAGGAGTTTTGTAATATATTGTAAATATATTTGTGCTTATGTATTTATATTTGTAAATATTATAGTAAATTATTTCTTAAACCACTTTGATCTGATGCCTTTTAATGGAGTTTTTTTTTTTTGTTTGTTTTGTTTTTTTTACTATTAATTCCATGGTTTCAGTTCAGATAAGGTTTTCATCTCTTCTTAACCAAATTTGACATAATTTTATTTGAAATGGATATCTATGTTTCAAAATTTGCTGGCATACAGTTTTCTCTTCGACTGTTCTTTAAATTTTTTATGACATTTTTTATCTTTCCTGACACCTATGTAAGATTATTTTAAAAGTTTTGTCTTGCAACGTTCTTCCTCTCTTAATTATTTTCTTTTCCACTTTCCTCAGGTTTATTTTATCCTGATTCTTGTTGACATACTTATATCATTGATTTCCTTAAAAGTATTATAACAGAGGGGCACCTGGGTGGCTTAGTCGGTTGAGTGTCTGACTTTGGCTCAGGTCATGATCTCACAGCTTGTGAGTTCGAGCTCTGCGTTGGGCTTATCAGTGCAGAACTTGCTTGGGATCCTCTGTCCCCTTCTCTCTGCACCTCCCTCACTTATGCTTTCTCAAAGATAAACATTTTAAAAAAAACATAATATAAAGAATAATTTCATATACAGCACAATCTCTGTTCTATAAGATTTGATATTGGTTCTTTTCAATTTTGTTTAGTTGTAAACTTTTGAACTTCACAATGATTTTCATAATCTATGACTTTCTTAGAATTTGTAAATCTGTTTTTAAAGGGTTCTTTGAATATTTGTATCTTCCCGAGGGTGGCCAGCTTTTTCTTTGTTTTTTACACTAGCTCTTCAAGAGTAACACTGGTTATGGTAACTCACAGTTCCACTTCATAATTTTTGAGTCCTCAAAGCCTTGTCTCCTGTCCCAAAGCACTGTTGGAAGGCCAGCCTCTTCTTGGCCAAGCTAGGCTGGCACACAGCCTCTCTTATAACTTTAACTCCTAACTCTCTCTTTTGAACTGCCTGTTTATTTTGGAGACTTTACATCTTATTTTTTATTTTGTGGGGTTTTAACTATTTTTTTTTAATTTTTTTAATGTTTTATTTATCTTTGAGAGACAGAGAGACAGCGTGTGAGCAGGGGAAAGGCAGAGAGAGAGAGGGAGACACAGAATCTGAAGCAGGCTCCAGGCTCTGAGCTGTCAGCACAGAGCCCGACGCGGGGCTCGAACCCACAGACTGTGAGATCTTGACCTGAGCCGAAGCTGGACGCTCAACCGGCTAAGCCACCCAGGCGCCCTTAACTATTTTTTAAGACTCATATATGATAATAATTTTTATATGACACTTCTATGTTTTGAGAGGAAAGATATTCTGGCTATCTTTACAGAAACAAAAGCCAAGCCAAACTTATTTAAAACTCTTGTATAAAAGTTGATTCCGAATAATTACCTGTATTCCTTAAGTCTATGGAATGAAATATTCCATTCAGCTTTCTTCTTATTGTTACTAGACAAAAAGAAAAAAAATAAGGCCGCTATCATGGAATCAGCATGAATTTTTAGAAAGTTTCTTTTTTCCCTCTGGTACTATTTATTTATTTATTTATTTATTATTTTTGTTTTTAACAGCTTCATTGAGATATAACTTATATAAAAAGAACTGCACATATGTAATACATGCAATTTGACGAATTGGACATATGCCAACACCCATGATACCATCACCACGTTCAAAATGATAGACATATCCAACACCTCCCAAAGGGGCCTGTATCCTTTGTTTTGTTTTATGGTAAAAACATTTAACATAACATCTAGCCTTTCAACAAGTTTTTGAAGCACATAATACTATGTTGGTAGCTATAGGGACTATGTTTTACCTCAGATCTCTAGAACTTATTCATCTAGCATAAATGAAACTTTATAACCATGGAACAACACTTCTCTCTGTCCCCTGCCTCAGCCCTTGGCAGTTACTAGTGTATCCTCTGTTTCGTGAGTTTCATCCTTTTTTTTTTCAATTTTATCAATATGTCAATTTTTTTTGAAAATTTATAGACTTAATACACTTTCAAAGAAAATCACAGCAGATTTTTAATTGTGGTAAAATGTACAACACATAAAATGAATCATTTTAACACTCCGCTTTTCTTTTTTTTTTTTTTTTTTTAATTTACATCCAAGTTAGTTAGCATACATAGTGCAATAATGATTTCAGGGGTAGATTCCAGTGATCCATCCTCTACATATAACACCCAGTGATCATCCCGGCAAGTGTCCTCCTTAATGCCCCCTACCCATTTAGCCCAAAACCAAACCCACAACCCCTCCAGCAACCCTCTATTTGTTCTCTGTATTTAAGAGTCTCTTATGTTTTGTCCTCCTCGTTTTTATATTATTTTTGCTTCCCTTCCATTCTGTTCATCTGTTCTGTATATGAGTTTCCACATATGATTGAAGTCATATATTTGTCTTGCTCTGACTGACTAATTACACATAATACACTCTAGTTCCATCCAAGTTGTTGCATATAGCAAGATTTTATTCTTTTTGATTGATGTGTAATATTCCATATATATATGTAAATCTTCCATTTATATTTATATATATTTATATATATAAATATTCCATTTATTTATATATATGTATATACATATATATATATATATCTGTAGTAGATCTTGAAACAATCAGAAAAATATATATATATAAGCAGAAGTATATATACTTCTGCTTTAGCCATTCATCTGTGAATGGATATTTTGGCTCTTTCCATACTTTTGCTATTATTGATAATACTGCTATAAGCATTGGGGTGCATGTGCCCTTTCAAAACAGCGCACCTGTATCCTTTGGATAAAAACCTAGTAGTGCAATTGCTGGATTATAAGGTAGTTCCATTTTTAATTTTTTGAGGAACTTCCATACTGTTTCCCAGAGTGGCTGCATCAGTTTGCATTCCCACCAACAGTGTAAGAGGATTGCCTCTGTTTTGCATCCTTGCCAACATCTGTTGTTGCCTTAATGATTCTAACTGGTGTAAGGTGGTATCTTATTGTGGATTTGATTTGTATTTCTTTGAGGATGAGTGATGTTGAGCATTTTTCTCATGTGTCTGTTGGCCATATGGATGTCTTCTTTAGAAAAGTGTCTATTAATGACTTTTGCCCACTTTTTCACTGGATTATTTTTTTGGAGGTGTTGAGTTTGATAAATTCTTTATAGATTTTGGATACTAGTCCTTTATTTGATGTATTATTTGCAAATAATTTCTCCCATTTAGTTGGTTGCCTTTTAGTTTTTCTGATTGTTTCCTTCACTGTGCAGAAGTTTTTATCTTGATGAGGTCCCAATAGTTCATTTTTGATTTTATTTTTCTTGCCCCTGGAGACGTGTTGAGGAAGAAGTTGCTGCAGCCAAGGTCAAAGAGGTTTTTGCCTGGTTTCTTCTCTAGGATTTTGATGTTTTACTGCCTTACCTTTAAGTCATTCATCCATTTTGAGTTTATATTTGTATATGGAGTAAGAAAGTGGTCCAGATTTATTTTTCTGCCACTGTCCAGTTTTCCCAACATTATTTGGTTAAGAGATTGACTTTATTTCACTGGATATTCGTTCCTTCTTTGTCAAGATTAGTTGGCTATATATTTGTGGGTCTATTTCTGGGTTCTCTATTCTGTTTCATTGCTCCAAGTGTCTGTTTTTGTGCCAGTACCACACTGTCTTGATGATTACGGCTCTGTAGTAGATCTTGAAGTCTGGAACTGTGATGCCTCCAGCTTTGGTTTTCTTTTTCAGGTTTGTTTTGGCTTTCAGGGTCTTTTCTGGTACCATATAAATTTTAGGATTGTTCATTTTAGCTCTGTGAAGAATGTTGTTATTTTCATAGGAATTGTGTTGAATATATACCTTGCTGTGTGTAGTATTGACATTTTAACAATATTTGTTCTTGTAATCCATGAAAATTTTTCCTTTGTGTGTGTATGTTTGTCTTCTTCAATTTCCTTCACAAGCTTTCTACAGTTTTCAGTGTATGGATTTTTCATCTCTTCTGGTTAGGTTTATTCCTATTTTATGGGGTTTGGTGCAATTGTAAATGGGATAGATTCCTTGATTTTCTTTTCTGCTGCTTCATTATTGGTGTATAGAAATGCAGCCGATTTCCAGCGTATTGATTTCATATCCTGTAACTTTGCCGAATTCATGGATCAGTTTTGGCAGTTTTTGGTGGAATATTTTGGGTTTTCCATACAGAGTATCATGTTGTATAAAAAGAATGGAAGTTTGACTTCCTCCTTGCTGATTTGGAT
Organism: Paguma larvata; assembly: GCA_030068075.1. Lineage (NCBI taxonomy): Eukaryota > Metazoa > Chordata > Mammalia > Carnivora > Viverridae > Paguma > Paguma larvata. The sequence goes on from CM057823.1 coordinate 87,267,582, forward strand.
GCTTTTTATTTCTTTGTGTTTTCTGATTGCTGAGGCTAGGACTTCCAATATTATGTTGAATAACAGTGATGAGATTGGACATCCCTGTTGTATTCCTGACCTTAGGGGGAAAGTTCTGATTTTCCCAATCGAGGATTATATTAGCAGTGGGTTATTCATATATGGCTTTTCTGATCATGAGGTATGATACTTCTATCCCTACTTTCTTGGGGTTTTTTACAAGAAAGAAAGCTGTATTTAGTGAAATACTTTCTCTACATCTATTGAGAGGATCATGGGTTCTTTTTCTTTCCTTTATTAATGTGATGTAACACATTAATTGCTTTGCAGATATTGAACCAGCCTTGCATACGAGGTATAAATTCCACTTGAATGTGGTGAATAATTCTTTTAATGCATTGTTGATCCAGTTGGCTAGTACTTTGTTGAGAATTTTTGCATCCATGTTCATCAGGGAAATTGGTCTGTAGTTGTCCTTTTTAGTAAGGTCTTTGTCTGATTTGGGGATCAAGATAATGCTAGCATCATAGAATGAGCTTGGAAAGTTTCTTTCCATTTCTATTTTTTGGAACAGCTTAAAGAGAATAGGTGTTAACTCTTCTTTAAATGTTTGGTAGCATTCCCCTGGAAATCCATCTGGCCCTGGAATACTGTTTTTTTTTGGAGATTTTTGATTACTAATTCAATTTCTTTACTGGTTATGGGTCTGGTCAAATTCTCTATTTCTTCCTGTTTCAGCTTTGGTAGTTTATTTGTTTCTAGGAATTGGTCCATTTCTCCCAGATTGTCCAATTTATTGACATATAATTGCTCATAATATTCTGTTATTATTGTTGTATTTCTGCAGTGTTAGTTGTGATCCCCCCTTTCATTTTTTTAATTTTATTTATTTAGGTCCTTTCCTTTTTCTTTTTCATCAGACTGGCTAGGGGGTTATCAATTTAGTTAATTCTTTCAAAAAATCAGCTCCTGGTTTCATTTATCTGTTCTACTGTGTTTTTTTTAATGTTTATTTAATTTTGTGTGTGCATGCACGCATGAGAGAGACAGAATGAGAGCAGGAGAGGGGCACAGAAAATAAAGTAGAATATAAAATGGAAAATAAAAGTAATGTTTTCTCTTTCTGTATCCAAGAATAAGAAAAGATAAAAAAGAAAAAGAAAACATTAACAAACAAATAAAAAAGACCAAATAGATGGACCAGAGAATAGAATGAAATCTGAATGAAATCACATCAGTTTCTCCCAGAAGCCAAACTATGAGTCAGTTTATTCTGGACACAAGGTGGAGAGACTTGTGGTGGTTCTCTAGGTCTTGGTTGGTGCAGTTGGACCTGGCTTGGTGTAACAGCCTTGTTCTCCACTAGGTGGCACTGCTTAGATTATTGGGGTGGATTGGTGTGGCGCACATGCACATGAATAGTGAAAATGGAGTCACATAGATCCCTAGTCTCTAGCATCAGAATTCTGTGCTCTCCTTGACTGGCATTCAAGTACCCTTCCTTTGCATCCAGTTTCCTTCTACAACCATCTTCTACCCTGTCCATGTCCAAGCTTTCAGCCTGTCAGGCAGCACCTCCCTCCCGAATTTTATCTCAGATGGGGCTGTGTTTCCAAACCCCTCACTTCTGAGGGGCTTGCTGCTTGGACTCACTCTGACCCTCTGGGGGAGGGTCTCACTGAGCAATGGCCAGATGCCGGCCTGTCCCTGGGACATTCCTGCGATTATGCTGCTGTAGAGGCTCGAGATTGTGACTGGATACTGGCTTGCCCCTATAAGTTCATGGGATCTTGTAGTGGCAGAGTCTCAGGGATTGTGGTCAATCACAATACAACACACAACCCGGGTCAGGATTCACCACACCCTGGGTTTTTGTTCCAATACTAGCAATTATGTTCTCTGGAGTCTGCTGAGACCTTTGCCTGTGGGGAGACTGTACAGCCTCTACCAATGCCGTCTAGCAGGATAGCAGGAGAATCGCTTCTCCCTGTGTGGCTTCCAGACCCCTCAGACCTCACCGCCAGTTCCGTCCCACCAGAACACCACCAGGTATTAGGCTGCTGAATTTCTGATGCTGCTCCTGCCCTGTTTGTAGAGTCCTAATGATATTGAAACCCTCTTCTTTATCCTTTCTCCCTTTCTTGTTCAGGCAGTTGTGGGTACTTCCACTCTACCTCTTTCTCTCCAGCTACTTTGGGGAGAGTGATTTTTCTCTACTCTCCCCTCTTTCTCTGTCTTCTCTCCACAAATACGGTTCTATACCGACTGAGACTTCTCTTTCCCCCAGTTCACCTCTCCTTGCCACATACCTACCACGTTCTGTGGCTCGAGTTATGTAGATTGTTGTGTTAATCCTCAGACCAATTTTCTAGGTGTGCAGAATGATTTGAAGCTGATCTGGCTACACTTCAGGGACAAGAGAAGCAGAGAACTTCCATGCTGCTCCACCATCTTGGCCCCTCCTCCTCTCCTCTGGTACCTTTTAAAAATTTTCCATTTGGTATTTGACAATTGCATTATCAGCCACCTAAATATGGAATTTTAAGTCTTTCTTCAAAACCCAAACTTTCAACCTGAGGATTTATTTTTTCCTAATTTTTAAAAGTTTTAACCGTTATACCTGTGTATGTTGCAAGTTAGTTTCACCATTGAGCTGGTATTAGTCTCTTGTTCTGCATGATATATGTTATTCTCCTTACCTTCCTTTGAATCATCTGCCTATTCTGAATCAGGGTCTGACCCAACGGAGTTGGACTTTCTCCACAGATTTACATTCTTAAATATTTTATTTCAGAAGGTGTTTATTTCATACATTTTAGATTGCCAATGTTTTCCTAATTTGTTGTATTTTATCTTTTATTTTTTATTGTTATTTATTTAGGACAAGGAGCTCAATGATAAATCTATCAAATTGTTTTAACTGAAGTCCTCTGATTTGCGTATTCAAGTGGGGATGGAGAAATTGAATAAAGGACTTGCTTATTAAGTTTGAAATTGGCATAAATCTATAATAGATATTAGATACATGGATGATAGAATTCTAATTTAAAAATTATTCACATGTTCAATTATTGGACTGAAAAATGTTTAGCAGGAGAATCTGTAGTACTGATATTGTTAATATAGCTAAAATCTTGGCAACCTATTCAGCAGTTAATATATAAAACATCTCGGTGTATTAGTTACTTAAAAATGCAATATACATTAGTTAAATGTGATTGCTGAGTTCCTGTAATTTACCAAAAATTGTGCCAGGTTCTGACAATATAGCAGTGAGTAAGATATCCTGGCAAAAGAATATTACAGAAATGAACAGAAAAATATATATTAAAAATTATGATAAAAGCTATAGATTTAAAAGGAGGCTATGAGAGACAGGAAGACTAAACAAGGGTTGGAATTGCGATAATCTTTTAAGACAAATTTCACATGAATCTGGAATGAATGAGGAGATGCTTGCTAGTGTGTGCGTGAGGCAAAAAAAAAAAAAAAAAAACAACTCATTTGTTTAAAAGTGCTGAGTTAGGAATTAATTCTTATCTTCTAGAAATTAGATAAAACAGAGAGAAAAGGGAGAAGTGACAAGAGATGAATTTGAGAAGTTAACAAGGCCCAGATCCCAGAAGGATTTTAGATCATGTTTTGAGTTTGGGTCATAATTGGAGTGTGAAGGGAAGCCATGACACAAATTCAAGCAAATAATTTAAATAATTTTGTTCACAATACATATTTGCTGATACAGTGACTGCTCTTGTGTGATGCATGAATAGCATCAGCTTAGACATGTGTTTGTAACAACGACAATAAATGTATCTACTCACGAGCCATATTAGTTAAATTTGGATTTTGCTGCCATCAGCTGGGTCACTAGAAATTGAGCACTATGGCCCCACTTTCCTTCCCTCACTTCAAACTATTTCTTGTTGTACTTCTGAAAAATATAAGAAATAGGCTAAACGTTCTTGAAGTAAATGGTACATTCTGTCTAGCACTGGCCCAGTGCGATGGGTAATTTTGTGTGTCAACTTCGTTGGGCCGCAGTGCCCAGAAATATGGTCAAACATTTTTCTGTATGTTTCTGCGAGAATGCTTTTGGATGAGATGAACGTTTAAATCAGGAGACATCGAATAAAGCAGATTGCCCTCCATAATGTAGATAGGTCTCATTCATTCAACTCAATGCCTGAACAAAACAAAAGACTGACATTTCTAGAGGTAGAAGGAATTCTGCCAGCAGACAGCTTTGAGACTCGAACTGCAACATTGACCCTTTTGGGTTTCTAGCCAGTTCACCCTGCAGGCTTTGGACTTGCCAGTCTCCATAATCTCATGACCCAATTTCTTGAACTCTCTCTCTCCATGCTATTGGTTCTGAGGAGAACTTTGACTGTTTTTTGTCCTTGTTTATGACCTCTTTCACTGGTGTTATTGGCAATAAGACTGTATGTTCTGGTATTCAACTCCTCTGCTTTCGTCTCCTGTGACAAGAGAAATAGTAGAATTGAATCATTTTCCTGGTGTTTGCTTTTTTATTAATTTTAATTTATCCCTTAGAAGATCAACAATGCCTTTTACTTACCCCAAATGCATTGTGAGGAAGCCTTCAGCTACCGAGCTCTACTATATGCCTCTATCTGAATACCTTCTCATGCATATGTATATTATGGTAAATACGTTTATTTATACTGTCAATATACTGTCAATGGTCACACTGGGGCCATTTCCTAGCTTAACAGAAGTGATAATGCTCACTTTTCAGGGCTACTCTTGGGACATCTTTTTAATCTTTTCTTTTAAAATTTAATTACAATAATATAATCCTTAAATTATAGGATTTCTAGCTAAGCAAGTTCTGCTATCAGAAGAAACTTTTATTCTGTATATTACTATTATATCACATATTACTCTAGCAAATTCAGTTAAATTTACATAGGGATAGGTATTAATTTTTCCTTGGGAAATTCATTAAATCGAGATTTACAACTAAGAGTATTACTTCAATGTTTCTCTTTAATAAAAAGCTAAAACTATTTAATTATTTTGATCTTTTTAGTTATATGGGCAGGTATGAGTTGGTGATATAATTGTTTTTGTATTTAACTCGGAATACTTCGGGAATATAATTCTTATGTTTATGAATTCTACCCTTGTCAAGTAATGCTTTTTTGTAAAGCATCAGTTCATTTAAAAATGATTTTCTGAATTTCATATTTTATATTTTTCCCTATTTATTAAATGACTAGCACCTTGCCTTCTTCCTAAGTGGATAGAAGGCAGCTAAAAAATGTATAAAATACAAGGATGCCTGGGTGAATCAGTCTGTTAAGCATCCAACTCTTGATTTTGCTCAGTTCATGATCTCAAAATTTGTGGGTTCAAGCCCCATGTCTGCTGTCCGCACAGAACCGGCTTGGGATTCTGTCTCTGCCCCTCTCCTTTTCTTTATCTCAAAATAAATTAATAAACTTGAAAAAATGCATAATATGCAACAGTGAAGACTCTTCATCAAGATAAAAGGAAAATAAATATAAAATAAAATAAAGTGAACGTGGTTTAGTAATTGAACCCAACTTTCATTATAGAGTTTGACCATACATCTGTGCCTCAGAGCAAAAATAAAAACAAACTACTTCATTTTACAAAAACAAAAAACAAAAAAAGTTGCTAAAAAGAAAAGACTATTCCTCATGCATTGAAATTGAGGCATTATGGAAATGTATACCCAATTATGAAAAATGACTTCTTCTGTAATTTAATTTTAAAAATGTGAAATAAAGTTCCAAGACTCACATAATGTTGTTGATTCTTTCTATTAGCATCTTTCTCACTTTTTATATTAACATGGTACTGAGTCACATAAAGTTATACGTTCCACAGACTTAACCATTTGCTTTGGACCCTACTAATATCATCGGCTCATCGGCTAATCTGAAGATGAGGTGTGTGTGTGTGTGTGTATGTGTGTGTGTGTGTGTATGTGTGTGTGTATTTTGAATGTACTCATGGATTATTCATATAGTTTTCAGACTCACTAGAATTCATAAACTCATTTGTAATATCACTTGACAAACTTTTGCAGTGTTTTAAATTGCTTTTTTGAAAATCTAATATCCAATTATAATAAATAACTTGACATGCAGATATTTCTTACCTAATAATTATAATTAGTTATTTTAAGCAAATATTATAGAAAGAGGTCCTTTTCCTGAGGGGTAAGTACAAGGACACTCAAGAATACCATTTTCTGTGAAAGTCATATCCATGTAATTGAATATGTTTTTATTCCATAAGCACATATTTAATAACCAGATTAGGAGCTTTAAGGGGATATCAGTATGGTTTCCATCTTCAAAGAGTTTATATTTAAAACTCGTAGACGGTTCAGTAAAAGTGGCACTGAACACAAAACTTGAAGGATGCACTAAAATTCAGCAAAGGCATACAAAAGGGAATAAGGAAAGTCCCACATAGGCAGTATTTATCCGTTTTATTTATTCCTGTGTATGGTGGCCCGAGCGGTGCAAAGAAGCAGTTGGTTCTCCACTAATATCCAATCTTATCCTTAACTGGATTAAAAACATTTCAAGAAAAGGTCTTTGAGAGCATAGGAAATGAAATAAATGACTTATGTCTGATTTTCACATTTTAATATCATACAAAGATCCAATTCTTCCAGTCTATAATTTTCTGGAAAAATACAATCATTTCGAAGACGTCAAGTAACTGCTCTTTTATTCAATAACTTTTCATGTTTTTTGCATGCACTTGACTGGAAGAGTGAATGAAAAATAGTTGATAAATGATACAAATGGTAAAGAAAAAATAAGTATTGGAGATCCCAATGGAAATTTAGTAAACTACATATCCTATTTATTTGGTTTTAACTCTCCCACTTTGTCTATGAGGTCAGTATGTAGCACATCTGTTTCATTGTTGAACAAATTATTTCTTATACAGAATTCACAGACATATTGGAGACTCAAAAACCTATACTTTCATTTCCAGTTGAAATGTCATCTGGCTAGCAGTCCTTGAAATAGCCTCCTCCACCTTTTCTCTAAACTTGTTAGGAAGAGACTTTAAAAAGATGAAATTGCACAACACTGTGAACTGGGACTCACTGTCAACTTATTGTCAGAATATGAGAGGAATTTCCATTAACTACAAGGCCAAGGAGAGTGGATTAAATATACAATCAGTATGATGCCGCTAGTGTGTCTGCCTGCCAGAAAGTAGATAGAAAGACCTTTATTTCTTCCCTCTTTCTCTAATCCCTGGATCAGAAACAAAATCTCAACCAAGCAGAAAACTGAATAGCATACTTCTACTGACTGCATGCTAAGTTTTAGGCTGTGTTACAGTTTCTCATGCCCCCCACCCTGACCCCTAATACTATCTTATTCTTTAGTCACTTAAGATATGATAATTTCAAAAAAAATAACCCATATACACACAAATAAAAAAATTGGGATAAGGGAAGGAAAAGAATGATTGGAAAAGACCTGAAAGCCGAGAATGTGGATCGAATGACCAGAGAAGTGATTGAGGAGGAGAAACAAGAACAAGCTCTAATAGGGCTTCTCTCTGTATTTATTCGCCATCTGTTATGAATGTTCTACAAGTTTAATGTAGATAAGGGAGGACCCACGTCAACGGATGAAAGCACTCAGTAGATAAACTGCATATAAACATTGGAAATTATGTCAGGAAATATGCATGCTATGATCTGTAACTTTATGCAATTATCTGACAAAGTGACCTGGATTTGGATACCCTCCTTCTTTCAATAATAAGTAAACATGAATAACAATATTAAAGGTAATGGCAATGTGAGGCATCACCCTGCTACACACACACACACACACACACACACACACACACACACACACTCTGAGTCCTTCAAGTTCCTATTATCCTTATTATCTTCTTCATAGTGCTTATTACTTCTTAACTACATCTTCTTTATTTATTTCTCTCCTAGTAGTGGCTTTGCTGACTAGATTATATGCTCAGCGAGAGCAGGATTCTTCTACGTTTTGTTCACTGTTCTATTTTCTACAATTACTGGAGTGCCTAAAGCCTAATAGGTGTTTGTCAAATATTTACTAAATTAAATAGCGAAAGAGAGCGAATGAGATCTGAAATTTTAGAGAAAAGCCTCATTGATATGATCTACTCTAAGAATAGAAGACAGTAGTTTAGACAATTTAGCATCCATGTATAGTCAGATACAAAAAGTATTGACATCTATGAAATAGGAATAAGAAGCCTAGAACATCTGGTGAACAGCCAAAAACATTAAAAGGAAAGTAAGGGGAAAAGACTGACAGAAAGACAGTTGCATTGATATGTATAATTATCATCTGTAAAGCCTTAGATCATGAAGAAAACTTAGCATTTCAGCATTCCCTGGGATTTCTGTCTTCTCTAGCTATGCTCAACACGTTTAGTTAGGTGCTAATGCCATACAGGCTTTAAAATAGAAGGCTCTTCACAAAGACTATCAGAATGTGGGGGCAAATGGTGTAAGATACTTCTCCTCCCTCAAAATTTGATCTTAATGCAAGTTACTTCATGCAAACACATCTGAAAGTATGTGGCTGATCCTGTGTCTCTGAAGCAGAGATCGCGATTACAATGCTGATGATGCATCTTCAGAATGAACAGAGATAAGGACCTGTCGTGGGCCCCTGATGGTTTTTTTTTGTGCAGAGAAGGCAGATCCTCAGAATCATTAGAGAACTTCTAACAAAGTTGTTTAGTGCATTTGTCTGTTAAAACTTATACTCTGAATGATTTTATTTTCAATATGGTCGTCATAAATGAGGCATAATCGTTTTGAGGTAGACATACTACCTCTATGAGCATTTGTATCCTCTAGTTGCATGACACATTGTATGCTTGCAGCTGAGCGATCTTATTATGTCCATTAATGGAAATACCTCAGTGAAGATGGAATGTATATTGGTAGTAAGGTATGTCAAGAATATGAAAATTTAAAAATTTTATGTCCTATTTTGATCCGCAGAAAAACGTTTATATTAGATATGCCTATAGTATGATGTTACAATGTGGAAAAATACATCGATGATGCTGGTAACCAATTCGGGATTCTTTACTAGAAAGAAGAGAAAAGATATCAAGAGAAGAAAAAAAAAACATAGAAAGAACAATATATGCGTGAGGACAGACAATAGAGATCCAATGTAAGATTGAGAAATATTCTTGACAGAAATCTGAACATGTTTAGGAAAATTAGTATACAAAACATGGCTGTAAACTTAGTTATTTGAAAACGATGTACTAGTATTTAAGTTGAAAGTCATGCTCTATTCAACAGCAAAATTAATGAGAGTGCAGATGATAAGAGACACCTCCTCCTTACATTTTTGTTGGTTCATGTCTTTATCAACTGTGGACAACATAAAAAGCTAAAAGCAAAGTAATTAATGCTTGCAAAATTTTGAGACAATCATCTCCTCTGTATTTTATACCCTAGAAATCTAATTTTCATGTATATTGACAGCTCAAAAATATTCTACTCAATTTCTCTCATTCTTAAAAACAAGCATACATACAAAAAAAATCTACAGGGTTCTGAGAAAAAAATGTAAAATCCACAAATTGAATCTAGATAGTTTAAGCAGTAATTGATTTATTAAATGGTATTAGGTAGGTTTCACAACTGCTCCGAAGTTAGGAAAAATCGGTGCTTTTCTACACCTGCTGTATGCTGCTAGCATTAACTTAATCCCTCTACTAGAATCAGGTTTGCTATCACTGGAACTTGGAGAACTTCTAGTCACTACAATGACGTCTTCCGTCACTGAGGGCTGATATTTTGCTCTTCATCATACCTGTAAAAGCGAATGTCTGAGAAAGCCTGTTTCATCGCAATGTTCACTTCGGAATTAAAATCGTACATGGGTGTCCTCTGGGGATCACATACAAATGACCTCATTATATAGGGAAATGGGTACTTAGTTCTGACTTTTTTTTAACTGTATAGGAATACTTCTAAATATTAAAAAGAATATTCAAAATATGAAAACAGTCGGGGCACCTGGGTGGCTCAGTTGGTTAAGTGTCTGACTTAGGCTCAGGTCATGATCTCAGGGTTTGTGAGTTCGAGCCCTGCATCAGGCTCTGTGCTGACAGCTCAGAGCCCGGAGCCTGCTACTGATTCTGTGACTCTCTCTCTTTTGGCCCTTTCCCCTGCTCACGTTCTGTATCTCTCTATCTCTCAAAATTAAATAAACATTAAAAAAAATGAAGACAGTCATGAATATGGAAAATATCTACAAGAGCAATAACACAAGCAACAAAATAACAGGAAGCTGATCAACCTACCAGCCAACAGCCCAGAGCCAATGAACAAGATTTATTCTTGCTGACAGAGGCACGAAGCATCAACATCTCAACAACAGGCAAGTCATGGGGCAATATGACCCTACTTTTTGGGTTACACTGCAAATTCAGGAGTTCTGAAGCATCGTGTATTCTCAATACGGATTGTGAAGAAGGAGACAGATGCGAGACCCGCCTACCAGGACCAGTCTTATGTTCAGTTTCCTTATAATTAGGAAATGCATGCCTTGCCCCACATCTGTCAGTCAATAATTTAGGATGCATTTATTCCATGTGTAGTAATATCCATGATAATGAATTTCTATACCTTGGTAAAAGTGATTAAACTGCTCACTTTTTTGGGAAAATAGTCCTAGAGCTAATACAGAACAAAATATCACAGATTCAGGTGTTGGGAGAATTCATGACCAAATTTTTTTTTCTTTCTTTTTTCTTTTTTTTCTTTTTTCCCAGAAATATAGCTGAGCATAGAGAAACATAATTCCCTTCTGCATTACCAAGGAACTTGAAAATTATTTCCTCACATTTAAAACTCTGAGTGAGTATGCAATTATTGGATTAAAAATTGTGAAACGGCAGCTACCCATGGCAGGTATCATCCACCACCAACTGTTTTGTTATAGAACTTTTTCTATACCACCTTGAAGCAAAAACAATTATCGTAGTAGTCATTTTGTAAATAAATGACATTAGAAGGAGTTTCTAAATGTTCAATCTCAGCATCACTTTTCCAAAAATAATGTAACTGTAAAAAAGATAATCAAATACAAAAATTCCCAATGTAATACACATTATACAAAAATCTAAATATACCTGGTAATCGGAAGAGAATATTCGTGTCAGTTATCATTCAAAGGTATGGCTTTGGGAGGGAGTTGACGAAGATGGTGACATAGGAAGCTCCTGAATCCCTTCCTCCCACAAATGCACAGCTATATAGCTACATGTGGATCAGTTTTCTCTGCAAGAGATCCAGAAACTTATTGAGTAACTCCTACAATTAGAAAATACCTGCATCAGAATGGATAGGAAAGGCCAACTCCACCCCACACAAAGCTATACAGTTGAGAGGAACCCCTTATCTCTGGTCTTCTCCCTAAGAAGCAAAGAGTTTGGACCCTATATTTAGCATACCAACTTTTAAGATTCCCAGTGGAAGGACTGGCTTCCAAAAAACCTACTTTTGGAAATAATCAGGGCTGGTATCCAGGAGCCCCACAGTCTATAATAAACAAACAAGCAGTTCTTATGGGCAGTCACTCTCCACAGTTATCCCCATCAGGGCTCAGCATAGAGAGAGCAGGCAGAATTGCTCACTGTTCAAATAATGGTAAAGGATGAACACTCTATGGAGAAGAACCAGGGGTGCCTGGGTGGCTCAGTAAGTTAGGCGTCCAACTTCAGATCAGGTCATGATCTCATGTTTCATGGGTTCAAGCCCTATGTCAGGCTCTGTGCTGACAGCTTGGAGACTACAACCTGCTTTGAATTCTGTGTCTCCCTCTCCCTCCGCCCTGCCCCTACTCACACTCTGACTGTCTCTTTTGCTCAAAAATAAACATTAAAAAAGTACCAAAGTCTGTTATATTCTCGGTATTCAATACATGACTATTGAATAAATCAAAAAGAATTTTTCTGAATACTCAACATGGGCATGTAAAATGAGTAAGTACATTAACATTTATGTTTAAATCTGGACATCTGGAACTAGAATATTCTGGTGTGTCAGGTTATCATAAATCAAAATAAATGTGTGTGTGTGTGTGTATTATTCCAACTTATTAATTATATTAGTAGTATTGTCATCAGGAAAAAGCAGATCTAGTCAATTCTCTAGAGCTTGATACATCTAGATTTGATAACCAAAGATTGTGAGCCTTGGTTACTGTAATGAAGCTTCAGCTCTTAAATAGGGACAAAGCTACTTTAAGTGGAAAGTAAAACAATGCAAGGAAGTTTATAGTAGAATGAAATATGAATTATTATAATGCTAAGATGTCAAGGTTTGGAGCCCCATAAGTTGTATTTTAGGAAGGATGTTCATATGGGGCCATAAATAATAAGCTATTTCAACGTTAATCTGCAAATTTTGACAATAAAAATAACTATCATATTTACAGAAAAGTTAGGTCCCAGGCACCGCCTGAAGTTGAATCATTAAAACAAGGCTGCGAGGAGGTACTTACCTTCTCATTGCAGTATTGAGGAAATGGACACTCACGAGGGCTGACTTCCCCAAAATTACAGAGTAGGTTGGAAGGCAAAAGACACCTTGAAATTTGGTTCCAAACACTGTTTCAGCCTTGATTCTGCATGCATTCAACGGCGACATCAACATTGTACTCATTAGTCATTTTGAAATGTCAATTTTTCAACTTAAATACCATGCTTTAATTGATGAAGTGACATTGTACTGAAGAGCTAAGTTTCTCAACTCTGAGACATTTCAACAAATTTAGAGGTAAATCTAAGTACTATAGCCCAGGATTCAAATGGCCACATCATGAGTCTTAGCTCTGCCCCTCACATCTTTGTAAATTTGGTCAGGTTTACCTGTGTGCCTCTAATTATTTTTTATTTAAGGTTGAAATTATTGGTCACTTAGTGCCTTGGTTATTGAAATGGTTAAATAATTTAATGCATGTAAAGAGTTGAGACACGGCCGGGTATATGAGAAATGCTCAAAACAGGTTTCCTGTTAATATTATTATCAAGAAAATACCTTTTTATTGCCTGTATTACATTTTCTATATTGTGGACTTTTTTTATGGAATCACTAAACTAAGCTAGTCAATCAATAGTTGGGAATTACAGCAGGTACCAGGATCTATTATATAGCTTTTACTCCAAAAAAAAAAAAAAAAAAAGAAAGAAAGAAAGAAAAAGTTTACTTATTTATTTTGAGAGAGAGAGAAAGAGAGAGAGAGAGAGAGAGAGAACATGAGTGGAAAAGGGACAGAGAGAGAGAGAGAGAGAGAGAGAGAGAGAGACAGGATCTGAGCGAGCACTAACAGCATAAAGCCTGATGTGGGGCTCAAACTCATTTACCATGAGATCAAGACTTGAGCCAAAGTCAGACACAACTGACTGAGCCACGCAGGTGCCTCTATAATATAGCTTTTAGTAGGAAGGTTTTTTATCAGTGCAATATTTTGTTTTTTAGTATTCGCCATAAATTGGGGCTCCTGAGTGGTTCAGTCAGTTAAGCGTCCAACTTCGACTCAGATCACAATCTCCCAGTCTGTGAGTTTAAGCCCCGCAATGGGCTCTGTGCTGACATAAAATGCATATATATTCATGATGTAAGCATACTGTGAAGCTAAAGAGGTCTAGGTAATTTTTTTTTTTTTTTTGCAATTATTACTTCGAAGACTGTTCCTTCCACATCTGATGTCTCCCAAGTAAATGACACTGTGCGGCCACCCTCTAGGTGATTAATACATGTTTGTTAAATTACAGTGAGATATTAAACTGTTTTCTGTCTCTGTCTAAATCGAAATGGCAAAGGATTGCTAAAATGAACTTGTTAGGCTCCCATGGCATCTCACACTTATAACCTGAGCTCTGAAGATCTATGCTTCCAGGAAGCATTACCTAGCTGCTGTGTGCACTTGTAATTTATACAGTAAAGGTGCATTTGGATCTCCTCCTCCTCCGCTGAAAGCCCTTTGCCAAAGTAAGGAGCAGAGATTATCCTTGCTAATCTGCGACCCTGCTGGGAGCGGATCTCTTCTTGGAAGGTTTTCCTTTATGTGCCTCTGCTGTGGTTGGGCTGAAGGAATAAGAAATGGAACAATGAGCTGGCTGAGACTCTCTAGTTCCTTGTCCTGCTACGTAATTCTCACAGCCACAACTCAGAACACATGAATAAACAACAATTCTGACAATTTGTCCTGTGTGCGTGCCAATAACTGTGCACTGGAGGAACTTGTGCAATGAGAAAGACCCTGAACTGAGTTGATGGTGTCCATTTTTAGTTATGTTTTTAGTGATTGGTTGTCAAGAGCACTTTAGCACTAATTTTAGTAATGTCTATGATTCCTTCCTCTGCCATCCCTTATACAGATCCCATTATTATTAAAAAAATCAACTTTTTAAAGGAAATGTTATATATTTTGAATCGAATATTTCCACATGTTTCACTCCCTGTTTATACAATTGGAAAGTTTTAATAAAATATTGCCATTTGTTATGTTCATCTCATATATAATCAGAAAGTTTTAGTTTCTCCAACATATGTTTTCAAATAAATGAATAAACTTTAACAAAGTGGACTTGTCCAATATTGTGGCAAATCAGAAGATATATATACACCCTAAGAATGGAGAATATGGGAACTGGTCAATTAAAAGAGAAAAGCCAAAGGCAATCTAAATGAGGGAGAAAGTGTTTATCCATAAAAATAAAGTTCAAAAATAAAACATCTTAATTATAATTTTAGATATAAATACTTTGGTTAATAGAAATATATTACTATAAGAAGGTAATTTTTCATAAAAGAGAAATATATTTCTACTTCTCCATACAGTTTAACTATGAATACTTCAACTACAGTTTAATAGTGTATTTATTTATTTATTTAGTTAGTTTATTTATTTTGAGAGAGAGAGAGAAACTGCATGCATGTGAGAATGAGTGAGGGAGAGGCAGGGAGAGAGAGAAAGTCTACTCTGTCAGTAAAGAGCCAAGTTCAGGGCACGAACCCAAGAACCCACGAATGGTGAGATCATGACCTGAACTGAAATCAAGAGTTGGTCGCTTAACCAACTGAGCCCACCAGGTATCCCATTAGTGGGTTTCAAAGGTATATTTTCGTCTTTGTTTTTGAGGCTATTCAAGATAATCTTTAAATAATTAAAATAGGCAATTATTTGAAAAAATGACGGTCTGTTAATCTCAGGTTGGTATAATAAAAAATACTTTCTATTATTTATTATGAAACTTTATCAAAATATGGAACTATAATAACCTCAGTTACATTAGGCTGCCAGTCTTTATAGGATTCGATATTCTTACTTAGGAATTTAGAGAATAGTTGTATTAACACAATTTTAGAAACTAGTTTTTGTATTTATTCATAAATAGCCTGGAAAATGCCTATGTTGTTTTAAACTGCACCAAGGCAAAGTACTTATTTCTTTTTTTCCTTTTCTTTATCTCTTTTTTTTTTGATAAATGACTTGAAGAAGGTCTCAGAAAAAAGATACCAAATCTTAAAATTTATTATTGTCAATAGTCTGCATGACCTTTACTTTAACTGCATCTTGGCTGTCAGTAATAATCCAAGGCTGCACTTTCAATGATAAAATGAAAGACTTTGCATATTGAATCTCTGGGTCTCCTTGAGAGTGCTCAGATATCAGAGTCATTTATTCCCATTGTCAGAGCAAGGTCCATTATGAAAGCCCATTCGTCTTTACTTGAAGATGAAGAGCAGAAAACTCTACTTCTGCCTTGAATCAAGTACTAACTACTTCAGGGCCCTTAGATATATCAGTAGGCTGACTTGCTGTATGTCTAAGTTCTCTCTCTCTTTTATGTTTTTGCCCTGGCACTGGTTCTTTAAGAGTTTGTGTTACCTTTATAATATACAATGTTGGTGGCACATAAAATAATGCTTTATCACATACCTGAGGGTCTCTTTTGAAATGGGCTTTCTGTCTGCGTTTTTTCTTTCTAGTTTAAACGGACAAGCTAGATTAATAGTAGAATTTTTGAAGAAAAAAAAAAACAACTTGTCTTCCCTGTCTAGAATAATAATACCTACAAAAATTATAATAATAATTTAGTATAAATAAATTGTACTTTAATAAATTTATTGTAAATTCCAATTTCAGAATTTTATTTTGAAATAGTAACAGATTTTACTTATTTATGATTCAATATTCTTATTAATAATTAGCCAGACAATAAAACAATTTCAAAATCTAATCACCCCAACTTATAAGATATTATGGAAAATATTTGCTGAATAAAGATAGTAAATACCATGATATCTATGTTATTAGTTGATGCGTTTGTCTCAGACTCCAATTCAGATCAGTATGCTAACTGAATAGTGTGCTATGCAGAATCCTGTTTTCCTAAACTTGCTCTGAGTAACTCAGACCAAGAGCTTTATTTTTGGACCCTTTGCTCTGTATTTCCTACTCAGGAAAACTCAAGTCTCTTATTTTAGTCCCAGACTTCTTCAAGGTAGGGAAAATAAAGAAATAATTGGAAGACTTGTAACATGTCAACAAGCCTGAACATCACCGTTCTGGACATTTGACACTGAAAAGAACGTGTAAGAGAAGAAAGATGTCCAGGCCTTTGCCAAAGGACAAGAGCCCAGGGATGAGACTAAGATTCCTAGCGTTGCAGTAACAAATGACCAAAATCTTGGTGGCTTAACACAACAGAATTTTTTCCTTTGAGGTGCCAGAAGCAGGGATTCCAGAATCAAGTTGTCAAAGGGCTGTGCTATCTCTGGAGGTTCTGGGAGAGAATCTGTTGCTTGCCTCTTCTAGCTTCTGATGGCTGCTAGCCTCCCCTTGACATCCCTTAGCTGGTGGCCTCATTACTCCAGTCACGGCTTTGTCTTCACATCACCTCTTCTGTGTGTGTGTGTGTGTGTGTGTGTGTGTGTGTGTGTGTGTGTCTGATTTCCCCCTGGCTCTCTCTTAATGAGGACCCTTGAGATCACAGTCAGGGACCACCTTAGCAATCCCAGACAATCTTCTCATCTCAAGATCCTTAACAAACATATCTGCAAAGATTTTTTTTTCCCCCCAAATAAAGTCACATTGACAGGTTCCATGGATTAAGGCACAGACATATCTTTTGGATATGTGTTGCATTTTCCAACTTACCACAGGCTGCTTACCATTACTGATATGGAAGCAAAAGGAAAAAGCCACCTCTAAATGATGATCTTCATACAGAGCTGCAATTATGATGATGTATGTGTTCTCAAATATGACCACACCTTGGGGGGGTCGGGCGGTTCGGGAGAGCACTGAGAAACAATTTTTTTTTATGCTATAATAAAATTAATATTGAGTATATCCAAAATACCAAATAATTTATAATAATATGGTTCTGAGACAATTTTCAAAAATTCCCTTTGAAATTCATGCAGATTTAGTTGGTTTTGGCTGAGGCAAAATAAGAACTGGAAAAAAAATGAATGCTTTTATTACTTCATCTAATGTTTTATATAGAAATATTACAAAATGAACAGAAGTGAGATCATATATATTAACATCTAAGAATTGACTGAAGATGGTACAACAGAGAAAGGAATGGATAAGAAGTGGATTATTTTGAATACCATTTTTAAGTTTATTTATTTACTGTGTGAGAGAGAGAGAGAGAGACAATTCCAAGAAGGCTCTGCACTGTCAGAGGAGTGTCAGATGTAGGACTAGAACCCACTAATGGTGAGGTCATAACGTGAGCTGAAACTGGGAGTCTGATGCTTCACCAACTGAACCATCCAGGTACCCCTCTTTTGAGTGACTTTAATGATGATTGAATTGACTCTTGATAAAGAATGAGCTTATGTTCTTTTTCTATATGTAATGATAAAGCTTTTAAAAAATGTGAATTAATTTAATTAACCGGCAGTCCTTGGTTGAAAAAAACAAACAACAAATAAACAAACAGTGTTCTGTAATGCTTTTGTTTTCTTTTAAAGAGCTGAACTAACTTTGATACAAAACTCGGCAAGGAGAACTCATCTGCTAAAATGCAAACTAGGGATACTTTGCTGTAGCTATTCTTGGGCGCACTCGAATCAAGCTTTTTGAGTCCTAGATTGGCTGCCTCAAACACCCCCTTATTTACATACACTCTGGGGCTTTTGCAGTCATCTCCATTGTGTGCTGGAGTTTTTCTGCATGGATTCTGATTAGACTTGTGCAAAAATGCATAAATTTCTCATCCAATCAAAGGCTGACCTGGGGGAAACTGGCAGGGAGTGGGCAGAGTAGGAGATTACTAAATTGGCAATTCCCTTTTAACTCTAGGAGTCATTTGAGTGAAATGAACCCGATCTAAAAGAGAGCAGCAGGATTGGTCTAAACAGAAATAAAATAGAGCACCTTTGACTCGTGGAAAGATACCGTCACAAGAAACATGCAAAGAATCATCGGGAATAAAAGATAGATCAATCTGGATATATTTCTAGAATAAGAAACAAGTAGAGTAGTCCAAAGCATATGTGGCGACATATTTGTTATAAAGTAACTTACCAAGATAAATAACAGATTCATTTAATATATCTCATTTGTATGAAATGATATCTCCAATATCTCTTACATTGGAGAAGGGATGATTTGACATTGAGGATACATGTTGTAGGTCATTTGCAATTTCAGTTATCATGTTAGATGTTCGGCTGGCACTTGGCAATGAAACACCCTCAAGATGGTAAAAATGCTCAGGCATTTCTTTGCATTTTGGTTCAAATAAAGATGAATGCATTTCAGAGGATTTCAAACTATGGAATGTAAAGAAGAATGATGATAATACATAAAATGAATGGGTGGAGAATAACACCCCTATAATTATCATGACAATTTAATAAGCATTCTAAAACTACTCTATACTACCTCCTTTATTATTAGAAAATGCACATATTAGAAAACAGATTTTTTTAAATCTGATAATAAGGAATGGCCCCGAATGACTAATTTTTTATGATATATAAGCAAGAATATTTTAATTTTCAAATCTAGACATATCTAAGGCCAAAATAAATCATATAATATCCATTAAAGGGATAGAGGGTCATTACAAATAAAAATATCAGGGAAAGGGATATATATTTTGGAAGCAAATTTATAACACGTCTGAGTAAAATTTATTGAATAACATAACTATTATTAAATGAAAGGTTGGAAAAGTTAAATTATATTTAAAATTATTTTATTGGTAAAACGAGAAGCCTGCATGAGCATTTGCTTAGTATATGGATAAGCCTCCCTTCATGTTAGAACTGAAAGAGGTGTTAAAGAAAACTAGAGTTGGACAGTAGCAAAAGAGGCAAAAGCATATTATTCAGGAACTATTGCAATAGGGCAAGAGACCTTGTTATAGAACTAGGCTCCATTCTGAAAGATGAGGACGAGTGGGAATTTATAACCAAGGAACTGGTTTGGGGGGGCTGGGGAATGGGAAATTACTATCAGGAGACAGCAAACATTGATGGAATTCTTGCTAGCCTGACCAAACATGATTCTTGCCAAAGGTGGACCAGGGGATGAGATCTCACCTGGGTGGACAGAGGAAGATGCAGAAGTTGATTAGCTATCAAGAATAAGAAAGCATCAAGGGTAGGAGCTATGCTCTAAACTGATTTAGCAGGATTCTTACTAAAACCTAGGCTGTGCCTGATTTCCATAACCTGGAGAGGAGGGGTCTTGTTGAGAACAGGGTTCAGAGGAGTCTGACTGAAGTTTAGACAAAGAGAGGGTCTTTGTCAGAGGTCAGCTATACTGACCTTGTCTGTGTCTATGAGAGAGAGAGAGTGAGAGAGAGAGAGAGAGAGAGAAGCAGAGAAAGAGAGAGAGGGAGATACTCTTTTATGTACATATAAATTATATACATACATATAAATTAGACCAAGATTTCCTTAATTTTCAAGTGGAGTCAAAGTACAAAGCAAGTTTTCTAAATAGGGAAACTACATTAAAATTGGAAACACTACAGAGGAAACAATGGAACAATAAAACTGGCTTCCCTGAAGGACTAATTGGGCCATTAGATGCTCATACATAACCTGAGGCCCTAATTACCTATGCTTTATATAGAAATTCCTGCCTGAGAAGACATCAGTGGATTCCTTATCTAAAGGCATTATTACAAAATATTTAGCCCGTCTAAAAAAAAGAACTTGTCTTTTCCAGAAAAGAAAAGAGAAAAAAAAAAAAAAGTAGATAGCAGTGCAGAATACTTTATACCTTCTGTCTATGCTTCTCTGCGGTGATTTACTATTTAAAACATTTTTTCTTTTTTAATTTTTTTTTTTATTTTTGTTATATGGTACCTTTCCTACTTGTCTTTCTTTCCTCCCCCTCTTCTTCTTCTTCGTGTGTGTGTGTGTGAATATTTCAAGTTGAGGAGAGAAACAAAAAGAGATAAAATGATTTAAGTAATGACAATCTTTCATTATTGTCAGATAAAATGATTTAAGTAATGACAATCTTTCATTATTGTCAGTTCTGGAGTTCTTCCAAAATCCCCTCTCTTCCAATACTTCAACTCCTAGACCTGCAACCTCCTTACTGCTAACCCTTCACTGTGTTAATGTTGCACTCAAATAAACATTCAAAGAAGTAAGAACACAACCGAACCCATCCACCATTCTCTTTTTTCTAACAGTAAAACATTTTTGAAAATATTTGCCGTGCTGAGAGTCTCTGATTCATTCTTTTCTCCTACTTTTTTAATCCAGAATTACTGGGCCTATTTTGAGCTTTCATGAAATTAACAGTCATCAAAGACCTCCTAATATTAACGTAAGTTACTGGTTGACTGTTGCCCCACTGCAGTAGCTGTTAACATGGTTGTGTAATCTTTCCTCTGAAATCCATTTCTTTTAAAATGTTTTGAATGCTCCTCATTCTAAGTTCTTTTCCTGCTTTGTTGACTATTTGAATTCTGCTTTATGGGCTACGGTGTCTTTTCTTATGTTTAAATATCACCGATCTTTAATATTCTGCAATCTTTCCTCTTCTGACTCTAGATTTACTTCCTAAATGATCACATCTATTGCCACAGTTTTAACAATTAACCAGATTCTGAAAACTAGCAAAAACCAAATCAAAACAAAACAACAACAATAAAAAAAAAACAACCCGAATCTCTATTTGAGGCTCCAAAATAAACACAAGCAACTTTGTAGGTGGAAACTTCCACAGAGGTTTCTCACCTCATTGACTCTCTTTTGAGGACATTTGTCACTGTATTTATTATTTTATCTTCATCCAGCTAACATCTGAAAGCACTTTTTATTGAAGTAGAATATCCTAGCTGTTTTTTTGGGCAGCAGGACAGGATTTTGTTATCTAGGAAGGAAAACATAAACCTCTTCTTCACTGCTCTTAAACTACTGTGGTAGGATCCCCTCCCTAAGGATTGGAAAACAGAAAACAAAAAACCAAAACACAACAAAACACCTTCAGGCAATCTAGCTATAGGCATAGGTAACATCCCTCAGGACCCTGTAACATGAGACCATTTCTTCAGATTGCATATTTTTCTGTGTTACCATATACGGGAGACAAAGAAGTAGAAAATGTATAAAAAACTATCACACATAGCATTTGGGGCTCAGTTCTTGGGATACCAACCCAACTGAGCCACACCGACACAGATAAAGTTGCTTCCTGGAAAGAAAAGCCTGGGTGTCATGACTCCGTGTGAGAGATTCCTGCTACACTACAACAGGTGGTGTGGGTTTGTTGGTTAGCTACCTCTCATCTGAGACTTGGTTCCATGGGGAGGAGCAAAGACTTTCAGGTTAAAAATTGGAAATCGGTGCAGGAGGCTGTGATGGTACCAAGAGGCTACCAGTAGTCATGTCCACAGTGTACATACTCATATCGGCCCCTCATGGCACAGTGCTGTAGGAACTCTCACTGCCTGATACTCCAACGTTTCTGCCGATTTTCCGAGCCTAGTTCTGTAGACCTCATTGATCTTGTAACCTACTCAGTAATACTCCGATAATTTCATGTTTTTCTTTAAAAATGACAGTTTCCATTGTTTGAACAAAACTCTGTCATGCTGCTTGCTGCTTGAGATGGGATGGGAGACTGAAAGGATTACTCAGAGTCCAAATGGTTTGGAACAATTAAGAAGCCTGGAGGGACTGCACCAAGAAAACCTCCCTTAAGCTAGAGAGGGCCGGGTGTGGCCCCCACCTGGGTAGCTCTCTCATATTGTTGGGGAGTTAACAATAGTATGTGGAAATGAAAGCAGAAAAATAAGTTAATAAATCTTGTGAAATATACCATGACTCTATGTGACCACCTGTGCATACATGTTAATAAACTCAAAAATCCGCTGGGCAAAGTAAGGGGTCAGGGTGGGCTCAACGTTCTTTGGTAATCTAAGCATTTCATCTTGGAAGGAAAAATACTTCTGCTGTTTTCAGTGTGTCTTGTTTTTTCTTTGGCTGAGCAGCTACTGTGCTCAGTGTGTGCTGCATTCAGCATGCCCTGCCCTTGCTTTCCTTTATCTCTTCTGTCCCCTGTATTCTCACAAAACTCTGATGACTGCCACCCCCCAGTCGCCCTCCCCAACTAGTCACTCACTGAACATCCATTCAGGTTGAGGATGGCAGCGATTTGCACTTTCACCCCAAAGTCACCCATGTTAGAAATGCAAATATTATCCTGCTCTTCCCTTTCCTCAACAATTTTTTGCTAGGTCCCATTAATTCCATAAATCTTACATCTCTTTTATGACCAATGTCTCCTTGCCAGCCTAGTTACGCACTTGTTACTTAAGAACCCGGTAATATTGCAACTAGAATGTGGAAAAGCCTATAACTATGTTGTTCTCCTCTTCTAAAACATCTTAATTGTGAAAGATATTAATATTAATAACAGAAAACTTTCTAAAATACCAATCTCATTGTGTTAATCATTAACTTTCTATAAATTTGTCAATGGCTACCTCTTGCTTACTGGAAAAAAATTAAAACCAGAATAAGAACCTAGTAATAACTACAGAAATTATTTTGTTACATACTCCTACTCTCTAACACAATATATAGGACTTGTATCCTTATAATCACCATCTTTGGTTAAACAAAATCTCTAAAATCTTTGAACAAGTTCTTCTAAATCGATGACCCAGAAAATTTGAACCACCCATACCAGCCCTTTTTGGGAGGTGTACTACAGCAGGTTCTGATTAAGGGGTGGTGCTGGCAGACCAGGTCACCTGGAGTTTTCTGAGCATAGCCTACTGACTGAGATATGGGCACTTCACCCAACCTAAGCCAACAGATTTTCTCTAAAATTTAAATTAAGAAGCCTCTGGCTAAGAGAAATAGGGGCAGCCATTGGATTTAAGAGAAGTTCATGAAGAGACAAGGCCAGAATGGGCTGTGATAACCAAATTTACTTTGTTCTGTAAGAAAATAAAGCTAAAGAGCTTAAAGATCAAGAGCTGAGAGAGAGAAGGGAGAGGGCAGAGGGAGAAGAAAGAGGGTGATTTAATAGAGAAAATAGACCCAGACAGTCATTGCACACGGCTGTGTGAAGATGTCCCTAAAATTGGGTCCCACAGGATCTTCTGGTACATTCACATACATCCTCCTTTATGCTAACCTGTTTGAGTGAGATTTTGCACTTTGTGACTTAATTGCTGCTAGATTAGGTGCTATCCTAAATCAATGTTTTCTAAATTTAAAGCATGTTCTTTTTTTTTTTTTACCCTCTCAAACATTTCAAATACTGGGGCATTTCACTTTCCTTTTCTTCTGCGCTTGTGACTATTCAAGGCTTATTTTAATACCAACATTGACTTCAAATTCAAACCTATATTTTCTTATGTGTGCTATGTATATTACTTAAACCCATTATCCACTGAGTGTATTTGTGCTCATTATCTTAAATAAAAATATTCTTCTCAAATATTCTTTTGGCATGCAGCTTTAGTTCGACTTTTCTCAACTTGCTGCTCTCATAATATTTTTTTTTTGGTTCTATCTTGACCCTTTTGAAATAACATAGTCATGTTTGCTGCTTTCAAATCCTCTAGAATCTCTCCCAAGTCTAGTGAACTTTAAAAAATGTCAGTTAAAGGTTCACTGGTTTTCTTGTTCACTTCCTTTAAAATTCATGGATAGCCGCCATCAAGATCTCGCTGCTCTGTCTACTTGAAGCACAGCGCCTTTAGCGGTTTTGCTTTTTATCTGTACCTGTCTAACTCTTTTTCTTACAATTCTATGGAATCTATTCTCGGTTGGAAAATATCTCATTTCTCATTTTTTGAACATAAATTTAAATAAATATCTTCACTTAATATGACTAAAATGATAACGATATCACTCTGTTATTGGGGGAAGTGATTTTTAATGTATTAAAATGAAAATAACAGCAAAACCATGTAATTTAAAACTCATGGTTATATATTTTCTAAAAGATGTTTTAAATCGTGTATTAAAGGTTATGCTTAAGTGGAAAGATTCAATGAATTTTAAAAGCTATTCCTTAGAAATTATGTGCAAAACACTCCTGCCTATCTTACATTTTCTTCCTGAGATAAAGGGGTTTAGTTGAAACGACAAGTTGACATATACACGTATGCATGTCCCTCGCAAAATGGGATTCTATTTTTTAATATGAGATTTCTATTGTATAAACACTATATATTTAGTCATGTTAAGCATGGATAACCAAAAATCCCACAGGCATATATAGACAACTATATTAAGAAGTTATTTTAATAAAGGAGATATTGGTGTATATATAACCAAATAAGAAAAGAGTAATTCTCTAAATAAAGACTCAGTACATACTATTGAGAGAACGAGTTTATAGCTTTAATGAATAGTTGCACGTATATAATCAGACAGACGGCATCTAGATCTTAATAAATAATTTATTTGGGATCTAGGAAATTAAATATCAGGCAATCCAAATACTTTACTTGCAATGATCATTAGAAATGTTTCATTTGCACATTTTATAATAGTATATTACTGGAATGATTCAGTCAAATCGTGGCATGAAATATCCCCAAACTTTTAAACCTCTTGAATCAGACAACATAGGCGTCATAGACAGGCTTTGGGTTTATTTAAATGTTGTTAGTGGTGAATAGAATAAACACTTGCTCTTTGGTTTTCCATGACAATTCAGAGGAAAAACTCCTCTATTCTTTTGTGGAAATTGCTCTATTTTCTGTGGTTTGTAGTTTATACACAATTATCTTAAAAAAAAAGAAAAGAGAGAGTTTCGTATTGTGTCCTCATCTGTCTGGAAATAAGTTGTCACCAGAAAATGTTTATAGGGTACTAACAGATGAGAACCTTACGTTTTATAAAACATAATGTGACTCATGTTGTAGAGAAAAGATGCTTTATTCAAATGGCAAGTCGTTTAAGACCGTATGTATTATAAGAAATTAATGTGCTTGCAACTATGTTTATAAGGCATGACGAAGTGTTTAGCTTTTCTTTTAGTATGGGAGCTCACCTTTTCATATTTTTTGTATTAAGAGACTAGCATTTTTCGTCTCCTGGGAAGGTTTTCCCATTAAAATTAAACTTCTTGCTTTGGAGAAAAGTTCAACTTAAATTTGTCATGGCTGATCATTTAAGTTTTGAGGCCTTGGGAGAATGGGGGAAAAATCACAATGTCGGGGTTGAGGAAGGGACAGAAACAAATAAAAAAAGAGACTTTGGGGTGGATAAAGTGAAGAAAGGATGGTTTTCCCCAGTAATGAATTGAAGTCCGTGAGTAGAAGCGAAAGAAAGTTTCAAAGGTTTGGATCTATTGCACGAGTAGAACTGGTGATCAGTCCTGGAGAGGAAACCCAACAAGAGGCAAGGCCCAGCTGCAGTGTGACCGAAGATCATGTTCTCAGCAGTGGTAACTCCTGGAAATGCACTTTGAGTTGTCAGCTAAAGTCCCGCCTGTCTCAAGCAGGGCAATGCCAGTGCCTATGCTCTGGGTCTGGGAACAATGTCAGCTTTTCCTCTCCTTGACATTCACTCCCTGAGCATTCAGCAGCACCTCCAGCAGGACTGACACAGGCATATTCCACATCACCTTCTGTTTGAGAAATCTTGCTTATGCTACTGCAGGATCCCCATTCTTGGCTAAGTGGCATTATTTTTTAATATATACTGATGAATTTGATTTTCTAATATTTTATTATGGATTTTTATATTCATATTTATAAGAGACACTGGCCTACAATTTTCCTTCCTTTTTTTTTTAATCTTATTGGGTTTTGGAATTAAGCTCATGATTGATAAGACTTATGGAAGTTGTCACTTAAAAAGTTCTTTAAAGGAAATTTTGTAAAAAACTATACATAAGCATAACATGTTTGATTGCATTTTGCTCTATTGCACTTTGAAGATGTTGCTTTTTTTTTTTTTTTTTTTTTTTTTTTTACAAATTGGAGACTTGTAACAACCCTGTGTTGAATAAGGCTATTGGCAGTGTTTTCAATAGTATGTGTGCCCTTCTTGCTTCTGTGTGATATTTGGTTATTCTCACAGTATTATTTCAAACTTTTTCATTATTATTATATTTATTATGGTGTTCTGTGATCAACAATCAAAGATTGGTAATTTTTGTGTTACCGTTATAATTTTGAGGCAGGGCACCATAAGCTATGCCCATATGAGACAGCAAACTTAATTGATACTGTGCATATTGTTACTGACTGTTCCACCAACCTGCTGTTCCTCATTTCCCTCTCTCTCCCAGGTCTTCTTATTTTGTAGGACACAGGAATATTAAAATTATGACAGTTAATTACCCTGCAGTAGCCTCTCAGTGTTCAAGTGAAAGAAAGAGCCACAAGTCCCTCACTTTAAATCAAAGTTAGAAATGATTAAGCCTAGTGAGGAAGACATGTCAAAAGCCAAGACAGGCCAAGAGCTAGGACTTTGCTCCAAATTGCCAAGTTGTGAACATAAAAGTTTTCTTGCTACTCCAGCAAACACAAGAATAAGAAAACAAAGCAGCCTTATTGCTAATGGAGAAAGTTTTAGTGTTCTGGATAGAAGATTAAACCAGTCACAATGTGCCCTTATGCTAAAACCTAATAAAAAGGAGGCCCTAACTCTCTTCAATTCTATGAAGGCTAAGAGAGTTGAGAAAGCTGTAAAGGGAAAGTTTGAAGCTAGAAGTGGTTGGTTCATGAGATTTAAGGAAAGAAGTCATCTCTATTCTATAACATTAATGTGCAAAGTGAAGCAGCAAGTGCTGTTGTAGAAGTTGCAGAAAGTTCTCCAAAAGATCTAGCTAATTTTAAGCCCATTCTTAAGACCTAATGCTCA
This sequence comes from Paguma larvata, assembly GCA_030068075.1. NCBI lineage: Eukaryota > Metazoa > Chordata > Mammalia > Carnivora > Viverridae > Paguma > Paguma larvata. The sequence continues at coordinate 87,294,967 of CM057823.1, forward strand.
AAGAACAAACAAACAAAAATCCTTCAAAATATTACTGCTCATTGACAAAGCTCATCGTCACTGAAGATCTCTGATGGAAATGTACAACAAGATTAACGTTGTTTTCATACCTATTAAGACAACCTCCATTCCGTAGCCCATGGATCATTTTGGACTTCTAAGTCCTGTTACTTAAGAAATGTATTTCTGTTTTATATATAGCTATAATATAGGTGCCACAGTAATTCCTGTAATGGATCTAGGCAAAGTAAATTTAAAGACTTCTGGTAAAGATTCAAGTATTTTACTTATTTTTAAGTTATTTATTTATTTATTTTGAGAGAGACAGAGAAAGGTAGAGAGAGAAGAGAGAGAATCCCAAGCAGGTTCCACACCATCGGCATGGAGCCTGATGTGGGGCTTGAACCTATGAACCATGAGATCATGACCTGAGCCAGAGTCAAGAGCTGGATTCTTTACTGACTGAGCTACCCACAGGCCCCAGATTCAAGTATCTTCCATGTCATTAAGAACATTTGGGATTCATGGGAAAAGGTTAAAATATCGACATTCATAGGACTTTGGAAGAAGTTGATTTAAATCCTCATGGGTGATGCTGAGGAGTTCAATACCTCAGTGGAGGAAGTAAATACGGATGTGGTAGAAGTGGCAAGAAAACTGAAACTAGAAGCAGGTCCTAAACATTGAACTTTGTGGCTGCAACGTTATGATAAAATTTTAACTGATGAGGAGGTACTTCTTATGGATGAGCAAAGAAACTGGTGATGAAATCTACTCTTGGTGAAGATGCTGTGAAGGTTATTGAGATGCCAACAAAGGTTTTGGAATATTACATAATCTTAGTCGATAAGCAGAGACATGGTTTGAGAATACTGACTCCAATTTTGAAAGAAGTTCTACTGTAAATAAAATGCCATTAGATAAGATAGCATGCTACAGAGAAATCGATTGTGAAGACTCAATTGATGTGGCAAGCTTCACTGTTGTCTTATTTTAAGAATTTGCCACAGTCACTCCAACGTTCAGAAAGCACCGCCCTCTTCAGTCAGCACCCATCAACACTGAGGCAAGACTTTCCACCAGCAAAAATTCAGATGGTTGTTGGCTTTTTCTTTAACAATAAAGTACTTTTATCTAGGGTATGTACATTGTTTTGTTTTGTTTTGCTTTGTTTTTGGCAGAACAAAATTGCACAGTTAATAGGCCAATAATAATAACAGGCTACTAATTTATAACACTGTATAAATATAACTTTGATATATACTGGGAAACCAAAAATGCTTTTCATTTGTTTATTAAGATTCACTTTATTGCAGCGGTCTGGAAGTGAATCTACGTATCTCTGAGGTATGCCTGTAACCTGTTCCTTCAGAATTTATAAAAATATTCTCAGTCTTTTCTGTTAAACCCGGGAAATTATAAACTATTATTTATTTTTAATAATTATAGAACAGTGCAGGTTGTTAATTTTCTCTTTGGTAAGTTTTTACAAGTTGCTCATTCCAGAAATTTTCTCCTTGCAAATAATATTGTTTATGTGTGCCTTTTCTCATTTTTAGATCATGATTGCCAGATAATTACTGATTTTTATGGCCTATTGCAAAGAAACTGTGTTGGCTTTGATGGTCTCCTCATTATATTTTTACATTCAAATGAATTAACCTACTGTCTTGTACTCCTATTCATTGGTTTCTTTTCTTTCTATTTATTGTTTTTATTTATTTATTTATTTTTAACATTTAAGTGATATATTTAAGTAAATATTAGCTTCTCCTCTTTTGGGATATAACCATTCAATGTTAGGTATTTCTAAGTACTTATTTTAGTTTTATTCTTTTCAGTTAAATATGGAATAGCTTATGATTGTTTAGCTCTAAAAGTTTTCAGTATTTTATGATTTTTTGATGCATGACTTATTAAGAAGTATCTTTAATTTCCAAATAATTATGGCTTTTTAAAACTATGATTTTGTCAAATGAATTTATGCACTTCTATTTCCAGGCACCACTTGTTCGTCTTTCTCTCCTTTTGCCTTCGTTTGGTTTGTTATATTTTTGTTCATTTTTTTTATTTTCCACTTATTTAGGAAGTAATCAGTCTATTCCTGGTTTTAAGTGATTAAAACTTAATAACTCTGATTACCTCCCAATTGACTAACATGATATTTTATGATATTTAAGCCTCCTCTCTTTTTTATCCAATCATTTGTACATTTATCAATTTTTATGGTTTGTGTCTGTTTATATTCACCTATAAAATTATAGGTATTTTATAAAATGTGATTTTTCGGTGACCATACTTTTTGCGTCTCAGATTTTCTTCTGGGATTATTTTTCTTCTTAATAGAGTACCACCTCATAAATACCATTTAGAGTGGATCTTTGTGGTAAGCTCTATCAGATTAGATTTCCTGGAAACATTTTCAATTTAACCTTATTCTTTAAAAAGTGTTTCACTGAAACATTCTTTATTGACAGTAATTTTCTCATTACGTTATGCATTTCATGATCATACTGTAGTCGGACTCTGGAATACCAATGGCAGTGAGAGAATCCTCAGTATTTGAAGAGCAGGGTTTCAAGTGCTTTTTAAAATTTTAGTGCATCTGCTTTTCTTCAGTATTTTTTGAGTTTTTGCCACTTCTTATGTGTTTTATTTCACAGATTTATAATTCTTTCATTATTTTATGGCTATTTGCCTCTTTTTACTTCTCAACCTCTAGTTCATATTTATTTTCTTCTATTTGGTAAATAATTTACGAACTTCTCTTCACACTAAGTGTCCACTTCTTTTATGAAGTAAAATGTCTTGTTTTTTCTTTAATCCTGCAATATTTTATATGTGTGCATCTGTTAACTCATCTTTAAACTTGCTAAGATTTTTAGAGGCTTATTTGCCCATATGTAGTTTGTGTTTTCTCTTTTAACCGCTCACGTCACACATGAGTAGTGATGAGATTTCTGGTTTAGACTTTAAATTAATTGTAAAGTGGTGTAAAAACTCTTTGATCAAATGTTGGCATCTACTAGACAGTTATCTGGGGTGATTCCACTTTCTAGCCTGAAAACATGCTTTCCCACCGTCAAATGTATTTAAGGTGAAGACAGGATTTGCCTTTTGTTCATTTCAGGCAGTGTTTATTTTTACATTTACTAGAAGTTTTGCACTAAAAATTGTAGAGCCCTTTCTTCAGTGTACCGGGCCTTTTTACTGCCCCAGTCTGGTCTCAATGGGCCACTGACACACGACTTCAAGTCACAGCCCTACAAAACTAATTGAAGATTTAAAATAATTTTTAAAGCAAAGGTAGAATCGGAGACTGGTCAGCAATGGCAGAGGAAGGAAAATGACTTTAGCCGCATAATGAACCTTGTATTTCCCATAGAAATCATGACTGCCTCATTTGCTGAGACAGATACTGTGTTTTTGAAAGAGGAGCAGTGCAGGTGATTCAAAGTCTTGTCTAACCCACTACCTGTGTTACTACCGGTATTTTCAGAAGTCAAAATCTGCCTAGTGCTATTCGTTTGTGCTCGTTGTTCTTGTCGTTTGGGTTTAGGAGCCCCATGTTAATTGTAGTTAGGAAAAACACTTCCAGTGTATAAGGCAGAGTTATTTTGGACATAAATTTCAAAGTCTAATGATTATCCATGTTTTTATATGTTTGTTTTTGCTGTTTGAATACACAGCCTCACATATACACGCATGCTATTGCCACACGTTCACATACTTACAGCATTTGTCCTTGAAGTTTCGGTGATAGACTTACTTTATTTTATTCTTATCCTATAATTCCTCCATAGGATATATGATACAGGGCACCTGTTTTTACTTGCCATCCATAGCACAGAAGAGTTACATACTTACATGCCCAGGCTAGGTGCAGAAAGAGAAAAGGAGAAAAGGTGCAGGTGAGTAAAGAAGACTTTTCTCAAGACTCGGACTTGGATTCATGGTTGGCCATCCCACATTCCATGGTCCTACTCCAAACCATCTCCTACATGGCAACCAGTGTGCAGTTTTCCAAACACAAAACCAAATCTTTCATTTTAGGTATCAAATGAGCTAATGGCTTCACATTACTCTGAGAATAAAGACAAAAATCTAGAACATGAACTAAAATGGCTTATACATCTGAGCCCTAACTAATTCTACCAGCCTTTTACCCTACCGATTCTTCCCTATATTCTCCCTGGCTTCTCCGCTCTGCCACCTGACTCACCTTACCCTCGGTAGGTCAGTCTCCATCTGAGGCTCTTTCTATTTGCTTTACCTCCACTTGACTCGGAAGGTGCTTATATTTATTTAAACCTCTACTTTCCCATCATTTCCTCACCACATATTCTCTCTTTTCCTTATTTTTGCATATACTCCTTTTATGCTCATAACATCATGAGAAGTCCTTAGCATTTACTACATATTTTATTTTTTGTCTGGCTACTAAATGTAATATGCTAAGCTCAGTAAGCATCTATATATTGGACCTGTTCACTATTTTAACCATAATATCTATCAAAGTGAGTGGAATCTAATTACCCTAGCTTGGGTTTATGAATAAATTGATTAAGTAGTAACCAAGTAGATTAGGCTCTCAGATATATTGTGTCTTTCTATTTCTAATGTTCCTTTATGACATGTTTCAACTTTTACTTAATTATTTATTTGGAACTACTTTTCTTAATGTTTATTTTCAAAATTAATCTGTATGACAGGAGAGATTGAGTCTGCACTACCGTACTTAAAACCTATAGGTAATCAATAAATAGATTTACTTACATACTCAACAGTATGTTGAGTTATTGAAGAACCAAATACTGTGTGCACACACCATGATTGGTATCTTGAAGCAGTATCAATCCTAAAGTCTCGTGATTTCAAATTTAAAATGTGATTCTAATTGTTTATGTTTAGAGGTCATGGCATTAGCGATCTTAAATATAATATGTCCATTTCTTTACAATTACCAGGAGAAAAATGTAGGAGTAAATGCTATCAGAGGTATACACAGACACATCTATAGCAATGATACATTCAGCAATGAGGGCCACGCAAGTTGAGGTTTGTAGGAACCCAAGGAGACTCACCCACAGTCAGGCTTGATTAAGAGTTCAGGTGGTGGTGGTTTCAGTCCCCAAACCAGAAAGCATTGTTTTTCCCTTATTTTGTCACCTGTACACAATAATCTAAAAGGTCCAAGAAGTACAATTTTCTTTCATCTCCCTATTTAACTTTAACCTGAGACAGGGACTCCAGTTCTTCCTGTGGACAGACAGGATCAGGAGCTTCACCTCTAGTCTAATTTATTTCTGAAATTTAGAGGTCTGCACAGAAAGACATCCTCTTTGGAAGCAAAAATAACCGCCTTTTATCGACAGTGTACTAGCACACTCCAAGAATGCTGTGCTGCTACTGTCAGCACTCCCGGTGACCAAACGCCATGGCTGGCAAAGTGCCCACGGCTACTCTAGTACTTTCTGAGACTCATTGGTAAAGAGTACAAGGGACCCTCAGACTCTCACAAATGATCGAGTAGCACCCACGTGGTATCGGACAGAATCACAAAGGTCCTCCACAGGACGTTCAAGCTTTTTGCTCCTTCCCATGACATTGTACTTAATCAACCACCCTGCTCACCTAACCAACTTGTCTGGAACTCTTTTGAGCTAGACAGTTAAGCTGCCAGGTGTCAGAGTAGTAGATTCATGCAACATGTCAAAATAGAAGTAAGAATCAGGGGTTTATTTCTGTTATAGTGTAAACAAGAGGCTAAACCAGAGAAAGCATCCACTTCTGTTCCATTTTCCTACATGGAACAGAGCACCAGTAGAAAATCCGATGAATCAGCATAGACCTGAAAGCCATTGCCAAGGAAGCTCTTTACAAAAGGCTTCTGCAGTGCTATGGACCCTAGAGCCAGCAGGAAGAAAAAGAAAGAGAGAACTAGATGTGGAAAAATACTGGGTACTGAGATTTAGGGGAAAACCTCATAAGATTCTCTTCCATTTCCGTCCCCATAGCATATAAAGAGACCTGACCCAAGGTGGCTGAGGAAGATCTTGGCTGAAATCCTTAAGATAAAGAAACCTAACCGCAAAGGTACCCAGAATGCAAAATGTAGAAGAGCGTCCTCGGCCATGGGAGTTGATGGCAACTCCTTCCAGAGGGTGCACTGCACTGGCTATGTGTTGAGTGGAGGGGGGGTGAAGGAAATGGGGTCAGTCCTCCCCCAACCTCTGCTGCAATGCTTGTTAGGTAAAGCCTTTGTAGTCGTCTATAGTTTGGCCTGAAAAATAACACATATGTTTTTGGTCACAGCCAGACTCAAGTGGGAGAGACAACACGCAAGCATATGCAGTCTGACTTTAGTGCCAGGGTGCTTAACCAAGCATTGTGATGCTTGTATGGTACATCCTATTAGGGAGTAAAAAGTGCTTGCAAAATTTTCTCTTGATATCTGGTTCTTAGTCAAACTTAGATTGATTAAGTTGTGGCCAGGAGTGGTTTCCTTCAAATTTAACTCACTTGAGTTCTGCTGGAATTCTTGAATTTATAAAGTTATGTCTTCTAGTATTTGAAGGTAATTTCCAACTACTATTATTATTAATTGCTTCATTTTCTTTCTTTTTTCTTTGGGAGATTCAGTTACTCACATGATCGACCTTCTTCACTGGCCTCCAGAATCATGGAAATGTGTTTATTATGTGTCCATTTTATAACCGTCTTATTTTTTTAATTTAAAAATTTTTAAAAAGATTATTTATTTACCTATTTGAGAGAGAGAGCATGAGCTTGAGCAGCGATGGGTAGAAAGACTGGAAGAGAAAAAATCCCAAGCAGGCCCAGTGTTGTCAGTTCAGAGCTTCCCACCACCACTCTCCACCCCCACTCCTGAACTCACTAATCATGAGATCATGACATGAGTCGAAACCAAGAGTCAGACATTTAAACAACTGAGCCACCCAGGCACCCTTCTTTCTTATTTTTATTCATCCGTTTTCATCAATGAATTTCCATAGAACGTTTTCATTCATCTATTTTCAAGGTCACTGACTCTTCTCCTTTAACTTCTTTCTGCCGCTTCCTTCCAGAAGATTTTTCTTTTTTCATTGAAGACATTAATTTTACAGTTTTATAATTTCTATTTGGCCCTTTTTAATAATTTCTATTTCTTGGATTTTCTATCTTTTGATTTTCACCAAAAGTAAACGCCTTTACCTTGTTGACCAAATTTATAATAGCTGCTCTAAAGGGCTAAATAGGTGATGGTCATTAAGGAGGACACTTCTTGTGATGAGCACTAGGTGTTTGATGTAAAGTGACGAATCGCTAAATTCTACTTCTGAAAACACTAGATGTTAACTAACTTGGATTTAAATAAAATTTTTTAAAAGTAGTTGTTTTATAATTCCAACATCTGCACCATCACAAAGTAAACAATATTGAGCATCTTTTCCTTTGAGCACATTTTCGTATGTCCTTGTATGCTGAGTATTTTGAACAACACATTGAATAATAGAAATGTATTACCATGTGGATTATTGATTCTACCATATTCCTCTGAAGACTGTTGATATATCTATCTATTTTACCAGGCAATTAATATTACTAGACTCAAGGCGCAAACTCTCTTTGGCTACCATGAGTAGAAGCTCAAATCTTAGTTTAGTGTACTATTCGAATGCATGGTTCAGATGTCAGCCTGAGACCTGGAGAGACAGGTAGACAGACTGAGACCTGGGCAGAGTTTATACAAATATTTTGTAATTACCTTTCTCTGACTCTCTCCTTTCCATGAACTTCCCCTTCAAGCCTGTCTAAGAGCCCTGGTAGTCTTGACTCATTCCTCTGATACGTCCAGAAAGTCTGTGGGGTGGCAGAGCCAGAAAAATCAGAAACTCACCCTGTGCTGTTTGCTCTACACATCGTCTATTCTCTGAAATCTGCCTATTTTGTTCACTCTCCAGAGCCCTCTGGTAGTTTCTATTTATTTTGGTTTTTATCTCTATTTGTTTAGTAATTATAATTTTTATCTGCAAGAGAGCCAATATATTACTCCTCCATAAAGATATTAGTAACCCAGACTTTAATTCCAAAAGTGTTATATTTGCTGTGTAGAGAATAGATTGCAGTGAGATTATTTAACCAGACCAACTCGTAGAAAATGATAACTTGCACTAGAGAAGTGTAGAGAAAGTCTCAAATATGTTGGATTTTAGATATTTCAAAAGAATTTGCTAACCGATTTGATTTATGGTGTGGAAAAAAAAACAAATTAATACTTTTTTTTCAAAGCCTGAGCAAATGAATATATATATATTTGCTATTATATATTGTGGGAAGAAAGCCTGGAAAAAGTCAGTTAGGGGAGTGGGATTCAAATTTGGAGATGAGCATGTTAATTTTGTGCTGCCTATTTAAGAAATTATTCGAGTCTATAACTTGGATAGGATGACTGAATTGATGATATGAATTGGAGTTATCAGTGTAGAGAGAGTAATTAAAAACATGGCTCCAGATAATATCACTTAGCAAGGAGAACAATAGAGAAAGAGAAGGCCCTCAGACAAACACCAGTCACGGTCACAGTTAGAGTTCAGGATTAAGAATAATACATACCAGAAGATTGAGACAGAAATGCCAGTGGAGTAGGTAGGTGTGGAGAATAATGATACCACAGAAACCAAAGGAACATGGTACTTAAGGAAGAGAATGACTGAGTCAAACGTTGCTAATGTTGCCAAATATGTGGGCTTAGAGCGGATTAATAGGCAGGACGATATTAGTAGGTGACTGGACAAGAGTAATATTGTAGAAACAAAATAGATGTGAGAAACTGAAGAATCAGAATGAAGACATCTCTTATTTTATGCGTTTAACTTTAATCAAGCTAACTTCACCTGTGGTTTTTAAGTATTTTCCCCCACTTTGACATATCTCTAACTTTCCTAGGTCTACCTCTTAATTTGAAGTCCTTGGTATGCATTTTGAAGATTTTAGAAGGTACAGATGAAGAAAAATGTATCGTCCTCCACCTAACTTAACATAATCATTCAGTGCACTTTTCCCCTTTTGCAAGTGTGAATAGCATATCAAAATCACATTCTGAGACTATCACTTTATAATCTGTACTATCTGTCCTTGCAAACAGAGCATCGTAGCCATATAAGTTTCAAATGCCATTTCCTACTAGAACCAGTCATGCCACTGTTGGTTAAATTAGATTCAAATGCCACTCACCGAAAGTGTAATCCACCAGAGAACCTAAATTGGATCAGCTTAACTGAAAGTGTTTTGTTACTCTAAGCCTTTTGTGTATATGAAAAATTTCCTTTTTATCACAAAATTTGTTCAGAAACACTGAAACTGAAGCATAATTCCTAAAAATAGCTAATAGATATGGCCCTCAACTGATACATATTTCAGAAAAAAGAAAAGATATTTAGACACTTCTTTAATTTTACCTTAGGTTTATTTCTCCATGCGTTTTTTTTTTTTTTCTGTACTAAGTAGGAAAACAAGAAAATAAAAGCCAAAGAAATGGATACCTTAATCAAATGAATCTAATTCCTAGATTGTGCTAATATAGTGTGTAACTTCTGCATAGTTTCTATGAATATGGATTCAGACACCGGACATCTATGCTCTTTGAGCTGAAAGATATGTGGGAAAAGACCACCTCTTCTACTTCACTCCAATATTGCACTGAGATTAAGAAATGTTAAGGTCACAGGTTTTTAATGCATAGGTTTGCAGAAGAAGAAAAGGAAATAAACACTCTGGAAAACACTTTATTTATAGGCAAATGCACTCAGCAATTAGAACACTGTACATCCATTTAATTGTGTATCATTTATTTGCAAATTAATCATGATGGGGCACGTTGGTCATGAATAAGAATGAGTAATAATTACATGTAAAATCCTTTTCACTTGAAAATGTAATTCCATCACAGTCTTGTGACAGAATTGGACTAGAGTAATTTAAGAACTCATTTACTTTGCCTCCGTGAATTCTGTATCGCAAGAGCCAGGGTCAAAATTGCTTTTATCCATGTTATTTTGAGGCCACATAGGCTGGCTCTATTGAATATGCCTAATAATAACTTTCAGTCATATCTTATAGAAGCAGTCTATTAGCTAATCAGAGAACAGTTAAACTCAACTGGAAACAGCAAATCAAATGTGGAGATAAAGGATTTTTTTCTCCACTCTTGTTTGTTTTCCTCACACACTCCTGGATTCTTTCACTGTAAGAGTGGAATGAGTAATCCAGCAAGAGTCCAACATACGTTTGTCCAGATTTCTTGACTGGGGAGAGTTAAATCTACCTAAAGCTCATAAGCATGGGGTCATAGGAGTTATACTGCCTAGGCTCAGATCCTGACTCTACCACTTACAGTATGACTCGACAAATAACACTTTTTCCTCATTATTAAGAAAGAGAGGGACGCCTGGGTGGCTCAGTCAGTTGGGCATCTGACTTCGGCTCAGGTCATGATCTTGCGGTTCATGAGTCCAAGCTGCATGTTGGGCTCTGTGCTGATGGCTCAGAGCCTGGAGCCTGCTTCAAATTCTGTGTCTCCCTCCCTCTCTGCCCTCCCCTGTTCATGCTCTGTCTCTATCTCTCTCAAAAATAAATAAACATTTAAAAAATTTAAAAAGGGGAAAATAATACTAATGCCTACATTATAAGGTTTCAGTGATCCTTAAAATAGTGAATATATTTTAAATGTTTACAAGACTTCTTCTAGGTGGCAAATGACCTGACCTGCTGACCAGATGCTTGGAAAAGAAAAAGAAAATGAGAGATAAGAGTTCTGGATGGTGGGTGAGCATACACAGTGAAGATTTTTGTGTCATGTATTATTCCCATCAGAAAGTATTTACCTTGAGAAAGATAGGAGTAACCAAACAGACAAAATGAGTCCATTTACAAGGTGAATCTTTATCGCTGATAATCCCAGAACGGGTCAGAGATCACAGTGGCAGAAGGGTAAATAAAAGAGTGCAAACAGCAAGGTATTCTACTTACCAATTCTGTTTTATCATCTCTCAATCCTGGATCACTCAACATACAGGCACAGAGAGTTCTGTTTCCCCGAGGAAGCACGAATTACACCATTCTAACAGAAACCCTTACCCTGTATGTTACCAGATACAAACCCAAATATATCTCAACCCACTCTCTACTTCTTATTGTTCTTACAGTGTAAAACTTTTCTGTATATTGTGAGGGAAAGGTTTTATTGAATTTCAAGTTCCAACTCTTATTTCAGTCAGAGGAGACCCTCTCCAGTCATTATTCCTTTGTTGTATGTTTTGAAATGCCATCTCTCCATTACAGCAATCTGATCTGCATCTAGACAATAACTTCAGTAGATACTCCCAGTAGTCCCTCCTAGTGCTTCCCTCCTATAAAGGTTTGTTCATATTCAGGCTCCATTTTCTCCATTTTCTTTCACTCCTTAGAACAATATAATCTGGGTTTTGTGTTGACATTTCCTTGAGTCAACTCTTGTTAATGTCTTAAAGGACTTCCATTCTGCTAAAAACAATGAGCGTTTTTCTGTGGCTATCTTACCTTCAGACTGAAGAATCCAGTTCCCTCTACAAATTCTCATATTGCTGGTTCAAAAATCCCTCAAATCTAATGAATGTATTCAAAGTTTTAATCTAATGATCTTTTCCAAACCCCAGCAATTTTCCATTTTTTGCCTCTTTTGATAAATGGTATCACCTCCATTCTGTTACATAATAAGTTAAAATATAAGACTTTGTTTTAATGTCTCCTACTCTCACTATTTTTAATTTCTATCAATTAAGTTGCTCTCTTTCTACTCAAGATTCTCATCCCACTACCTTTTCAAATTAACCTCGGCTTTTGACACTGAGATAGCCTCTTAACTAAATTTCTTTCTTCTGTTCTAGCTTTCCTCCAATTGACAACCATACTGCAGCAAATATGGTTTTATCAAATTACAAATCTGAAAATTCCATTTCATCCCTTTCTGATAAAAATCACTACAATATACTCCCACTTATCTTTGAATTGAAGAATAATAACCTTAGAGTGGTCAGTATGGCCTCACCAGCTTCTCCTTCTTCCTCACATGTTATCTTGCATCCTGACGTGGATAGCTCTGACCGACCCTGAGTTCCTCAGCCCGTCATGCATTGTTTACTATGCTTCTACACTGATGGTTTTTCTCAGCACTTTAAATCAAAATGTTAACACGTTTTCTTTTTTCTCGTTAAAAAATGTCTGTGGAAACAATGAGTAACATGAATAGTTTAAAATTTAGTTTAGTGGGAGGTATATCTGAACTTAAAAGTCAAGCTAAAATTGTGAATCAGGTACCAAAAAAAAAAAATAAATAAATAAAAAAAGATAGCTGAGCATAGGGGTTTGTATTCAAGAGAAGGGCCCAATTGAACAAGAGATTGGGATACATTGGAAAAGTATGATTTAAGGAAGCATGAAGATCAGGCACACAGCGATTCATACTTTTTTTTTAAATCCACGCATACATTTAGGAATCTATTGATTCTATTAGTTCTTTTTCTGAGGTTACCTCCTCAAGCACACTTTTTATCCTTTACATATGATTATTTAGCTGCTCAGTTAATCACTGATAATCTTTAATGATTTGATAGCAACTAAACAAGTTATCACTTCAGCTATTTTGGAATATTATCTGACAGTCGTACCTGTTGACTAAATTTTTATTTTTTCAATGTCAAGAAGGGAATTTTCTCTTCATTGTACAAAGTCCTTCATATTGTTAGCTAATCCCAGAAATAGGAGCGTGCACACAATATGATAAAATCTGTGGACATTGTGCTAATATATATTAAGTGAAATTGTAGCTTATTTCAAAACACATCCTGAGTTGTTGCAAATACCTGTAGCATCTATGCCAGGATTCTTCGTAGTTTCCACTCGTGGGGTGAATATCTATCAGAAAAATTACCTTGTTCTCCTATTTACAGGAAACATACCTGAGGACAGGAGTGCTAATGAATAGATTATATCTTTTCCATTTAAAAATGATCTTAGATATTCATTTTGCTATTTATAAGCAAATTCACTGGATTCATAGTATTATCTTCATGTGATTTTATATTTGCATTTCTTTTAAAAATATTTTTAAATATTTTTTTTAAATTAACATTTATTTTTGAGAGACAGGGAGATAGAGCATGAGTGGGGGAGGGACAGAGCGAAGGAGAACACAGAATCTGAAGCAGGCTCCAGACTCTGAATTGTCAGCACAGAGTCCTATGTGGAGCTCGAACTCACTGACTATGAGATCATGACCTGAGCCAATATTGGACACCTAACCAACTGAGCCACCTGAGCACCCCAATATTTTTAAATGCTTACTTATTTTTTGAGAGAGAGAGAGATTGACAGAGCATGAGCAAGGAAAGGGCAGAGAGAGAGGCAGACACAGAATCTGAAGCAGGCTCCAGGCTCTGAGATACCTGCACAGAGCCCCATGTGGGGCTTGAACTCGTGAACCATGAGATCATGACAAGAGATAAAGTCAGAGGCTTAACCAACTGAGCCGCCCAGGTGCCCCTATATTTGCATTTCAATTCTCTCTCTATCTCTCTCTCATCTATCTTTCTCTCCCTTCCACTCTCTCTGCCTCTCTCTGCAAACATATTTTTGAAAGTTTTAATAACGTCCAAATTGTCCATAGTTTTTTATGCTTAGACACTTTTGTGTCACGTTTAAGAAATTGTTTCCTAATTTCATGTACAGAAAATATTTTCCTATATTACCATCTAAAAATATCTATTACTTTACTTTTTACATTTAAGGCTCATTCAATCTGGAATTGATATTCATGCAAGGTGAAAGAAATAAGCCAAAGTTTATTTTTCCCTTTGGAAACCCAACCTTTAGAAAGGCAATTTTTTCCCTACTCACAGCCATGCAATGGCACCTATACTGTTAATTAGGAGAACATGTAGGGAAGATGTTTCTAGACTGTACTGCCAAAACTTTTTGTTGTTGCCATTGCTCGTGGCATTTTTTTTCTTGTTTTCTTGTTGTATTTACTCATATTTTATGGTATATTAAGTCTTGGGTTTAATTTTTTAATGTTTATTTATTTTTTGAGAGAGAGAGCATTCCCAAGCAGTTTCCATGCTGTCAGAGTGGAGCCCAACATAAGGATGGAACTCGTGAACTGTGATATTATGACCTGAGATGGAACCAAGAGCTAGATACTTAACCGGCTGAGCAACCCTGGTGTCCCAAAGTTTGGAATTCTTTAAGGGCTTTTATTATGGTATATTTTAATAGATTACTTTTCTTGTTTCTACTAGTTTTCTGTGAGCCACAACAGCTTTAGATGACTTTAGAGCAAATATTTTGTTGTTATTAATTGTGCCTTTCACCCTCAGCAACACCGTTGTGCAAACCCCACCCTCAAACCAATTGAAAATGGAGTTATATTTATGTTATAAATTCTCACCTTGTGTTTAATTTTTCATAATTACACATTAAAGATGAAATTTTCAAGGGGGGCATTTATGTGGGAATCACTTTCTGACCTATCACCAATAAAACAAAATATTTAGATTAAAAAATATTGACAGATGACATTTCCAGACTCTGGAGTCACTCTTTTCTTTGGCTTAGTCATTTTCAGTTTTCCTGTCACTTTCCATACCTAATAATGTTTTTTCCCAACCATGTGAACCATACTAAGATATACTATTTCAGGGGTGCCTGGGTGGCTCAGTCAACTAAGTGTCTGACTCTTGGCTTCAGCTCAGGTAATGATCTCAGGATAAGTAGGATTGAGCCCTGTCTCAGGCTTCAAGCTGACAGCATGAAGCCTGCATGGAATTCTCTCTCTCCCTTTCTTACCACATCTCTCCTTCTCTCTCTCTCTCTCTCTCTCTCTCTCTCTCTCTTCCCCCCTCAAAATAAATAAATAAATACATAAAATCGATATGTTATACTTTACCTAGTCTCTCTTTCTTGCTCTTTCTCAATCCTGCTTTCTCTTTCTCTCTCTGCCCCTCCATCTCCTCAAAACTGTTTTTTTTTAAATTAATAATATCCAAATTGTACTTATATTTTTTTTAGGTTAGACTTTTGGTGTCACATATAAGATTTTTTTTTCAACTCTAGTTTGGTTATTCCAGATATCTTGTCTGCGATATAGAGCAAACCTTTGACAAGATTTCACTGAGATAATACCAATAAAAGCATGAAAGAACCAAAAAAACCCATATCTAAATACCACATTTTAATTCTATTTTGTAAATGACAGGGCCATATTGAGTAAAGTTTAATGTTTCAGGAGTTGAAGGAGTACTTTATATAACAATTCTTAATACTTTCCTCACAATCTAATCAATCATTAAAACTATAATTGTTGGGTGCCTGGGTGGCTCAGTCGGTTGGGCGGCCAACTTCAGCTCAGGTCATGATCTCACGGTCTGTGAGTTCGAGCCCCGCGTTGGGCTCTGTGCTGATGGCTCAGAGCCTGGAGCCTGCTTCCGATTCTGTGTCTCCCTCTCTCTCTGCCCTTCCCCTGTTCACGCTGTGCCTCTGTGTCTCTCAAAAATAAATAAACATTAAAAAAAATTTAAAAAAAAAACTATAATTGTTATGTATTTTTAAAAGTGTTCTGAGCCTATATTGACATATTTCGTGTTCAACATAGTGATGCACAATCACTATTAGCATAGATATAAAAAAGATAATTTTAGATTGCTGTTGTCTTCAAATTTAAATAAAAGAAACATTAGGCTAGCTTGTTTTATATTACTTAGAAACCAGCTTTTTCCTATTTCTTATTAATGTCAATAATATTTGTCATTATGTTACAGATTGTTTTATGACATAATATAACATATATAAGAAGGCAAAAAAAAGAAAAAAAACTAAAAGTTATATGAGATTTAGTTTTTCTACAATTTTCAGAGAACTTAAGCAGAAAGTAATGGGCCGAAAGTTCCTGATATTCAATTTAGAATTGAGGCCTATTATGGTTGCCAGTGAAATAAGTACAAAATAATATCAAATAATTTATCTTTCTTTTGGAATCAAGGATAAGACTTGGTAATTTTATTTACACATTTACTAAAGGAATATTCTAGTTTCATTGGAAAACTATACAATGTTAAGAGATACACTGTTAAGCTATTGTAAGTCAAAGTTAATGAATTCAATGATCATAAATGTTTTCTCGTGATACTTTTTAAAATTACTAATTATGGAAGAAGAAAGAATTTCAGATTAAGATGGCGTTCTTAGTTGAATATCATAATCTCACATACCTAAATAACTTAAAATTTCCATTATTCATAACAGGTGTTAGAAGAGGTAATTTATGCATTCTTGACACAAGAGACTAGCAAAGAGAAGTAATCTGCACTTCTCATGCAGACAGAAATTGCCATATTTGTGAATCTACATATTTTACTAGCTAGCAAGTTATCAGTTGTGTTTAAGATCATTTTTCCAAATAATTAGCTAGTCTAATCACTAACAAAAAAGATTAGTTAAAACAAATGTTATATGGCTTTGTTTTACTAGTGATAACACTTGTTTTTATTCAAATCATTAATAAATCACAAATATTCTACATGCAAGCCCAATCTATAACATGGCCAAATAGTGCACTTGTGCATTCATACACATAAATATGTATTTAAATAGGAGAAAAGAGAAAAAAATAAAGAAAATTAAAGGGAGAGAAGAGAATACAATATATGATTGGGGCTCCTGGGTGGCTCAATCAGTTAAACATCCGGTTTTGGCACAGGTCATGATCTTGCGGTTCATGAGTTCCAGCCCCACGTCGAGCTCTGTGCTGACAGCTCACAGGTTGGAGCCTGCTTTGGATTCTCTGTCTCTTTCTCTCTCTGAACCATCCCCCTCGATCTGTCTCTCTCTCTCAAAAATAAATAAACTTGATTTTTTTTCTTTTTAAATAGAAAACAATATATCATAAAAACTTTAATGATATAAAAATTTGAATTTTTTTCATGACATATGCATATGAATTTATGTCACATTATAAATGCTTTGATTCAGATTTATGACTACTTACAAAATTTAGAACTGAAAACCCGTCCATAAAATGATCAGGGTGTCCTTCTAGTATCCATCCACCACATGGCCCATTCCGATGATAGCAGTTTTTATGGGTAGTCATTGTGAGTTTCTTCTTGGACATCTAGAATTTTGTGTGATCCCTTCCTGCTTAAACAAAGGGCTATCTCTCCAAGTGAATACCATGGTGAAGGTTGTTAAAGGTTAACAGTTATATTTACTGGTTATTACAAACTCTAAACAATAAAGACATATTGAGAAGATGTGAACACTGGTAGTAGCTTTCTTCTTACTTACAGGATACTTTCATGTTCTAAGTTTAGAAACCAAAGAGTTTCCAAAAATAATTGTCAACCAGCATGTTAATAAATATATTTTTATATTTAATTAGATTTTATCTCATAAATCTGTGGTTCAGAGTATTATCAGTTTTATTATTACTATTATCTTACTAATAGTAATAATTAATATTATCAATACTCTTTTAGGTCACTAAAATATGAGAAATACATCTATTTAATATAAATGATACCTTTATGAATATGTGACTGCAAATATTTTTTTTCTTGCAAAGTATATCTGTAGAACTAATTTAAATTGGTTCTGACGAAATAGCTCGTCAATAGATTTTTGGGTCAATCTTTGTCACATATATCAATGGAGGCAAGTAGATGTCGCTATACTTCATTGGCAATAGATTTTATAACCCCGCACCAAAATAAGAAATACTTTTTTATCATAGGAAACATATATAACCCAAATGGAATTTGTTTTTGTACTAAATCATACATTACAGGTTTGATTTCATTGGTTACAATGTATTTCCTTTGTCTTCAGAAGTTTTGTGCTATTTAAAGATAATAATTTACAAGCATAGTACAAAAAAATTAAGTGGTAGAGCATATACGCCTTGACTTTCCAAAAATTTTTCAGAGCCTGTGCCTATGAACTAGCCAAGTAAAATGTTTAAAAACTAGATAAAAGTGGGAAAATTGCATCATACATTGATTGACTTGCCATAAACCCATCTAATTCCACTGATTTTTCTATTCTCTTGAACAGACTACCTATTGGGATTTGCTATTTGCTCGAGGCTAGACCTGATGAACAGGAGCTTTCAGAGAGATTACAGCTGACAAGACCTCAGAGACAGGCTCTTCAGGGGTCCAGACTGAACTTGTGTCTTGCTTTTATACCTGGCGTAATAGCCTGAAGAAGTCTTTTGAAGCCCTTGCAACAGCAATTGCAGCAACAGCATTAGTGGCATTGCCCCAGTGGGTAGCGATGCATCAGCCGACCGTGATGAGAAAAACAGGAATCAAGAAGGAGCCTCAGAATGCAAGTGCAATGCGAGTAGTTGCTCAATTTCACTTTGGAGAGCAAAACACTAGTCACGCTTTGCTTTAGAACTTGTCGTTTTGTCAGTTTCAACTGCTTATTCATTGATGTGATTACCTGAAATGTTTTCTAAAATAAATAACACAAAATTCTAGTTGTGTAGAATATTTATTACACGAAAACCCTTTTGTATACATGCTTCCAGAAAGTGTTTATTGAGTAGAATCTGAAAACTCTTTGTATTTTTTCAATGCCAGCTTATGTTTTTGTGCGTTTTTGTATATATGTTATTAAAGTAATATCAATAAATATGTATTCATGTATTTTCTTTACAATTCAGTTGCGTACGGATAGTTTAGCTAGTCTGAACTTCCTAAAAATGTTTTAACTTCCTAAAAATGCTTTAAATACTATATTCAGACTAAAATTACCCATATTCCCCATATTTTGAACCTTTACTAATTTTTGTATTCATATGATTCACTTACAATTTATAAGTTCTGTAAGTAAGATTTCTTTATGCTTTATTTGTAAAGTCTCATCTGAACACTTGAAAGTTGAGATAAAGACAATGCACAGTTTATAGAAGAAAACATTTAAATATTATGCATTAAGAGCACTCATGGCTTCAAATAAAATCTAAATATTCTAATGACTCTACGCAGAGTAAGGAAACAGCCCAAAACCTTCTACATCATGTTGTAATGTTTTATGAAGAATCTTATATCCCATGTGTTGTATTGTGATATCCTTCTGATATCAACTTGAATGGGATGGAAGAAACAGTCCGTGAATTTTAAGTATGTCACAATATACTATCTGGATGACATCTCTTAAAATTCATTCTTATGTCAGAAGGGTAAGCCAGTTCTGTTTCAGTATACATTTACTAGTGATACCAAAATCTGCTGCATAATTCATATTCTTTGCCCAATAGCTTTTAGAACTGCATTGTACACAATTTAGCAATATATCATATAATATTCATGAATTGTTTCCTGATTGCTTTGGTAAATGTACAACTAGGCACTTAGGAAATAATATTTTTGTGTGTATGTAACTGTATCAAATATTACAGAACCTCTAGTAGACTTTTAAATATTTATGTTGCATTTAAATGAATTGAAGAATAAGTCATGGCTTAGAATGGGAACTCTGATTATTTAATAAATAAAAATGAAGGAAATATGGTTACAAATATTTGTTTTTGTGTGTTCTTAAAAAACTTAATTTAATATTACAATGCAATGAAGTCTATCAAAACAAACTATTTTGGCAATGGGTATAAGAAGTCAAAACCTGCAATAAGTCTTAAAATTATTGAACCCAATATATAAAAAATCTTGCAGATTAATGTGTTTCAGAATTTTACATTTTGTATTATCTACTAACCATATTGGAGGCTGGCCAGCTCTACATTTTTATTTCTTAGTAAAATATATGGATGTTCATTTCAAAGGGAGTAATGAAGTCTGTAAGTAGCCTTTGTTAGTTTGAGTTCATGATTTTGCCAAAATTTCTGGCCAGATGAGTTAAACAGATATTTGATTTTAGACATTTTTTTTTTCATTTCAGATTTACAAATAACATTATTGGAACTCAACTGGGTTCTATGGAACAGAAACAATCTCAAAATAAAATAAAAGCAAATTTTACTGTAATAGAAAATCGTATGGGAACTCTAAGAGCTATGCTTCTAAGGGCAGCAAGAAGGGTGCTTACGTAGGTGCATTTTAAGTTTCTTAATGTTGCCATGCTTTCTCTTGTGTCTGTTAATTAAAAATTCAGGGAGATAATTCAAATTAGTCACATAAAAATAGAGTGTTCTTTAAAAAAAAAATGTTCCGTCTCTTGATAATCTACCAGACACAAATGTTCTCCTCTACTTCTGTTTCACTTACAACTATTATATTTGGGGATTAATATATACATAATCATAAATTTTTGTAATGTTTATTCATTTTTTGAGAGAGAGCGAGAAAGCAGGAGTGGGTGAGGGACAGAGAGAGGGAGACACAGAATCCAAAGAAGACTCCAGGCACAGAGCCTAATGCGGGACTCGAACTCACGAACTGTGAGATTATGACCTGAGCTGAAGTTGGATGCCTAACCAATTGAGCTGCCCAGGCACCCCAATGTATATACATTTCTAATAGTAAGCAACAAACATTGTTAATTTCGAAACCAAAATACATAAACTGATGAATGCATTACTACTTAACTTATAGAATCATGAGATTTATTTCTGTGTGGCATTTGTAGACATGTTAGTCACCAGAAACATATTTGAAAAAAAAAAAAAAAGCAACTGTGGTATCAGAAACAAACAACATACTCTGATATTATCTTGCATGATGTGGTAGCAATATGTATATGCAAAATTTCCTTAATGACTAAATTTAACGGAACTAAGCTTTACATTTATTGTAGACTAAAATATGTTTTGGTTGTAAATGAACTATTTGTCAAAGACACGAAGGAATAACCACTAATCTAAGCTACTATTAAAAATAGCTACTAATATAACTACCAGTATAATATAAAGACTAATACTCTTCCTTTATATTTAGTGTAATAGATTACTCATGTTCAGTAATATCTGTAATGTTAGTCCAGAGTGATTAATGGCAAAAAAGGTTTTAGAGAGAAACATTGTTTCTTTGTAAGTAAGTATGTACAGGTAGACGCTTCATAAGTGTGATTAATTTTATCAAGAGCTACATTAGAGAATTCATTGAACGGAAGACCAGAACTAGCCAAAAGAGTTCATATTACCTGACATCAACTGATCTTCATGGTTTTTAAGACTCAGAAACCAGATTAAACACAAAAAGAATTTTTGTTCAAAATGCCACTTAACTCTGAATATATTCACTTCATTACATTTTATCTTATTGCCCCGAACTTTATATGATAAGACTAAAGTAAGAATAATAAATGATTTGTTCACGGACACATAACTAAAACTTATGCAATGTCTAAATCCATACCTTTCAGCAACACATCATACTCTTTCCATAAAACCATATGCGCCAGTATAAAACACAAATTCGTATGTTTTAGCTGAAAAGAAACCCGGTTACAACATTTCTTATAATAGCATAGACGTTAAACATAAATATTAACAGTAAAGAAGTAACTTATTCACCAAGTTCATTCTCACCAAAGTCAAGCACTATGGAGGAGTTCTTAATTCAGAGTCAGAAAATAAAGGAGGAGTATTTAATAAAGGCAAAGATATTATGTGTCAACTTTATTAGTTGCCTACAAAGTCTTTTACATAGAACAATAATGTTAACTATAATTTCATTAGATCATGGTGATGATGACTTTTTTTATTTCGTAGGTAAGAAAATTAGTCATGTGGATTTACTTGCATATAAGGTAAAGGAATCATGTTTCAAAACCAGGGCTTTTATTATTATTTTACATTATTAATAACTACTCATTTTCATTATATTAACTTAGTAACCATAACATCAGTCTATCAAAGATTGATATTCTGAAAGTAATTATTTATATAAGGAAATTTAGATTGTGTCTTCACTTTAGAATTGTGGTAACTCCTGAATATTTTCTAGTGCTTTTATATAGGCATTAATATATAAATGTAAATTGTGATATAATATGATAAAATGGTTTGATCGTGAGAGCCACAGGGAATAAGCTCAAGTATCCGGCCATCCACATTCAGATACAAATTAAAAAGAGAATTTCCAATCCCAGTTTCATGGGTCCCAATTTCTATACTGCTTGCTCTACTTTGTACTACATAAACTATATACAGTTTATTATTCCCTCCTCTAAACTCATAGCATGGATTTGAAGCATGGTTTTGAATACTAAATGGATGTCATGTTTTTCCTTACAGAAAACAACCATTTCTAAATCATTTCGCTGATGGTCTCAGAAAAGCATTGCATTGCATTAAGATTTTCAGTTTAAGAACTATGTCTGCAGAGTCAAGTGGCTATTCACTTAAACTCACAAAGAGTTGTCTACTGCTTCTTGAGTGAAAACTAGCACATGATGATGAATATAACCTATTATTTCTCATACCATTTGTTATAGGTAACCCTTAAACTTATGAGGGTGGATCTGTGTTTTAACAATGCCAAGAAATACAAAGATATCAATCCCTTACTATTTCTATGTAAAGCTATTTGCAAATCGACCAATGTACAACTTGACAAAGAAATTCTTCTATTAATGTGGAAGTCAAGAGGTTCAATAACTACTCCTATGCCTAGGTCTGACAAAGACATTATTCTTTAAGGATACACCTATGCACTTAATCATCTCAAGTATATGCAGGGCTAGAATTTATTGCTGAATGAATGTGTGTATGAATATGAAATTTAACACAAATATTGCTTGAGTGAATACCAGATTATGTTATACCATTTACATCAAAAACTTGTATATTATAAAACCTCTTTGGTTTAGCTCATCGAAGTGATTGTATTTTATCAACAGATTTTCAGCATCTCCAAATAATTGACTTCTTGATATGGTTGTGGAGGTATATTTAGAGAGTTGCTTTTTGAAGAATTCTTGTAATTAAGTTGTCTGATCCTAAAATATAGTGAAAGAAATAAATGAAAGGAAAAATAATCAATCGATAGTTTAACAAATAAATACAAGAATGATCTATACTGAACATTCTTCATTTAACATATTTCTACATAGCTTTCATAAATGTATTAATAAAAGTTATGAATGGTGACTTAAATACTTCTTAACTTAAAATCAGAAATTGTGTTTTTACATAGTAAGTTCCTACACTAAAGGAATATGGTAATTATCCTATAATATTTGATTAATAATCAGAAAGTTTTAAAGACCTTTTCAACATACCGATTTTATTTTTTCTTTTTGAAAAGGCTATATCTATTCTAGTTTTAATCAAAAAATTCTTAGATGAAATATAGTTATGTATCTATTATTTTCTATATGTATTATTATTTAGTTATGTAAGTTTATTTTCAGTAAATGTGTTATTATATTCATTTTTTTCAGGAAACAGGATAGCTTTTAACTTAGACAAGTTTAAAGAATAAATGAAAAGGATATCTATCACTGTAAGAATCTTAGTTTCTTCAAGCACAATTATCTGATTTTAATAAAAGTTTTCTGAGAATAAACATTTTAAAAGGAGTGAAATTGAGTATCAATTTTGTATCAGAAAAGCTGATAATTTACCAAAAATATTATTTTTTAATTTTTTATTGTTTAATATATACCAAATTCTAGTAGGATTATATTATCTCTAGAGAGGAAAAAATAAATGTTCCCAGGAGAGAGTAAAATTTGAAAAACTGTTTATTCCAATTGCATAGAAATAACCACCCCTAATTTTTACCAGATACATAAATATAGACAGCTTGCTTCACTTTCCTAACCTCCAATTCCTTTTTTTATGTGTAATTAGGCATAATACTCACCTTACAAATGAGGATTAAATTTAATAATGTGTTTAAAATACCTAGTCTAAAGCCTGAGACACTGTAGCCTCTCATGAAGTGTTAATAACTGTACGAGTGGACTAAAATGGCTTTCTGACTAATTAGGGTCATAGGCCCTTTATCATCAAAATTATGTTTGATCAAAAAAAACACATTTGAACTATTTTTATGCAGTATATCAACAGACTCATGTTGACTATAAATATAATGTTCATAGGGTGATTGAGACACAAGAGAATCATTAAAACCATCTTTTAAAATCACATCATGTTGATATTTGTGGGTAAAAGTTATAGACAACTCAAGGGAAATATAAAATGAGAGAAACAAATATTTTAATTTGGGCACAAATGCTGAACTAAAATCAGCAGGTATCTGTAGTCCTACAACAGAATCACCTCTGTGATACTTTTGAGTACTGCATATGGTATGACTGCCGGGCTTACTGGCTATTAGTTTAATATGCTTGCACACTTAGGTTGCCACAGCACAGGTACGTGAGTGTTCTACTAGTGCTGGTTATCTCCTAGATGACACCAATCACCTAGAGAAGAGATTTATGCTCACATTGGAAACTGGACATAGGAAACCAGATCAATGGCTGAGAGAGAGACTCAAAATTTAGCAAAGATTATTGCTATGACCGTTACTGAATGTAGTAAAACAAGAAACAGTTTGTAGACCAGGAAATATATGTTAATTTCTTTGTTTCTTTCAACTTTGGTACTCATTTTATTTTATTCTGGTAGAGTTTCTTCAAGAGCTCCCACCTTCCCCTCAGCTGTGCTGCAGAGCAAAAAGGAAAAGTCATCCAGGGTTGGGCTAATTTATGACAGAAAGGAGTGTCCCTCAGACCAACAGGAGAGTGGAAGCACTGATTTACCAAAAACACTTTATGTTCCATAAAGCAAGTTCAATTTCTATGAGATGCACTCAGTCAAGGTGGGAATTCTATAGCTCTCCTGTTGGTGTCACCAAAGACTCCATGTGGCGTTTTTATTATGTCTATTCTCAGTGGATCCAGTGGGTCATATAACCAAAGATTTATGACGGATTACTATACACCTCACAGCATGGACTTGTTCTAAAGACCTCTCTTGCTGTGGATCCAGACTGAAGCTTGCAGCTTCATGAATGGGATGGAGCCGTTACCTAAAGCAACATGTGAAGATTCCAAGTCATATCACTCAAGAAGGACTTTGCATCTTCTTATTCTTTATCATAGAGAGGTATACCAACATATGCCAGATCATTAAATCTTTAAAAGCTTTAAAATTTTTAATATAACACATACCAGAATGTTCATCTGGTTTCTGTCCTGCCCTCTCTCAAGCACAGGTCTTCCAAAATACATAGAGCAACCTGAAGATTCCCGACCACCAAGTCAATTAGCATTATATTGTCACTACAGTTAACCAGAATGGTGTTCTGCAGAATATAAAAAAATAACTGAATAAAGTCCCTATAGACTATAATGTAACAGAGAACAGAAGAATTAACATAACATTAGGCAACAAAATAAGTATGTACTGCTGTTTTTCAAGACTTCTTGTTTGTGTCTAAATACACTTTACTACTGAATAGCTTTAATTAATAAATATATTCGATATTTTAATATAATTACATTAGTCCTTTATTTTTTCATAATTTCCTCCACTATCCTTTGAATTTTATTTCATTTTGATTCTCCTATTGCCTATTATGTTTAAATGTATTCAATAATCAACATAATCCCTGATAATGCACATTCTGAAAATGAAAATGTCACAATTCTTAATAGAAGAACCACCCCTGCAACCAGGAATAAATTCCACGTGATTTTGATGAATGATTTTTTTAATGTATTGTTGTATTCGGTTTCTTACTATTTTGTTGAGACATTTTGCATCTATATTCATCAGGGATATTGGCCTGTAGTTCCCTTTTTGAGTGATGTCTTTACCTGATTTTGACATCAAGGTAATGCTGGCCTTATTGAATGAATTTGGAAGTTTTCCTTCCTTTGCTATATTTTGGGATCGTTTGAGAGGACTAAGTATTAACTCTTCTTTAAATGTTTGATATAAATCACCTGTGAAGCCATCTGGCTTTGTACTTGTGTTTGTAGGAAAATTTTTTATTACCGATTCAATTTCTTTATTGGTAATCGGTGAGTACAAATTCTCTAGTTTTTTGACATTTAACCTGCTGCTGAGCTTTCTGGATCTGTGATCTGCTGCCTGAAATAATTTGGTAGAAATTTAGTCTGTTCCTTCCTCTTTGTCTTCTTTTCTGGTATTCCCATAACCTATATGTCACATTTTTGGATATTCTTTTTTTGGATATTTTTGGATATTTCACAGTTTTTGGATATTCTCTTCCAGCTTTTTTTCCCCAGTATTTTTTCTTCTTGCTTTTCAGGTTTAGAAATTTTAATTGATATAAGAAGCTCCGAGATTTTTTATGTTACATCAGACTGCTAAAGAGCCCATGAAAGGCATTCTATTTCTTCCTGCTTCAGTTTTGGTAGGCTATGTTTCTAGGAATTTATCTATTTATTTTAGGTTGTCAAATTGTTGGCATATGGTTTTCCATAATATTCTCTTAAAATTATTTGTATTTCTGTGGTGTTGGTTGGCATTTCTCCTCTCTTATTTGTGATTTTGAGTCATTTCTCTTTTCTTTTTGATAGGTCAGGCTAGAGGTTTATCAATTTTATTTTTATTTTTTCAAAACGACAGCTTCTGGTTTCATCGTTTTGTTCTATTGTTTTTTTTAGTCTCTATATCCTTTATTTCTGTTCTAATATTTATTATTTCTTTCCTGATGCTGGCTTTGGACTCCATTTATTGTTCTTTTACTAGCGCCTTTAGATGTAAGTTTAGGTTGTTTATATGAGATGTGTCTTGCTTCTTCTAGGCCTGTATTGCTATATATTTCACTCCTATGACCACTTTTGCTTCATTCCAAAGGTTTTGGACTGTTGTGTTTTCATTTTCATTTATTTCCATGTAGTTTTTCTTCATTGATTTCCTGGTTGGCCCATTCAGCTGTTAGCAGTCTGTTGATTAACCTCCATATATTTGTGGTCTTCCAGATTTTTTCTTTTGGTTGACTCCTACTTTCATAGTGTTGTGGTCAGAAAAGGTGCATGGTATGACATCGTTATTTTGGTATTTGCTTATCCCTGTTTTGAGATATCATGTAATTTATTCTGGAGAATAAATGCACTTGAAAAGAATGTATATTCTGCTGTTTTAGGATAAAATGTTCTGAATATATATGTGAAGTCCATCTGGTTCAGGGTGTCATTCAAAGCCATTGTTTCCTCGTTGATTTTCTGTTTAGATGGTCTGTCCGTTGATATAAGTGGGATGTTAAAATTCTTTACTATTATTGATTAGCAAAAATTAGTTTCTTTATGTTTTTTTATTAATTGTTTCATAAAACTGGGTGTTCTGATGTTGAGTGGATAAATATTGACAATGGTTATTTCTCTTGTTGGATTGTCCCCTTTATTACTATATAGTGCCCTTCTTTGTGTCTTATTACAGTCTTTTATGTATGTATGTATGTATGTATGTATGTATTTATCTTACAGTCTTTATTGCAAAGTCTAGTTTGTCCAATATAAGTATTGCTATTCTGGTTGTCTTTTGACATACATTTGCATGATAAATATTTCTGCATCTGCTCACTTTGAATCTATGGTTATCTTTGGGTCTAAAATGAGTCTTTTGTAAGAAGCAGAGAGAGAGTTTTGCTTTAGTCCATTTTGACATCATATATGTTTTGATTGGAACATTTATTTAATTTACATTCAAAATGATTAGTGATAGATATGTATTTATTGCCATTTTTTACTTGTTTTGTGGTTGTTTTCTATAGGTTTTCTCTGATCTTTTTTTTTGTCTTTCTCTCATGTTTTGCTGATTTGGTTTAGTGAAATATTTGGATTTCTTTCCTTTTTTTCTTTGCACATTTGGTAATGATTTTTAGTATATGGTTATTATTAGTTTGTATTTAAACTCTTCTTCGAATCACAGTCTATTTTAAGTTGATGGTTGTTCAAATTGAATCCATTCTTCTGTACTCTCTACATTTTAGGTATATGTCATTATATTTTATATCCTTTTCGTGTGTGTGAGTACCTTGTCTAGTTTTTACAGAAATACTCATTTTTATTGCTTTTGTGTTTGCTACCATTATAATGCCACTTTGGGTCTCTTCTTTCCACTCAAGGGTCCCTTTTAATATTCCTTGCAGGGACAGTTAAGTGGTCATGAACCCCTTTAGTTTTTGTTTGTCTGGGAAACTCTTTATTTTTCCCTCTATTCCGAATAATAGGTTCGCTGGATAGAGTATTCTTGGTTGCTAATTTTTCCCCTTCAGCACTGTGAATATATAATGCTGCTCCCTCCTGGATTGCCAAGCTTCTGCTGAAAAATTGCCAGCATTATGGGTTTCCCCTTGCAAGTTAATGGCTTCTTTTGTCTAGCTGCTTTTAAGATATTTTCCTTGATTACTACACTTTGCAAATTTAGCTACAATTCGCCTTGGTGTTGGCCTGCTTTTGTTGATTCTGATGAGAGTTTACTGTGCCTCCTGGATCTGGATTTCTCTTTCCTTCCCCAGATTAAGGAAGTTTTCAGTTGTTACTTCTTCAAATAAATTTTGTGTCCCCCTTTTCTCTCTCTTCTTTTGGGACTCCTATAATATGAAGGTATTAATGTTTGATGGAATCACTGAGTTCTCTGTCTATTCTTATTTTGCATAAATCTTCTTTCTTTTATTGAGTTTATTGTTTTTCTATTATTTTGTCTTCAGGATCATTAATCCATTCCTCTGCTTCTCTCGGCTCTTGTTTATTGCATCAAGCATGTTCCTAATCTAGTTTATTGCACTCTTCATTTCTGACTGATTCTTTTTTAAATCTTTTATCTCTGTGGTAAAGGTCCCACTGATGACTTCTCTTCGTTTCTCAAGCCCAGGGAGTATCCTTAGGATTGTTGCTTTAAGTTGTCCATTAGGCATGTTACTTACATCTGTTCCACTTAGAGCATAGCTATGGCCTTATCTACTTTCATTTGGAATAAATTCCTCTGTGTTCACATTGCATTTTGTCTAAGTCTCTGCCTTCTTCTCTTTGTTAGAAAAGTCAATTATGCCCTATGCTCCTGAAAGTAATGGCCTTATGAGGAAGAGGTATTATAGGGCCCAGGGACTGGTGCATCAGGGAGTCTCTGGTGTGTGCTACACACATTTTGCTGTTGTGTTCTGGCTGCTCTATCCTTCAGGACAGTAGTCTGCTGAGGCTCTACTTGCCTACTGTGGCAGTGTTTGTCCCTGGCTTGAATGTGGCAAGTTTTTTTTTTTTTTTTTTTTTAATTTTTATTTTTTTTAAATGTTTATTTACTTTTCAGAGAGAGACAGACTGCAAACAGGGGAGAGGCAGACAGAGAGGGAGATACACAATCTGAAACAGGTGCCAGGCCCTGAGCTGTCAGCACAGAGTTCGGCATGGGGCTCCAACCCATGAACCATGAGAACATGACCTGACCCGAAGTCGGGCACTTAACTAACTGAGACATCCAGGCACTCCCTGAATGTGGCAAGTTTCAACTAGATCTGCTCTGGTCCGCTTGTGAAATACACCTGTCACCCCCTTCACTACCACTGAGGCCCTGTAAAACTCTCTTCTTGGGAAATGTGGTATGGGCATGGTTTTGTGCTGGTTTCCCCATGCTGGGATGGAGACAAATGTGATTGAGAAGGGCAGTTCCACTGGAATGCTGCGGGTCGAAGTTTGGTGAAAACAAGTTAAGCAGCCAATGCCGTTAGTGTCCTGTTTTCTGCAGATGGCTCTTTGTTTATGCTGAGAGGTGAGGATGGGAAATGGTGCCGACCACATCCTTTGATGCCAGAGAGGTGTCTCCATCAATGTTCCCTCTCAAGGATGCTCCAAAATGAGCAAGTAATTTTACCATGTTGTGCCCCAGGTGCTCTTCAGATTGCTGTTTCCATGCTGTCTGCCCCTGGGGTGTTTGCCTACTTTCTCAGTGGCAGCAGCACAGTGCCCTCTGGGCTCTAACCCAGCCAAGCCCACTGACATTCAAAACTTCAGGCGTTAAGCCTGACAGCTTGCAAGTATTCATGAAATACATCCCCTCTCGTTTTCCCAGCCAATAGCTTTGGAGAAACATTTCCTTGTGTGTCTCCCTGTGTGCTCCCTTCTCTCTGGTTCTTCTCCACAACCATGGTTCCCTCCCGTGTGCTATAGACACGATTGGTTTTCCCCTAAATCACACCTTATCACATTCTAGTTTCTTTGATGTAGCCTCTTCTTTCTCTTTAGTTGCTAAGATTGGTCTGTCAGTCCTTAGGTCATTTTCTGGGGTGTTTAGGGTAATTTGATAATTATCTAATTGTGTTCATGGACGGAGGCAAGCCTAGCGTTCTCCTACTCTGCCGGTATCTTCCCTGCTCCTTCCCAAAAGTGTATCATTTTACATACACAATTTTATCACTTCAGGTTGATTTTTCATAAATCTTTTATTATTTGTGAAAAGTCACAAAAAAGTTGAGTTTTGATTCATAATTTACATCTCTTTTATGTAGGTGTTATCTCTTATTTTAGCAAAAAGGTGTGTTGCAAACTTAGAATTTACATTAGATAAATCTATTTAATACTCATAAATAATTGACAAAGTAGTGTGTGGTAAAGAATTAAAACATGAAATATTGTCTAATTTCATATTTAAATATTTAAATTAATTTTATTTGCTTTGATGTGATATTTACATGTAAATATAAAATACATGTATATTATGTCAAAATATTTTTATGCATGTGTATTATTTTACTTTTGGCATAAGCAATTAGAATTTTAATTTAAGCCTTCTAAATCGTATAAAACAAGTAACATTTTCATAATTTTAAGTTAATGAAGATATGTTTTTTCATATATTCCTATTTTATGCCTTTAGCTGTTTCTGAGATTTTGACATTTGTTTAAAAATATAGCACATGAAATATGACTTCAAGGAGAAAAAGAATTCATCTCACATATTCTAAAGTTATTTTCCTCACATATTTAAAAGAGAGTATCCTTTTCTTTTTAAAAAATATTCTCAAATGCAGTAGTGAAGGCAATAATTGTATACATAATATGTTTGATTAAAAATAGGCAAGTTATATCTTTAGATGTTCAGAGAGATTTGTAGAAGTATCACATAAAATGAATATTTCATTTTTCATCTGTATGTGTGTGGTTCTATTCCTCATTGTTATATATGATACATCAGAGTAAAATTTGAAGAAGGATTTATTATAATCTTTGTCAGAATGTTCTGTACAGTACATTTATAATGTAAAATTCTCATCTAAAATTCAGGACATTATTTTATAAAGAAAATATATTATATCCAAAAGTCAAACCTTATTTTTGTGATGAGTTAGTACATTGGTACTAAGAATATAAGAGAATACTGCTATAATTCAATATGGAAACCACTCGGGTACACTGCAAAACTATATATTAATTATGAAATTGTTTTTTCTTCTTTTGCTTTTCACTAAGACCTTCATTTAATTCTGCAGGATAGGTGTTATCTCATCCTTAAAAATTAAGTCCTAAACATTTTTTCTTTTTTTAAAAATATTTCAACTACTTCTACATATCACATAAAAAGTTTCAAAACTATTAGTCTTCTGTTACTTACAGCTTTTGAGTATTTTTATTAAGCTTTCTGAAAATGAGATCAAAGAGTATGTATACTAATTTCAAAAGAAACACATTTATCCTTATAAATGCTATTATACTGGTTAACTGCAGAAAACTTTTTTCTAGTCTTTTTAAAAAAAAATTTTAATGTTTATTTTTGAGAGAGAGAGAGAGAGCAAGCATGAGCAGGGATGGGGCAGAGAGAGAGGGATACACAGAATCTGAAGCAGGCTTCAGGCTCTGAGCTGTCAGCACAGAGCCAGACACAGGGTTCGAACCCACAAACTGTGAGATCATGACCTGAGCCGAAGTCAGGTGCCAAACCCACTGAGCCACCCAGGCACCCCTCTAGTATTTTTTAAGGGCTTTTCTAAAGAGAAAAAAAGCAATGAAACAATATTCTAATATGATGACAAGTGGGAAGTGCTAGTAGTTTTCAGAAACAAATGCAAAGTAATCAAAGAATGTGGTAGTAATTTAAAAGGTGTATTAAACAAAACTGTCTTATATATCAAACTTGAATTAATCAGAATATGGAATATAAACATAAAATAATCATATAAATATAGGTAATGGTGGAGTTAATTAGAAATTTATACAAAAAAACTAAGTTCAGAGATGTTTTTGCTTCACATTGAAATATGCGTTTTACATATTTCAGAATATGTAATTACAGAATTACAGAATATGAATGTACCACATTCTAATATAAGGGAGCTGCATTTGTCTTCTCTATATTTAAAAGATTTATACCAGAGAGAAATGGAAAGGCAGCGATCAATTTTGGTTTTAAGTTTTTATTTTAATCACCTTGTGTAAATCATGACTAGTACAATCCTTAATCCTTATCAGCTATTTCACCCATCCCCCCACCCATCTACTCTCTGGTAACCATTGGTTTGTTCTCTAAACTCATAAGTCTGTTTCTTGGTTTCTCTCTCTCTCTCTCCCTCTCTGCTCTTTTTTTCTTTGTCTTGCTCATTTTGTTTTGTTTTGTTTTTTCTTAAAGTCCACATAAGAGTGAAATAAATCATAAGGTATTTCTTTGACTGACTTATTTCACTTAGAATTAATATCCCTAGCTCCATCCATATCATTGCATATAACAAGATTATATTATTTTTCCTGGCTGAATAATATTCCATTGTGTATATGAATCACTTCCTTTTTTTTCTTTAATATTTATTTATTTATTAGAGAGGGAGAGAGAAAAAGACAGAGAGAGATAGAGTGCAAGCAGTGAGGAGCAGAGAGAAAGCCCAATGTGGGCTCAAACTCACAGACTCAGATGCTTAACTGACTGAACCACTCACTTGCCCCTATATATCATTTCTCAATCCATTAATCAATCAATGGACGTTTGGGCTGCTTCCATTTTCTTGGTTATTGTAAATAACATTGCTACAAATGTAGGGGTGCATCTATCCCTGCAAATTACTGTTTTTGTATTTTTTGAGTAAATACCCAGTAGCACAATTGCTGACCCATGAGGTAGTTCTATTTTTCATTTTCTGAGG
Organism: Paguma larvata; assembly: GCA_030068075.1. Classification (NCBI taxonomy): domain Eukaryota; kingdom Metazoa; phylum Chordata; class Mammalia; order Carnivora; family Viverridae; genus Paguma; species Paguma larvata. Next base: position 87,328,071 of record CM057823.1, read on the forward strand.
AAACATCAGAATGTTTCCCACAGTGGCTGAACCGGTTTGTATTCCCACCAACAGTACAAGAGAGTTCCCCTTTCCCCACATCCTCACCAACACCTGTTATTTCTTGCGTTGTTGATTTTAGCCATTCTAACAGGTATGAAGTGATATCACATCGCAGCTTCGATTTATATTTCCCTAATAGCAAGTGATGTTGAACATCTTTTCATGTATCTGTTAGCCATCTGAATGTCTTCCTTGGAAGACTTCTGCCCATTTTTAATTGGATATTTGATTCTTAGAGATTGAGTTTAATAAGTTTTTTATGTATTTTGAATACGAACCCTTTATCGGATATGTCATTTGCAAACACCATCTCCTATTCCATAGGCTGCCTTTTAGTTTTCTTGATTGTTTCCTTTGCTATCCAGAAGATTTTGACTTTAACGGAGTCCCGATATTTTACTTTTGCTTGTTTCCTTGCCTCAAGGGACCTATCTAGAAAAAAGATAGATGATGTGGTAAGCCGATAGGTGTTGTGGCATTACAACTTGAAATTAATATTTAATTTGAGGCGCCTGGGTGGCTCGGTCGGTTAGACGCCCGACTTCGGCCCAGGTCATGATCTCATGGTTCATGAATTCGAGCTCCATGTCTGGTTCTGTCTGACAGCTCAGAGCCTGAAGCCCCCTTAGGATTCTGTGTCTCCCTCTCTCCCTGCTCCTCCCTTTCTTGCAATCTATCTCTTTCTCTCAAAATAAACATTAAAAAATTAAAAAAAAAAGAATATTTGATTAAAAAATAAACTGTGTTTTATATATTGTATATCTACAAAGGATGAATGCTAGAGATGAAAATGAATGTTAGGGAAGTATACATATTCAAAATGATTCAAATAAGTGGGAAATTAAGGCTTAGTTAATTTTTTAATATTTATTTTTTTAATTTTTTTAACGTTTATTTATTTTTGAGAGACATAGAGACAGAGTATGAGCAGAGAGAGAAGGAGACACAGAATCCGAAGCAGCTCCAGGCTCTGAGCCATCAGCACAGAGCCCGACGCGGGGCTCGAACTCACGTACCGTGAGATCATGACCTGAGCCGAAGTCGGCCGCTTAACCAACTGAGTCACCCAGGCGCCCCTAATATTTATTTTCTTTTGAAGGAGAGAGAGAGCATGTCCAGGGAGGGGAAGAGAGAGAGAGAGGCAAAGAATCAGAAGCAGGCTTCAGGCTCTGAGCTATCAGCACAGAGCCTCATGTAGGGCTCGAACTCCTGAGCTGTGACATGGTGACCTGAGCCAAAATTGGATGCTTAACTGACTGAGTCGCCCAGATGCCCCAAGCTTAGTAAAGTTTTTAATCTATTTATTTAAAAATTAAAATTTTAGGGGCGCCTGGGTGGCTCAGTCGGTTAAGCGGTCGACTGTGGCTCAGATCACGATTTCACTGTCTGTGAGTTCGAGCCCCACGTCGGGCTCTGTGCTGAAGGCTCAGAGCCTAGGGCCTGCTTCAGATTCTGTGTCTCCCTCTCTCTCTGCCCTTCCCCTGTTCATGCTGTGCCTCTATGTCTCTCAAAAATAAATAAGCATTAAAAATTTTTTTAATTAAAATTTTAGAAGTTAACTCATGATAGACTAGATTTCAAAACAAAAAAAAATTGCTAGAGATAAGGAAGAATATTACATAATGATATAGGTTTAATTTACTAAGAAGACAACAAATAAGAGCCCTAAAGTATATGAAACAACAATTAACAGTATTGAAAGAAGATATAAAAAAGTCTACAATTACAGCTTTAAACTTCAATACCTACTTCTCAGTAACTGGTAGTAACTTCTCCATAAGTAACTTCTTTTTAGAAATTCAGCAAAGATATAAAAGATATTATGGGGATCAACCAGTAAGACCTAATTGACACATAACATTTCTTCAAAGAAAGGTAATAGGTTTGTATTCATTTAAAAAAAGGAAAAAAAATTAAACTTTTTTTTAATGTTTAGTTTTGATAGAGAGAGAGAGGGTGGACAGAGGATCCAAAGCAGACTCTGTGTTGACAGCAGACAGCCTGATGAGGGCCTCAAACTCATAAACTGTGAAAACATGATCTGAGCTGAAGATGGATGCTTAACCAACTGAGCCACTCAGGTGCCCTTCAGAATATATTTTTTTAAAGGCCAATAGAACATTAGCTAAGATAGGCCATAGCCAGGGCCATAAAACAAATCTCAACACATCTAAAATAATTGAAATCAACAGACCGTGTTCTCCAACCATAATAGAAAAACAAAACAAAACAAAACAAAAACACAAAAACTAGGAATCAATTACAGAAAATAACAATAGGAAAATCTCTGAACATAAGGAAATAAAACAACTTATTTTGAAAAAAATCCATAATTAAAATAGGAAGTCTCAAGGGAAATAAAAAATCCATAGAACTGAATTAAAATAAAAGCACAACATACCAAAAGATTTGAGATACAGCTAACCAATTGTGAGAAGGACATTTATAGCATGAAATTCTTATATTAGAAATATGATAAGATCTAAAATCAATAATTTAAGTTTCTACGACATAAACTAGAAAATAAATAAATTATGCCAAAGAACAAAATAAACACAATGCAAGCAAACAGGTGAAAAGTATAAAGAACAAGGATCTGTACGACTGAACATATTAACATAAATGAAACCAATTGAAATCAAAACTGGTTCATTGAGAAAAAGAGAATTAATAAAATTTATAAATTACTAGCCACAGTCATAAAAATGAAAAGAAAGACAGAAGTCATCATAACCAGGAATGAAACAGACATATTCCAAAAATATTCTGGAACCATTAAAAGATTAAAAGAGAATTCTGCAATTAGCTTTATACTAATAAATTTGACAACTTAGATATAATGGACTTTGATTGTTCAAAAACCATAAACTGCCAAATTCAACCATGATGAAATAGATAATCTGGATAAACTTATAACAATAATGATATTGACTTCATCACTGAAAATCTTATAAAGAATACATCTCCAGGCCCAAATAATTTCATATAATTAGTAAATTATATGAAATAAATAATAAAATATTTACAAAATAATTAATATCAATTTCATAGAATGTTTTCTAGAAGACAGAAGAGGAATTGAGCACCCTCAACTTGTTTTATGAGGTCAGGGTTATCTTAATACCAAAGGTAGACAAGCACACTTAGAAAGAAGAAAAAACAAAAATTATTAATATTTCTCATGAGCTTAAAAGAAAGTATTTTCTGTATTTTAATTTTTTTAATGTTTATTTATTTTGAGAGTGTGAGAGAGTCCAAGTGGAGGAGGGGGAGAGAAAGAGGCAGACAGAGAATCCAAAGCAGGCTCCAGACTCTGAGCTGTCAGCAGAGAGGCCGATGTGGGCCTCAAACTCATGGACCAAAGGATCATAACCTGAACCTAAGTCAGAAGCTTGACGGACTTAGCCACCCAGACGCCCAAAAAGAAAGTATTTTCAAAAATATATATATTTCAAACAGACCCCAAAAATGTATGAAAAGAATTATACATCAAGACCAAGTGGGATATGTTCCAAGTATACAAGTCTGGTTCAACATTAAAAAAAAAAAAAATCTATCAATTTAATCCACTGTATCAAAAGCTAAAAAAGAAAAAAAGTTATATTATTATATCCATTGATGCAGAAACAGCACTTGACATTACAACACCCATTCATGAGAAAAACTCTGAGCAAGTTAATAATAAAGGAAACTTTTCTCAACATGTTAAATACAAAAATCCACATTTAACATGACGCTTAGTGGCGAAAAACAGAATAGCTTTTTAAAGATTGGAAAAACGGCAAGGACATCTGCTTTCACCACTAATTCAATATAATACTAAACTCCCTGCCCCTGAAATAAGATAAGAAAATGAAATAAAACCCTATAATGTGAAAAGAAAAAACTAAAATTGTCTTTTCTTGCTGATGACAATATTGTCTGCTTATAAATCTTCAATAAAACTCCTGGAACTAAAAAATGAATTCAACAAGTTCACAGGATACAAGAGCAACAACACACACACACACACACACCACACACACACACACACACAAGCATGCACACACATGCACAACTGTATTTCGGTATGCTAACAATGAACACGTGGGCACTGAAATAAAAGTTATAGTAGTATTTACAATAATCACTCCAAAAAGATGACATATTTAAATACACAGTTAATAAAACATAACAAATGATCTATAGCTAAAAACTACAAATTTTTTTTTATATTTTTTAAATTTTTTTAACGTTTTTATTTATTATTGAGAGACAGAGAGAGACAGAGCATGAGCATGGGAGGGGCAGAGAGAGGGAGAGACACCTAATCTGAAGGAGGCTCCAGGCTCTGACCTGTCAGCACAGAGCCCGACGCAGGGCCTGAACTCACAAACCGTGAGATCATGACCTGAGCAGAAGTCAGAGGCTTAACCAACTGAGCCACCCAGACGCCCCTAAAAAAACAAAAACAAAAACAAAAAATCTCTACAAATTCTTAATGAAAGAAATCAAAAACTAAATAATGGAGAAACATATTATATTCATAGATTAGAAAAAATATGGTAAAGATACCAATTCTCTCCAAATCTGATTTACATTTTTAATGGAATTCTTACCAAAATCTAAGCAATATATTTTGTAGACATAAACTTATTCTAAAGTTTAAAATAAACAATTTTGTCAAAAAATAAAATGGGAGCAGTTATTCTGACAAATATTAAGGATTGCTATATAACCAGGGAAAAAAAGAAAATGTGATATTAAAACAGGGATAAACACATAGATCAAGTGAACGGATTAGAGGACGAATTATATTGGAGCCATAACTAGATCTCAACCCAAACCTCCCACTTTATATAAAATTAAATAATGAAATGGATTGTGTAATTAAAGATAAAATATAAAACTATAAAACCTCTAGGAAAAAGAAGTCTGAGAAAATCATGGGACACTGTCTAGGTAAAATTCTAATACTTGACCAAAAAAAGTTTGGTCCTCACAAGGAAAAACTGTTAAATGAGATCTCATCAAGAAAAAAATTAATGTGAAGAAAATGGAACACAATAAGGTATAAGCTGGGTGAAAATATTTGCAAACTGCATATCCAACAATACCAAAGTCTAGAAAATAAGGTCCTCTCAAAACTCAACAGAAGAAAGAAAACTTTAATTAGGAGATAAGCTAAAAAAAAAAAAGTACTTCAAGGAGGATGTACAGGTAGCAAATAAGCACATAAAAATATGGTCAACATAATTAGTCATTAGAGAAATGAAAATTAAAACACAATATCACTACACATCTAGAAGAATGGCTAAAAGCAAAAAGAAAGAAAATACCAATACCGGTAGAAAAGCTGTAAGGAAATTAGATAACTCATGACTTGGGGTCGGAATATAAAATGGTACAGCAAGTCTGGAAATGGTTGGGCAGTTTCTTGTAAAAAATTAAATTTATTACTACCATACGACCCAACAATTGTACTTTTGGTTATTGATCAATAGATAGATAAACACTTATGTTCAAAAACATTCTGCACAGGAATGTTTATGCTAGCTTTATTTTTTTGTTTTTTTTCTAACAGACAAAACCTGGAATCAGCCCAGAAGTCCTTCAGTAGAGGAACGGTTAAATACAGTGTTACATCCATTTCATGGAATACAAATTAGTCAGAGGAACAAACTATTGATACAAGCAAAAGTTTAGATAAGTCTCTAGAAATTATGTTGAAAAACAACAAAAAAAGCCAAACCCAAAGCTGACCTACTTACTCCATTTATAAAGTGTTTTGGGGATGAGAAAATTAGGAAGCAGAGGACAGATTAGGGATTAGCAAGTGATTAAAATGAGGGTTCAGAGAGGGAGGTGGGAGTGGATATAAGGGCAACAAAAACGATCCCAGTGGTGTTGGAACTGCTCGGTATCTTGGTGTGGTGACGAATGCAGGAAACTACACATATAATACATAAGTATAGAACTTCATGTACACATGCGAATGAGTATAAGTAAAAATAGGCAAAGCTGGATAAGAACAGTCGGTCTCATCAATGCCAAATCCTGGCTATGATATACCATAGATTTGCAAAATGTTGGGGAAAAACAGAGCAAAGTGTTCAAAGGAGCTCTCTCTGTGTTATTTCTTACAGCCACATATGAATCTAAAATTATCTTTAAAAAAGTTAATTCAATGTATTGTTTTATCTGGAGATGCAGGATATAACAGCCCTTTTTCGTTACATGAATTCTCACGAAAAATTGCTGAATAAGGAAACATTGGGAGCATGTGGAAATCATATTGTTTTATTCCCAAACTTTCCCAAGCAAGGAAAGTTAGAATGATAGAGGCAGAGTTAAAATTTCCAACAGGAAAAGGCAAGTGTGCTTTAGCCGGGCCACTTTGGACTGTATTTCAACAAAATGAAAACTGAGTATCCGGCCCTGGGGTTTCTTCCACACAGAGGCGCACCTGCTCTCATTCTTGTGCAGCTCTTGGCTCCTGACGAGGTCACAGAGCATTGTGATGACAGGCGAGGCGGCTACACTGATGCAGGGCTCCCCTTTAGCTTCAGCTCATAGTAGCTGAGTAGCCTTTGCTCTAAGTCAACCACTGTCAGGATTTCTATATCGTTGCTATTATGCCTATTTAATATCTCAGGGGCAGCCTCTAACCAGGCCGAACTGCCTAAGCGGTCCAAATTATCTCCCCCAGACAAATTGTTCAAATTAACAGCTTTGGTACAAACTTGCATATTTTCTGAGTTGTCTTCCCTCTTGCTTTCCAATAAATAAGATAATCTTAAATCCTGGATGGGCCCCGACAATCCTGGTTTAAGTTATTTTTTGTTTCTGGAATTATCATGAGCAGTGTCTTCTTTCATTCTCAAAAGTGTCTTGGTTTATTTGACAAATTACATGGTTACCATATTTATTGCCATTTATTTTTTTATGTTTATCTATTTTTGAGAGGCAGAAAGAGACAGAGCGTGAGCAGGGGAGGGAGGAGCAGAGAAAGAGGGAGACACAGAATCCGAAGCAGACTCCAGGTTCTGAGCTGTCAGCGCAGAGCCCCATGGGAAGCTCGAAATCAGGAACTGGGAGATCATGACCTGAGCTGAAGTCAGACGCTTAACCGACTGAGCCACCCAGGCACCCCGATTGCTGTGTATTTTTAACATAATTTTATAGAACGTGAAATTTGGGGGAGCACATATATGGAATTATTCAAGGAAAGCTCATCACTGTACTAAGGAAGTGTACTCGACTTATGTATATGTACATATAGGAAGGTAATTCTCCACCTAAAGAATGAATGTTTTATTATTTATTGTTAGACTGGTCAACTAACAATATTATGTATTAAAAAGGAAAATGGAATTCTTCTCACCCTAATATCAAGGGATATTAGATAATGATTTAAAAATTACCACTTTTATAATAAATTATTCAAGTAGTGAGATATATAGAAAGTACCTAATCTGATAATGCAAACTAAAAAAATATAACACTTATTTCTATATCATATTAATATTCACATGCAACTTCTCATGTACAAGACGTAACATCAATCTTGTAATTTCAGTTAGAAATTAGCACACTATGGCCTATTAGCTGGTCATGTGTTTTATAAATAAATTTTATTGGAAGAGAGTCATATCCATTTGTTCAAGTTTTATCCATGGCTTTTTTTCTCATTATAATGGAAATAGTTGCAATAGAGATCATATGTTGCTTCCAATGCCTAAAATATACATGTGGCCGTTTACAGAGAAAGAGTTCTTAATTCATGCTAAAATTCTACATAAGTGTGAAATGCTCGTGATCTGTCACTTTGTTCCTCAAGCCTGCAAAGAAGAGGTGTTCGAAGCATGGGATTCTTCATGCATCTCCACCAGAAGTGGCGTGACGTGCTCTCCACACACTGCCCAGCCACTGTGCCAGAGACGGACCAGCGGTTTAAAAGACTGGCAAACCAGATTTAGGTTAAGATATTCATTAAAGAGCCTTCAAACCTTGTGTTGCAAATGAAGTGGTGCTTCATTTTTTTTGGAAAAGAAAGTTGTGTGACACTTTCACAGCTTTAGAAAAAAAAATCAGTTTGTCGGTAGATCCTTATCCACGATCTTATCAATGTGCTCTTTGCGGATGGGAATAGACTAAAATCTGTTTGAAAAATATATGGTTAAAAATTAAGAAATAAGTCTAGCTGTACAGTTTAGTTTATGCTCTGTGTTCACATACAATCTGGATATTGCAATACAACTTTTTGAAAATATATTTCTTTAATCAGCTGAACAACTGATTAAAAACTAGATAGAAGATGGGGCGACTGGGTGGCTCAGTCGGTTGAGTACCCAACTCTTGATTTCAGGTCAGGTCATGATCCCAGTGTCGTGGGGTAGAGCTCAACCTCAGGCTCTGCACTGAGAGTGGGGCCTGCTTGAGACTCTCCCTCTCTCTCTCTCTCTCTCTCTCCTACTGTCCCTTCCTCCATACTCCCCCATTCATGCTCCTACACACTCTATTTTTCTTAAAAAAAAACAAAACAACTAGATTGAAGCTACTCACTGTACTAATAATAATGATAGTTAAAAGTTTCTTTTATATTTTCTAATTATATGAGTAATATGTCAGTTTCATAAATTGTTAAAAATAAAAACAGAAGGAAAAAATAGTTCCTTTGGTTATGTTTTCAATTGTTTATGCATTTTTAAAGGTTATGAGACATGTGTTAATCTTTTGCATTCTGATTCTTTTGTACTTCACAATATAACTGGCAGTTTTTAACTTAAAAAAAAACTTCTCATTAAAGATCTTTAGTGACAATATAATTCAAAATTATGCACAGATAAAGAATACTTAATATGATTTCTATTATTAGATATTTGGTTATTACCAGCTTTTTATTATCCCTATTAATACTATTCACTGCATTCTTGAAAAAGGCATTCAAAAGTTTAAGAACCAATAATTCTTAGTTATAAAGGGAGAATGTGAGCAAATTATTTTCTCTCCACAAATAGTCATTAAAATAACAATGAAAGCAAACACTTTCCTCAAAATCACAATACAATGTACTAAAGATTGTTACTGTGATACATTCTGGAGAGAATTCAAATAAACTCACAAAATTGGTAACATCACTAAAAACCATTGGAGGCTATGTTTTTGCTAACCTTTTCTGAACAAGTTCAAACAAAAAGAAGGGAGATTTACCCATGTTAATGGCTGAAATTTCCCATCTTTCATAAACTATAGCAAACACCTATGATATTAGAACCACTCTCTCATACTTCTTATTCTCATTCCTGTATTGAGTTAACTCAAGCCATTCCCTGTCTTTTGTCACTCTCTTACCAGTATATAATATGGCTAGCTTTAAAAGGGAAAGGACAGCAAAGTCATAAATTTTGATATTCATCGTAAGAAATAATACCAATTCTCCACATTATCTTCCAGAAAATTGAAGCAAAGGGACTACTTTCTAACTCATTTTATGAGACCAACATCACCCTATTGTCAAAACCAAAGACATTATAAGAAAGGAAAATATAGGGGCGCCTGGGTGGCTCAGTCGGTTAAGCCTCCGACTTCGGCTCAGATCACGATCTCACAGTTCATGAGTTCCAGCCCCACGTCGGGCTCTGTGCTGACAGCTTGGAGTCTGGAGCCTGTTTTGGATTCTGTGTCTCCCTTTCTCTCTGCCCTCCATTCATTCTCTGTCTCTCTCTCTCAGAAATATAATCAAACATTTAAAAAAATTAAAGAAAGGAAAATACAGACCAACATCCTTTATGAACATACATGCAAAAATTTCCTTCATAATTGAGCAAATTTTACAGCATTTTCTGTAAAGACTTGTACAACAAGATCAAGTGGAATTTATTCTAGGAATTAAATGCTGGTTCAAGAACAAAAACTAATCCATAAAAAATATATATTCTTAAGTAAAGAAAACAAAGTGGTGATTGACACAGGGAAGGTGGATGGGGTGATGGGCAAAATAGGTGAAGGAGATTAAAAGCTACAAACTTCCAGTTATAAAATAAATCAGTCATGAAGATAAAATGTACATTATGGGGAATATGGTTAATAATATTTTTATAAAGTTATATGGTGATAGATGACTATACTTATTGTGGTAAACATTGAGTAATGTATAGAATTTTCAAATGACTATGTTGTACACGTGAGACTAATATTACGTTTTATGTCAGCTATACTTCAAAATAACCCAAATTAATCAATGTAAGCTACTATATCAACATGCAGTATAACAAAAGTAATACAATCATATCAATTGATGAATGAAAAGCGTTCGACAAAATCTAACACCACTTATGATAACATTTCTCGGCAAACTAGAAATTGAGATGATGTTCAGAAAAGAGACCCATGCCAGTATAGACAGAATTAGACCAGTGCCAAAACTGACAACTGATCTTTGACAAAGTAGCAAAGGAATAATTGGAGGTACATATGCAAAAAATAAATGTAGGTACAAACTTTACCCATTTCACAAAATTTTTCCGAAAATATATAATAAACTAAATGTAAAATATAAAACTTTTTCGCACATAGGGAAAATCTACCTATTTTAAATTGAGGGTTAGATTTTTAGGTGTAGTACAAAACTATCATCCATGAAAGAAAAAATGGATGTTGCACTTTGTTAATATTAAAATCCCTTGCTCTGCAAAAGGCATAGTTAGCAAAACAAAAGAACAAACCACAGATTGGGAGAAAAATATTTGCGAAACACATATCTGATTAAGAACTTGTTACATATATATAACAGAGAGAAAGAGAGAGAGAGAGAGAGAGAGAGAGAGAGAGACCTTATATATATATCTCTATATATAAGAATACATATGTATATATACTCTTAGATCTCCAAAATAAAGAGGGGAAAGGATGAAAACTTGGGCAAAGATCTAATCAGAAGTCACTTTAATAAGGAAGACATATATATGGCAAACAGATCCATGAAAAATCTTAAACATAATTTGCCATTAAGAATGTGCAAATTAGGGGTGCCTGGGTGGCTCAGTTGGTTAAGTGGCCGACTTCAGCTCAGATCATGATCTTATGGTCTGTGAGTTCAAACCCCGCATCGGGCTCTGTGCTGATGGCTCAGAGCCTGGAGCCTGCTCTGGATTCTTTGTCTGCCCCTCTCTCTGCCCTTCCCTTGCTCATGCTCTGTCTCTCTGTCTCTCAAAAATAAATAAACGTTAAAAAAATTAAAAAAAGAATGTGCAAATTAAAAGAAGGAGATATCACTACACACTTATTAAACTGACTAAAAGAAAAAAGAGAGCCCAAAAAACTGCATTACCAATTACTTATGAGGATGTGAATCAATGGAAACTTCTATTCATCTCTTCATTGCTATTGGAAATACAAATGTCATAGCCACTTTGGATAACATTTTTTGCAGTTTCTTAAAAGGCTAAACAGTTTTGCCCCTAGATATTTACTTATATGATTAGAAAACTATTATCCACACAAAAACCCGCAGTAGGAATGTTTATGGCAGCATTTTTTCCAAAACCTGAAAAGAATCAAGGTGTCCTTCCAAAGAGGGGAATAGAAAAGCAAACTGTGGCACATGCAAACAATGCAATATTATTCAATGATAAAAGACATGAGGTCACAAGTCTGAATATATGTTCATGAATTTTAAATGCGTATTGCCAAGTGCAAGAAGCCAGCCTGGAAATTGTACATATTATTACAATTATATGACAATCTGTAAATGGCTAAACTATAGGGACTGTAAGATACCAGCGGTTGGAGAGGATTTGGGGCAGAATGAGAGTGTTGAATAGGTAAACCGAGGAATATCATAGGGCAGTGAAACTATTTTATGAAAGATATTGTATTTGTGGGCCCATGACAATATATCTGTCAAAACTCATTCAACTTTATGGTTTGAAGAGTGAAACTTGGGTCATCTTGGCTCAGTCAGTTTAAGTGTCTGACTCTTGATTTTGGCTCAGGTCATTATCACCTCCCCGCCCCCTACCTCTCAAAATTAAAAAAGAAAAGATTTCTATCAAGACAAAGATAATCTATATCTGTCTACATAAAAACAATTATGTGCATGTAATTCAAAAACAGACAAAATTAAAAGGCAAATAATAAAACAGAAGATTAACCTCTGTGGTAGGAAAAATAAATAAAAATCTGAAAATATATAAATGTTTAAAAGATTTAAACTTATTAAGTAAGTAGATATGTTTAAAAGTTTTAAACTTATTAAATAAGTGCATATATATATATATATATATATATATATGTAGACACACACACACACACACACACACAAACAAGACAAATAACTTGCATAGAAAAATGAGCAACTGAGCTAAACAGCTTCTCCCTCTCTCTCTCTTTCTTTCTCTCTCATTGTGCCTCTTTTCGTCTATGGTATGTCTTCATCCCTCTTCATTTTTTAAGAAAGCCTAGCACAGCAAACATTCAATAAGATTATAATTGTTAATTTTACATGAAGCGATGTGAAATGTGAAAGTGATGAGCCTGGCAGTAGTGACAGGAAATACAGAGACGAAACTCATAACATTTTTTTATGTGTATTACAACTTTGTGTATTATCAAATCTGTCTTTCTAAACCGTGGATCTGTTCATGGTAGCATTTAATTGCAACATATCTTGACCACTGAAATTATAATCTTGATAGATCAAAAGATACCTTCAAAAGGATTCTTTCAAATATGAAAGACAAATATTAATTTTATTAATTTCAGAAATCTTAATGGATATTAAATATGACATTCCGTGTATTTAATGCAGAGTCTATCATGTATAATTACTTAATAAATACTGTCACAACTATTATTATCAATAAGTCTATATATTTGGATTGTGTCAGAAAAAGTTTATAACATTTAAATCTAACATTAAAGTAATTTTTTCTTAGCATTAGCTAAATGTGAGTTTTTCTCTGCTTGAACACCATGCAATCTTTTTCTTGGAAAAAAAAAAAAAACATTTAAATCCTTGAGCACACAAGATATATCTGCCTACTAAATAGCATTTATTTCAGCATTTTTACACCATGATAATAAAGATATAATTTTATAGTATGCTTCAAAATACTTTTCCATTTAAGTGATTGTCATGTGAAATACCATTGCATGAAATGGAAGAATCAAATATAGATTTTAAATCCTGATGTAACTTCGCCACTTGAAATACAAGATAGTGAGGCAGCTTTGTATTTTTCCATTGCCAGACTTTGATATCTGCGGAACATATTGCCAGCATCCTGCTCTAAGAAGCAAAAACTCTTGGAATTATCATTTGATCTCTCACCCTACTTTCCTGTCTGTTTAAACCACAAACACTGCTGCTTTTCCATTTAGATCACTTCAAAGATTCACTCTTCTCTCTCATTTCTTGCTGCCAAATATGATCTGGAATTTTCCGTTACTATAAATTTTCTGGATTAATATATTTTAATATCTATTCTTAGATATTAAGTTTAAGGCAGATAATTTGTATATATTATTTCTTCATGAAATTTCAAACGCAGCCACTATTGTTAGATTTTCATATTTCTCCATTAAATTACTTTAAATACGTGGTTTCATCCTTTTCTCTTTCTTATTAATTGTTCTCTTTTATGATATAAACTTACAATGCATTTCATACATTCCTTCAAAATGCCCATTTTGACTCACCCTACCCCTGCCGTATTTTCAAATCACATAGGATGACTGCTTATTAGGTAAACAAAATGAGGTACACGGTTATAGAAATGTGCTGTGTTGTGTGCAAATCTCCTGACCTAGAATTAAATGTCGGCTGAATATAACAGACAACTCGAGTTGTAAAACAGAGGATAGAATTTGCACCATGTTTATACATAACAACACAGTATGAAAATATTAAGAATTAAGCCTTAGATGCAACAGGCAATATTGCCTACCTGGTGCAAAGGCAGAAACACTCTTAAAAAAGGCCATATGGTTGCTTCAAATCCAAACGTATTTAAATAGCTGTTAAATCTAAAATAGATTTAAATCCTAATAATTAAACAATACGATTTGCAAAGGTATGTGCACACATTTGTAGATACAGTAACGTTTCAGTCTCAAACATTTTGTGTTAAAGGGGATTTGGAACATAGGTGTCCCATATTCTAATTGATAAAAAGTATCTTTGAAGAAAATCTTTAAATAGTTGTGATATGTTATAATAAGGTGAAGACTCAATAATCATTTTTATAGGTGACTCTTTCTATGTCACATTACTCCCTGAAGATTTATAACTTGACTTCCTTTTCTTTTTAATTTTATTTATTTATTATGAGAGAGCGGGGCACCTGGATGGCTCAGTCAGTTAAGCCACCAACTTAGGCTTAGGTCAAGATCTCACAGTTTGTCAGTTCGAGCCCCATGTCAGGCTCTGTGCTGACAGCTCAGAGCCTGGAGGCTGCTTCAGATTCTGTGTCTCCCCCTTTCTCTCTGCTCCTCTCTTACTTGCACTCTGTCTGTCTCTCCCTCTCTCAAGATTAAATAAATGCTATATATATATTTACATATATACACACAGATGGGTGTGTGTGTGTGTGTGTGTGTGTGTGTGTGTGTGTGTGTGTGTGTATACACATTATGAGAGAGAGAAAGCACGAGCAGGGGAGGGGCCAAGAGAGAGGGAGAGAGAGAATGCTGAGCAGGCTCTACCTGGTCAGCACAGAGCCTGATGCGAGGCTTGAGCTTACAAAACTGTGAGATCACGACCTGAGCCAAAATCAAGAGTTGGATGCTTACCCAACTGAGCCACTCAGGAGCGCCTTAACTTCTGTTTCAATTTGAATTAAACCTCCCTTGACTTATTTTTTAATTTGAATTAAACCACAGAAACACTTAACAAAGTCATAGTCACATGATTCAACGCAGTGTGTCTCCAGAAAATATGAGAATATGTTACCATAGCACAAGTTTCTCAGTCATCTGAGTTTTTATCTTAAAAATCAGAGTGCAGTGGGTAATTCTCAACAAATGCATGCCCTTGCACAGCTGCAGGAGTCGTTCCTTGTTCCGGCGAATCTGGGGGTCCACAAAGGACGAACGGTTAGGCCAAATGAGGTGAGAGAGCCACGAGTGAGATGGAATCTGATGACCAAGCAGGCAGCCCTGGCAATTCTGGCGTCTCCTCCATTCTGGTGTCTCTATTCTGGCATCTCTGCCCTGCTGGTCTCAGTGTCTTTATTTAAAAGGTAGTGAGTTACATTACAACAATGAATGACATTCCATAGTTTGATCTCTTTAACAATAATCCGTTTTTACCAGTAAGGTGGCAACTTCCTTAATCTTGTATGTTGGTTTCAGGATAATTAACATATAAATGTAGGGTGGGGGGAGAGAACAGGGTGTTTCCTTTAAGGCCTTAAATGTTAATTATCTGTAAAAAGGAGAAATCAGGGCGTTGTTTTGAGGACTATACTTCCAACTACAATGGGGGAGGTGCAACCCATCCCCAGGACGCAACTTTAAGGTTACTTCTCAACCTGTGAGACCAAAACGGCTCCCAACACACAGCTACCACCACAATCAAATAGAAGACTTCCACCTACCCAGATAATCCCTTGATATCCCTTTTTGTAATACAACTTGTACAATTACCTAATGCCTAACTTAGCTAGCAATTAACCCGATTTGTATTTATATAGCTTAGTTTAGTCTCTCCTAAAATTTCTCAAACATAGACTCATAAAGTATGTTTACATGTGATTTTGTTCATTCAAAAATAATATTTATGAGATTCATCGGTGTGGATGAGTGTACCTTTAGTTTGGTCCATTTTACTTATATAAATATACCCCAATTTATTTATCATTCACTTGTTAATAGGTGTTTGGGTTGTTTCCAATTTGAGGCTATTATGAATAAAACTCTTATGAAAATTTGGTAAAAGTTTTTTCTTGTTTATTTCTCTTGGATAATTACCTAGCAGTAGGACAGTTAGTTAGTAGGTGTATGTTAACCTCAAAACAAACAAACAAACAAACAAACAATTCACACTATTTCTCAAAGTGGCTGAAACATTGTACACTTCCATTTGCAACAGGCAGAGCATTTAGTTGTTCTATGCCTTTGTCAACAGTCAGTACTGTGAGATTGATATATGGAGATGATAGATAGATAAGAGATAGATAGATGATATATAGATAGGTAGATGATAATAAAGAGAATGTTTTTAATAAATGGAGGGCAAGCATAAACATAAACGTACAAATAAAAAATCTGAATTTAAACATAACATAACATATTTAGGAAGTAAATAACATAGCTTATTTTTAGTTGATTAGTTATGAATACTGTTTGCAATCAATGATTAGCATTTGTCCTTTGCATTGCCGTATCTAGGTTCTAAAAAGGAAAAAAAAATTATTACATGTACAATATTTTGAGGACAAATGATGGTCACTGTTTAGTAGCATCCGAAGTCAAGTTTAATGATCTCACTAGTAGGCCATGACTTCTATCTTGAGCGATAGTGATGTACACAGATATCTATAAAGGATAAGAAAAAATCAGTTATCTTTTATTTTTTAATATTAAAAAAATGAATATTTGCAATTTATTGTTTCTAAGATTTTTTAAAAGGTTTTTATTAAATTCCAATTAGTTAACAGTGTCATATTAGTTTCAGGCGTACAATTTACTGATTCAACACTTATATATTGACTCCATTTTTATTATATTGCAATACAAATTTATTTAATTAAAAAATTCAAAACAGAAACCAAAGTTATATTAAATTTAGAAGAACAGTTTAAATTAAGCCATAATTGCAGAAAAGATCTCTTAATTTTAGGACTCCCTCTAGAATCTACTTTACTTTTTCTTGTGTGTGTATTACTATATGCTAAAAATATAAATAAATAAAAATCAAGCTTTACTTTTGAATCTGAAAAGTTGCATTACCTTGTTTTTTGTACAAAAGAGTATTAAAATGTTAGTTTTGCTTTTTCTGTGTTACTTCTATAAATCTTCCATTTTTTGTCTAAGAAATTAGGTTCTTCATCGCCACATCCAAACTTCACTAAAGATAACGACTATCGATCGTCCTCCAATTATGTATCTGAGGAAGAGTATCTATTTGCAATATTTTTCTGCTTTGTTTTCTATTAGGAAACAGACCTTTTTGTTTTATTATTTGAAAATACACACTTATTTTTTAAAATATAAAATTTTTATATTTTAATTCAATCCATATATTAACTTATTGATTCTATGCAATAACCTAGGATCTTATGTAACATATTTAATATAATATGGGGTATATTTAAATCGTTTATTATAAAATATTGGTACTTTTAATAATTCCATTATTTTTGTTTGCTTGTTTGTTTGGTTCAAGTTTTTATTTAAATTCTAGTTAGTTAGCATAATGTGTAATATTGGTTTCAGGAATAGAATTTAGTGATTCATCACTTACACCTAATGCTTTTCACAAGTACCCTCCTTAATATCCATCACCCATTTAGCCCATCCATCGCCCACCTCCCTCATCAACCTTCAATCTGTTCTTTTTGGTTGAGACACTTATGCTTTGCCTCCTTCTCTTTTTTTGGCCTTCCCATATGTTCATTTGTTTTGTTTCTTAAATTCCACATATGAGTGAAATTATGTGGTATTTGCCTATCTCGGACTGACTTGTTTTCTTAACATAATACACTCTAGCTTCATCCATGTCTTTGCAAGTGGCAAGAATCTTAATTTCATTTTTTCTTATGGCCGAGTTATATTCCACTATACATATATATAATTATATATTTATCACGTATGCTTCATTTAATATATATTATATTCCTTATATATAATATAATATATGTATAATTTAAATAATATATATGTAATATATATAATTATATATACCCACTATATATATGTGTATATATATATAATTTCACATATATATATATATATATATATATATATATATATATATATATATATAATATATCACTTCTTCTTTATCTAGTCATCAGTAGATGGAAAGCATTTGGGTTCTGTCCATAATTTGGCTATTGTTAATAATGCTGCTATAGACATTGGGGTGCATGTGCCCCTTTGAATCAGTAATTTTGTATCCTTTGGGTAAATACCCAGTAGTACAATAGCTGGGTTGTAGGGTAAGCCTATTTTTAACTCTTTGAAGAACCTCCATACTATTTTCCAGAGTGCCTGTTATAGTTTCCTTTCGCACAGCAGTGTAAGAAAGTGGGTTCTCATTTCTCTACATCCTCATCAACATCTGTTTGTTTTTTTTTTTTTTATTTTTATATTGTTAAATTTAACCATCTGACAGGTGCGATGTGGTATCTCATTGTAGTTTTAATTTATTTCCCTGATGATGAGTGATGTTGATCATCTTTTCATGTATCAGTTGGCCATGTGGATGTCTTCTTTGGAAAAATGTCTATTCATGTCTTCTGCGCATTTCTTAGCTGGATTATTTGGTTTTTGGGTGTTGAGTTCTTTCTAGATTTTGGATAATAACCCTTTATCAGATATGTCATTTGCAAATATCTTCTCTCATTCCATAGATTCTCTTTTAGTTTTGTTGATTGTTTCCTTTCCTGTGCAGAAACTTTTTATCTTGATGAGGTCCCAATAGTTCATGTTTGTTTTGTTTCCCTTGCCTCCAATGATGTCTAGTCAGAAGGTGCTATACTTTTTAGGTCAAAGAGGTTGCTGCCTGTGTTCTACTCTAAGATTTTGATGGTTTCCTATCTCATGTTTAGGTCTTTCATCCATTTTATCATGGTCATGATAACCATTTAAAATGGTCTCTTCAAGAGTGGATAATATTCTGTCACTTGATATGAAGTATTAATACCAATATGCAAATGTTCCTTTGGTTTAATTTGCAAGTGGAGATTCCATTGTTATACTTTAATCACTTGTACACCAAAAACTTGAGTTTGACACAATTAATTTATAACAGAATGAAATAATTATAGATGTGAAGAAAGGTTAAATAAACATGCTTATTTTAACTTGAAACATATTTAAATAATGTTACATGACACTATTATATTTGTTATTAACTTGCAATCATCTATTTCAATTAAACATAAGTCTAATGTAGCATATATAACATCATAGGCTCAAAAATGTTTGAAACAAGAATCCTTAAGACTAATAGGTTTTATTTATATTTTTTGAAAAAAAAAAACTGAAACACTGATATTTTAATTGATTTATTCACAGTCACCCAGCAACTTACTTACAGGCTTGAGTCTGATTCCAATGACAGACATTGGAATATGCAAATTCAATAGCATTTAGTAACTGTGTTACTTCCCTCAAATATTCTCATTACAAAATCATTTTATATTCTACTTTTATCAACTTTTTGTTGGGAAGTAAGTTCACATATACTATTTAAAAAGATTTATAGCAAAACCTCCATTATAGTCACTGTATAAATTAAGAAAATGTTAATATCAAACATATTTTATAAGCATACATTAGACATTGGTTTTTTATCTGATTTTTGTTTTATAAAATTAATTCAGAAGAGAAGAATTGGAATATACACATATACATATATATGTATATATATATATCATTAATTGGATATGTATTTTCTTTCATTTTTTATTAATGTCTTCACTTTCAAAATATCTAAAAAATACCTTATTTCATATCCATCTTATCAGTATCCCATCTATAACCAATGGGAATATCAAAGAATGGTTGAATGAAATTATATCTATAGTTTATAATCTTTAAAAAGTCAAAACATTTCTGTACAATTAGTCATGAGATATTTACATTTCATTTATTTGGTTTTAACATGATTGAATACGGCAGATGGATAGTTTGTTGAAATGATATTTTTCATCATATAGACATGGCTTGTGAAGTCGAGAATGGATTTGATTTTCACCATCTGCACAAAGATTTTTTTTCTTGCATATTTAGCACAGTGTGACATCTAATTTGGTTGCTCTTCATATTTCTAAATGCAAAAAATTATGATTTATTTGAAATATTCCTTACATACAGTATTATTGACTCTTCAAAATGGCCTTGAGTATGAAAGATTAAAGTTGTTTTCCACTGTAAAAGGTAACTATTAGTGTTTTACATTTGTTCAAAAATATTAAGATAAGATAAAAGTGGGAAAAGACCCTTCTAAACCAAAAGTCAACACCAAATGGTTTGTCTGGATATTGAAAAATAATAATATTGGACAAGAGGGGAATAATTTTTATCATAATGTCTCAGTGCTGTATTCACAGAAAAGCTAATTAGAAAATTAAATTTAATTTTGAAATCTAACTTTCTAATTTAATTAGACCTTGAAGGAAAAACAGGTATTTATGGTCAAAAGGGTAAAATTTGAATTTTTTGTTGTATTTTTGACACTATTAGTATAAAGTAATAATGTGGAAAAAATTATAGTCTAGCATTCTAAATGATTTATACCAAAAGAATTTCTATACATTTTTTTAATTTATAGGATCTAATGTAAAATCACTACTTGCAACTTTTTAGATTTGTATGTTGCCTGTTGAATGCATTTCTTTAAGTTTAAAGGGTTTTCTATCCACTGTTTATTACAATTGGATAATATTTTGTCGTGAGTTTTCTTCTGATTGTTATTTGATGCTAGTTGAAATTCAAGAAATGACACTGACCTTATTAAAATAAAGAAATATTTTAGTACATAAAAATTCCCAATTTTGTAATGGTTGATTGATTGATTAAAAAGCGAAAAAGAATCCCATGCAATATACGTGAAGTTTTATTTTTACTCAAGCTGTGTTTTGTGTCACCGAGCAGATTACATTAAAATATTGTAGTGGTTATCCAGAAGAGGGCCTGTTAAATACATCATTGTTATCATGCTATACAATTAATGATGGAAACAAATATTCCCATGATAGAGCAAAACGAAATCTCTTTTTATTTGTGAGAATGCTTGAAAGTATTTTAGTATACCAGAGGTATAGAATATGTTATATGTTATACTTTATTTCTCAACCAAGATGTGGCATAATGAGTTATAAAAGATCCTTATTCCATAGTAAATAAATGATTTCTTGGATTTATACTTAAACTGAACGGACTATATAGCTCTGCTGAATTCCTTAATATTTATATGGTCCTGTGAAAGTTATAGAAAGTCTAGGCTTTGTTTCCCATATCAAAAAATTCTAAGTAATAAGTCAACCAATCTCATAGAATTGTTTTGAGCAATGAAATCATTAACATGTGGATAATAGGAAAAGTGCTTAAAACATAAAGCTGTAACATAAGATTAGATATTGTCATTACGTAATGCCTGTTGTGATCATGGCTTATGTGTACATAATGATTAAAATATATACACAACCATTTTTAATTTTATTTAAACTTCATATTCAAGCTTCAATATTTTATATATATTAAATTTATACTTTAATCACATTGAAAGGGACCGTTTTTTAATTTTAAGAGAGAAATAATTTATCTTTTGTTGTGGGCTGAGTTCGTGTCTCTCCAAAATTTGTATGTTGAAGTCTTAACCGACAATACCTCAGGATGTGACTGCATATGAAAAAAGGACCTTTAAGGAGGGAACTACATGTAGTTTAGTTAACTGAAGTCTTCAAAGTGGGCCTAATTCAATATGACTGATGTCTTTGAAGGACACAGACACCTACACAAGAAGGAACTTGTGATGGCAGAGAAGTTAGCCATTTGCAAAACAAGGAGAGATTTTAGAAGAAACAAACCCTAATAATCACATGATCTCAGACTTTCGGCCTCCAGTATTGTCAGAAAATAAATTTCTGTTGTTTCCTCCATCTAGTCTTTAATATCTGTCGCAGCATTTCTAGCTAATTAACACTACTTCTTCAATTTTGGTTGTATGCTTTTATGTTTTTCTTGTTTATTATGTCTTTTCTAATGATAATAGTATTTTACTATCTTTTTTTTTTTTAGAGAGAAAGAAAGAAGGGGGCAGGAGGGGAGAGGGGCAGAGGAATAGAGAGAGAAAGAGAGAGAGAGAAAGAGAGACAGACAGACAGAGAGACAGAGAGACAGAGGACAGAGAGAGACAGAGAGCATCATAAGCAGTCTCCACACTCAGCACAGAGCCCAACACAGGGCTCAATCCCATGACCCTGAGATCATGACCTGAGCCAAAATCCAGAGTCAGATGTTCAATCGACTGAGGCACTCAGGTGCCCCAGTATTTTGCCACTTAATGTAGGTTTTATTTTTCTACATTGTATTTTTTCTAATTTTATTTCTTATTAAAGACAGTATAAAAAGGGCTAATTATATGCGTGGGAAGGAGTTAGAACATTGGGAGAAATGCACTGTTTTTGTGATTTAGTTATGAAAATTATTAACTATGTAAATCTGGAAAGTCTTTTAACATTTAAATTTTCTCAGTTAAGTCTGTCCATTTTTAAGGTAGATATCATGTTTTCATAATAAACGGCATCTCTCTCTCTCTCTCTCTCTCATCTATCTATATGACCGTTGTGGTATATATGATACAGGTCTATGATACATATACATGATACATATAGTGATAAGTGTATATGATTATATATGGCATGCATATGATACATATAAGTGCGTATATATATGTGTACATACATATACATGGTACATATATATGATAAGTGTGTATGATACATATAAATATATGATATAATGATTCACCTGGAATAGATTTTGATTTTAAATATATTTTTTATATTCTCTTTTTTATGATTTTTAAAAATATTTATATTTTCTGAGGGACAGAGAGAGACAGAGCATGAGCAGGGGAAGGTCAGAGAGGGGGTCACAGAATCCAAAGCTAACTCCAGGCTCTGAGCTGTCAGCACAAAGCCCGACATGGGGCTTGAACTCACAAACTGCGAGATTGTGACCTGAGATGAAGTTGGACACTTAACTGACTGAGCCAACCAGGTCCCCTACTCTAGTATTTTTAATTTAAAATTATTCAAGTTATATTTAGAATTCTGAAGATGGTATTTAAAATCTAAATTGCTTGTATTAAAATACCCAATATTTATTAGAGTAGTATTGACTGGTTATATCATGTAGAACCTCACTTTTTCTAAACCTTAGCTAAGCAATTTGGATTAAAAAATAATAATAAATAATAACAAAATTATTATTATTATATTACAATTATCACCAAACATTTTTTGCTTATGAAAATATGGGGCATTTTAGGAGTCCATTGATATTCTCACCCAAGAAAGTAATGAAACATCATTTCTATCAAAATACCTCCAAAATGTTTGTTAAGAATATTTTTATTTTTATTTTTTTAATTTTTAAATATTTATTTTTGAGTAAGAGAGACAGTGTGAGCAGGGGAAGGGGACAGAGAGAGATACGCAGAATCTGAAGCAGACTCCATACAATGAGCTATCAGCACAGAGTCCAACGTGGGTCTGGAACCCACAAACAGTGAGATCATGACCTGAACTGTGAGATAATGAACTGAGCCAAGGTCAGATGTTTAGCCAATAGAGCCACCCAAGGATCCTTGCTTAGATTATTTTTAAATTCTCCTCATGTATTTCTCAAATTAGGGGAATTATAGTAGTGGAGAAAGAGATGTATTAGGATAAAAGAAAACTGTATATTTTTGTTCATTTAGTGATTTGTTTACAGAGGTTAAATTAACATCAGTCTCCCTCTATTTGATTATATCTCCATGAGAGCATGATCTTTACCTGTTTTTTATTTTTCTCTTTGGTGTTTTAAACAATATCTAATGCATAAAGGACATTATTTGTAGAATGGAAAATCATATAACTTGAGAAAAATGTACACATATCTGTCCAATTTCATTTCATATTGATAGAATTTTACATCTTCTTTGATTCTACTTGGCACTAGGCACTTTTTATTTAGAATGGTTAACCATATGCAAAAGAAATAATATATATGTCCATGAAATTGATAAGATTTCTGGAATTGAGTTTTGATTAAGATTTCCTAATACGTGTCTACAAAAAGGGGAAAAGAAAAAAAATGAGTTGAAACCACATAATTCACATCAGTAAGATTTTGATAAAATTCACCATTAATTTGTAATATTAATTTAATAAAGATGATTTATTATTTGTTTCTTATGTTATATTTATATACATATTTAAGAAACCTTTTAATATTGAAGAGCATAATTCAATTCGTAACCAAGCAAGGCCACATGACTCAAGGAAAGCAACCTCTGGTTATTGTTTTCCAACATTATATTTTTCAATTAAACCAGATGGTTGGAAGAAAGCCATGTTACCTCCAACTTCTAGTGATGCATTCATTGGCAAACGTTCAAATAACCTGGTATGCATCTCAGAGTATTGTTCTCACCGGCAGCCAACTCTTTTCCACTTGAGACTTTCGTCCTTGGATCCTGGCCAGTGTGGCTCAAGACTTGATGAGGATGAGGAAGCAGTATTGATTTTCCTTTTAAGCTAATCTAGGATGAGTCGGCCACTCCTTCCCTTGCTATGAATGGAGGGGCCCGGAGGAAACCAGCTGCAGCACTTGCGAGGTAGAATTGCTTCTTTGGTCTCGACTTGAGCTGAATCCCAAATACTGAAAATAAAAGGAGAAAATGGCAATGGGGATAGGCCATCCTTTCAAGGCAGATACACATCCAAGAGTCTCTAAAAGAATGTTCCTGGGAAACAGGGAATTGGCTTGTTAGAGCAAGTAAAGGAGATTCTTATTATAAGATGTGCTACAGTTGTCAGTCAAAATAACGATTCCTTATACCAAAGCATTCTTGGATTCACGAGGCTGGAAAGCTACTTTTTGTGTTAAATTTTTGTAATGGGTAGTATTATATAAGCATGATACAAAATATGTAATATAGAATGTATATAATATAAGCATAAACATGCATGCTCTATAATGTATACATGGAGATTTTTCCATTTCTCTGTTTTAAAAAACATTTAAATCAACCCTGCTATGTTCTTTAATATAAATAAATAACTGTTAATTAAACCTATTAATTTCTATATTGATGCTAGCATTTGATAGAGGCAGTACGATCTGTTAGGTTAGTATGAAAAATATTATAAAACATATATATATATATATATATATATATATAAAACCTATTGACATAGCCAAATCTATAATAATGTTATCTTTTTATCTTTTACTATTCATGTCTCCTGGTTTCAATTTCCTTAAGAAAAAAAGGCTAAAATATACAAAAACAAAATTCTGAAATCAGATTCGGTAGAGTTTAAATCCTGGTCCTATCTAGTTCACTTTGGGAACTTACTTGGTCTTGATTATTGCACCTGTGTTTTTGTCTCCCCCAAATAATTACTTCAATGACTATACTTTTCTCTACAAATTATGAGAAGTTCATAATAAGTGATATAAAGTATTTTTCTCTATTTTTTATTTTTTTTAACATTTATTTTTGAGAGACGGACAGAGACAGAGCGTGAGTGGTGGAGGGGCAGAGAGAGAGGGAGACACATAATCCGAAGCAGGGTCCAGGCTCTCAGCTGTCAGTGCAGGGCCCTTAGCCTGAGTCAGAAGCCTAACCAACTGAGCCACCGAGGTGCCCCCAAAAGTATTTTTACCTTGAAGATATCCTTGACCACTCACAATTTTTATGTTGCAAAATAATATGAAGATTTATAAATTTCATATTATGAAGAAATAAAATAATTTACTTAGAATTATCTGATTTACAAATCCCATATACTGGGGATCCTGGGTGGGTCATTTGGTTAAGCATCCAAGTCTTGATATCAGCTCAGGTCATGATTTCACAGTTCACGGAGTCAAGCTCCCTGTCTGGCCCTGAGCTGACAGCACAGAGCCTGCTTGGAATTCTCTCTCCCTCCCCCTCTCTCTTTCTGTCTTTCTTTCTCTCTTTCTCAAAATAAATAATTAAATTTTTAAAAAGTCTCATATACTGAACAAACTGATGGTTACTAGCAGGGAGGTTGGTGTGGCATGTGTTAAATAAGTGACGGGTTTTGGGGTGCCTAGGAGGCTCAGTCCAACCCTTGATTTCTGCTCAGGTCATGATCCCAGGGTCATGTGACTGAGCCCATGTCAGACTCTGTGCTGAACGTGGAAACTAAGACTCTCCTTTCTTTCTCTCTGTCTCCCTCTGCCCCCCCCTCCCCTGCTGCTAATGCTGTCTTTTATAAAGAGATGGGGATTAAGGAGCTCACTTGCTGTGATGAGCACTGGGTAATATATGGATGTGTTGAAACATTGTTGTACACCTGAAACTAATTTTGCACATACATAAACTAAATGGAGTTTAAGTAAAAACTAAATAAAAAAAAAAAAACTAACAAACTAACTAACTAAATAAATAAATAAATTGGAAGAGAAAAAAAAATTGCATTTATACTTAGCAGAAGGAATATGTAATCTTTATAAATTAGACAATTTTTATGTTTCTTAGTTACTGTGTATATGACATATAAAGGATTTTCAAAATTGTTTAAATATTTATTTTTGAGTAAGAGACAGAGAGAGAGAGGGAGTGACAGAACATGAGCAGAGGAGAGACAGAGAGAGAAAGAGACACAGAATCTGAAACAGGACATAATCCACCTTCAATCATTTCTGGGATGTAGAAGAGAATAGGTTTGGCGATGTCATAAGAAAAATACACATACAAATAAATTAAACTAAAAGGTGAATATAAAGAGTAATAAATACATCAGCTATTCAGGTGACTGTTCTGGCCATTAAATCTGAACGTAAAGAAGGAGATATGTTCATTACGTCGTAACTGAAACATTTTCTACTAAATAATTTGACCCTACTCTAACTACTGTTTCTGCGTGTCTTCATCCTATGTTCAGATAGAAAAGTCTCAATTCATTTATAAATAGCTTTGCTTTTTTCATGTTTTTATTTAAATTCCAGTTAGATACCATACAGGGTAAGAATAGTTTCAAATGTATAATTTAGTAATTCAACTCTTACCTACAACACACTGTGCTCATCGCAAGTGCCCTTCCTAATCTTCATTACCTACTTAACCGTCTCCCCCTGCCCCGCAAAATTCAGTTTTTTTAAACACTTAGGACAGGGCAGAGTGTTCAGAAAACAAACTGAGAAATAGAATAATTATAAGTGCTCATTTCATGGTCATTAGGTGATTAGAAAGGCTGAGTAAACGAAGGAGAAGAATGCTTTTAGAGGGTGTTTTTCAAAGCCAAAGGTAAATGATAGGAATGAAGCACACTTTCATGAAGAATAGTTTGTTGGGTTTTGAAAAAAAGAAAAAAAGAAGTTAATCTGTCCAGCTCATTTGAAAAAAAAGTTTCTATTTGCATTGCCATTATTTTTAAATAGTTGAAAAAACATATCTCTTCTAAAATCTGCCATTGTTTTTCCCCAATCCTTTCCCACCCCATCGCTTTTTTTTAAACAGAAACTGCTTCCAAAAATAAATAATTAGCATAAAAGAAGCAAACCTAACATGTCATATTATTTAATGTTCATTTTGTTTATAATTAACTTTGACTAACTCTCTTTTCATACTCAGCTTATGTGAAAAGCCATAATCATTTGGAATTAGAGGTATGTTCGATGTTTTTACTATTTACAGTATATATGAGATTTGAAATTCGTATGAAGGTTAGTACCATCTTAGAAGTTCCTTTTCCTGTTAATTTGGTTTGAAAAAGGTCACTTACAAAGTTGTATTCTTCTGCTTAGTCTACCTTTATGCACATGTCTCTGTAATTCAATCTTCACACAGAGGCCAAAAAAATCCCTTTTAAAATAGGTAAGTGCTTATATTACTCCTATTTAAACCACTTCAGTAGCTTCCATTGACATCAGCACAAGATCCAAAATCCTTTCATGATATGATGCAGTTTAATTTTTGTCTTCCAAGTACACTTTCCCTTTTTGATTGAATCATCACATCAATTTTCTTTTATTTCCTTTTATGAACATTTTCCAGGAAATCCCCAAACTCCCAACTCTCATTTTTTGGGTTCTAAAGGGACCGACCCTTTGTGGTCACAACATGAACCTATTGTCTTATTTAGGACAGTCGGAATCCTTACAAGGATTTTTATTTTTCACATTGTGCTGAAGGTATAAAGTCCCTTTTGCCACTACAACAGAAATGGTAACACTTTCTCTGGCCTCAGAATGAAAGCTTATTTAATGGAACACAGAGAGAAACAGGAGTCCTGGTGACTTTTCAGTCCTGGGTGCTGATCCCTCAGATGCACTGAACACTCTTGGTTTCTACCTTTTTACAGCTTTGTTTTATCATGCACCAGAAAGAAAAACGATGTATCAGCCTGAATTTTTAGAGTATGATGTAGTGCTAAAAGTAGAGGACATTCTACTCCTGGGTGCATCGGTTTATACCTAATTTGTTTGTGGGAATTTATTTGACCTCTCCTTGTCTTCACTTCTTCATATAAAAAAAAATACAGTGTGCCTCGGTGGCTCAGTCGGTTAAGCATCTGACTCTTGACTTCAGCTCAAGTCATGATCTCACGGTTTGTGGATTAAGCCCTATGTCAGGCTCTGTACTGACAGTGTGGAGCCTGCTTGAGATTCTCTCTCTCCCTCTTTCTGCCTCTCCCTGACTCATACAAGCTCTCTCTCTCACACACACACACACACACACACACACAATAAATAAATAAACATTATTGGGGTGTCTGGGTGGCTCAGTCATTTAAGCATCCAACTTTGGATCAGGTCATGATCTCACAGTCTGTGAGTTCAAGCCCCACGTTGGGCTCTGTGCCCAATGTGCCTTCAGATTCTGTGTTTCCCCTCTCTCTCTCTGCCCTTCCTCTGGGCAAGCTCTATCTTTCTCACTTTCAAAAATAAATAAACAAAAAAAATAAAAAAAAAATATGTTACAATTATTTTTATATTTCCTAATCCTTGATTAAGTCTCACAAGGCTTTCTCTTGTGACTTGGGTTAAAGACCCCAGAAAGGTCACTGGTACTTTCTCATTAAATGATCAATAATTGTCAAGGATTGGATCTGACAACAAGTTTTATTCTAAATCCCATACATTTATACATTAAATTACATCTTTTCATGGCTGGTTCTCAATAAATATGCTTAAATAATTGAATTCTGAACACATAGCAAAATGCTAGAAAATGGTTGTACCTCAATTTGTCCGCACTTTTTAAACTAGGCACTAATTTTGTAATATTTGACGGGCCAAATGTAACTGCAGCTATATGATTAGAACACAGTGTGAACAACCTAAGGTCATGACTTCAGTCTAAATGCACAGGAGCAAGCCTAAACTAGTTCAAAGAGCTTGAGTTTTGGGGAATGAAAGATTGCAATGGTGTAAATCTATTGTCTAAAAAACTTCATTTGTTTTGGGGTGCCTTGGGGGTGCAGTCGTTTAAGTGTCTGACTTCAGCTCAGGTCATGATCTCACAGTTCATGAGTTCGAGCCCCACATTGAGCCCTGGGCTGACGGCTCAGAGCCTGAAGCCTGCTTTGAATTCTGTGTCTCTCTCTCTCACTGCTCCTTCCCCAATCACACTCTGTCTCTCTCAAAAATAAATAAATATTAAAAAATATTTTGAAAAAATAAAAAACAAATTAAAAACCTCTTTTTTTAATTTATCTAAATTAAATACATATATTGAGTTATTCCTTGGGTCAGTAATTAAACCAGTTATTATATGTTTGTTGATAAGTAAATAAAATTTGCCTACAGAGCTTTAAACCATAAACATATTTGGAGATCTTTAAATATACTGATACTGCCTTTCACCCCTAACCAATTATCCAATGTTCAAGGCATCAGCATTTCATAAAATTTCCTCCGTGAATACAATGTGCACCTGGGTATGAGATTCACCATTTAAAGCTAACTGTAATTTATCTCCTTCATCATGACACTTTTTATCTGAATAAAATGAGAGTTTAAATAATGAATTTAAATACGAATGCCACACAGAACCTTATTATAAAATGAGTCTATAACATTTCACCTGATTCAATTGTCCCTGAAGGAAACTAAAACTCTAAGAGGCTTTTACACCAAAGAAAACATGTCTGAACCCTTTGAAAAACAACTTAATAAATGAAGCCTAAAACAGGTTACACTTAACTCTATGAGGGCCTAAGTTAGCATCATGATTATGGCTTACGATTATCACGAATTACAATGGGTATGTGTTTGTAACTGTGGGTATGTGTTTCACGACCCTAAGGAGCAGGAAAGTCGAATCTAAATGGAGATGATACTTTTTTATGACTTTATCCTCAAGGTCTCACTACTTAATGCAAAGCAAAACGGCATTAAATTTTTAACAGTGTTAAGTTTAACATTCTTTTCGAAATCTTAATCTCTGATTCAACATCTAGGCTTCTGTACAAGTCAGATTTACTTTATGCTTGTAAATGAATATTGAATTAAATGTAGACAAAAACATAACCACATAATTATAGTAATTCAAAATCTATACAATATATGGCATAATATATCTAAACTTACACATAAGGATATTTGTACTTATACACCCATTTTTATGTGATTTGGTGTTATTAGCAGCAAATACTTGGTTTAATTTTTGAAGAAGATGGTGTGTACTTGTTCACAAAAATCATTGCCAAATATCAAATGGCGTGAGCTGACGTGCATCTGGGGGAAACTATATGTCGATTGAGAAATAGTGAGAATATAGTTTAATCGAAAAATAGTGAGAAATAGTGAACCAAATAGAAGGCTCAGGAAAGGTGAATAAAACAAAACAAAACAAAACCTCTCAACTGTTGGTGGCCAAGTCAGCACTTAACCAACAAATGAAGAGGCGGATAAAATCTATGGTGTGCAAATATATCCCAAGCACATGATGATAATGCTTGGTGGTAGTCACTGAAAGAATATTGGAATGAATAACAAATCAAAGATTGAAAGAGATCATCCTTCCATTAACGCTGTGTTTATCCTATAATCCTATTATATTATGTCAAATAAAAAAAGAAATCGGTAAGTTCTAAATAAATTTCCACTGGAAAAAAAGAAACCTCAGAATTGTCACAGAAATAATCTTAAAATGCAAAAGATTTTTATTTTTAAAAATGTACACATATATTTTAAGTATCAGTCACAGGTGCAATGTTATTTTTAATGGAGTAAAAATTTTCCTATTAGAATTTGTCAGGTGCTCCGTGCTGACAAACATGTTCAAGGGACATGTCTTAGATCAGCTCTTTTGTTAGGTATTTTAGGCACATTTTCACTTTAATTGGTTCTCCAGTTAAGCATCTCTGGGAAATATTCACCTCAAAAATTAATGAAATCTTATGCAAAAGACAAGAGTTTTCAAATAATCCTTCACTTATTTTTTAAAAACAAGTGAGGATAAGCTATTGAGATGTTATAAGCTCGAGGGTGCCTGGCTGGCTCACTCGGTAGAACATGCAACTCTTGATCTCGGGGCTGTGAATTCTAACCCCACTTTGGATGTAGAGATTATTTAAAAATAAAATCTTTTTAAAAAGATATTAAAAACATTTAATACATCTGCATTTTAATAAAGATTGTGACTGCTCTTGATACGCTCTCTCTGTTTCAAAATCTAAACATTAAATTACTTAGCAGATACTCATGTATACTTTTGTGACATGTTTAGTTTCTTTACTTGAAATCTTTTAATCCTGACATTTCAAACAAATACTAAGTATAAAGGTGAAACTATCTCTTCAAGATTAAAAACCTTCTATTATTTAAAATATAGAACAGTAGGGTGATTGGGTGGCTTAGTTAGTTAAGCATCCAACTCTTGATTTCAGCCTAGTTAATCTCCTGGTCGTGAGATTGAGCCCACATTGTGCTCTATGCTATTCTCTCTCTCTCTCTCTCTCCCTGTGTCCTTCCTTCACTTGTGCACACACACACTCTCTCTTTCTCTAAATTTTTTTTTAAATATAGAACATTAAATAAAGACTATGAAAAAAACTTACAAATAGTCTCCTGAAAAAAGAAATTTAAAAAAATTGAATTTAAATTAATCAAGTGAATACAAAAAGTGAAAAATGTTTTTAAAAGCATGTTTTAAGTTGTATTTTAAGAGTTGAGAAACAAGAGTGGCAGTATGAAAGATGAAAAGTTAGCTAGTCCTTTACGAAGGTATAGTCAAAGGGCACTCAAAAATAGTAGCCCACTGTATTTACTGTGAGCTTGGTCATCTTATTGGTAACCTTACATTTACTGTTAGATACAAATATATCCAAATTTGAAAGAAATTTTAATAAATAAAAAACTAATAAAAAATAAAAGTTTATATGTATCTCAAAAATCCCTCTACAAAAATGAAAAAAAGATGCAATAATATTGTAGTTGGAACAGACAATTCTATTTTTTCTAAGTGATTGAAGAACTTGGGAATTACTTCATTATTTTATATCAGTTAAGAGTTGTCCATTTTTTGTGTGTGTTGGATTTGAATTCTGACAATAACTCATCTCTCTTATTTAGTGATATTTTTATACACTTTTTGTTCTTTCTGTGTTTTCTTATGTGATTAACTGAAAAGTTAGGAAAGGTAGTTTATATGTGCTTAGGCTGACACCATTTAAACTAAAAGTTATATTAGAGGAACACCTGGGGGGGAGAAAATTTGAGATGTGTCTCAACATGATCATTCTTCCACAAACAAAATACATAATAGATTTTTTTATATGGGCACCTGGGTGACTCATTAGATTGAGTTTCTGACTCTTGATTTCAGCTCAACTCATGATCCCAGGGTCATGGGATCGAGCCCTGTGTCAGACTCCACACTGAGCATGGACCGTGCTTAAGATTCCCTCTCCTGCTGCCCCTCTTTCCTACTCATTCTGTCTCTCTAAAAAATATAATAATAATAGAAATAATAGATTTTTATAGATTAAGTTATAGAGATTACACTATTAGAAAGAAAGAAAAGATCTAACAATAAGGAGAGTCGAAACGAGTGAAAGAATGTTGATGATACATCTCAAGGTACATTTTATGGTGTATGAATTATACAATTTTATTGTATAATAAAATATTAGAAACAGGAAAAGAGCAAAAACACTTAGGTAAATATTTACTATAAACATGATTAAAATAATCAATGCTCAAGAAATAAATAACCAAATGAAATGACAAAGTATTTGAATGAATAACTGTTAAATTTTTGGACAGATGTTTACCTACAAGAGTATTAAAAGCCATTTAAAACAATATTTCTTTGTTGTTGTTTGCTTATTCCTTTCACTTTCTAGTTTGTTTCATTGTTCTATGGGTCTTCATTCACCCAAATGTCACACTGTTTTGATTAATGTAAATGTGCATGAATTTTGAAATCAGGTATAATTCTTCATTTTGGGGGGTAAGATTTGGTCATCTAAGTCCTTTGAATTTCTATGTAAATTTTGGAAACTGTTGATAATTACAAACAAAGAGAAAATTTACTCGAATTGTGATTGGGAATACATTACTCGTAACATTTATCTGCAGGCAAATCAATTTCTTAAAAAATATTGGATCTTCTGAACTGTGAATAGAATAACTCATTTCTTTAGCATATCTGTGGTTTCTTTTGATTTCTTTTGTTTTCATCATACAATTCTTTCTTACTTCTTGTTAAATGTTTGGGTAGCTTACATGACTTTTGACACTATTATATATAGAATCATTTAAGATTCATTTTGTGTTGTTTGCTCTTCGTGTTTTGGAAAATAAAAATACCTTCTGTATATTAACCTTGCATTCTACAAGTGTGCTAATAAATGCAGTTACTATTTGTAGTTGCCTTTTTTACAATCCTCAGAATATGAGATGGTTGAGAGTGGATATCTTAGGGGTATGTGTTCAGTATTCTATCATTGATTATGATATTAGCTATAGATTTATCATACTTGTCTTTATCAGATTGAGGACGTTCCCTACTCTTCTTACTGAGAGTTTTTAATAGAAATTGGCATTGAATTTTCTCATTCTTTTTCTGCAAACATCAAAGTGGTTTATTAAAAAGGTTGCATTACTGAGATAACATTTACTTGGTAATGATGCATTATTCTTTTTGATATGTCATTGGATTCATTGCCAATATTTTAAAGTATTTTTATACCTGTAATAAAAATACTTTAAAATATTGGTAATTGAATGACCAATATCAGTCCATAAATATATTTTATTGTCTTTGTAAGGTTTGGTGATTCTGCTTTTTTATAACCTCATAAAGCAAGTAGAAAGAGATACTTTTGTTTTCTGGATGAATTTCCATAAAATTGGTATTATTTCTTCTTCAATGTTTGATAAAATTCAACAGTAAAACCATCTGTGTCTAAAACTTTCTTTTTCTCAAAGTTTTTTAATGACAAATTCTTTATCCTTCAGTAGATACAGGACTATTACAATTTCCTATTTTGTTGCATGTGAGTTTTCTCAGTTACATTTTCCAAGAATATATCCATGTCCTCAATGTTTTCCAATGTGTTGGTATTAAGTTGATCCTTTGACTGTCTATAGGCTCTACAATGATAATCTCTTTATCATTCACGATATTATTATAACATGTGAGATATTTTTCTTTTCATCAATCTAAGTGCTTATAAAGGTTTTCA
Source organism: Paguma larvata (assembly GCA_030068075.1). Taxonomy (NCBI): domain Eukaryota; kingdom Metazoa; phylum Chordata; class Mammalia; order Carnivora; family Viverridae; genus Paguma; species Paguma larvata. The sequence continues at coordinate 87,362,705 of CM057823.1, forward strand.
TTTTATTCTTGTCTTTTTTTTTCAATCTGCTCAAATAATCATTATGTGACTTAATAATTTTTCTATCTGTCTCTATTCTGCACCTCATTTCTGTGGTTCTGGTATAATTTTCTTTTCTTTTTTATTTATCTTAAGATGAAATTTTGACTGATTGATTTTGAATGTTTGGGGCCTTTTTTTACTCTTACAGTGTTAATATTTAAAGCTATAAGATTCTCTCTAAGCAGAATTTTGGCTGTATACCATGATTTTTGTATGATTTTTTTCCCCATTATCATTAGGTTTGATTTTTTCTGAGTGATGCCGAATTTCTCAATCCTTGCTATTTCGTATGAAATCTTGTTGTCACTGATTTCACTTGCTTTTAGTGTGTTCAGAAACATGCTCTGCATCTCTGATTCTTTTAAATGTATTGAGTATTATTTTTTAAGGAAAAAGCAAGAGTTTTTCCTCTCTCACATATTATAAATATAAATCTGAATCTTCATGACTGAATTATCACATAACTTTGTATTTTCACTTTCTTAAGGAGATTCAAATTTATGCCAACAAAACACTAGAAAACTTGCAAAGTCACTACACAGTTAAACAGCTACCAGTAAAAATATCCTGTTATTTTAGTACAACGGGATGAACAGACTTGCGGTGAATACTATGTTTTAAAATTTTTAATATTAAATCTATTTGTTATTTTTATCAGAATAATTTTGTTATAAATATGAAAATATATCTTTATATATTTTAGCTTTTTATATATATATATATTTTCTTTTTTTTAACGTTTATTTATTTTTTGAGACATAGAGACAGAGCGTGAGCAGGAGAAGGGCAGAGAGAGATTGAGACACAGAATCCGAAGCAAGCTCCAGGCTCTGAGCTGTCAGCACAGAGCCCGACAAGGGGCTCGAACTCACAGACCGTGATATCATGACCTGAGCCAAAGTCGACCGCTTAACTGACTGAGCCACCCAGGCGCCCCTATTTTAGCTTTTTCAACAGATAGTCTAACTAAGTCTATTTATTTTATGTATCTTAAAAATCTTTCCCAACAGAAATAAAAGATGAAAAAAGAGGAAGGATAATATTTGGGGGAAAAGAAGCAAGGACCACACACAAGCCGTATTTTGTTTAAGTACTGTGTTTTAAAATAATATAATTATCATTTTTATGAATCAACGGTTATGTTTTTCTAAAGTCATCCAACACCTGCACTTTTTTTTCATTGCTAATACAAATCTCATGAACTGTTTCCCTGTAATGATTTTCTTTGTCACTGAGAAAAAATGCCTACTCTATTCCACTTAACTCATTTTTAAAAAGACTACTCTATCATCTTAATTCATAGAAAACAAAATCATGCAGGCTTACACCAGTATTCAAAAAAAAAGCAAAAAAAAAAAAAACAAAACAAAACATAAAAGAATACTTGAATAGAGAGAAAGAATCTACTGAATGAGCAACAGATAGGGAATTCTGGAAGAAAGTACAATGCTCACTCTATCAACATAAATATATTTTGCCTCTGGCAAAGCCAAAGGCAGACATATTCCATATAGACATAAGAGTTCTAAAATACTGTTCAGATGAAAAATTTATTAGATTAAATGTCAGCAAAATAAACAAAAATTTCAATTACACATATTTTAGATGGTGTTCATACTGACGTAGTATATCTACTAAGAGCACGGACAGCTCTGAATTTAGTCATAAAAAATGTGAAAGCCTTATTCTATTTACTAGGCAATATTTATGCCCTGAAATATTAACATTTCAAATAAATTTTAGAATATTCTTATATAACACGTGACTTTAAATAACTTCTTTTTGTTAATATACATAGCAGATTGCTTATTTGGCTTATGGTTCCTACAAAATACTGAAACTCCTGGCTCATTGCTCATGTAGCATGCTGCCTTACCTCCTGCTTGGTCTCGCTGCATTTCACAGATGCCTTCCTCCCAAATTTATACACTGAAATAAAAATGATATTTCAACATGCAAACATGATTATATATCTCTTCTACTGCCATCACTTTCCAAGTTTTTCACTTGCTGTTGGCCTTAGACTATCATGTATAGACATATAGACCACTATACATGAACTGCATGAACTCTACATGAACCAGTCTTTTATTGTCTCTTGAACTTCACCTCTCATCCCCTCACTCCCATCCACTTTTCCAGGCTTCATGATTTTTACTCCAGGTAGATTAATTAATTTGCCGACTGTAATTTCATAATCTTTCTCCTGTGTCTTAGAGTACTTGTATGTATTACATTCTCCTGTGGAATACTCTTCTTTATACCTTCTTTTCATCTGAAAATATTTTACTTGATTTTATGTCTTGCTTTATGTGCCACTTCAACTAACTAGACTTTTCCTTTATAAAACTTTTACCTTTGGGGGGTGCCTGGATGGTTCAGTCAGTTGAGCATCCGACTCTTGATTTTGGCTCAGGTCATAATCTCACAGTTCATGAACTGGAGTCTTGTGTTGAGCTCTGTGCTGCTAGTGTGGAGCCTGCTTGAGATTCTCCCTCTCTGCACCTCCCCCGCTTGCACTCTCTCAGTGTCTCTCAAGATAAATTAATGAACTTAAAAATATTTTATCTTTGGTCGTGATAGCATGCAATACACCATATCTCTGTTTGTGTACTTGTTTGTTACTCTCTTCTGAAATTAAGTACTTTTTGAAGGTATATCTATCATATTTACAATTGTATCCCCAGAAACTAGCATATAACTATTTTATATGTGTATATGTTATTTTATATGTTTATATGTTTATAAGTTACATTGAGTAGAACTCATATAGCAAGGAAGTGTCACACTGCATTCTAAATTCTTTATTAATCTCTACATAGTCTTAATGCATAGTACGCACACACTCATAAACACATAGTGCTTGCCATTAATTTATTAAAATTATCCTATTTTAACTAAGAGAATTATTCTCCACCTTACATGTACATACCACTCATTTAGTATCTTCTCATATTTTCCCTTGTTTCACCTATGTTCTCCTAAGGACATATTTATCTAGACATGAGAATATGTATATACCTATTTTATTTTATTTTATTTAAAAAATTTTATTTGTATATAGTTGACAACAATGTTACATTAGTTTCAGGTGTAGAATATAGTGATGCAACAAGTTTATATATTAAGCTAATTCTCACCATAGTGCAGCTACCATCTGTCACCATATAACACTATTACAGTACCACTGAGTATATTCCCTGTGCTGTGTCTTTTACTCCTGTGACTTATTCATTCCATAATACTGGAAGCCTGCATCTCTCACTCCCTTTCACCCATTTTGCCCATTCCCTTACTGTCTTTCTCTCTGACAACCATCAGTTCGTTCTCTGTATTTATAGGTCTGATTCTGCTTTTTGTGTTTATTTCTCTGTTCATTTCTCTTTTTTTAGTTCCACATATGAGGGAAATCATATGGCATTTATGTAAGTCTGACTTATTTTACTTCTACACAAATTTTATTATTTATTTCTTTATTTCTTTATTTTAATAAATTTCTTTCTTTTTTTTCTTTTAGAGAGAGAGCAGGCTCCATACTCAACACAGAGCCTGACATAGGACTAGATCCCACAACTCTGGGATCATGACCTAAGCCGAAATCATGAGTCAGGCATTCAACAAACTGAGCCACCCACATGCCCCTCACTTATAAACAAATTTTAAATACGTTTTGAACAAATATGGTTTTTGCTTACATCATTAGGCAATTTATGTTGTATATAATTTTTTTACCTTTAAATCATATTCATATATAGCACTTGTCATACATGTTGTTGACAGAACTGAATCTCCTTTTCTGCTTCTACTGGGCAGGATTTCTGTGGTAACCACACGTCGTGGCATCATTAGGATAAATCTGGAGTATCTCATGAGGCCTAACGCCAGCTCGGTAGTTGGTGAACAACCCAACAGTTGAGGAGGTTTCACAAAAAAGATCCAGAATCTAAGGACTAAAATAAGGAGTTGCTATAAACACTTGGCCACCACATTCCAATGATCCCTGTGATAACTTTTGACACTTCCTGCCTATGATGAAAAAGGTCAGAAGGATTGAGAGGCTCTGCCGTCACAGTCTATATATGTATTGAAAGTTAAGATCAATACTACTTTTGCTCTCCAACTCACAAATGTGTCTGTCCTCCCTGAGTCTACCTAGAATATCTGAGTTACTGTTGGACCATGCCCCGTCCCAGTTATTAGGCTGTAGATGACTAATCCGGGTATGCTGAGGTCAGCAGTAGTGTGGCCAGGACATTATAAGCATGGCAGAAAATTGGACCAGCTGGTTTCGTTCCTTTGGGATTTTATCTAAAATATCCTAAATGGTTTAGCTTATTTTTAAGGTTGACAAACTGATAAATCTAAATGAATATCATATACTGAAAGTCAGAGAATACACAATTGCCAACCCTCTGTGGAAGGAAAATGATAGAGCTGAGTAAAGAAAGAGGAGAAAAGAAGGTACACAGAGAGATGTAGACATTAATTAAATATAAAAATTGTTCATGTGCTCGAAAGATGGACAATAATTCTATGCCTATAGGCATCTTAACAATTAAATCCATTATTTGAAAGAAACAAACAAGAGCTAACAATGACAGTAAAGTAATTTATCGAGGTAGAACACAGAATTGATAAAAGCTGAAAATCCCATTTTACTTGATAGGCTATAATAACCAGTTCATGGGAGAAAAATAAATAAAATTGATATACAATGGATTTAAGAGTTTAAAAAATCAGGAAAACACTCCAAACAAAAATAGAATTGATATTGAAAATAGTGGGAATGATAAATTATTTATATTTTCACTTTTTTCCCACAATGATTTTTTTGCCACAGATTGAAACATGTGGTTGTGCAGGTCTAATTTGTTCTCAAGCAAACAAAATGTACAGATAATCTTTGGAGTTGATATGAAGAAATATCAGGACCTAATCTATCACAAGGAATTCACCACCCAACACAAGGGGTCCTACTTGGTGACTGAGAGTTTGGCTCCCTAGAAACCTAGAAAATGGCTTCCATATTGTCCAGAACAATTATCCCTTGGCTTCTCTTTTCTCTTCCTTTATTTTTTTTTTTTTCTTGAGCCAGCATTTAGAGAGTCCTCAATCTGGAAGTTTTTTACTGAGTCTATTCGATTTCCTCTGGGTAGGGAGTACCTGTACTGGCAGAATATATGCTATACCTCTCTAAGCCCTTGATTACAAAATAAAATCTATAAAAATAAATGTATAACTGTATTCCATGAAGTGAAACTATAACTCAACAAACACATTTTTCAAGCCAGAGAAAAAAGGCAAATTAACCAGAGAGACATGATTTCAGGACATTATTTCTCGTTAGTAAATATAGATGCCAGAAAGCATTCAGTAAGAGTTTCAGATTACTGGAAAAAAACCCAAAACTCCCAATTTAGAATTTCACATCTAAATTAGCCACCATTTAAGAATGACACAAAATACACCTAAATTATTCATATGAAAAAAATCAGAGTTTGTTACTAGTTGAATGTCACTAAAGTAACTATCAAATAATTATAAAGATTACTCTTTACAGAGAAGAAAAATAAGCCCTAAGAAAAAACTCATGGTTTCCAGTTAGGAAACTCAAATCCATCATCAAATCTGCTACAAGTGTGGCACTAGAGATATTTCACTAAAAAAAAAATAAATAAATAAAGAGCATTTGTTTTAAAAGATGGCAGGGATTTGTACTTGCCTAACAACTACAACAGACGTGATTTTATGGTAAGCATACACAACTTCTAAGAGCCTGAGGATCTTGCAAAAAATAAAAGTTTATATATTCAAAAACAGAACAAGAACTGCTAATTACAGATCTGAAAACTTTTTCCTTGTACCTTGCTACTACTTGTTAAGAAAAGATTGTATCTAATTACTGACTAAATAGAGGTTGTCCCATGATTAATATCATTACTTGCAAATATTTCAAATGAGTTTGATTTTGCTCCATTATTTCAAATAGTCATGCGACAACTAAACGACATAATTATGTTAACAACAACAACAACAAAAAAGGTTGCCAAAGTTGAGGCAAATAGGTTATTTCCTCTGGGCAGGCGAAATCATAGCTGCTTTATTAATTCCAATCTGTTATTTTCAAACAGTATCAATTCAAAATTGTTTGCCTAAATGGGAACCGTCTGGGTGCAACGTAGTGCATAAGAATGTAGAGGATGCAACAAAACATAAGCAATGCGGTGCATAGAAAAAGCATTCCCTGCCAGGAAAAAAAAAAAAAATTCTAGATCAAAATGGTGTCAGCAAGAAACATATGTTTGCTAACTATTCTTTCTGCAGAAATTGAAATATATTACAAAGTGCTTTTTCAATGGGTAGTCTCTGTGATCTAACTTTTCTAAGCACTTAGCACTAGACTGGAATAGAATACTCTCCTGCGAAGATCTTAAAGGGAAACCAAATGGGACAACTCAAAGCCTTTCCCCTCACTGTGTTTTATTACTCTGTAACAGAGTTCTGCAAAGGAGATGTGGCTACTATAGACATATTTATCCTCAAAGGGACTGAAGAATTTCACTTACATAAAAATGAATTTGTTATAAAAGTCAATCTTCGATTTCATTTATTGTGGTTAATTTGGAGTGGGTCAATCTGATATATCTTGCAGAATAAATATCATTAATAAAATAAAAAGATATAAAATTATGTCTCGTGTGTGATAAAAGATTAGAGACTCCTCTAATAGGAAAACCTAAGGAAACTATAGGTAATTTTTGAAATGTCTATTATTTTAGGTGACAAATTAATTTTGTTGAATTACCGGGCATAGCACCAGATTTAGTAAAATATAATAATTTCAAATAAATAATATATCTATCTTTCAAGTTTATTGAAAATTGAAGTCAAAATGTTTGATTGTGCAGCATCAAACAACCTATTTTAAATGATTGTTTTATTCTTAAGACTTTTGAAAAAGAAGCACAAAAATGTAATTTCCTGTAGTGTCTTCAAAAATTCTCTCTCACAGAATATAAATCATGGAGTTTGAGGTTTGTCCATTTTCATCTTGGAGCATTCATAAAGTTAATTCATTTTTATTTTCTGAAGATTGTTTTGACTTAGAAAATCTTATTTGCTTGCTGTTTGAAATGCACTCTTAATATTTGAATTAGATGCCCTAGATTTTCCTCCCACAGTCTTCCTACCATATTTATTAAAAACAAAAAAACAAAACAGACAACTAAGAAAGCTATTAGATCATACTCCCACTATCGTTTTATTTAAAAGGGTGCAGTCCGTATGAGACTTTTGAGCTGCTTGTCATCTGGAAATTCTTGAGACTGTTTTCTTTCCAGCACTGCCTACAGATGTCTCTTCGGTCTTTTCATTAGGGCTTTCTCTCTCTCTCTCTCCCCTTCCTCTTTTTTTAGTTTTTACTCCAGTTTCAAAGTTTTTTTCTATGAAACGATGTGGTTCCTGTGTCATCTATCTAGTGTAACCTCTACTGTGCAGTACCCTCGGAAAATTTCTTTTCTGAGTCCTTTGAAAAAGCAGAAGACATGGTAACAAGAACTTTACTGTTTACCCTTTCTTTTCTGCTCCTTAAGATTTAGAGAAAACATCATGCATAAACATTTTGTGTGACCACCCTCACTATGCCCCTTGGTATATTTTAGGGACTTAAAAATTCTCAAAGTCACCATATGGCCTGAAGTTGTGCTAGCATGTCTAAATGAAGACTTGCAAGTTCTTTGCTGTGTGCCCCTGGTCTCCAAGACAGAATTTGTAGATGCTTTTAAAAGTCAATTTAAAAACTCTAGCCCTTGGTGAAGACTAAATTAAAAACAGCTTGAGAAGAGTTGAACATGACAAAATAATAGTTCAAGGAGATTTAGAGATACTGTCAGAAGTTATGCTGAAGTTAGAAGAAACAATTTAAAGGTTATTCCAAGGAACTTGCAGTTCTCATTTTAATGCTAATGAACCAAGAAATATTAGGCTAAGGGAGTTAATCTGTATTCAGAGCATTCTAATAAATTAAATGAAAAGGGTGCAGATTTAATGCAACTTGCAAATGCCGGTTTCGATAATTGTCACATCAGCTGAGTATTTATCTAATCAGCACTGCTAAATTTACCTTTCTCCCTAATATTGCTTTTCTTTTTTGTCACATCATTTTAGTGGCATTTTAGTTAAACTGAGGATTTCCTCCTGAATCACTTGAAAAAGACTATAAATTGCTTTTTCATAGAGCGATACATTACATGAGGAAAGCTACCGTGGGGTCATATTAAAATGCTTTTGCTTCTCAAAAAAATTACTTTTGCTTCTCTTGTAAGAACCACCCCTTTGAAGTGCCGTCTATTTGTTCTGCATTCTCTAATGTTGCTTCCAATATGCATTTACAGATTGTTGTAAAAAACTTCATTAGTCAACAACACTATCCTTGTTGTCTCTAATTACAATGACGTCGAAGGATCTTTGCTTGTGCATTTCGTTCTCATCACCCTACTACTATTCCACGTGTCCTCTCTTCTTTTTCAATGCCATCAATCCTGTTTTACTCTAATTTATTTGATCATGGAGTGATCTATCTAAAAATTGAAATGTGGAGTAATGCCTGATAACATTTTTCAAATGTTTCACTCAAACATCATCAGTCCAACACACAGAATAAGAGTACAAGATCTCTTGTGAGGGGAAGCAACCAGCACGGGTTGCAACAAGCAATATACTGGCACCTATGCAACTCACTTCCGGCAACACGAAAAATGGAATATAAACACAAGCATTCATGATCTTTTATGGGGTAGCTTAAATCTTCACATCAACTTGAGATTTCTTAAGCATATTGCTTTACTTTCTCTCCTAGGAGAGAGAACAAGACATTCAACTTGTCCTTGGTTGATTCATTTATAGCATTCCCAATATTTCTATGAAAGTCTTAACATTAATTTTGTAATGCTTTACATGGTATGTTTCAATGAAGCCTTTTTGGAAAGGTTCTTGATGTGGAAGAAATTTCACAGAGAACATTAGAGAAAAATGTGAAAAAGGGAGCCATTTTAGGATTAGGGACAGAAACTACTTATGTTGCTAGGAAATTATTTTCCATTCAGAAGTTATAATGAACTATCTTTTTTTTTAAAAAGTGACCTTTTTAAAAAATGAAGAGGCGTGCCTTCTCCTTTAGCAAGATTGCATTAATAATTGTCAACCCGCAATTAGAAGAAGAACAGCCTTTCAATTCTTATAACTTTTCTCTAAAACGTTGGCACATGAAAAGAAGTGCCCTGGACAGATGGGAAATTAGCATGTCATAAAAATCCATAATAGATTGGCTGTTGCTGTCAATCTCATGAAAGTAATTACATCATGGTGACTTTTCCTGAAAATTAACACGAACTTACGAGGGAAAATATTATGGATATGAGACAAACAGAAATACAAATCATCAGCATTTTCTTTCAATATGATTTTCTAATATCTTTTTAATTGTTTGCTAGGATAGAGACTTTAAATTATTTTTTTCTGAAGGCATCAGGTAAAAACTTTACTTTCTAGGAGGATGAGATGGGCTTGCGGGGTGCAGAGTACTCAACCGTCACATTGCCCTAAAGTCAGTCTTGAGCCACTGGGCCATATGAGAGACCACTTGGGCCAGATGCAGAGATTTTTCCCAGCTATCCCACCGTTAAAAGTGGCCAGTGTCCAGTGTCCAGTGTCCTGGGTTATTGAAATGAGGGTGGGATGTAGAAAAACAAATTTTAAAGTAACAAATTGTGGGGTCAAAAGGAGGCATCAGAACTCCTTGGACAATTAGTGGTGACATGCTTGCTACTGTTAAGGAAAAATCCTTATTAGCTTGTAAAGAGAGGGCAGCTATCGTGTCTTTTTGGCTGAGGGATGTTTAGCACTTACGGAAATGGAGACTCATGTTCTCTGCAGACAGACTCAATGTCCACAGGCCTCCCTAATCCCAGAGAAGGGTGCATTTATAGCTAGAACTCAGTGATCTCTTGCTCTTGCCTTTTTTTTTTTTTTTTTTTGCGTATTAATGAGGTTTCATTTTTTTCTACATCTTCCAGCCCAAAGTTTGTCAGCCTAGCACTATCGACATTTTAGGTTGGATAATTTTATGTTGGAAAAGCTGTATTGTGCATTGTGGGATGCATCAGATCTGGTTTCTATCCACTGATGCCAATAGCACCCCTTTACCTTCAGTTACAGCAACCAAATAGACTCCAGACTTTGCCAATTATCTCCTGCGAAGGAGATTCCTCCCAGTTTGATGTTCACGGTTTGTCTCAGGAAAGTTTTTCTATCTGCATGAAAAATAAAGAATTTCATCTTACATCTTTACTATATGTATCCCGCAAAGACAATAGTCTTCTTGAGGAAATCAGTGACATAGGTCTTTTGTGAAGTTGGAGTTGGGCGAAGATGAAGTCTTGGGAATTTAAGTGCAAAAGTGAAGTATAAAATAAAAGAAGCTAATACTTGTGATTTCTTCTTCACCACCCATGCATGCTTGCATGTGTGAAAGAATACATTGACTATAATTTTATATGAATGAGTCCATCAATTGAAGCACAAAAAAAGATGGGTTTTACAAAATTAGTTTTGCTATAACTTGGGTGTTGAGCACTGCTATGTTTGGGTAACTAAATCATTTTGTATAGTTCAAAAGTGAAATAATATACAGAAGTACTGATATGTTCAGTCTAGTTCGGACTAGTCAATGAATAATCTCTTCAAAACATTTTTGGAATGACAAAAGAATATAAATGCCATTTTATATAAATTTAAGGATATATGTGATGTATATGCATATATACATAATTCTTAAATCGGCCACTGTTTTTACATTAATGGCACCAGTAAAATCACTAATATTGGCGTATTCTGTTTTCTTCTATGTAGAACCTCTACAAATACTGCATCTAATCATATCCACAGGTCACCTAGCAAAGCAGATATGTCAGGACAATGTTATCTGTGCTTAGGCAAAACATTCTTCTACAGCATTATTAGCATTTTATGCCATCTACCTATGCCAGTGAACGTTACAACTCAGTAAGTAGATATCTATGTCAACTATGGGCTTTCAAGTTTATTAGATGTAGCTAGAATGCTATTCACTTAACACTGAGAATTAAGAAGGCCAGTGTCTTTTGTGTAAGGAGGCCCTATGTGCTGATAATATCTTCCAATTTCTTTTTAAATATAAAATAAATGAACTCACACAGCAGATTTTTAACAAAGAATTTGTGATTTATTATTGAAATCCAGTTTTGGCAACATCAAGATAGGTGGTATGTATTTATTCTGCAATAATTATGATTGAAAGTGTATATTCATATTCATGTATATATGCATGGGCAAAATGTTCTATTTGAAAGAAAACATTTTAAACAGCTTATAATAAATATGACATTTTTTGTTATCTTTAACACACGTTGTCTCCTCCGAAGTATAAGAAACGTTATAAAATCATTATGATCACTGCAAAGAAATTCCCACCTCTTAGTTAAGCTTGAGCTCCCATATGTCCCTTTTAAAGCATCTCAGAGAGTGTTGATGGAGTGGAGGACTGTGTTCCTCACTCATTTTCACATTTCACATTTTCATATTATCCCCCTGCCATTTGAAACACTCTATCTTGGGCTCGCAGGACCTCCTCTTCTCTTCGTGTTTTCAAAGGCATATTTTAAGATTTGTTTTTCTTTTTTTCTTTACTACTGAACATATGGGAAAGTTTTCGGTTTGATTTATTCTGTTCACTCAATATTAACTTTTGAAACTTTGGCTTTGCATTTGTTTCCCATGAATAACATATTTTGTTTGTTTGGATTGATGATAAGTTAAAAAGAAAATAAAGTTAGCCCATGATATTTAATAATTTTGCAAGAGGTATTTTCTATCTAATTGTGTTAGAAGGTAAAAAAAATACAAGTCCTCAATTTCCAGCATCCATTCTTCTCTTCATTCATTTATTGTCAAAAACTTTACTGAACATCAACTATGATGAGTCTAAGTCAATAATTATGCTGGAAACTATGGGAACATAACTTATGAACAAAAAGATTTCCTGAAATTATTTAAAAGACATTTTAAATTGTGCTAATGGGAGCGCCTGGGTGGCTTAGTCAGTTGAGCATCCGACTTCGGCTCAGGTCATGATCTCACAGTTTGTGGGTTCGGCCCGCTTCGGGCTCTGTGCTGAAGCTCAGAAACTGGAGCCTGCTTCAGATTCTGTGTTTCCCTCTCTGTTCCTCCCCCACTCGCACTCTGTCTGTCTGTCTGTCTCTCTCTCTCAAATAAAAATAAAGATTTTAGAAAAATGTTTTTAATTTTCCTAATGGAATCGAAACATTTTTAAATGATTTACAGCTGACTTTGGTACTTTTTCTTTAGGGTTCATGAAAATAACCCTGTCGATGGCCAGTTGGTTGGTTGTTGATTGTTGAATGTAATTTCTAACTTCTTGATAGAGAAGTCACAGTAAACATTAGAAAGACATTTTTCTAAAGACATTAGAATAGTCACAGTTTACTACTCTCTGGAGAGAGAAGATTAGTAGACTATTAAAGACAAAATCAATAAATTATACAAGCCAAACTTATTAGTTATTTAATATTATGTATACGTGTAAAAACTATGTATATTATACAGATATGCGTGGACAACTGATATGATCTCAGATTCATAAAAGCAAACTAGAGATTTTCTTTCAAATTTACTGATTCATTGCTTTACTAACTAAATGTGCTTTCTATTTAAATCCTAATTTTATATAAAAGCCTGATTTCCATACTGTTTGATTTCTAGACACTTAAATTAATAAAATGGGTCAAGGTAAGGGCATATTTGCAGTTTTCCTTTGAAGAAAATGGTGTTAAACTATGAACATATTTAAGTAATGTAGAAAACCGGTGTAACTGCCTTCACTTAGGAAGACTCGGCTAATTAAGGCAATTGTGAAGGTCACCAGCACAGACTTCAAGTTCATATGAAAATACAGATATGCAGTGCTAACAATGTCCACAGTTTCTTTGGAAACATGAAATGTAAACCTGTGAAATCTCCACAGTCCATGCTGGATAAGAAGTAGTTTTTAAAGTCCAGCTTTCCCCCGGAAACTTTACATTGTTTCCTTGACTATGGAAGTCTTTTGATGTTAATTTTATGTGTCAACTTGACTGGCCATGAGGTGGCCAGATACTTGAATAAACATTATTTCTGAGTGTCTCTGTGAGGGTATTTCTAGACAAAATTGACTTTAGAATCAGTAGACCGAGTAAAGCAGGTTGCCTTTCCCAGTGTGGGTGGGCGCCATCTATTCCACTGAAAGCCTGAATAGAACAAAAACCTGAGTAATATGAAGGGATTAGGCCAGGCCACTGACAGTCAGTCATACTTGTGGACTTGGAAGAGTAAATAGTGATTCTCTGAGTTGTTAATGATGGCTATTTTCTTGAGGGCCTTAATGTATACACAGAAATAACCCAAGCAAAAGTATCTGTAGTGGAATAATAATTTGATTAAAGACAAATATGGAGTTTCTTCTCAATTCAACTTTTTAAAAACATTGTAAGAATGGATTAAATATAGAGCCAGAAACGTGCTCACAATCTAAATGATTCAAAGCACATCCATGCCTCCCTAAATGGCACATAACAAGTATTTGTAGAAAGACAGAAGAGGCAGAGGGAGCAGATTTAGTGTCTCATAATCCGAAGTAAAGTAGATGAACCCATGCTCATACTAACTGTAGAAATATGAAGAATTCATTATTATATAGAATAAAACTCATCGATTCAAAGCAATGAACAGATAAAATCAGGTGACCTGGTGACATTTAATACATATCTAATAAAAATATCTGATCTCTTAAGCTCGTAAATATAATTCTTTAATTGCCACATTGTGAAGAAGGGAATGGAAATTTTGTATTTGCTAATGAAGATTTGAGTGCTTGCTAAATAACGCGAGATTTTCTGGGAGTATAGACACGAGACCACATTAAGTTATTGTCCAATCAAATTCATATGCCTCTAAAACCATTAAAATGAGGATGAATTTAAAGGATTACCAACAATTGCACTTTTATATTTTTAAGCATAATTTGGGATGAAGTATTTTATAAAGAGGAAGAAGAGCCAAATTTGATAATCTACTCGGTTTTGCAGTGTATATTTAATAAAAATACATGTTACAATAAAAAAAATGAGTAAGGGAGAATTTTTTCTGTCTACCTGATGTGTTGAAGTGGGAAATTAATCTCCTCCCTTCAGATTCAGCCGTGGAATGGAATTTACATCATCAGTTTTTTTTTTTTTTTTTGGTTCTTAGGTCTTCCGACTTGGTTTTGCATTTCTCAGCCTCCATACATACTCACATGAGCTGAATCTTTACAGTAAATCTCCCTTTTCTCTCTCTCTATCTCTCTCTCTCTGTCTCTCTCTCTCTCCTGTCTCTTTCTTTCCTAATATATATATATATTAGGAAATGAGTTCTGCTTCTTTGGAGAACCCAGACTAATACAAGGCTAATTTTATAGACCTACCAATGAGTAGAAAAAAGTCATACTATGATCTAATCATTTTCCAAATATTCAAACTACTGTTGACAATTGTAGACCCTGATTTAATTGTTAATAAAGTTAATTATCTCTGCTTAATTGAACATAAAACAATAATTTTGGTTCGAATTACACAAAAATAGTTTTTGTAAAAAAACTTGTAAAATACTTGTAAAAATATTTGTAAAAATAAAACAATAATGCTGGATTGAGTTACATAAAAATATTATTTGTAAAATTGTATAGACAAGTTAGATATATGTGTTTTGTAGAATTTTCTTCCTTAACTAAAAATTGAATTTTAAGATTTTTAGTTAGGTTCAAGAGAAAGGAACTGTTTTTCCTTAGACATTTTTTTAAGTTTATTTATGTATCTTGAGAGAGACAGAGTGAGCACAAATGGGGAAGGAGCAGAGAGAAAGGGAGTCAGAGAATCCCAAGCAAGAGGCACTGTAAGTGAGGAGGTCGACCTGACTCAAACTCACGAAAACTTGAGATCATGACTTGAGCTGAAACCAAGAGTCTTATGCTTAACTGACTGAGCCACCCAGGCACCCGAAAGGAACTGGTTTTCTATACTACACACTAGCCCCCAAGTATTATCCACACTGTGTTACCAGTTCTGTCCTGTCAACGTTACTTAGAGAACCACAATTTTCTTCCTATATTTATTCAGCTCTCAAATTGCAGGTGACTCAGGGGAAGCTGAAGCCAATCCTCATTTTATAGTTGAGTTCTGGTTAGTGTCAGTCATTCTCAGTGACACCATCCCTTGCAGGAATTTGTGTTTGGTTTAGGAACATAAGAAGAATCCACCTTAGTGTCTGGATGAGTCTAATGAGTTGATGGGCTGGGTTTATGTAGATAACCTGAAATAGTTTAATAAAATTCAATAAAAAATAATCGTTAAGCAAAGATTCTTCCCTTCTTTTATAGGAATATGAACAGATACCTAACTTTTCTTAGTAACTTCCACTGGCTTCTTGAGATGAGGGCAATCAACACAAGGCCGATGCTCATGTGGAGGGTAGCGGTCAAGAGAACCACACAGGAATGGATTCTAGACTAGAGTGCTCCATACCTGGAAATCATAACACCTCTGCACTTTCTATTACGTCAAATGATGCTGAGACCTTAATTTGAGTTTACTTTTATTTTGAATTCAGTTTCTTGCAGGTGAAAAAAAAAAAAACATTCTGACAATGATAGATTCCAATATTGTTACCATTATCCCAAAGACAGTCATAGGGAGAATGTGGCTATCAAGATAATTCACTTATTTATCTACATGGGTTAAAAAAACAAACAAACAAACAAACAAACAAACAAAACAATATCCACACGCTGCAGAGACCATTCGCAGTACTGGAAGCTCTCAATACATTTGGACTCACTATGCATGTGTTGTTGTCAAAATTGGATAATGTTGCCAAAAATAGAGAAAATATATTTCATTAGAACTTTGGAGTGGAAGGGGAAGAACTAGAGAAGATGAAGTCCCTACTATCCAACTGAGATGTTTTGTAATAAAAATAGCAATGAAAGAAAAAAATTGAAGCAAGACAACTTTTTAGGTGAATTTATTTATCTTTTATTATTATTATTATTATTATTATTATTATTATTTAAATTTATTATTGAGAGAGAGAGAGTGCAAGCGAGGGAGTGGCAGAGAGAGGGGGGACAGGATCTGAAGTGGACTCTGAGCTGACAGCAGGAAGCCTGGTACGGTACTCACACTCACAAACTATGAGATCATGACCTGAGCTAAAGTCGGGCAGTTAACCAACTGAGCCACCCACGTGCCCCTTTCAGGTGAATTTAAAATGCTTATTTTCTCCTGGTTAATTGAAACCTTTGTAATTATATAATGAACTCCCTTAAAGCTGTTAATGCTATTTTGTTTTAACGTCTATTTAACAATGTAATATAGCCACAAAAGTTTCTTTTCAATTACTTTAACTGATACAGTTTTTGCCCAGTTTTTGTATTGAATAATATCCTGTTTGAAAACATCAAGCTTTACTTGTGGTGTTAATAGTTCTTAATGTTTCTTTTTTTTAAAATTTTTAATGATTTTTGAGAGAGAAAAGGAGACAGAGTGTGATCACGGGAGGGGCAGAGAGAGGGAGACACAGAATCCGAAGCAGGCTCCAGGCTCCGGAGCTGTCAGCACAGAGCCCGATGCGGGGCTTGAACTCGTGAAGCTCGAGAAGCTCAACTGACTGAGCCACCCAGGTGCCCCAATAGTTCTTAATGTTTTAATCATATCTTGCTGTAGTTTTTTCTTCTATTTATGTTTGCAAGCTAATATTTAACTGATCTAAATGTGTAAACTCCTGAGGGTTACGTCTTGAGAATGACTTCCTCTAGAAAGAATGAGTATTTACTTCTTTTAGGTGCACTTGAGTACTACGAAGTTGAGTCCTGTTTTTGTCTGTCTCTAATCTTTAGGTTTCCTGTATGTTTATAAACGTGAACCTCAAATTTCTGTGCTGGCAAAGTTATGGATCTTCATTTGGGTGGAAATTTATTTAGTTATTTCCTTCCATTCTTCGTTTCTTCTGTCCTTCCTTCCTTCCTTCCTTCCTTCCTTCCTTCCTTCCTCTCTTTCTTTCTTTTTTATTTATTTATTTTCTAATTGTATCCAGCTCCAGTAGGAGTCAAGATAGTAAGTATAGCCCCCTTCTGGTCACCCTTTATTGCAATTTCATTTTACATTTCCTACCCCCCCCTTAAACTCAGGGAGTTGGGTGTGGGGGGAAACCTGTCTTTATAGTTATTTTAGTGCCAGCACTCTCACTTGAGTGGCCACTAGTCTTCATACTTTTATGTCTACATGGCCATTAAGCCAGTGTCTTTAATGCAGTCCAAGGATCGTTTCTTGTTTTGTCCTCTGGATACCTTCATTCTGTATCAGTCAGTTAAAAAAAAAAAATCCACAACTTTAATGCTAAATTTAGTTAAATTATCATGCATCTCCTTAGTTCACAGTGGATCTCATAATTCGGGTAGACAGTGAAGAAATGGCATGGTGTCTTTAACACTCTTTCTCTTTTTTTCCCACTCATTCTGTGTGTGCTACATCTGTTTTCCTTCTCCAGTGTTGAAGCTCACATGGAGGGACTGGGGAAAGGGTAGAGATATTTTATGTACTTATTTTGTAAGTACCAAGTCTTTGAAAGTTTTCTTTGATTCTGCAGTTAAGTATAAGGCGAAGGACTGAGAAGATGCATTAAGCCAGAATAAAATGCACACTTCACAGCTATCACATATATTATAGTACTCAAAGAAGAAAACATGTGCAAAACATCCTTATAGTATTGTCGGTAAAAATCAATGTATTGACTGCAATAACCTGAAGAAAAAACAAGCAAGTACTAAAGTGAAGATAAAGTTTCATATCTTTGAATGTTTCTAGGAAGTTAAAAACCCTGGGAAGTCAATAAACTTTTCACTCTCATTTCCTTTCCTATTAAAAAGAAAATTTAGATTGGATGATCAGTAATACCCTATCAATATACTAGTATAATTTTGTTGCCATAAATTACCTTTATTCTTACAGTGCAAATATTTCCTTCATATTTTATAATACCATGAAAAATGAGATCTGAAACTTTTTAATAACCAACTTAATTTGAATCGCTACCAGACATAACCATGTAATAAATATACACTAAATGATATTTTGAGACTATTTCCCTTTTCCTCCATAATGTAGGTAATTGAAAATACTATATGCCTAGCCAACACAAGAAAAATAAATGTTTTCATATATTAAATTGTTTCCCTTGTCTCGATTCTAAAGTGCAATGATAATAAAACAAATATTCGGGGTCATCCAAATTAACCTGACAGGGCAAATTGCCCCCCGCCAACTCTCACAAATAATTTTAAAGCCTTACTATTATTTTGAAATTAGCAAGATTGATTCTTCTTTTAATGTCGAAATGCTCATTAAATGCTGCATGGATTTAAGCATTTACTAAAATTAAAGGAAAGAATAGGGGTAAAATTATGTGACTAAAAAATAATTTTCAGTGTCTTAACTATCTGAAACCAGGTGTGAACTCTTGATAAGTTCATATGAAGCATTGTTAATGCTAATATAAATATCAGTTTTAAAGATATAGCAAATTGAATGCCAATGGCCTTGTTCTATCTACCTTTCATTTGGAAAAATAAAAAATCCAAAACCTGAAATTGAGAGTGATTAAGAGAAAAAAATAATGAGTCCAATTGGGCTTATACATGTATTTCGAATTCTTCTTTATTTCCCATGTAGATGTTTGTGTTAATCTTAGATTTGTGATTAACTTAAGAATTATAAAAAATATTAGTAAAATTCTCCCTCAGTAAACACTGTCATGTATATTTGAGTGTGTAGTCTCAGATATTCTTTGTCTACTATATGTATCTTATTTTCCCTAAGAGTTTCAAAATATCTCAAACTCAATAATATTTTGAATTAGGTTATGGGCATGCATTAAAAGTTTGTAGTCAACGTTTTATTGGGATTTTAATAAGATATAAAGAAAGAAAGAGTGCATTTGGCTCGAAACAGTATATTTGGCTCCCTATCTGAAATAGTTTTTGGTAATAATAAATAAAATATAGACACTAGCATTTGGTATTATTTATTATCAATGATATCAAATTAGTATTTTAAGATTTGCCAAAAAATTAAAGTGCTAGAGATTTACACATATACAATGTTTCTAAATATTTGTGCACAAAACATAAGTAAAATAAAGAATCTAACTGAGCTCTGTAATGAGGGATAACATCAAAGTCAGGCATAAGGTCATGAACTCTGCATAAAAATTAGTTTTTGAAAAGAAAACCAAGAAATTAATTTTGATCCCCATACTAATTTGGTAATAGCCTTACCAAATTGAGAATTGTAACAGCCTCTCTTCAGGCCCATTGACTTGCTCCTTCTGATTCTTGGCCATGTTTGGGGCAAGAGATACTGTGAGTCTATAACTCATACACTCTGCTAAACAAATCAACCACAGAACCATTCAATCTGTTCTTTTGCCACCTACCTGATATTTCCTTTGTATTTATTTCCTATGGTTGATGTAACTAATTACACAAATTTAGCCATTTAGAACAAAAAAAACTTGTCTTATGATTCTGGATATCAAAAATCCACAATTAATCTCACTGGGCTTAAGGCATGGTATCAGCAAAGTGGCACTCTTTTCTGGCGAATCTAGGGGAGGACCATTTTTTTATCTTTTCCAGTTCCTGTGGACTGCCAGCATTCATTGGTTCCTGGACTTTTACTATCTTCAAATCAGCAAAGGTCTGTTGAAGCTTTCTGACATTACATCACTCTTATTTTCTGCATCTATTTCATTTATAAGAACACTTATGATTACACGGATCCCACCAGCGTAATCCAAGATAATCATCCCATCTCAAGATCTTTAACTTAATCACAGCTATAAAGTGTATTTTGATAAGTAGATAAATTCACAGATCCCAGGGCTTAGGAGAACATCTTGGGGCAGCGTTATTCTGCCTGTCAGATCTCTGTAACTGGAGCCACCATTTTGTTTTCAGTAAGTCTCAAGTTCATAAAGGAAAAATCATCCCAACCTTGGTGATTCTTCCTCATTGAATCTGTGCATGATGTGGTATCTGAAATTCCACCCCCCTCCTTTCACTACGAAATACTCCAATCTATAAATATTTCTAGACAGTTAGGGTTTAGGAAACAAATACCAAGACTTACAGATTACTTTTGGCTTCTATCTCACAGCTTTCATTTGAAAATGAGCAAAGAAAAAAGAAATTCAGGGAAAAGAAAAAAGAAAAACAAACAAATACATAAGTTAATATCACAAAATACCATAGAATCACATATGTTAATTTTTAGGAACCCTAAAAATCCTTGTCCTAGGAAATAAATAAATTTATGTAACATCAATACATTAAAATAATAAAATCCATAATAATCATATTTTAATATCAATTATATTAAAGAGATATTTTCATTAGATAAGCAGAGTTGAAAGTAGAACACTTCACATCATGCAGGTAATGAATATGAATAATCAAGTCCCTTAAATAAATCTACTTTATTGCACAAATTATTCACCTCAATTATGAATTTAGCCTGTTGTCTTTAGATGATCATTCAATTCTCATGTGTGCAATTTTCCTCAGAACATGTGATGGATATGTTAGGGACAGAATTTTCCAAACTTTGGTGTATGGAAATCTGGCCCCAGTACTATTTCTTTTTTGGCACATCATACAGTATCATGTCTTTTTTTTCTTTCTTTTCTTTTTTTTGGATAAATGGTTTTATCTACCTGAAATCAATTTTTATTCTTCTATGAGAACTCATTTCTACAAACTTGCCCAGTGTTAGCACAAGCTGCATCTTTTCCAAAGGTATTTTTGTTGAATAATTTAATATTTGTTGAAAGAATGTATGTAAGTTGCCAAAAATAAGAAATATCTACACAATTATACCAGAATAGTACATTTTAAAAGTATACGCCAAATAGTCTGTATTTCTTTTTTTGTCTTCATAAAAAAAATTAAGCCAGTGATACTTTTGATTCTTCTCTGACAGCAACACATACATATGTTCAATTATATTGCCAAACATGTATTACTAATACATTTTTTCAAATTTATATCCAAGTTAGTTAGCATATAGTGCAGCAATGATTTCAGGAGTAGATTCCTTAATGCTCCTTACCTATTTATCCCATCCCCTCTCCCACAACCTCTCCAGCAACCGTCTGTTTGTTCTCTATATTTGAGAGTCTCTTATGTTTTGTCCCCTCCATGTTTTTATATTATTTTTGCTTCTCTTCCCTTATGATCATCTGTTTTGTATCTTAAATTCCTTATATGCGTGAAGTTATATGATATTTGTCTTTCTCCGACTGACTAATTTCACTTAGCATAATACCCTCTAGTTTCATTCATGTAGTTGCAAATGGCAAGATTTCATTCTTTTTGATTGCCGAGTAATACTCCATTGTAATACTCCATATACCACTTCTTTATCCATTCATTTGTTGATAGATATTTGGGCTCTTTCTATACTTTGGCTATTGTCAATAGCACTGCAATAAACATTGGGGTACATGTGTCCCTTTGAAACAGCACCCCTGTATCCCTTATAAATACCTAGTAGTGCAATTGCTGAATCATAGAGTAGTTCTATTTTTAAGTTTCTGAGGAACGTCTATACTCTTTTCCAGAATGGCTGCACCAGTTTGCATTCCCACCAGAAGTGCAAAACAGATCCTCTGACTGTTGTGATTTTGAATTCTGCTTCAAACATCTTGTTGGTATCTGTGTTGATTAAGTCCCTGGCTGTCATTTCTTCCTGTTCTTTCTTTTGGAGTGAATTCCTTTGTTTCATAATTTTGAAGGAAGAAAAGAAATCAATAAAGTAAAAAAAAATAAAATTAACATAAAAAAACTAAAAACCACACAAAAAAAATAAATTAAAGGGTGCTAGATCCTAGGTGTGTTTTGGTCTGGATGTTTAAAGGAGTTTGATAGATTAGAGAAAAAAATGGAAAGATAAGAAAAGAAAAAAAAGGAAAAAAGAAAATAATAAGAAGAAAACATTTGAAATTTTGAAAAAATGAATACAGTAAAATAGAATAAAATTAAATGATGAAGGTAATATATAATTTAAAAAATAGAGTAGAAAAATTAAAGAAAATACTTTTAATAAAAATGAAAAATAACTTTTTTTCTTTCTGTATTCAAGAATAAGAAAAGAAAAGAAAATTGAATAGATGGGGCAGCGAACAGACTGGAATATGATTGAAATCACATTGGTTTCCCTAAAAGTCAAACCGAAGCACTTTATAGTCCACAAACTGAACAGGCAGAGAGTCTTGTGGTATTCCTGAAGCGCACTATTGGCCCAGTTGGGCATTGTTTAGTGTAATGGCTCCTTTCTCCACTAGACGACGCTGCTAAGCTTACTGGGGTGGATTGTGTGGCACATGTAGGCATGTATGCGCATGTGTGGGAGGGGTGAAATGGCATCATCCAGCTACCCAGTCTCCAACATCAGAGCTCTGTGCTCTCCCCGACTGGCAATCAACCACTCCAACCTTGTCTCCAGCTTCGATCCACTTCCTGCTTTTACACTGTCAGTGATCAAGCTGTCAGTTTGCCAAGCAGCACCTCCCTCCGGAGTTTTATCTCAGATGCCACTGTCTTTCCCAATCCCTCACTTCTGAGGGACTGCGGCTTTGACCCGTTCTGACCCTCTGGGGAAGGGTCTCAGCAAGCAATGACTGGTGTCCTCCTGCGTCAAGAACATTCGAGAGACCATTCTGATGCCCATAGACTTGGCTGGGTGCCAGCCTGCCCCAGGAAAACGTCACACAATCCTGTAGAAACTTCACTGGATCCTGAACAGCAGTGTCTCAGGGGTTATGGTAAATCACAACGCACATTTGGCACCTGGCTTCTCCCACTAATGTCCTTGTTCCAGCGCCAGAGAATGTGGTTGTTCTCTGGGGTCCAGTGGGACTTTTACCTCTATCACCTCTACCAAATGTTTTCCAGCAGGGAATCACTTCTCCCCGTGTGGCCCGAGGACCCCTCGGACCTCGTTTTCTGCTCCTGGGGATTTCCATTTCACCATCAAAGCACCGCCAGTTATCAAGCTGCAGAGTTTCAGACTCTGAGCCCCTCCTCTTTATAGAGACTTAATAGAATTTAAACCCTCTCATTTCTCCTTTCTCCATTTTTTGTTCAGTCCCTGCATACTCTTTCTTTTCCCTCCAGCTACTTTCTGCGAATGGGGAGTGCTTTCCCATACCTCCTCCTCATCTGTGTCTTCTCTCCACAAGCACAAACGCCTCCTTGCCCTCCGCAGCTTCTCTCTCCCCCAATTCACCTCTCCTTGAAGTGTACCTGCCAAGTTCTGTGGTTCAGGTTGTGCAGACTATTGTGTGAACCCTCAAATCAGTTTTCTAGGTGTGCAGGATGGTTTAGTGTTGATCTGGCTGCATTTCAGGGGCTAGAGACATAAAATAACCTTCCATGCTATTCCGCTATCTCGACCTCTACTCCTATCTTTCTTTCATCCAAACCAATAAAATATTTTGTTTTCAATACTGGGGTCACATTACTTGATTAGTGTTATGGGACTTTTTAAATATTTAGAAACTAACCCTACTACTTGGTAGGTAACCTTAAAAGATGTCTCTGAAAATATGTCTCTTTCTATTGTAAGGAGAGTGGAAGGCACACAGAAGTCACCAATAAACAGTTCATTCCATTAGAGAATACATAGTAATTGAAGGGTTGGCTAAAACTATGTAAATGGAGCCAGATGAAAAAATGTTCCATTTGTTAATAATAAACTACAATATATCTTGATTTCCACAGGTAACACTCTTCGTTAAAACACAAAGTCTTTAAAACATCAAAATATCTCTCCATTAATGCTATTTGGTCAAATACACATGTAAAAATATCTGCATTGAAAATGTAACCTGGGCACACTTCATACTAAAATGGTATTTTGTCATTTAAATTCTATTGTAATTCTTATCCTGGGGCATTCATGAAAGCTATTTGAAATAAAGCTATATCTGTGAAGTGAGTAGTTGAAGGCAAAGACTAAACTAATGAAGCATAGCTTTTCTGAGGCCATTTTTCTATCTCTTTGCATATATCCTCTGTATTATGGAAAGCCTTTCCTCACTTTAGGCCATCTGCCCCTTTGTCAAATATACTTGAAATTGTTGGTGAAATTAAAATGATTTAGTATGATAATCCCTCTGAAATGGACTTTAAATGTTAGCTTCACAGAAAAGTGATTTTTAAAGTATAATGTTAAATTTCTAACTGCCATTTAATGTGAAATCTGAAGTAGAATAATTTAAGAGAGCTTTATTTTATCTGTTACACCACCTGTAACTGGACTTTTTTTTTTTTTTTTAATTGCAAACAGCTTAGTGGTGTAGTGGTTGCCTTTGAAGAACAATTGCACCTATATGCTCTCAAGTCTGTATTTTATGACACCACACTGATAACTTCAAATCAGTGGTTTAGAGGGTATTTATAGAACATAAGTCAGCAAGTGATACAAATCTGAGATCTTCCCACCCTGCCCAGCCAATTAGTAACCATTTACCAGCATACCACTGTGATGCTGAAACTAGTGATCTCTGTTTTGCCTAAGTGATATGTCCGTAGACAATCACTAGGGTGAAATGCTTCAAAGTATAGCAGTCTCTTACTTTTTGAAATAATATAATTTAATTGTGTGTGCAGTTAACTTTGTGTTTAAAGATGGCTGAGCTAAAGAAAAGCGCTGATTTTACATTTTTATATTCCATTACTGCACTCAACAACATGAACACATTTTTCTAAAGAGCTTAATTAATGGATAAAAGGGGAGAGCCATTAAATTTAGATGTCTTATTAGTAAGTGCCTAATAAAAGGATCAGCAAGATCCAAGGTTAACATGAGGTCAAATGGAGAATTTTCCACTGGATGTTTATTTAACAAATTTTAATTGAAGACAAATGATTGAAAATACACACTATACTATCCATGGTGGTTGAAGAAATAAGTTACTACATTGAAGAGACAAACACCTAAACCTATGTTTATAGCAGTGCTTTTCAACAATAGCCAAATTACGGAAAGAACCCAAATGTCCATCGACCAATGAATTGATAAAGAAGATGTGGTGTATATATACAATGGAATACTACTTGGCAATGAGAAAGAATGAAATCTTGTCATTTGCAACAGCATGGATGGAACTGGAGGGTATTACGCAAAGTGAAATAAATCAGTCAGAGAAAGACAGATATCATATGTTTTCACTCATATGTGGAACTTGAGAAACTTAACAGAAGACCATGGGGGAAAGGAAGAGGAAAAAATAGTTTCAAACAGAGAGGGAGTCAAGCCGTAAGAAACTCATAAATACAGAGAACAAACTGAGTGTTGATGGGGGGAAATGGATGATGGGCACTGAGGAGGGCACTTGTTGGGATGAGCACTGGGCGTTGTATATAAGTGATGAATCATGGGAATCTATCCCTCAAACCAAGAGCACACTGTATATACATTGTATGTTAGCTAATTTCACGATAAATTACATACATTAAAAAAGAAACATTTAAAGTACTGAGAGAAATAAAACACCAATATAGAATTTTGGACTTTGAAAACCTGTCCTTCAAAAGTGAAGAAGAAATAGACTCTCTTAAACAAAAGAAAATTGAGGAAATTGGCCATTGGCATGCTTTGCAAGAGATGTTAAAACTGGGTGTTATATGTAAGTGATGAATCAGTAAATTCCTGAAACTAATACTACACTATATGTTAACTAACTGGAATTTAAATAAAAATTTGAAACAAAAGAAATTAAAAAGATAAACCAATAGTTATAGAATATTGTGACAACTACTTTCATAAATGCCAAGAGTATTCTTGGAAATCTAAGGATCCATCTGAGGTTTGAAGTCATGGAGCTAACCACTTTTCTTTTGAAGAATTTATTTATTCTTATTAATATATAATTTACATATAAGGTTGTGTAAGTTTAAGGTGTATAATGTGTTGCTTTGGTATGTTTATATACTCCAATATAATTATTGCAATTTTCATATCTTTTTTTAATTTTTTTAATGTTTATTTATTTTTGAGAGACAGAGCATGAGCAGGAGAAGGGCAAAGAGAGAGGCAGACACAGAATCTGAACAGGCTCCAGGCTCTGAGCCATCAGCACAGAGCCCGACGCGGGGCTCGAACTCACAGACCGTGAGATCATAACCTGAGCTGAAGTCGGCCACCCAACCGACTGAGCCACCCAGGCGCCCCAACAATTTTCATATCTTGACTATTGTGGACAATGTTGCCATGAACATGGAAGTGCTGTTTTATTATCCTGTTTTATTTCTTGTGGGCATATACCCAGAAACGAGATTGCTAGGTCACATGATAGTTTTAATTTTAATTTTTTGAGGAACCACCATACTGTTTTTCAGTGGCTGAAAAACACAGTGGCTGAGCAAACGTGCATCCCCATTTACCATCACTGTAAAAAAGTTTCCTTTATCTTCACATCCTCAACAGAATTTATGATCTCTTATTTTCTTGATGGAAGCCATAGTAACAGGTGTGAGGTGACGTCTCATTTTCATTTTGATTTGCATTTCCCTGATGATGAGTGATGTTGAGCATCTTACATACATCTGTTGGCCATTTGGATGCCTACTTTGGAAAAAAAAAAGTCTACTTAATTGTGCCCATTTTTTAATCAGATTTTTTTTTTTACTATTGAATTGTGTGAATTCTTTATATATTTTGGCTATCAGTCTCTTATCAGATATATGATTTGCAAATACTTTCACCCATCATTTATGTTGCCTTTTTGTTTTGTTGAATTGTTTCCTTTGTTTTTTTAATTTGCTATAGCCCCGCTTCTTGATTTTTGCTTTTGCTCCCTTTTCTGTTTTTATGTTTTCCCTCCAGTAACCCCACCAGATTCTCAGGATGAATATCCGTGAAAATTTTCCTTATATTGTTGGCATGGGAAGCTAGAAATATCCACTTAGAAATATACCCAGATAATTCTCTATTAAAAAAAAAAAAAAAAAGAAAGTCTGGTCTTCATGGGAAAACACATTACCAGAGCATTTTCTGACTCAGAGGAAGGGGAGTTATGCAACTTTATAACCATGTAGTCTCTGTATTCATTGAAGGGAGTCAAAGACTAAGATATACTTGTGAGGGTCACAGCTCAGGGATATAGGACCACTAGAAGATGAAAATTTAATCATGTCATTACAATATGATTTCCCTTTCCTGTACCTTGATCTCTATCAATAGGGCCATACTGGAATAAAGATGGATTACAACTGAGAAAAGTGCAAGACACAGACTGTATCTAAAGAGAAGTTCTTAGGGAAGCCCAAAGATAACAAGGGAGACAAAATCAAGGACTGTAGATGAATTGAAGCCTCTGGTATGTACAGCTACAGAAAATATCAAACAGAGCCCAATTTATAGCCAGACATACATAAACCCTTACACTAAAGGTTGACTTATTTCTATGTCCATTATCTAACACACAATGTGTGACTTTCAACATAATATCACTACACATGCTAAAAGTCAAGAAAAAAAAAAACTGGAGACAAAGTAAATCATCAGTTTCTGACTCAAATATGACATCAATTTTGTAATAAATAGGCAAGAAATTTAAACTCATTATGATAAATATGTTAAGAACTCTAATAGAAAAAATAGACAGCAACATGGAATACATATGGGTAGTGGAGGTAGAGTGATTGCAATTTTAAGAAATAATCAAAAGGAAATACTAAAAACCACAAACATAAATCAAGCGTACCTTTGATGAGCTCATCAGTGTCCTGGACAGGACTTCAAGGTATGAATCAGACTTCCCTACTGAAATGCAAAAAGGAAAAAAAAATGAGACAGAAAGAATATCAAAGAACGATGGAAAATGTCATAAAGCATAATGTCTGGAATTGGAATACTTAGATCAATAATCCACATTAAGTGGATTTTTGTTTAGAAAAAAGATAGGGATTGTATTTTACTTTTTTTGGACTCCAGCTGATCCAGAACCAGTTGTTTAAAAGGCTCTTTTTATGGGCTGAATTCTCCACTCTCCATCCTCAAATCAATGTCTTGAGATCCCGTCTCCAGTACCCCAGAATAGGATTGTATTTGGACACAGGGTCTTTAATGAAGTGACTAAGTCAAACTGAGGTTCTTAGTATGGGCTCTAATCCAGTCTGGCAGGTATCTTTATCAGAAGAAAAGAAAAAAAAATTGCAGACATAAAGAGACACCAAAGATGTACCTGCACAAAGAAAAAACATGAAGGACATGGTCAAAAGGTGGCAATGTACAAACTATGGTGGGAGTTCTCTGAAGAAACTAAACCTGCCAGAACCTTGATCTTGAACTTCAGCCTTCAGATCTGTGAGAAAATAAAGTTTTTAACCTCTTTAAGAAATTTTATTTTATTTTTATTTTATTTTTGAGAGAGAGAGAGAAAGACAGAGTGCACGTGGAGGAGGTGCAAAGAGCAGGAGACACAGAATCAGAAGCAGGCTCCAGGCTCTGAGCTGTCAGCACAAAGTCCAATGTGAGGCTTGAACTCATGAACTGTGAGATCATGACCTGAGCTGAAGTCGGACGCTTAACTGACTGAGCCACCTAGGCGCCCCAAGAAAATATATTTCTGTTGCTTAAGACACCCAGTCTATGAATTTTCTTATGATAGTCATAACAAACTAGCATGGCTACTTTTTTTTTCCTACTGCTCTATAATGCAACCACTTTCACATATCAGTATTTTGTACCAATACTTTGTTTCAACTATTTTGCTTCAATGATCAAAACCACATCTTTAAAATAGTTTTAGCATCTGATAACTATAGAATAAGGTTTTCTACTTTGTTCTTCAAAATTAATTTTCCTTTTCTTAACCATTCTGATCATTCTCAATTTTATACAAATTTTAAATTGAGAGTGTCAGAATATAAACATTTTGCTAGATTTATTTTTGCAGTTTTAATCGGTATTGCATTGAGTCTTTGAGGCAATTTGAGAACTTATGTCTTTTCAATGTTAAGACTTTTTCCATTTCTATAGGCTTTAGGTTTTCTCTCAGTACAATATTTGTTTTCCATGTCTAACATAACTTTCTTTAAACTTATTCATATATATTTAATATGTTTAATTTCGTATAATTATATGTATTTTCATTTACCTGTTTACTTCTTAGTTGCAAAAATAAAATTGATCAATGTTTTTATTTTTATATTAAACAGCAAACGTCTAAACTGGATTATAAATTTTAATAATTATAATAAGTTATTTCCAATTTTGAAGAATATAATCTTATTACTTAGAAATTAGTTTTATTTCTTTTTATCCAGTTTATATAATCATTCTCCTTCCTTTGTATTATGTTATTGCATTATAACAACTTTTATACAGTGGTGATTAATAAAAATTAATAGCAAGCATTTTTTAGATTTCTGTAGAGGAAATTTATCTGTATGGTACTTAATATAGGTAATAAGGGCTATTATTATCTTATTATAAAAGCAAATGTCACCCTGCTCTTATATTTCCATTAGTTTCTTTACTAACAAATTTTGAATTGATGGTTTTATTGTAATTTTTGTTTCAAAATTTCCATCTGAATTTTTTTATGATTTTCAGGGTTTTTTTGTTGGTTTTTTTTTTTTTGCAAATTTTTAATCTCTACTTTTATTTTTTTGATCATATTAGGGATATTTATTTTAATTTTTTTTGAAAACACTATTTGCAACATTGTGACATTTCTATTTCTATCATTTCTTTTAGTGGTCTATTGCATTGTCCCATCTCCTTGTGGCCAGGCGATAATGATGACAATGATGATGATGATAGATGATGTACCAAAAAGTATATATAAAACAGTGATAATGTTGTGAGATCTAACATGATGTTAACTTGTATTAGAGTTAACGGAGGCACTATCAGTCCTGGTTCATAGATATTGTGATGGGTTCAGCTGAATTTGTCTGTGGGAAAACCAGGCTGTTTCCAAGTCTCCTGTTTCCCTTGGGCCCTAATACAAAACCATGAGAGATTACTTAAACTCTGATTTACCTGATAGCCTTGCTTAGTTAAATAATTTCTTAGATTTTCTTTCTGTTTCACCTCTTCTTGAATTAGTAGATTCCTCGTTGAAAACGCACTGCAAATGTTTGCCTATTAGCCCTGAATTTTACTTGTTTTGGGGATCACGTCTTGATAATTCTTAACTCTATAGTTACACGAAACTAGCTCATGAATTTTTTCCAGTATCTTTTACTGCTATTCTGGATTTCACAAAAGAGTTGATTTGCTTTACTGCAACAAAACATAGTGCAATTTAGTATAGCTGAAACTTTTCTTACCTTTTATCTTTTGTGTTAATATTGAAATAAAAGTTCTCACTAAATGCAAACATCTCTTTGCTTTCTAACTATAGTCTCTCTTTATTGAACATTAGCATCCATCGCTAATGCATCTCGGGACCCACAAATCAAATTCCAACCCTGCCCTGATACTACTATCCCTAACACTCGAGATCATATAACAGCATATAAGCAAACTATCAAAATGAACCTCAAGTGACAACTTCTGAATCTGGGATTGAATTTTATTTTCATTCAATATTCATTCTTGGTATACAATTTCCATTTACTATGTTTTAACTAATCTTCAGGCCAAAAATTTAAGTCTTTGACTTCTCTTTTTTTCACCCTGTATCCAACCCATTGGCACATTTTATCCCCTTTAACTTCAAAATATACTCCAAATCCTACATATTCTCATTTTGTACAATATTTAAGCCTCTTTTGAATGTCTTCTCAGCCTCTCCTAAAAGCACTTTCTTAAAGATCTCCAGTCTTTATTCTTACCCCTCTAGATTATATTACCTGCAGAACAGTTTAAGTTCTGCATATGAATCAAATTACCATTATTCTGCTATCAAAATATTTGCCTTTATATTTTACTTAGAAAAAAATGCAAAGTCTTATTTCAGCCTAGAGTACTTTATGATTGCTCTCCTGGATGTCTTTTGGGGCTCACTTCATATTAACTTCATCCTTGCTCATTCCACTGCTGACCGACTAGATATTCGCTAGAATGGAGTGTTTTGTTATAAAAGATGTGGTCCTCTTCCGTTTTCACTTAAGTACTGCTCAAATCCAAATTACTCAACGAGTCGAACTACTTGAATGCCGTATTTAGAATGCTGAAAAATGATATTTATTGATTAATAAATTAATATTTAATGACATTTCTTTAGTACAATCATGATTCTAGCTTTTTTCCCTAAATATGAAGTCATATTAGTGAAAATATCATTGCATATTCTTTTTAAAATAAGTAACTATTGGATGATTTTGAAAAGATTAATATGCGTTTAGATTTGTGAAACTAAGGCAAACTAAGAACTCACAATTGTAAGATTATTTTACTATATACTCTAAGAAAAGGTGGAAAAGGGTTTTTCCTCAGGTATTGGCTAACCAAACAGAAAATTCTTTCGACAGCTCTGGGCTAGACAGAATCTTATAAGGGACTTGAGTTGTCCCAGGGACTTAGCCTTAGGCTACTAGATGCCAACTTAGGGTTGACCAAGTCTCTTGATGCAGGAGCTTAGATAAATTCCTTTTATCTAAATTGTGTGCTGAGGGTTCTTTACATTTCTCAATCCAAGTTTAAATGTCCATATTTACTCTAAGGAAAAAAAAAACTGTGGATGAACTGGAAAAATGACATTATTTGGGGCTCATTAAATACTGGGAATTTGAGAAATGTCTCTCCTAGTCTTACTAATGTGGGATTAAATAGAGAAATAAAATGGAACAATAAATAAAAAATATTACTTACTGTTCCAAAATTAGGAAACATATTGAATACAATGAAGTTTTGTAAAATCATTTTTTTCAATATAAGTGTGAAGTAATATAGTAAAATAAAAGCACATTTTATTTTCAGCTTCTTTATTCTTGTTTCATTATTGGCAAGATTCATTAGTTTGAATTCTTAAAATCTACTCATATTGGACACCATTCAGGCATCATGACATTACTTCTATTTCATCTGCACTAAAATTATATTTATTAAAATTAATGTTAAATGATGTAATGTGTTTAACAAAAAGCCAGGCATAGACTTAATACTCAGTAAATGTTAGTTGTTTGGGTCCCTGCTATTATTATTTGACTGAGTCATTTTCAGTTCTCTTTAGTGACTATTCTTTATTGGCTTACCTTTTTTTCTCATATTGTCTTTTTACTTACAATCCCTTATGAATAAATTTACCTTCCTGGCTTTAATTGCCTATGCTATTTCTCTGTTGAACATCCCCCACCAAATCCCTGTTCTCTTACAGTCCCATTAATCCAAACACTCCATAGTAATACTTAATTTATATTAAGTGTCACTTAATAGCAGCTCTTAATATAAAAAGTGAGAAGTACAAACTTCCAGTTTTAAAATAGGTAAGGCATGGAGATGGAAAAATATTAGTATTCTTGATTTAACTCAACATTCCATTTCAGAAATATTATCGACCTTCTACAATCCTAATTTCCTTCTCCCCTCTTCTCCTGTTATTTTGTCCAGAAATGACAAACCACCAAACTTTTTGACTCCATACTCTTACATTAGCTATAGTACCTTTTTGCAAAAAACAAAACAAAAAATATATATATATACATACCTATATTTATATATATATGTATACACACACACACACACACACACACACACACACACATATATATATATATACACACATATAAAATACATCTTTACTTGTTTCACCAAGTGCATTCCTGCATTTTTTCTTAGATCTACTATGCTCCCACTGCGGTGAGAGCTCCATTCTAATACACCATAACATTTATATTTTACATAATTACTGAACATCCATAGACTCATGTCACAGTTATTAACTCCCTTGTATCAGGAGTTTGAGTGGCAAGATCCAGTTTACCCTTTAAAAATATTTCTTTTTTTCACTTTTTTTTAAACGTTTATTTATTTTTGAGAGACATAGAGACAGAGCGTGAGCAGGGGAGGGACAGAGAGAGAGGGAGGAACAGAATCCAAATCAGGCTCCAGGCTCCGAGCCATCAGCACAGAGCCCGACGCGGGGCTTGAACTCACAGACTGCGAGATTATGACCTGAGCTGAAGTCGGACGCTCAACTGACTGAGCCACCCAGGTGCCCCTAAAAAATATTTCTTAAGAAGGAGCTAGAAAAAGAACGACAAACAACACCCAAAACCAATAGAACAAATCAACAAAATCAGGAACTGTTTTTTTTTGAAAACAATGATAAAATTCATAAACCTCTAGTCAGACGTGTCAAGAAAAAAAAAGAAAGGACTTAAATAAATAAAATCACAGATGAAGAGGAGAAATAACAATCAATACACAAATACAATTATAAGAGGATAATATAAAAAAAACTCTATGTCAACAAATTGGACTACTTAGAAGAAATGAATAAATTCCAAGAAATACATAACCTATTAAAACTTAAACAGTAAGAAATAGAGAATTTTAACAGACTGATTACCAACAGAGAAATTGAATCACTAATCAAAAAATTCCCAAAAAACAAAAGGCCAAGACCAGATGGCTTCACAGGTAAATTCTACCAAATATTTAAACAAGAGTTACTACAATTCTTCTCAAACTTTTCCAAGAAAATAGTAATGGAAGAAAGCTTCCAAATTAATTCTATGAGGACAGCATTACCCTGATATCAAAACCAGATAAATTCATCACACACACACACACACACAACAACTACAGGCCAGTATCTCTGATGAACATAGATGCAACTGAATCCAACAACACATTAAAACAAATTATTGACCATAACTTAGTGAGATTTATTCCTGGATTGCAAGGGCAGTTCAATAGTTGCAAATCAATCAATGTGACACACTACATTAATAATAAGAAGAATAAAACTCATGTGATCATTTCAATAGATGCAGATAAAGTATTTGATAAGACATCATACATGATAGAAACCTTGAACAAGCAGGTTTTGCAGGAAAATACCTCAACGTAATAAAGGCCATATATGACGAACCCACTGCTAACATCATTCTTAATGGGGAAAAGCTGAGAGCTTTCCCCTGAAGTCAACAATAAGACAAGGATAGGGGTGCCTGGGTGACTCAATCGGTTAAGCGGCCGACTTTAGTTCAGGTCATGGTCTCACTGTCTGTGAGTTCGAGCCCCACGTTGAGCTCTGTGCTGATGGCTCGGAGTCTGAGCCTGTTTCAGATTCTGTGTCTCCTTCTCTCTCTGCTCCTCCCCTGCTCATGCTCTGTCTCTGTGTCTCTCGAAAATAAATAAATTTCAAAAAAAAATTTAAAAATAAAAAGACAAGGATATTCACTCACAGTTTTATTGAAAATGGAGGAAATCCTAGCCCCAGTTATCAGACAACAAAAAGAAGTAAAAGTTATCCACATCGAGAAGAAAAAGGTAAAACTTCCACTATTTACAAATGACATGATATTCTATATAGAAAACCCAAAAATTCCACCATAAAATGATAGAACTGATAAACCAATTCAGTAACGTCACAGATACAAAATCAACATCCAGAAATATGTTGGATTTTATACACTGATAATGAAGCAATAAAAAGAAATTTTGAAAGCAGTCCCATTTACAACTGCACCAAAAATTATAAGGTACATATGAATAAACCTAACCAAAGAGGTTAAAGACCTGTACTCTGAAAACTATAAAACATTGATAAAAGAATTTTAAGAAGACACAAAGATATGGAGAGATATTCCATGCTCATGGATTTGAAGAACAAATACTATTAAAATGTTTATCCTATCCAAAGCAATCTATACTTTTAATGAAATCCTTATCAAAATATCAAGAGCATTTTAATAGAACTAGAACGAACAATCGTAATTTTTTTGTGAAACCACAAAAGACTCCAAATAATCAAAGCAATCTTGAAAAAGAGAAGCAAAGCTGGAGGAACCACATTTTCAGACTTCAGTTTACATTACAAAGTACTAGTGTTCAAACAGTATGGTACTCACACAGAAATAGACACATAGATCAATGGAACTGAATAGAAAACCGGAAATAAACTCACAACTATATAGTCAACTAATCTTCGCCAAAGCAGGAAAAATATTGAATGGGAAAATGATGGTGTCTTCAATAAATGGTGCTGGGAAAACTAGCTGGCAACGTGCAAATGAATACTACTGTGCTACTTTCTTACACCATACACAAAAGTAAATTCAAAATAGGATGAAAGGCTTAAATGTGAGGCAGGAAATCATATATATCCTAGAAGAGAGCACAGGAGCTAGTTTCCCTGACATTGGCTGTAGCAACGTTTTTCTAGATCTATCCTGTGAGGCAAGGAAACAAAAGCAAAAATAAACTATTGGGACCACATCAGAATAAAAATACTTCTGCTCAGTGAGGGAAATATTCAACAAAAACAAGAAGGCAGCCTTTAGAACAGTAGAAGATATTTGCCAATGACATATTTGAGAAAGGGTTAGTATCCAAAATACGTATAAGAACATATAAAACTCCATACCCAAAAACCAGAAAATTCAATTATAAATGGGCAGAAAGCATGAACAGACATTTCTCCAGAAAAGACATCCAGATGGTCAATAGAAGTATGAAAAGATGCTCAACATCACTTATCATCAGAGAAATGCAAATCAAAACCATAATGAGATACCACCTCACACCTCTCAGAGTGGCTAAAATATAGAAACCACGTAAGAAACACAGGTGTTGTTGAAAACGTGGAGAGAAAGTAAGCCTTGTGCACTGTGGGTAAGAATGCTAACTGGTGCAGCTGCTCTGGAAAAAAAGTATGGACGTTCTTCAAAAAGTTAAAAATAAAATTACCCTATAATCCTTCATTTGCACTACCGAGTATTTACCAAAGAATACAAAAATACTAATGTAATCATTCCTATATTTATAGCACCATTGTTTACAACAACTATGAAAGCAGCTGAAGTGTCCATTGATTGATGAGTGGATAAAGGAGAGGTGATATATACACCCACAATGGGATATCACTCAGCTATAAAAAAGAATGAAATCTTGCCATTTGCTAGGACATGGATGGAGCTAGAGAGCATAATGCTAAGTGAAATAAGTCAGAGAAAGACATATATATGATTTTGCTTGAATGTGACATGAGCAGAGGTTAAGAGAGAGAGAGAGAGAGAGAGAGGGAGAGAGAGACAGAGATCAAGAAATAGAATCTTACTTATGGAGAAAAAAATTGTTACCAGAGGGGAGATGGATGGAGCGATGGGTGAAGTAGGTGATGGTTGATTAAGGAGTGTGCTTGTTGGGATGGGCAGTGGGTGATGTATGGAATCATTGAATCATTGTATTGTACACCACGTGAAACTAGTATAACACTGTATGTTAACAAATGAGAATTAAAATAAAAGCTTAAGGAAAATAGAAGTTAGTGACAAATATGGAACTGATCATAATCACTTATACTTCTTAGACAATATTGAAGACGAAAAATATATACATACATACCTTATGACATTATATCTAGTCTGTATGCATTTGTATCATTGTGGTATGGCATTAGATATTAAAGATGGACACATGACTATGTCTTTATAGAGGCTACTAAACTTCATTACGCATGCTGCATGCAATTCCAAACTTAGTTTCCTGTTCTTCCTTGCCAATAAAAACTCCTTTTCTTTTTCAAGGTGGCTACAAGCCCAGATTATCAGCTATATTTCTCGAACATTCTGCAATAGTAGTTATTCAGTGACAAAATTACAACATTCTGGCCAACTAGACAAAAACATACATTTTAGAGCTGCTTGGGAGATTTTTTTTTAATCACTTCCAGTTTTCTTCTTCTTTTTGGCCAACATTAAAAAAAAAAAAGGATTAGAGAGCTATTGAAATATCGATGTGTTCTGAAAGAGAGAGTGGGACTGGGACATTTAGGATATCGTGGAACCAAGGCACCAGTCTTGGGTAACCTACTTTCAAACATGGTGAGTGAAAACAAAATCTGTTTTTGATTAAACTCTTCTAGTCCTGTGCTTGTTACAAATGTAGTTGAATGAAGTCTCTAAAAGGTTAGAACACCATGTAAGCTGAGTTATTCACTGTAGGAAATTTTCAAAATAACTTGGAGACAGACTCAAGGTAAGGACTGCAATCTAGATTTTATTAGAAACTTAAAAATATATAATATAATTAATGGAAAACAGACTTTTTTGTATTTCATCATATATGTATAATGCAAGAAAACATATTCAATTCAAATATATTTCTTAAGAGAAGGAATTTTACCAAAACAAATTAGAAACATTTTATGCTCATGAAGTAGTTTTGATTCCCTAATAAATAGAAAGCTATCTATGCCTGACTGGGCACAAGAGTTCTTCCGAATGTTTCCTTAGCTTGCCCTAGATTCAGATATTTTCAGTGTATAAAACATACTTTTTGCCAATTTAGAAAACAAATATGTAGTAGTTAGCAATAATCAAAATAGTTTGTAATGAAATTAGGTAGATTTTTGTCTAAGAGTTATGTTTCAAATTCCTACCTTTGAAAATTTGATACATTTCTAGCCACACTTACCAACATTTAGAATTTTATTTCTACTTTCTGACTTCATTATGTTCAAATGACTGATACCTTTCTCAGGATCCATTCTTCTCCACATCAGTTTAGTACAATAATCCTGAGACTTTTTTAATAATCCAACTACTTTAGTGTAACAAAATGTATTCTTGCATTCATACATTAGATTAATCCATACTCAGATAAATTTCTTACATACTTTATGTTTTACTGTACTTTTTTCTTGCTTAGATACTTCCTTAAGGCAGAGCTCCTATACCATTCTTTGTCTTCCATCCTCTAAATAAAAATACAGGTTTTTTTTAACTTACAAAAGCAAGGTGTAGAATCTAGAGAACAAGAAAAAGATATACAAAGCAAAAATAGATGCTGAGCTAAGAAGTCATTTTCCTGGTAAAAGGGTACAGAGCAAACTCTATTGCTTAACCCTGAGGTTCAAACAAAATTTTTAGAGTTTTATAACCGCAATAACAAATTACTACGAATTTAGCAGCTGGACGCAACACCCATTTATTATCTCACAGTTTTGTAGGTCAGAGTCCAGATATAGCATCACGCAACTATATTCTTTCCTGTTTCATAAAGTTGAAATCGAGGTGTGAGCAAGGAAGCATTCCTTTTGTGAGGCCCTGGATACACTTCCAAGTTCATTCAGGTTGCTGGCGGAATTCAGTACATCTTTGTGGTTGAAGAACTGCGGACCCCATTTCTATGCCTGCTGTCAGCAAGAGTGCAGTCTGCGTGCCTAGGGACTGCTATATTCTACCCGGCACTTTCCATGTAGCCTCTGTTCCGGATCTGCAAATGAGGTCTCTCTCTACTTCCAATCCCTCCTCCTCCTTTTGCTGTACCTCTGGCTTCCAACCAGATGAAATGCCCTGCTTTTCAAGGGTCATCTGATTAGATTGGGATCACTCTGATAATCCAGGTAATCTCCTTATTTTAAGGTCCATAACCTTAATTACATCTGCAAAATCCTTGTAGAGGATAATGTAACATATTTACAGGTTTCAAGGGTTAGAACTGGTCATTTGTTGAAGCAGGGCGGGAGGCAGCATTCTGCCTACCACACCCTCCAACCAAATTCTTGAGAGAAAAAAAAAAACACTCAGAAAACACAATTAATGAATTCTACTTTTCGAATTTAAAGTGTTTTTATTTACACACACATGCACTATGTGACATGCACTATGTGACACACACACATTATCTATGACTCAATGTATCATTTCCCATAATGATGGCAAATTCATATCATTTTCTGTTGTTTTCCTCTGGGATTCAATGTCAAAGAAGATGGGTACACATGTGTGCTTTTGTTTGATTTTAGCCACAAGAGAATTAAAATAAGAAAGCAAGCATAACTTAGCTATCCGATGACCATGGTTGCTTTCTCTTTGCTACACTATCTTAAAAGTTGCCACTTTCACTTAGCACAATTAAGCCAAGTACCATGAGAAACACATTTGTAATTTAACAAATTTGATTTATCACTCCTCCTGGCAAGGGGGAATACACACTATGGTGAACCATGGGGCATCTCTGTAAGAAGGTGCTAGAAAGAAACTATGATAGGATTTGGGGCTTTGGTTAGGTAAATTCTGTGAGGGTATAAGGAAATAAGTGTTTCTCTAGCTCGGATGCTGTCAGAAAACAGCAGCTATTCTGTGATTGTTGATCTCAATAAAATTTATCCAGGGTAAGTGGAGAGTAGCAAAAGGATTAAACTACAATTATTTTTAATATATTTATTTATTTTTCTCAAAAAGTGAAAGAGGTCCTTTGTATTTGGGGGGATTTCACAATTATCTTTTTTTTTTTTTTCTTTGTCTTTAGACAAAATTATAAAGTGGTCTCTATTTGTCCCATGTTTATCACGGTCTTAGAGTAAACTCATCTGAGGATGGTGCTTTCTGAAATTGTTTATATCTAACAGGAAAATAACGGCCTTGATGCCAATGTCAGGCCGTCTTCAGAATGTCAGGAGCTGCTCTCCCCCACCCTTCCCTTTAAAATTCTAATGTGGTGAATGTCTCTTCTTTGCGTTCAGAGTAATTTCACAAGATATGACAGTGATCCAATTAGTTTTGTAAAATATCCAAGCTGAATGACTGCCTGGACCTATAATCTGTTCACATAGTATCTGAATGGACATTCAAATTTCATTTGGAAATTCTTTTAAGATACGGCCAGTGTTGGCCAATCAACCAATATGTGATGAAGAAAACACTTTGCATGAATAATTTCTATCACTCAGTTAAGGATGTATTATCCAAAGTCTCAATGGCAAATCAACTGATTAATCTATGTAATATACTCACTGTCAACAAAAATTACTACACCATTCTTCAAGAATATATTGATATGGGCCTCTTCTAAATACTTACCTTAAAATATTAATAGATATAGGATTAAGAGTAGCATTAGGAATAACAGAACATAGTAGCTTAAAGAACTTGAAGATTTTTTTCTTACTTTTGTAAGGGATATTCTATTTTAAACATATGAAAATTGAATGTCAACGCCAGGATCTTATTTAAATGGCAATTGACTGGTATATTATCTTTTGTTATCAAAAAGCATTCCTTATCAAAATTATTTTAATTATGCAAAGCAAAGTTTAATGAGACTCAATGAGTGTCTATTTAATGTTTGAGAGGCTGTTAAAGCAAATACCAGAATTTTAAAATTATCTGAGGCCTGACCTCAAAAAGTCTATAATTCTTCAGTGAAAAGCAAATGTTCATATGAAGTAATCAAATGCAAAATATATCTAAACATACTTAGGGGATAATATGTTCTTTTGTGTGGCACATTGGCTACAGAATTGCTTTTAGTATAATAACAGGGGCAAAAGAATTAGGGCAGAAATCACTTACAATTGCTTGTATTTTCTTCTCTTGGTTGAGTACTCAATGACTAAAGGTAACTATTGGGGAGGATGAAAGGAAAATTTTATTCTTGTGTCTCATTTTCAATGACTTTCACTACATCTGGGCCTGTAAATAAGGAAGTAAATCTAAAGTATCTGGAAGTAAAACGTGTAATGTTTAAATATTAATTCTACAATTAAGATAAATTACAGGGATCTTTTTGTCTTTGATTAACACTCTCTGGTTTGTCAAAAGCATAAACCAAAAAGGAAATGGGGTATATAATCTATTTATAAGGGTATTTCATTGACTGTAAGCCAAAAGTTAGAACGAAGGTGATAAATTCCTTGCT
Source organism: Paguma larvata (assembly GCA_030068075.1). Lineage (NCBI taxonomy): Eukaryota > Metazoa > Chordata > Mammalia > Carnivora > Viverridae > Paguma > Paguma larvata. The sequence goes on from CM057823.1 coordinate 87,403,759, forward strand.
AGTGTAAGTATGTCAAGGAGAAAAACAGACATCTAACCATGAGGATGGCCCTAGGAATGCTGTCATAATCTTCCTGACAACATCTTCCTTTCCGTCTATCTCAAAGATGGCTACTACGATTTCCATATGTGAATGTCAATAATAAAGAGCATATTTAACAATTAAAAATCTCATTCTCTATTTTCCTTCTATTTGCATTAAAATATGATCTTTTGAGTATTATATGTAGCAAATTTTTAAACAAAAAGGAGGACAAATTTCACCTAACTTTTGTCAAGATATTGTTTTTTCTTCATCAAACATTCTAGAATCTAAATTATTGGGGGCTAATGCAAAACATACAAAATAAGCTTGCTTTAGTTCATAAAAGAGTAGTCAGGAAACACAGAAGGAAACACAGAAGGGATATTTCTCCTTCCAATTTCACCAGGTAGAAATCGAGTGTGTTTAATATACATTGAAAATATCAGTGACCCATCTTAGACATTAAGCCTATTGGTCATTGGTCATTCAAATCTTTTATAGAACTTCTAGGTTTAGTCATCAATTGAAATCAAGAATCATCAATAAATAGAAGTTGAAATGAGAAGCGGATGGAGATTTGAGAAAACACATGGACAAAGTTAATAACTTTGATATTACCAAGATCTGTATGAGTCCTAGTGTCCAGTGGATTTAAGAGCAAAGTTAGGTGATATCTCTTTGGAGTTTTGGTTTTCATTTCCCTGATCATCAATGATGTCGGGCACCTTTTCTTGTGTCTATGGAAGTGTTGAACCACTAGATTGTACACCTGAAATTAGTATTACACTCTATATTAACTAACTGGAATTTAAATTTAAAAACTTAAAAAAGAGGGGAAAATAGGAAGCATTATGAAGACTAGTTTTGAGAAATGAAAGGCTGGCAACTGTAGGATACTTATGCGGGCAGTAGCCACTGTATTATTAACAACTAAGTATTAAGTTATCGATGTTCACATTTAGGTAATAGTATGCAGAAACTTTAAATCTCAAATTGCAAACAAATCAGTATTTTCCATCGAGACTAATTCAGTATACCTCAGCAGTTAAATTAGGTGTTTATTGGTCAGATCCACCTCCCCGCAAATGCTTTACTTTACTTTCAACTTTGGAAAGGAAGGTAAACAAAGATAGAAGTTGATAGTACAATTTACTTAATTACCAATGTGTTTTATTTAGGTCTTATGGTTGGCATTTTCCAAATACCCACGCATGAACACTGATTGCTCTGAACCAACAACTGCCTTGTGGGTTGTAGGTGCTAGGAGGAAAAAAAAAAAAAGTGTGTGTGTGTGTGTGTGTGTGTGTGTGTGTGCGCGCGCGCGCACATGTGGGGGGGTGGTAAAAGTGTCAAGTTTCAATTTAAAATCTAATATAGATGTTAGTTAACATATAGTGTAATATTAGTGTCAATATTAGTTTATCCATTCGTCAGTCCATATACACTTGGGCCCTTTTTATGGTTTGACTACTGTCGATAATGCTATTACAAACATCTGACTACATGTGCCCCTTTAAATCAATATTTTTGTATCCCTTGGGTAAATGCATTGTTGGGTCATTGGGTAGTTCTATTTTTAACTTTTTGAGGAACCTCCATTCCGTTTTCCAGAGCATCTGCACAAGTTTGCCTTCCTACCAAGAGTGTAAGTCGGTTTCCCTTTCTCTGCATGCTTGCCAACATGTTGTTTCCTGAGTTCTTAATGTTAGCCATTCTGACAGGTGTGAGGTAGTATCTTATTGTGGTTTTGATTTGTATTTCCCTGATGATGAGTGGTGTTGAGCATTTTTTCATGTGTCTGTTGGCCATCTGGATGTCTTCTTTGGAGAAATATCTATTCAAGTCTTCTGCCCATTTTTTAACTGGATTATTTGATTTTGGGGTGTTGAGTTTAATAGTTCTTTATAGATTTGGATACTAATCCTTTATCAGATATATAATTTGCAAATATCTTCTCCCATTCTATAGGTGGTCTATCAGTTTTGTTGATTGTTTTCTTTGCTTCACAGAAGCATTTTATCCTGATGAAGTCCCAATAGTTCATGTTTGTTTTTGTTTCCTGTGCCTCTGATGACATGTGTAATCAGAAGCTGCAGAAGTTTTTTTTATCTCAATGAAGTCCCAGTGGTCATTTTTGCTTTTCTCTCTCTAGCTTCAGGGGTCATGCCCAGTAAGACGTTGCCATAACCAAGGACAAAGAGGTCATTGCCTATATTCTCCTCTAGATTTTGATGGTTTCTCGCCTCACAGTTATGTTGTTCATCCATTTAGAATTTACTTTGTGGATGGTGTAAGAAACTGGTCCAGTTTCATTATTCTGCCTGTTGCTATCCAGTTTTCCCAGCGTCATTTGTTGAAGAACCTGTCTTTTTTCCATTGGATATTTGTTTCCTGTTTTGTTGAAGATTAGTTAACCATAGCATCGTGGGTCTATTTCTGGGTTTTTCTAGTATTTTCCATTGATCTATGAGTCTGTTTTTGTGCCATTACCATACTGTCCTGATAGCTGTAACTTTGTAATACAGTCTGAAATCTGGAATCGTGATGCCTCCTGTTTTGGCTTTCTTTTTCAGGATCGCTTTGGCTACCTGGGGTCTTTTGTGGTTTCATACAAATTTTAGGATTATTTGTTCTACCTCTGTGAAAAATGCTGGTGGTATTTTGATAGGGATTGCATTAAATGTGTAGATTGCTTTCAGTAATATAAGCATTTTAATAATTTTTGTTCTACAATTCCATAAGGATAGAACATTTTTTTCATTTCTTTATTTTATCTTCATTTTCTTCCATAAATGTCCTTTACTTTTCAGAGTGGAGACCTTTAACTCTTTGGTTAAGTTTATTCCTAGGTGTCTATGGTTTTTGGTGCAATTATAAATGGCATTAATTCCTTGATTTCTATTTCTGGTGCTTCATTATTGGTGTTTAAAAATGCAACAGATTTTGATATGCTGTTTTTGTATTCCGCGAATTTGCTGAATTCATATATTAGTTCTAGCAATTTTTTTGTGAAGTCTTTCAGATTTTTGACATTGAATATCATGTCATCTGCGAATAGTGAAATTTTGACTTCTTTCTCGCTCATTTGGATGCCTTTTATTTATTTTTGTTATCTGATTGCGGAGGTGAATAAAAAAGGTTTTACTATGAAAAAAATCTTTTAAAAAATATTTTTTTAGAGAGACAGACAGAATGCAAGCAGGGGAGGGGAAGAGAGAGAGAGAGAGAGAGAGACACAGAATCTGAAGCAGAATCTGGATTCCAAGCTGTCAGCACAGAGCCCAACACAGGGCTCAAACCCACAAACTGTGAGATTATGACTTAGGCTGAAGTCAGAAGTTTAACTGACTGAGCCACCCAGGCACCCTGAAAAAGAAGTCTTAAGAGGTTTAAGTCAACTAGAACGTTTGCAGCTGATTTAAACCTATGATCCAGTCTAAAGCACCAACATAGATAGAAGATCACAGCAAACATAATTGGATCCTTGATAATGTCTCTGAATTAAAGAATTCTGGAACCTAAATAAAACCCTACCTTAGGACTTCCTCCAGTGCAGTTTACTTGCTTTTAAGACAGTTTTAGAAGATTATTGTTATTTGTAGCCAGAAAACTTCTAACTTACCTTATTTATTATTTATAAATAATAAATAAATCATTGTTTTTCTGAGAAACTTTAGTAAATGTTATTTATCTCTTCCATGTGAACATATGCCAAAAAATTGAGATATAAAATAATGAATGGAGAGGAGAAAAAAATGGAATTTGAAGTTGTCAAAAAAGTCTTTAGGTAAAATATGAAACCAAGGATTGTATTTGATAGATGAGAAGGTAGAGAAAAAATGAAAGAATGAAAGGTTGTATGTCTGACTGAAAGCCGGATTTGACAGACCATCACAGTACATTTCAAATATATTGCTTATATGTCATTGTGGCCTATTTTCATGTACTAAAAGAATTGTCCTTTATTTCCATTACTCTTAGTTGGTATTTCAGAGCTTCTGAAAGGTTGAAGTATGTTTATTCCATAGTATGTATAATATTTATTGAGTTATAGATTCTAGTCTAGATTTTTACACCAATATTGATGTTTTCTTTGTTTCAAAACAATATTTATTATGGGAAAAATCATAATAGGTACACTTTGTGCATATAGATATAGAACTCAATTGATCGTCTCAAGGAAAACGTTCCCAGTAGTCATGAAAAAACTAGAAAAGAAACAAGACTGGTTCTATTAATCATACACATTTTTCAGTGACTTTTTAAAAGAAGTAGAAATTTGGGTAACTTTAAAATCTGAGAAAACAAGTAAAGTATGATTTTGAGTTACATTTATATTCAATTATACAATTTTAGGATTTATTTTGCCAGTTATTTGACCACTATATCTCATTCTATACATTAGTATTTTCCTAGCATACCACTATCTTTACCTATTAATAAAAAACACTTACCATATTCACCATTAATAATTTTAAAATTAAATTAATATTTGCTGCACACACCTTTGGATTTGTGTCATAGAACAGGTTCATAGAGTTAAACAAATCAGATTTCATGTAAGATAAAAACAATTAATTTATCTGGCAATTAAAAATGTATTGTTGACCTTTATTATTGATGATTAGCTCCCTTTTATTAACTATAAATAAATTTTAACTCCCCAAATTAATTATATTTTATTTATGTTGCGGAAAAATAGTAATATGAGATATAGGTTGTTTGGTATTGCCAAGTATTGCTTTCTTATTCAAAACTATCTTCTAAAAACCACTTGATATTTAAACAGGTCAATAATTTTCTTGTATTTATATGTGGACATTAATGATACTAATACTGATCCAATCAGCCAACAAATACACTTAGTACAAATCAGTGTATTTGAAAAGGAAAGTATAGACACAAATTCTAACTTAAAAGAAATGTCATTATTCTTATGATATAAATAATAACATTTAAGACACAGCTTTTGCATTTGAATGTGAACATATACATGTTAAATAACAAATGCAATTAAAAAACCCTTTCTCTATTGATGCCTGTGATTTCACTCACAGAAGTTCTTCTGATACCTTCGTTTATATGTCATGGAGTACTTTTTTTTTATACTTAACTGTTACAAATAGATTTGAATTTATTTTGAGTGACACAATTCCATAAAAAAAATTATCATTCTATAAAGTGTTGATTATTTTACCAGCACTGCCCATCATGACAAAGTGCATGTATTAAACAGTTATAAAGTATTTTACAGCTTATATTTTTAAGGTTAGAAAATTGAGCTTCCTCCATAAGTTTTTAAATTTTTTAAAGTTTATATTTGAGAGAGAGAGAGCAAGAGAGAGAGAGAGAAAAGTATGAGCAGGGAGACATAGAATCTGAAGCAGCCCCCAGGTTCTGAGCTGTCAGCACAGGGTCCAATGCAGGGCTCGAACTCACAGACGGTGAGATCATAACCTGAGCCAAAGTCAGACGCTTAACCAACTGAGCCACTCAGACGCCCCTATTTTTTTTTAATTGAAATATAGTTGACATACAACATTATATTAGTTTCAGGTATACAAATAGTGATTTGACAATTCTATACATTATGCAAGGCTCACCATGATAAGTAATTATATACATATGTATATACAAAAAGGGCTCATGATAAATATGTATTTTTCATGATAGAATAAATTTAAATAATATTTAAAGTACTACATTATGTGAAATTATATCACTATGCAAAATAATTCAATATTCTATCTGCTGTGAACTGTTAGATTATCTAATTTGTTAATTTGGTAACTTGACTTTTCACATTGTTAACATTTTACCTAATATTCTTTTCTGATATGCTAATATTCTGCAACTTCTTTTTCCATTCCTATAGTTTGGAATTTTATATATGTTGACATGGATAGTCTTAGTTTAGTCATATTAGCATGTAGATCATTTAGGCATTTGAATATTCTCCCTTTCAGAAATTATGCTATGAATATTCTTGGAAAGGTGTAATTACTTACTTGCACATATAAATACGATTCTCTATGATTCATACTTAGAAATGGTTAGGTTATACATATATTTCTAAATACTATGAAAAAACTAACCATTGTGTTATTTCTATTTATGGTGTCAGAGTATAAGCTTTATTTCTTAAAGGTATTTTCCAAAATCAAAAACAATTTGGGGATAATTTCAATTAAGACTATATGCAGAAACCATAGATAAATACTTATATATTTAAATCCTTTGATTTTTCATACTCTCCCTATATTGAAGCAAATTTTGGATTAAAGTAAAAGTAAAAAGTCACCAGGATATAGCTTATTTCCTTCATAGTATTATAGATGTTGCTCATCTGAATTCTGGAATTAAGGGTTACTGTGGAAATATGAAGTTAGGCTAACATACTTCTTTTCTTCCCCTTTATAAATAACCTGATTTTTCTGCCCATTTGCTTACGTGTTTTTTTCTTTATAATTGAAATTGAATAATTAATGAGTTTATTTTACTATTCTTTTCCTTATCAATTCAGGTAAAAGATAGATGTGTGTATTGTAATACTCATATTTATCTAGAGTTTTTATCTCAGATTTTCTTCTTCTTTCCCATTATTTTCTGTTCTTTCACTCAACACCATTACTTTTGTGCTCTTTGGAACTTCTTTGTCTTTGAATTCTGCAGTATAATTTTTATTTATATTTATATTTTTGGCATTCTTCAATACTTGGCATAACTTTCAATAGTTGTTTCAAACGCTCTCAGTTATTTTCTCTTTTTTTGGTGTTTAATGTTATATTAATCTCTATACTCTTTTTATTCTTCTCTTCTTTTTCTGTACTAAGTTGTCAACAGGGTTTTTAAATCCTTTTTAAAAAAATTGTCTCATCATTGGTCTGTTGCTACGTTACTTTTTATTTTGTTTTGCCTCATAGCACTATGCTATCTCTAACTTTGCTGAGTTATTAATTGGAGGTATTTCTTTGAATAACCTTTCTCTGCTGTAGGTTATTTTTATATCACATATACCTTGAAGGATATTACTTATATTTCATATTGTCAGCAATTTACTGAAGATATTTACTTTTATTTGTATGTTTATTTATTTTATTTGAGAGAGAGACAGAGGGTGTGTGCAGAGAGAGAGGCAGAGGGAGAGAGAGAGAATCGCATGGAGTGTGGAGCCCAATGCAGGGCTTGATCCCACAGCCCTAGAATCATGACCTGAGTTGAAATCAAGAGGTGGTCACTCAACAACTGAGTCATCCAGGAGCCCCTACTGAGGTGAAATAATGAAGAGAGGAAGGGGACCGAAACTACCCACATAAGATTCATGTTTCCTGTTCAAATACTCAAGTGTCAAATCTGTGGTTTTCTTAGCAATTCTACTTTCACAGGTTAGTATTTCAAAGATTAGGGCTGCACAAAGAAAATCCATTAAAATCACAAGGTCATGTTGTGTTCCTTGGATGTCTCTGCTTGTCTCTCATTATTTTTGTTTTTAACAAAGGCTAGGTTACTAAATTTAAAGTAGAAACTACATTTAAGTGTGGTGGTTACTTTTGCACCATTCGTTCTTCTCTATGGAGAAATGTCTTGTGTCATGATTTGATCAGGATTCTATGACACAGTATTCTACTCCAAACACTTTTATATGGGATTTTCACCACTAAATGATTTCTGGGATATTGTGCTTTTTCTTCTAGTTTACATTAGCTTTTTGTTTGTTTCATATTGTTTTGTTATTATGCATCTTTTTTCTATTTTAGTGCAACTATCATAGAATTTGACAAAAATGTTCCATAGTTTAGTTTCTTTCGTTATTTCTTAGTTTCATGGGATACTTTTCTTTTAGATATGGTTTTGTTTTAGTTTTTAGTTTTTGTTTTGTTTGTTTGTTTGTTTTCGTATATTTCAAACAAGACAGATGAAGTAAAAATTACTTTAAGGATCTATATTTTACAGAAGTTCCAATTACCAGCTTGAAAATGATTCTTTCTAATGTCTTCAGAGTAAGAGAACAGCCTATAAAATACTTGAGAGAAAAACATTGATTGCACACATGCACACGCACACACACACAACACGCACACACACACACACACACACAGAAGAGATGTGTCATCAGTGATTATACACAGGGACACTATTATGTCTTCCTCAAGATGTAAAGTTCAAACAACGTTTAATGCTATCGATATCTTGTTACCAAAATTATAGTTGAGATATAATGTGTTGATGCCTGAAAACTGCAATTAAGGCTTTTCAATGAAGAAAGAATTAAACATAACAAAACATTTATTCAATGAGGGAAATATATGCAGCTGTAAATTCTAAAGCTACCCGCTTGTATATTTCGTTTCTTTTCTGGTTATGACAAGCTACATAATTGACCTTTTCTTACCCCTGCTTCCATACAACCACAAAGTTAGATAGGCGTTAATTACTGTTATTCCAACAGAATAGGAAAATTGATTTTAATGTTTCAAACTTGGCATATTAATTTTTAATGGCTGAACTGTATGAATCAGGAAACATACTTGCTATGTAGCATTCTGGGTTCAGTTGTCTACATATCTTCCTATCACTTTTTTTAAATTTTTTTAATGTTTATTTTTTGAGACAGAGAGAGCGAGAGTGGGAGCAAGGAAGGGGCAGAGAGAGAGGGAGACACAGCTGTCAGCACAGAGCTCGACATGGGGCTCAAACTCAGGAATCCTGAGATCATGACCTGAGCTGAAGGATGCTTAACTGACTGCATTCAAGCCCACATTAGGGTAGTTTCCTGGGATATACGGTCTTCTAAAAAAAAAAAAAAAAAGAGTGCTCTGTTAAGGGAACCTTTGGAGTCAGGTAACATACATTTTTTTTTTCCAGAAGCAGTTATAAAAAACAAATTCAACATCTCTTTGACTACTTTAACATGTTTGCTCCCTTGATTCTTCCACTTTATTTTCTAAGTCTCTCTGTACTCCTTATTTTTATATTATCAGCATCTAGTTCCTTGACTCTGAATGTAAATATGATGAGCCCAATTACCTTGTCACATTGTCTATACAACTTATTTGTTAGAAAAATTGCAACCTTGAATAAAAGCACTCTTTCCTGGAAGTCAGGACAATTTGGTAAGTAAAGACTATGCGCATTGGCTACATTTTAAACTCCTAATATCCATATTCAAGCAGACCTTTAACAATGCCCTAGATGCGTCTTTACTTTTTTTTATCCTTTTTTCCTTCCTCCCTGCCTTCTTGCCTTCCATTGTCTTCCTCCTACCTTCCATTCCTCTGTGTCTCCCTCTTTCCCTTTCTTCCTCCCTCTCTTCATTATGATTCTTTCAAAACATTGTTTAAATTTACCTATGAACTCCACTCTAAAAATTTACTTTCATTTTCTACTCCATAAAGAAATGAAAAGTCATGATAGAGATAGGATTATGGAGTGATGGTGGGGTTCAAAACTGAGGCCAAGAAAGAATTCTTGAAGACATCTTTAGTGCAAAAAAAAAGAGGTGATTTTATTAAAGCATGGGGACAGGACCCGTGGGCAGACAGAGCTGCACCTGTGTTGTGATGGGTAACTGATTATATACCTTGAGATTGGGAGGGGGTTAGGGATAGAGTAAGTCATTAAGGTATTTTGGAAGAACGGTTTCCAGGACCTTGAGGGGTAGCTGCTGTTAGGAAAACACCATTTTAGTAAAACCTCAGTCATGAGAACCTTCAGATGTATATCAGGCGTCCCTAAGCTTAGAGTGTGATTGCCAGCATTTATACTGGGAGAGTTGAGATAAAGGGAGTTTCCAAAGGAATTTTTATAAGTTAAAATAAACTTATAGGATCCTGGGGGGTCATAATAAGCCAAGATTCCCTTTTGACCCCAGCAAAGAGAGCTGAGTTCCTGGAACAAGGTCACTCTGCCTGTTTCAAGGACTTGTCATGGGTTGTAGGCAGTAAGGGGACTTAACTTTTCATTTGCCTTAGTTTTCCACATCACCGTGGCAAGCACTTAAATCTTTCTTTGTTTTCGGGTAGCCAGCAGTGTCCTAGGTATCTCACACACAGATCCCACCTGGCGGGAGTTGGGGCGGTGGATGCTATTAGCCTGTACTTTCCCCTCAGCTTGCCCTCAGCTCCCTCCTCAATAGGAATCCCCTCAAATTCTACCTCTGAACCAAGAAAATTACTTGCACTGCCATGTTCCTCCTCTATTCTTTGTTACAAGGTGTAATCTTGCTTCTCAAGTTGATTTCTTTTAACCAGGCCCTGCTTTCTATCTTTGCGTCCTTCTTGAGAACCACACTTTGCCTATTATTTCTTGTCTTCCTTGTGTCTTCAATCTCAAGTTCTCTGAGGGCTCATTCTCATAAAATTTTAAACATGCCCCAATATAACACTAAAACATAAAAAAAAATTAATAATAATAATAAAGCCCTTGAGTTACCAAGATGCTGACACACATATACAATGTCTCAGGAGAACTGTATGTATGTGTACCATAACCAGGTTAAGATCTATATTTGCAAAGCAGAAATTGTTAATAATTTTTACATCTAACCCTTCCTCTCTGTGCTCCTCTTGTATTTTCTCCCTTAATGAAAGCCACAAACATTCACCAGATGACTAAGAGATAAAGTGTGTTTTGATATGTTATATGATATATATGGCATGTTATACAATGATATATAAGTACACTATGATGAATTTTATGATTGAAAGGATACTTTATCTTAAGAAGAAGTTCATTATTATTTAGGCAAAAAAAATTACTAGACTATTTATGAAGATAGGCATTTCCACATGTATAAATACTGTTACAATGAAATAGTTTATAAATGTAAATGCTTATGGCATTTTTCTATGTAGAATTATCTACATAATTTAAAAATATGTATTTTATATTTGGTAATTATTTTTAATATTAATAATAATAGGCTGTAGAAAAACTGGAAAGAAAAAAGTAAACAAAGATAAGGCAAAATGTAAGTTTATAAGAAAAGCCGAATGAATCAATTTATTAAAAATTCCAAGTCCAGGGGCACCTGGGTGGCTCAGTCGATTGAGCACCCCGACTTCGGCTCAGGTCATGATCTCACAGTTTGTTAGTTCGAGCCCCACGTCAGGCTCTGTGCTGACGGCTCAGGGCCTGGAGCCTGCTTCAGATTCTGTGTCTCCCTCTTTCTCTGCCTCTCCCCTGCTCACACTCTATCTCTAAGTCAAAAGTAAATAAACATTAAAAAAAAAAAAACAAAATGCCAAGTCCAGTGATGTCACGATGTGAAAAAGCAAGCTTTACTAATCTCCATTAAAATATATGAGCTTAGTATGCTTGTATAAAAATATGCTCATGAAGGAGAAGCAAAACTTTTGAGGGGCTTATTATTTTTAAACAGTACACTCTAGGTAAATGTTCCTCGTTATTATCTTTCTCCTGTTGTTCAGAAACTAGTGTTGTAATTATTCACTGGAAATGTGCTGAATTAACAAATTAATTGGTATGCATATTGAAAGGGTTTGACAGAGTATGGGGACCAATATGCCGCTTCTTTACGCACCTAATAACGTTGATGAATGTGAGTAAAAATTTAAGACCTGAGGTTAGCTTGCAACTGGATAAGTGATCAATTAAAAAATCATCTCAAATTTGATATAGTCAATACTGACAGCATCAACTTCAAACAGCTGTGGAGTTGCTGATGAGATAAACAAATTAATGTGATTTCAAATGCAAAGCAATCCATTATTTCCAGCAGAAGACTTTGAAATAAATGTTTGGAGCTGCATTTATTTTCAAAGTAAGAGAAATAAGAAAGACATTTACAAATAACACAAGGGCCAGGAAACTAATGTTGTCCTTAGTTGTAGACAATTCAGAGGCCTCTGTTTTTTGTTTCTTGGTTTGTTGTATGTTTGGGATGAAATATTGACTGTCATGCATACATCTTGCATTACTAATTAAAATTAAAAATGTAAAGGCTACTAAAAGAGAAAGAAGTGAGAATTTAGACAGTCTAAGTTAGAACACACAAACATTAACAAATGTTTTGGTATGCCTGGGAATATAAAAATGAATTAAACACATTCCCAATTTGATAACCCAATTAATGAAAGCAGATGTTATTGATGATTACTATATAGTCATAAGGGGAATTTTCCTGTAGAAATTGGACTGAGGGAGGGTCAGAATTTTCTTAGGAAATAAATGAGGAAGATGCATGTCAGGAAAATTCAAGAACACATGTAAAGGCACGTGGGCATGATTGAATAGTCATCTTTGGGAAATGTTGAGTAGTTAAAGGTTTCCACACAGCAGGATGTGGCCATTCTGGAGACTGGACTCCAAAACAACCGAGGGAACCCATGAAGTTACTGATCTAACTTCAGTCTGTAGGGAATCACAAGGCAGTGTACATACAGCGATCGGGAGCATGAAAACATGATCCAGTTTGTGTGTTAGTTTGTCTTTTAGAGAAATACTAACAGTGAAGAAGATTATTTGGAGAGACAGACTCTATGTACAAGAAGATTATTACGAATAGACAAGGCAAACACTCCCAAGGATTTCACTAAGACCTGGGGTTTGAGATGGAGAGAGGCTATTTTTAACAAACAATAAAGTTACTTCTCTTGTCATTGATATTCTTGTGTTGTAAGTTCTGAGTGCTGCATTTAACCCATACCAAATTGTAGGTAGAAAGAATCTAGAATGGTATGTATTTTCAAAATTATAAATAATAAAGGCCCTTTCAAATGCCAATCATTAAGGCAGCAGGGTCATTAGTTTAAATGATATATATATTTATACTATATATATATATTTAAAAAAATATATATATATATATTTGCCCTAATTCTATGAAATCTTTCATGAGAAAATTAAAATGTTGCAGACAGCAGATATATATATATATATATATATATATATATATGTATATATATATTTAAAATATATATATATATATATTTTGCCCTAATTCTATGTAAATCTTTCATGAGAAAATTAAAATTTTGCAGACAGCAGGTCCTTTTGCCTAGTCTGCTTTCTCTGGGCTGACAATCTCAAATGAAATTGCAGCAGTGAAAGACAATACAGCTATTCAGGAGATGTATCTGCCCACAGCGGCAAAGGGAGACTTTAACTGAGGAGGCCACCCCCCCTCCGCCCCCAGCCCAGTATTAAGATGTCAACAGGATTTGTGGCTTATCACTGAACCCTCACCAAAGCGTGAGAATTGTTTCCAATTTACTGTCAGTCAAGTTAAGCACATTTGCACAAGGCAAATTATTCATGATATACAATTCTTATGATAAAAATTTCCAATTTTCCCTCATTGCAGCATCCCTGCAGCTAAGCGAAAAGTTTCTATTCTAACCATTCCATATAAGTCTTATTTACTTACCCATAGTCTGTTCATGGCACTATGGGTTTTCCTGTTTCTCTACTCTGGATTGTCACTTCCTACCAATAAAGCTTTCTTTGTGGGTAATAGGAAATATACATGCTCTGCTTTTGTCCTTGCATAAAATGTAAGGATCCATCTTTATCAAAAGGTTCTGCTCTCTCGTTTCCTGCCAAGTGTTTTAGCCAAACTGCTTTCACTTTATTTCCCCCCTGACTCCCGGGTGTTGATTCGCTTCCCTTCACACTCCGAGCTAAGCTACCATTACATTAGCTCCACTCGGGACTCTAGCTTCTCTGAGTGAGGATTCCAGGTCATTTATCCTCTTGCTTCTGAGTGGGTCTCAGGTAAAATGGTTTCCTTATGTATTTAACACATGCGATATATTGTGAAGTCTGTGAAAGACTAAAATTATTAACCTGATCTACAGCTCTTCTTGTGGCTTTACCATTCAATCCTTTCATATAGCACAGTACTTGGTGAGATCTTTACATATCTAGGTATAAAAACACATGCATCTGAAGAATAATGAAAAAAAATACAAGTTTAATATTGTAGCAGATTATGTCGAAAAACCATACAGGAATAACATAAAATTGAACTGGGGTTGTCATAAACTGTCCAGACGAAGGCTAAAGATGTCTGAAAATCAGCGGACATTAAGATGTTTGGCTTACTCTTAGGTATGCCATTATTCAAAGTGACAGCAATTATGTCATGGTTTTACTTTCAACGTCTCTCTCTAAGATGTTCAAACATAAAGATATATAATGGCTCATTAGTCACTATTACATTCTTTTTTCATTGTAATTATGTTTATATGTAACTCCATTTGACACCATAAAGAAGCAGAAGTATTTATCTTCCAAATCCATAAGCTTTTAAAAACCATCATGGCCGTCATTGTACACTTCAGTATGGTATACACAGCAGTATGTTATAGATGTTAAAAGTGAATTTTCTGGCTCTATGGCATTTGGACGCTCATGTTAAATTTATACTAAAATAAGAAAGCAAATAACAAGAAAGATATCATTTCTCACTTAATGTATCAATATCTTATAAATAAGTTGACCTATGTAAAGGTTTAATGCATTTAAATAGTGAAAAAGTCTTTGATGTTCTAAGATTAAAATTCAGGCTGATTTTAGAATTTGTCATTCAATTCCACTTGATCATGCATGAAAATTCTATTACTTGAAAGTAAGATTCTAGAACTAAAGTAACTTATGATTTTGATAATTTCTTCACGAATATACCTAAATGTTGTGATAACATATATATCATAAAACAAAAACAATACAGATAAACATATCTTTCTAGTGTTCCTGATGAAGATTGTTAGAATATAAGATTAGTTTCACAGCATCTAGAGGGGACTCAATAAATATTTGTGAAATGTTTTAAAACTACGTTGTGCATTAATGATGATAGAGCAACTGTTAAATGACCAAACATCGCACTATATCCTTGGAAAAGAAAAGTACTATCAATATTGTTCTTGCTTTTGTTTTTTCTTTTTTTTTAAATATTATCATGGTATTATCTAATGCTATGTTTGTCCCAACTGCAGAGCTAATCTCAGTGGATCAGGCGATCAGTGCAGTGGTTTGCAGCTAATATTTCAACATGAAATAAATGAGAATAAAATAGGAGACAGCTGGGGTGTCTGGGTGGCTCTGTCGGTTGAGCGTCTGACTGTTGGTGTTGGCTTAGGTCATGATATCATGGTTCTTGGGTTCAATTACCACCTCGGGCTCCATGCTGACACTGTGGAGCCTGCCTGGGACTCTCTCTCACTCCCCTTCTCTCTCTGCTCCTCCCCCATTTGTGTGTTCTTTCTCTCAAAATAAATAAACTTTTAAAATTAAAAAAAAAATTGGAGACAATGGAAAACCCAGAGTGTTTTCAAATATTAAAGGTAAATAAAGTTAATAATTTTTTTACTTTAGTTTTATATATGTATTTGCTACTATTTAGCCAATAAAAGCCAGCGTGATCATAAGGTGTTTAAGTTTGGCGCCGTATAAATTGATCAATACATCCACTCTGATGCTGCTTTCACACCATAGACAAGGGTAAATGTCTTAAATACTCACCCTGGTTATTATTCATGTAATTTTTACACGTATATGCCAAATATCCTTCTTATTGCTATTCATAATCAGAATATTAGAGCAGACCTGTAACTACATTTTTATGCTAATAAGAGGGGCCACGGGGCTGGTTATTTGTACTTTACTAACAAATGGTACCAACTAAGAGTCATTTTTGAGTGAAATAAGTAAGAAGGAATACTTATATTTTTAAGAAGTAGATTTCGACTCTAAACAGCTAGATGGCGTATTCTGAAGAATATGTAAGAGCGTCAGTCTTTTTCTATTCACCAACATGCTTGATCCTCATTTCCTTAATCTAGTTTGAGGTCGATTCAAAAACTTTATGGAATTGGAATGTTTTCATTTTTTGGTAATGTATAGGAACACAGACTGTATAAATTATGAATAGAGAAGTGAGTGGCCAAGAGTATTGCCATCTCTAGGGCTTCCGTATCCAAAGAGAAGCCTACAAATGTTTAATACAACTCAGGGTCTTCATGCAAACCATATCCATTGTGGAGAGGAATTAGGAATTGCCAGGTAGCATGTCTATTTATGTAATAAGTCAGAAACTGAGATATAATGTTCTTACCAGCGCAGTAAGAGTCCCATCGGTCTTGCTCTATTCTACACACAGTGTTGCATAATAAACCTGTGACCTCCCTACCTTGACAGGAAGAGTTTCTTGTCCGCATTCAACATTTATGATTCCATTTTCCCTTTTGGAATTCTAGCCCTCAGAACTTTATTGATATCAAAGTATCGGCTCATATATGGAAGTAAAATAACAAGACGATATATAACATTAAGGGTATCATGTGTAAAGTTTTGAATCTTTATTCCTAGCAAAACTATAGTAAATTTTAGGAGGGGGCTCTAATCAATTCTTAATGAAATGACAACTAAATTATAAGCCAATGTTGGTATTTATTTCAGTGGGGTCCCTCGAATCTGGAAGCTCTTTGAAAACAGTGAGAATTCTGTCTTATTTATCTTAGAGTATGAAACTAAGTGGGTTTCTGCAGACCCTGTAGTCTCCAAGGAAGTATTATTCATTATGTATTTACAGCTATTGGATTAAAACTTTGTAATATGCTATGTTCAATTAATAATAATAGAGAACAGGGTGAACTATGAAATACATTGTGCTTTTTTAAAAGCTCTAATATGGGAAAAGACAAGCAGTTTGTCCTAATGAATGCGTCTAATTGGTGCACTTTATTATAAAACTCTGGAGCAGCATTTTTCAAGAGGCAGTTCTATTTGTAACTGGCTGTCTTCAGCATGTCAGGGTGTAATAAATGTGCTGCAGACTAGAACTGCTGATTAGCATTTCTGGAATCCCAGGAAGTTAGTAAAAGCTGTTTGCCATTAAAGAAAGACCTTTTTAGCAGTCTTCAGGAAGGAGCTAGAGTTCAACGACCTATGGTTGTTATTCAGTGTACGTAACCTCAGGAAGGTTTCCTATAATGTATTTTGCACTACATATATGACCTAAAAGGAAGAGAAATACTAATGAGAAAATTATGTTGCATTGCTACAATGTAATAATAGTCAGTATTTCCCACATAGGTATGTTTGAAATCTCTAGTATTAGTGATATCTTAACTATAATTATCGGGAGCACATTATTATTTTTAAATTTTTATTTTTGTGTTATGCTTCTCAGTAACTCACAGTCAGTAATGGATGTAAGTCAGCCAGTGGTGGAAGGAAGAATGAATAAGAGGAGATCTCAGTAGAGTCACTAGTGACAAAAGTGGGCCCAATCAAAAGTCATTTGTTTGAGTGTCACACTAAAAAAAAGGTCATTATAATTTTCTATTTTCTAATAGATGATACAGTCAAATGCATCTTTAACCTAAATTTTTTAAGACATTAGGAAGTTGCGATACTTACTCCTGAAAATACCAAAATAATGCCTGTAATAATAATGCTCAAAAGGTAAAATGTGAGCCTAGACACAGATCACGTGTTGACAAATATTAATATTCACTGCTTTTGTTCTATGACTATATTGTTACTCTGACTCTCTTCTATCAATTATTCCTAAAAGTAGAGTCATAATATTTCTATTTCTAACTTAAACTTAAATGAAATACTTTTACATAATGTATTTTATAGCTGGAATCTCTTGAGTTTTTAAGACTAAAGTAACATGTAAATGTTTCTATGTTAAGGAATGAAATTACTTTTAATGCCTGTCTACTGAATTAGACAAAAGTAACTTAAAATACAATTATCTAGTGAATGGATAGAAAAGATGAATTTTTTTAAGTTTATCTATTTATTTTGAGAGAGAGAGACCATAAGAAGGGGAAGGGCAGAGAGAGAGGGAGAGAGAGAAAATCCCAAGCAGGCTCTGCACAGTCAGCACAGTGCCCAACACCACGTTCAAACCCACGAACAGCAAGATCATGACCAGAGCCTAAACCAGGAACTGAATGCCCAACCTACTGAGCCACCCAGGCACTCTTTTCATTTTAAATATTTTAAATATTTATTTTTCAGATAGAGAGAGAGAGTGCAAGCAGAGGAGAGGCAGAGAGAGAGGGAGGGATGGAGCCCTAAGTAGGCTCCAGGCTCTGAGCCGTCAGCACAGAACTCAATTGTGGGTTTGAACCCACAAACCAAGAGATCATGAACTGAACCAAGGTCAGGTGTTTAACTGACTGAGCCACCCAGGTGCCTCACGAATTGATTCCTTAATGAATAGTAATTACAAGAGATCAAAAATAATCCTATATGGTTAAAATAAATAAATGAACTGAAGCAGCTGTTAGAGAATTTAAAGGCACAGCAATCTGTTTTGTTTATTTGTTTGCTAGTTTTGAACATTCAAAATCAACTCCATATATAGTGGAATTTAGAAAGTCATTGCAAACCACTGCCCAGGAAAAGACACAGGTTTAGAAAAGTTCTAAGCAGACTGTGATGTCAGTAACAGAGTAGGGAATAGACAGGAGTTTTACAGGAACATAGTTTTTGTAAGGTATTGGTTATGTTGAATAAGTTCAAATAGGATTGTTATAACTTTAAGCTTTTAAATGTAATCCTCGTGGTAACCAAAAATAAACTATCTATAGAATATACAGAAAAGGAAGTGGAAATAGAATCAAATCTTTTATTACAAAAAATCAACTAAACACCAAAATAGTCAGTGATAGGAAAAATAGAGGACAGAAAGCTATGAAGCAAATAGCAAACTAATAGCAAAAAGCAGAAGTAAGTCCCTGTTGTTTAGTAATTATTCTAAATGTAAATAGTTTAAACTCTTCAAACCAAAGACAGAGATAGGTAGAGCAAATTAAAAAAAATTGAATCAACTCTGTATAGTCTACAAGAGACTCTTCTTAGATACAGACACAAATATATAAAGTAAGAGATAGAAAATGATATTTCATATAATAGTAACCAAAACAGCTGAGTTGGCTATGCTAACATCAGAAAAACAAACAAAAAAATAGACTTTAAGTTAAAAAACTTACAAGAGACAAAGGATATTATGCATTAAAATCAGTACACAAATAAGGTGTAATTATAAACATTTATCATCTAATTATGGATTTTCAAAATTTAAGGTACAAAAGTTGACAGGAAAGGGATACCTGGATGGCTCAGTTGGTTACATGCCCAACTCACTTTTGGCTCAGGTCATAATCTCACAGTCATGAGATCGAGCCCCACATCAGGCTCTGCACTAATAATGCAGAATGGAAGGGAGAAATACACAGCTCTACATTAATAGCGAAAATTTTAAACTTCACTCTTAATCGTGTATAGATAGATCAATAAAAAAAAGATAAGTAAGGACATAGAGAACGTAACACAATAAACTATTTAAACCTAATAGATACAGAACACTCTAGCCAACAATGACAGTATACATATATTTATTAAGTGCACATTAGACATTCTCCAGGATAGATAATATATTGGACCACAATATAAATATCAGTAGATTTAAAAAACAGGCATCAAAAATATTTTTTCCAACCAACAGGAGAAAGTTAGAAATCAATAACAAAAGGAAAACTGAAAATTCACAGATATGTAGAAATAAACAACACATTCTTAACCAACTAAAAGATCAAAGAAATTGCAAAGGTAATTAGAAAATACCGTGAGATGAATAAAAATATAAAAAACAACACACTGAAACTAATGGGATACAGAGAAAACAGTGAACAGAGGGAAATTTATAGATATGAAGGAGGTAATAATAAAGATTAGAATATAAATGTGAAAAATAGGGGCGCCTGGGTGGCTCAGTCGGTTAAGCCGCAGACTTCAGCTCAGGTCATGATCTCACGGTCTATGAGTTAGAGCCCCGCATCGGGCTCTGTGCTGATGGCTCAGAGCCTGGAACCTGCTTCAGATTCTGTGTCTGCCTCTCTCTCTCTCTGCCCTTCCCTTGCTCACGCTCTGTCTCTCGAAAGTAAATAAACGTTAAAAAATTAAAAAAAATAAATGTGAAAAATAGAGAATTTAAAAATAAACAATAGAGGGAATCAATAAAACCAAAAGTTGATTCTTTGAAAAGATTAACAAAATTAACAAACCAATGGCTAAGCAAAAAAGAGACAGGAGTCACATAATTAAATCAGAGACTAAAGTGAAGATATTACAAAAATTACAGAGATAAAAAAAGACTTTAATTATTTAATGATACTATACTATACTAAAAAGATTTAATGATGCTATTAATGATTGATTAATGATTGCACACCAAGAAATTATATAAGTAGAAGATGTGGGCAATTACCGTGAAACACATAAATTACTTAAATTGACTGAAGGAGGAATAGGCAATCTCAGTAAGCCTATAATGAGTAAAGAGATTGAATCGAAAATCAAAAACTTCCTAACAGATAAAAATCCCTAGATGATAGGACTTCACCTATAAATTCTACCAAATGTTTAAAGAATCAAAATGAATCCTCTGCAAATTCTTTGAAAACACTGAACAGGAGGATATAATTTCTAACTCATTCTATCCGGCCAGCGTTATTATGATATTAAAGTCATATTAAAAACAATCACAAAAAAGAAAGAAAAGAAAATTACAGTTAAAAACTTGCATCCCTTTTAAATATCAATGCACAAATGCTCAAAAAATATAAGCAAAATGAATCCAATAGCATATTAAAAGGATTATACACCATGACCAAGTAGAATTTATCGCAGCAATGCAAGGGTAGTTCAACATAAGAAAATCAATCAAAGTAACACATCGCATTAACAGTACAAGGGAGAAACCACCATGATCATATCAATTGACATGGAAAAGGCATTTGACAAAATTGAACATCGTGTTATAATAAAAACTCAGAAAATGAAGAGCAGAGAAAATTTTTTCAGCTTAATCAAGGATATTTATGAAAAACCCACCACTAACATCATAGTAGTGAAAGACTGAGATTTCTCCCCAAAAACAGGAACACAACAAAGATTTCTATTTGCACTGTTGCTATTATTCAACACTGTACTGGAAGTTCTACCTAGAGTTATTAGGCAAGAAAAAGAAATAAATAATCCATTTAGAAAGGAAGAAGTAAAATTATTCATATTTATGGATGACATGAATCTCAAGAATACACACGAACACAAAGGAAAATGCAACTAAAACTAATAAGTGAATTCAGAAAAGTCATGGGGTACAAGATTAATAAACAAAAATCACTTGATATTCTGTATATCTAAAGTAATCTGAAAAGGAAATTATGAAATTAATTACGTGTGCTGTAGCACCTTAAAAAACGAAATATTTTGGAATAAATTTGACAAAGGAGATGAGAGAATTTGTGTAGAAAATTAAACAAACAAAACAGAACAAAACAAAAACATGGCCGAAAGAATTTAGATAAGACCTAAATAAAATGCAAGACGTTTCATGTTAATGAACAAGAAGACTTAATCAGCATTGTTAAGATGTCAGTACTACAGAACATGATCAATACATCCAACCCAATTAGAAAATATTGAATATTGAAACAGTACATTTTTTGATAAATGAAAAATCCCATCTTCAAATCCATATGGAATTACAAAGAACCATAAATCACACACACAGAAACACACACACACACACAGAATAAAGAATATATTTGATGAGTTCACATTTTTCACATTTGATGAGTTCACATTTGATGAGTTCACATTTTGAAACTCTATACTATTTAAAACTGCATGGTACTGTATGGTACTGGTATAGAGACAGACAATAGACTGGAATAGAGAACTCAGAAATAAATCTCTACATATAGAATTGATTGATTTTCAACAAAGTACCGAGGGCAATCAATGTGGAAAAGACAATCTTTTCAACAAATGATAATGAAAAAACTGGATACCCACATGCCTGAAATTGGACCCATATCTTAATCCATATAAAATTACTAACTCAAAATGGATAAAAGAACTAAATTTAAGAATATAAGAGCTAAAACTATAAAGATCTTAGATGAAAACATTAGAGAATATCTTCATGACATTGAATTTGGCAACAATTTCATGGACATGGCACCAAAAGCAGTCACCAAGAGAACACAGTAAGTAAATCTTTATTAACATTAAGAACATTTGTGCTTCGAAACATATAATCAAGAAAGTGGAAAACAACTTACTGAATAAGAGAAATTATTTTCAGTCATGTAACTTGTAATGGATTAATATCCAAAATGTAAAGAACTAAAAACAATAACAACAAAACAATTCAAAAGTAGACAAAAACTTGAATGGACTTCCTCCAAAATTACATATACAAATGGCCACTAAGAAAATGAAGAGATGCTTGCCATGGTTAATCGTTGGGGAAATGCAAATCTAAACCATATTGTGATGTCACTTTATACCTACTAGGCTGAGAATAATGGCGGGGAGGGGAAGGAAAATACTGAATGTTGTCCAGGATGTGGAGGGCTTGACATGCTTATGCATTGCTGGTAGAAATGTAAAAGGATATGTTAGCTGTGGAGAATAGTTTGGTAGTTTCTCAAAGGTTAAATATAGAATTATCATAAAACCCTGCAATTCCACTCCCAGGTATATATCAAAAAAATTGAAGGTAGGGTCTCAAATAGATACTTAAAAACCAACGTTCATAGTAGCATTATTTGCAATAGTCAAAAGTTAAAAACAACTCAAGTGTCCATCCACAGATGAATGGATAAAATGTGGTATGTACATGTAATAGAATATTATTTAGTCATGAAAATTAAATTTTTGACACATATTAAAACACCGATTGCCATTGAAAGCATCATGCTCATTTTAATAAGTCAGACACAGAAGGACCAATATTGTATGATTTCGCTTATATGAGGTATGTCTCATAGGCAATTTCAAAAAGACTAAAACAGAACAGGAATTATCAGAATTGGGGGAGGGGAGAAGAATGGGAAGTTATTATTTAATGGCTACAGAGTTTTTGGTAAAGGATATCAGAAACGTTTTAGGGGTTAGATAACTGTCATGTTTATAAAACATTATAAACGTATTTAATGCTACCGTATTGTTTTCTTCCTGATGGTTAAAATTATAAATACCATGGCATGCATATTTAACCACAATTTTTATGAAAAACATTTAAATTTTCTGGCATTTTTAGGGTTTTACCCAAGTTATTTATTTATATAATTGCCTTGATTTCTTACTATTTTGAACTGTAAACATTCAGTGACAAACATGTTTATGACACACACATACTCGTGTGAAACACACACATAGGCACATAGGTATGTAAGTTTATGCAAACTTTTATCACCAAACATTGATAAAACATCTACTATAGGGCAATCTCGCTCAAGGAACTGAAATTATAAACACTCATTCAGTAATTTTTATTTTTTCCCCTAGTATAGGTCATGTCATAAATCCACTCAGAAACTCTAATGGAAGCTGGATCTTCCCTTTAGAATAATAATCTCCCCTAAACACACACACACACACACACACACACACACACACACACACACACACACTGCATCAAGTGGATTTTAGCAGTTCAACTGTCTTCCCTGGCCTCTCTATGGGGCCTTTGGTTTAGAATCTTTATTAATAAAAGGTGGACCTCTTTTTCAAGAGATTAAGTTATCTATCTCATCTGGACACAAACACAGGCACACTGACACATTGTTATAATGAGCTTTCTGAGTTCAAATCCTCTGCCTCTGTCAATGGGATAAGGTAAGTCATTTAAGTAATTTAAGAAATTCTCTCACAAAAAGACAAGGCTCTGATGAAGAAATATAATAACTAAAATGTACTCAATACACCAGAACATGAAGGTAGTTGTGTAGCAACTTCTTTGCTGAAAGTATGACACACAATTACATGCGCTAATACTTTAACAGAGAGTGAAACTCCATCTGTTTCTATCGTACATTCATTTTCTATTTAAAAGAAAAGTTGCAAAGAGAGGATATGTTTACTTTCTGGGCTTCTTACTAGTTTTGGAGCTAGTAAGGAATGCTTACTGATGATATATCATGTGTTTCACAATAATGCATTTGTCATTTCAAGAATTCGTTTAGTTTGTTTTTGACTACTGTGGATATGCATATTTTATATAGCCAGCGGTATTTAAGATTTTCTAACCACCTCCTTCGAAGTTATATAATAATCATTAATATTTATCATTTGCATACTCATTCTAAACACGTTTTATGATTCAATCCATAAATCTCTTCTTGCTATTTCTTCTTATGTAGAATTATTTGTAATTACTTTGCAATTACTCTTTCGCTGTATTCTTCACAGACATCAGTCAGATTTATCAAGTGTAGCCTTAATATCATCTAAACTTTATTGCCATAACTGCAAATACCCAGGGATGTTTTACAGTACAAAGCCATTAGCGCTAACTACTCATGAAATTCAGTGCCTTAGAGAACCTAATGGGCTTGCAATCATTTCTCAGGACCACCAGTGTGTTTCATGTTCACTTACTTATTTCTCATACACAATCATTTATTTTATCTCCGAGGTTACAAACATAGGACTACTCAGTTATTTACTCTTCATAAACCATCTAGTCACTCTTATGAATATCAAATCATAATAGAGATTATAATACATGAATGCTTATAATAGGCTTATTAAAAACACGTTGTTACATTCGTATTATTGTTCAATATTGACATCAACAAAGTGAATGGCAATAAAATGATTATGTTTCAGATTATGTAATAAAAATGCACAAAAGAACATAATAAAATGTTATTATGCACCATAAGGAAAATAAATAGTTTTAGGAATGAAACAGTTGAACCATTAAAAATGTTGTGAAAATGATTTCAAAGTCCTTTGTGGCTAAAATATAATATCAGATAAAACCATGATATAAAAGTTACATTGAAAATTAAACTAGTTCATTTCAAAAGTTGAAACTATATAAAAGTTGGATAGGTGAAGAAAAATATATTTAAATTTCTATCATACTCAAACACAAATAAATGAATATTGTAATTTTTTATTGAACGAAAAATACTACATTTAATGATTCTGTTGCTAAAATATCTTGTATTAAGCAAGACAAACATGGGTTGCTGAGATGTTTAAATGATTCACAATTATGAAACTTGGAAGAAAACTATTCATGATGATATTTCAATAAGAAATGGAGATTTCATGTCTCTTAGCCAGTTATCACGAGTCATGACTGAAAAGAATGATCAATGACAGTCTAAAGAAATGCCAGACCGTCTAGACAGGCTGACACATAAGGACTGCCTTTAAATGTGTATAATATAAAGTGGGGTGATGCAGAGCCACTAGGCAATGTACAAGAAAAAAATCGGAATGATAAAATTTGTATAATGTAATGTGTGAGTCTCTTGATAAACCATTTCGCAAATCCTATGTAGGGAAGGAAAAATAATTTTACCTCTGCTTCTTCTGGGTCTGTAGCTAAGATAACTTCAAGAGAAAAAAGAAACTAGTTTATTAACTTATATATCTCGTGTATGCATGGGAGTAACTCTCTGAGGTGGTTTACAGTTTAGGCTTAAATACCATCTTAATAGACAATGGAGGGAGGGAAATGTAGGCCTCTTAGGGTAGAGTAAATGACTTTTAAGAAAGATGAACGAACTTTTGGAAGAATAGATGGGTGGCATGATAGTTTGTGACAAAGTCTCCTGGATGTAATATCAACTTTTAGTCTACACTCTTGTGATGAGTCAATCTTCTCTGATTAGTGAATAGCCCGAAAAAGGAGATTTTTGACACGGAGTTCTTTTTGGAAGATCTGCCTGGCTTTAAGCAAATGAAGGGACGTACAGAGTGTTAAAAGATAAACTGAGGTACATTAACATTTTCAAAAATTAATTTGAGCAAACATTGTTCCCAGGCAATGCCAAACTAAAGGCAGTTAGGAACTCTGGTTATGACTTTTATAGAGCCGACTAGGAAGCGATGTTTTGATTGGCGATAACTTAAGCAGTTGCCTTAGTAGGAGGAAGCCTACTGTCTGTCGTGATTGGCTGTTCTTAGGTATGATTTCTTAGCCTCAAGGCATTTACAGAAGTTCAGTATGGTGTAGGTTTTGTTTTATTCATGTGGGCTGTCAAGGGCATTAGAACCACTCAGGCTTATGGTATTTTGTTGAATTGCTTTACCAAGGAAAGCTTCTTACTGTGTTTGGTGTTTTTCGATTGCATACAGTTCATAATAATCAATATACTAAAGTGGCATATTTTGGGAGTGGTATATTCTTCCATCTTTAATCTAAAAAAGATCCAGCATATGTAAGGACAAGGCCACTTGTTTAGAAGTCTGAGGCATATATTGTATTAGATATTGGGTGTCAGGTTAGGAAACAGCTTTACTAAGTGTATTCAAGGAATATTTGTCCTGAAAAAGTTTGGTGGAAAAAAAATCTGATCTCAAATCAGTTTGGGAAGTACAACCTAATACATCTTATGCTAGGACTGGTAAGTTACACTAGCGTACCAAACACTTTGAAAAAGTCTTGATGAAAAGACATTTCTTTTCATAGTCTATCACTTCCCAAACTCATTACAACAACTCTTCACCCTCTTTAGCAGGATGTGTCTACTAGAGATGGGATGCCATTGACTTCTTAAAACCAAATTTCATTGATTATTGAAGAGAGACTAGCCTATTCACATTTATTATCACAATAAAAAACTACTGGACTTATAAGATTTAATTTAGTCATCATGCCTTATTCATTTACAAGCATATCTTGCTTTATTCTGCATCCCTTTATTACAATTACATTTCACGTATATTGGTTTTTTGTTTTTTGTTTTGTTTTGTTTTGTTTTTGTTTTTTGTTTTTTTTTTTTTTTTTTTTTTTTTTTTTTTTTGGAGAGAGAGAGCTCAGCACGGAGCAGGGCTTCATCCAAAATCCCGGGATTATGACCTGAACTGGAATCAAAGTCCCGCACTCAACCAACTGAGTCACCCAGATGCTCCTATATCATGTTTTTTTATACAAATTAAAGGTTTGGGGCAGCCTTGCATCAAGCAAGTCTATCAGCACCATTATTCTGACAGCATTTGGTCAGGACGTGTCTCTATGTCACACGTTGGTAATTCTCACAATGTTTCAAACTTCTTCATTATTATTTTTTTGTTATGGTGATGGGGGATCAGTGATCAGTGATGTTACTATTGTAATTATTTTGTGGTGCCGTGAACTGTGCACATATAAGACAGCAAACTTAGTCCACAAAGGTGTTATTCTGACTGCTCCACCTGCCAGCACTCTTTCTTTCCCTTTCCTGGGCCTTCCTATTGACTGAAACAACAATATTGAAATTAGGCCAATTAATAACCCTTCGACTCTAAGTGTTCAAGTGAGAGGAAGAGTTCCACATATCTCGCTTTAAATCAAAAGCTATAAATAGTTAAGCTTAACGAGGAAGACAGGTCAAAAGTTAAAATAGGCTGAAAACTGAGCCTTTTCCACAAAATACCCAAGTTTTAAATGTAAAAGAAGACTTCCTGAAGGAAATTCAAAGTGCTTCTCCAATGAATACATGAATGATGTGAAAACAAAACAGCCTGTTGCTGAGATGGAGAAAGTATTAGTGACCTGGATAGAAGCTCGAACCAGCTGCAATATCCCCTTCTGCCAAAATCTAATCCAGAGCAAGGATTCAATTCTACAAAGGCTGAGAGAGGTGAGGAAGTGGCAGGAGAAAAGATTGAAGCCAACGGACATTGTTTCATGAGGTTTAGGGAAAGAAGCTGTCTCCTTTACAGGAGAGTGCAAAAGTGAAACAGCAAGGGCCGAGGGAGAAACTGCAGCAAGTTATCCAGAAGATCTAGGCATGATCATTAACTAAGGTGGGTACCCTAAGCAACTCCCGTTCCATGGGACAAAACAGCCTGCTATTAGAAGATGCCATCCAGAACTTTTCTACCTAGAGAGGAGAAGCCATTTGAAAGCCACTCTGCTTTCAAAGCTTCAAAGAGGGTCAAACAAGACTTTCTAATGTAGGTGGCGACTTTAAGTTGGAGCCAGCTCATTTACCATTCTTAAAATTGTAGTGCTTTTAAGGATTATGCTAAATTTAATCTTCTGTGCTCTATAAATGGAACAACAAAGCCTGGATGGCACCACATCTGTTTACAACTTGGTTTACTGAATATTTTAAGTCCACCATTGAGACCTAATGCTCAAGAGAAAAGATTCCGTTCAAAATATGACTGCTCACTGAAAATGCACCAACAGCTCTGACAGAGATGTGTATTTTCATGTGGGCTAACACATCATCCAATCTGCATCCATGTATTAAGGAGTCATTTCAACTTCCAATTCTCATGATGGTTTTTGTCTTCCTTCCCTCATGTCCCCAGAAAATGAAGTATTATGGATCAATTGATAGTAGTGCTTTTCATCTGGCTGGGACACAATGAGTTAATACTATTCACTTCCTTTCCACAATGACAGGTGTTTCTTCTGGATATGGTGCCGTCATTGACTTTTCATGCAACTTCTGCTCAACCAGATCTATTCTGGGCACCAGTTTTCTAATGGGCAGATTTCTTCAAATGCTGTAAGAAAAGTCACTTTTATTTTGCCATTTTCAGTCACCTTATTTATCCCATTAAGAAAGTGTTTTATTTCTTATTTGAGTCTAAAACATGCTCTGTTTTGTTTTTCTTCCTATTCACATCAATAAGTAAACTTAATTCAGATAACTATGTCATGAAATGTATACTCTTTAAATAGAATCAATCTTAACCCTTGATTAAATAGATAGATAGATAAATGAAAATACACATACAAGTTCTTTCTTCAAAGTAAAATTCAAAATGTGGTCAGTCTAAGTAACGCATTATAGAGGGCATGGAAACAACCAAATATTTTTGACATTTATAAATTATAACCAAAAAAATGTGACACAAAAATGATTTCCACATTTTTCTTTCACCTTGTTTCCCCAAAAATTAGGTCAAAGTCTTTGAAACAATGAGAGAGTGACATAGACTTATTAAAATAGCATACTGATTGATACTTTAACATATCGTGTACTAAGAAAATGTCCTCCAACACCCTGGTATTGTTCACTCTAAGGGACCTGCAGGGATGTAAAACCCTGCTACAATCCATAGGGACTAAAGACCAGCCCAGAAGTTTGGAGAAAAGAGAGGTTCAGAGAAGGCGGTGATCTAAAAAAGAAATCATTGGGACACATGGGTGCTCAGTTGGTTAAGCATCCAACTCTTGATTTTGACTCAGGTCATGATCCTGGAGTTGCAGGATCGAGTCTCATGCATCCCATGCACAGCCTGCTTAAGATTCTCTCTCTGTGTCTCCTCTGCCCCCCCCCCCATATGCATGCTCATACACACACACTCTCTCTCAAAAATAAATAAATAAATAAATCTTTTAAACATAAAAGAAAAGTTAAAAAAATAAAAAAGAAACCCTTGATGAGCATGTGAGGTGAATTACATAAGGACCAGAACACCTGATGGAAAATAAAATAGTTATTTATAGCAATCTCTGTACTTCTTCTTTATCACAATCTTTTAAGAGTAAAGTTTTACTTTGCTAATGAATGGCACCTTCTCACCCTTCCAATCTTTCATCATAGCCAAGTTATTTGAAGTGTATAATTACATTTTTACAAAGGTCGCAGTGATCTCTAACTAACAATTCCCATGCACATTCCTACAAAGGGCTGCGGCTTTTTAAATGGGAGCTCACTAACTCAGAAATAAGAAATCATTCCTAAATCTAGCTCTATATCAGATTACCTGAAGTGCGTTCAAATATATAGATTTAAAATTTGACCCCAAATTACATTAAAACAATTTCTTCTGGCTACTCATGCATTGACATGTGCCTGGTGTCAGTAGCTCTGTGATGAACAGAGAATATCAGCCAAGAGGAAAGTAAGATCCAAGTAGAAGAGTCTCTTTCACTTAAGTAATTTTAGATAGACCTTTTGTTCCTCTATTGAGGCTGTGGGAGAATTTAGCCCATCTAAAGTACATAACAAAGAAGAGAAATATTTAACAATTATGAGAAGATGTTAGAAGATGTTATTCCAGCAAAGGAGTATGGTCTCTACTCTGAAGTTCATAGAGTGTGTACATAAAAGGAAAAAAATGCAAGAAACAAGTTGTGACATTTACAATGGAAAATTGTGAATTATGTTCTTTCTAATAGGTAATTCTAATAAATATTATCTAACCACTAAAATTTTGCAAGTGTTAGTATTTTCATTAAAAATTGTATTTTATGCATTTGAAGAAGCTCAAGTTTTCATTATAATGTCTTCTTCATCAGGTTACTAAATTTTTACCATTTTCATATACAGAAAAATCTTAGTTTGCAAGCATAATTTGTTCTGGAAACATGACTGTAATTCAAAGCACTTGTATATCAGAGTCAATTTCCCCATAAGAAATAATGGAAAGAAAATTTAAAAAGTATAAAGAAAAATAAACAAATTAGCCTACACTTACCTTTGTAAACCTTCATGGCTGGTATGTGGGAGACAAGAGCGAGGAAGATTATTGTGTAGATGACTCTCACTATCACTAACGGAATCACTTCAGGTCTATTGGCTCGATGGAATCTTTTTTTTTTTTTTTTTGCAGTTTTAACAAGGTCATTTACTCAGTGACCTGGAATGAAGCAAAACATTCTCAAGCTTACTCTTGTCTGGAAATACAAAGGACAGATCATAGGTGCTTTGGAGTGACAAACAATACACCAGTGCCAGTTGTGGGCCCCTTCCAACGTTCTGAAAATTCACTGATTTCTGCTGAATTTCTGCTGAATTTCTGCTTCTCTCATGCTGAGCATCTGAGCATGAGAGAAGATCACCCACAATTCCACAGTGAGAGAGAGAGAGAAGAACCTTTGGGTCAGTTATATACATAGGACATTTGACATCAAGTACTACTCATTTTTTAAGACGTCACTCACTTATTAAGTTAAAATTTATTAGAAACATTTACTCATCTTGAGAAATATTCAAGGAACAAGTTACTTGCAACCCAAAATTTTACTGTTTGATATTAAATTTACAGGCATAATAAGTTGATGTTTTAGGAAGGATTTTTTGTATTTAATATGTTCAATGTAGTTAATATTCATAATAAAATTTTTGCCCTTTTGTTTTATTTTTCCATAGTCTTTTTTAAAAGTCCTCAGGTAAGGGGGACTTTTACCCTAGATGTATGTATCTAATATAAATAATATCAGCTCATTTTTCTTTTATGCAACAGTTTAAAAAGGAAATACCGGATTTTATATTTCATATTAAATTATCTAATTTTAAATATAAATAATCTTTTAACTTTGCAGTCCTTCAGTCAGTAAATATTTGTCAAGTGTGGACTTAATAAAGGCCTTGTTCAATTCTGGGGAGAAAATGGTAAACAAAGAGACACATTTAACCCTCTTGGTCTTTATAAAAATGGATAAATTTGACTTCATTGAGAAATATTCAATCACATAAGCCCACCTGTGAGTAACCATGTACTTCTTGTGAAGAACACAAATACACGAATGTGCATAAAATAGATGCTATTGGAATAGATCTTGCCGAGATATGTTAACACCTTCTGATTCATGCGGAAGCCTGAGTTGTTATATCAGTTACATCACTTTCTGTTCAGGAGCACCATAAGGGAAAAGAAGAAGGAAAGAAAAAGTCGTATTCCACTGTGTTACCACAAATGTCTAATGCAGAACTGTCACAGTGGACCCACGTGATCTTATCCAGAATCAAACTTTATGAAATGACACCACAAGCTCTGAAACAGAGAAACATTTATTCTTTAGGGAGCCAGAAGCCCATCAAATGCTGCTGTCAAAAAATGTCTTTCCTCTTCCACACGTTACAGCGCCTTGGGTTCTGTTAGGTATGACACACGTAAGAACACCGATCAACAAGGAGAGGTATTTAAGTCGTTTCACTGGGCCATTTTCACTCCCTTAAGTACTCAGACAGGACACGTGCTTATGTGATTAAGCTCCATTTTCCAGCCAGCCATGCCCCATAAATCTATAAATTTCAGGTTGATTTACAGGTATATTCTTATAAAAATGGGACTTTGCCATTTTTTTAAGCCAATAAATTTACAAGAAAGTCTGAGGTAGTTCAATAGTGTATTAAGAAGTGTTTTGGTTTCACAGGTATGGAAGGGATGGGTTACAGGCCTATCAATAATTTGCATAGCTTGAGTAGTCAATCTGATTAACAAGTACAGTCTGATTAATAACCTTAAGAAATGTACCTATCTCCTCATAGAATTTTGATATTTAGAATAAATTATATAAAACCTATTCTGTACTAACCACAACATCCTGCACATAGTACACCCTAACTAATGTTATCTACAAGTATCCCAAAGCGAATAATAAAAAAAGTCATTTTCAAGATTTTTAAAGTGTTGAAAAATTATTACTTTTTGTGGTAGCTAAATAAAAGCCTATGGTATATTATAGAGATTCACCTTGCATTCAGTGTGAAAATAGTCTCATCTTGCTAATAAGAGACATAGGAAAATTCAACTCCTAAGGTTTTCTGTGTATCATGTGAAAAAGGCAAAAATTAAAAATAAATATATATTAATAAAATAAATATCAGATATCAAAAGTTAATAACAATAGAATAGGAAATCAAGACTCTAAAGATATAAATGCATATGCCTGTATATATTCCTGGGATAAATAATTATTATATTAATTTTTTTTCTGGAAATACTTTGAGCATTTTTATATGTGATTTTTCTCTTACTTGATAGAATTCCTGTTATTCATTTATGAAGACAGAAAGATATGAATAATACAGAAAAGCAATGCAACTCATTAGGTATTTATTTAAAAAAGAAGCCTGTTACCTTTTAACCTTCCTGGACTACTGAATGAGATAGATCAAGGAACATATATTAGTCATGTCATTAATAGCTTACTTACTAACCTTATATTTCTTATTGTCAAAATACCTAAAATCATAAAGCTTTAACTTAAACTCAATTATTCAATTTAATATATTTGTGATTTTGTCACATCTCTTTTAGTAAACATCTCAGTTTTCTAACCAATTAAATGAGAAAAACAACAATGAAGAATATCAGAATATACCACTTTAAAATATTGATTATTCTGAGCTAAATACAGTTGGAAAAAAACATAAAAAAGAAGTTCTTTGCCCTCCCTTTATTCATCTAAAAGAAGTAGGTAAATTTCTAAAAGTATCCATTTCCTTATTAGGAAGGACACAAATTAATCACTGGAGACAAAAAATACACTTAATCATCTTAGGGAGGGCACCAAAGGAATCCATAACAAATCTTATTATCTAGCTTTGATCTTCCTTTAGTTTCCTGTAAATATTTACCTTCCCACGTTTGATGCCCCTAGAAATTCAACATTCTTTTCCTTTGTCTTGTCACTTCTCTACAAAATGTATTATTCTTTTGTGAAAATGCTATATAAGCCCAAGTTTTAACCACCACTTTGAGTTCCTAATCACTGAATACTCCCATGTGTATGTCCAATACACACATTAATAAATCTCCATTTTTCTCTTGTTAATCCATCTGTCTTATTGCAGCTTAATCCCTGAAGTGAGGATACATGTAAATTTCAAGGAACCCTGAGTTACCTTCATTTGAGTGAACCGTATTCAAAAAGTAAAAAGCAGTAGATTGTCAGACTCTCAGATGCATTGCAAATATAATATGCTCATTTTGAATCAAGCACATCCTTTATATCTGCTTAATATAGTGAGAGTTGATTGTTGGTTTTATGTGTTTATGTAATAGTATGTGAAAATCATAAGTATAATCTATCTATCTCTACCTCTCTCTCTCTCTCTATCAATCTATCTGGTGTTTACACAATGCAGACAAAATGATAGTGAATAACTAAAACTGATTTTAGAGTTTGTAATTGATATAACTGTCCATCCTATATAGAAAATCTATCACCTGACATATTCAGATAAAATTGCTTTAAGGACGATAGTTTCATAGGTTTTAAGATTTTTTTTTAAACATTAATGACTCTGTAGTTGAAGTGAAATTACTTTTTTTAATTTTTAAGTTTATCTATTTATTTATTTTGGGAGAGAGAGAGCTTGAGTGGCGGATACGCAGATAGAGAGGGAGACAAAGAATCCCAAGAAGGGGATTCTGTAAGCACAGAGCCCAACACGGGGCTCAATCCAACAAACTATGAGATCATTACCTGAGCTGAAACCAAGAGCTGGATGCTTAACTAACTGAGTCACCCAGGTGCCCCGGAAGTGAATTAAAAAAAAAAAAAAACTTATACAGTGTTGTTACAAAAAAAGTAAGGATCCAGATACTATACCTGCATTCAAGGATATGTCATAGAAATATGATACCTGATATAATATATATATGACAATAAAAAGGGTTCAGCAGGGATGATTGTGAAGTTTTTTCTTTTAAGATTTATTTAATCTTAAAGATGATCAAACTCCTACACAAATAAGCCAACCAATAAAAAGAAGAAAAATACTTTTAAAGATTTTATTGAATTAATCATCTTCCTTAAAGGTAATATATTAGCATTTGTTCAGGAAATGTCATTATTACTTGGAGATAGGTAGATGAATATTTATACATGGGCACGGTGACTCTAGTGTTATAGGATTAAGTATGATGTATAGATTAATCCTATGACAGTAAATTTACATAGAAACTGTAAATATTTCTAGACTTTTGCTGCTTTTTTACCAAGATAGGTGTAACTTCCAAAAACAAATGAAAAATCAGTTGTGTTTCATCCCTCTCAACTTTTTATTTAATTTTTCAACTGTACCATCTCCAAGCTTGTCCCAGATATTGTTTTAAGTGTTTATTTTTCTCCCTTTATAATGTTACAATTAAATACATTTTAAAATGTATGGAGGAAATTCTTTTCAAAATATATTCTCAGAAAATTTTCATAAATTACCATAATCATTGCATCCTTTTCAGAAAATATATAAATAAGATATAGATTCAATTAAGTAAAATCAGCTATTGCTTCATTGATTTTTCCTATACTATTCCATATACACATAAACCAACAATCAAATCTACTTATTATTTTAAGCAAATACAAGGACATACTCTATTCAGTGAGCGTATTAGACTTGCAACACAGCTGAGAGTCTAACTACCGATTTACATTTTTTTCAATATGGCTTATTCAAATGAACGTACTCAGAGTTCCTTGAATTTTTCATAACCTCTCTTTAGCCTCCTTTTCTCTTTTTTCTCTACTCAAAGAATATCCACCATCCTTTTAAAGACTCTATTGGCTATCTGACACCTTAGAGAATTTTCTCTTATGCCCATCCCACCCTACATCAGACTTTAAGATCTTTTCCAGACTCTATATTGTGATTATCTGCTTACATTTCTAATTAGCCAATACTATCCTGTATCTAAGAGACAAATAGGTGCAAATTGATGCCAAACAAAGGTAATGCAATGAATGCTGAGGATACTTGGGAAGTCCCCATAGTCTTCCGGCCTGGAATTTAGGCATTCCTCCAGATTCCAAATGTAAATCTCTTCTCTTCACTTCCTTCTCCCCTTTGGAAACATCATACATTTCCATGAGTTCGATTGTCAAAATATCTCATTAGTATATATTTTTTTCTTCTAAATTTGTTATTTTGTGTTAGTGATCAGTGCAATTCTTACATCTCCCCAGAATTTTAAGTATGCTTCCAAGTGACTGCTGGAATGCATTTATCTGGAAACTCAAGCCAACAGCTTGAGTGACACTTAGAGTAGATGCCACAAGCTTATCATTCCTCCTAAAGTGTTCTTTGGGTACAATAGGCCCCTGATCTCTTTGACTTTGTTATTCTCCAAACGTGATCTTACTCTTGACTTCTCTATACCTTTTATTACTAAAATCTACCCCAAATTGATTCAGAAATCTTGTAATCATTATCTATCTACTGCATTCTTACCATTCGTAAGCAAATCCTGTCATACCTAGTTCTCCCAAGCGTATTTAGTGTGTTTTCCCTTCCCTTACTTTTCTTTCATGGTCATACATGTTTAGTGGAAATTTTATGAACTTCAACCTAAACACCCCTAACAGCTTCTTTCTTATTAT
This sequence comes from Paguma larvata, assembly GCA_030068075.1. Classification (NCBI taxonomy): domain Eukaryota; kingdom Metazoa; phylum Chordata; class Mammalia; order Carnivora; family Viverridae; genus Paguma; species Paguma larvata. The sequence continues at coordinate 87,439,856 of CM057823.1, forward strand.
TTTTAATGCTAACAACATACAAGTTCTATATACTATATACAACATATTACACAATATACACAATACTATATACAGTGCTAACTATACATAATTGATTCTAAAAATGTAAATAGACGAATGCTTCTGAAATTTTGTTCTGATATTATTTTCTTTCTCAAATACATATGATGATTTTTCCATTACTTATATGTTAGCTGAAACCCAATGAATAAAATTTTAAAAATCACAGCAGATATGAAAGAAAGATGATCTTTTAAATATTAAAAATAATATTTATTTAGAAGTGATTTGGGGTCTTATTAATAAAAGTGTGGTGTAGAAAAATATTAGAATGATGGTTGTAGTAGAAGTAAGGAAAATGATCTCTCTAGTCTGATTAAATTATGAAAGATGCTATTTCAAACTTACGATAAATTGTGAATTTGAAGATAATTGCACTGAAATGATATTTTATTTTCACCAATATCTAAACTATCATATTTAAAACCGCTTAAACATTTTCTCTGTATATTTTGTAATTAAATGAATTCAGCCTGCCCAATGTGATATAATTCAGTGTTTCTTACTGGCACACTGTAACTCAATATGGGCTATTTTTTAATTTTCAGGGCAATTTTGCTTGTTATACTATGATATTGTGTTAAAATTTACAGGCTAGGGTCAAGAATTCTAGCCTTCCTACACCCTATATGGGGCTCATGTCCTTGATGGCTGTCAAATGTTCCAGGAAAATAGTTTTATAGGTTAAAGTTCTACTTATTATTATCTAAGACTTGAAAGTCACTAAATACTAATATAATATCATTAATATATATTATTTTTGCATATTTATTCTTATATACTTTGACATTTTCTGGAAGAATTTGCACTAAAAATTAAGAGAAAACTGTTTTATTTGAGATTTAATCAATATTTGTATTACAGAGAAATCATCATTCTGATACTGCCACCATTTGTAATATTTGAGTCACTCATAAAATACAATGGATCAGTCTGGTTTGTAGTCCCTGCATTCTTGTTAATATCTGCTTAAGTTGAAGCATCTTATTACTACATTAGGCTGTCAGGTTTACTCAAGCCCAAATACTAATAGTTTGAAATACAAATTACTACAGTTTTGTTTTGTTATGTATAAGAACATTTACTGTGTTTGTTTTAAGTTATATGTATTCTAGATTATTTCATGAATGGCTTTTTTTGGATACTAATGGAAATCCTAGGAAATATTTGCTGTAAATAGGGAGTAATGAAACAACACCAAATGTTGGAAATAATATGCAGCAATAGGAGCTCTCATTCATTGCTAGTGGGACTGCAAACTGGTACTTTGAAAGCTACTTTGGAAGACAGTTTGTCAATTTATTACAAAGCTAAACCTGCTCTTACAATATGATCCAGTAATCATACATCTTGGTATTTACCAAAATGATTTGAAATCTTACATCCACACTAAAACCTTCACACAAATGTATATTGTAACTTTGTCAAAAATTGCCAAATAATGGAAACAACCAAGCTATCCTTCAGTAGTTGAATGAAGAAAAAGAAAACAAAAGCATCATACATCATGGAATATTAATTCAGTGATTAAAAAACAATAATCAAGAAGATGCAAAAAAATATGGAGGGATCTGAAAGGTGAATCGCTAGGTGATAGAAGCCAGTCTGCAAAGTCTATACACTGTCATTCCAACTATATGGTATTCTTGAAAAGTTAAAACTATTGAGTAAAAATATAAGGTTTCAAGGAAGAAGGAGAAAGAAATAAATATGTACAACAAAGGGGATTTTAAGGCCAATGAAACTATTCTTTATGATATTGTAATGGTTGATACATGGCATTTACACATGACAACACCCATAGTACCATACAACACAAAGTATGAACTCTACCATAAACTATGGGCTTTTGTTAATAGTAACAATGTATCAAGCCAAAACCATCTTGAGAAGGAAGAACAAAGCCAAAAGTATCATAATCCCAGATTTCAAAATATACTACCAGGCTGTAGTAACAAAAAGAGTTTAGTATTGTTACAAAAATAGACACATGGATGAATAGAACAGAACAGAGAGCCCAGAAATAGGCCCAACTTATGTGGTCAATTAACCTACAACAGAGAAGGCAAGGATATCTAAAGTGGAAAAGACAGTCTCTGCAAAAAATGGGGTAAGAAAATCTGGATATGCCAAAGAATAAACCAAGCTACTTTCTATAACATACACCAAAACAAATTAAAAATGGATTAAAGATCTAAATGTGAGAATTGAAGCCATAATATGCTAAGAAGAAAGCATAGGCAGTAATTTCATTGACATCAGCCATAAAAACATTTTTCTAGATATGTCTGCACCAGCAAAGGAAATGAGCAAAAATAAACTACTGGGCTACACCAAAATAAAAAACTTTTGCACAGGGAAGGGAACCATCGACAAAACAAAAAGGCAACCTATTGAACGGGAGAAGATATTTCAAGCAATATGCCTGATAAGGGTTAATATCAAAATATATAAGGAACTTGCACAACTCAACAACAATAAATAGTAATAGTAATAGTAATAATAAGCTGACAAAAACAGAAAACCTGAATAGACATTTTTTTTTCCAAAGAAGATCTACAGATGGCCAACAAGCACATGAAAAGATGCCCATCATAACTAATCATCAAGAAAATGTAAATTAAAATCACAATGAGATATCATCTTACATCTGTCAAATGGCTAGAATCAAAATGACGAGAAATAACAAGTGTTGGGCAAGGATGTGGAGAAAAAATAATCCTTGTGTATTGTTGGTGGGAATGCATATTGGTGCAACCACCATGGAAAACAGTGTGGAATTTTGTGAAAAAATTAAAAGTAGAATTACCATATGATCCCATAATTCCATTACTATTTATGCATAGAAAACAAAAACATTAATTTGAAAAAATACATGCATGCATTTATTGCACTATTATTTATAGTTGCCAAGATATGAAAAAAACCCTCCATCCATCATAGATTAATGAAGAAAATGTAGCATGTATGTGTGTGTGTATATATATATATATATATATATGTATATATATATACATATATATGCATATAAAATGGGATATTACTCATCCATAAAAAGAATGAACTCTTGCCATATTAGCAACATCATGGATGAACCTAGAAGGTATAATGCTAAGTGAAATAAGTCAGACAAAGAAAGACATATGTAATAAGATGTCACTCAAATGTGGAATTTAAGAAACAAAACAAAGGAAGACAAAGATAGACTCAAATAGAAAAAAAAACTGGTGGTTGCCAGAGGGAAGGTGGGTAAAGGAATGGGTAGGATAGTCAAAGGGTATTAAGAGGTACTCATTTTCAGTTACAAAATAAATAAGTCACAGAGATGTAAGCAAGGCATAGGGAATATAGGCAATAAAATACTTTAACATTGTTTGGTGACCTGGTGACTACACTTGTCACGGTGAGCACTGAGTATTGTACAGAATTGTCGAATCATTATTTTGCACACCCTAAACTAATATAACACTGTATGTTAGTTATACTTCAATAATAATAATGGCAATGTATCAATATTGGTTTATCAATTGTAACAAATATGCCACATTAATGTAAGAATCTAAGAGTAGGAAAACCTGTGTGTGTATGTAGGAGAGATGAGGGAGACATCTGTACTTTCTGCCCTTTGTTTCTGTGAACCAAAATTGTTCCAAGAGCAAAATTATTACTTATATCTTAAAGGGAGTAATAGGACTGGTATAGTCAGAAAAATATTCCTTTTAGAGTCAAAAGTAAGGGTAGAGGGCTTCTGGCTGACTCAGTTGGTAAAGCATATGACTCTTGATCTTGAGGTTGTAAATTTGAACCCCATTTTGTGCATAGAGATTACTTTAAAAATAAAATATTTAAAACAAAAACTAAAAAGATGTAAGGGAGAGTAATATAAGGAGTTGGTTTTGGTTTTGTTTTAGTTCGTTTGGTTGTTTTTGTTTCTTTGTTTTGTAGGCTACTTTGCATCTTCAGCTAAAAGTAGCAGATTCATTCACTCTTCAATCATCTTTATCTAAATACATTTTAGTCTTCTAAAAGTTTTTTTTTTGTTTCATAAAGCATTTTCGAGAGACTTTACTCATGTTAGCCATAACACCGTTCCATATATTCCTACAACCCTGACACCGTTTGTTCTCATGTTATAATTTATTTTGTATCTATTCCTTCCTATAAGCATGTCCTTTGTTGAAGCAAAATATAAAAAGGTAATTTCATATTTTTTGTAATATAATGAGGGAAGCAATGCAATTTTATGATTAGTTAACAGAATTTTTTACAAGTTGGGATTTTGTGATAAGCTACACATGGTAAATATATAATGGGGCATAGCCTTTTGGGGTTATCTGTTCCACTGAAAATTATCCCGTACCACTACTGCACAAAAATCTACAAATTATCACATAACTCTACCAGGTATGGGAACTATAAACAATAAGAATCAGTGAATTTAGCTAAGTACATTCCCCCAAACGATCCTTGGATATACTTCATCCCTATGTGACATTAGATGCATGTGCCCCTCATGTTCTCGCATTATTTCCAAATTTCAAATATTTTTGACACCTTCTAAATCTGGATCTATTAAAGAATTCTTTAGGCAAACAGTTTTCTTCCTCAAAGTGGCTTTTCTTTTCCTAGAAGTTATAGATAGTGCGTTAGTTTCTTTAACACCTTGATGCAGAGAATTTAAGTTACTGGTTTCCTATATAAACAAATTTTTTTCACTTGGAGTTCACACATTTTACTTTAAAAAAAATGAATTGAAAATTAACACACACACACACACATATATATATATATTTATATATATATATGTATATATATATAAAATGTGGGTTGATCTCACATTACTCTATCATGGTAAATGTCATAAAATAGAAGAAATTTAGAAGCACTAGGTGGAAAAGTAGGTTTTATACAATGTTAACATTTGAATTTTTTTTTCACAAGTTATGGAGACATTTAGAAGTTTAAAATATTCTTGATATTCAAAATATATCTTTATAAAAGACTAAACTTTAATTTTATATCTTGACTAACTGTATTTCTGATACACTGTTCACTTGGATTATACGAATAGAATCTTCATTATTATTGTTAATGTTAATATTAGTAGTAAAAATATTCTTTGGTTCTTGTTTGACTGATAAAGTTAGAGTAACATAATGCAAAATGGAATTGAAATTTGATCTCACATAGACCATAACAAAATTCCAATATGAATTTTCTTCACTACATTTTCTTCATAATACTTATACTATTAGTACTATGTTTAAAAGAAGCTTCTTTATGAATGAACATCAAATAGTTTATAACTATCCTGGAAGATCTTTGAAATGACCTTCTACTATCTTATAAAATATGCCCATGTTGGACTTTCCCTCAATTCCAACAGTCATTCAAGCTTTTCTGATTTAAAATTAAAATTAGTCATGAGAAGAATTTTCCCTTGAGAACTGTTATAAAAAAATTCCATTCACCTCACTGCCAACTCTCAGATTCTACTACTTGGATTATCTCAAGACCTCATGTAAATTTATGTTTTTAGATATCTCCATATGGAGAATAGTTAATTTAGAAAATAAGGAAAGTCTGTGAACTGGCCTGTAACTTTTGCATGCTAGAGCTTCTTCAGAAAAATAATTTTTGGATAAGATTTTGGCAAATGTGAAGACATTCTATTTAAATCCAACGTGTTCAAAATTCTATAAGACATATTTTTAAAATCGAGAAGGTAATTTGGATATAAGCTTGGGAAATTTGTTTAAAATGAAAGAGGGTTTCTCACTGACCAGTCAGAAAAGGACAGACATCTACCTTCAATTTGTTGGAAGATCTTTCCTTCTTTCTTATTTTATACGTTGCTTAGAGTGTGGGTTAAGATGTTACGAGCAGATTTAGGACTAAGAAGAGAGAAAAACGTATCATTTAGTGATTGGAGTAAGAAACATCTGGGTTCAGGGGAACCTGGGTGGCTCAGTCAGTTGAGCATCCAACTCTTGATTTAGGCTTAGGTCAAGATCCCAGGGGTGTGGGGCTCTAGCCTTGTGTTGGACTTGGCACTGAGCATGGAGCCCACTTACGATTCTCTCTCACTCTCTCTCTACCCTTCTCACCTGCCTGCTCATGCTCTCTCTCTAAAATAAAAAAGAAAAAATGTCTGGATTCAAATTTTAATTATATCACTTGTTAGTTTGTTCTCCTGAGAAATATAAGTTGATCACTTCGATGATCTTTAAAATATATTTAAAAATATCAATCTCATTAATATATACATACATTAAGGTATATAATATATATACCTTTTAATGTATTAAAATTATTAATTTAGGGAATGATCTATGGCAGGGGCTCAATTGTTACAGTTAATGGCTGTTACTATTTCTATTCTAGTATAGGGCACATTTAATTCGGTGAGTGCATTTTCTTCAATTCAAGGAAAGATGTTCTAAAAGGGGACTTGAGTTTCAAAAGTTTTTCCAGGTCTCTAGTTTCCTTAAGTTTGACCCAGAGACCATGTCTAATAATGAGATAAAGAAAGGCAGGAAAAGTCTTGTAAAATGAATAGGAAAGAGTTTAGGAAATAATCCAATTATCACCCTTTCAACCCACCCCTAACTTGCTTTCCATTGAACGAAATTTAAATGCAGTCAATAAGGTTTTACTTATTACCTTTGAAGGGAATTGGAACATGCCAATCACCAAATTTTCACTTTGGGTCTTCATTTTCCTTCTGTAGATTCCTGTGTTCACATAAAATTATTAAATAAAATTTATATGCTTTTATCTTGCTAATCTGTCTTATATCAGTTTAGTTCTCAGATGCTATCACAAAACCTAAAATGGTAGAAGGAAGATTCCCCCTACATCACCTTTCTCTTTATGAACTCAGATATCCCAGGGGATTAGGTTGACTAAAAAAAAAAAAATGCAACTCAATAGTTTCAATGTGCATGGGGGAGGAGACTGTGGAAACCAAAACATCTTTCCCATGAGGTTTCAGATGGAAATAGAAGGATTTTGAGACCTAAGCACTAATAATGAAAGAAGGAATGCATAACATTCACGGTATACAAAACACTGGAAATAGCAAGGATAAAGAGGCAGAAATTTGCCCAAATTGGATGTGAAAATGAACCGTTGGGACTTGGAATGACATATGCAGGACATAGGATAGGGGAACGTGACCAAGAGAGAAAAGAGAAAAACCAGCACAAAATGATGGCCTAGTTGCACCGCAAAGCTTCTAAATCATCTGCAGAAGAAAAACCAGTGGGAGCGAACATATGGAACCTTACCGACATGTCTCCTAACTGTCATGGGCGGTGGTCTCTCAATGATAATCATCCATTCCTGCTCAGTTCAGACCTCTCTCTCTGAACACTCTTAAATAACTAGGATGTTTGTAAACCCAGTCCCTTCATTACAAATAAATGGATTATGGGGTTCTTGACTCTTTTTTTTTTTTTAGATTTATTTATGTATTTCTGAGAGAAACAGACACAGAGAGAGAGAGAGATAGAGAGAGAGCGCTAGGGAGAGAAGAAGTTCATGACCTGAGCCAAAATCAAGAGTTGGGCGCTTAACCCACTGAGCTATCTAGGCTCCCCTGGGTTCTTGACTCTTAAATTTATAGTGGAAAAGGTAATATCATTAGTATTAACAATTGGGTAAGACCAATGAGCACCAGCTTTCATTTTTCTTGGACTAAAAAAGCAAGAGGTGCTCTTACATTACATACATAAATCATACCTGGGAAATGAGAAGGTAAAGACTAGCAATTTGATTTTTGTTTTTTCCTAACTTAAGCTACCCTAGAAACATAGTCAAGTGATGGTTTTCAAGTTGTGTGGCCAAATTTATTAATTTAAAACATTTATTCTTTACATTTTTATGAAAAGGCTATAGCTCTGTATAACCCAAATGTTCCAAGTTTCCCTAACCGTATGAATGCAAAACAAAACAAAAGAATACGTGTTGGCCCCTCATTGATATAACCAACTAATAGAGCCCATTAATGCATGTAACACAGTAAACAAACACAATCTATCCTATTCTCTCACTATTGTCCCTAAGTGTGTACAACTGAGGCTGTGAGAGCATCCAGTGAAAACTCGACAGAGCAACAGATTCATATTGCCCATCCAAACATATATGAATTAAAATGCCAAGATCTTAATATTTTCAAGTTAAGAGCATTGTGTGGTATGAGCGAAGGACACTGCCAAGTATAGAAAATTAGATTCAAGTAATGAAGGATAAGGAGAGAAGTCTCCTAGACAGTTATCTTGGAGGGACTTCTGTAAATTGAGCGACACTCTCTAGAGATCATTGTACTAGAGATGGGTGTTTGGAATTTCTGTCACATTGTTCATGTAAGAATGCTGTGATGAATAAGCAAACAGAAACCCGCGGAATAACCATCTTTGTTTTTGTGCTCCAGGGTCTAAGAGAACCTTTGATTCTTACACTCTCAGGCAGAAAAGAAGGGCTTTACCTGGAGGTAGTGACTCAACTCTCCAGCCAAAGACTAAAACACAAACACAAAATTAAAAAAAAAAAACAAAACTGTATGAATAATAGAAAAAAAAAAAAGAAAGAAAAAATAACGTGTCACATGAAATGTGGGACCAAACAGGAAAATCATGACCTATCATTCTACCAGTAACTAAAAAAAAAAAAAAAAAAAAAAAAAAGTAAATGAAATAAGTGCTTCTATCTTTCTGAAATATATTGTTCAATAAAAGTCTGGATAAAGTACAGTTTATCAGAGTATTATAAACCACCAATCATGTGAGTGTTTTGTTTTCTCGATGTGAGTGTTTTTCTAAAGTGTGATCTTTAAAAAGATTCCCCAAAAACACAAACTGTGTTTGTCTCTAACGGAAATGAGGAGACTGCCATTATTCTACACCCTTTTGTAATTTCCATTTTATGCAAATTTTTGTAGTTTGTAACTAAAATGAGAACATGTGTAAACTGAGATCAACTCTCTTATATTTGATAAACTATTTATCTTGATCTTTTATGCACTCACCTTCAGGAGACAACACAAGAATTAGTTACTAGTGTTAAGCACCTATAGGTTCTGATAATAGATTAGATGAATTATATACCAGCATCTAGTTTTTGCTTTCGTAAATTGTGATAATAAAAAATGTCCTGTTCTGCTTATTGCAGATGTAATTTGAAAGGAAAAAATAGATTGACATATGTGAGAATTCCTTGAATGCTATATAAGTAGTAACTATTTTACCACTTATCTGATGAATCAGAAGAGTAACAGGATGCTAGAAAGAGATTATATTTAAAGGGCTTGGATTTGAAGGAAGAAAATTGCTGATTGCTTTATTTACTGCAATTCCTTTTTAATCCATACATGTGACTATGCTTTAAACTTAAACCATTTTTTAAATGAACTAATTCATGTTGAAAAAATTGTAAGCAATGCATTTAAAGGATTATAGTAAATTTCATTTTAAATAAAGAACTTGTTGGGGCACTTGGTGGCTCAGTCAGTTAAGCAACCGACTTCAATTCAGGTCATGATTTCAGGGTCATGGGTTTGAGGCCTGCATGGGCTTCTGAGCTGACAGCTGAGTCTGGAGCCTGCTTCAGAGTCTGTGTCTCCCTCTCTCTCTGCCCCTTACCAGCTCACTCTCTCTCTCTCTCTCTCTCTCAAAAATAAATAAACATTAAAAAATTAAATAAAGAACTTGTACTATATCAGAGTTGGAAGATCAGTGTTTGAAATATTGAAGTATTATTTTCTTAATTAGCAAAGTAAAGTAAACACATTAAAATATTTGGCAATCTTTTAGTGGTCTTGTAATTTGAAGTAAAATAGAAGTGAATTTAATTTAAACAGATTATGATGAAATTTAACATTATTAACTTTAATAAATGAATAATTATAGAGAGAAAGTATGTTTCGAAAGGGACATTACTAGATTTGGTTTTATGAAATTCAATATTTTTGAAACTTATTCAAAATTCATTTATGCAAACTAGATGTATGACATTAGACAAAAGAATTTTTCATCTAAGTATATGATTGGTAAGTGATAATATTCTGGTACTAATTATTTTAATATATTAGTTTCTAAAAGTCTTGAAATAATTTCCTTCAAATTGTAATTCAAAACTCAATATGCTTTGAGTTATATCTTTGCATTATAATACTCTAAAGTTTGATGATTTGTATGGGAAGCATTAGCTCTTCCTTTAAAAAAGCAATGGATTTTCAGCTTAATGAAAATCACAATTTGAATAATCCAATTTCTATTAGTTTTACTCAGATGAAATGCTAAATCATTAGAATGTTTTTATTTTTACTGTTATTGATTAGTTTCTAAGTTCTTTCAAGATTTAAGCAGCCAACTTGCTGAATGTAATGACAAATTTGGCTAGGCAGTTAAATACTCAATAAAAAAAATCCTTAAAGGTCCACTCTTCAAACAAAGAATGTTATTGGAGAGAATAGCTTTTATGTTACTCTAGAGACAACTTAGCATTTGATGAAATTGTGCTTAGCATTTGTTTTTGGATATCCTACCTAATCAAATTGTGTTGCTCTAAAACACTAAAGAAAATATTTGAACATTGAAAACACCTCGAATTTTTAATGATTCTTGGCACCTTCTATTAAGATACAAATAAATTCATAAACAATGAAATAGAATCGTGTCAAAAAATTCATTTAAAAAGGCCATATTTGCATATCCTCTTCTCTGTTATGTTTTTGCCTCCTTGTGGGATGAGTGAACTGTCATTTTCTCATTTTCTAATTGTTGTAGTTGACTTTTACAAGGAAATCGAGTGGTAATTTCAGGAAGGACCTTAAGAAAGGAGTGAATTTTTTCATAAGTATCCAACACGTAGTAGTCATTCATTATATAAAGAGTGAAAAAAGAAACTACAAAAATATTGATAAGAATATTGTTGACATTCAATAACAATTTTAAGGTGAAATTAAAGAACATAGATTCAGATTTTCTTCATTTCCATATTTACTTTAGAGGTGGAGATTAAGAAAATAATTGTGCATGGTGTCTTATTATTTGTTATTAATTCATTTCAGTTCTGTGTATTCTTTTCACGACATGGAGTAATATGGCAGATATGTTTTAAAAGGGTGTTTTCCTTCTCATAAAGTATATTTTTGCTCTATGCATCAATGTTGGCCCCACATCTCCACAGAAAATTTTGAGACACAGAAGACAAGTAGAGAGACATTCAGAGAAAATGAAACCTCAGACTCCTAATAATGCCTCGATTTTTAAGGAAGTCAACCATGACTTACCTTTATTTATAAAATAAATGTCTGCTAGTTATCTACCAGTAATCTACCAGTAACAGTGTGTTAAAATATAAAATGTATTCTTTATTACAAAAATATTAATTGAGTATTTACTATAGGATATTCATATAGTTTGAATCTGTGTAGAATACAATGATAAGTTATATATTAGTTTCATATTTACTCTATTAATTAAATACTTAACATAATCCAGATACTATTCTTATCACTGGAAATGTAATAATTATTAAATGGAACATTACATTGAGGAAGGAAACCATAAAATAGAATAGGCATAATATATAGTATGTTAAATGCTTATAGGTACTATGGAAAAAAAAAACATAATAATAAAAGGGAAGGAGGATAGAATGGCAGCAAAGACTTGGTTGTGAAAATTTAAATAGAAAGGCAAAGTAATAAAAGTTAGTGAGAAAATGACTCACGCAATGAAAAGACATTGTAGGCAAAGAGAGAAATAAATGCAAAGACTGTAAGATCTGAATGTGCCTGCATACTCTTGCTTGAAGAAAAGCAAGAGACTTCTGTGGAGCAAACAAGGAGGCTAATAGGTCGTGAGTTCCTGGAGAGGAAGGAAGCTAGGTTGTGCATACCCTTCTTCACCTTACCATGTAAGACAATAGGCCTCTCCTTAAAAATATATGGGGTGCCCTTGCAAGGCACCAAGCACAAAAACATACTCTGAAGAATGCTTTTTTGTTTCTGTTTTTGTTGGATCACTGTGATTGCTTTGCATTCAACAGATTAAATGGGAATTGAGCAAAGTAGAAGGAAAACACCTTCTGATATTGGCAACCATCTTAGAGAAAGAAGGCAATTTGAACCAAGTCTTGAGATGGAGGTAGCCTGGTTTATGGGCACAGGGCAAAGAAAAAAGGGAAGGAAATGCCCTAAATTGCAGGAATAGAGAAACATTTATGAAACTGTGGAACACATGGGAAGGGGGAGATATTTTGTTTATTTGTTGTAAGCAAGGGAAATCAGGAGTTTGGTTTTTAGCCAATTTCATATGCCTACTAGATTTTCAAGTGAGCTGTCAGCTGAATATATGACTTTTGAAGTCGACATAGAGGTTCAGCTAAAAATATCACCATAGGGATTACCAGCATGCTGATGGTATTTAAAACCAGGATATGGAAGAGACGGTCAAGAAAGAAACTATATATGGGGAAAATACTTGGTCCAAGATTTGGGGCCTTCGTCACACCGATGTTAAGATTAGGAAAGGAGGAGAGAAAAACCCTAGTAGCCTGAGACGGAGCAGCCAGAGGTGCACAAGAAAAAATCCTTCAAGTCAAGCGAAGATACTTTTCAAGGGAAGAGAAAAGACACAGTTATGTCAAACCCTGCTAATAGGTCAAATAAGATGGGGTCTGAGATTGGATTTAGCAGCAGGGAGGTAATTGGTGAACTTGACAATGGAGGTTTCCGTGAATTAGTATCAAAAGCCTGACTGAAATATTTTCAAAAGAAAATAGGAGAGGAATTTGAGACAGTGAGGGGAAAAAAACTTTCAGTTTAGCAGCAAAGGAAAGGAGAGAAATGCAGCGAGAGCTGAAAGAAGGGTCAAGAGGGAATTTTTTTCCTGAAGGTGGGAGAAATGTTATGTTTGCATGCTAATGGGAAAGTCTGAGTAAAAGGGGAACACTTGGAGCCTGGCATATTTATTACATTCATGTTTAAGATCCGAGGTGTCCTCACTGGGGCTCCGCTGGCCTGCCCCTGCCTCCAATGAGTCCAAAAGTCACCCAATAGTCACCACTGCTGCCCTCAGGTTGCAGGAAAGCGCTGCAGTAGTCCAGCGAGTGGATGGGTGGATGCATTGCACTGGAGGACCATGGGAGGGCCAACCCCACTGGGCTTCTCAGTGCCTCTCTGCCGGAACTGGAGAAGGTGTCCCTGCCTGCCACCACCTCAGTGCCTACTTTTCATTTTTTGCTTCAGCTGCTTGAGAGGTCTCTTCCAATACTACCAGTGCCCTACTCAAGTACTCACTGTGGCCTCTGCTTTGGTGCCTTGGGCTCTTCCTAAACCTTCTCAGCTGAGCTGCTTCAGCTCAGGTCCAGGATGGCTAGGAGGTGAGAGAGGCAGGGAGACAAAGTGAATAAATCTTCTGGCCGGTTCTAGCAGAGACAATTCTGGGTGCATGCCACAGAATTCCTCCACAGTCAACAGGACACAGAGTCTAGCTGTCCACAGGAATTAAAAGATAACCTCTCTTTATTTGCCTTTTCCATTCCTTAGCTCCCTCTCTCCCTGCCCCCCTTCCTTGCTCTCTCTTCCCTGCTCCCTGAGTTCACTTACCATACGAAGTACATGCACCCAGGCCTTCCTCCTGGCTCTGTGTTGTAAGGCACTCAAATTAGACAGTGTCCAAGGATTTTAATGGCAACATTATTTAAAATGTTAAAAATATAAAACCAGCATTTAAAACAGTGCAGGGCTAGTTAAACATTAGTGAATATTATGTAGTCACTACATATTTTTGAAGAAAATATAAAATGTCTCTAAAAGCTAAATCCCGGGGGTGGATATATGGTGGTACTTTATAATATTAATTCTTTTCTTTAATTAAAAACAGATTCTTAAGTAATTTATGCCATCTTTGTAAACATGGAAATACAGTAAATGTCAGCTATGAAGATAAATACCATCAGCAAAACATAAAATACAGGAAGAAAGTCTAGGTATCCTTTTCGTTGCCTGCAGTCAAATTGTACAAATGATTGAATTTTAACTAGTTCAACAAACAGAGTGAAAAGAATAAACATATTTTAAGGAATTGGAATGTAGCAAACACTACACAAAAAGAAAAACAAAACACTTAAAGTAATAGCATCTTCTAAAATTTTTCTGCTTAGCTTTGTATATATAATTATATTTGTAATATGTAATGACCAATATTATTGAAAGCAATAACCACACATTGGTAGAAGTGCGTGGTAACACTGTCTTTTTCATGCAGTGTACATGCTCAAGGCCTTTTTATGTGCTTTAGTTCACTGAAGAGACATCCGCATGTGTTCAATCACACTGATGCCTTTAAACACTTTTTTTTTTCCTTCTTAGTTGATGGCTAATGTAGAGGCTGCCCCTGGATGTAAATCATTCACCCTGTTTCATTCTGTGATTATTATCTAGTCTTTATCTATGCCATACATCAACATTAATGTATTTTAGGAGGGTTTTAGTGCATTACTGGAATCATGACATGTTAATAAAATTTACAGCATTTTATTTTACTATATAAATGGATAATCTCCTATCAACATGTTACCAGAAAAATCCTTACAGTCTATTATGCTAATAACTCAAGGATATAAAATCCCCAACTGAAAATAATGGACTATAACCTAGAATAAATAAATAATAGATCACAGGGAGATATTTAACCATCTTATTTCAGTTACCAATAAGATGTTTTTAAAAATTAAGAAGAATGTTTGTTCTTATGGGATCTACATACCCTGGAGATTCAGTAGGTTATTTTATATCCTTAAGACTGTCATGGTTCCCTTATAACACTTGTAACGATTCCATGAAGACTTGAAATTTCTATGATATTGTGTGAACTTTGAATCTGCTTATATATACATTTTAAAATTTAAATATAACTTCCTATTTAGGGAAAACAATGAATTATTCTTGAAAGTAAGACTGAAAAACATTGTTATAGAACTTCATTAAATAATGAATTCATTAATCTTGTGTTGCTATTCTTTAATTCTGAAAATACTTACTAAATATCTTGTATGTGCCAGGCACTGTTGTGTTTACCAGGTGGCAAGAGAAAACAAGCCAAAGTTACTGCCTTCAATCTAGTGAAAGGAGACAATCTATAAAGTAGAATTAGAGTGATGCCTGGGTGGCTCAGTCAGTTGAGCGTCCAACTCTTGATTTCACCTCTGGTCATGATCTTGTGGTCACGAGTTCCAGCCTCGTGTTGGGTTCTGCACTGATAGTGCAGAGCCTGCTTGGGATTCTCTCTCTCTCCCTCTCCTTCTGTCCCTACCCCCACCCCACCCCACCCCCCCCAAAAAAAAAAGAAAGAAAGAAAGAAAGAAAAGAAAAGAAAAGAAAAGAAAAGAAAAGAAAAGAAAAGAAAAGAAAAGAAAAGAAAAGAAAAAAGAAAATAGAATTAGAGAACTATGGGACATCAAATGGAGATCAATGCTAGTGAGAAAAGGAAGGGAAAGGGGAGATGAAATGAGGGCGGGGGTAGTACCACTTCTTTAAAGAGCGTGGAAAGTGACACTTTACTTGACAGTAACCCTGATGGAGAGAAGAGAGCCATCGATGAGGAAGAATGTTTCAAAGAGAGGGCAAAAGCCCTGAGGTGAGATAGGAGATGATTTGATGTGTTTGAGGATTGGGACTGAGCGTTGTGATTTTAGAGCAGGTTCGATGAGAGAGAGGGGGACTACTCTGAAGGAAGACTGACTGATGCAGGATTCTGTAGGCCACTATGAGCACTACCTTGCACTGGAGTCTCACTTTTTTATCAGAGTCCTAAAGGCACAAGATCATCTTCTGTATTTCCAAAATAGAGTCTTGGAGTACCTCTCACCTAAGCAGAATATTCTTCATGAAGACTTAAGAATCTCCATTAACCTACAGGAAACAAGCAACCCTGATAATGCAGACACATGAATATCCCCAAGGAATGGCAGTATCTATAATTACTTCGAGTTTCCTGATCCAAGCCATTTGTCAGCATATGGAAATTGGGTTTGCTTTTTTTTATCCAGAAAGTTACAGCATTATTAAATTTAATGGATTTATATAATTTCAATTCATTTCCATTTGTCGTTGTGAAGACAGCTTTTACTTAAACTATTAACTTTGACAATAGCAATCTAAAGACTAGCACAAATTATGAATTTGCTAAACCGTGTTGATTCACTGCAGATCCCAGCAGGAGAGAAGCATTTAGCATGTTATATTAAAAACAGAGAAGACGAGGCTGACATTGCCAGTGTGGATTTATTTCATTCGTTAATAATTATTATTCAATATGTTAATATTTGTAAATATAATGAAACTTACATATATAATAGCTAAGGGGAGGGGCAGAGAGAGAGAGAGAGACAGAAGAGACACAGAATCTGAAGCAGGCACTAGGCTCTGAGCTCTCAGCACAAAGCCCTACATGAGGCTCGAACTCATGGACTTGAAATTATGACTAGAGCCGAAGTCGATGCTTAAGCGACTGAACAACCCAGGTGCCCCTGTTACCTCATTTTTGAATTACAATGGTAAATATATTTTAAAGGAGTATTTATCTTAGAACAGCTTTAGATTTACAGAAAAAAATCCAAAGATAGTATAGAGAATTCTCATATGTGCCCCACTCAGTCTCTAGTAGTATTAATATCTTATACTAATCATGATACATTTGTTACAATTAATAAGCTATTGTTAACATATTAAATAAAACCCATATTTTATAGAGAGTTCTTTAGTTTTCATCTACTGTTCTTTTCTGTTCCAGGATTCATGGAAGATAGATTTCACATTAAATTGAGTTACTTGGTCTCCTTAGGCTGCTCTTTCACTGTGACAGTATCTCAGACATTTCTTAGTTTTCGTGACCTTGATAGTAGTAAGGAATATTGTCCCTTACTTATGATTTTTCTGTTGTTTTGTTTTTGCTTTTTTTTTATTTTTAGAGATTAGAATGGTATTATGATTTTTTTTTAATTTTTTTTAATGTTTATTTTTGAGAGAGAGACTGAGCATGAATGGGGGAGGGGCAGAGAGAGAGAGAGGGAGAGACAGAATCTGAAGCAGGCTCCAGACTCTGAGCCATGAGCCCAGAGCCCGATGTGGGGCTCGAACTCACAAACCATGAGATCATGACCTGAGCTGAAGTCAGCCACTTAACCGACTGAGCCACCCAGGTGCCCCTATTATGATTTTTTTTTAGGAGAAAGCCCACAAAGCTAAAGTGTTATTTTCATCACATCATACCGAGAATATTGTTCTGGATGGAATGCATCCCCCTCTCCCCAAAAATAAAGTTCTAACTCTCAGTATCTCAAAATATGGGATCTTATCTGTAAAGAGGGTTGTTGCAGATGTAATTAGTTAAGTTAAAATGAGGTTATACTGGAGCAGGGTGAGCTTCTTTTTTTTTTAATTTTTAAAATGTTTAATGTTTATTTTTGAGAGAGAGAGAGAAAAGAGACAGAATGCAAACAGTGGAGGGCAGAGGGAGAGGGAGACACAGAATCAGAAGCAGATTCCAAGCTCTGAGCTGTCCGCACAGAATCTGACACAAGGATCGAACTCACAAACCAAATAATCATGATGTGAGCCAAAGTCGGATGTTTAACCGACTGAGACACCCAGGCACCCCTAGGGTTGGCTTCTAATCCAATATGCCTGGTATCCTTCTAAGAAGACAGCCATAGGAATACAGAGACACAGAGAGAACACCGTGTTGATGAAAGCAAAGATTGGAGTTATGCATCTGCAAGCCAAGTAATGCCAAGGATTGCTGGGGACACCGGAAGCTAAGAGAAAGACAGGGATCGGATTATCCCCTAGATATTTGGAAACTGAGAAAACACGGCCCTGATGATGCCTTGATTTCAGATTTCTAAGTTTCAGAACTGTGAGACAATACATTCGTTTTATTTTATTTTTTGATTTTTTAATGTTTATTTATTTTTGAGACAGAGAGAGACAGGGGATGAGTGGGGGAGGGGCAGAGAGAGAGGGAGACACAGAATCCGAAGCAGGCTCCAGGCTCTGAGTTGTCAGCACAGAGCCCAACCCGGGACTCAAACTCACAAACTGCAAGATCATGACCTGAGTGGAAGTCAGACGCTCAACCGACTGAGCCACCCAGGCACCCCTCATTTATTTAAACCATCTGACTTGTGGTACTTTGTTGCAGCATCCCTAGGAAAGGAGTACAGGTACATACTCTTCACATAACTCATCACTGTTGATGTGGACCTTGATTACCAAGCTCGAATAGTGTTTGTCAGGTTTCCCAACTGTAAGTTATTCACATTTTTCCCTTCCGTATACTGTGCTTTTTGAAAAGCAATCACTATGCACCACCCAGACTACAGGAATGGGGAGTTCCGGTCCACCTCCTTGAAGATGGAAAATATACATAAATTATTTGGAATTCTTTCAAATGAGAGATTTTCAAATCTCCGTCATTTATCTTAGTTGTCCATTCAATCAATGAGTTATATCATTATAAACTTATGGAACTTTACTTTATATTTTTGATTGTAATCCAATACTACAGTATTTTGTGGCTCATATTATTCCATGTTTGGGCATTAGGAGTTCCTTCAGGTGCTATATAACATATATACATAGCCTCATTTTAACTTAACTAATTACATCAGTGAGAACTCTATTTCCAAATAAGATCACATGTTGAGGTACTGAGTGTTAAGATTTTAATTTATCGTTTTTGGGGCACTCAAAGCAGTGTCCTTGATATGATGTGATAAAAAGAATGCTTTACTTCTATGGTCTTTTCCTAATATATATATAATACCATTTTAATCATGAAAAAAAAATCAGACAAACCCCATATGCAATACTGATATATGTAGCTGTAGTGATATAAATTGTATATATGTAGCAATTGTAAGAAAAGTTTTAAGCATTGTTATGTCTAAATCACTTATAATTTCATTTAACTTTTTCTTCTTTGCCAAGTTTCATCACTCTTCATAAAGAATTATGATATCTAGGGGCACCTGGGTGGCTTAGTTGGATAAGCCAATAATTCTTGGTTTCATCTTAGTTCATGATCTCACAGTTCGTGACTTCAGATCCTATGAGATTTCGCTCTCCCTCTCTCTTTGCCCCTCCCTAGCTTGTTCTCTCTCTCTCTCTCTCTGTCTCAAAAAATAAATAAACATTAAAAAAAAGAATCTCTGACGTTTAACCTTTAGTTCCAAGCCTAAGTTTCTGCTTTAGATGATTCTATTATCTTTTCAATGGAATTATAAAATCGTTTCTTAACTAACTGCTGTTCCCATATTCCATACTCACTGATATTGGACATAAATACCTAAAACACAACAGTGATCGTACCTCACCCTTGTGGGAAAATGTTCACTGCCTTTCCATCACCACTTAAATAAAATTCTACTCCTATTCAAGGTTTATATGATCTAGTTGCATATAGAATTTTTAATATGACCTCTCTTTCTGTGCTTTCTTTCCCAATTCTCAAATTTTAGTGAGTAGAATTTTCATAGATGTACATACAAATACCAAGTTATGTATCTTATTCATATTGTGCCCACTATTCAGAATACACAGAGACCCCAGCCAAATGTCTGAGTCATAGTTATCTTTTCCAGACAAGAACAAATGTAGTTTGCTTGAGAAAGCCTCTCCTAAGCTTTGCAGTTAGAAGTAATCTCTCGTCTCTGAACCACCTCCCCCCCAACATTTGAGTGTTTCTCCTTTGACACACCAGTCTTGATCTTATCCATTAATCTATGATTTCTGAAAGCAGAGTACATATCTTAACACTTTTTAAAATCCTCCGCTGCACCTAACACGACATCATCTATATTTAGTTTTATATTTACCATGAATTCATGTGGCATAAGTCAAAAAAACAGATATTTTTAGTGTTCTGCTAAATTTACAAAATTTACAGACCCCCTCCTTTTTTTTTCGGTTAAATCCAATTTACACAGAAATTTATTCAGTATCTCCTCCATATTAGGGTCTCCGTCTTCAGCAAACCATTTAATGGAGTTTTTCTAACTCAGGCTAATTTATAAATCAGGTATTATTTTAGCCCTGTCTCCCTCTTCCCATTATTCTCATATTTTATTCTGTATTTGCAGTAGTTGTTTTTTTCTAAGTACATAATCCTATCATTGATTTGCATACGAATGTTGCACTTATTACCGGTAACATTACTGCTTTTCAAAGTTAAGGAAAATGAATCTCTCCAAGAAGCCAAAGTTAAAGACAAAGTCTTTAAATCTAGGGAAATACTTATAAATGAAAGTGATAGCTTTCTACATAGACCCATTCTCTAAATTAGCCAATGGCGTTTTTATTTATTTTTGTAAATGTTTGTTTTTGAGAGACAGTGAACAGGGGAGGGGCAGAGAGGAAGGGAGACAGGATCTGAAGTGGGCTCTGTGCTGACAGCAGAAAGACCCATGTGGGGCTTGAACTCTAAAACCATGGAATTATGATCTAAGCTAAAGTTAGATGCTTAATTGACTGAGCAACACAGGCCCCGCAGCTAGTGACATTCTTTAACATCAGGGAAAATTTTAGTTTCCTGCTAAGAAATGATATAAAGACTGATAGATAATTGAGAGCAACAATGGGGTGAAGAAGCAACTTGGAAGTTAGAACTAAAATGGAAAAGCTAAATATTAAAATGGCTTCTCAAAAATAAACAAGACAACAGCAGTCTAAATTCACCACTAGTAGAGTGAACATGACCATTGCTGATTCTTTCTGAGATCAGTCAACAGTTCCCAGTATTTGCTTGTTCAAATAAATAAGTACTTTTCTAGGACCATATTTGATTCGAATGACTCTTCCCTAGAGGACTATAATCAGTAGGTAGTTTCTATATTTTTCTTTTTTCTAAATGTTTATTTATTTATTTTTGAGAGACAGAGAGCATGCACAAGTAGGCAGGGGAGAAAGAACGAGGGTAGTCACAGAATCTGAAGCAGATTCCAGGCTCTGAGCTGTCAGTGCAGAGCCTAATGCAGGGTTCAAACCCACAAACTGTGAAATCATGACCTGAGCTGAAATTGGACACTTAATTGATTGAGCCACCCAGGCACCCCAGTAGTTATTTTCAAGGACATTTAAAAACATTTTTTTTTAGTGTTTATTTATTTTGAGAGAGAGAGAAAGAGAGCATGCACACACAAGCAGGGGAGGGGCAGAGAGAAAGGGAGACACAGAATCTGAAGCAGGCTTCAGGCTCTGAGCTGCCAGCACAGAGCCTGACGTGGGGCTCGGAGGTGTGAGATTAGGACCTGAGCCAAAGTCCGATGATTAATTGACTGAGCCACCTAGGGGCCTCATGGGCATTTTTGACAGGATATGCTGATGAATCACATATGCAACAGAATTTGCATTGAGTACTTAATGTGTGTCTGGCACTATTTTACACATATTACCAT
The DNA here is from genome assembly GCA_030068075.1 of Paguma larvata. Taxonomy (NCBI): domain Eukaryota; kingdom Metazoa; phylum Chordata; class Mammalia; order Carnivora; family Viverridae; genus Paguma; species Paguma larvata. Next base: position 87,461,381 of record CM057823.1, read on the forward strand.
GTTAATACCATGACTTATACCATGTTAATAAGTCACTACCGTACCTTCATTCTGTCAAGATTTTAATAAGCGGACAAATAATAAATAAGTTAATACATATATTTTAAAATAATCTCGAGTAGTTATAATCCTTATAATGATAAATAAGGTAAGATAATACGTGAGGGTGTGCCTGAGGGTGGGGAGGGCCTGTGTGTGTGTGTGTGTGTGTGTGTGTGTGTGTGTGTGTGTGTGTGTGTTTGTAACTGGGAGGTCAAGAAAGACTTCTTTGATATATACCATTTGAGTAGAAAGCTTGAGTTAAGTGAAAGGGTGGCTTCTTTGAGTTCATGACATGAGTACCATCCTCCATTGGGGTTTCTGCAGACTGAAAATGGTGTAGTTGTTTAAAGAAAGTGAAAAGTATTTGAGCAAGATAAGGATTGAGATACTGTAATTCTATTTTGTCGTGTACCTTGTAGAGCTTATAGCTTAACCCGGAACTTTCTGTATCTTTCCTCATCCATAGGCACATTAGATTGCTTGAAAGGCAGAGTATTGTGAGCTTCATGATAAAAGAAACTCCTTTGGAGTTTCAGCGTGATGGTTAATTTTCCACTTGACTGGGGTACAAGATGCTCAGATATTTAGTTAACATTATTTCAGTGTGTCTCCAGTAATGTTTCTGGAAGAGGTTAGCATTTGAATTGACCAGTTGAGTACCCACGCACGCAGATGGTGCTCTCCAATGTGGGAGGACATCCTCCCATCCCTTGAGGTCTGAAGAGAAAAATGGTTGAGAAACATTGAATTCACGTTCTGTCAGAATGTTTGAGCTGGAACACCAATCTTCTGCCCTCCAATTGGGACTTGTACTTACATATCCAACTTATACCTTGCTGATTGCCAGGCCTTGGGACCCAGACTGCAATCTATACCCTTGGCTCTTAGGTTCTCAATCGTTTGAACATCACCACAGCTTTCCTGAATCTCTAGTTTGTAGACAAAAGATGCTGGGGCTTCTCAGCCTCTATAATTACGTCAGGTGATACTTTATCATAAAATTCTAGGTATAAAATTTTCTGTTGGTTGAGTTTCTCTGGGGAACCTTAACTATATATTAAGTTTTTGTTGAGGTAAATAAAAATAAAACCGGGAGTTCCTGGGTGGCTCAGTCAGTTAAGTTTCCAACTTTGGCTCAGGTCATGATCTCATAGCTTGTGGGTTCAAGTCCCACGTCGGGCTCTGTGCTGACAACTCAGAGCCTGGAGCCTGGTTTAGATTCTTTGTCTTCCTCTATCTGTCCCACCCCTGCTTGCACTGTCTCTCTATCTGTCGAAAAATGAATAAATGTTAAAAAAATTTAAAAACCAAATAATAAATAAATAAGCAAGCAAACAAACAAATAAATAAATAAAAATAAAACCATGTTCAGCCTAAAAGAAACCTGAGGTACATTGTTTCTTAAATGGAACATAGATGTGACCAGAATATCTTTATTCTAAGATGGCATTTATTTTTGTAGACATAGTATCACTTTAATAACAGTTTAGTAGGTGAAATGTTAGCATTACATAGAGTGTATACATACAGAACTGTTGTAACAGAAAAAATCTTATATATATTCATCCCATTTGGTTTGAATAGAACAATAAATGTCTGCATATAAACTATAAAGATTCTTCAGTTTCTAACGAGTCTAATCCCTTGAATGCAACAACATGGCCACACTATATTTTATAACTCATGCTTGTGATTTTATACCCTTAAGCAACTAAACATCCATATCATAACTACCCATATATTTATTATTTTGTCTTTAATTAATATTTGGTTAAACTCATGATATATTTTCCTATTTTCACTGTTTATCAATAAGTGATAAGCATCTTTTGTGTAAATTAGTTAGCATACTAGAGTAATATTGGTTAATAATTAAAGAAGTAGTAATAATAGACCCTTTTATGAAGGGAGAAAACTCCAAACTTTCTAAGATATTTGGCAATTTCTTTGTTTATTATTGTATTGTCTAGTATGTGACATTAAATAATTTATAATTAGATTAAGGTTTTCATTTGAAGATTATCAAAATATGTTCTTTTAGAAGGCATTTTAATGTGTTGTTATCAAGAATTCAGGTGAAACACTTATTTATTTATTTTTAAACTTTTTTTTAATGTTTATTTTTGAGAGATATAGACAGACAGAGCATGAGCAGGGGAGACACAGAATCCGAAACAGGCTCCAGGCTCTGAGTTGTCAGCACAGAGCCCGACGGGAGGCTCAAACTCGGGAACAGTGAGATCATGACCTGAGCCGAAGTTGGACGCTTAACCAACTGAGCCACCTAGGCGCCCTCAGGTGAAACATTTAAATTAAACTTCAATTTTATTGTTTTACTAATGCAAATAAATCAAATACAGTGAAAATCAATGGACACGATAAAGTTTCATACTGCTAACTTCACTCTGGTATAGACGATGAGAACACCAAATCCAATTACACGTATATAAATGACTTCTTAAATCTGGTACACACACACAGTAAGTTTTTCATTACAGTTAGATGCATTTAAGAATTTATTAATAAGAAGTCTTGTATAACTTTCTTGGAACTTTGTGTAAATTTTCCCAAACCTAGGATTCCAGGGCCGTTCAAATGTTCCAATCCAACTTTCACACTCTGAATGAATACTAGAGTCATATCAGTTAAGTTTTGCTCTTGTTCCTTCATGCCACATTATGTTCTGCTAAAAATCAGCCACACGTTGGTAATCTGATTTCTCTGATTTAAAGATTCCTCGCTGGACTCCTACTCGGGCCACATTGTTTTTCAGAGAAGAACATCCATTCTCTCTCTGCTGAGGTCTCACATAAGTCTTTAATATCGTAGCCATTATATTCTGCCTTCAGACACATATATTCATCCTTTCCGGATGCTAGCAGTAGGATTTGTTCCAGCAAGTTCTACCTAAGAGTCCCATAAATGCTCTCCCGCAATCTTCCTCTTTCCCCAAACAGATTAAGCTGTGTATCTGTTTTAAATCTTGAATTAAGAAGTGTTTAATAACCTTCCCTTCTCCTAAGACTCATCTCTACCAGCAGAAACACTCAGTGATTTCTGTGGATCCGAACTTGTCCTGCTGTGTTAGCTAGTCTGCATTCAGGAACTTGAATGGAACTTCTTCATTTTCCTCTTCTCATGGAGGACATTCTTGGTGATTCCAAGATGACTTTGAGTTTATGTATGCATCCTCATTAACTACTCTCATGGGAGGAAAGGAAGTGCAAACGCACAGGCGTCACTTTGACAGAATACACCCTCTGATGGTTTCCTCACAGGGCCCCTCTGCCAAGTGCCTGGCACATTTATTTTGGCACCAATTACAAGATCTCTTGATTTCAGAAGAAGTAAAATGTAAGAAATATGCTACTTTGACTTTGGCAACATATTATGTAGAGTCACAACTTTCATATTATGTCCTCAAGCTGAATTTAGAGCTGTGGAATTATGCCGGGAGAGAAACTGAATGGGGGGAAATAAGAGATAAATGGTAATCTTGATTAGCATGTTCAACTCTTCTCGTTCCTTAGAGGAAAGTGGCGCTGCTATCTACCCAACTATTCAAGCCAGGAAACTGTGCATCATCAGACTTCTGCTTTTTCGTTTTTCTGGTCTCCCACGTGTAATCCATCACCAGATTGTGTCAGTTCTGTCTTCTAAACATGATTCACATTGGTCCGTTTCTTTTCCATTTCCTCTGATATACGTCAGTGTATGCCCCCAGCATCTCCGGCTTGAATTGCTCTAACAGCCTCCAACCAGAGTCTCTGCCTCCAGTTGTGTTTACAAATCAAATCCATTTTCTACACTGTAGCCAAAATATTATTTTTCAAGTACAAATCTGATCATGTCACATCTGCGGTAAACTATATTATTGGCTCCCCAATGTTCCCAGAGTAAAACTCTATATGGGTTACTAGGCTTTTCATATGGGCCCCATTTACCTTTCCAGCTTCAGCTGTTAACATTATTCTTCCCAAACCCTGTGATACAGTAAACGGAACTTGCCTCCAGACAATTGTGCACACTGTTGTTCTCTCTGAATGGAATGTTCTTCCGCCTTCTCCCTCTGTAATAAATATATAAACACTAAAAAAAAAAGTTAAAAAAATAAAGATTTTTCTAAATATGGGTTTGACCAACTTGTTACAATTATCCATTTGTACCTTTCCTTTTAACCCTCAACCTAGAGGCTACTGTTGCAGAAAAGTCTTACTTGACTTCTGAATTTGTTGCTACACGTGTCCCTAATATAACACTTATCATTCTGCATTGGGATTGCTGGTTTTACTAACCTATATTTATGTATAGGCATTCTGGTGGCTCAGATTGAAGGCAGTGGAAAGATGTATTGTATAGTCTCAAATTTATTTTAAATATTCTGTGTTTCAATGTTATTACATAAGGTGTATAATTGTCAATTTTCCTTTCTTTGTTATTGTCCTTTTTTGATACCCCTTTTGCACATTTTAAGGAATCCTTCATTTCTTCTGGAGATATTTAATTTTGTGACTTCTATATTACCATGTTAATTCTTTGCTGCCTTCCTTTGTTTAGAGTTATATCGTCTGAAATTTGCATAATGGCTGAGAGTGTCTCAAAATGAATCCTATGAACCCTATTTTCAGTGTGAGTTATACATAACTTATTCACAGTATCCGTAGCTTATTACCAAATAAACAACCCTATCTGAAATTGTAAGACCTACATGTGCTGTTTAAATTTTCATTGTGGATATAGAGTGAATTCCTTAACCACTAATTATAGGTTCTATCATTGTCTACACAGGTAGTTTACGATAGACAGTCTTTATGTTATTATTAGTAGGGACAAAAGGAATTTTGAAATTTATAAATATCTTTGTGAAGATTTTGAGAATATAGAGTAATACAGCAGACTTTTTTATCACCCCTGAAACTTGCTTGACAACGCCTATATCCTTCATACTAAAATAAAGTGAAAATATTCTCTAAAATTCAAACTATATTTTGTGGCCAACCATGTCGCTGATTATACAAATGACCTGCAATAACACTGGATCAAAATGGCTTAAATTCAGAATAATCTGGGGGGAAACACAAGAGACGGAAACAAACCACAAGAGACTTAATGATAGAGAACAAACTGAGGGTTGTCGGAGGGAGGTGGTTGGGAGATGGGCTAGATGGGTGATTAGCTACTAAGGAGGGAACTTGTGGTGAACACTGGGTGTTGTATATAACTCCTGAAGCCAACATTGCACTGTACCTTAAGTAACTAAAATTTACATTGAAAAACAAAAGGGATGATATTTGTTTTTCAGAAGAATATTATTTATAAAGACTGGGATTTCAAAGCTTTAAATAAACCAGAGTAGTATGCACATTACTACTTTATAATGCTTTGAGCAATTTCTTATTTAAAAAAACATGTAATTAATAAATTTAACATTTAAAATCTAATGTCCAGTTTTTTGTCCACCATATTGGGTTAAATAGTGTTCTTCAATAATTCATGTCTACCCGATATTTCAGAATGTGACTTTTTTTGGAAATAGCATCTTCGAAGATGTAATTTTTAAAGGTTTTCAAGATAAAACCAGCCTGGAGTTAGGATAAATCCTAAACCCAATGATCGGTGTCTTTTATGAAAAAGAAAAGGCATCCATACACACAAAGGAAAGGCCACGGGATGGTGGGAGCAGAGTTTTGTAAAGCTAAGGAATTCTGGGAGTTACCCAAACTAGAAAAGACAAGGAAGAATTCTCCCCAAGATCCTTTAGAGGGTGTATGGCTGCTCAAATCTCATTTTGTGCTTCTAGTTTCCAGAAGTATAAGAGAATAAACTCCTTTTTCTTTAAACCATAGTAATTTATTTTGGTAGTCCTGGGAAACTAAAATAGCTATCAAGTATATAGTCCTTTGGGGATATGTTTTATCTACATTCATTTTCCTATAATTTTGAACTTTTCTATTGAAAATCGTTGTATGGTTTTTAAGGTTTTTAGAGTTCAAACTTTTCTACAGTTTTCCAATACAACAATCAACTACATGTTCAAAACAATGGTAGCATTTGATTTTCATCTTCTCTGAATAAATAGTACCATGAAAAAATTGTATACAGATTTTAAACAACCATATATTATTTCCATTGCAGAAAAGTAGAGAAATTTTTGATACAACTAAAAACATTGTTCATTCAGCTAGAGTGAAAATCAGCTTTATTTCCTTAATCACTTTATTTTTTTCTTATGATCTTTTTAAATATGGCATTTAATAATAATTAATAATTAATAATAATTTCAAGTGTGATGGATTTTTATTAATGTTTATTTATTATCTTTGAAGTGAGAGAATGTGTGTACACATGCTCATGAGCAGAGGAGGGGCAGAGAGAGACAGAGGATCCAAAGCCTGCAGCAGAGAGCCCAATGTGGGCTTGAACTCACTAACTGTAAGATAATGACCTGGGCTGGCGTCAGAGACTTAGCAGATTGAGCCATTCTGGCACAGCCAGATTTTTTGTTTGTTTGTTTTTGCTTGTTTTTTGTTTGTTTGTTTGTTTGTTTGATATTCCATTGGTGGAAGATCTATTGAATACTTGTAGTAAGGATGTATTTAAGCCTTATAATTAAGAATTATCATATGGTTAAGATTCACTCCACCCGGCCTACCTTTGGGTGGAACCTGGACAGTACTGTTGCCCTTGTCTAACCTTCTTCCCTGAATCCCTGGCACTGGTTGTTTTCTGTGAAAACGGCAATGACTGGGCTCAGTTTTGAATTGGCTCTGAGGAAAGGGTCAGGAGTTATATGGGCAAGAGGGAAGGATGAGAGCCTCTGGAGAACTGAGAATGAATTTTTCATCTTTTAAACATTTTTAATATTAGTAATAATGCAGTGGAAGCAAAAAAAAAACATGAAGAATTTATTATGGACTGAATATGTGTGTATCTCCAAAACTCCCATTTTGAAGCACCAATCCCCAGTGATGATATTTGGAGGGAGGGCTTTTGGGAGGCTATTTAGTTAAGATGAAGTCATGAGTGTGATGCCTTCATGATACCCTCAGCAAGCACTGAATTGGCCAGCACCTTGATCTTGGACTTAACAAACTCCAGAATTATGAGAAATAACTGTTATTTAAGTCACCCAACGTATGATAGTTTTTTTTTATTTTTTTAACATTTAGTTTATTGTTGAGATGTAGAGAGAGACAGAGCATGAGCAGGGGAGGGGGAGAGAGATGGGGGGACACAGAATCAGAAGCAGGCTCCAGGCTCTGAGCTGTCAGCACAGAGCCCGATGCGGGGCTCGAACTCACAAACTGAGAGATCATGACCTGAGCCGATGTCGGATACCTAACCGACGAGCCGCCCCTGATAGTTTTTAACAGCAGCTCAAACTGACTAAGGTAGTACTCTAATAATTTCAATTATTTCAAGCACAGATACGTAGTATGTATAACCATTTTAAGTGTAGTGCTAAGTTAAAGAGAATGAACTATGGTGTTTATACTCACACTCTGCCATTCATTGGAATAATCAGAAGTCTTTTAAAAACACAGGTTGCTGGCCTCGCCCCCAAGTTTGTGATTTACTATATTTTGGATGGGTTTCAAAATTTCCTTCTCTAAAAAGTTTTCTGGTGTTGTGAATGCTGTAGGTCTGAGAACCACTCATTGAGAGCCAATGGGTATAATATGAAGAATTCTAAGTCTGAATTCTCTTTCTGTAATAAGTCTAAAGTAAATTTTATCAATTTCCTTATTTTTTAGAATAAATACAGAACATTAGAAAAAGTTATCATATATTACTCTTATGTTCAATAAAACAATACGTATAATGCTTAACACATGACAGATGTTCAAAAGAATATTGGTAATATTCCAGCCATCTACTTACTTCTCCCAAAGTCGGTTGACCCTGAAACTCTGGAAATTCAACTATATACTTCATAGTTGGTTCTGTGTAGCATATGCATGCACGCATCTGAGTGTACATCATCTGACTGGTGAAAGAAAGAGAGATTTCTGTGCAAATTTATCCAAAATAGCCATCACACATTTTTAATTGTTTAGTTATTATTGCTATTTTGCTAGTTTAATCTGAGGTTAATTAACATACTTTGGAGCCACCAAATTTTCAATAGTATAAACCATCCTTCAGAATCCAGATTATTGGGATGATCAGTGTATATTAATCAAATGTTTCTATGAGATTTAGTATAAAAATAATAGATCACTGTTCTCTTATTTATTTCTGTCTCTCTCTGAGCATTTAGCACAGTAATCTGGAAACAACTGCTGTTGGTTAAATATCTGCTGAAGTTTTTAATTTTGTCAGAGTTCTCTTTACACATAATACTCAGGCAGAGAGAAAACCTTTTGAGCAAACAGAAACACTACATCTAAAGACTAAAATTGTGTCGTTGTATTGGTTTTCTTCCATTTTGGTTATAATTGCGTTGTTCTCTCAAACAAGAATCTGACTAAAAGTTTATTTGGTTTGCTGCTTTCGTACAGCTAACACATACCCAGGAGCAGTAAAATACAGGAAACATCCAAACATCTGTCCTATACCAAATTTTTGAAAGAAGAAAAAAAAAACTTTACTAATTAAAACACTTTCAAAAGCCAATCCATTGGCTCACACAACAAAAGCAGCATTACAACAAAAGCAGCATTACATAGTGACAGTACACTTCTATCTTGGGGTAATGGTAGCATATTTAACAATTTATGGGGTGGTAGAAACCACACTTCCAGAGACAAGGAATTACCTCATAAAAATATACAGTCTTCCATACTCTGAAAAGGAAATAGGAACAAAGTTTTATGTGGTTACATCTCAATGGCAAAGTTCCAACTAACAATGATATCAATATTATGAGTCATAATGCAATAACAAAGCATTGATTTTTTTAATAATTTTAAAAGCAAAGACGAACATTTTTAAAATGTTTATTTAATTTTTTAATTTTTGAAGGAGACAGAGACAGAGCATGAGTGGAGGAGGAACAGAGAGAGAAGCAATCACAGAATCCACAGCAGGTTCTAGGCCCGGAGGCGTCAGCACAGAGCCTGACGTGAGTCTCGAACTCACGGACCATGAGATCTTGACGTGAGCTGAAGTTGGATGCTTAACCTACTGAGCCACCCAGCCACTCCCAAACATTTTAAAACTAAAGGAATACATTTTTTTTTCAGTTTGAGACTATAAACTTATATCGCTGACTAAATTTTACATGATGAGGTTTAATAAATATTTATTTTATCATCATGTTCCATGTTTTACTACTTACATCTCTAAATCTAAAGTATTTTTCCAATTCTATCTTATTAAAAAGATATGGTTACTAATATAGATATTATATGTGTTTTCTTTATCTTTTTCTAATTAAATAAATTGCAATATATAATTTTACTTATTCAACAGGTATTTATTTATAACAATATGATAAATGCTAAATAGTTATTGGCTTATTGAACAACAGGTTGGTGAAATGTTTGAAAGATATGTGATCTTGTCTTAAATATCTCTTTTGTATTTTTGTTGTTGTTTCTTGAAGTTTTTCTTTTATTTTGAGAGAGAGAGAGAGAGAGAGATAGAACCATCAGGGGACGGGCAGAGAGAGAGAAAGAAAGAGAGAAGAGAGAGAGAGATGCTCCTTAAACATCCCTTTTGCGGTGAAATAAGTAATGTTCTTGAAATTTATTTTGTAAATTGTTCTGTGAAAAGAAAAGGAAAGATATTAATGATCATGTCGTATTCATTTTTTTCTTTATGTAATGAATCGAACTAGAATGGATTAAAAGAAATTTGGCTCACTATCAATTTCCCTTGATCCCCTGGACTTTCAGTGTGAATTACAGTCAAATAGATTGTTGGAACTTAAAAAGTAATATTTAGTTGTGAAGAAACAACATAAAATTTTCAATATTTTTGGCTTCATGATGGTAAATAAAATATCATAATTATTATTTAGGAAACACTGTAACTATGCAGCAAAGAATTTTGTGAATCTTTAGGGCTATATACCTGAAGCGCTCATAAGATCAGAATTGAACCTGCAAATAGCCAGGTTATTGAACTGCACTGCAACACTTTCTTAGCCTTCTTTTGCTTTTCTTTCAACAACAACAACAACGAAATGATGAAAAGCATTTATAAGCCACAAGTGTGGATGTGGTACCTGAAAAATTATTTTGGAAACACAGAGAAAGTGTTTAACTTTACCTGATTCTTGTGATTCTGTAAAACAGCCATAAATAAATTGTCTCACTCTGTTTTGTTCAGGAAGCTACTTATTGCAAAAACAAACAAACATACAAAAATCCTTCCCCATAGTAATTAGGTAAGACTCAGAGATGCTCCCAATAACAAGACTTTACACAGACCTTTCAAATTTTCATTTTTTGTCACATAAAGGATGAGTTCAACCTTTTGGCCTGGCTTCTGAATGGAAACCAAAGTGCCTGTTAACCAAGGGTTGGACGAGCCTCTCTGCTTCCCTCAGTCCCCTGAACTTTGACCCATCTACAACCTGAGTCAATATACACCCCCTCGTTAAGCTTCTCCAAGGCTGGATTGGCATCAGGGTAAAACAGACTTTGATCTCCCGCCCTGTCACTACTCCCTCTATCCATTCATTCCTTCACCCCACTCCTCCACTCCCTGCTCTCGTTTTGTTTTGTTTGCTTTCTCTTGTTTACTTTTCCCTATAAAAGAAAAGCTACCTTCTGCCTAACTTCTCAGACATTCACAGATCTCACGGTTGGTGCTTTCTCCCGGTGGTAATAGTCTTCCTCTTCCAATTCGGTAGTCCATTTTCTCCTCCTGGTAACAATCTCTTGACATAAAGTTTCTCCTAATCTAAATCCTGATTTGTACTGATTTGACATAGTTCAGAGTAAATATGACACATATAAAAAACAACCTTGTCATTCCTGATTTTCAAATGAAAGAATGAATAAATGGCTGAATGATAGATGGTGATGATAGATGGTAGGTATGGGAGCTCACAGAGCCTGGTTGGCTAAGATTTAAATAAGGAATGTTTGCAGCCTGGGAAACGGCTGGTTGAGAAGCAGCAAAACATACCAGGAAAACTGGGTCTCCTTTGAAATGTCAAGGCTGACTTTGACACAGCCTGACTTTGACTGTGGCTCAACATGTTTTCCCACTTTGTACATGCTTAATCTAAAAGTAGTAAAACAAACCCCCTCCTATGACGTATCCACTTCCCCTGTGACAATGCCTGCACTTCAGTACCTTGATTGTACTGTTCCCAGATAATCTATGAGTATCCTTGGCTCCTGAGTTTGAAACTACGCGTTCTCTTTCCCTGCACCCCTTGAAATGTACTGATAAGATTTTCAATAAAAATTGGAGAAGAGTTTTTCTTGGGGCCATCGCCACTAGAGCTCTTGGCCCCCTTGCCTTTTCCTTTCTCTGATTCAGGAGTCTGGAGTAATCTGTCATCTACTGTCCAGGTTTTTTTGGTCAAACTAGGCAGAGAGGTAGATACTAGATAATAGATAGATAGATAGATAGATAGATAGATAGATAGATAGATGATAGATAGATAGATAGATAGATAGATAAATGATAGATAATAGAGAAGAAAGAAAGAACGAAAGAAAGAAAGAAAGAAAGAAAGAAAGAAAGAAAGAAAGAGAAAGAAAGAAAGAAAGAAGGAAAGAAAGAAAGAAAGAAAGAAAGAAAGAAAGAAAGAAAGAAAGAAAGAAAGAAAGAAAGAAAGAAAGAAAGAAAAAGAAAGGGAGGAAGGAAGGAAGGGAGGAAAGAAAAAAGTGAGGGAGGGAGGAGGAAGGGGGGGAGGGAGAGAGGAAGGAAGGAAGGAGGGAAGGAATGTTGTCATCTCCACTCTAACAATTATTGTTTAAACCAAAACCAAAACAAGCACAAATCACTGTAAGTACTAGTTTTCTCTATTGCTTCTTGCTTTCCCTGTATGTGTCTTCACACACCTTCACTCGGTATTGACACTTTTGTCCATACGATCAAGATAAAAACATTCATAAGAATTGAAGAATGAACTTTTTAAAATGCTCATTTTATTTTGGTTCTACTATGGTTATTCTATACTTGTTTCTCACTTTTGGAAGCAAACAATTTTCACAAGAGTCAATATGTAGAAGTCTAGGCAAATACTTGACAAATATGATAGCTATTAATGACAAATAACTGTTTTTGTCCAACATGAAAACTTCCATTAGTGGTCACTTTAATGATAACATATTTGAATAGTTTTTTTTTAAATAAAGTACTATAAAAACATAACATATTGAATAGTATTTATAAAGTAACTTTCATAATTTCATTTCACCCTCCAAAAAGTCTTAGCACATAGAAATTGTATTATATCTGCTCTTTATCAAGCAAGAAAAGATTAGTGAAGCTAAATTAGTGTTTCACTTTCACTTAGATAGATTTCATATTCTTCTAATTAATATATTTGTTCTGTGTATTAAAAAGAAACCTAGACTTTTGTGTAAAGAATTTTTATTTTTAACTTTTTTTGTTTGTTTGCATGGGTTGCTAGAGAAATCGGAGTTGAGCCAGCACTCTATTTATTTACAGCAACTATCTTTAGCCTAATTGCTCGCTACTATCTCTACCTTGGCTCTGCTTCTTTCGATAAGACTCCTTGTTTTTATTTTTCTTTTTTCTATAGTAGGTGAGGATAGTTTAGTGAACGCACAAAATGATATTTACTATAATTACTTTTCAAGAATCTTTCCGTAGTGAGAGAGCAAACTTATTCACAGCGTTATTAAGGCAGTCTTTATTTAATGGGGCCTCTTCCTCTTGCAACTTTCAACCACTCATTCATCATGTCTTTTTAAAAGCCTCATTTAAAGGCTTTCTATAAAAATTGGTGAGATATTGATGTAAAGACCAGCAGAAAGTCGTTCTAGTTAGAACATCTCTTCTAGTATTCTGATTCAACCACTTATTACCTAAATGGATTTTAATGAACCATTTAATATCTCTCTCAAACTTGGTTCTTTGTCTTGAAATGGGACTATGAAATAATCACTACTTGAAAGAAATTTAATAAATATAAAATGAAAGCATAAGCAAAAGTACTGTTTCAAATGCCACGTACCATACGAATGCTAGTTATGTTTACTGTACATTAAAGAGTTCAAGAGAAGAAGTTTCTCCAGCAATATACTGTTCTAACTATATTTTGTTCTAATCATGTTCTAACTATACTTGTTTTCAGAGTGAATGCATAATGTCAAATCAGAAAATGTATTGATTAGATATTCATATGCCTGTGTTCTCCTAGTAAGTTTTCATGTGAAGATAATGTGTGTGTGTGTGTGTGTGTGTGTGTGTGTGTGTGTGTGTGTGTGTAGAGGGTAGGAGAGGCAATGATAAAAGTCCACACCCAGAGTAAGAGCACTAGGCATTATGAACTGTAATTTTGTACTCTGGCACTTTGGTTCTGGAACTTGGACTTAAACATGTTCAGCGGAATTTAAGCAGGATTATTTAAATGATTTTTAAGCTGTCAGGGCTCTGATGTGATTTCTTTCTTGAGCAATCCAGCTCCTATTATCGGTTACTGTGTTTTATAGTGGGCATTTGGAAACCTATGACTGCACTTCATATTCCAATTTACACCCATTGCACGTACTGTATGGTTTTAGCTGACTTGCTTTAGAAGGATCCCAGGAGTTGCTAGGAAACCTCTCTGTTCTTTTCACTTTTCATGTAGCATTAGTGTTTCAAATGATAAGGCTGTACCTGTGGGTACAGGAGGATTTAATAGAATCAAACAGTGACGGCAAGGCTATAGCATAGATAACCACCCTCTCAAAGTTTCTAGCTCTTCATATAGATAATAAGGTATAATGTTAGTAGAGAAAAGAACAATACATGTTTTCTTTAAATGCAAAATATTTAAGATATATAAATTCTTTAAGTTTCAAGAGAACATATATATACACATACATAAAAATTTTGTTAACCTACATATATACATATATTATAGATGTAATATATTTATATATATATATATATATTACATATATATTATATATAGTCTGTTCAGTCTGTTCTCATACTTTATATTTTGGTTTTCTCCTAGATCTCTTCAGTGCTGTGAGGCAAATGACATTCAAGATAAAGATGACTAAGAACTTCTAGAGTTTTAAACTAATCTTCCTGTGAAAATATCTGTCATTCTCACTCTTGGTGTATGGACCCTATTTATATTCTTTGGTTAAAAGAATATATATATATATGTATATATTACAGGGTTTTTCTTAAACAGGTAATTTTTAAAATAGCACAATGGACCATTCTAACCAATCAAAGAAAAGATAAGATATCAGGTCAATCTGCTGTTATTACTTCTTAGCATTCTTGATTTCGTGGATTTTTTTTCTGGCACATCAAGTAAGTAACATAGCACTGAGAAAAAGGTTCGAAATAAAATTCAAATAAAGAAATATTGATAGAAGAGGCGGTAGTTACAATGTCATTTCTATTCTTCATTTGAATAAACAATGAACTTTTTCTTATATTTTTCAGTTTGAGAAAAGTAATATTTTTCCACCTTGTGGAAGGTATGAATGTGTATGTATACATCAGATAGAAAAACTAGTTCCATCAGGATGATTTTTTAGAATAACATTTCATAATGACACGTTTTTCTTAAACTACTGTATTGGTTCTTTTCAATTGCTTCAAATGGCATTTTTAAAGGTTAACTGCAAAGAGCCTGTTGAATCTATTCCTATTTCAAATCTTGTATTATTTTCCCACAGACGTTTCAGTCTTTGTTATACTGTTGAGGCTGCTCATCTGTGATTACACTGCACTGAGCTGTGTATGTGTCAACTCATTATCCCAAACAATAGTTAATACAGCAATTCTGAAACACAATGTTATTGCATGATTCTGGACTCAAAGAAAATATTTATCTCCTCTTAAATGTGCTGGTACAGATACTAGTATTGTCTTCTTACTTAGGGAAATGTTTTCGTTAAAAGGTAGATTTAGTTTTGTAATGGGTTGCCCAATGTTCTGAGCTTATTGTGTCTAAGATCTATGTTTCAATCGTAATGTTGCATCCTGAACAATAAGGTACATAGCAAAATTACATAATTGTTTAGAATCTGGGTTAAAATGGGAAGCAACAATTCTATTCCACTAGAATATTCCTAATGGGAAGCACAAATTCTATTATTTTGAAGATGAAAAATAAACAGATTGATAGCTCCTGTGCTTATATAGCTTATTTTAGCTAGCTTATCTTAATATATGGGAAAGAACTTAGAATAACATTTGCAATAATTTTCAGTGTTTTATGAAATTATTGCAACTTAACAGGATACAAAACATATTCAAAGCTCTTGCAGTTACTAATACATAACCTATTACATTCTTTAAAAACATGTGTTCTAGCTATAAGTCATAACCATTGCTTGGTTATCCATTCAGCTAAATGGGTGAAATAAAGATATACAGACTCTATTACAGTGTTATCTTTCCTAAAGGCTTGAATTCTTTGTTATATTTAGAGATTTTAGTGAGCACATAAAATATCCAAGGGGTGTGGAATTATGTGGGAGTTACCTACTTAAAAATTTAAAGAATAACTCCATAAGGTAAACCTTTTTTGTGTGAACTTTAAAAATGTGTGACTATATATTCTGAAAAATATAGAATAAGAGACAATATAAAGAATTAGTTAAAACTGTCTGGTTTTATGTACTTTTTAACCCAAATTAGTTGAGAGTCTTCTTTGGCAAGTTACTTAAACTCTCTGTGCCTCATTTTCCCTGTCTACAAAGTAGGGATGATAATTGTAAAAATCTCATAGAATCATTCTGAAGACTAAGTATGCTTGGTTGGCAAGCAAATTGGTTCCAGAAACATGCTTGTAATCCAAAGCATTCGTATATCAAAGAGAATTTCAAGAACCAGTGGCTCAGTTGTGATCATGTGGCATTCGGCTTCACTTACTACCTGTATTGCATGAAATCACTCATTTATCAAGATAAAAGTTATTAAAAATGTTTGCTTGTTTTGTGGAACAGTCGCAGAACAAGTTACTCGCAATCCAAGGTTTTACTGTATTTTTCAAAATACTTGGAATAGAGCTTGGCAGATAGGACATATTATGCAAGTGCTTGTTAAAAACATGAATAAATAAAGGCTTAAAATATACACACATATCATGTGCTTGGATAGAAAGAATTGTTATAATCCAAGTGAAAAAGGGTTGTAGCTTGGATAGGAATGCCAGTGGTATAGATGAAAATAAACAATCATATGAAAAAGGCATTAGGAGGCCTTTGGCTCTGAAAGATAAATATTTGATTAGACTTGCAAGGCATGACTCTAAAAATGGAGGGAAAATTCACAGATACAAATTGATAAAATAAGCAATTATTTCTTAAAACAATTCTTGAAGGAATAAGGTGCTACCATGATGGTTGTGTCATTTGTTATCTGGAAACTTTAGAGAGTTGCTTAATATTTTCAAACCTTAGACCCCTGATCACAAAAGTAGAGATATTAATAGTACTGACCCACCATTATTAGTGTATTGTAGGGAATTAAATGAATTATTGTATTTAAATTGTTTAGAGATAATAGCCTGTAATAGAAAGTTTTGTAACATTTTAGGATTTAGTATCTCATTATTATCTGTTTTTGTTGTTAAAAATAATTTTAAGCACCAGGGTTCAGCATAGAAAGAAGATACTGGAAAACTAGTTTTGGAAAGTAATTGCTATATGGCAGACAATAAAAGAAATATCCTAATTATTAGTACTACAAAAAGCATTGCAACATTGACAAGTGTTACTTTAAAAATAACAATTGTTATTTGAGTATTTTAATTACTCGATGACTATAATGACTAATAATGTAGCGATTGTTATATATTACGGTATTACAAAAACTATTATTTATACGCATTATATATTATTATTATAACATATTTTTAACACGCTAAATATCAATGTTACTAAATGACAGAGCAAATGGGTTACTTTTAAATATTTTACTCTAAAAACACAATTCCTACTTGTCAATTATATTGCAGTAGGAATGAGAAAAGACATAGAAAGTTGACTCAACATATTTTAGAAGGTATATTCAACAGGATGTGGGGTCCATATGGAAGATAGGGATCTAGTAAATGAACTGTAGATTCTAGTCTTTAGTCTATGGTCATACCGCCCTGAACATGCCCTATCTCGTCTGATCTTGGAAGCTAAGCAGGGTCGGGCCTGGTTAGTACTTGGATGGGAGATTCTTTTTTTTTTTTTTTTTAATTTATTTAAATAATTTACTTTCAAATTGGTTTCCATATAACACCCAGTGTTCATCCCCACAAGTGCTCTCTTCAATGCCTGTTACCCACTCTCCCCCCTCCCACACCCTCCTTACCCTCAGTTTGTTCTTAGTCTTTGAGAGTCTCTTATGTTTTGTCTCCCTCCCTCTCTGTGTCTTTTTTTCTTTTCCCCTCTTCCCCTCTCCCATGGTTTTTGCTAAGTCTCTCAAAATCCACCTATGCGTGGAAACTGCTAGGAATCTACCCAAGAGACACAGGAGTGCTGATGCATAGGGGCACGTGTACCCCAATGTTCATAGCAGCACTTTCGACAATAGCCAAATCATGGATGGGAGGTTCTAGTCTTTAAAAGATGAATTGCTTTTTCCATCCTCTTCTTTGTAGGGTACAGACTTGTCTCTGTGTCTTGTGGGCTTTTCTGTCCTGTACTTTTAATTCGGGCAATGCTCTCTACCAGTCGCGCCACAATTCCTCAACTGGCTTCTATTCTACCCTATGTATTCTTCAATATAATCTCCTTCTTGTCCCTGAGTATTGGCTCCAGGTTTCATTTGTAAGACACAGCTGGTACTTGGAATATCTTCATTATGTTCGTGTTCTTGGCTTTCTGACAGTAACTTTATTTCGAGCAGTGCTATTAGCTTTTTTTCTTTTTAATCCAACTTCAATAATATATTACTTTTCACTAATAACCTTGCTTCTTTTGTCACTGAAGCAATAGAAGCAATCAGAAGATTACCTTCTTGCCACCAAATTTACTATGCTCCCTGAACTTTACCCTTGAAAGTTTACTTGATGAATTGTCCTCACCCAATTTACACCATTCTCCAACTCTTGCACTCCTTATCCTGTCTTCCATCCACTTAAGGAATATATCCTGCAAATATATCTCTCTCTCATTCATCAAAAATACACACTAAACATACATTAAAGAAAAGAGAAGGCCTCTGCTTATTTAAAATAAACAACAAAACACACCTGATCCTCCAGCTTTTGCCTCCACCCTCTCTAGAAGGCAGAATGATGCCCTCCCAGCCTTGCCTAAGATGCCCGCATCCTAATCCCGGGGCCCTGTGGATGTGTTACCAGACCTGGCAAAAGGACCTCTTGCAGGTGTGATTAATAATTTTAAAATCTGAAGATCATCCCGAATTATCTGGGGGGTCCTGATGTAAATAACTAAAATATGCAAGAGAGAGACACAAGAATCAGGGGAGGAAATGGAGTGTGGAAGCAGGGGCACTAACATGGAGAAAAGGGCCATGAGAAGAGGAGCACAGGAAGTCTCTAGAGGCTGGAAAAGACAAGGAAGCAGATTCTCCCCTAAAGCCTCCAGAAGGGATGCAGTTCTATAGATGCCTTGATTTGAGTCCAATGAAAGCCACTTGGACTCCTGGCCTCCAAGACTGTAAGATAATAAATTTGTGTTGTTGGAAATGACTAAATTTGTGGTGATTTGTTACCGCAGAAATAGGACAAGAATACAACTTCCATTCTGTCTTGAACCCAGCCCTGTCAGGGTTTGCTCTTCACAGCTAGAGAGAAAATATCCGCTTCAAGATAATCAATGTCACTGTGCCCAACCTTTCAGCAGTCTTTGACATTAAGGTTTGTTTTGACATTTTTTTTAATACTCTTTGATTATCAGCTCACATTCCTTTATTCCTTTTATAATCTTTTAGGTCTGTTTCTAAAACGTGTGCTTTGAGAAAGGAAGAGTGTGTTATTTCTGTTGGGCACTTGCCTAGAGCCTGATGGTATAAACCACCCTATGAAAAATGTTAATGTCAATTCTCAACTTGAGACTTCATACCACAAAAAGAATTCAGACACCCACTGAGTGAATACTGGTGTGCAGTTCAGATTTATTCAAGGAGGCTCTTTTATTACCCCTGCCTGACGCAGAGCAAGATTGAGACAGGAAAGTCTCTTTTCGAGGGGCTTTTTCCCCCTGAGTTCAACTATTAGGGTCCTGATAGTATATGGGGATTTGTGGCCACATTTTCCACCCAGATCAGTCTACATTTTTTACTCTTCTACTTGAACATAGGTGGCTTTTCAAGCCCAGGCTCCAAGGCCACCAGGGAACAGAAGAATATTTTGAAGAAAAACACCAGCTCCAGTGTTAGCTCATGTTTGTGGAATGCGGCTCTCTTGTCATTTTTGGCATCTGGTTGTTTCCCTAACATTACCACCTGCTCTGTTTTGCTTTAAAAACAACTTTGTTTAAAATATTATGTCCATCACTCATAAGAATCTATACTGGGAATGTTTTCTCTGTACATCTAGTGTGCCATCTCCTGGAAATAGAAAACCCTTACTTCTTTAAACATTTATACACTTGGATATAGAGATTCCACATGCTTTGATTTTCTATTGCATTCGTGTTCCTTCTCAATCTCCTCTTCTAGCTTCTCTTTTTCTTTCCAATTATTTGAAGGTTGATTTATTTGATTCCCTACTAGGGTGTCTATTCTTCTCTGTATACTCCTATACTATTTTGTTCATGTAGTATTATTTTAATTAAATATTTATTCATTTATTTATTTATTTACTTGGAGACAAGTGCGGGAGGGTAGAAGGAGAGGGAGAGAGGGAATCTCAAACAGGCTCCACGCTGACAGCACAGAGCCCAACATGGAGCTTGATCTCATGAACCCATTGATCATGACCTGAGCCATAATAACCAAGAGTCAGACGCTTATCCCATTGAGCCACCCAGGTGCCCTTATTCATGTAGTTTAAAATGTAATTATATTGATAACTTTGAAGTTTGCATTCCAGAAATTATCTCTAAGTTCTTAATTCTAATCTATAACAACTTGTTGAAAAAATATCTTTGGATAGCTAATAGGCATCATAACATGAATATATCCAAAACAAAAAACAATTCTCGTGTCCAAACCATTTTCACAAATTCCCAAAGATTACCTTCTCAACAATACTGTCACCATCCTCTCTGTTGCCTAGGAGAATGTACATCACTGACTCTTGTTTTTCTCTCGGATGCCACAAAAGATTTTTTTTAAAACAATTTAATGTTTTTATTTGATTTTTGAGAGAGACAGAGTGCAAGTGGGGGAGTGGCAGAGAGAGAGGGAGACATAGAATCCGAAGCAGATTTCAGGCTCTGAGCCATCAGCACAGAGCCCTATGCGGAACTCAAACTCACAAGCCCTGATATCATTACTTGAGCCAAAGTCAGGTGCCCCCCCACATAAGATTTTTTATGAAGTTCTCAAGTCTAAGCCACTCTTCTCCAGCTTACATTGCCCCCACTTTCCTAAATCAAGCTGTTATTCTCTCTTACTTGGTTTAATGTAATATCTCATATCATCTTGTACCAACAGAGATGCCCAGAACGTAACGGTATACCTATAAAATGTTAATAGGAATGTTTGACTTGAGATTTATTTTTAATTTAACACATCACCCCTACTTGCCCAAATGTTTTCAATATCTTTCATAACACCAAGACCAAAATCAAAAGATACAGAGAGCCTGAAGGAATGCCTGACTCAAACCCTTGTCACACAGCTCCTATTACCCTTCCATCTCCAATTTGGTTCTAGCCACACTTACTTTTTACTTATTCCTCAATAAGTCTTTACCCCCAAATGTTTTTTGCACTTTCTGTTAGGTACCTTTTGACTTGGGATTGTCCTCTAAATCCTTGTTCGTATCCCCTGGAGATCACATCAAAAAAGGGCAGGAAGAATTGGAGATGCAGTGAGGAAACAAACTAATCTGCAAGACTGTTCACAGGATGAAGGGACACTGCAGGCAGGAGAAGGGAGAGAATCAGATCCTACACCAGGCACTTCAGGCATGGTAGATCCACACTGGGAAGACAAATCCTCATAACACTGGATTTTGAAAACCAGAGGTGCTTAACTTCGAGAGTTCTTACAATCAGTAGGGTGTAACATCTGAACTCTAAAAAACATTAGGCCCAGCTCTGAAAGAACTAGAGGATGATAAGAAACAGAATCCCCTGCCCATACCAGACAAGGAGAATCATTGCAAGATAACTGGACTGAAGGCCAGTACAGCTCAGGCACAAGAGTAGGGCTCATATAACACACAGAGGAGGCGCCTCTGAAGTGCCAGATTCTAGTTAACAGGGGATACTGCACTGTAGAGCACTACAGGACCTCTTTTTCATAAGGCCATTGCTTTCAAGAGCAGGAGCTGAATTTCCTAACACACAGAAACAGACACAGAGAGTTAGACAAAATGAGGAGAGAGAGGAATATGTCCCAGATGAAAGAACAGGACTAAATCACAGCAAGAGAGCTAAATGAAATGGAGATAATAGTATGCCTGAGAGAGAATTTAAAGTACTGGTCATAAAGATAGGTAGTGGACTAGAGAAAAGGGTGTAAGACTTCAGAGAGACCCACAAGAAAAAGATATAAAACATAAAAAGGCTCCAAACAAAGATAATGAATTCAATAACTGAAGTTAAAAATATACTAGAAAGAATAAATACCAGAGTGGCAGTGATAGAAGAATGGATCGGTGACCTGGAGATGGATTAATGAAAAGCGATCAAGGTGAACAGATGAGAGGAAAATAAATAAATAACTGAGAATAGACTAAAGGAACACAGTGATACCATCAAGCATGACAACATTCACATTATATGTATCCCAAAAGGTGAAGAGAGAGAAAAGGGGGCAGAAAATTTATATGAACAAATGAGCTGAAAACTTCTGAATCTGGGGAATGAAACAGAAATCCAAATTCTGGAGGAACAGAAAGCTCCCAATGAACTCAACTTAACGAGGTTCACACCAAGCATATGTTAATTAAAATAGCAAAAAGTAGTAATAAAGAGAGAATCTTAAAAGCAGCAAGAGAAAAGAAAATAATGGTTGCATACAAGGGAAATCTGATAAGGCTATCAGCTGATTTTTCACCAGAAACTTTGCAGGCCGGAGAGAAGTAATATATTCAGCATGCTGAAAGAAAATGATCTGTAACCAACAATTAGTCTATCTACCAATGATATTATTCAGAATCAAAGGAGAGAAAGAGTTTCCCAGATGAACAAAAAGTAACGAATTCATCATCATTAATAAGTGAATAAATAAATTAATGACTAAATGCTTCTGGTTTAAGAGGCTACAATGTTTTGTGATCAAAAGTGGCCTAGAGCACGGAATTGTAATCTGAGGGGTGTATAGTTTACTTTACATGATGAGCATGGAAGGACATAACAAAATTAATTTAGAAATGCTTCAAGTAGAGCACCAATTTGTTAGACAATCTGTAGGAAAAATAAATAAAAATTACAACATCTATGACCACTCTGAGAATGTGGATTGACTTAAATCCTGTTAAATAGCGTGAAACTTTAGTGGGGATAATTTCCATGGAGCCTCTTAAAAGTGGACGGAGATAACTACTGGGCCTACTGAAATAGAACCATCCTGGGGGAACCATTCTTCCAAGAAAGAATAGTGAAAATGAATCCTATGAGAATAACATCTTACGATGGAGATGTCCCGGTGTGAGTATCACTGAGCCGAGAATAAAGACACTGCATTTAAGATTTCCTTCCTAAAATTTATCAGCATTACTTTTCACCACAGGATGTCTCCTCAGTTCTCCTTCTTTATGTCTGTATGTGTGTATGTCATTCATCTATAAAGTCTTGACTAATTTTTCTCAGAATCAATCAATTTATCTCCTTCTCCCTCTCTTAATCACTTTCTTTCCTTCCTTCCCCTCTCCTTTTTTCTGTAATATTATTTACTTGATATTTTCATACACATCCCATTCCAAATTCTATTGTACTTCCAGGTAACCTTATGTGGTGATCTTAATAAGGATTAGCCAGGAAACTTGAGTGGGGATGTCCCCGATATGAATTTTGTGTTCGTGGCCTGGGCCATTGCCATGCCACTATGTTAGAAATGTTGCCATTAAGGGGCGGATGGGTGGCTCAGTCGGTTGAGTATCCTACTATTGATTTCAGCTCAGGTCATGATTTCATGGTTGGTGAGATCAAGCCCTGCGTCAGGTTGCATGCTGACAATGCGAAATCTGCTTGGGATTCTCTCTCTCTCTCTCTCTTTCTCTCTCAAAATAAGTAAGTAAAGTTAAAAGAAATAAAAAGAAATGTTTCCATTAAGAAAGGAGCAAAACATTCTCCCGGAAGTTTTATAGTGATAAGTCAACGTAGGAGCTTTGGTTCAGGGTAAGGAAAGAAAACTTAGGATAAACCAGAAAGTCAGATGTAGTATAAACCATGTAGAAGAACATAGGAGAGTCTAATGCAATTACGGATTGGGGGAGGACATGTTGAACATGATTTCTGAATCAAGAATAAAAAGCTGCTTATATTTAACACTAGGTTAAATATATGACAGGTTAGAGAGACATGCTGCTACAGGTAAGCACATTTGGGCACCACAAGAATGGAATCTGCAAGAGAGCAAAAAGGAAGATTATATTTAACATCAAGAAATTCTGGGCACTTAAGAAGATCTTTAGGTAAATAAGAATTTTAAAATTGGTAACATTTATGTATAAGATACATATAAATATATTTTATACACTACAACCAATCTTCATCAAAATAGCATTACCCGCAATATAAATAATAGAATAAAGTAACTCTAACATAGTGTTTAACTTTGAATTTTTCTTCTGCTCTTTGTACTAGTAGTCAGCCACTCATCTCCTTCTTACCTGTGACTTGGGCTACAGCCATTGTGGGAACAGTAAGTGGGTCTTCACGGGCACTGGGACTCAATGACTTCCAGACAGAAGTCCACAATTAACCCAATGCCACTATGCCTTGTGTCCCTCCCTTTCTGACCCTCCCACCTTGTGCTCTGTCTCTGGCTCTGTCTCTCTCTCTCAAATAAACATTAAAAAAAAAAAAAAAAAAAATATATATATATATATATATATATATATATATATAAAGTAACTTTTTTTTCTAGTCCTTTCCATTTACTTACAGCTACTTTTAAAAATCAAACCTGGAAAAAATTAACTGTATTGGAAGATGAAAGATAAGGTGATATTTAATACCAAGGTAAAAATAAAGTAAAAAATTTGAGTACTAATAATTTCACTGCAGATATATATATATATATATATATATATATATATTCACAAAATAAAATTATAAAAAAATGAAAAACACATGAGTTAAGTGAAGACAAGAATAATGGAATAAAGACAGAGATGGCAAGCTGGCAAGACTTACCAATAATCAAAAATCTCGGTGAGAAGGACACTTTTAGTTATAAGAATATAATCCAGGAATAATTTTAGTAGACCTTAGACCATTGTGATTGTGTTTCTCTTAAGACTTTGGGATGTTTCCTTTTGCTGTTGGAAAAAGAGAAAAGAAAAAACAGCTAGCAAGTATACTTGGAAAAACAGACAAATCAGTAAACAAAATTAGACTTTGGATTCAGGGCAAACCTATCTCCAAAGCCTGACTGCTACTTACCGGTTATTTATTTGATTTTAGGTAGTAAAATTACGGTTTAAATCTCCTGAGTCTCAGCTTGTGACCTGACTCCTAGGGTTGTTTGAAGTATTAAATCATGGACTTATGTCAAGTATTCAGGGTGTATGTATGCCTAGCAAATGCTAAAACGGAACTATGCCTTGCCTGTTGTCTCTTCTAAAATGCATTTTTTAAGCTTTAGTCATTTCAGATGTCTTAATTCCTACTCAATGCCTGGAGCACAAACAATATTTATTAATGAACAAAATCTTCTTATGAATATTTGAAAATGGGCAGAAACTTATTGGTTCAAAAATGTCAATGATACTTAAGTACTTAACATTTCTTTTTTATTTTATAATGGCGGAAAATGTAGTCATAGTATTTAAAAAATGGCTTCAAAATTAATGTTGAAATACTTTCATTTCTATTGGTGCAAAGAATAATGATAATATTGTTTAAAAAATCTAGACATTTGAGGGGCGCCTGGGTGGCTCAGTCGGTTAAGTGTCTGACTTCAGCTCAGGTCACGATCTCACAGTCTGTAGGTTCGAACCCCACATCAGGCTCTGTGCTGACGGCTCAGAGCCTGGAGCCTGTTTCAGATTCTGTGTCTCCCTCTCTCTCTGCCCTTTCCTTGCTCACGCTCTGTCTCTCAAAAATAAAATAAAAATGTTAAAAAAAAATCTAGACATTTGAAACAGAGGATTAACAAGTGTGTTTTGTTTGAAGGTGATAACTTTTCATTAGTTGACACAATTTCTGCTGATTAAAAAAAAATTCTAAGGGCGCCTGGATGGCTCAGTTGGTTGAGCGTCCGACTTTGGCTCCAGTCGTGATTTCACAGTTGGTGAGTTTGAGCCCCGCGTCCGGCTCTGTGCTGACGGCTCAGCGCCTGGAGCCTGCTTCGGATTCTGTGTCTCCCTCTCTCTTTGCCCCTATCCCGCTCACACTCTGTCTCTCAAAAAATATATAAACATTTAAAAACGTTATAAAAAATGGAACATGTTACAGGAGATGATTTGTAATCTCATACCAAGATATACATGTCTGAAGTGCATCTGGAACTATTTCAAATAGCTGCTTTTGGCACTGAGCTAAATTTAATGCAGTTTGTCTCAAGATTACTCTCTGTACCATTTTAAGTGACAATACACCTGGAGTACCATCCAACTTGCATTAAACTCTCCTTTTCAAAATGTATAACTATAGCCAGAAATGCTGATTTGATTTGAGATGCGCTCACATGCCAGGAGTTATACTAATAGTTACTTTACTAACATCATGAAATATGACATATTTTTATAGAATTCTCTGTCACTTGAAGCATAGTTGCTGCAAAGAGCAGGAATGAAGTCTTTTAAATTATAAAATTGTCTCTTTTCGTTACACATATAAGAATTTGTTTATTTTCCAAGGCAGATGTCCACAAAGTCCGACCCATGGGTTAAATCTGGCCCGTGGACCCTTTTCCTTTTTTTATAGCTTTTCTAAGCTAAGAATGAGTTTTAAATCGTTTTTCAGAGAGTGGAATAAGGCCACAGAAGAATTTGCAACGAACACCACACGTGGCCTTCAAGGCCTAAAATATTTACTCTGTGCCCCTAAACAGAAAAATGTGTAGACCTCCGTTCTACTATAATTCTCTAACCCATACTTCTATTTAGAGTATGTTTTAACAAAATATTTCAAAAGAACAAGAAGATTTTTCTTCCTTCTTCCTGTGACATTTTGGTGATTCTCTATAGCTATAATAGATGCAATTCCTTCCCATTAACACATTGATCTGTCAAATTACCATGATTTATAAAATTAGAGGCTTTTAACTTAATATTTTTGTAGCTATTTCTCTCACTTTGGACCTCATTTTCTCAATCCATTTTGTTTTAAGTGTGCAAAATGAATGTTGACTCTCTGTCTGCACTGGTACTAATGTATACATTTTAAAGAGCTGATTTTAAGCCATAATTTTGCCACCGGGACTCTAAATAGACATACCATCCTTCTGTTAGATCTGCGGAAATGCTGAATTTTTATTTATGTCTTCAGGTGACAAGCCGTGATGGATGGCCTGACAAGGTCCCGTAGTCTAGCTTTGCACTGCCAGGGAAGTGTTCATGGCGTCGGCCTGCCAGTTTAGTTATCAACAGCTAACAGCCTTAAGGCAGCAGTTTAAAAGTCATTTGTTTGCACTTCTAACAAGTACATTCTATTGTGTAGTTTATTCAAGTAAGCATAATTTTATAACAAGTTATTAAAAGCCCTTTTGTCAACAATAAAAGTCTCTTCTCCCGGTACGAAGTTCTAATAGCTGAATATCTTGAAAAGTGTATACTCAGTTTAAAATCAAAGCAAACATTTCACTAAATATTGCTAAAGTTATTAGCGTGGCACGAGTTTTTTTGTTATTTTGCCGTCAACTCCTTCTTAGGGAATTTTTTTTTTCTTTATCACAGAAATTGCTCATTTAACGTGAATTATCACTCTCCCTCTTATCATGAGGTGAAGGCTTCATCCTTGCTGTTGTCAGGGAATGCATATTTCCAAGAGGAAGGTATCTAATTTTAGCAGTCATAGCTAAAAATGATGGTACTGTTAGTTGTCAGAGAAGTAATCATTAAAGAGTCTATTTTCACTTTGATGCAAGCAATTCAGATCAACTTTTCAAGGCTCTTAGAATTGCCATGAATATGCCTCCAATTTTCACCTCATTCTTGCCACTGTCTTATCAATGTCATGTGTTATAATGTAACACAAATAAAAAAAAAAAAACACTTTTTTGGTTCACTTTTTCAGGATCAGATCTTCACTTAAGTCAATTACTTTTAAAAACCGGTTGTGACAATGATTGGAAACTGATTAATTTTAAAAGGAAATCCTGTTTCTCATGTTTGTGCTGTTAAAGTTCTATGTATTACATGAAGATTTTCCTAAATACAAAAACATCTAGATTTCAATGTATCAGTCTTATTGACAGTAAGCTTTTGCTTCATTTCTGTGAGGGATATGATGGAAAAATATTTGGGTTAATTTGGTGCTTCTAACAGCAAATTAAACCCAAATTTCAACATCCTGTATCTGGACTTAATAAGGAATCAAATGATGGTAACTTTCTTCTAATTTCGTCCTTAGGTGTCTCAACCACTGGGTCAAAAGTGTGCATCAGATGTGTGTGGTTCATAAAAATAATAATCTATCACACATTTTTCTAGAAAGTAAATGTAACTATATAAAAGAAGAAACCAATTGAAAAGATTTCATGGAGATACAAAAAGTATTTGAAATTTTTTAACATGTTTTTAAGTTTTATTTATTTATTTATTACTTATTTTTGAGAGAGAGAGAGAGAGACATGAGAGAGAGAGAATCCCAAGCACACTCTGAGCTGTTAGCATGAAGCTCAATGCGGGCCTGGGACTCACAAACTGAGATCATGATCTGAGTCAAAACCTAGAGTCAGATGCTTAACCGACTTAGCCACCCAGGTGCCCCAATATTTGAAGAATTTTGACATAACTTTCTGAGTGTCGCAAATAAAAACAATATTGAATTTAGAATTAAGACGAACAGCTGTTTTCTCTTTTGCCTTTTAACGGAGCACATTAGTGATAGATTTCTAAGTCTAACATGAAGACTGAACCTTGTCCTCACTGGGTTTCAAACGACATTTAGCTGCATGAGACATTCTTTGTACTCCACCAACTCCATGCCCACGGTAGCTCTGTTTCTCTGGGTGATGGGTTTCATACCAGATATTTTCGACCTGAAGATTATTATCATCTTTTGTAGAGACCTGACTGGTGGTCGTGGAGCTACGGAGTTGAGAAGGTAGATTGGATTCAGCTTAGTTTGGGGTTATTGTGTCCCCGCGGGCCTCCTGACATACTCTATGAAACAGCCCTTAGCGGTAGCACAGGTTCTTTGAAACACGAGTGCAAAGAGTTGTTCTGTTCTCCTTTCACATACAGTCTCACATGGAGACTGATCCTGGGATTCCTCACATTTCCCGCATCTCCCTTCCTGTCTGCCTATGCATATTGCAATCCATTTGCCATTTTGTGAGGATTCTTTACGTAAGTAGCATAGATTTCTCTTATTAACTCAAACTAAGTTGTCAGGCATTTCGAGCTCAATTCCAGTTTCTGACACATCTGCGTCTATTGAGAAACACAAAGATTTCCAAACACTTTTTTATGTAATGGAAAAAGATATGTTCAGTTACAAGATAAAGTGTTCTTTATCTTGGGGAAACCATTGGAAAACATCCAGAGTTGGACAGGGCCCTTGGCCTCCAAGTGGGGAGCACATGGATGATAGCACAATTGCACAAATGGGTGGCAAAAAGGTAACAGAAATGAAGGAAGATATGTGTAAAAAGCAAATGTGCTTTGGTGTTGTCTAGAAAATATTACAGATGGGAAAGGCCAGTGGGACCTTAGGGAGATCATGTGAAAAAAACAAACACAATATCAGTTTCCATAAATGATACCAGTCTTATTTTATCCTGGGCCATTTCCTTGGTTTTCTTTTCTTTTTTAAATTTTTTTTAATGTTTATTTACTTTTGAGAGAGAGAGACAGAGAGACAGAGGCATGAGCAGGGGAGGGGCGGAGAGAGAGGGAGACACAGAATTCGCAGCAGGCCCCAGGCTCTGAGCTGTCAGCACAGAGCCCGACACAGGGCTCGAACTCACAGACTGAGAGATCATGACCTGAGTTGAAGTCAGGTGCTCAACCCACTGAGCCACCCAGGTGCCCCCATTTCCTTGGTTTTAATAAGTCAGTTTGTTCAGTGAGTCAAAGGGCAACTACCTTTTCAGGGGAAAGTACGCAATCTTCTCTTACCAAAACATTGTATTTGGACTTCTTCAAATGTAGTATGCTCATAATTCTCACTGTGCCATAGAAAAGGTAGGAGTGAAAAGAAAAATGAAGGCTCCAAGGGAGAGAAATAATTCTCTGGTCAGTAAGAAAATTATAAGACACTGAGAGAGAAAAGTTGGTGATCCTGGCAAGTAAAAGAGAAATGCCTTCCCTCCTATGAGAATCATCTGATGCTCAATATAAAAAGTGTTTGGGGGCGCCTGGGTGGCTCAGTTGGTTAAGCGGCCGACTTCAGCTCAGGTGATGATCTCACGGTCTGTGAGTTTGAGCCCCGCGTCGGGCTCTGTGCTGATGGCTCAGAGCCTGGAGCCTGCTTCTTCAGATTCTGTATCTCACTCTCTCTGCCCTTCCCCTGCTCACACTCTGTCTCTGTGTCTCTCAAAAATAAAATAAATGTTAAAAAATTTTTTCAAAAAAAAAAGTGTTTGAAGGAAGAGGGCCAGTTCCAAATATTTAATATGTTGGAACTACACCTATTATAGGGTTTGCAGAGTAAGCATCAGGTAGGAGTAACAAGGCAATGACATCACAAACCAGAGCATGATGAGATAAGGAATGTGGCAGCATATGAGAGAAAGTGTTCTTTTTTTTTCCTTTTTTTTTAATTTTTAATTTATACTTCCAATTAAGCACAGCTTTGAATTGGCTTTTTGCCTAGTTGAAAGCCATTCTTCTACCTATTGCTGAACAAGAAGGTACTCCCAAACATCGTGGGGTAAAATAACACCAATGATTTGATTTTATCTCAAAGTTTCTGTGGGTCGGGAATCCGTGTACAACTCAGCTGTTTTGGTTCAGTGTCCTTCCCATAGTTACAACCAGGTGGTGGTTGAACCTTGAAGTGCAGGAAGCTGGAGCCACTAGCGAGGAATCTCTTTTTTCAAAGCAGTCTCAAGTCACTGTGTGTGTGATGCTCTACGTGGTCTTTCCATGTTAGCCAACTGAGCTTCCTCAGACCTTGGTGGCCTCAGAAGCTTTGGCCCGCTTACACGTGGCTGGATGCTTTAGGAGTTAGAACCCCATTGGATCAGGCTGAAGCAGCATGGCTTGTTACGGCCTGGCCTCTGAACCACATAGTATCTGGGGCGCCTGGGTGGCTCAGTGGATTGAGAGTTCGACTTCAGCTCAGGTCATGATCTCAGGGTTTGTGAGTTCGAGACCCGTGTCTGGCTCTATGGTGACAGCTCAGAGCTTACAGCTGCTTCAGATTCTATGTCTCCCTTTCTCTCTGCCCTCCCCTCACTGATGCCCTGTCTCTCTCTCTCAAAAATAAATAATAAAATACTTAAAAATTAAAAAAAAAACATATAACAAAAGTCACACAGTCCTTAGTGAGGACAGATTGTCTAGGTCACATTCAACAAGTGTAGGGGCACCTGGGTGGCTCAATTGGTTAAGTGGCCGACTTCGGCTCAGGTCATGATCTCATGGTCTGTGAGTTTGAGCTCCACGTCAGGCTCTGTGCTGATGGCTCATCAGACGTTAGAGCCTGCTTCAAATTCTGTATCTCGCTCTCTCTCTGCCCTTCTCCTGCTCATGCTCTGTCTCTATGTTTCTTAAGAATAAATAAATGTTAAAAAAATTAAAAAAAAAAGAATTGTATTAGATGGAGTATCGTTGTGGTCATATTTGGAAAATCTGCCACATGGACAAATGAAAAGACATACCATAACCTGCCGTATGTATCATACTGATCTGTGTATTCCTGGTATTATTGCCGCTGTGCTCCGTAAACTAGATGCTCTTGCATGGCTGCCACCAAAATCATTTCTCCATGATCACTTAGGCTTTGCATCACTGCCTCCCAACTAAAGGTTGGGGCAAATTCATCTGCTTAATTTCAGCTACTCATGTCCTAGTGTAACTGATGCCAAAATAAGTGAATATCTTGTCTTTAACCTTTAAAGGTTCAGAGTCATTAATAACACCCTCCAGTCCTAAGACTCAGCATAACATGGGTCATTTACTAAATAGTCTCGAATAAGGAGGAGTTTTAGGTGCAGATGCCAAGAACACTTCTACTCCGCCAGTATCTTATTCCTATAACAAATGGACACAGAAAAGGGAGGGTGTATACATCCAGCAGTGGTTTATGAAAATTCAAGTACAACATTTCTATGAGGGAGGCATGAGCAGAGTATCCCGAGTTACATTAAATACTGTTATACATACAGTTATACAAACATGTATTAGTTTAACACAGTCTCTTAAAAATACTGATATTGAAAACTTCTAAAATTTTCAAATGATTTAGAGAAGAAAGTCAGAAAATATAGAAAATTTATGTCCTAACATAATCAGGGAATTTGTCTACATTATTAGCCTAATATTATGTTTAAGCAAAAACCTACTAGCTTTTCTCTTGATAACTTGTAGATTATACACACACACACACACACACACACACATATTTACTTATCGGTGTATGTGTGTAAATACATATTTCTAAATGTGTATTTATGTGTAAAATTGTAGATTAGTTTTATATACTCCTTTTTTTTGTAATGTATATGTGGTGTGTGTTTGGCATATGACTGGTTTATATGCATGTCGCATATTTGTGAGATGTGTGGTTGTTGCATTCATTGTATTCTTCCATGTGTTGTATAAGTGTCACGTACATGTGGTTTGTTGGGTTTTGTGCTTGTAGTATATGTTTCGTGTGTATGTTTTGTGTCCCTGTGATATGTTGTGTAAGTTGTGTATGTGATATATGTGATGTGTGTGTAGCGTTTGTGGTATATCAATGATATATGCACGTTTCCTTGTATGGTGTGTGTATGTGGTCTATATGAGTGATGCGTGTGCCATATTTGTGGTGTATGTGTTCTGTGTATGATGCATATGTGGTATATGTGGTGTGTATATGGTGTGTGTGTTGAAAGTGTGGTATATATGCAGTTTGTGTGGTGTGTGTATTATGTGTTTATCCTAAGTGTGCCGTGACTGGGGTTTGTGCATTATGTATTCTGTGTGTGAGGGGGAGAAGGCGGATGTGTGGTATATTTTGGTATATGTGTAATGTGTGTAGTATATGTTGGTATGTGTTCTCTGTATAGTATTTGCATAATGTTTGTGGTATATTTGCGGTACGTGTGGTGAATATGTGTATTAATATTATTTAATTGCTTTTAATTTTTAATTTAAAAATATTTAATGTTTATTTATTCATGAGAGAGAGAGAGAGAGGCAGAGAGAAAAGGGAACAGAGAATCCCAAGCAGGCTCCACCATGTCAACACAGAGCCCCATGAGGGACTCGAATTCACAAACTATGAGCTCACGACCTGAGCTGAAACCAAGAGTCTGAGGCTTAATCCGACTGAGTCGTGCAGGCGCCCCTTAACTGTTTTTAAAAGAAAGATTCTCATTAGGATGTCTATAAAATGAATCTGCAAATAAAATGTCACATGCAATAGCACAGATTTTAATACAGATCATTCTTTCTGTTTCTAGATTGCTTTGTTATGAGTGCTGTTTCAACCACTTACGCCATTAATTTAAAAACTTTTATTAGTAAATATGCTTCTAAGTACACTGAGTCCTAACTATTAAAAAACTGAGAAATGACACCACTTCCTATATTGAGGTTTTTTATCTTTAAATTCCAATAAAATATTTTTAAACAAATTATTGCTATCTTGTGAATATCATTCATGTTAGCTCGTCTTTAAGTGGTCCTCAGCTACTATTTGGCGGTTGGACCTTTGAAGTGTGTTCATAAATCTTGAGATTAATGAGGAATGCTATAATGATAGCTTGTAAATGTAACATTATATTCCTCACTTTCTGTGAAAAGTCACTTTTCCACTACACTTTCAGAAGCTATTTTTAAGATTCCCCGTTGTACCTATCCACATAGCTAATCACTTATAATAATGACTGCTTCTGAACAGTTAGCCTCCTGACATATTGATGCATCTTAACACAATAAGATGACAAAATTCCTTGACCTAGAATTATTTAGTGATATACACAAAAACATATAAGCACATACATGCCCCCAGTGTGCGGTGTAAACTCTAATACGGGTAGGGAACACAGTTGTTTTGTTTATCACATATGTAAATTTTTTCACACTCCCTGGAACAAAGAAGGCACTCTCAAATTATTTCTTGAATTAATGACTAGATAAATTAAAGATCAATTAAGTGACAAGACTATAGAGCTAGGGGCACGATTGCTCTCTTGAGACTTTCAATTTATGAAGTTCCACTTTTCCTTTCATAAAGCTGCATCAAAGCTTTCAAGCTAAAATTTTAATTCTGTGATTCAATACCAGAACTTGGCCATCGGTTCTGAAGTTTATACAACTTGGAAGGGAGAGTACACAAAGCACATTTCCTCCCGGGGTGAATATTCTGATGGCTGTACTTCTCATCATCTTCCTCCTTGTCATTGTCCATCCCACACAGATCATCCGGCTCTTTGCTCAGGCTTCCGCAATTCAGTAAATGGCAAATGTATCCTTAAAGATGTCCTTTCTCACTCCTCTTTAATCTCTCAGACATCCTACCTGGTATATTTATTTCTAAAACTTGTATCCATATGGCTCCCACTTAAGGATGAATTTTTACTGACACCACCCTAGTCTGACTCAACACTGTTTCTCACCAGGACTGCTGCAATATTTACCTAGCATGTCCCCAAACAAACTACTCTCCATTTAAGCAGATAGGATGATCTTTTTAAAACATGTGTCGAACCTCTAATTCTCTCAGTAATTTTCCCCATCATGTTAAGGATAAGGCCAAAATCTTTCTGACAGTCTTCTAGACCTTCTGTGATCTCACCCCTTTTATGCCTCACTTCACTTCCCAAGTTCTCCAAATGCCTTCTTTCAGGGACGATTTTGCTAATGACTTTGCTGAATATGGAATACTTTGCCTGACATACTTTTTATTATTTATCTTTCTTTTAGCACTCCTACTCCCTAGCACACATTATATTTTTCTCATTTGATGTTTTATTTACATTGCACTCGACTCTATGCTCCACATGGGCAGTGATTTTTGTTTATTTTCATGACTATTCAGTCATCCCAACACCTAAGGAATGAAAACACTCAATCGACATTTGGTGCATAAATGAATGGATGTTCTAGCTCACCTGCATCTGTATTCACCTTTGGTGTATTCTTTTTGTGTCTTCCCTTCATGGGCCTTCCAGAAGTTCCAGTGAACAAGATCTGAATCTTCTGAGAACACAAGCCTTATCTCTGTTTATCCATTATTATTTCCATAGAACATGAGAGAAATCTGGAGACAAAATTAGCAATTGTTAATCCAGTTATTAGAGACTCTTAGGTGGTTAGAAGCTGTGTAGTCACATCCCTTATATTATCTTAAAATGTCTACAAGACTACATAAACCCTCTGAGGCAGCAGCTTTAATTATTCCGATTTCACAAGTAAATAAACCAACTCTTAAAGTGGTAATGTAACCTAACTTATACAAAGTCATATATTCTGTGTGTTTGAACCCAAAGAGTTCAGCTGCAGAGCTTATATTAGTTTTTTAATAAATTAAAATCAATATTTTTTAATTTTTTTTAACGTTTACTTATTTTTGAGACATAGAGACAGAGTGTGAGCAGGAGAAGGGCAGAGAGAGAGGGAAACACAGAATCCAAAGCAGGCTCCAGGCTCTAAGCTGTCAGCACAGAGCCCGACGTGGCGCTCGAACTCACAGACTGCAAGATCTTGACCTGAGCCAAAGTTGGCCGCTTAACCAACTGAGCCACCCAGGTGCCCCAAAAATCAATATTTTTCTTTTTGAGAGAGAGAGAGAGAGAGACAGAGAAAGAGAGCATAAGTAGGGGAGGCACAGGGAGAGAGGGAGGAGACACAGAATCCGAAAAAGACTCCAGGCTCTGAGCTGTCATCACAGGGCTGGAACTCACAATCCATGAGATCATGACCAAAGCCGAAGTCACCCACCCAATCAACTGAGCCACCCAGGTGTCCCCCCAGCTTATATTCTTAAATTCAGTACTATAGCACCCTGACACTGCTCCATTCTGCTGTGCTATAGTCATTAGGTAAACACTCTTGCTCTGTCTTTTCGGTTTCTGATCTCCTTTCTTATTATGGTTTCCTTGGCTTCCTTTGGCTTCCACCGTTTAAGAGCTACAATTTTATTTGAGTTTGGAGTAGATATGGGGGGGGGGGAAACAACCTTCAACTGATTTGATTCTAAGCCACTTAGTTCTGCCTAATTTAGACAACAGACACTCCTCTTGTGGTCTACCCAAACTCAGCATAATTTTATATCAGAATTTGATATGGAAGTCCCAGCCAACAACAAAGAGCTTATTTGTTAGGTTCATATTTTGTGAATGCATTTCCTTCCAGAAATTGTGGGCAAGGGAGATCGGGAAAAGAAAGGAGGTTTAGATATTTGGGAATCCAGGTACTTGCTTGATTTATTCTTCTTGTGAGATATGTCCCAAAGTTAAGTAAACAATTGTCCTTAAAAAAAAAAAAAAAGTAAAAACAAAATGAGAAACTGGCAATTTTAGTGGTTGTAAATTCATTCTAGATTATAGAAGAATATATATAAGAATAGTCGTAAATTTTACCCAAGAAACAGTAGTGATTATGGTACTGGTGTCTTCTTTTCAGTGCTGGCTAATTTGTAAATTATAATTATGCAACCAGAAACTTAGAATTGACTATGTTCCTGACCATCACTTCCTATTAATCCAGGAAATGACACATATGACAGACCATTAAGCAGCACTGAAAGAAAATATTTTAAAGATATTACGCAGCTGAAGTTTTGCAGAATAGTCTTTGAAAGATCAAGAATGACACTTATATGGATAGTCGTGGTAAGGTTTGTACAGTGGTTGTAATAATAAATGTAGGTAGCATTACGTAGCATTTAATATATGCCAGGTACTTTCATGTTTCACATTGAGTAGCTCATGTAAGTCTCAAAGTGATCTGGAAGATAGGTCCTTTTATTATCTTCTTTATATAGAAGAATAAACTGAGTTATAAAAAAAACTTACCAAGGTCACAGAGCTAGTAAAAAGAGAAGTCCAGTTTTAAAATGAGGCATGCAGCCAGAGCCTGTGGTCTTTACTTTTACATGATACTACTTTTGCAGAAAAAGAAAAAAGAAAAGGCTTATCTGGAACTAAATAGGATTGGTGAGAATTTAGTAATTACATTAGAAACCTAGATACAATTGTAGGTGAAGATACTGGGAATTCTCTGCAGGTTATTAAAAAGATGTAATACAAGACATTAACCCTTCTAATCTAGACTGTGTGGTTCACATAATGGCAGAGCAACCAAAGTACACATGAATAATAACTTGATAAAAAAGTGCACAGCTGAGAAAATCCATCCTTTCTAGCTATATATGGAAACAATAATCTTTGTTTCTTTTAAAATAATAATTAAAATACATATCAGAACTTTGCAATACTTCATTATATCATATCTAATGTAAATGTTTGTGTATTTTTTAAAGAAATGGTATCTACATCATTCTAAAATGGTTTGGGTCATTATGAGTTAATCTTTTATTAAATCTAATATTAATGCACTTCATACACCAAACATCACTGATTAAATGCTAGAAAATGTGCCTCAGTGGATTTTTTTAATGTAGAAAAAAACACTGCAAGAAAGCCAATCAAAATGAATGGTGATTTTGTTCCAATCACTAGAGATAAAGTAACGAAGAAAGCTTATGTCTAAAGAGACAACCTATTCAAATATACAGCTTAATGTACTGCCAGGGCAACCAGTCTTCATGATGTACCCTCACTCTAGAATATCTTGCTTCTCATTTTGGGGGTAATTTTCACACAAACATATAACTTCTATGGAACATTGCTTCCTCATCAAAGGAAGCAATAGATAGATATCATCAATCTATCTATCTATCATCATTATAAATCATTTATCATTTATTTATCAGTCTCGTTACTAAATTTTTCAACCTTATTACAATAGCTGTGGTGTATATTCCTAATTTTTTAGATTTTTAAGCTGACTTTAATCGGCTTTTATTCCTCACAGCTTCTTGTTGCTATTTGAGATGGAGGCCTTCCTTATCCTCTCTGGAATGTCCAAATTCTCTTCTTGGAAGAAGATTAAACTCAATAGCTCGTCCCTACCAAATCTGCCCTTCTCCTCATTTCAGATTCATATTTCATCATTTTCTCTCATGTCAACTCAGTTTTTAGAACCCCCAAGAGCTCATTAGAATCATGTCCTCTTATATTTTTTTTCCAATCTCTCTAGTAACTCTTTATCCACTCTGATATATTAGAATTTTTCCACAAGAACACTAATCTTGTTCTTATCAAGATTAGTAAAAAATCTTGTACCTAGTACACACACAACTTCTTTCTCTGAGGATGATCAAAATAACATACCATTGAGTCATGGGAGCCAACCAGTAAGCGATGGTGCATTTTGACTAGGGTTCGAATACTAAGTGGACACACGACTCCCTACTCTATACTCAGTAACTATCCAAGTTAATAAAGTCAAACATCTCCTGGTGTGGCCTTCTTAATTCAGAAAAGGTTAAATAATCACTTCCCTTTTACCACTTTATGGATTTTTCCTTCCATTTCCTAGAAAGTCATATTTTACTTTTTTTAACAAGCAAAGGGAAAAAATATGAAGCTAGATATGGAGCACACATTCCAGAATATCCATATATAAGTAGTTACTACAAATTATTATGACAGATGGCACATCCAATTTTATTACATTTTTTAAAACGCTTATTTACTAGAGAGAGAGGGTGAAAGAGGGGGATGGACAGAGAGAGAGAGAGAGAAAGACACAGAATCCAAAATGGGCTCAAGGCTCTGAGCTGTCATCACAGACCATATGCTGGGCTCCAACTCACAAGCCATGAGATCATAATCTGAGCCAAAGTCAGAAGCTTAACTGACTGAACTAGGAGCCCCTGGGCACATACAGTTCTAAATTGGGTGATAGATAGACAGATAAAAAAAGAAATTGAAATGGCTACAAAACATTAGAAAAATTATTTAACATGTTGATAGTCACTAACATGTAAAATAAAACAAATGTGATAGCATTTTCACCTTCAAAGTTGGTGTAAAATTAATTGATAACACAAAGTGATGTAGAGCATATGGTCAAATGAGTGTTTTTAAATATTACAGTGGTGTAATCTTTTAGAGAGTAATTGTATCTAATTATCAAAATATTTTAAATTCTCATATGTCAACCTGGTAAAGGAATCTCTTCATTTTTTTCCCCAGAAAATTATCACAGATCTATGAGTAAAGATAATTTATTTATTTATTTATTTATTTATTTATTTATTTATTTATTTATTTATTTATTTATTATTTTTAAGTTTATTTTATTTTGAGAGTGAGAGTGCAAGAAGAGCAGAGAGAGAAGGAGAAAGAATCCCAAGCTGACGGCACAGAGCCCAATGAGGGGCTGGAGCCCAGTGGAAGGCTGGAACCCTCCAACTGTGAGATCATGACCTGAGCCAAAATCAAGAATTGGAGGCTCAACCTACTGAGTCACCCAGGCACTCCAAGGTTAATTATTTATAACAACATGATTTGTATACCTATGTTCTTGGTAGTAACCTACCAGAAGACACTGAATAAATATAGATACATCATACTAGATAAAGAAACACTGGGATAGGAAGGGTTTATTTCTGAATAATACTGTTATTGATGGTTTTAATTTTATTTTGCAAGATAAATACAATTTATACAACTGAAATATATTAATTTTGTAATCAGGAAACATTGAATATGTAGTAATGCAAGCAATTATCAGAAATAAAAATCAAATTAGAAATAGCCATAATGGTAGTAAAAAAATTCTTAGGCTTGAAGCAAGAATGATTTAAATAAGAAAGAGGAATTTTTTAAATACCATTAGATGCTAACTAATATTTACCTATTTCACTGCTAGTATTATATCAGATCATGACACATGTAAACACGCACACTCACAATAAACAAACTATTTAGTGACATACTTTAGTTTATATATAGAATTCTCAAATATCATGATTTGTAATATTTCATGATGTCCAAAATCTGAAAACACCTGTAATTGTTATTTTCTAATAAAAAAGTTTGTTACCCTTCATGAAAATATTAAGCCTTGGAGGACATTTTTACACTCCATATTATTGGATCTCTAGAAGTCTTTATTTGTAGAAGCTTTTGTATTTCATTGTATATACAGTTTCATATTTTTATTTTAAGAAGCAAACAAAATAAATAGTTGCTATCATTAAGGGTAATTACAATATACTAAAATCCAGTATATTTTAATAAAAAAATAATATAAATGCCAGGGATTATTTTACCTGTACATCAGGTCAAGAGAATAATTGAAGTATAAGAGATACTTTACAGTTATAATTGGGTATGAAGTATCAGGTTAGGAAAACTAATTATGTAGAAAAAGTTATATAACAAACATATAGGGAGAGTGAGGAGGCATTAATAGATTATTCCTCAAGAATTATTTCTGTTAAACTTTTTCAACTATATTTTGATATTTAAAAATATTGATATATAATTTTCTTTGAACTAGTTATAGATTGCTATATAAATGAAGCAAAGTCATCCATTTGTAAAATTGTTTTTATTTAAGCATAAATTTTAAAGTTGCTCTGAGCAATTTAAAAAAATTAAAATTTTATTTTTTAAATAAAAATTTATTGAAGTTCATATAAATATAAGGATAAATTCATATAATATGATTTCAGAAATTAATAGAATTCATTAATGAGAAATCATATATATTATTATAAATACATTGAGTAATTAATGGTTTCAGTTAAATATCCATGAGTGGGATGAGAGATTTCTATGTCGTATGATATTTATCTTTATAAAGGGAAAATTAACTGAAACACTAATTTCCAAAATGCCAAAGCACCTGTGCCATTTCGATTTCCTAACACCAATATATGAAATTTTGCATTGTTTCGTATTCTCATTTGGCATCTTTAGTCCCTAATTTTAGCCCTTCTAACAGTTGTGTAGTGGCATCTTATTATGCTTTTAACTTGCAATTTCCTTAATAATACTGAGCATCTTTTAAAACTTATTTGTCATTTATATATTTTTTGTAAATATCCTAAAATTTTCCCATTTCAAAAATGAATCCTTCTTAAATTAATTTTGAGATTTTTTAGAATTTTCTTTGCATGCAAGAATTTTTGAGATTTGTGTTTCGCAATAAATTTTCCCAGTTTATGGTCTGCCTTCTCAATTTTAAAATTATATCTTGAAGGGTAAAAGTTTTAATTTTTCTTTTTTTCATCCTTCCTTTCCTCAAGTCAAATTAGATTATATACATTCTCCTCAAGAACGTAGTATTAAAGAAGAAAAGCCGAAGCTTAATACTCAAAAGATACAAACAAGAAATTTGGAAACTGTTTTCTCTCCTTAGGATTTTCTAAATTTTCTACTAGGTAGGAAAGCAAAGGGTAGATTTTTCTCTGCTGCAAACCACATAAAATGATTTCATGCTGCTTGTCAGGGCTCAGGTCACAAGTCCCAGGTCAGAGTATTTTATGTCCACCCCAGCAACTCTTTCCAAGTTCAAAGCATGTCCTTTTGTTAAAAATTGTATACTTCTTTGCTTCCTTTCCCACATTTTTGAAAGAAACTTATGTTTTAATTTTGAATTTATTGCTGTGATTCTTTTGTTAATATCTTTTGCCTCCCAGTAAGATTCGAATTTCATAAGGCCCAGAATAATACTGATTTTTATTCAGTTTATCCTCTCTAACTAGAACAGTACATGTCACGTTGCATCTGTTTAAAAATATCTGTGTACCAAGTGTGTATAGTTAGTTCGGTCTGCCACAAAGCTGCAAAATCTTCTGTGAACTGGTACATATATAGAATGCCGCGAATTAGATGTGCACTATAAATTATATGTACAATGAAACCTACATTTCTTTTTGTCTGTTACTGATCTTTTCTTGGTTTGGGACTCTAATGCCTGCTTACTACGGATTCAGCTTGAGGTTTAACTCAGTATGGATTTTTAAGAGTCTCATTTAATAAATGGTTAGGCAATTCAAAGTTCTGACTCCCTCTTCTGGCTGTTCCTGCCATCTCAAGATTTCCCCTCCATATCCGTTTTCCCAGGTTGGGTACAAGGGCAGTTGTTACCAGCTGGACGTCTAGGGACTAGACCTTTCAGACACATGCTGTATTCTGCGGGTCCTCACGGAGATGTCCGCCAATTGCCAAGCCAAGGTTCACTCTGGATCCTCAAGGTGTGGCTGGATGTATACCTTATTTTTTTGGAAAGAGAAGTCCTGGATCTACTATACTGAGAAGATTATATCCAGTGATCTGCTAATTGCTGTGTGTGTTATAAGCAGAATTCAAGATTATTCTTTCTTTCTTAGTGAAATTTAAAACTGAAGAGATGTTTTTAACATGCTATAAAGACTTAAGTTGTAGAATACATACAAGGGCAATAAACTGTTTGATTTACGAATGATTATTTTTAAAATATTTATTTTTGAGAAAGAGAGAGAGAGACAGAGTGTGAGTGGGGGGAGCAGAGAGAGAGAAAGAGAGAGAGAGAGAGAGAGAGAGAGAGAGAATCTGAAG
The DNA here is from genome assembly GCA_030068075.1 of Paguma larvata. NCBI lineage: Eukaryota > Metazoa > Chordata > Mammalia > Carnivora > Viverridae > Paguma > Paguma larvata. The sequence continues at coordinate 87,503,717 of CM057823.1, forward strand.
CAGACTCCATGACCCCAGCTGTCAGCACAGAGCCCAACGGAGGCTCGAACCCAGGAACTGCAAGATCATGACCTGAGCTGAAGTCAGATGCTTAACCAACTGGGCCACCCTGGCGCCCGTACAAATAATTATGTTAATAAAAATATTTATAATATGAAATTAGAGATGAGAAAAATTATATGAACTTAAGAAAACTATGGCAACAAAAGAAAATGCATCTTTTCTGCCATAGAATATTCTAGGCCTTGTAAAATGTAGATTCAGATTTAGATGTAGATATAAATCCAGATAGAGATTTGTTTTTAATGAATCCTTTTGTATACTCATCATGACTATATTGCATATTTTACATTGTCTTTTAAACATGATGATTCCAAAAATCATAGCTTTATTACATATGAGCTGATATTTAGGAATTATGATAAGAACAAATAAAAGTTAATTGTACTTCTTATACAATCTCAGTGAGCATCATTTTCATTGTGTTCTATGTGAAAGCGTTCCCAGAGCACAGCTGCAGCCGTGCGATGTGAATGGTGCCCATAGGAGTCACAGGACACAGCAGCCCTAAAGGAAATAGCCTGCTGGACTTCGGTCTGGCTATGGCAGTGTAACTAATTCTTAAGGGAAGAGTGGCTTCCCAAAGAACCCATCTCATCTGGGTCCCTCCCTTCGAAAATCAGAGAAAGAACTGGTATTGTCTGAGATTAGTACAGAATAATAATAGCAGGAAAAGCGGCAATGATAAAGTTTTACAAAGGACCTTAAACTTAAAAAAAATGAAAGGTATATAGGGCTGTACCTTTATAAAGATATATAGCTCAATAGCCAACAATAATAAATTTCAGAACATAGTCATGGACCATCGTGAGAAGGCAAGCTCAGAAAAATGTATTCAGATATTTGGAAAAATTGGAACATACATGAATTCCTGCTTTTAAAACTCTAAATATCTGTGCTTATCCTTTTAAGAAAGAACAATATTAACACAAATATAGTTATGGGGACTGAAATTATCTCTATAGTTAGGCAGAGTTGCACATTTTATATTATTTTATTTTATTTTTAATTTTTTAATGTGTGTGTGTTTTTAGTTTTTTTTTTTTTGTTTTGTTTTTTTTGTTTTTTTTGAGAGTGAGAGAGAGAGAGAGAGACAGTGTGAGCAGGGGAGGAGCACAAAAAGGGAGACACAGAATCTGAAGCAGACTCCAGGCTTCAAGCTGTCAGAACAGAATCCAATATGGGGCCTGAACCCACAAACCGTGAGTTCATGACCTGAGCCAAAGTCGGACGTCCAACTGACTGACCCACCCAGGCACCCCTGAACATTTTAATTACATTATATAGTAGTAATCAAGAACAATGTGTATTTTTATACTCAATTGATTTAATTAAAAGAAAATAATTACCTCTGATTCTATAAACAGTCTTTTCCTAAACCAGTTCTGAGCTCATATTTGAAGTCTATATTCTTCTAAAGACTTTCATCTTTTTTACTTTTTATTAAGTCTAAAATATATATCTTCTATCTTTCTTTCTTTCTTTCTTTCTTTCTTTCTTTCTTTCTTTCTTTCTTTCTTTCTTTCTCTTTCTTTCTTTCTTTCTTTCCTTCCTTCCTTCCTTCCTTCCTTCCTTCCTTCCTTCCTTCCTTCCTTCCTTCTTTCTTTCCTTCTTTCTTTCTTTGCTCTTTCTTTCTTTCTTTCCTTTCCTTCTTTCTTTCTTTCCTTCTTTCTTTCTTTCTTTCTTTAGATTAAGCCAGTTTTCTTGCTGCATCCTATGTTTCCTTCTCTTTTATTTTAAGTTTTTATAATACTTTAAGTATTCCAAGTAAATGAACCCAGGCTGAGTCTAAATTCTATTAGAAAAGCACTTGATTGCCTTTCACAAGTGATAAATACAATTACAATCAAGTAATTCAGAGATCATTTGAAGAACACAATTGTTTAATTTTCAAAATATTTAACTCTAATCATTGGGAGATGACCAAACAGCTTTATAATTAGCATCCAAATATAAAATCACTATTTATAATGAATTATATGATCATTAGTAATGATGGGCTGTTCCAGTGTTACATACCGCTATTGAGGCAGTTGTTAATTCCTGTTGCTGATAATCAAATGGGGCTGACGATACTCATGAACGTCTCTCAGACAGGCATACTTCACTCCGAGTAGATAAATGCAGAATGCCACAATGATGATATTCCCCTCAGCTCCAAGTTCTCATAAGCAACTCCACAAATAAAAGTGGTAGTTTTGCTAATCTTCCATCTTCAATCACTTGTTTTCATTAAATCGTTTTCCCTTAGTACATCATACTTCCTTAGTAGATCATCATAATAGCTTTCATCGAGAATCTGTATGTGATACATGGCTAATAACTGTGGAGTACTCCTGTGTGCTAGGCTGTTTGGAATCACTTTAGAGTTGTTAACTCCTCTATACTTTATAAGAAGCCTATGAGAGAGGAATTACTTCTCTTTACCATTGTGCAGGTGAAGCAGGAGACACAGAGACTTCCTCTTTACTCCTTACTATACTGTGTTATACTATAATGTCTTTCAACTGGAAGAACATCTTCAGTATTATAAATAAATGAATTGCAATTAGAAATGACTGGCAGCTTTAGAAAAAAAATAATTGAGGAAAATTCAAATGATGGGAATTTTCCTCCTTTATTCCCGTCAAATCCTTCTACTTCCCAAATAGAACATCCTGGATAACTGCACAGTCAAAACATTAGACCTCAGCACGAAAAAATAATACTGAAATTAGAATAAGTGACATGCGACCAGGAGAAATCGACCTTAAATTCAGAGCTGCTATAGTATTGTGCCACTTAATTATAATATTAGGGACAGGCGGTTAAAATGAGATACTAGAAGTTTTCTAATCGACTTATTTTGCAATTAGTTCAATTTTACCCCATTTACTGTTGTAGACAAATAATCACAATTAAGCCAGGTTGAGGGTCCAGGACTTCCCCATGGATGGTGCCATGATAACATAGCCGGAACCATGTTCAAACTCTACATCAGGGAGTCTACAACATTTTATGTTACAAAACTATTTTAGTATATAGTTCTATTTCTGGAGAAATATGCACTCGTATTTAGAAGTAAGCATTTATATAATTCCCAGCGGTCACACATATTTTTCTGAAGACCATCCGTATCTTCTTGAATTCTAAAACAACAGTTCCTACCCTAAGCTTTTGAACACAATCTCTTATCTTCCTCTACCTCATTAATGGGTGACAGCATTTACTTATCTGCCCTGCTCTTATTTTCTTCATTTTACATAGAAAATACAGCATATTTGGCATTGTTAAATAATGGCATAATAAATTAAAATAAAATAAGAAGACCAAGACTTACATCGAGCTTAACAGAGATTTGTGGGAGAGAGAGCCAAAAGAAGAAAAAAAAAATATCCCATACTAAATTCTCTTAGTTCCTAGCCCAGTTCCCGTGGGCTCCATTTACCAGTTAAGTGAGCTCTTCTCTCAAATGTTATGGGTTTGCTTCTAATAGCTAACACTTTCTTAGAAGGCTTGCTCTTGGGTAATTCAAGGCACCTCCCATGAATTGCCTGTAAATTTTATCTTCTACTGATTCTTCCTTTTCCCTGGTAAGACGGCTGCTAGCTAATGGCAGACAGATTCAGGCAACAAAAACTAATCTTCCTTGTGGAGGGAAAATCAGGATAGATTCTCTAGTTCAATCTATGTCCCAGAGCTCTCATGAGATGGGGCTGAGACCAAAACACTACCTTAACTTCTTACCCTTCCATTCATGTTGTCCTTACGCCCATATAGGTTTCTCCCCTGTAGGCCCTTCTTTAAGAAGTGATCCACACGAAACAATTCCAATGCCGTGAAATAAATACTATTACTACTTCCAGTAATAAACAACTAATTTAAACTGGCTACTTACTACATGCCAGGCATTTTTCTAAGCATTTTAGATAATTTACATTTTCTAAGTCTGATATACTTACATGATAAAAAAAATTGTAATAAATATCACTTATTGAGTTCCTCCAATGATATTAGCTCAGTTAATCTTCGTTTCAGCTGAATGTGGGAGTGATTATTGTTCTTTTCCCATTTCATAGATTAAGAATTTAGAGCACAGTGAGTGTAACTGCCCAAAATGAAAATTCATAAATACCATTTAGTAAATTAATCAACCATTTCTGGTTTGGGCGTTTAGAACAAAATTAAAGTAAAAAGTCATGTAGTTCTTTCTTTGTCTCTTTCTTATCAGTGACTTAGAAAATAAAATAGTAAAGGGACATCTTGGAAAGTATGCTATGAATTAAATTATATAATAGAATTGTGTTAAAAATTTTTTGATATGTCATTAAACATATGTTTAAAAGGGTTTCCATGGTGGAAGTGCCTGTGTGGTATAGTCAGTTGACCCTCAGACTCTTGATATTGGCCCGGGTCATGATCTCGCAGTTCAGTTCGTGAGTTCTGGCCCCCACGTCGGGCTCTGTGGTGACGCTGTGGAACCCGCTTGGGATTCTGTCTCTCCTTTTCTCGCCACCACTACTTGCATGTGTGCACTGTCTCTCTCTCCCTCTCCCCTCTCTCTCAAAATTAAATAAATAAAGCTAAAACATTTTTAAAGTTAAGAAGAAAAAAAAAAGGATTTCACTGGGGCTATTAGACGGCTTAGTTGGTTGAACATCCAACTCTTGATTTCCGCTCAGGTTGTGATCTCACAGTTCCCAGGATCAAGCCCCTCTGCAAGCACAGAGCTTGTTTGGGATTCTCTCTCTCCCCTCTCTTTCCCCTAACCCTGCTCATGTTCTCTCTCTTTCAGGATTAATAAATAAACATTAAAAACAAGAGTAAACTTTTCTATTAATGTTACCATAAAAAACAAGAATAGTTTTTATTTAATAATGTGCAGTTACTTAAAAAGGTTATTAAAAGAGAAATTTTATCCACTAAATATTATTAAGACAGAGTATATCAGAGGGTCTAGTCTAGTGACTAGGTGGTGTGGGTACATTGTTAAAGCAAATCTGACTCTTGACACAGAGCTTAGAAAGAAAAAAATCAAACTTGATGGTCTCTTATAAAGGATTGTATTGTTAGAAGAAACAATTTATAGGTTTTAGAATTTAGTTTAAATATGTATAAATGTATTGGGACTCTTTATAAAGAGATAAATTAGGAAAATAATAGAAAATAGAAAATTAATTTAAATTCTCTTATATACAATCCAATAAAAATAGTAATCTCACATACAATCCAAAGAAAAGTGATAATATAAAATCAATTGAAAACTATACTGTAACTCTTTTATAAGAAAGTGATAAACATTCTGCTTATTATATAAACTATTGAAAAGCATATGTAATATATATTACATATATATTATTAAAGTAATTTTGTTATAATTTAAAATTACCTTTTATCCACTTATGCATAAGTTAAATGTATGAATATTTACTTAAATATGTTCCATAAGTAAATATTTAGATACAGGTAAATGTTTAATTGATGGTAGTGGTTTTCTTTAGTTTCACTGTGGCACTAGAGTGAATATACAACATGTTGTTATTCTCACTATCTTATACAATAAATACGCTCAATTATATGTTTGCGTTTGGCCAAATTTAAGAAATGGGAGAAAATAAATGGAGGAGAAAAAAAAGAATGAGAGTGGTATAAAGTAGAGAAGAAATTTTAATTTTTTGCCTTACAGAAAAAGATGCAGAATAAAAGAATATTAAGAAATTTCCCTCAAATTTTATGACTGTCAGTACCCTTAAGCCAAAATTATCATCACTGCTCTTTCAAACGAGGCATAGGCAATCAATTTCTTCAGCACAATAAAAAGGCCAATTTTTACCATCTGATAAGAAGGGTTCTGCAGACAGGAATATACAAAAGTGCTCACCACCTTCAATCATAAAGGAAGCTGAAAAAAGTAAAGAAAAAAAATGTTAAGAAACGTATCATAAGTGTACCTAAAAGGATCAAGAAATAAGGGAGGCAGGAGTTCCTAAAGGAGAGTAATAGTTTTGTATTTAAAATGAGAGTACAGTCTTTTCACTCCGTTTTATGGTAGATGAAGGAAGTCAAAGATGAAAGAAGAGACCTAGCTCTGTAAGGAAACAAAAAGGACGTATCTTCAGAGCATTGACTTGAGAGTCTCTGGGAAGGTGCAGGGCAGTGAAAATATGTCAGGAGAGGAAGAAAAATAAGTCCTGATAGAATATTATTAAATAACATAAAAACTGAGTTTAAGATGTGCATTCAGCTAATACGAGTGAAAGAGAAAAAGTTAAGGGATGAAATATTTATATATTAAGTCAATCCCGAGAAAGGAAACTTACCTGGCAAATAGTTTTTATGTCCTTAAAACCGTATGTTACAAGTAGATAAAAATTGAAGTACATTTTTTCTGCTTAAAATTACCTCAGCCATTTTGATTTCCATCATCTTATGATTCTTTCTAACATCGAAGTTCTGAAGTTGCAAATTGGGTGCCATTTGAAGGTATACATAGTCTATCAAACATATTTTTCCAAATAATAGCTATGCATCTCTATTCAGAAACTTAATGTTTACATATATTTTCTCTTTCTTGTTCTTCAATACCGGTTGGTACTTATATCATTTTTTTCTCATTGTTTAATTCTGTAAGCTACTTAATATATACCACATTCTGCAAAAGGAATCTTCTCACTATAATCAAGACAACTGCATTGGTATAGTACTGAATTATCAAATACGTTTATAAACAGCACATGCATTTTACAGTTTGTGTGCTTTCACAAAAACAATAGAGAGAAATGCATAGATTTTCCTAAATATATGGGATGCGTATTAGTAGAAATTTAAAAAATCATAAATGGGCTGGCTAGTTGGTGTATCTTTATATAACTTAATAAGTGACAATAATTTATTTGGACATATTTTCTATTGAACCAGTAGATGTAAAACTTTGAAATATGATGTTAATTATGTCTCAATGAAAAAAAGTTTTAAACATGAATTATGTTGCATCATGACTGAATGGGCCATTTTGTCTCTAGCTGGTCAAAAACAGGCTTGCTTGCTCATACTTCCCTAGATTTATGTGTTAACATATATATTTTTATTTTCCTATTTTTTAAAGCTTATTTTTGAGAGAGAGACAGAGACAGAGCATGAGTGGGTGAGGAGCAGAGAGAGAGGGTGACACAGAATCTGAAGCAGGCTCCAGGCTCTGAGATGTCAGCATAAAGCCCGACGCAAGACTGGAACTCACGAACAGTGAGTTAATGAAGTTGGGCACTTAACTGACTGAGTCACCCAGGCACTCCCTTAACATATATATTTTTAAATACATTATGAATACGAAGGCCACTTCAGAAAGTTCCATTAAAAATCAATTAGTGTGAGAATTGTTTTTAACTTCTCTGTACACTTGTTTCTCTAATCAAACTATGTCAATTATTATTTTTATAGCCGTCAGTTTTATTTTATTATGAGAGACATAATAGCACTGAAACTATTATTCTAATCCTGGACTACATATGTTGGACTAATTTTATGTGAGAGGAACTAATCCTTATATGTTTAAGCAATTGCATTTAAAATTATGTCTAGTAATTGATATAGATCTTGTGGAATAAAACTTTATGTTATTTGAAAATACAGAGTTACAAAAATACCATAAAAATATATTTTGCTTTCATTGTTTTTACTACTTTGTGAATATACATTCTTAACTTTAGTAAGATAATTTTTGATATCATATACATATGAAATAATAAATCTACTATACTGATACAGTGTCTCACAGACTTTAAATCTGGAGTTCTCTCTTGACCAGCAAGAGAGCAGAAGCAGAATTAAATATGAAAGAGGCTAATGTCTGAAAGTAGACAAGAGTCCTGAGTAAGGGTCCTCACTCCATTTTTATTAGGATCAGAACTCTTACAACCGTGATGGATGTGCAGAAAAAGACAGTGAAACAGTGATCATTAACTCATGTGTGTGAGAAAAGGTGGTTTTGAAGATACGTGGTGTTAAGGGTTTGGATCAATACAAAACAAAATCCTGGCATCCAGCAGATGGCTGTTTATGGCAGGTACCAGGCGCCATGTCTGTTTATCCTCACTTGCCTCGGGGATAAGACAGAGCATGCTTCCTCAGAGACAGCAAGGCACCTGTCTTTTGCTAATTAGCTCCAGACATTTTCACCCTGCTGCCACAGTCTACCGTCCTGTTTACGTGTTAACCTACTCTGAACACTTTCATTTTGTGGAAGTGGCTTTCTGCTCCTATACTTTTGTTCTATGCAGGGGGTGCTTTCGCCCCGTGTACCTACTCTGGATGCTTGTGTCTTAAGTCTTGTTAACACATTGCTTAGACAATTCCCAGCTCAGGGAACTCCTAAATTTATTTGCCACAACTATGTAGTTTTCCAACTTCCTGTCCTCAAAAAATTGTACCTTATTTAAAATATCACCCCGTAAGCTATTCAGAATGTGGCATTTTAGAGATGCCTGGGTGACTCAGTCAGTTAAGCATCTGATTTCAGTTCAGGTCATGGTCTCATGGCTCCTGAGTTTGAGCCATGGGGCCTCTGTGCTCAGAGCCTGGAGCCTGCTTTAGATTCTGTGTCTTCCTCTCTCTCTGCCCCTCCTATGCTTACACTCTGTCTCTTTCTCTCAAAAATAAAATAAACGTTTAAAAAGTTTTAAAAAAAGAACTTAATGTTTTACTGTTTGAACGATTTTCTGAGGAAGTAGATATGTGGCATAACCCTCATGCAGTTATTCTATCATGTTACGATATTAAAAATAAATTTATTGCATCTTACAATGTTGCATTAAAAGATGGAAATTATATAACATCTTATTATGTTTAGGGTCATGTATTAATTAAAGCTTGGGACAGTTGTCTTCTAGTAGTGTGTATGTTGCTGGTAGTGTGTGTGTACAAGTATGGCCTTTATATCCTGACATGAGAATATTTTTAGTTTCTGACATCGGTTCTTCCCAACATGAAGGCATCTTGGCATTCATGTCCCCTTCGCAGTTAACCTGAAAAAGAAATCAGTGCAGAGACACTCTGGTGTCTCAGTCAGTTAGGCTTCGGACTCTAGATTTCAGCTCAGGTCATGATCTCACGGCTGGTGAGTTTAAGCCCCTCGTTAGACTCCTCACACACTGACAGTGTCAAGCCTCCTTGGGACTCTCTTTCTCTCCCTTTCTCTGTCTTTCTCTCTCCCTCTCTCTCAATAAATAAACTTAAAAAAATAAAATAAAAAAGAAAGTGCAAAAGGAGGACATTGCGGCCCACAAGGCCCTAACGGATCGGGCTCCCCTCCACCGTCCTAGTCCCATTTCCGTCACTAACGTCACTAACCCCCCGACATACTTCCTTTTGGCCACTCCAGCCTCCTTTATTGCCATCCATCCCACAAATTATTTCTCTCTCCTGAATCTTTGAAATTGCTCCTGTCTTTACATGAATTATTTTCTCTTGTTTTTGTGAGAATTAGCTAAATTCGTCTCTTGAATTTCATTTTAATTAATACCTCCTCAGATATATCGGACTTGATCACTCATTGAAAAATAACTCTTCTAATTACATGGGTCACTACCATGTTTCTCTCTTTATTCCCCTCACAGCATTTACTACCCATATGCAAATGTTTACTTTAATCCTGTACGTAATCTGTGTATTTCTTTTTCCAGTTAAAAGTACCCTAACAAGAGAGCCCTGACTTGTGTAATTCCCAGTTGTACCCCACCACTTAGATCAATAACTACATCACAGAGTACTTTTTAATATCTATAGTTAGAAGAAAATATCTCTTGAAAGACAAGAGTTTAGAAATAATCGATTCAATGGTAATTTCTCTAAGTAACTTATTTTTATAATTCAAAGTAAATGTCATATAAGAAATAGCCTATTTTATACTTAATTGCTTTTTTATTATTGCTATTATTAATTTTATAGGTAAAAGCATGTGACAGGAAATTTCGTTGCAATTATTAGATTTTAAAACTCATATCTTAGAAGACACTAGGATAATACTATAGTGTCTGAGACCTACATTTGCAATGGGACCTCCTAAGAAATACGATAACTTATAATAACCCTGTAAACATTAGTCATTAAGAAATAATTAATATAGAAAATATTCTGTACTGAAAAATATGCCTACATTAAATTAAAATAAGGTTATATTTTGTTCTATGTTAACCCCTAATCTTCCCAAAATTGAACCATCCAGAAAGACGCATCTATCTAGGCCTTCAGATTATCAAGTTTTTTTTTGTTAGCCATGGTGTCTATAGGGATATTTGCCCATCTTATTTATTTGTTCCTACTTTGAGTTTTAAGAGACCTTTGTAAGAATGTGTTTGACATGATGAGTTTGTATCTGTCTCACTAAAATTTTAAACTATGGATCCGTAAAATACTTGGAGAATCTAATAGGTTTGACATAGTCTGCTTCTTATTTGAAGGGAAGAAAAATGTCTTGTTTTGGCTGAAAATGGCAGGCTTTAATGAATTAATTGCTTCAAAAGTCCTAGTTACATTATTTTACAACCAAATTCATCGCTGCAAATAGCTGTCTTACATGCATCATGACCTCTGGTTTTTATCTGATAAATTATGTCCCATCCAAACTTAGTGTCAGCAGTTATTTATTGTCCTGGTTACAAATTGGCTGCTATGCAACTGAATTAATTTTGATCAGAGACATTTCCTATTTGTGCCATCATACAACTGAATGCTTTATAAAATCTGTATTTTCTTTTAAAGGAGCATACTACTTAGAAGTTATACTTTGAGTATCTGAACCAGATAGAGTTTTTCCAGAAAAAAAAAGACATTAAAGAAAAGCAATGATAATTATTTAAATCATTTAACGTCTTGATTACTTAAAACACTTTGAAAATAATAATGGAACAGAATGTGAACCCTAGCTTCATTCAAGAATTTGAAGATTTATCCATACACATCTAGCGTAGTCAGGAATTTAGACATATGCTTCTTTCAGGAAAGCCAGCTGTTGGCTTAGTAAGAGCTTAGTAAGAGCTTACCCATGGTTTAGGAATTTGAAATTTTTCAATTAATGTATTAAGTCAATGTATTAATGACTTAAGTGTATTGTGACAATGCATTAAGTGACATAATGCTCTATGAACATGCTATAAACAGCAAAATATAGCTACCTTAATTAGCTTTAAACTAGGCTATAGATTTTGAGACAATTTCTGAGACACATGGGAAAATAAATAATCACTGGGGAGCTCAAAGTCAAGAGGCTGTGGTGAAGATTGATGCGCAAAGCAGTGCTGTGAGGGAAGCACACATCCGTTTGGTTGTTTAGGCTTCCATTTGAGTCCTTGGTTTTGTTTGTTTGTTTTTGTTTTTGTTTTTTAATTTTGCAATATTATGACTTCAAACAAACTACCTCACTTGAAGGAAGTTTTATATATTGAGAGAGGATATTGCGTCACCTCTGAGTGTTTAACTGGCTCAGTTCGTAGATGGTGCGACTCTTGATCTCAGGGTTGTAAGTTTGAACCCCATGTGAGGTAAAGATATTATTTAAAAAAATAAAACCTTAAAGAGAGAAAGAGAGAGAGAGAGAGGGCGAGAGAGAGAGTGTGTGTGAGAGAGAGAGGATATTGCCACACATCAGGGGTTGTTGGAAGCATTAAATGAGGTGGTATGATGCAAGCATTGTGTGAAAGTACGATCTCTTTCTTAATATCACTTTCCTTTATTTTTTGCAAAATGAAATATCACAACCAATGGTCCACTAAGAGTCAAAAACAATAGTATTTGTGAATAAAACCAAGTGCTTTCTTTAAGCAAATATTTTGGAAGGATTCTACCATTAACAAGTGGGAGGGGGGCACCTGAGTGGCTCAGTTCGTTTAGCCTCCAACTCTTGATTTCAGCTCAGGTCATGATCTCATGGGTTCTTGGGTTTGAGTCCCATGTTGAGCTCTGCCCTGACAGGACAGAGCCAACTTGGGATTCTCTCTCTCTCTCTCTCTCTCTCTCTGCCCCTCTCCTACATGCTCTCTGCTTCTCTCTCTCTCAAAAAAAAAAAAAAAAAAAAGAGAGAGAGAGAGAGAGAGAGAGAGATTCAACTAGGAATTTCTTGGCTGTGAGTCATGAGCAATCCTTTCTATTTTTGTGATGCTACCATACTCGCTTAATCCATCTAAACTTGTTTTCTTAACTACATAATTAGGGAAAATACCTCATATGCTAATTATTTAAATTAAATGAGGTAATCATTCTTAATACTTTACAAATCATGTAGCCATAACAAACAATATAGTGATCTCCACTATTACCACTCTTATAAAAACATGCATGATTTACAGATAGTCAGCAACATTCTAAGTGTTGTGTAATAAGAGAGATTTTCAAAGATCATTTTCCATTGAATTTTATCTTATAAATTTTGGAACAACTAATCCAGAAGGAAACCCTGATTTGTTTGGAGGACATACTAGGAGAGAAGTACATTGTTTTTCTACAGATATAGTGTTTTGACCAAAAAACATTCACAGAATTATTTGTAGAACACGAGGTTGAAGAAAAATGCAATCTAAGTATGTAATATCTATATTTAATGAGAACATAGTTTAAGATGCCCTAATTACTTCAATAATGAAATAACTATGAAAGATATGGCTTTTTGTAATCCATTTGTTGTTACAACGATGTAAAATTATTTCATTCCAATATAAAAATAAGGATAAAAGTATGAAACAAAATGATACACTGAATGCTTGTGATAAAATAGAAATCACTACAAAAAACATTGAAGAGTATTTAGGACTGGTGAATATGGCCAAATACATAGGAAAATAGCATATAATTGCTTTGATGATTGACTTACTTTTACTTTATTTTGCTAAGTAGAACATGTTTTCTTATTTTAATTTCTAATTCCCTAAATCAGCAAATCTGAATTCCCTCAATGAGTTAAAGGACCATTGCTTTTATTTTTGAGCTTCAGAAATACACAAACCAATACTGAGTTTAAACTTTGGTAATAACCTTTTGCATCTGTCTAACATTTTGAAGTGTTTCTATAATTAACTTTTTCTAATTAGAAAATTCTAAGGGGAGAGTATGATTTTAAATTTAAAGTATTAAAAGTAAGTAAAAAATAAATAGTTCAAAAGAAAATCACATAAAATCTAGTTATATAAAATAAATCCTGCCTTTTTAGCACATAACATTTTGAAGTTTTGCTACATATTTTAAATTATATATTACATTTATTACATATATACACATAGATTTTATGTATATGTGATATACATATACACAAGTATTCTTAAAATGTTAAAAATATGATTAATTTTGATCAAATAATACATGACTTTTATAATAATAATTATCATCTATACACGATTATATAGTCTGATCCATCATCTGTCTCTTTTCAAACCTTCATTAAGGTTTTTAACAGTGGTTTTATTTAGACTTTGTCCATTTCATACTTGTTACATATCATATATCTATATATACAGCCAGCAGGAGAGACACTTCACTTTGAAATTTATTTTTAAATGCTTTATTTTATGTCGAAGCTTTTGATTTTTTTTACCTATTAATGACCTCAAGACTTACAAATTATCTAATAAATTTTAATAGTTTTCTTCCAGTGAAGTATATCCTTTTAAGGTTAACAAATTATCTTTTTTAAAAATATTTTTAATGTTTATTTATTTTTGAGACAGAGAGACAGAGCATGAGTGGGGGAGGGGCAGAGAGAGAGGGAGACACAGAATCCAAAACAGGCTCCAGGCTCTGAGCTGTCAGCTCAGAGCCCGATGCGGGGCTCAAACTCACAGACCGCGAGATCATGACCTGAGCCGAAGTCGGCCGCTCAACCGACTGAGCCACCCAGGCACCCCTTAAATGATCTTTTTATCTTATTCCCAACATTGACATTATGTTTTTTCTTAACTATATTTTTATGTTTATACCCATGTTAAAACTATTGATCAAGCAACTTCTTTAACATTATTCTAATTTTCATTTCAATGTTTTAGATTTTCACCAAGTAAACTACTGCTTGTTAATTGTACTATTAATTTGGAATATTTATACATGTTTGCTGTGACAAATGTGTACATACATTGATAACATAAGGTATATTATTAGATTCGTGTAACTAAAAACGTAATGTCGAGGAGGATACTCAATCTGCAGATAGAGGAATTGGAAAATTTGAATTTTGCTAACACCAAAATTCAGCCTCGTTTGTCACTCTAGAAACTTAGATTCTTCAAAGGCAGATTATTTAGGGCAGAGTTGAAGTGGCCAGCAGGACCAGGATACGAAGAGTGGTAATTATGCTTACTTTGATATTGTAATTCTATGGTTTAAGGAGTTTGGTTTGTATTTCTGTTTGTCTGGCAGTGTTCCCAGCCACAAAATTCATTTTGGTGGTTTCTAAAGGACAAGAGTGGCTTTTCAATATAGAAATCTCAGTGAGCTATATTTAGAATTGAATTGTTTGTTTTTTTTTATATTGAAACACTGGCCTCCTTTCATGTGATGTGAGTATTAAATCAAGTATTTCATAAACGACTCATTGAAAAGCATATATCGTTCAATTTCTTGGGCAGCATTAGAAATATAAAATCTTAAACTTCACAAATGAATGTTGGAGCATAGAGATACATAGAAGCAACTTAGCAAAGTATTTAACATTCTCCTTTCGTAAGAAACTTTCTTTTTAAATATAAGAATAAAACTTGGGCCCCTGGGGCACCTGGGTGGCTAAGTCATTTAAGCATCCGCCTCTTGATTTCAGTTCACATCATGATCTCAAGGTTGTGAGACTGAGCTCTGCCTCAGGCTTTTCACTGGGCGTGAATCCTGTTTAAGATTCTCTCTCTCCCTTTCCTCCTGCTCCTCCCTTGCTTTCTGTCTCTCACTCTCTCACTTAAAAAAAAAAAAAAAAGGAGGCAACAAAAAACTTGGACAACTAAACAGTTAAAAACTTTTCTTAGAGTTTCAGATAACTATTGTACTCTATATTTACTGTACATACTTACAAATTATATATATATACATATATATATATTTTTTTACTTAATACCATGTTTTTTTAATTGTATGCTTAACCACTGGAAGGTAGTTCATAGATGCTATGTAAAGTTCTTGTAACACATACCTAAAAGTAGTTCTCTTTAGTCTAATTAAGTTCTAAACATTCATAAGATAACATAGCTAACCTTATAAAACAAATTTGATTTTATTTTATGATACATTTTATCTTTTATATTAAGTAGAAAAAATATATACTATTTACATAAGTGCATTACCCTCCCACTTAATATTGTATTTTTCCAGCCATTTATAAAATAATTTAAAGCAATTTTCTAAATATTAGTATGAATCACAAGTAAAAGAGCGAATCGAATTCTTATGCTAAACTTGTTACCTACATTGTAAATGCAGGTGCAGGCGATGCGTCCTCTCTTCTTACCAATTCACGACACACACCGTTCCTTTGTCCCTGAACCCCGACATGGCCTCTAGATTTGCTGTTGGAGTTCTGTAGGCAGTCAATACTCATCAACTGAGTGCACACGTAAAATAAGATGTATTTTCCATCCCTATATTGAATGGTACAAGAGCGATAAAAGATATTTTGTTAGTAGTTTGGTCCAGGACACCACAGTTATGTAATGATGGAGCAAACTGGGAGAGTGAGAAGGGAGAAATTGGGTAGGGCAGGCTAATTATGTTTATGTCCTGTCTTTTTAATGAATATGCATTTGAATATGTGGTTTTCAAAATCTTAGTTCTATTTTTTGAAAGATCCATAAATATTTTTGCAAATTCTATTTTATCTCCCCTCTTACTCTCTTCTCCAACAGTTGTCTTTTCCTGTTCTCAGCTCTTAGGAGGCTAAGCTCTGGGCTGCTATTCTACATTTCGTCCCAACCAAATATACAAAACTGTTTTAAGTATTCAACTGCAAATATTCTCCTTGACCTGAGGAAACCTACTGCTTCCTTTCCTCTTGGAGTCCATTGAAAGGATTAAATAGAATTACTTTTCTTTCAGGAGTATCATCCTGGTGGCATTGCCAGCTATGCGGTACTTTCCCTTCTGTAAAGAAAAGGTTTTCTAGGCAGATTAATAGGACTTCCTGTTTCCTGTAAAATGAAAGCAAGAAAATGAGGAAAAAGGAGCTGAGAAATTTTAAAGTTAGATTATGCCTCACAGTAAAAAGAGGACCATAATTGGAAATAGCGAAATGAGAGAAAATGATGAGAAGAGTAGGTGAAAACCACCTTAAGGGAAAAGACAAATTTAAAAAATGAGAGAGGGTAACCAACTAAGAAACAGGACCACCACGAATGAATCATACATATTAATTATAAAATATTTAATAACTGAGAATTCAGTTGTCTCCATGAGGAGACCGTGAGGCACTAGTAAATGTAGCATAAAAAAAAAAAAAAGATAGTGACATTTTGCAACGACGACATTTGAGAGTAAGGATAGTTCACTTAGATAAACTAATAGAAGTTTAGACAAAAGTTTGAGGATGATTTTTAGTATTGGTAGAGAAAAGGTAAAGTGGTTTCTCAACTAAGCCTCCTCATCCTAGAAATACAGCTAATAATTAGAAATATAATTTTCTTCCAAAGGAAATTAGTATGGATATGAACTAATGTTTATCTCATCATCATAATAAAGACAGGCAAAAAATAACAGCTTCTAGTCGAGCACAAATATGTTTTTGCCTACTGACTGAATGAATTCAGGAACAATTGGTCAATTATACACCTCCATCAAAAAAGTATGGCCTCAATTTTATGAATGAGCTTAATTCTAACAAAGTATTGGAGTGAAATATATTAAATATTACCTTTGTTTTGTATATCACTTCTCCATAATGCACCTATAAATTATAGATTTTTTTTTTGTCTATTGAAGAGAGGAAGGACTTATTACAAAGCTGTAGAAAGTCTGAGTCGGCTTCGCACATGTCTTTAAAGAAAGTTATTATGCACACACGTGCATGCACGCACACTCAAATAAATTGGAACAAGGACTGTGATAAATTTGATTGGGCAGGATTATTATAAATGTTATATGATCCCATTCTCCTTTCTCTTCTCTGACCCCAGAGATGCTGCTGTAACTCACGGGTCCTCAGAATCTCATTCTTCACTCAAATATGTGCTCTGATAAAAAGATGTGTAACGTAACTCGTCTGGATAAATAGAATTGGACTGTGACACTGTCATCTCTCCTTGTATTGGCGGTGGATGGCGGGGGGGAACATATGGATGAAATAATAACCAGATCTTAGTGAAACATGTTTTATCCCAGGCAACTGTAAGGATGAAGGAATTTGTCAACCTTGTTTTACCAAGCCAACAAGTAAACAATAAAGACAAACTATATCAATCATTCAGCATAAATACAAATGTCATTAATCTGTTGTTTATGACTGTCTTTTGCTTCCTTCATCAGAGCCTGGAAGCAGTATTTCAGTCAATGTTACATGCATCTTCTCAGCATGAGAGTCAAAATCTTAGTAAATATCTTCTTCTGTTTCTTCAGAATTGCCTAAGTTCATTAGACCTCCTCTGGGGAAAAAGAAACAAAAAAACAAAAACATACATTTATTTTTTCTTCAATGTAGCAAAAAAAGACAAGACCGTTTTTATACATCTCAGTGTCAAAGTTCAGAATATTTCCTACATCTAGTAATATGATCTATCAACAGTCTTTAGACAGAAGGTTTGTAATACTGGAGATACATGAAGTTTGCTTTAAAGGCTACATGAACATATACAATCTATAGGGTATCACTTTCCAAGCCTCCACTTCTATATGTAGTCTATTATGAAATAAATCTGAGAACGCATTTGTAATAGAAATACCATCAGTGTTTTCTTTCACAGTTGCCTTTCCTTCTTTTTCCGTTTAACAAAATAAATCATGTATTTCACCATGGCAGAGTGCTTGCTGAGGTGCCAAAAAAGACAAATTATTCATATCTGTGTAGACCCCTTATTCGAGGCATAAATTATCCATTGCAAGAATTTTTGTCTTCCTCTATTAGAGAAAAATTTTGGTTTTGATCCCAGTATGGGTCAAATAACACGGTCATTTGACCCATGCTGGAATATTCTGAATTTAAACAACTTGTAGGATAGGGAAGAATTAAAATAACTATTTTTAATGATCCTGTCACATTTGTCTCTCTACTCTTGCCAAGGAATACTGCCATAGCATAAGTTATATATTATATACTATTACATTTCTTCTAGAAGGTAGTTCCATAAACAGGATTTAAAAAAAAGAACAAATATTACTAAAATTCGTATGAAACCATGAAAGACTCTGAATAGCCATGGCAATCTGGAGAAGCAAAAGCAAAATTGGAAGTATTACAATTCCAGATTTCAAGGTACACTACAAAGCTATTGTAATTAAAACAGTATGATCATAGCACAAAAAATAACACATAGATGAATAGAACAGAGTATAAAGTTCAAAATAAAGTCATGCTTATGTAGTCAATTAATCTATGACAAAGGAGGTAAAAATATCTAACTGAGGAGGTAAAAATATCTAACTTCACTCAATGATGCCGGAAAAATGAGACAATTACATGCAAAAAAAATGAAACTGGACCGCTTTCTAACACCATATACAAAATAAACTCAAAATAGGTTAAAAATGAGACCTGAAACCAATAAACATCCTAGAACATAGGTAGTAATTTCTCTGACAAAGCTAGTTCCATAGATTTATTTATATAAACATCAAAGATGAAAAAATCACTGAATTGTTATTAGTTCCTTTCAAATTGTAACAGTAAAAAATAACATCCAATGAGTTTCATTTTTAATAAAATTATTTTACATGTTTAATAACTACCAGAAGGTGTTTTTAAATTGTGTCTTATTAATAAATATAATAAATCAACAAAAGGAAAAATAAAGTTTCAAGGACAAGAAAATTTCAAGGACACAAATAAGTTTATTTTATAACATTTTAACATATATTTAGTGTAATAAATGTACTAAAAATGCGGAAGTGTAAATGTGTAATTTATTTGTATTTAAAATTGTAGAAGTGTTCAGCAATGAAATATGAATTCAAATAAATGAAAAGAATACAATATTTAATGCGAAAGATTCTTCCAGTGTTCTTTAAATATATGACAGAATATTACATCTCAATGTTTAGATTTCAACACCTTCTAAAGAGTGGTTTAATAATTTTCTTTTAAATGCCAACATTTACAATCTATCCCATGCCACATAATTTACATAATTTTTAATATGTCACAAAAAAAGAAAAAGGTTGTTTTAGAACTTCTTGGTCCAATAGCATAGCTACACATAGTATTTAATTTAAATCTAACTTAAATAAAATAAAAACTATGATCCTTCATCATACCAACCACATTTCAATTATGGGAGGCAGGTGATTACCATATTAGACAAGTTAGATGTAGAAAATTTGTAATCACAGAAAGTTCTATTGAACAGAAGTGTCTTAGGAAATTGTGTATCTTTCAGCCCTGAAGTCCTTTGAATTTATACAAGACTAGATTTTCCACACTGCGGGCATATATGCTTTGATTTTCTTTCCTCTTATCCATGAAGAGGCCAAAATATGCAAAGATTTAGGATTCAAAGATATGTTGATGTAAAGAAAATTTCCCTTTGGGCTTAATACATGAATTTTTATCACCTTTTAATAATAAAAAGGTTGTGATACGTTTCTGTGGGGTTTTTGGAATACCTATAAATGCTTAAATTATGACGAAGTTACAGCTTATCTTAGTTCCAAGAGTTGATTTTTATTATAGATATACACAGTATGACTATCCAGATTAGATCACTTCCAATATTTTTTATTTCTACTAACTTATAGTGATCAATATATACAAAACATTGACAAATAGAAGCAGTATTTGTTTTAAAATATGCATTTCTATTAACATTTTTCAACAAAGAAATTATAAAGGCAGAACAATCCTGGCAGTTTTAGACAAGAGGCAACCATTAGCTGCAGTTACAAAAGGACATTGCCCCTCTGATACAGAATTATATAATTAGGATTATATAGTTCAGTGATGTATCAACAACATGTGCTATATGAAAGGAAAATATATTTTTTTCATAAAATATACCTGCTATTATATGATGGCTGATCTAAAATTGTCAGGGTATTTTTGCATATTTATAACAGTCCTAATAGTGTCGAGGTGTATTTGCAGAAAACAATATAAGTCATATAAAATATAATTAGAACTTTAGAGTATAGATATAAGAACATTCTCTGTGTGTTCTCATTCCAGCAACGCTGAGTATAAATAAGTTTCTTACTCTCATGGACTGTTGATGGGAATATAAAATGGTATAGCTACTGAGGAAAACAAAATGGAGGTTGCTCAAAAGATTAAAACTAGGAATATCATGCCATCCAATAATCCCACTACTCAGTATTCACTCCCAAAAAAACCCAAAACACTGATTTGTAAAGATATATGAACTCCTCTGTTTATTTCAGCATTATTTACAACGTGAAAGAGATGGAAGCAACCAAAGTGATCATTGATGGATAAATGGATAAAGATTTGAAATGTATATATGAATGTTACATATTTATAAAAAAGGATGGGATCTCGCCATTTGCAAAAACATGGATGGACCTAGAGGGTATTATGCTAAATGAAATACATCAGATTAAGAAAGATAAATGCTATTTAATCTGATCTTAATCTGATTTAATGTATCTTAATCTGATACATCAGATTAAGAAAGATAAATCTAAATATCAAAACAAATGAAGGAACAAACAAAAAGCAGAATCTGGCCTATGAAAACAGACGACAAACTGACAGTTGCCAGAGGGAAAGGATGTAGGGGGGTGGGCAAAATGGGGGGAAGATAGTGTGAGATACAAACTTCTAGTTATGGAATGAAGAAGTCATGAGAATAAAAGGTAGAGCATTAGGAATATAGTCAATGATATTACAATGTGGTAGGGTCACAGATAACAGATATACTTGTGGTAAGCATAGCATAAAGTATAGAGAAGGTGTATGACTAAGCTGTACACTTGAAACTAGTGTAACAAACATTGTGTGTCACCAAAACTCAAAAACAGTGTTAATAAAATTAAAAAGCTTATTTCGAAGAAAATCTATGATGAAGCAATCTAAATAAGTTTTAATAAATCAAAACTACTAGATTCTTCTTTCCTTCTGTGCCGATACCACCTTCACAATTATGGTAAACATTCCTAAAAGCGCCAGACTTTCTGCAAGAAGTGTGGCAGGCGCCAACCCCACAAAGTGACACAGTACAAGAAAGGCAAAGATTCTCTATACCTAGGGAAAGCGGCATTAGGACAGGAAGCAGAGTGGCTATGTTGGGCAGATGAAGCCGATCTTCTGGAAAAAGGCTGAAGGTACAAAGGTGATCCCGTTGAGGCTTGAATGTGTTGAGCCCACCTGCAGATCTAAGAGAATTCTGGCTATTAAGGTATGCAAGCATTGAACTGGGAGGAGATAAGAACAGAAAGGGCCAAGTGATCCAGTTCTAAGCTTCAGGTTTTGCTACATTATAAAGACAATAAGATATTGAGGTTATGTTCACTTCAAAAAAAATACAAAAAACAAAATCAAAAACTACTGGAATAGTTTTGTGCTTTATTTTCCCATGATATTTATGTCTTCTGTCATTATGATAAATAAAATGAATCAATCTTTATTCTAGTAACTGGTCATTGACTTTTAAATAAGCTTAAAAAACAGTTTTAGATTTATAGAAATATTATAAAATATTACAGGTGGTTTCCATATAATCTACATCTATTTATTTATTTATATAATACATTAACTTGGTGCAGTTGTATTTAATGTACCAATATTGATACATTATCATTAACCCAAGTCCATAATTTATTCGGAATACCTGTATTTTTAGCTGAAAGCCTTTTTTCTGTTCCTGCATCATATGTAGGTCATCACATTACCTTTAATTGTCACATCTACTTAAGAACTTCTTGGATGTGACACTTTTAAGACTTTCTTTGTTTTGATGGCCGCGAGAGTTTTGAGAGGTATATATTAGGTATTTTATGGAATGACTCTCAATTGCTTTTTCTCTAATGTTTTTCTCATAATTAGACTGGGTTGTATGATTTTAGAAGGAAGACCACATTGTTGTCATATCATATTGGAAGCCACACTAGGAACCTGATTTATCACTGTGGATGTGAACCTTGATCAACTGGCCTGGGTGATCCCAGTTACAATTTTAAACATCGGGATAAAAGAGGTGCAGAGGGCATAAATACATCATAGGGATTCACCAAATAAAAAATAAAGGCCAAGATAATTTAAAGGCACAATGATGATTAAAATGATATATTATTCAAAATTAATTAATTGGTAAAATATGAAAAAAGAAATATTCAAGAAACAAGCTTTCATTATATTTCCTATAATTTTTCCTAAAAATCTAGATGAAAGACAAACCTAATTTGGTAACTGCCACATGCAAAAAGGTAAAACAAAAATTTATTCACTCAAAATTAGTGTTATAAATAAGTATACATCATGTGCATATAGTTGAGAACATCAGTTTCTAAGTCATTTCCCATTCAAACCCATCATACACATGCAATA
This sequence comes from Paguma larvata, assembly GCA_030068075.1. NCBI lineage: Eukaryota > Metazoa > Chordata > Mammalia > Carnivora > Viverridae > Paguma > Paguma larvata. The sequence goes on from CM057823.1 coordinate 87,526,416, forward strand.
GAAATGTATTTCTAGTTTCAAATCTGTGATCTGGTTTAGGTACTGCACAAAAGAGAATTCTCCAAACGAATTTATGATCTATGTTAAAATATTAAATCAGATATATATTCTTTGATTCATACATATAAATATATCATTAAAATACATATAATTATTTGTATAATTTTCATTGACACGATGCCATATATATTTATGATATGACTCTTGATAATGACCTATATGTAAGTATGTGTCCATATATGAATTTATATGTATAAATGTCTCACTATATATACGTGTCTTTAAGTGATTTCAGTTCTATTCATTGCTTAAACTCAGGCAACTGTAATCCAAGAAAAATTAAATTTTTACAGATTTTAAATGAGTTTTTAGGGGAGCCTGTGTGGCTCAGCTGGTAAAGCATCTGACTTTGGCTCAGGTCATGATCTCATGGTTCATGGGTTTGAGCCCTGTACTGGGCTCTGTGCTGACAGCTCAGAGTCTGGAGTCTGCTTCGGATTCTTACTCCCTCTCCCTCTGCCCCTCCCCCACTTGCCCTCTGTCTCTTGCTCTCTTTCTCTATCTCTCTCAAAAATAAATAAGCTTTGAAAAATCCTTTAAAAAGGATTTTAAATGGGTTTTTATTCTGTGGTAGATTATACATATATGAAATATATTAGGAAAAAACTGCAAAATTGTCCCACTTAAATTTACTTCAGCAATAATTATAGTCCTTTAGGATTATAATAGAGTGAAAGTAACCAAGTAACCACTGACGCTGCTTCGTGCAGTTGAGAAGCTGTCAAAAATCTCCTGTTGGTAGGCAAACCTTAGGTGCCTCCCTGGTGACTAGGCCAAAGATTTCCAAACTCTCCAGAGTGGTTGCTTAATCATAGGGAGTGAAGTGATTTGAAATTAATATTTTTAATGTCAGATATCCCAATAAATGAGTCAACATGTTAAAATAATGTCCATATTTATGTTTTCTGATTAACTCACCCTTCATCTTTTTTCAGAAGTCCTATCTTCTGTTATGTCGCACAGCAAGCTTTGAAATACCCCATATCTTGGAAACCAACTGTTATCTTCCATTACTCCTACTCAAAGAATTCATTAATTGTACAGAAAAAATAATTTTGCCTCGACAGAACACAACTTCTATTGATATCTGCGATATTACACATAACGGGTAAACATCTGCTCAATAAAACATAATGGGCTATACAGCAAAATTATACTACAACAAAAAATATATTGCATAGCTTCAGTTGGAAACTGTCACAGGACATTGAGCAAATGACCCCAAAAGAACAGAACGTTTGTTCAATTTATCTTTAAATCTCTAGAGATTAGTGCATGATCTGGTTTATAATAGAAACTCCAAAAACAGCTGTTAAATAATTGAATGACCCCTATTATTTAGTTTGCTTAATAAAATGCTAAGTGCAGTAGGATATATATAAAATTTTAATCAGTCTATCAGCAAAGATTTTTATAATATTTACTGTATGTTAAGGAGTCATGGTAAAATACCTGTAATGTATAAGGCTAATGTTTCATATTTCAATTCCCTTAAATGAACAAATACCTATAAATTCAGAAAAGGTATAAAGGATAGAACTACAGGACAGAAACAAGACTCAGAAGAAAAACATAATGTTAGGGCATTAGCAAGAGGATAAAAGGGGTCATTTCTCAAGGTACCTGAAGTGAAAATGTGAAAGGAAAAACAGCAAGTCTGTGTATTCTAGTTTCAACTACATCATAACATCATCAGTCAAGGCAAGGACAAGAATTACTGCAGTTAATTGCTTCCTTAAGTAGACTGTGCAGACTGTTTGCTGAAGTCAAAGAATTTCTATTTGAAAATATGGTAGTAAAATGGATATTTTAAAATATTTTTGTAGGAACCCATAATATAGAAATTTGAGATTGAAAATAAACTTGGAACAGGGTGGCCCAGGTGGTTCAGTTGGTTATGCGTCCAACTCTTGATATCAGCACAGGTCTCGATCTCAGGATCGTGAGTTCAAGCCCCACGTGAAGCTCCAACCTGGGAACATTTTTCAATGCATCTGCTTTCACTTTGCAAATAACTCATACCATCCTATACAATTGAAAAACTTTTGACAACTTTATTGAGGGATAATTAACATACAATACACAGAATGTGCAAAGTTTACAATTTGATAAATTTGAAATGTAAATACATCCTTGAAACAATGACCACAATCAAGAGAGTGAACCTACACTTCTCCCCACAGAAAGTCCTCATATGTCTTAAAATTCTGCTCCTTCTTGCATCTTTTCTCATTCTCTTCCCCATGCAACTACCAATGTGTTTTCTTTCATTGGAGGTTAATTTCTTTGCTGAAGTTTTAAATAAATGAAATCATAGAGTATGGAGATTTTTTTGTCTAAATAAATGAAGCATAACTGCTTGACTTCATCCATGTCATTCTGTGCTCCCGCAGATCACTGCATCATTGGTTTATCCATTCTCCTGTTGACAGAAATTTGAGCTGTTTCCAATTTGGACTATTACACATATAGCTTCTATTAAAATAATCATGCACAAATCTCTTTATGGACATTCACTTTCATTTTTTCTTGGGTAAATACCTAGGAATGCATTGAAGATTTAAATATATGGTAGATTTGTGTTTAATACTTTAAAGAAATGTCAAGTTGCTTTCCAAAGCAGTTCTACCATTTTATATATAAACCCACAAAGTATGAGACTACTGGTTCCTCCACATTCTTGCCAACGTTGGATATGGTCAAGTTTGTTTTGTTTTTCATTTCAGTCATTCTAATAGCTATGTAATGGTATCTCATTGTAAATTTAATTTACATTCTCCTAATGACCAATGATGTTCAACATCTTTTCATAGGCTTATTTGTTGTTCTATATTATCGATGAAGTTTCTGTTCAAATATTTTGTCTAATTTTATTGGATTGTTGGCATGTTACCAAGTTTTTAGAATTGTTGACATATTTGTAAATACGAGAATTTTACAAATACAAGTGATTTTCCAATATTTTCTTATCTGTGGAGAGACTTTCATTTTCTTCATAATATCATTCAAAGAACTAAACTTTTTCAACTTGATATAGTTTAATTTATCAATTCATATTTTATGGATTGAATTGTCAAACTTGTATCTGATAATTCTTTGCTAATTTAAGGCTACAATATTTTCCTCTGTTTATAACCAGAAATGTTACAGGTTTAACTTTTACATTTAATTCTGTAATGGACTTTGTGTCCATTTTTGTATTCAGTGTGAGGTATTCTTTGATGTTCAGTGTTTTACACTGCATATTCAAATGTTCCAGTCTTACTGATGAAAAGATACTCTTTCTCCATTGAATTGTTTTTGCAACTTTGTCAAAAGTAAGTCTCTGTGTATATGTGGATCAATTTCTGGACTCTATTCTGTTCCATTAATGTATTTATCTCTATGCTTATATTGCTCTGATTTGATTATAGAGGCTTTATCATAACTTTTAAAATAGTGTCAGTTAGGGGCGCCTGTGTGGTGCAGTCAGTTAAGCATCCAACTCTTGATTTTTGCTTAGGTTATGATCTCACGGTGGTAAGATCAAGTACCTTGTCATACTCTGTGTGGGGTGTGAAGCCTGCCTGAGATTCTCTCTCTCCCTCTCTCCCTTTGTCTCTTCTACACTTGTGCATGCTCTTTTGCTCTTTCTCTCCGTCTGTCTCAATAAATAAAATAAAATAAAATAAAATGTCAGTGCCAGTCTTCAAATTTTGATTTTATTGTTAGATTGTTTTGTCTATTTTATATCCTTCAGATTTTCTCATGAATTTTGGACACGTCATGGAAATATCTAAAAGAAAAACTTTCTGGAGTTTTTAATTAGAATTACACTTGATTTATAGATAAATTTGCTTAGAATTGACATCTTAACAATATAGAGTCTTCTGACACAGCAATAAATTATATAATTTTACTTACTTATATGTATTTTACTTTCTCTCAACATTTTCTTTAAACTTTTAGTGTACAATTCTCTCAAATTTCTTGACTGATTTATCCCTAAATGAACTAAATTTAATAATTATTTTATTTTACGATCGTTCCCTGCTAGATAAAGAAATATCACCTACTTGTGTAGAGTGATCATATGTCGTACAGCCTCACTAAATTTTTTGTTAGTTATACTAGCTTTCTTTTTAGATTACACTGGATTTGGTACATGGACAATGGTGTCACCTGCAAATAAATTTAATTGCCTCCTCTTCAATATTGATTTTTTTAAATCCAACTTCACTGGCCAGAAATTCTTGTACAATGGTGAATAGAAGTTGTGTCAGGAGATACTCTTGTTGTTTTCTAGTTTAATGATGCAATTTTTATAGATATTCTTAATGAATATGAGGGCATAACCTTTTATTTTTAGTTTCCTAACAGTTTTCGTGATGTCACATTTTTTTCTTTTTTTTTTTTTCTGAAGCTATTGAGACAATCACTAAATGGGAATAAAATTAAAGTCATGTACTACGAAGTACAGGCATACCTTGGAGAGAATGTACATTTAGTTCCAGACTATCTCAATGAAGCAAATATTGCAATAAAGTGAGTCAAAGGATTTTTTTTGATTTCCAGTGCATACAACAATTATGTTTTTACCATAGTGTATAATATGTATGCAATAGCATTGTCTAAGGAAACTATGTATATATCTTAATTTAAAAATACTTTATGGCTAGGGCCCCTGGGTAGTTCAGTCAGTGGAGAGCCCTACTCTTGATTCAGCTCAGGTCATGATCTCACGCTTTGTGGGATGGAACCCTACATTGGGGTCTGCGTGGGCAGTGTGCAGAACCTCTTGGGATTCTCTCTCTCCCTCTTGTTTTGTCTCTTCCCTCTCTCTCTCTCTCTCTCTCTCTCAAAAAATAAATAAATAAACTTAAAAAATACTTTATTGCTTGGGCGCTTGGGTAGCTCAGTCGGTTAAGTGTCCTACTTCGACTCAGATCGTTATCTCGTGGGTCTGATCCTGGTCTGATCCTGTGTCTCCCCCTCTCTCTGCCCCTCCCATACTCATGCTCTGGCTCTGTCTTTCTCTCAATAATAAATAAAACATTAAAAATTATAAATAGAAAAGTGTTTCATTGTTGAAACATGCTAATCATAATCTGAGCTTTCAGTGAGTTGTAATATTTTTGCTGGTGGAGGGCCTTGTCTTCATGATAATGGCTGCTAACTGAAGGTAGTGGTTGCCGAAGGTTAGGCGGCTGTAGAAATTCCTTAAAATAAGACAATAATAAAGTCTGCCACATCAATTGATTCTTTCTCTTATGAATGATTTCTCTGCAACATATGATGCTGTTTGATAACATTTGACCTTCGGTAGGTCATCTTTCAAAATTAAGGTCAATCCTCTCAAATCCTGCAGCTGTTTTATCAACTGAGGTTATATTCTAAATCCTTTGTTGTCATCTCAATAATCTTCATAGCATGTTTACCGGGAATAAATTCCAGTCAAGACACCACTTTCTTTGCTCGCTCTTAGAAGCAACATCTTATCCATTCAAGTTTTATCAAAGATTACCTCAATTCAGTCACATCTTCAGGCTCCGCTTCTAATTTTAGTTCTCTTGCTATTTTTACCACATCTGCAGTTACTTCCTTCACTGAAGTATTGAACCTCTCAAAGTCACATGAGAGTATTAGAAATAACTTTTTCCAAATTCCTGATAATGAGGATATTTTGACCTCTTCTTGAGATCAAGAATGTTCTTAAGGACATCTAGAATGGGGAATACTTTCCAGAAGGTTTTCAATATTCTTTGCCCAAAACCATCAGAGGAATCACGATCTATGGCAGCTATAGACTTACAAAATGCATTTTTTCTTTTTTATAATGTTTATTATGTTTGAGAGAGAGCATGAGCAGGGGAGAGGCAGAGAGAGAGGGAGACGTAGATTCTGAAGCAGGTCCAGGTTCCGAGTTGTCAGCACAGAGCCTGACGCAGGGCTTGAACTCATGAACTGTGAGATCATGACCTGAGCCGAAGTCATATGCTTAACCAACTGAGCCACTCAGACTGCCCCAATGCATTTCTTAAATAATAGGACTTGAAAGTAAAAATTACTCCTTGAACTGTGGGCTGTAGAATGAATGTTGTGTTAGCAGGCATGACAACAATATTCACATCTATCAGAGTTCATGAGTGACCAGGTACAATGTCAGTGAGAAGCCCTATTTCTAAAAGAATTTTTTTCCTGAGATGTACTTCTTAACAATGGGCTTAAAATACTTAGTAAACCATGTTGTAAACAAATGTGCTGGCATCCAGGCCTTTTTGTTCAGTGATTGAGTACAGACAAAGTGGATTTAGCATAATTCTTAATGGTCCTAGGATTTTGGCAATAAGTATTGGCTTCGGCTTAAAGGAGAGTCAGCCTGTCCTTTGAAGTTTTGAAACCAGGCATTGACTTCTCTCTAGTGGGGAAATTTCTAGATGGCATCTCCTTCCAATAGAAAGCCGTTTCATCTACATCCGAAATCTGTTGTTTAATGAAGCCAACTTCATTAATGATCTTAGGTAGGTCTTCCGAATAACTTGCTTCAACTTCTACATCAGCACTTCCTGCTTTATCTTACATTCTGACATGATGAAGATGACTTCTTTCCTTAAACTTCATGAACCAACCCCTGCTAAGTTCAAATTCGTCTTCTGCAGCTTCTTCACCTCTAAGCCTTCAAAGATACCATATTGAAATTTGGAAGTATAAAAATCAAATGGTAAATAAATAGGTAACTTTCTTTGTTTTAGATTTCATATATCTTAAAAAGATAAATGACTAAGCAAATAGTAACACTGAGTCGTGGACTTTACAACAAATATGTATGTGCAATGTATGACAACAGTACTTGGAAGACTAGGAAAGGAGAAATAAAAGTACACTATTGAAAAGTACTTACGTGAAGTGCTTTAATATAATTTGAATATAGAATGTGATACAAAGCATGGCTTTATGATCTGAGAGCTTAAAGAATGCCTGGTTTACAGGGATGAAATCCTGCATACGTCTTCTCAGAACAAGTGACCATTAAACACTTAGCTAAAGTGCCCATTTAGAAGGAGACCCTGAGGACTTGGAGTGCCTTGCTCCGAGATGCTGTTTATAAATTCAAATATCAGATGGCATGTGGTGATTTTTATGGTACCTAACAGGAAAAGACATAATTCAAATACCAGAGAGGATAATCCATCTTGATTACAAAGTGTAGCCGGCAGCCACATAAGAGTATATCTAGGATCTGAGGAATTCACCGGGGTCTCTTTTGCTGCTTCTATGCCTAGTGACAACATTGGAATGACAATTTCAACAACCATAGCCTGGCCAGTGCAAGAAAACGAAAGCCTCTATTCCCTCAGGAATTGAAATCTGGGTGACCGTGGAACCATGCACCTAGGAAAGATGAAGAAATGACTGAAGCTGATGCAGATAGAGAATAGACCATCAACTAGAGAGGATGGCCATCAATTAGGGTCTCAAGAACAGCCACAGGGCTTTGGACTACATTTGTTCTACTAATCCTTTAATTGTAAATCTTTTTAGAATATAAGGACCTCCCCCCCAACACACACACACACACTGAGTGCACTTAATGTGGGCATGAGCTAATCTGACTGTAACAAGTGGTTATTTTGTGTCAGGTGCTTAGGATGCCCTTGATCCATAAATTCTGGCCCAGCTCATTCCAGCTGCAATTGTAGTCACCAGTTCCTGGGTGACCCAACAGAATTTAGTCTCAGGGTGGTGACGCTACTTTCACATTTTTTGTCCTTTCCCATCCCCACCCCCCCCAAAAAAAAAAAAAAAAAAAAAAAACTACAGGAACATGGGGCAACCCAGAAGTGTGAGGGATTAAAATTCCAAGGAAAATCATGTTTGGGTTCAGAAGTTAATGGATAAATTCACAGAAATTCTTTCTTTTATGGGGACAGATATGATGCACATTGGGATGATTTTTCAGACGGATCAAACCAAAATCCAGTTTCTCAAAGCCATAACCAGACCAGCAGCTCACCCTTTGTTGACGTTATCTCTTTCTCCACTTTCACTCTCCCAACTGCCTCTTTCGTGCTTCCTTTTCTTTTCTTTTTTTAAATAGAAAATTTATTTTATTTTATATTAACATGTAACAGATTGGTAATACATTGCTTATAGTCAAATGATTTAACCTAGGTCGGAATATGCACTGGCTTAAATAAGCCTTCAGGGCATCATAGCCTAGAGTCTCGGTCTGTGTGGTTTTCTCTACTCTTGAAGTAAAAGCCTCTGTCAATGCTGGACTTTTTCCAGATCTTCCTGAAGTTGGGAATGAGTTCATCCCTCTCTTTCAGCTGCAGCTTCATCATTGTGCATTCCTTTTTCATTATATCCCAGCAAACACTCTGCCAGGCAAACGAAGAGCTCCAGAGTCAAGAGTGCCTCTTAGAAAAATCCCTCTCGTTTGCTTCTTAAGATCACCTTCTAAATAAACTAGCTGCCTGTGTCTTGGGTTGTGATTTTGTGAAAAACCAAATCAAGAACTGATACCACTAATGTGAACCCAGTTCTTCATAGTGTAAGCATCCTACTGAACATTTTAGTTAGACATCTGCTCCTCATTTTTTACTCTTTGTTATTTCTTGAGAATATACATTAGAATCATGGAATCAAAATTTAATTGCTTTTAAGGTTCTCATTATAACTGACATATTGCTTTTCAAAATATATACCAATCTATGTAGCTACCAGCAATGTACAGAGTTGGTACTTAATTAAAAATATTTCCCATGCCAATCTTGATAGAGTTAGTGGGATTTTGGTCAGATTAAGATTACATGCCAAATAAAAAAAAGTTCTAATTTGTTTTAAAAATATGTTGTTTATTTTCTATTCTAGAAATATATTTTCTATTCTGATTTAATTATGCACAGATCTAGAAATATTTGAGTAAGAAAGAGTTACTATAATTAGCAAATAATTCTGATTATCATGTATAAGAATATTACTGTTTCATATTGTGGGACACATAATATATTGTATTTTGTTAGGTAATTAATGAAGCAGAGGCTTTCCTTTCAATGGGATATTTTTTCAAATACATAAACTTGAAAACGTTAGGCACATAAGCCATCAATTAAGAAAAATAAATATCACTGCAATAAAATATGGTTACACAAGATATACATGACTAATAATGCAATTTCAAAAAAACAATGCATTGAAATCTTATTTAGTTGGTTGATAGAAATGTGAACTGTCAGATATTTGTTCCTCATATATTAGTAATACACATTATGTCTCTAAAAATAGATTTACAATCGATCTTTATAATTATCTAGTTTATATCATGAACATATACTTTTTAAAATTAATAAGTTCATCTTCACTCTGTTTCCTTATTGCCTGCGTTTATGATTTGACTTTGCTTTATTTCAAATATATGGCTTTTGTTCTTTTTAGACCTTAAGTTCCTTGAAGAAGTTATACACTGGGAATCTTCCAACCTGTAATAATAGATGGGCATTAAACTTAACATATTTGGTCAACTTTCCTTAATCAAAATATTTTACTTTTAAATGTTTTATCCACTTTAATTATGTAAAAACAAATACTTTTAAAAATAGAAAATTGTTATGATATTAGGAGCCTTAGAATTCAAAATTCTTGTCTAACACATTAAAATTTTATACTTAGTTTCGCATTTTTCTTTAAATTATATTAGTTAATACACAGTGTAATATTAATTTCTGGTGCACGGTTTAATGATTCATCACTACTACAAGCCCAGTGATGAGCCAGTGGTCATTGCAACAAGCAGCCTCTTTAATATCCATCATCCATTTAATCCATCCCCTGTTCAGCTCCTTCCAGCAGCCCTCAGTTTGTTCTGTCATTAAGAGTCTCTTTTATGGTTTGCCTCTCTTTTCTCTCCCCCCACCATGTTCATTTATTTTGTTTCTTAAATTCCACATATAAATGAAGTCATATGACATTTGTCTTTCTCTGACTGACTGATTTCGCTTCACATAATACTCTCTAGCTCCATCCATGTTGTTGCAAATGGTAAGATTTCATTCTTTTTTTATGGCTGATTAGTATTCCATTGTGTATAAATACCACTTCTTTGTTATCCAGTCATCAGTCAATGGGCATCTGGGTTCTTTCCAAAATTTGGTTACTGTTGATAATGCTACTGTAAACATTGGGGTACATGTGCTCGTTTGGATCAGTATTTCCATACCTATTTGGTAAAGACCTACAAGTTCAATTGCTGGGTCGAGGGGAGTTTTATGTTTAACTTTTTTAGGAAACTCCATACTGTTTTCCAGAGTGACTGCACCAGTTTGCATTTCCAGCAACAGTGTAAGAGGGTTCCCCTTTGTTTGCATCCTTACCCCTGTTGTTTCCTGAGTTGTTAGTTTTAACAATTCTGACAGGTGTGAGGTGGCATCTCATTGTGGTTTTTGATTTGTGTTTCTCTCATGATGAGTGATGTTGAGCATCCTTTCATGTTTCTGTTAGCCATCTGTATGTCTTCATTCAAAATGTGTCTGTTTGTGTCTTTTGCCCATTTCTTCACTGGATTATTTGTTTTTTGGGTGTTGAGTTTCAAAAGTTCTTTCCCAGATATGTCATTTACAAATATCTTATCCCATTCTGAAGGTTGCTTTTTAGTTTGGTTGATTGTTTCCTTCACCGTGCAGAAACATTTTATTTTGATGGAGTCCCAATAGTTCCTTTTTGCTTTTATTTCGCTTGCCTCAAGAGGTGTATCTAATAATAAGTTGCTATGGCCAAGGTCAAAGAAGTTGCTGCCTGTGTTTTCCTCTAGGACTCGAATGGTTTCCTGTCTCACATTTAGGACTTTCATCTATTTTGAATTTACTTCCATGGATGGTGTAAGAAGGCGGTAATGTTTTGTTCTTTTGCATGTTGCTTTCCAGTTTCCCTAACACCATTTGCTGGAGAGATTGTTTCCATTGGATATTATTATATGCTTTGTCAAAACTAGTTGACCATACAGTTGCGAGTTCATTTCTGGATTTTCTATTTTGTTCCATTGATCTATGTGTCTGTTTTTATCCCAGTACCATACTGTCTTGATCACTACAGCTTTGTAATATACCTGAAAGTCCAGAATTGTGATGCCTCCGGCCTTGCTCTTCTTGTTCAAGATTATTTCAGCTTTTGGGGTCTTTTGTGGTTCCACACAAATGTTAGGATGGTTTGTTCTAGCTCTGTGAAAACTGCTGGTGGTATTCTGAAAGCGACTTGATTAAATGCGTAGATTGCTTTGGATAGTATAGACATTTTAACAATGTCTGTTCTTCCAATCATGAGCAAGAAATGTTTTTCCATTTCTTCATGTAATCTTCAGTTTCTTTCATAAGTGTTTTATAGTTTACAGAGTATAGAACATTTACCTCTTTGGTTAGATTTATTTCTAAGTATTTGTGGACTTTGGTGCAGATGTAACTGGTATCTATTTCTTGATTTTTCTTTCTGATGCTTCATTATTGGTGAGAGAAATTCAACAAAATTCTACCTTATTCCTGTGACCAAGGTTCTTTCCTTTCCACAATACCTGAGGTCCACGTCTCTCCCAAATCACATATCTGAATATCCTAATCTCTAAATGCATCTTTTTCTCTCCCTCTAGTTGTGGATTTTGTTCTTTCAGTCCTCAGATCGATTTCTGGGCTATTCAAAATAATTTGATATTTATCTAGTTTGAGGTATGAGGCAAGCCTAGGTTCCTCTTACTACTCGATCTTAGCTCCTCCTCCCAACATATTTCTAAAATGAGCAAATAACCCATTAAATGTACTGATGACTCCTGTGATTCTATGTTGTATAAATACAATAATCTTCTTCAATTATTTTCAAGAAGATTTATCTACAACTAATTAAGATAATATGTAATAGTATATACTTCTGTGACAAGAGAAGTAAAGACAACTGGATTTTTTCTTAAGTCAATAAAATAACGTTCTCCTTTGGTAGAAAAGAAAATTTGCATTCCTAAATCAAATTTAGTATGCAGATAACAGTTATTAATAATTATATATTAGTATCATTGATATGTATTTAAGTTAATAATTTTTGTAATAATTATTATTTGTCATCTGTCAGATTTAGATAAGGATGGTAACTACTGTTTAAAAGGAGTGTAATATTTATTTTCTTAAATTCATAAGAATATTCTGACCAATACTTATTTTATTGGTTACTAGCATAATATCAACATCATTCTAAATTACGACAAGTGGGCATTAACTTAAAATAAGATTAAATAAGTTAAATATAAAATTAAATAAAATTAAAATTAGAACTTATATATCTTTATATGGACACATACATATATTTATCTATAAGCTATTATATTTATTTTGATTTTCTTATTACTTTCATGCTACAAATGAACATTTTCAAGTCATGACTAAATAGGTAAAAATATAATAATTTGGTGATATTTGAAGCAATAGACCAATGCATGGGTACCAGAAAACAAGATGAAACAATATAAAACAACTTAAAAACAATCTTACCTCAAAGAATTTTAAATTAGTAGATCAACATTTGGAGAATATTTTCAACGAGGCTCTTAACTAGTAACATTTCTGATTAATTTCAAAGAACCAAATTGTCACAGACACCCGAGTAAATAGAAACAGGAAAAAATAAAATGTCAGCGTACTCTAAAAAACTTTCCCCTAAATCTTTAGCATTTTATTGAATCAACACAACTGGAAAAGGTATTTGGGAATTTGATGACAGAGATTTGATAAATAGTTTATCAATAATTTGCAGCAGATAAAACCACATAAGCATCTGTTCCGGAAACGGATAACTAAATTGAACATGTGCTTTGGAAATGGTTGAGTTGGCTTAAGCCTTAAAGCAAGGGAAGAAAATCGAAGCCATTTCTGCTACCAAATTACATTATCTGGTCTAGAAATACTGAACTATCTTTTAATATTTTGAAATGAATATTTGAAGAAAATGCAGCTATATCATTTTCAGTCAGTATGCAATTGGATTGAAAATACTGCTTTCTCTCCAGGCAATACGATTCTGCCTTTCTTCCTTTATATGCATACTAATTCCATTAAAAGGGGGAATTACTAATTTGTGAGTAGATTGCTGAAGCTTGAATATGTATTAGTGCCTTTAAAAGTTTAGGAAATCTCTTTACCAAGAACCATACCTTTGTCTAAAAAAAGATATCTTAGAGTTACAATATAAGCAAACACAGTATCTGGCAACACACCCAGATTTGCTGTTTTGGTCAAGAAGTTGCATACAAAATTATGACTAATTTCTACATTGGCAAGTGCTGCTGTATCTATTTTGGTCTTATTCCAGTAACATTGTCTAATGTGACAAAAATCTTTGTCATAATCAGAATTACAGTCTTGACTTTTATAAAATTAAATTAATATGATCAGAATAAAACATGAAGTTTTCTACCATTTAGAGAATTTGCTGGATTTGCATAGAATTAGCCTTGAAGCATTTGATAGAATTTTTATTGTGAAATATTACTTTTTTCCCCATACAAAGAGAAGTCCTTTAAGAATAACTTGACAGAAATGAATTCACATATGGTTTTGCTCCTGGGTAGATATTAAGGCCCACACAAATAAAGACACCTTTTATTTACGGCTCTGTGGTTACAAACTCACATGCTGCTGGGCATATACAATTGACTTTTGAACAATGCAAGGGTTGGGGGCACAGACCTCCATACAGTTAAAAATCCATGAGTAACTTTTGACTCCCTCAAAAGTTAATTACAAACAGCCTACCATCAACTAGAAGTTTTACCAATAATAAAAACAGTTGATTAACACATTTTGTATGCAATATTATACATTGCATTCTTACAATAAAATCTAGCTTCTATTTTTTTTTTCAGTACTTTGAAGCTATGCAGTTTGTTTGAGAGTTTTTTCAAATCGTTGCAAATCTTCCAAAATTTTTCCACTGTATGTATTGAAAAAAATCAACAAAGAATTGAACTTGCTTATTTCAAACCCATGTTATTCAAGAATCAACTGCAATTTTTCAACATGCAGAAGGCAGAAGAAATATATCATCCTGAAAACCCACTGCAAGTGGACATCTATGGATGTGGAATTAATACATAAGTTTTGATAGGAGTGTTTGTTTACATAGTCTTAGTCTGCCCTTATCTGTGGTTTTGCTTTCTGTGGTTTCAGTTACTCTCAGTCAACCATTGTCTGGAAACAGATGATCCTCCTTCTGATGTTTCTTCTTCACAAGGTCATTAGTACATCACAAAGAACACATTATGCACCTCACTTTATCTCATCACGTGGGCATTTGGTCCTTTCACGTCATCATGGAAAAATGAATACAGTGCAATAAGGCATTTTAAGATAGAGACCAATGCTTATAACTTTTATTACAGTATATTGTTATAATTGCTCTGTTTTACTATGGTTATCATTGTTAATCTCTTCGCCTAAGTTCATTTATAAGTTAAATTTATCATAGATATGTGTGGATGGAAATAAAAGCATAGTATATATAGGTTTTGATACTGTCTGTCTTTAAGACATCCACTAGGGATCTTGGAATCTATCCCATGCAGGTAAGGGGGGACTTCTGTACTACTTAAAATGGAATGTAGATTGTAATTCCCTTACTAAAGGAAAAACAGTAGCAGAATTTACCGAAGGTGACTTAATGCACTTGTGAAAAAAGGAAATTGTAAAGCATGACTTGAATGAGAAGAATTTGGGAGAATTTTGCACCTCCTAAATCAAGAGTTTTGTTGTTTCTTTGTTTTTCTGTAGCAAGGACTGATAGATTTCTACTCAATACCAATAGATTTTATCCTCATTTCTTAAGTTGCCTATAACATTGGAGGTGGAAATATACACCCTCCCTTCCCAATAAAAAGACGCCCTTTCCCATACTTTGTCTTAAATGAGAGGTGGATGGCCAATGACATTCAAGCAGTTATTAAACTTTTAATCTTTCCCCTTCATTTTTCTTCTTGCTAGAAACGTGTACCTGATGGCTATTGCTCTTGCAGTCCTATCACCATGAACTTCATATTAAGCATAGGGGACGTTTAAGATAGAAAAGCATGTTTTATTGAGGAAATAAATGAGAAAAAAGCAAATCTTTATTTTGTTTGAAACTATGTTTGTTTTAGTTCTCTGTGACTATAGTTAAACAATGTTAGTAATTCTAGTCATGAAAATGTTGAATCCATTTGATGAAACACATTTTTGTAAATCAGCATTTTGGCATGGCTGTAACCATACTGAGTGGTAAAAAATCATACAGCATTGCCTTTACATATTATCTTTCATCATTTTGATGTAAATTTTATAAAAACGTCATAAAATTGAAATTCACTTCATAGTAGAATCAAAGTGCTTTTTGTGTGTATGGGGGGCATTCATAATATTTTCCTCACTTTTTCCTTGATATCGATTCTTCATTTTTGTACAGAAACATAAAATTGAGAGAGAGAAGTTTATCTGTAGACAGTGGTCAGTTTCCCTTAGAAACATATATTTTAGGTTTGGAACGGATTGGGAAGTATTCTTAGGATCACCACTTGTGGAACAGAAAGGAAGGAAACAGGATTGGTCAGATGGAGAAGGTGAGCTGTGAAACCAGTCTCGTTTTGGCTTCAGTTGACCACACACAAACTCCACTGGAGAAATGGAGTTTCAAAGTGGTCTCTAGTTGAGGCAAGTGGGCCAGGTTTTATTACACTGGCACTGACCAGTCTTTGGATGTGGGCCACCCAAGGAAACCGGGTTCCTTTGTGGGAGGCAGTTGGCAGTTGGGTAGGGGTTGAGAGTGCCAGGCAATCTGACGGCAGCATCCCCTGCTGGGGTTACAAATCCTTTATTTCTGAATGGCAATCTAAGTAGCATATCACTTTGTCACAGAATATATGATGATTTTGTTACGGAATTAATTTGCAATGTGAAAAGGTGATAATGCATGTGCATTGGTCTGAAGGGAAATAAAACTGATCAGATTCTCAATTTTTAAACTTCTGCCTTAGATAAAATATTTTAAAAGTGCTTTATTTTGAAAATATTGTTTATGTAAAACTATCAGGTTCAAATTAGGAAAAAAAGACAGTTAAGCAGGATGGAATTTTAGGCAACCTTGCCTTAGGTGAGTCTATCTTTAGGTGAAGTGACTTGAGGCTTGCTGATAGGCGAAGGGCAGTATTCTTGCTGATTCCAAATTCCCATGTAAGTGCAACCAATTGGTATTTGTATCCCTAAGATGGTGAGCTCCTAGAACAGAGATGAATCTCCGCCATGAAAATGCGCTATCTTAAATCAAAACGAACACATAAATGACTGAAGAATAATAAAGCCATAGCATACTGTCTCTTGAGAAAGACATATATATTTTTATTTCCCCATTTCTTACTCTGCGAAAGTTGTTTCTTCATGAAAGTAATTTAATTAGTGTTGTAAAAACACTCCAGAACCCAAAAATGAATACTGGACAAGTACAAAGTACTATTACATTTTTTATGATAGTAATTAACTACCCTTTTCTCTCCTTTTTTTAATCTAAGAAGAAAAAGTAAGTAGCAATCCATATTCCTTCTACCACATTAGAAATAAATAAACATTTTAATTTTTTCCAATTGGTGTATTAGATTGGCAAATGCATTATTTAATGACTAATAGATCCATGTAGCTTCTTGTTATGATTGCTGATAAAATTACTATAATTTGAGCCTAGAGAATGTGTGGATTGATTGATAGTGGTTGCTGTCTACTTAAATTGTATATGATACTGAGTAATACTGAAAGAGAAAAACAATTAAAAAGGAAAGAAAATTCAGAAACAATATTTTCTCCTTTTTAGTTTGAAGTTGCTATGACAAATGTCACTGTACCTTCTAATTCTATATATGTTGATAGAACCTACATATTCTCTCTAACCCACCACGCTTGGAAATTTTCTTCATTTACAGTTCAGTTCAAAAGTTTGACATCAGATTTCTGTTACAAATTAAGAGCTGCTTATTTTCCCTATCCATTCATTTCTAGTTTTGATTCTAGTTTCAGTATTTAAAAAAATGAAGACGCTAATCACCGAAGTGATTGAAAAAAGACTGGAGTTATTTTTCACTAGTTAATCATCTCAGCAAAATTTGACTAGCAGTGCCTAACTACTTTCATATACAGAATAGTCCTTAAGCATATTCCAAATTTTGTGGAAAGGAAATAAAATTAAAGTGACCCATGCTCCAATTCTGACTTTATCATTTAGAACTAAGTGAACAACCATGGTTTAGCTCACTTCTGTGAACTTCATTGTATCCATTTTTCCTGATAAGGGTGATGATACCCACCTTAGAGAACTGTTGGAAAGAGTGACTGACCAGAACATGGAAAACTTTCAGCACTGTGCAAGACAAATGATAAACACTTGAATGAAAATATTTCCATTTTCTCTCATTTTTCACTCCTATTTATTCTTGCTCTAGTTTTAAAAAAAAAAAAAACTTTCTTTTTAAACTTACTCTGCAATTTTCATATGTTTGGCCACTTGTCTGTCTTTCTTAAATACCAGTGCTTTCTTCTCTGGTCAGGATTTCTATCACTTGGGTTTTACTATGAAATATTTTGTCACAAAAGTTTTTAGTGTTATACCTCCCCCTTCCCATATCTAGACATTAACTGTGATTTTTTTAAAATATTGTACTTTAATGCCTCAGATTACTAAGTATTCATGTATTTATTTAGCTAATTTATTCATGTATTCGATGAATTAAATAAGTAAATAAGTAAGCGTGTAAAACCGATTTTGTATATAGCACTTTGCGATTTCATTAACAGCAGGGATTGAAATAGTCAGAATGGTAGGGACAAAAACAAGTATAAATTGTATACATATTTAAATACATATTAAATACTTAAGCAGAGACCCTTCATTGAGACTAAGATACAGGTTTCCAAACATTCTTGGTTCGGAGCACCCTCGGGTCAAACTAGGGGTGCTAATAATCTTGTTTATTGATTATTTAGACCAAAAATTTATTTATTTATTTATTTATTTATTTATTTATTTATTTATTTATTTAAATTTTTTTTAATATGGAACACTTCATGAATTTGTGTGTCATCCTTGGATAGGGGCCATGCTAATCTCTGCATCATTTCAATTTTTAGTATACATGCTGTCAAAGCGAGCACTAGACCAAAAATTCAGTAGTCTGTGACCAAATATCAGTGGTCTGTGTGGTGGCCTGAGATGTGCCATGAGTGCTGCCAACGATGACTACTTGGGGAAAATGGAGCTTGCCTGCACGGTGCAGTCTGTGACTGCAGTGTGTACGAGAGGTCCCTTTGGGGATGGGATAGACCTATGTGTGCGAACAAACAGAAGCAACACAAAGTATAAAGGCTGAAAAGTCCAAGAAATCTAAACTCAGATTTAGAATTTCAGAATCTTTAGGAGGGATACATTATTAAAGTGGAAAACCATAAAATACACATATATGTGTGTGTATATATATATACATATACATATATATATATATATATATATATATATGTCATAGATATTTTATAAAGACTTTTATGGGTTTCCATTTGTACTTTAGCCCTAAGCCCCATTAAATATTAGGAGTAGGTCAGTTATCAAATTCTATCAAAATATATAAAGAAGATGTAAAGAAATAATATGACATAAGTAGGCTGAAGCATATTTTAAATCTCCATTCTGAATTTGACTCAGTATTCACCTGTACAGCCTAAATAAAGAGAATCACTTGAGGCAAATTAGAATAGACAAATTGCATGATGTTATTAGATTTTGGCTTTCTTTTAATTAGTCCTTTTAAATAACTTCGTATAGATAAAACTGACAATGTGGAACTTACAGGTAAAAGCAGTGGTAAATAATTGACAATAGAAATTTAAAACTATATCCTAGTTGATGACAGTACCCAGAGAAACACATCAATTTTTTGCATGTAAAGACAAAGGTGTGATATTTAGCTATGGTTTCACCAATATGATCTAACCTTTACTGCTCCACCCAATGAAATGTAAACTTGCTTCATATATCAGTGTATGCATATGTAAAAATTAAGTGATCTATAGACTTAAAATCTGTGCACTTTATAATAGATTATGTCTCGGGAAACCTTTTAAAACAAAAATTTTCTTTGATTATTTCAATCATTTGGGTACCACTACCTTCTGGTTAATTGCTTTCCCCTCTAGTGAGGAGTACCCATTTTTAACATTGCTAACCAACGAAGAATTCTTTAAAGTTTGAAAGTTAGGTATTCCCCACTGTGTATGAAAACTATGTCAATAAATAGATTTGATTTCGTTTTTAACATATGAGATCTCTATTAAAACAACAACAACAAACAACTAAAATACAGTGAATGTTAGAGCACATTTTAAACTTTTTAGTAGTCCTTTCACTTAAGGATATCTGTGTATGCATATTTTAACGGTCTTCTCTTTTCAAAACATTGTTAAAGTGATGTGAAATATATTCTTTTGAGGGAAAGAAATACTTAGCAAAGGGGTTAATATTTCGGCAAGACTGCCATAAAACAAAACAGAACAAAACAGAAACACATAATCATTGAGTAACCCATCTGGTGATTATAAATAAAAATTCAGGAAATATTCCATTCTTAAATGTCTCTTTCATCACATTTAACTTCTAAACTATATCCCCCACCACCATAGAGTACATGTAAGCCTCATAATTCAGTGAGTAAGGAGGTTCTCCCTACTCCAGAGCCAGAGAATACATAATGAGGTCCAAAACACTATTTTATTTATTTATTTCTTTTTAAGCACGTTCCTTGCCCAACGTGGAGCTTGAACTCATGATGCTGAGACTGAGAGTTGTGATTTCTATCAGCTAATCAGCCAGGCACCCCAAAACGCCCTTTCAAACAGCAAGCACGTAGGAATGTTTGGGTGGCTCTGTGGGTTAAGTGTCTGATTCTGGATTTCAGCCTCAGTTATGTCTCAGAGTTAATGAGTTTGAACCCCACATTGGGTTCTCATTGATACTGTGGACCATGCTTGGGATTCTCTTTCTCCCACTCTCTCTGCCATCCCCTGCTTGTACTCTCTCTCAAAATAAAATAGACACTTAAAAATATATTTTTAAAAACAGCAAAAACAAAATAAGACAAAAAACACAAGAGTATAAAATTTGGGAGGGAGAAACAGTCTAGAGGTGGGGAATATGTTTTGTCATGACCCTTCTGGAAAAAAAATAGAATTTATATCTCATTCAGACTATGAGTCTGTACCGTTGTCTGTTCTATCATTCTGTTGATCCATTTGTCAAAAGCAAGGAAGTATAATACTTTTTATACCATGGACATATTTTGACAAGATTGAAATTTAGTGTCATTGATTTTACACAGTTGGTGGTCACCTCATTCACCTGCAGTCATACATAGCACTTGGCTTCTCTTTATCCTGTTGTGAGTTTCTATTTGTCTATATGACTTAGAGTTTGTATCACTCATAAAAAGGACAAAAGAACATTATTTGTAGTCATTTTGAATATAGATATTAATAAATGTAAATGATAAAAGAGGTAAAATAGGTGAAATATTTTAGTTTGATTGTTCTGGGTGCTTTTTGAGAGCTCATAATTTTGAAGAGTAAATTCTATTTTTTAATTTTTTTTAATATTTATTTTTGAAAGAGAAAGAGTTTACACACGCGAACAGGGGAGGGGCAGAGGCAGAGGGAGACACAGAATCGGAAGCAGGCTCCAGGCTCTGAGCTGTCAGCACAGGGTGCAAACCCACCAACCACGAGATCATGACGTGAGCTGAAGTCAGATGCTTAACTGACTGAGCCACCCAGGCCATTACTTGAAGAGTAAATGCTATTGAAGTGCAATGAAATCCACCATAAAATGGCATGTGGTAAGACGAACTATAGACTTTTTTGAATATTGGTTTTAAGAAAACTAATTGAATAATAAGTTTAAAAATCAAAATTGGAATGGAACAGTGTTTCTATTATGCATTTTGTATGTGAAAGCATAAATTATGAGAATACAGTGGGATCTTTTTCCTAATAACAAGATTATTGACTATTTATGATATATTTTTAAATGTTTAGTGTTTATATCGACTGTCTCTTTTTCTTTCTCTCTACACGAATTTCATTGAAAACCTATGTTGTTGATGGGCATTCGGTAAATTGATATTTAAAAGATAATCATTTTTAGTTTACTCATTCATACATTTCAACAGAGTAAAGATTTTGATTGAAGCCCATAAATTCGACATAATGTCTTTCATACATACATATTATAAGTGAAAGTCATTTGTGATTGTCTGACTGGATGTATATTTTGTCTGGATTCTTCTGGTTACTTTCCCTTGAAAATTACTGGCCAATATATTATTTATCAACTCAGGAAGTGGCATGAACATAAATGCATCTTGCTTTACTTCTCTGAGAATTTGGTATAAGTAAAGTTATACACAGACACACATGCATGAAAACACACATTAATTGGAAGATATATTAATTTAAAATATTATTATTATTATTTAGGGTTTATTAAAATTAGAACTCACATCATCATTTGGATAAAAATCTGATGCCTTTATAAATATTTTTAAACTTAATCTATTTTCCACAGACAAAAAGAAAATGAACACACAAACAAAACAAAAAACTTGTCTTGATAAGCAATGAAAAACTAGACAACAAACACTAAGCTGGTTTTAGAATATAACCATAGGATAGCTCAGAGATCATGAGATCAGAGACCATTTTTTAACAACAATAACTAACTTTTAAAGGTAGATCATTTTGTCCTAAATTATAAGAAATTTGATATAAAATTTTAAGGTACCTTACCGTTTTCTAAATGACATGGTTTAACCTGTAGGAATGAAACTAAGGTAAATGGATTGATATTTCTTATGTCATTCTTCTGTATGTTTTCTTGAAAATATCAAATATCTTTAGTCATTTCCTTTTTATGTTAGGGCACACCAACATAAAATATGTAGCCACATTCAAATATTGATGCATTTGCTCTCAAACATACTTTTCTTTCTTTCTATCATGCTTTTGGGGATCCTTAAAATTTAGTTTTATGTCCTTCTCCTTCATCTTGCACTCTAAGCACTCATTCAAACCACTTTCTATACTTACTTGCAAATCACTCAGAATCTAGAGTCCCCATTGACCTGAATACTTACATATTCACATCTCAAATTCAGCAAGACCAAGTCATAGATCCCTCATCCATCTCTAAGAGTACAAGGTGTACAAGGCCTTAACACACACACACACACACACACACACACACACACACACACAGAATGAGCTCTTTCACATTTTTTTTAACTTTATTTTATTATTTATTTTTGAGAAGAGAAAGAGAGAGAGAGCGAGCACAAGCTGGGAAGAAGCAAAGAGAGGGAGGGAGACACAGAATCCGAAGCAGGCTACGGGCTCTGAATTGTTAGGGCAGAGCCCAATGACAAGCTTGGAGTCACAAACCAGTGAGATCATAACCCTAGCCAACGCTGGACACTCAACCAACTGAGCCACCCAGGCGCCCCTCTTTTCAAGTTCCTGATTTTATTTAAAGACACCTTCCTCCATTCAGTTAACCATGCAATAAAACAAAGAGTCATCTTATATCGTTCTCTCAGCTCCAAATAACAAAACCATCACTAAGTATTTTGAGTCATAGCTTTTTTTTTTTTTTTTTCCTCTTGAAGCTATTTGTTTCTCTCATTTCTTGTTTTCACGAAACAAATCTCGGGAAATACCATCTTTCACCTAGATTCTAAGAATGGTAAATTCCCTTTTCCCAACCCTCTGGCTTTATTCTAATTCTTCCCACTGCTTCCAGAAATACTTTTTCCTTTCAAATTCAAATACCATTAATTAAAATTCATCAGTAACTCCCCATGGCTAACCAATTATGACCAAAGGTACTGTGACCCCTAAGTTCTTTGTCTTCCTCTTCATCCTCATCAACAGATGCTCTTTTCCTATCTGCACACTGACTTTTTCATCCCTTTTCCCTCTCATGTATGTTTTAATCTTTGCACATATCTTCTGTCTGGGATGGTCTTTTTCTTCCAGTCCCCCACTAGATATAAGCATAAATGTAATTTTTTTCAAGGAAATTACTATAGACCTCTTGACTTAAGTCTATCCCTGGATTATTGACTTTCACAAAATCATGTATTGACCACTTATTAGCCTTTGTTATAGTTGCTTTTCTATGTGTTTATGAATATTTAATTAACCTTTATTCTACATAATATTATAAATACCATGAGGATTCGACTGTGTTTACTTTATTCACCAGCTTAAAACTGATGAAACTAGCAATTTGTATGTTCTTTGACACATGGTGCAAGCCTCATAAGTATTTTTTGACTGCCTATGAGAATCAATGCTTGGATTGTTAAATAAGTCTCATGACATTATCTCAACAAACTAGAAACAAAAAGTTTGTATGGCTTATAATTCCTAAGATGGCAACAGCAAATTTCTAATAAATATCCAATAAATGTCTACCATGAAATAGATAATACAGTGGGATATGTAACATAGCATATAGAGTTGTAAAAAATATTGTCATTATTGTTTTTATCTTTTCAGAAATAACTATTGAACAGTACTGAATGAATGCAAAAACTGTCACATTGTTTTTTCTTATATATTAATCTACTATGGTAAAATTAAAACAATCAACCTAGTAATTCTTTATATGTCTTTCAGAAACGATTTGCTTCCTCTTTGTCAATGTTAATTTTGTCAAATTGCTTTACATTTAAATTTGTATTTTTAAAATTATGTATAATACACTTTATCGTATTAGATTGTTATGAGAACTACCTGAGATACATACAAAAGTGCTTAACATAGAAAATATTTAGTTCATAAGTATTAGTTTAATGAGATGAATCCTCAACTATATTATAGCGATGTAATACAAAAGTGTTACACATACCGGGAACTCAATAGACATACATAAATTTAATTAGGGTATTTTAGGGTCATGATATTTCCCACAAGTTATCATGTATTTATGTAGGGTTTTCACTAATCAAAGAAAAAATAGGACTATTACTATATGGTATATTGAAAAAACTTTCAACCTCTTAATAAATAAATACAATAAATACCCTTGTATAGACTTTAATTTCTACTTCCCAGTAACTCTATTGTGGACAATCTTACAAAAAAAGACTTTATTCTCAATATATCTGTAGACAATTAACGTATGTTTCTTGGCCGTCCTGTTAAAGAATAGAGCTCTTCAGTCAATGTCTTTGATAAGTTGTTTTCACTAAGCATTTCTTTAGGTTAAATAATTTTATGAAAAATTAATCTTTCTTTTAACGACTACTGTTATTTCGATATAGAATTGTCCTGTAAATTTTAATGTGATATGAAAGAAAATAAATTAGCAACAACAGTTAATTTTTTAGGTCCAGAAGGTATGGTTCTCAAGGAAGGGTCTGTCAAAGCCTGGACAATTTTTCTTAAAACACGTCCACAATTCAACTTCTAGTCGTAGGTAGTTTGTTATCTACCTTCACTGGAATAACCACAGAAATACTTTTGGATCTCTTAAAGTGCTCGTAGAAAAAAAAGAAAGAAAGAAAGGAAATAGGATGATTTTATATAAATTATCATAGGTTTTAAGAAACAGGACTAGTTTTTAAGTCTGTTTCTCCACATCTTAAAGATTTTAAGTAACCTATATAGCTTCATCTAATTTTTACTGATTTTGTCATTATACTAAGTTTTTCAGAAAATTGTGGGTTTTTTCTTTCTGCACTCTGTTAGGAAGCAATAAACTAGATTGTCAGTCTTAATTTGTCAAGTTATAGGGCAGATGAATTAGTTTCTGTTTGCCAAAATATGATCATTTAAAATGTGAAAGAAAATCTCAAAACCTCAAAACAAAACTTCTATTATATGTATCAATTTTTTGAAACACTGAAGATAATTTGACACATTAGAGACTCAAATTCTTAAAACTTCAGACTATGAATTATTGAAATTAAACATAGTATTTCTTTCTCATTCCTATTCCCCATTCCTCATCTGATATTACTGTTTTTCTGTCAGATTAATGTTATTTTAAAAATCAGATTTTAAACCAGGTACCTGGTTGGCTCAGTGGGTTTGAGTGTCCAACTTCGGCCTTGGTCGTGACCTCCCAGTTCGTGAGTTCGAACCCCACATCAGGCTCGCTACTGTCAGCCTGTCCGTGCAGAGGTTTCAGATCCTCTGTACCCCTCTCTCTACTCCTCCCCTCACATATGCTCTCCCAAAAATAAATAACTATTTTTAAAAATAAAATAAAAATCATAAGTAATTTTTATTTGAAAAAAAAGTAAAAGAGAAGGGCAGAATTCTTTTTTTTCCCCCTTTG
Source organism: Paguma larvata (assembly GCA_030068075.1). NCBI lineage: Eukaryota > Metazoa > Chordata > Mammalia > Carnivora > Viverridae > Paguma > Paguma larvata. The sequence continues at coordinate 87,551,883 of CM057823.1, forward strand.
GTGGGGATGGGCAGAATTCTGTTCATGACAGTGTAAAATCCTGCTTCATAGAGCAGAGTTTTAAATATGATTTCCGGTGCGGTAACTCAGGGTTTGCATCCTGGTTTTACTTGCAAGAAACAGAAAATGACTCTGGCTAACAAAAGTAGAAAAGGAAACCATTGGAGTATAACTGGGGCTCCTAGAATTATTGAGACGAGCGAACATTGGCACATGGGCACACCAGAGGGTTAGGCAGTGACAATCACAACCAAAGCCACCACAAAGAAATGGTGTGGGAAGACTTGTGCTGCTGGCACATCTGCCCTGGGCGCCCAGGACCACACCCACATAGCCAGGCACGAATTATCACTGGGTGCTTGACTTGAAGCCGATGTCACTACTGGATCCAGATGACATTCGGTATGTACTTGTATCAAGATTCTAAATCCCAGGCTGGAGTATATGCTAAGGTTGAACACAGTGCATATTTGTGCTAATCAGAATCAGGATAAGGAAACCTACTTGACATCCTCGAATAGGAAAACTATTTATTATTTATTTATTTTTATTTTTTTTCTATTTTATTTTAGTTTTATTTTGAGAGAGAGAAAGCATGTGGGAGAGGCAAAGAGAGAGGGAGAGAGAATCACAAGCAGGCTCTGCACTGTTGATGCAGACACAAACGGGAGATCATGACCTGAGCTAGAATCAAGACTCATACGCTTAATCAACCGATCCACTTGGCGCCCTTAGGAAAACCATTTAAACGTTGTGTAACTAAAATGCAAAATAGCCAGGAGGCCACTATCATTAAGACTTGAGTTTGATTCTAAGGTCTTATACGAATCTGTTGTCACGTTATATTTGCGGCTCATACATGCACTTTAACAACAGACCTTCGCTGTACTTCCAAGCCAAACTCTGTTTAAGACTCAAAATCAAGTCTCCCATGTCATATCTCTCCTATATAAAGACAATTCCCAAATGTGGCTTGGGACAATGTGCAGGTCTTCACTACTTACTGAAAATGTAAACCCCTGGGGTGCCTGGGTGGCTCAGTTGGTTAAGGGTTCAAGTGCAGCTCAGGTCACGATCTTGTGTTTTGTGAGTTTGAGTCCTGCTTTGGGCTCTGTGCTGATTGCTCAGGACCTGGAGCCTGCTTCTGACTCTGTTTCTCCCTCTCTTTTTGCCTCTCCCCCACTCATACTCTGTCTCTTTCTCTCAAAAACAAGTAAACATTTTAAAAAAGATTTAAAAAAAGAGAGTGTAAAACCTTTGTGACTCCTGTCTCAGCAATTCCAACAACCTATCTCATGGTGGACTGCTTCTGTCTCCAATCTTTCATATACTGTCTTCAACAGAGCTCCATCTTCCAGAATGTCCTGGGTGTCAGCCTTCAGGAAGTCTTTTGAAAAAAACACTAAAACGAAGATATTTCACTGTTTGTCCTCTTATCAGAGAAAGACCCAGGATTCAGAAATGGGGTATATTTAGGTTATGAAAGGAAGTTTATATTTTTCATTCTTGGTAAAAACAGGATGCAAATTAATTTATCAAGAAGTCATACTGATTCCCTCTTTGAAGCTCTAGGTTTTTTTGTTTCGTTTTGATTTTGGTAATTCTTGCAATATTTCAAACTTTTCTATTTTTTAAGTGTTTAATTATTAATTTTGAGAGAGAGAGAGAGAGAGAAAACACGAGTGGGAGAGGGGCAGAGAGAGAGGGAAAGAGAGAATCCCAAGCAGGTTCTGCACTGTCAGCATGGAACCCAACGTGGGGCTCAATCCTACAAACAATGAGATCATGAACTGAGCCAAAATCAAGAGCTGGTCGCCTAACTTATGAATCATCCAGCCATCCTGAAAGTTTTCTATTGTTATTATTATTTTATGATGGTCTGTGATCAGTGACCTTTGAGGTTACTATGATAATTGAGGGTCCTTCAAACTGTGTCCATATAGTAGCAAACTTAGTAAGTGCTGTGTGTGTTTTGGCTGCTCCACTAACAAACCATCACCACTTCTCTCTCCCTCTCCTCAGGTCTCCCTGTTCTGTGAGACACAGTAATAATTTAAATTAGGCCAATAAGTAATCCTACAGTAGCTTCCAAGTGTTCAAGTGAAAAGAAGAGTCGCATGTTTCTCATTATAAATCAAGAGCTAGTGAGGAAGACAGGTTGAAAGCCAAGAGAGTTTGAAAGCGGGGCTTCTTATGCTTAGTTAGCCAAGTTGTGAATATGAAGGAGAAGTTCTTGAAGGAAATTAGAAGTGTGAATATATGAATTATAAGAAAGCAGAACAATCTTATTGCTGGAGAAAGTTTTAGTGGTCTGGATACAAGTTAAAACCAGCCACAGCATTCCCTTAAGCCAAAGCCTAATCCAAAGCAATGTCCTACCTCTCTTTAATTCTGTGACTGCTGAGAGAGCTTAGGAAGGTGTAGTAGAAGAATTTGAAGCTAGCAGAGGTTGGTTCATGAGGTTTCAGGAAAGAAGTCATCTCCATAACATCAAAGTACAAGGTCATGGGGCGCCTGGGTGGCTCAGTTGGTCAAGCCTCTGATTTTGGCTCAGGCCGTGATCTCACACTCATGCGTTCGAGCCCCCATCAAGCTCTGTGCTGACTCCTTGGAGCCTGCTTCAGATTCTGCGTCTTCCTCTCTGCCCTTTCCCCGCACACTCTCTGTCTTTCTCTCTCAAAAATAAATAAACATTGAAAAAAAAAAAGTGCAAGGTCAACAGTAAGTGGTGACGCAGAACCTGCAGCAAGTTTTCCGAAGGATCTGGTGAAGATCATTGATTAAGGTGGCGACACTAAACAACACGTTTTCGATGTAGACCAAAAAAAAAAAAAAAAACCTTCTTTTGGAAGAAGGTGCCATCTAGGACATCTAGAGAAGTCTGCCTGGCCTCGAGGCTTCAAACAAAGTCAAACCAGACTCTTGGTAGGGGCATTGCTGCCGGTAACTGTAAGTCGAAGCCAGCGCTCATTTGCCATCTGAAAATCCTAGTGCCCTTAAAAATTACACTAATTCTACTCTGCTTGTGCTCTATCAATGCAACAACAAAGCCTGGATGATAGCCATAGTTACCAGTTTACAGTAGACACTGTCTACTGGATAGTTTAAACCCACTGTTAAGTTCTCATGTCCAGAAAAAAAAAAAAAAAAAAAGATTCCTTTTAAAATATATAACTGTTCATTGACAAGATCACGGTCACCCAAGAGCGCTAATGGAGATGTACAATGAGATTAATGTATTTTCATGCCTACTGACACAACATCCATTTTTAAATCCAGGGATCAAGGAGTCAACTTTACATACGTTTGGTAAGGCTATAGCAGCCATACATAGTGATTCCTCCGATGGATCTGGACAAAGTAAACTGGAAACTTTCTGGAAAGAATTCACCACACTAGATACTGGGAGGAACACTTGTGATTCATGAGAAGATATCAAAATATCAATGTTACCGGGAGCTTGGAAGAAGTAGATTCAAACCCTCATGTATGACTTTGAGGTACTCAAGACTTCAGCAGAAACAGTTACTGCACATGTGGTGGAAATAGTAAGAGAATTAGGATTAGAAGTAGATCCTAAAGATGGAATTGAATCACTGCAATCTCATGATAAAACATGAATGGATGAGGAGTTTCTTTCTTATGGATGAGAAAAGAAACTTGAGATGAAAGCTACTCCTAGTGAAGACGCTGTTGAAATGACAACAAAGGATTCAGAATATTGTATAAACTTTGATAAAGCAGGGAGCAGGGTTTGGCAGTATTGATTCTAATTTTGAAAATCATTCTACTGTAGGTTAAATGCTACCAAATGGCATGACATGCTGTAGAAATTTGTTCTGAAAGAGTCAATTGATGTGACAAACTTCATCGTTGTGTTATTTTAAAAAATTATCATAACAGCACTATCCTTCAGCAACCACCAACCTAGTCAATCAACAACCACCAACAGTGAGGCAAGACCCTCCACCAGCAAGATTACTACTCAATGAAAAATCAGATGACAGAAGTTTTTAGAAATAAAGCATTTTTAGTTAACTTGTCTACACGGTTTTGTTAGACATAATGCTCTTGGACACTTAATAGGCTATAGTATAGCATAAACGTAACGTTAACTGGGGACACCAGAAAATTCCTTTTAACATGCTTTGTTTTGATATTTGCTTTACTGAGGTGATCCAGGACCAATCTCTCAATTCTTCCAAGGTATTCCTGTTTTATATATGCATTTTTGAGGGTTTTTTTTTGTCAATATCTTCCAGGTGATGAATGACTTATTTCATCCAGTCATTGAATCTTTAATTCCAATTATTGTGTTTTAGATGTTTGCTATTCTACTTAATATTTGTTCATGCTTGTTACCAATTTTGATATTTTTTAATTCTTTGTTCATATTTGCAATCCCCTCTTTCATATATTTACATACTAGACATCATTATTTATATGCAGCATTTTATGAATCTAATATATTAAGTTCTTATGGCTATGAGGTCTCATGCGGCTTACTAAATTCTTCATTTTGAAATTATAGATTCTGCATACATACCTATTTATCTAGATCTAGATTTATATCATCTAAATCTATATAATCTGCATCTATATCATCTATATCTTCCTGGTACCTTTCCTTTAATATTTACGTTTTATATTTTATACGAATCTGCTCCTATACTAACTTCAGCAAAAAGTGACCCACTCTTCATGCAAAAATGTGATTTTAAATTTATTTCCTTTATTTTTTCAATTCACTAAGAATTTACTGTAGCATTGACATTCTAACCTGGTGAAAGTTTAGGTAATGTTATCTAGCTTCCATTGTCTGAGAAGTGTCCTCTTAACATGAACCTTGCTTTTTCAAAATTAACATGCATGTGTATTTTTAAAATAGAAATGAATTGCAATTATAAGTAATTCTTTAAAAAAAAACATAGATAAAGAACTAATCCAGTCCTATTCTTTAGCTTCTTCATTATGACTGCAATTTAGAGTAGAATTGTATGTTCCCACATGCCTCAGAGCACTAAATGTGGTTAGCGTGGGTAAAATTTACCTACCTGAAAAAAAAAATGTTTTATATAAAATCAAGGGCACTGGCTAAATAGGGATCTTCATTGTCCTAGAAAATATCTCTCTAAAAAGCCTCTAAGATAACCAACAATAAGCAGAGAGAAGCAAAGAGAAAAAGGTGACATTTTGTTAACCTCAACATGGGCATCTGAATCATAATATTAAATACATTATTTTCCAATAAAATCCATTGGGATTTGTCAAATTATTTGCCATTTCGGCCTCTAGCTGATAAAATTTAAATCTATTGCATACACTTATGTGTTTGCATTTGTTTTTGCATTTTTCTTTCATAAATAATAAGTAAATGTTTTTGAATGTGTATATGTATGGTGTGTACATATATGTGTGTATATGTAGACATGTGCTTATTATATTACATATATGTCTGAAATTTATATATATATATATATATATATATATATACATATATATGTATTCATTTTGAAGAATTTAATTTGGTATAGACTATAACCCAAATTTGAACACCGGCATATATGTATATGTATATATGTAGGTCTATATCGACATCTGTATCTTATTCCTTGAATACACCGATCCCTTTACTATGGAAAAGTTGTTTTCCATTCTGAATCTCAGATTTTAGAACTTTAAATGAAAATAATGAAAAAAGAGAAAATAACGATCAAAATATTTATTGTGTATGGTTGCTGGTAGATTTAAAGAACACAATAAAATTAAAGGTAGAAACACATGCAAACAGTAAAGATTTACCATGACACTATAAAGACACTACTTTTCATTCAAAGAGTGATAGATTGAGATGCTATACAACAAGAATCTGACATGCATAGCATCTAAGGACTATTACACCGTAACAGAATGAAGTACTGACAACATTGAAAAGCTTTGAATTTCCTGTCCCCTTTTATATTACTGACCTAGGATGACATTACTCAGGACATGTTTCTTGACGATTGCCATTTAGAAAGATAGGCTGTGCTTATTGGATGAATAATTCCTCTTTGAAGCACTAACATGCACTTGAATGTGCGGTTAGTTAATATCAGTACGTGTCAGAGCACTAAGGTCTAGAAAAACATCCCACTGAAATCAAATAAAATCTACCTGATTTATGGGCCAGACAGTTAAATAAGACTCACAATGATTTTAGCAGCTTTACTGGTGCTCAGATTTACAGACAATTGAATTTCTGCAGCAGGATCTTCCTGACAATAAAATTTAGTGATAAAGTAGGAAACATTGTTAGCACTAAGAAGGAAATTGTTAAGAAGAAGAGAAATTGATATTTGTTATGGCAGCAACAAAAAGATTCAGTGTGAGTAAAGTAAGGTTAGTTATCTAGGGAGATAGAAAAAGGGACTTAAAATAAATGTTTAGATTGACATTAATCTTGCAGAAACAGAGGGTAGAAAATGACCTGGGGATATCACAGTAATTAATAGTCTGAAATTAAAAGTTCAGGGTCTAGCAGGTATAATAAAGGAAAGTAAAATCCCAAGGCACACATATTTTTTTTAAAGGTAATTAAAAATCAAGTAGATAATAGGCCTTGTTCACAGAGCATACCAGTACTAATCACTATTTCAATATTAAACTGAATTGAAGTATTGTTCCTTTTTTCCTCCCCACAAAGGTAAAATCTTAAAAAGGTAGTGTTAAATAATCATCAGAAATGTGTAGAATAAAAATGCAGCACACATTGACCAGGAGTCATTAAGAACCATTTTTAAGAATACTATGCCATGCTATGTGAAGGTTAACTTTTGAGTTCAGATTTTTTAAAATTTTTTAACATTTATTTACTTTTGAGAGACAGAGAGAGAGAGAGAGAGAGAGAGAGAGAGAGAGAGAGAGACAGGAAACGGTGGAGAAGGGGCAGAGAGAGAGAGGGAGACACAGAATATGAAGCAGGCTCCAGGCTCTGAGCTGTCAGCACAGGGCCCAATGCGGGGCTCGAACCCATGAAACGCTAGATCATGACCTGAGCCAAAGTCAGACGCTTAACCCTCTATGCCACCCAGGTGCTCCTCGTATATATATATATTTTTATGCACATAATGAAAGCCTCCAATAAACCTGTTATTATTTTAAAAGTAAAGTGACCATGTTGAAGATTCAGAAATATTTGTCAAAATTTATTTTATTTGAATATAAAAATTGTTTTATCTTGAGTATTTATCATGAAAATACCTTAACTAAGTAGTATAATCTTTGCATTCTTTAGACTTGATAGATATTTTTCTGATAAAGTATACTCCTATTTTAAGTTAAACATAAGCAGTTTCAGAGATCCAAATTATAGTTAAACAAAATAATTACATACTTGTGATAGGTATTTAATTTGGGGCAGAAAATATTTCTTAATATATTCAGGGGCACGTGGGTGGCTCAGTCAGTTGAGCAACAGACTCTTGACTTCGGCTCATGTCATGGTCTCACAAGCATGGCATCAAGCCCCATATCAGACTCAGGGCTGACAGCGTGGAGTCTGCTTGGAATTGTCTCTTTCCTCTCTCTCTTCCCCTCCCCTGCTCACTCACTCTCTCTGTGTCCCTCCAAATAAATCAATAAACATTAAAAAAGCACACATTCACTTCATCAAATACTTATTGTATATGTACTATATCACAAACACCAGGTTAGTTTGACAGTGCACAAGTTCTAGCTCTTTACAAGAGTTTTCAGGAGTGAATGAAACATATTAAGCACTTTCATTGAAAAGGAAATACTATGGTAAAGCAGGGAGGGCACAGGCTTTGATGCTGGCATAGTCTACTTTGTGAATTCTAGCTGAGCCGTCTGCACAGTGGCAACTTTTGTTGATTCCTTAAGAACTCTGAGCTTTACTCTCTTCTTTTGTAAACTAGTGGTCATGCCTGTGTTAGGATATTAACATCTGTAAAACGACACGTAATAGGCATCCAACGCATGCTTTTTTGTACTTGTTTGTGTGTGTGTGTGTGTGTGTGTGTGTGTGTGTGTGTGTTTTGGGGGCGGGGCTGAGGGTCTGGAATATGTAATTTCCATGATTTGTTTTTGGTCATTTTTCATTATCAGGAGCTATTTTAAAATTAAAGCCACACAATATAGTCTCTGTTTAATTTTCTTCCCATTCTCAGTATGCCACAATCTTCTAGTCACTTAGAATATCTGGTAGAAAATAGTTTGTTATTAAATTAAAGGATATTTATTAAATATTTGCCCAAGTTTCTCAGGGCCTCCATACTTCTTACAATGTGTGGAATTAAGAAGCATGCACAGAAGAGACACTTAAGGAAAAGTGCATATCCATACTGGAAATGGCTTCAACATATGTGTTAGGAAGAATAAATCTAAGAAAACAACAGGAAGAGATTATTGGAATCCATTTTATAACAAATATTTTATGACATAAATTTTGAACTGAACTTCAAATAGTAAAACAAATGTGGCTTCAGATGAAACAGTACAAAGATGAATATTATTATAATATAATATAAATTATTATAAATGGTTCCTTTGCTTTTAAATTTGTAATTATCATATATCGATTATATGGCTTCTTTTTTGTATGATTTCTTTGAGGCACAAAATTGTATTTCTTGCCAGACTGTGTTTGAATCTATGTTTTTACTATCTAGTAATTATATCTGAAGAGAAATTACATTTAAAAAGCCACTGTGATTATGGATTAGGAGGGGATTAAATAAGATGATGAAATTAAAATAAAATTTGGATATTTCTTGGGCTATAAGTTCTATGATTCCTATATAAATATTCCAGATCTTTATTAAATGTTGTGTCAAATATATGTTGCCTAAAAAACTGTTAATTTTTGTGTTCTATATTTCCTGAACTTTCAGTTCTCTCAATATTTAGTGATCTGCACTTTGTATATTTGCTTTGTTTTTTCTCCTACTCTCCAAATAAAATGATAAGTGGATGGAAATGTTCATAAAAACGGTGGTGACCCATAGTAACAAGTATTTGGAGCAATCACGAACTGTTTTGAAAGGCAAAACTCATACTTCTCTCCTAAACAAGCAGATTTAACTGAGTTAAAGATGCTAAAACAGCAGATTTTTCCATGAGAAGAACCCTTCATCTTCCATCTTTCAAAGAGTCAAGAATCTTTAAAGGCAATGGCAAGCCCTGAAAACACAAGAAAAGATATAAACCTTGTTACCTCAGAAATCGTTGTATAGGGATGCCACTTCAAGGAAGCAAAACAGTAATTTAGAGTATAGACACAAAGAACAAGGTAAATGTTTTATCTGCTGAATATAGTATTTGTTTTTTATCCTTAAGTTGAGTAATATGTGTAAACTTACATGTTGTGTAGCATTAAACTAAATTACATTTGTTTAATTAGCCATTTTCCATTTAAATCACTGCTTTCCAAATGAGCTTCCAATGACCAGCGCAAGAGTAAACTCAAAGATCGTTTTGAAAAGCAGAGCACACAATTAAAAAAAAAAAAAAAATGAAACAACTAAAATGGAAAGACCTATTGATTTAGAAATATTTTGTTCATAATTTTGCAAATTAGTTTTATGTCAATTTATAGATAAATACATTTGTGCTTGCTCTATTCCACAAAAAGGGTTTAGAGTTAAGGCACAGTATCTGAGTTCTTGCAGGTAAATGTACGCAATAACTGGGTTTGACTCCTTTGGTCTTTATTTATCTCACTTGTATTACAAACCACTGAAAGGGGGAGCTAAATCAAGTTAAAAAAAATGGTGGATAATGAATCCATTATAAAATTGATCATGTACTTCCTTAAATCAAAAAGTTCAATTTATAAAAAAATCAACATCCTGATACTTTCATTTTTCCAATTGTCCATTTTGGTCACAGAAATACCAGTATTTTCCCCAGTGAAATTATTGCTAGATTAAAATTCACCGAGGAGAAATCTGTCTAGTCATATTAAAGTAACTGTGCACAGCTATTTGAAAAAAAAAATTCTATTGGAATGCAGATGATTAAACTGGCAGAGAAATATCTGCACTCTTTTGAGCGTTTGTATATTTTTAAATTGCGATAAATATTATTAAGGGACAAGCATCCTTCTGACACATAAATTAAAAACAATCAATTGTGTTAGATATCAGAGAAATATTAAAAATATCTCCCCACTGTTTAAATATAGAACTTGACATTTATTCAACCAATTTATTTGACAAGATTGATTAAACATAATCTGACACCATTTAGGCATAAATCCTTGACATATAAATCTGACTCTGTGTGTGTGCGTGTGTGTGGAGAGAGCACCAACTAGAAATATAAATGAAGTGCATTTTTAAAGTCTATGTGTTTAACTATTTATGAATCAAAAACTGCTTTATTCATATATATAAATGAAATTGTTTTCTCCCTATAATGAAGGTGTAATAAAAAACAAATGCAAAACAATTTAGAAAGGAAGAACTCTAGCCCCTTTCTCTTTTCTTTTTAGTTCTCTTGGTAAAGCTAGTCTGAGTCCAGTCAGGATCAGCATATTCTAAGATAACAATATAGCAACCGAGCATGAGATTTGCATCTCCACTTTAGATTTCTCATTCTTGAACCTCTTTTTGCCTTATCAGTACAGCTACCAAAGGGCTTAGCAAATGCTGCTGGAGTGGAATCTTTCACTGCCTTTCAGACTGAAAATTTAATTGTTCATGTCCATTTCCAGCAGCAAACCATGTCTGCAGACTTGCGATAAATCCAAGCAGAGAACAGGACAGACTTGAGGATGTATGCAAATAAAAATATTAACCTACATCTGCAAGAGTTAATGTAGGAAACTCTATTATAGATATTATGTACATAATTTATTCTCATTTATGCTTTACATTGAATGGCCTCATCAAACTGAAAAATATCGAACCTGGATTTCAAGTAATATAGGTCACTTCAAACATGCCTAATATTCCTCTGCTATTGGCAAATTTATTTCTGTCATTTAGATCAAAGGCATATATTTGCTACATTTCCATGCCTGCTTTTCAGATATACTGCTGTTCTTTCTTCCCTCTACAACTGTAAACTTAATGCTTGTAATGCTACAGAATGTAGAAAATAACAAAACTAAATTGTATAAATGATCTTATTTTCCTATTTTCTCCAAAATGATCTTTATATCTTTGTGCAATTGCATTGTTACTTGCTTATCCACACTGTGCTTTAATATATCTTAAAAACTCATTATAAGAAAGCAATATCTTTATATTATATTTATTATGTATATCATATTGTATTATACAATATTATATACATTATATGGTATATATTGTGTGGAAATAATGGAAAATAATTTTAAAACAAAAGAAAAATTTAAACTTATCAGATTAAAACACATTGTTTTAATGTAATGAAAACTTTGATCTTCAACTAAAGGAACTATAAACTATAATAAAAACTATTATGGTAAATATATAGGTAGTGGATATATTGTGACCAACTCCGGGGAATTATTCAATTTTGTGTATATGCTGAGTTAATTTAAAGAATTTGATTAATTAAAAAATTATAATCTTTTGATTATAAAACAGAAAAAAAGAAGAAGGAAGAGGAGGAGGAGGAGAAGAGAAAGAAGAAGGGAGGAATAAAAAAGGGAGAAAAAAGCAACAAGGCAATTGGATTCTCTCTAGAAAAGAAGTAGAGGCTGAAATGAAATACCAAGTTTCATTTTTAAATGTGTTCAATAACATTTGGAAGTGTCTTAAACACAAAAGTTTCTTTACTTTCTTCTTTATTAACAAATACTTGGAAATATATAGGATTTTTCCCCCTTTGGGAAGTTAGTGGTTTCTTTTTTTTTTTTTGGTTGTTTGTTTGTTTGTTTTTGATAATAGGAGATTAACAAAATGTTTTTCTACTTACTTGTAAAAGATTGATGCCTCAGTTACAATTTTTCTTAGTTTCCTAAGGTTTTGTGTTGAGACTATATTCATTGTGCTGTTCCCACCAAGTACAGCCTATCTGGTGCCACCGTTACTCTTTACACCTGTTAAGATTGCAAAGCATATAGAAAGAAACATTTCCTTTTATTTATCTCTTATGGATATTATTTTTGATGCTGTCTATGGACGAGGCTGTTTTACTAGTTAGAAAATTGTAAGATTACATCCCTCTAAAGAGTAGTTCTTTGGAATCATAAATTGGAAATAGCCACTTTTTCATTTGATGTATAATATTGATAAGAAGGGTGATAAAACAGTTTCATTGGAGGTAGAGGATTCTGTGTATATTGTTGAGACATAAACATAGTAGTTTGGTTTAATACTGTCATGTTTACTTTTTGAGAACTCTAGGTCGATCACATGGGGGCAGAATTAGCACAATGATCTGGAGTTCAAAAGAATTGGGTTTGCAAACTATCTTCAAAACTTACTTTATGTCATGGGGTAAGTTCATCAGCCTCCCAGAGTACCAATTTCCTGAACTATAAGACTGATAAGGTTTATGCCTTGAAGAGTTTAATGAGTTTTGGATGATGCAAATCACACATGGTCCATATTCAACTAACATGACTCAAGCAGCATTGAATTCACCTATTTGATTAGATGGCTGACATGAACGCTATATGACAACTCAAAATTAATTAGATTTTCTCTTCATTGAAACTTACCCATTCTTTTAAGTAGTTGTACTGTTTCATATTTCCCGAAGTTAAAATCAATACTTCCAGTGGGCTAGATAGATAAAAATGTGAATATTATGGTTCTCTGTGCAAAAGACTGTTAATAAAAATCAAGAATAATGATTAATAAAGATTCATGATAATAATTCTCAACAAACACTTTTTTGTTGGAACTCTTAGAGTTGCCCCTTTCCGCCCAAAAAAGAGGAGAAAACATAATTAAATACGTTGACCATATATTTTATATTTTCCATCAGTTTTTGTGTTGCAGAACTTAAGAGTAAATCATATGACAGAGTTACAAAACCCACATTATGAAATTTATATAATTCGGCCCAAATATGCATCTCTTCCATCTCATCTTAAAGCAGCACTTTCGACAATAGCCAAATCATGGAAGCAGATCAAGTGCCCATCAACTGACGAGTGGATAAAGAAGTTGTGGCACATATATACAATGGACTACTACATGGCAATGAGAAAAAATGAAATCTGGCCATGTGTAGCAACATGGATGGAACTGGAGGGTATTATGTTAAGTGAAATAAGTCGGTCAGAAAAAGACAGATACCATATGTTTCCAGGAATAGGTGGACTTTGCGAGACTAAGCAAAAACCAGGGGGAGGGGAAGAGGGGAAAGGAAAAAAAGACACAGAGAGGGAGGGAGATAAAACATAAGAGACTCTCAAAGACTAAGAACAATCTGAGGGTGAGGGAGGTGAGGGAGGTGAGGGAGGGGGGAGAGGGGATGACGGACATTAAAGAGGGCACGTGTTGGGATGAACACTGGGTGTTATATGTAAAACAATTTGAAAATAAACTATTATAAAAAAAAAAAGATTAAAGCAAAAATAATCGGGTAAAGATGCAGAGATCAATGGCCCAGGCTGAGAGAATAGCATCTTCAAAGCATTGGAGACTCGTGAGGGCATGATAGTTCAGCATCTTTTGGATATAGAATACAAGGATATAGGACCCATGGTAAGAGAGAGGATTATAGAAATAAGAAGCTATCAGATGATCTGTATGTCATCCATTAAGGGAAGAAAATATCACTCTAAATTTCAGTGTAGAAAATGGAATAATTCAGATGTGAGGATACTACTTTAGAGGCATTCTTAGTAATCTGCCTAAGAGATGATGGAGAACCCAAAACATTGGATAATTAGGGGCAATTGACTTGATTACTCTGATGAAAGAAAAGGACAGCCATTAGTCTAGACTAGTGTCATTCAGTCATTATGGTGGCCCAAGACTCAGGAGAGAAATCTTAGGTGGAGATGTCATATTAGAAATTACAGCGGTTTTAATGTTCAAATAGGAATTTAGTTTTGGTAACATCAAACAGTTTTTAAACGTTTTGTTATATATAGACGACTACTTTGTTCAGTTGCAAAGATTATTCAGTTTTGTTATTAGATAATTTTATTAATATCTAATATTTTGTAAAACATCAATAAAATGTTACTCCCTCCTGTAATATTTATTTTTACATTGCCATTTCATCTTTATTCCAGTGCTGAATTAGCTTAAGTTTCTTTAATCTTGTCTTTTCTGTCCCCTTAGACCCACCATTCAATTCCTGAAGTTGATACAGTCTTATGTAAAAGATAAGGTTTCCTAGGATCGGGATAATTATGGTTATTTTGACCACTGGAATACCTCAAATATGTGGATAATGATACATTTTATGAAGTAACTTATTAATATTTTTAAGTTTTTAGGTCAACAGATCACCATGACATTTTATTATAGCATTTTAGATTAGAGTGGGAGATTAAATACTTACACAGTTGTGTGCGTGTTGTTTTGGTTCATTCTAGTCGACGATCAGATAATACATTTACTACTTGACCAAATTTTCTGAAAAGGGTTACTTTATTAACAGTTGTGAAATGTGATTTTTTATTTTTAAGCCACAGTTGGCAAATACCTCCTTTCTGAACTAGATTCCTGCAGTTCTGAATTCCATTAAAGAATGCATTTGAAGGTTTCATAACTTTCTCTCCAGGGGATTATTAAATTGTGTTTATTATCATTACCATAATACATATCAATTAAAAATCTATGCCTCTATAAAAAGCCATTTGAGAAATCATAGACCTTTTATATAAAAAAGGAAAATATATTATGACATATTAAACTTCTGATGACTGGGTAAGAACTACACAGTAATTATAGAGGGACAATTTAAAACTTACCTGTGCACACATATGCAGGACTACTAAACTCTGTCTGAAAAGAACATCACACAGGATCTTTGTTCACTTATTTCTTTATTAAATGTCTTCGTTTTACTCTTTTTAAAAAATAAATTTTTACTAAAGCCTATACTTATCAGAGGAACCCTCATCTCGTAATCTACATTTATTGCAATAAGGCAGAAAATCCAATATAATTGGATCTAATTGGCCAAAATATTAAGCTCCCAAAGGGAATTGTTCTCCTTCATTATCTAATCCTGCAAGCCTTGTCTCTGCATTCAGCTCATTCATGTCTAATCCTTAGTAAGCACAACATCTGTGAACTTGGTAAGTCTTCTTAATGATGCCAAATCTGTGGCAAATGACCCACACATTTCAAATAATATTCACATAAGCTAAGAATAAAAGTAATTTATCCTTTTGTCTGGAACAGGTGCTTCTGGAATGACTTTCAGTAAGTCATGCTTCGGTTTGAATTCCACAGCTGTGAGAGTAGGTCCCAAGCAGGTGACAGATTGCTTATCCAGTAAATTAACATTTGTCACTTTAAATAATGCAAACATGTTTCCAGTGCCTCCATATCATTACCTTTATGTCATTTTGAGTGTTCATTATACAAATATGCCATCCTAGCTTTAGCTTGAAAACTACCGAAGCCACTCTTTGTAACTCAGAAGCTACTGAAACAAACCTAAAGAACATTCCGTGTAATTCTCAAAGTTTGTTTCCCTCTCAGTAATGTAAAATGGCAGATGAGAAGCGTACCGTGCACTTTCTTGTTTGCTAACTTTGTACATTCACAAGGTCATATGTACTTGATTTGGGCTCTTCATTGGGATCTAGAAACATCAGTGACGTTTTCCATTTCACTTTCATTTCAGTTTGAGCAACACATTCATTCGCTTCCTTCCTTCTCTGATTTTCCTAGCAGAGACAAAGAATTAGAGAAAAATGGACACTTAAGGAGAGATTTAGTACACATTTACAATAAATCAAGCATACATACTTCAGTAATCACATTTACCAAACAATCCCAGTTTTTCTATTATTGATGTACCCTAAAAGTCCTCACATTCTATTGTTATCTTCTGCAAGAGACTCAGTCAGTGGTATTCCTGTGTGTACTCGGCCCTCACTGTTCTCAGTGAGGTGGACAGAGAGCTCCATACTTCAAGCAACTGTGATTCTCTGCCTGATAAGTTTCACTAACTTATCAGGCTTTGAAAAGTGCTAGAAGGCAGAAAGTGCTGAGGAATAAAATTCCCATTCCCTTGCCCTAACTTTCTTCCCCAGCTGTAGTCATCAAACTATGACTGATGGACATTGGTAAGTAAGTTATTCCAACTCTCATCTAAGATGAATAACTCTAACGTGTGTTCTTGCACACATCGCTGAGGGGCCAAGTGCCCCCTTAACCCATGGCAATGAGCAGCTCACTGATACCCCTAGACACCTCCCTTCTCTTTGTTTTGACATCTCCTCACATGGACCTGTTATCCTCGTGACCACTAACAAAGTAATGGTCAGTCACATTCTTGTCTCAGGGTTTGCCTCTGGGAAAACCCAAATTAAGGCACTCTGAATTTTTTAAAGGGAAATGAGTTATTTTTATCTTAAATACCAAATTTATGAGTTTCCTTTTATTAATCATTAAACGAAAAGAAAAATTTACTCCATATACTACAGAAAAATCATCTTGTTTAGTAGCTTGCAAGTAACTTAGAAAATATATGCTCTGCCAATAGTATGGTAGAATTCGTTGTCAGGGATAAGGTTCACTACTTAAAAAGTGGTAATGCTTCAATCATTAAAAGAAAATTCAGTCTTTAGAGACTAGAAAGCAGAAAAGGACTATTTATCACAACTATGCAATATTTTAATTAAGCAAGAAATAATAAGAAAAAGTAAAATCTGTTTTGTTTTGTTTCGTTTTGTTTTCCAATCCAGTGATCCTCAAATTTTCCTCAAGTATATGCAAGTGCCAGGAGTCTGTGTTGAGAATTTCTAGGAACTATTCTATGCATTGAAAATCTCTGTATGTAAGGAACCGGGAATATGCATTTTGAGTAGGACTTTAGATTATTCTGAGCCATTGAGATTCAGACCAACCTTCAAACATCTTCTTCAGGCTCACTCAAGATGGGATAGTCATCGTTCAGGGCATAGAATAAATATACAATAAGCACTTGATGGATGGTGGTCTAAATATAATAGGCCTACAAATTATTCTAAGACTATAACTTTGTCCACATCAATTAAAGAAATGTAATCTCATTTCGTTAGCCATTAAAAAGTGATGATTCTTGTCCTCATACAAATGCTATTTAATATATGTTAATTTCACAACATAAGTGGTACATATAATGATGTGAAAATTATGTTAACTAAAAGAATGACAACTTTTTTCCACTCATTATCCATATTTTTCATTCTCAGAGTAGACTTATAAATAGTTTATGCAAAAATCAATCACCCCATTCAGTTATCATTATCATTAGCTATTGATTTAAAATTTCTTCTTCTGTCACATAATATAGAGCCCAACAATCATGAATCATAGCGAGCAATATTTTATCAAAGTGGTATTGGTGGTCAAGATAATAAATATAGATGAAATTTAAATAAATTGATTATTACTAATTCATTATTATTTTTTTCTGATCATGGGCAACTACAAATAGTTATACACACACAGAGAAAGTTATTTTTAATGTTCATTTTTATGCTTTCTTGAAGTGTATATACAATCTCAAGTTTATCATATTTCTTATTTGAAATTTTTGTTTTCCATTATACGAAATATTTGTTAAACTAAATAAATAAAAATGTCCATATGTATGCCCTTTTTTGTCTTCATTTAAATAATTGGTGACCTTGGACTCCTCATTCTTTGAACTTAAAAATTCTTACACCTAAACAAGGACATAATTGCTTTGAGCCAGTTCTCTTCAAACCCATCTCAAATGCCGTTTTATAAATTAATAGCAGAATGTTGGGATTATGAAATATCCATACACTTAGTTATCTGTTCATTCGCCTACCCAGCCAGCAGCTCCTAGATGCCAGGTTTTGCATTTAAAAATGGGTGACATGACAGCTAAATTAAATAGCAAAGAATGTTTAGAGATCTTAATTGTTTTGTATGCATACACCAGTAATCAGATAAAAACAAACAAACAAAAATACATTACTCTGCTCCAAGACTAACCAAGTTACCAAAATCAAGATTTCTTCAGAATTTCTCATTCATTCATTCATTCATTCATTCAACACAGGCTCATAAAGTTCTTATTTCATCCCGCATTCTACAAGAGGTCCTAGAGATACACAAATAAAGAACTCAAGCCTAATGAAGACAGCATACATGTAAATAAGTAATCAACCTATACTTCAGCATGCAAAAGTGATAATACTGCTGTGACACTCTACTAAAGCAATATTTTGAATATGATGGTAATTAAACCATTCATGAATATTTATATTATAGGTTATAGATACAAAGACCCAAATGTTGAAGCAACTAGTTGAGGACACACACACACATTCACTCGCATGTAATCCTTTAAAAAACAATGAAGGGAATGAAAGACTAGGAAGGTAAATGTTTTGATAGACTCATTGTCCAAAGCATGATTAGGTAGTTTATATAAATCATATTTAATCACCACCCATTTAGTAAATATAGTAATATTAGTAAATGTTTTTAAAAATTAAATATACTGAACATTTTAATATATTAAATATTTTAAGAGAAGAGTGACCAGAGGGATGAAGTAACTTCTGCAGTAATTAGCACAATCAGTTCAAACCACATATGTCTGGTTGATCATCACAGCTGTGCTCTCCATTATTCCTCACTCTGTTAACTTAGTGCAAGTTTGAATAAAAACAGAAAGCAAAATAGCACGGGCTGCAGTAACAGTTTCTTCAGGATTTGAAAGTGTTTTTCACATAAGACTTGAGAAAGTTGCAAAAGACATGAAAGTGATAGAATATGAGTCAAAGTTTGAGATGAATGTGATTTGCTATATGAACTAATGTTGCATATATGACATATAGCAAAATTATGGCATTCTTTGAGGATTGAGCATAGTTACTGAAATGGATATTTTCTGCGAAGAGGGTACTCATCAATTAAGGAGAAATAAACATTTGGATAATAATGAATAGATCAGTCTTGTAAAATACTGAATTTTAAACTTTTGGGTGCATAAGATACATGGAGTATGTGCTAAAAATGCAAATTCCTTAGACTTTCCCGACTCCAACTCATTAGCATCTCTGGGAGTGATACCTTGAAATGATTATTTGAATAAGCAACTAGATGCTTTTGATGCATGTAGTTTGAGGACTATGCTTTGAGACACAATGACTTGTGAATGCTAATATATTCACATAGAGAGAGAAGACAAAAGTTGATAAATTCATTGAATTAGGACACAGATTTTAAGGGATAGGAAGCCATTAAATGTTGTCTTTTTGTTCTTTGTGTTTTTTTTTAATACAACAGTATTTGTAAGGCAACATGTTTTAAATGTTAATTGAAGTCAACCATATACATCTCTATATGATGTTGATAAATACCAAAATAGGCACAGGACTTTTTACTGTTTTCTGAGGATGTGAAATCTATAATAATAATAACAGCTAGCATTTAATTAGCCCTTAGTACATGTCAAACACTCTTCAGATTGCTTCATAGGTAAGTTATCTAAAACCAGAGTAATCCAGTGAGTTCCATGTTATTACTGTCTCCATTATACAGAATAATTAAGAACAAGAGGTCAGATGACTTGACCCAAAAGTGGCCTAGCTAAAAACAGAGCTTACAATCCTAATTGATATGATGTACCACTGTGTGATTTCAACTATGTTTTTGCAAATATTCAAATTAATGTGTAGTGAAAATTTTTCTGTTAATTTATTTTTCATTGAGTAAATACTTTCCAAATATTATAGCATTTCCCCTAAAACACTAGAAAAGTTTTAAAGATTATTTTTGAGTATAAAATGTCACTATAGAAATCATTTTAGATGTATTTGACATAAATCTTAGCCATTTACATTACTTCCATCCATCTTTGTCTTCGATGTATAGAAATATGTCTACAAATAATGGAAAAATAAATGTAAATTCACTTAAATGAGTGGAAAAACCCAAAACCAGTGTCAACTGTCAAGTGAATTAGAAGGACTGAATGAGTAATGACGGAGTATATATAATTCTGCTGATGGTGTGGATTTACAGATACATATGTGACATTTGTCCACAAAGAAAGACAGAGACAAGTGAACTGTTTTAAACACATTAAGTTTATCTTTGGGAAATTTATGAAAAACTTTTCTTAAAATAGGTTACTTGCATTGGTGAGTTTACACCTCTACATAGCGCCCACCCTAGAAAAACTAATTTAATATGGAAATGACAATTGCTTTACTACCCAGAGTAAAGGTTCTCTTCTACAAAGCAAGAGTGAAAGCAAAACCCAAACTGTATACATGCGTCTCTGCAAATAGAAATATAAACGAAACAAAAATATACATAATAAATAAAAAGTTTAAGGTAGAAATCTCTTCTCATGAATTTTTAAACTTGAAAACACATATTAATTGGAGTGTCTAAGGCCAACTACTAAAAGTTGTAGATATGTTCTTCTATTAAATTAGTGGGAAAATTCTGAAATATTGGTCAAAATTCATTATACAGTTGAGAGATGGAATGTTCAATGGAATGGAGTTTGGTGATGAAATTGTGGTCTTTGGGAAGATTCTAAATATGCAACTTACTGGATAAGTCTAAGCATAACCTCTTTCTACTTCACTTTGTTTTATATAAAAGACACCGTTAGAATGTACCTTATTCATAGTTGTTCTTAGCACTAAATATGATAATTCAGGTTAAGAGTTCTGGATCATGGTAAGGTCTCCGTAATAATTAGCTATTTATATCATCATTATTATCTCTGTAAAAGAATAAAATATAATTGGCAAAAGTTTTTTTAAATGATAGACAAATTCAAAAAAATAATATAAATCCCAATGTTTATATAAATTAAAGAAGGAAATCATTTATAATGTGAAAACATTTAAAAAAATATGAAGCCCTAATGCGACACAAACAAAACAAAACAAACAAACAAAGAATCCCTTCCAGAACAGAAACAAAACACTTTGTGATCTGAGAGTGGTCAAAAAATTGATTGAAGAGACTATAAAGCACAAAATACAAAAGCAAATTTTAATAAATGGAACCTCATCATAATTAAACACTTTCACCCTTCACAGGTCACCAAGAGCAAAGTGAAAAAGCAAGTCACAGAGTGGGAGAAAATATCACTGAATACATATCTGATAAGGAACTTGCACTGAGAATTCTTACAGATGAATGATAAAACAAATCCATTCAATATGGAAAAAAGACAATTCGCAAAGAACATTAAGAAGCATCAATATATGTTTAACATCATTATTCATTAGATAAATATAAATTAAAATCATAAGGAAACACCGCTACGCAACCATTATTTTGGCTCAAATTAACAAGACTGAGCATCCCAAAATGTTATGGAAGATGTGGAGGGCATGGAACTCTCTCTTACTCTGCTAGTGGGAATGTAAAATGATACAGTCAATTTGGAAAAACATTTGGCAATCTTTTCTGAAAGTGAAACTTCAACTTCCTATATGGTCCATCCAGGAACAACGACATTAAAGAGACCCAGTGAAAAATACAATTATAAAATATAAATAAACAAATAAATTGATACTATGAGAGTCTTTCAAGGAGTAACATATTTTCTCTGCTCTCAGTTTTGTTTTAGAAACATACAATTTTCTCAAATTAAGAAAGAATTGTTCTTTGCTGGGAATCTGGAAATGAACTATTGTGTAATGCAATCATGAATGCCCATGCTTTGTTCGGAGTGTTATTTGGAGGTCCATTACCAAGAGCATTGAACATTTTAATCCATGTTTCTTATGTTACTTTTATCTTTACGGCAAAACGTAAAGGAACTCTTTAGCTCAGGGCTGTGTAGACAATAAAATAATCGAGAATGACTAAATCTGAAACTCAGAATGGGGTAAATATGCCAGTCTCAGAGGCATGTAATTCACTCATGGATTATTGAGATACACATTGAATTTCTCAACAAGAAGGACTTTGCAGATTTCATTAACAAATGAATCCACCAATGTTTGGATCAGATGCTCTGCTTTCTTCATTACTCTATTTTTTTTATTACCCCATGATGTTTTCTGTGCTCACTTTCACATGTTATTAAGGACCACATGCAAACAAACAAAGTAATAAACAAGCAAACTCAGCAAACACCCTTCTCTTCCATCAGGACTGGTACCCTAATGGCTGAGCACAGTCAGCCTCTCTGCTTCAGGTCAATATGGAGTTTCAATCAGAAATAATACATGATGTGTTTCTAGTGGTTCAATTTCTATTTCTACTTGATAGTGCATAAGTTTCCAGGCTTTCTAAACACGAAATAAGCTTCACTTTTAAAACGGCTCTGCAGATTTTCAACGGTTGCTGCCCCATTGTCTGTGTTTACTCTCACTTAGAAATGCTTCATTCACCTGTCTGAGACCTAGCACATGCTGCTGCCTTAAGGTGATGGCCCATTTGAACTTTCATCAGAAAGAAGGAGTCATTCCAGTTTGAGCACGACATCAGCAAAACCCTCTTCTGCCGAGCAGACTTTACTAGCTTTATGCTACTATGTGCTATAAGCAGAAAGAATATAAACCAGAAAAAGGTTATGGGAAGCTACAGTTTCTAATGTCTTGATTTTTATTTTGTGGGTTTTAAAATTTTAAATGACTATGACACAAGCAAGTGGAGATAACACAAAGACAGTTAAGCATATTTATTATAAGCACAGTGGGGAGTTTTAGTCTGAAATAAGAACTAGAGAGTCATTTTTATTTTAAATCACACATTAATCAGAAATAGATGAAATCACTTAGGGAGAGAGTGTGATAGAGAAAAGAAAGGGGGATACCTTCCAGTAAGAAAATTTAACATTCCAAGGAGTAGTTAGGGAAAAAGAGATTTTTTTTTTAAATAGCCAAACCTAAAGAAGAAAACTGGAAATGTATGGGTCACATGAACCAAGGGAGGAAATATTCCAAAAGAGGGTATTGCCAATTGGGGATGCAGTTGACTGGACAAGTAACAGCAAAGGAACCAATGGGATTTTCAACATGAAGGAGCTTGATGTCGTTTCAAGTCAGGGGAGTGGTAGGGCAGAAGACAGTCTGGACTGGATTGGGTTGAAGGGTGAGAAAGTGTAAAGTAATTTACATACATATATATATATATGTAAACTCTTGTCAAATTCTTCTTGTCAAAGATGAAAAGACCACTTTTTTCTTATATGTTTCTCTTTTAGTAGAAAGGAAAAATTTCTCGTAAGCTTTTCATCTGTTACTACCATGTATTTAAGTGATCAGAATGATATGACACTCCAGCTTTAAACCAAGTATGGACAAGGGGGATTACTATGGCAGAATTAGAAGTGCTATTATCTATTCTGAAGACTGGGGTGGGGACAGGTACAACTTCCTAGAGCCCTGGGAGATGTCTTTCTCAAAATGAAGATACTGTTGAGGCGCCAAGGTGGCGCCGTAAGTTAAGCATCCGACTGTGGCTCAAGTCATAACTTCCTGACATCTGAGTGCGTTCGAGCCCCGAACTGGGCTCACTGCTGTCAGCACGCTTCGGGTCCTCAGTCCCCCTCTTTCTCTCTGCCCCTCCCCCGCTTCCTTGCTTGTACACTCTCTCTCTCTCTCTCTCTCTCTCTCTCTCTCTCAAAAATAAATAAACATTTAAAAAGAAAGAAAAACGAGGA
The DNA here is from genome assembly GCA_030068075.1 of Paguma larvata. Lineage (NCBI taxonomy): Eukaryota > Metazoa > Chordata > Mammalia > Carnivora > Viverridae > Paguma > Paguma larvata. The sequence goes on from CM057823.1 coordinate 87,575,619, forward strand.
TACTGTTAATAAATCAGAAAAGGAAAATGATTTTTAAGTGGACAGCTAATAAATAGTTCTACTATAAGTAAAATAGAGAAAATACAAAACGTGTAAGGACACTTTTTAACAGCAACGTTTAGCTGCCAAGCCATTTTTCACACATCTTTGAGTTATAATAACATAAATTCAAAGTAAATTTACATTTGAGATTTCCCAAATATGTAATTAATGAGAGCTGTACAAAATATCTGCGCTTATGGACTTACCTAACATCTTATTTTTGGATGACTTCAAACATTCCGGAACTCCCAGGATCTCTCTTTGCATCTGCATTCTCAGGACAGCGGACAAGAAGTGACTCATCAATCAAACAGTCATGGGTATGATCTCACAGACATTGCTTTTTTTAATACCTCCATATTTTATGCTCAATCTCATCTTTTGTGACATGGAAAGGCATCTGTCTTTTTATTACTAAGAAATTTGATAAGATTTATAAATTGAATAATGTAGAAACGGTTATGATATATCACCATAAAGGAACTACAGGACCTCTTAGACCCCTTATATTTTGTGTTCTTCCCATACATTGACAATGTAAAAGTATCACTTTTATGTGAATGGAACAGTTTCAACTTAGCTGGGTTTTTTTTTTTTTTTTTTTTTTTTTTTTTTTTACTTTCCTAGTGATAGTTTACAAGATTCATGTTGACTCATACAAAGAAATTAATATTGCATTTGGAGCGATTCAAAGTTCCTTTGGCTTTTACTGAAGCAGAAATGTTAACGCTTACCTGCTCCAGCAGGAAAGACTTTTTAGAGAGGATATCAGAGTTAAACCAGAAATTTACTTTGGGGGGAAGGTAATATTTAATAGAATCGTAATTAAATGATTACCAAAATTATAATAATGGTATAAGTTTTGATATAGTGGTGATATAAAGACATCATTACCTTGAAGAGGTAATAGTTAGAATCTGGAGAGTCATATTTATTTATGATGAAATTAACGAGACACTGCTCCCCTCTCTGATCAGAAACTAAAAGCACTGAGAGGAAACTCAAGGGAAACTAAATTTAGGTTGTGAAAAGTTTACAAATCTTGCTTACCTTGAGATGCGAGGGATATAAATTTAAGGGCTGACAACATAAGGTGGTCACAATGGCCACTTTTATAATGGAGATCACTGAATATTTCCTGGCACTCTAAGAGACAATGTACTTTAATGTAGATTATATTGATTTACCCTAAGATAACTGTTTCCTCTTACCTTGCAATAACTTGGAGAAAATCAATGCAATCTGCATTTCAATACTTTGTTTTACTGACTTCTTAGTAGAGATGGCTTGAAAAATTTGATTAGAGGAAAATATGCCCACACCTACTAATAACTGAACTGCATACAGGTAGGAAATTAGAAGGCAAAATAAATCACTTTATTTTTAAATCTACCAAAGCAATTAATGCTACTCTAGTCGAGAAACTTTACTGATGAAGATGTGACCTTGCTAACTTTGTCATCGTGTCTAAAAGGCCCTGCCTAAAAGCATTAATATCACACTATTAAGGCTATGTAATTCATTATTCCATTAAAATATAAGCAGTAAAAAAGTACTACTAATAAATGTAGAATAATTTCACCACATCTCTTGCCCAATTGTTTTTCTTTTTTTCTTTTTCTTTTATTTATTTTTTAACATTTCCATGACTATAAACATATTACTCAAAGGTGGTAAAAGTGTCTTCTAATCCACTGAGACTTTGTGAAAAGTTTGGACCACACTTCTTCCATAGTTGTTTTACATTCTTCTCAGTAGAGATAGACAATTTGAAGGCAATGACCAGGCGTACTGATGTTTCTACTGTTATTGCTATATGAGCCAATGTTTCATGTATTATAAATCTGAAAATTAAATCAAAGAAGCCAAAGAAGACAACAAGTCCAGTAGGAAACACACCAGGTGTAATCAGGATAAAGGGCTTATGTTAATATAACTTAATGCAGGGAGAGTTGTTAACAGTTGTTAATGACGTTAACATCTTTTTTTGTTATGCTCCTATTACATTTGAATATCAAGAAAGATCAAATGAATAAGATTATGAAACCAAGATGTTATTAAATATTTGATATGATTCATTTAGGAATGCGTAAACGGGTAATTTATATATCATCCACTTGAGAAGAAAAAGAAGAGAAAGATGGTCTCTGTCCTCCAAGACAGTTAGAGTTAAGATACCTTGTTACTCTAATAAAAATAGTTAAAGAGACTTAATAAGCCTTTAAGATATTCTTAGATTAATGCAGTATGAAAGCATAAAATTTATCTACAGTTACTTTGTTTCATCTACTTCTCTAATTTTTCACATCTCTGAATATTCAGCCCAACCCCTAACTCTTTTTCTTAAATGTATCTTGATATTTTCTTCTTCAGTTTCATCTTACATTTATTGTACATGGTTATATTATTTTGAATTTTATTCAAAGCATATTTTAATTCTAAGCGTACACACACATACGCACACACAGATAAATTTTCTGTATATTAAATTACTAGGCTTCTTTCACAATAGAATTTATAAGTATGTAGGATAAAATCTAAGGAGTTGAAATTCTAACATTTTCATTCTCCTGATCACTAAATCCAAATCATAAGGATATTTGCAAGAGCATTCAAAATCTATTTTTGCAAACTTCAGATCGGTATTTACAAGAGCATTTTCTATTGACATCATAAGAAACATTGTTAGGCCATTTGAAAGTACATTTTAAAAGGTCATTTACAATTAAAAGGAATTTTTAAGACAAAAGACACATTCTTTATCATGTGATCTTATTGAGTTGTATATACTCAACTAGTCACAATCACAAGAGTTAGTTAAAAAAAAAAAAAAGTAATGTTCCACAGTTTTATTTTTTTATTTTAACTTTGCACTATTATTGGAGCACCTAAGTGGTTTGGTCAGTTAAGCATCTGACTTCTGCTCAGGTCATGATCTCATGGTTTGTAAGTTTCACCCCACATCTGGCTCTGTGTAGACAGCTTAGAACCTGGAGCCTGTTTCGGATCTCTGTCCCTCTCTCTCTGCCTCTCCCCTTCTTGCACTCTGTCTCTACCTCTCTCTCTCTCTCTCTCAAAAATAAATAAACATTAAAAAAAGGAGCGCCCTATTATCTTTACTTTTAGAACAATTTCTTATGGGTTTAGCTGAAACGAAATGTGCAAATACATGTTGCATTACAGTTTGAATTTACTTGTTATACTTAAGGTGGTTAAAAATATATCTACTGATTTTCATATTGAAACTCATTCACTGTTTATCTCTTAGTTTGATTACTATGATTAATATATTATTAGACTTTGATATTTAGATACTTAATTTATGGTTGATCAAACCTTAGAGATGTGGCACATAGAAACCTGTCTCACAAGAGACGAATTTATGGTCAAAATGTTAAGGTACAAATATAGAGAAGAATTTCATAATATTCTAAACTATGTATTTAAAAAAAATAGAAGAGAAAGAGATATTTATAGTTTGATAACGGCTCCATCTCCCAAATACTCAGGAAAATCCCACGTAATGAATAAACTTTAGACATATCCACTTTAATATCAGGAAAATACATGGATGTTTGAATTTGCTATTATTTAAAATACTTGCCAACGCTCTAAAGTAATAGAAAAAAATTGGATGGAAATAGATGAAGCTTCCATTATTTGAAGACGATATGATCATCGCTGTGAAAAATGTAACAAAATCAACATGTTTTTAAATAGTTGAGAGATTATGGGAATATTTGGTCAAAAAGTAATGGGAATTTTTCTGCACCAGAGAAAAGCAATTAGAAACTGTAGTAAGACCTGCCTGAGTATGGGTAAATAGAGTGCAAAATATAAATCACATATAATTTGGTATTACTTTATTATCAGTTAATAAAAGGCTCTGACCACTCTAACCAGGCAGGATTTTACAGCCTGATCTAACTAGCTTCACATCACCAGTGGGCCGTTGTCCACTCTGGTTTCAACCTGATAAAGATGACTTTTGGTGCCGTGGTATTCAATGTCTTCCAAAAAAGAACAACAATTGAAGTAATATCCACCTGGATGTTACCTATATTTTGATCTAAATCCAGGAAAATTGGGCAGGAGGAAAATAATGACTCAGGGACACACTGTACATCCCTGAAGTTGCCTATACTAACATTTCTCTAAGGACAGTTCCATCTCTTCTATGTTCCCTTGCTCCTGTAAAAAACGTAGTAACTATTATTATTTTTATCTCACTCCTTTTTGAATGGTGACTGATAGGGGTACAAACAAAGCTAATCATCGAATGTCTTAATCTGAATAAAGTATATAATCATGGAGTTTTACTGTGCTATAGAATATAATATTCCTATATCACCCAAAATAATAATAAGGGTTCTAATATCTTAGGAAATAACTGAACAAGAAATGCTTAACACCATCAGAAAATTTTTATAACTATTAACAACATAAACATACCATAGTTCTCTTTAAAATTATCTAAATTAGTAAAACATACCTAACATATTCATGGATTAAGTGGCTGATAATTGCTTCCCAAACTAAACTAGTAACTAAATGCAACCCAAATCAAATTTTTATTTTGGAAAATTAAGATTATATAATTTATGTTTGAAAAAAGGAAAAACATGATGGCGGCTCACTCTACTACATATTAGCACACAATAAGAAGCCACAGAATACAAAGCAATGGTTCAGAATGAAAAAAATAAGAGGTAATCTATGTTTATGTAGTAACCTATACAAGATAAAATAAATGGTTTACGTTTCATATATGATGTTGGGAAAAGTGGATCACTATTTGGAGAAAAATAAACCAGATTTTTTTACACTAAATAAAAATATGAACTCTAAATGGAAGACACGATGTTGAGAATATTATTCCTAGTTAAGTAGTCCTGGGAAATATTTCTTAAACAGGAGCCCTATAGCACAAACGGTAAGGAAGTTGTGGATTTTTTTTTTTTTACATTACATTAAAATTGTCTTTGCACAAAAGATAAGCAGAGAGTTTAACAGAGAGGTAATTTTCTGGGAGAAGATACTTGTAAAATGATTAATTAGTACATAATATTTAACATATACAACTGATTCCTGCAAATGAAGGAAAAAAATAGAAAAATATACAAAGGAAATGTGATTGCGATACCAGACCTGGATATATATCCCATAGAATGATTACTTCAGTTCATGAGAGGAAACAGAAGAACATCTCCCTCAATTCCCTTTGTACTAGTGAAGACTTGGTCGCAACCCAGTGTCAACCCCTAGGGATGCGGCTCAGTAACAGGTAAATGATATACGGCAGGAAGCAAAATCTCAATGTGGCTGTAACTATGTGCCTCCTGGGTCTTTCAAGACAATTTGAGTACAATGTAAGTAACAAAATTCGTACCAGGAACAAGTAAGAAACAGAAAGAGATGTGTTTTACCCACGCTGCACAAACAGGATGGGTCCCATCCAACATGTGGTTACAGTGTCAAACTGATCATGACATACTCATTAGGCTTTCTGAGGAGAGCATGGTGACTCCCACGCTGGTCAAAAAGATGGCTTAAGAGAGCAGGGAAAGGAGACCAGTTGAAATTTTTAGTTCTTGCAACAGTTAAGATGCAGACTAGGGTGTGTGTTGCCAACCATGGGAAGGGGCTTTATTGATTTAAACTTCCCATCTGGGTCAAAGGAGAGGGCATCCACGCTTTCTTCTCAGCTTATTTAGCTGTGGGGCAAAGGAAAGGGCGACGGTTGAAGCTTTAACGCTGTCGCTGTCAGTAAACCATCAAAAAATTGACTTAGACTTTTTATTATGAGATCTCTACCAGAATAGCTTTTATATATCTGTAAACAGACAGACACAGACATAGTCACACACACACACACACACACACACACACACACACACACACACACACACACCCCAATATGCATTTCCCAAAATTCAGTACACGTTCAACACCTTCTAGTACACTAGAGTTGAAGCCTTTACAATAATAGGAGAAATGACCTACTATAATCCAAAATGCCTGTTGATTATGAAATAGAAAAAAGAGATATGGGTTGGCTGGGTATTCAGTTGGATAAGCATCTGACTCTTGATTTCTATTTAGGTCATGATCTCACATTTGTGAGAATGAGCACTGTATCTGTATGTGCACTGGGCAAGGAGACTGCTTAATATTCTCTCTCTCTCCCTTTCCCTCTGCCCCTCCCCTGCTCACATTCTGAAAAGAAAGAAAGAAAGAAAGAAAGAAAGAAAGAAAGAAAGAAAGAAAGAAGAGAGAGAGAGAGAGAGAGAGAGAGAGAGAGAGAGAGAGGGAGGGAGGGAGGGAGGGAGGGAGGGAGGAAGGAAGGAACGAAAATAGATATCACAATAAAAATAGCAACCATAGATTAAGCATATGTCATATTTTAAAAGCATTATATGCATTATTTTTCTAATCAACCTTCTGAATAATTCAAAGAAAACTGAGTCTATAGAGAAGCACACTAAAGATATTATACTAGAACTTAGATAATTATCTCTGCCCATTGCAGAATCTCTGTTTCTAGTGACTCAATTATGACAGACATACTATGTCTTTTCCTTACAGAATGTTTTACAAGCCCTGACACATATGTATCCATATCTCTTTATTTGAATGTTCATAACTTGTCACTGAAAAATGGTATCTTTTGTAGCAAGCCTGAAGATGTGCCTAAGAAGTGCTGGAAGTGGTGAATATAAGGTAGAAAGAAACCTTGTTTAGTAAGAATACATATCCAGATGTAACCATTATGTTTCCTTTGGCAATGATATCCTTGGTGAAACAGAGTAAAAATATAGCTCTAAGTTTCAATATGTAGTGAAATTTTTATATGTTATGTCTTGCTTCTACAACTAGGTCTTGACTATAAAAATTTTAAGGAAAAGTAAAAATAACACCTGCAAAGTGAACAATGGTGGCATTCCTTTTTTTTATTTTATCTAGAAAATGTCACTTGATTTTTTTTCTAATTTTTTGCCCTTGTCTCTACTTCAATTGTAAAATGTCCTGATATCTGCATGACTTCTGTCCTCTGTTCCTACAGGGCTTTGATCAGATATCATCTCCTACAGAAGGACTTAACTAACCACCGCATTGAAAATAATAACACAATCGGATACACCCTAAACCGTTCTCCTTGCTTTTTCCCTTCTTCTTAGTACGTATCACCGTTCAGTTCATTGTATATTTACGTGAATGTTTAATTACAGCCTCTGCATCTAAGATGCGAGCACTGATATTTTTTTCTGATTTCAAATGTATTTCCATTGATAAAAAGAACAGGATTAGCCTCACTGAACGAGTCATTTTGTTATCAGTGGTCAGACATTGATCTCCAGTGTTGTGCTAATTTTCCTGTAATATGGAAATAATATTTTTCTAAGTAACGCATTTATGGAGAAGAATATATTTTAATATTTGTCTCTGTTCATATTTTAAAACATTAAAATTAATAATCTTTAGGAATCTATATATATATTCATCAAATATATTAGCAATCATATAACTTTGGATTTTAAAAACACACTAATATCTTATGAATTGAATTTCTGTCAGGAAATCCCACAGATTCCATCCTCATGTGTGTTTCGTTCTCTTTATGTATTTATTACAATATTATAACATTTTTTTTCCTATTCCAAAACATTTTATTCACCATTTGGGATATCTTTAGAAGGGAACGGTAATTTCCCCTTTCTTGTTACAAAAACATGGCAGAACCTGTTGTCTGCCTAAATAGCTTTCACCCCAGTATCACTGGAATTTTGCCCTAACAGTATTTCTCATTACCCAACTTCCACTCTCTTCCTTTTGCTCAGTCAACTCGGAAAGGCTAACTACTTCCTTCGCCAAAGGGGCTTGTTCTTCTTGGGTAGAAACCGACCTTCTATTCTGTATAGTGTAATTCCTGCCTCTGACTGGTTCAGGCACTACACTATTATGGCCAATATTTATTGGGGCAGGAAATTCCTTCTAGGATTTTTTTTTTCTTTTTTTGCTCTTAACAAGTACATGAGGGACAAATGCCTTCTTTTATGCCTCTGGACACTCTTGCGTCTGGGTGCAAGAACTGAAATTGTTGTTGCCATTAAATGACCAGAATGAGATCTTGCCCGAGGACAAAGCAAACACAGGAAGCAAAACAGAACTAGAAGAAAGGCAGAGAAATGGACTTGGAGCCTTGGCCACGTCATGTTTGGAGCCACCTTATTTTTGAAGCTTTACCACATGTGATATGTTTACTATTGTTTAACTGAGTAGAGTTAACGCTTGCTACTCGTATCATAAAACATTCTAAATAATATAAAGCAAAAAATATATCAATGACATAAACACGATAACAATAAAATGGATTCTTTCTTTAAGTTTGCTAGTGTCAGTATTGGTGAAGACATGAGGAAAATGATACTGTGATTTTGCTGGTTGGACTATAGATTAGAACCATTTTGGAAGGTGATTTATATGTAGAAATAAAAATTTAAAATGCACCCAGTTCCTGAAAATCCATTCCTCATTATCTACCTTAAAGAAACTCTCATGTATGTGCGTGTGTGTATATTAAATAGTATATAATAATATAATAAATAACATATTTATTTAATAAATATACATATTCTAAACTTGTTTAATAAGGAGAAGAAATTGTCAGTACTTTTATTATTAAGAGAATGGGTAGTATTTTAAAAGTTGTGATAAACTTTTTTTTGTTTGTTTTCTGACCCTCTTTATTTTAGTTCACCCAAAACTTCCATCTCATTTAAAGTGTTAAAAAATAGGGGCGCCTGGGTGGCTCATTTGGTTAAGTGTCCGACTTCAGCTCAGGTCACGATCTCACAGTTTGTGAGTCCCAGCTCTGCGTCGGGGTCTGTGTTGACAGCTCAGACCCTGGAGCCTGCTTTGGATTCCATGTCTCCCTCTCTCTCTGCTCCTCTCTAGCTCCTGCTTTTTCAACAAGCATTAAAAAAATGTGTTAAAAATTATGTAAGCAGCAGCCATAAACGTAGTAATGGTTTCTGAAATACAAGAATAAAATTATCTACCAGGAAGAGAACTTGGGGAAGAGAATTTTCTTTCCCCTCCCCTTAGTGAGTTAAGTTTTAAGAACCCAAATTAGAGCTCTCCTGTAGTGTGGAGAATAAACTCACTCCATATATGTTGCCCGAGTCACTTTATGTCACTGTTGGTGTTATGATTTGGGGAAAGTAAAGGATTCCTTTCTGGATAATAAGAACGTGAGAAAAAGGCAAAATGTGAGAGGCAGAAAAGCAAAATGGTGAGAAAACTAATGGAACTTTTCTCCCAGGGCTTTGGTCTGAAGAGGAAGAAAAAGAGGAATGAGGGTTTTTTTGAGAATTCTCTACCAATATACCATCCACCCCTCATTTATCTGAACTGTCATCGTGTTTGAATCATGCATCTAAGTGACTACATTCACTCGCCTGTGCAGAAGGGTCCGTGAGAAAAGGCCTTAGGGTTTGTTCTTTTATGTCATGCTCAATCTGCTTGCATTTGGACATTAAATTGAGAGAAAATGGACCTGTCAAGACACCTCTAGAGCTGCAAGAGATAAACCTACAAAGGAGAGAGAGAGGACTCGGGGTTGCATGAGGAGGGGACACAGACGTCTCTAGCATGTCGATTGGCTCTTAGGTAAGAAAAAACAAAGGAAAAGTGATCTCTTTTTTGGATTTCATTTGTAGGTGTCTCTGAAGCTGAAAATACCTGGGGAGACAAGTAGCACTGCTCGAGTGACCAAAGGAGGCACAGAAAGTTATGCTCCGACACCATAGTTCTTCCTTATCTCTTGAGTTCATGAGAGCCATCCTCTTCCTCAGGCTCCTCGCTTCCCTGTTAAAATTAATGCGTATTCAGCAGCCGCAAAACGGAGGCTGTCCCAGTGGCCCAGCCCATAGAAATCTAAATCTGGGTCAGCCTGCACTTAGGGAAAAGGCCTCACTGTGAAAGAAACCCAACACAAACCACAACCTTTCATTGTACCGTTAGCTAGTTTATATTAGAAAATAGGACCTCCTAGCCTCATCGAGACATCTTTGACCTCCTAGCCAATCACGTTCTATTTCTGCGTTCTTTTCTCACGTTCTGTAAACCTCGCTGTTGCCCACAATCTCTCAGGCAGAGAGCTCAACTGCTCTGAGGCCCTGTGTTCTTATAATCCCCGGATTGAGTTCTCTTGAATAAAGGACGAAAAACTTGTTTGTTATAAATTGTTTTAGTTTTGTCGCTTGATACTCCAGCTGAGTTTTTCAAGAGCTACTCAAGAAGTGGGAAGGATAGATGAACAACTAAATTTATAAAACCAAAATTAACTCTGTTTAAAAGGAATTTTTAAATTTTTGTCTGGGACCAACGTTTATCTGAATCGGGCTATTTGAGAATCAGAAAGGCATATCACATTTAGTCTGCACATCAAAGCACTGTTGTGACTTAAGAATTTTGGAGGAATATTAAAAGAGGCAAATATTTATGTACAAAGAGATTTTCTTGAAATATACTATTAAGTGAAAAATCAGCAGAATGATTCAATTAGTACGATACCTTTTACGAGGAGAAACACTGCCCCACACCCCCCACCTCCCAACCCTGCCCAATACACATACAAAATGTAAATGCTTACCAAAAATGCTAGAAGGAAATGCTGTCTATCTGGGTAACAATGGGCCTTTTTTGAGAGAAGCAGAGAAAAACAAAGTTAAATTAAATTTAGCATTGGCAGACACGTTTTAACTTACTAGAAGGAATATATAGCTAATTCTATAATGTTTTTTTAATGCTTTTTAAAGAAATGTAAATGAAATCTCAATAGTTCAAAAAACAATTTTGAGGAGCACCTGGGTGACTCAATCAGTTGAGCGTCCGACTAGGTCATAATCTCATGGTTCAGGTTCATGGGTTTGAGCCCCTCCTGAGGCTCTCTGCTGTCAGCGCAGGACCCGCTTCAGATTCTCTGTCTCCCTCTCTCTCTGCCCCTCCCCTGCTTGCTCGCTCTCTCTCTCTCAGAAATAAATAAACATTTAAAAGTATTTTTGAGTTATTTCAGAGAATTGGAAGTATGTAACGACTACGTGGAATCGATTAGCTATGCATTTACTCCAAATGGACCCGTCGAGGCACCTGTAGAGCTGCAAGAGCTAAACCTACAGTTTATCCTAACCTTCTGTTAAGACCGAAGTCATCAAATATTTCCTGTTATATGCCTTTAGTTTTCAGAAATAAACACATGACTTTTGTTTTAGTCGAGTCAATTGTGAGCATAAAGAGGAAAACTCTAGGTGCCAGGATCAGTACCCGACACACTTAGCATAATGTCAAGCTTGTAGATGCCCTCAGCGTTATTTTAATAATGACAATATTGACTGATATCCATGGCCCCATAAGTGTGTTGAACATTGGATATGCATCATCTCCTTTAATCTTTATATACACCAAAGACTTATTAAATGGTCATATTCATCCCACTGATAGATGAGGAAACTTAGACATAAAACCTTTGAAAGTAGCTCAGCCAAGAAAGTATAGATAGAAATGAAGAGTAGATTGAACTTCGGTATTCCATTTTATAGTCTATGTCATTGATGTCTAAAATAAAGGCCTACCTTAAGTTCCAATGACTAGATTACTGCAAACTCTCTGACTCAGTTCATTTCCTTATGTTTCGTTTTCTTATTATATGTGCCTTTTTTATATTACAAGCTTCCAGAAAGGGGGGTGGGGTGTGGTTTGTCTAGCAGCAATCTTTGCCACCTTTTTCATTATATCTTCCTTGTATCTGTCCAACAGTGAAGAGATTTTGGAAAATCTCTGAAGTTTACTATTTTGGATATAGAATTGTGTTTACAATATAATTAGCTAGCTAGACATATCACCTAAATCTCTGAGTGTATCTTCTTTGATTGTTAAAATAAAACAACCCTATAGGGTCTCTATGCATTAATTTTACACAAAATACTTACCTTTCTCTTATGCCCCTGTTGTGATCTATTTGCAATTTCCACAATAAGTTTTTCTGTTACCGACAAACTCTCTTTCAAAGGAACATTTTAACCTAATTTAAATATATTAATAGCATTTCAACACAAATTTTACAGAATCTAATTTCCCTGTCATCAAAGAGTACGCTGTCCCTTTCACCAACTTGCAAATTTTCTTTTTAAACAATATAAACTGCACAAATACAATGTATTAAATAAATGAAAAGTCCAACATATCATAGAGAGTAGAGAAGCCATTAACATATAGATTAACCCCATCAAAGGGTGATATTTGATGGGATATTCAATGTGATTTATATATCATAAACTAAAAGAGCAGAAGCTTTACTTTTGGAAAGCCTCTAATTCAGCAGTCAGCCTTACTTTCTGACATGAAAAATTTAATATGAATGCAATGTGCATGAATGCCAATTACTAGGATAAAAGAGAAGCTCATGGCAATTAAGAGATTATATTCCTTTGAAAGATATAATTAAATGGTTGAAAGTTTCGTTTCAGTAATTTCTAAACCAAAAATGTATGGATTTATTTTTATTTTTATCACTCCAATAAAATAAAGCTATAAGGTAATGAGCCCACTAAATTTCATAGCTCAATAATTGCATTAAAATAAAGATATATTTTCACATCATTTATTTTAGAAATGCAAGCGATTATTCATAGTAAACTTCACCTTTTATCCATAGATATAATCAGAAAAAGCTTCTTTCATTCCTAACACCTTTTTATAGTTCTTTTTAAAGACTACTTGTAATGTTAGCATAAGAATACACTACAAAATATATGTAAAAATAAACAAAAATGTTAACAAACCTTATACAGACATTTAACACTTAGCCTCTTAAGAGATTATTTAAATAATTAACTTTCTAATAAAATTTAATTCCTTGGAAGTCACTGAATTCTTTTTTACTGAAGTTCTGAACTTTCACATACATACAGTCTCATCCATTGTCTCTCGCTTCAGATTCTGTCCGATATACGCACGGAAAGAGCAATGAAATGGTTTAGTCCCAAATAACAGTCATTTCTCTTTGCAGCCATACCTAGCAGCTCCATCCCAAACCCCTCACTCAGGAGGTCTTCTTTCCATTTAAACCTGATGAATCAAAGGAGAGAAAGGAACTTTGAAATACTCTCAAGAAAGCAGGACTATGCTAGCTTAAAAACATGTGGCCAGAAGAATACTTCTTAAATCTTGCTCTGTCCTTTGGCAAAGGATTTCTAACAAGAGATTGATCCATTTCTCTCCTCATTCTCATAAGTAAGTCTTAGGAGGAAAGGGGTTTAAATTGAGATTTTATCTAACCACATGTCCTCAGGATTTTGTATCATCGAACTCCCAAGACCATTTTTATCTCACTAAACAATGTATTTTTTTTTTTAACTTTGAGAAATAAAAGCAGGAAGAAATCACCTCTTCCCGTTGGTTTTGTATATTAATAAGTATTTTGCTTAAACTTATATTTACTAATGAATGTTTGGTTGGTCATATAGAAAATAAAAGTGACAAAACAGATATAATAGGGGAGAGAATATAAACAATCATGGAAAAGGTATTGAGGGGCAAAGGGAAAATCTACTCATAAACTAGGAAAATGTTGCTCTGATATTATTTCAGGGACTGTGACGTCAATTACTTATTTTAGAAATTTGAATTATATAAAATTACATGAAAATTCAAGGACAACATTTATAAAATATAGCAACATACAAAGAATTTATTTTTATAGTATGACATATAGAATTATTACGTAAAACAACAGAATTCTGCTTAATTCTGTCTCACGTGTTAACCATTGCTTTTAGGTTACCATTTAAATTTGTAAGACTTTTTGGGTGGTAAAAAGTACCCTTAATCCCAGCCACATTTGGAGCATCATAACCTACTCTGAGGATGTGTGTTAGGTAGTGTTCCATAATGTGGCTGTAAGAAATACTGTAAAAAAAAATTAAAAGTTTACTCAAGCTCGCTAGCTGCTTTTGTCAGTAAGGTGAGTCATCTCTGCTTGGGATAACTCATTGAGATAATCTGGAGCCGCCCCAAATTCTCAGAGACTGACACACTTTGACAACATTTCAGCAAAAGTACTTCTTAGTGATCTTGAGTCTACGAATTTTTCACTGACATGTAAGAAAAGTTTATTTCCTAGAAATTTTCTCCAGAACTCTGATAAAAAAAAAAAAAAGTAGGTCAAAGCCTTCGCTGTTTTAAAGATGATTCGCATTGAATTAAGTCAGATATTTGAAAATGTTTTAGGATTTTTCTCCTCCGTTTCTTTAGCATTCCCAACTTACAGAAACGTAGAGACCATTAAATATAATCACTCTCATACGTATCACTTCAGAATCATAAGATGTTACTGTTCTTTTCAACTTTCTGTCAATATGCATGGTGTACATATGTATACTAATATTAATAATGTTAAATTCAAGTCTTTCTGTATCTTTGGAGATAATAAGATTTTTCTTCACAGATCTATTATACCGAGGAATTAAATTTATGTATTTATTAATATTGAACCATGCATGAATTACATTTTTGGAATAAATCTCAGATTTATGGTCATGATGTATTGTTTTTAATAAGCTATTTGAGTGTATTTGATAATATTTGTCCTTAAGTTTTGATTCTGTATTTACACGTGAGGTCAGCCTGTAGTTTCCTTTTATGTTGTCTCTATCAGGTTTAGGTATAATATTTACCTGCTTAAACAAAGCAGATTAAACTTTCCCTTTTCTTTTTTCTCTTCTATAGAAATTTGCCTTCTTAAACCATTTTTGTTTCTAAATATCTAAAAATTACCTCTCAAAATTGCTGCCATTTTTTCAGGGTTATAATTCCAAGACATCCATCTAGATTTTAATTTGCAATTATGCGAAATACTCATAAGATATTGATATTCTCTGTTTAAATGATTTTCCTTATTTTCATTTTTGATTCTGTAAATATTTGCAATTGATTATTTTTTTGCTCTTATATATTAGGTAGTGGTTTGCATTATGTTGCTTTTTTTCAGTGCTTTGTGTACGGGAAGTGTAGATATCCAAAACTATTTTGTATTCACTGAGAGTTGAAGCCTTTCTTATTTTAAGTGTCTTTGTTTCTTATGCACATCTCTTTATGAGGAATTCTACCTTTTACAAATTGCATTTGCCCATGTTTTTTTGTTGTTGTTCTTTTTTAGACTTTCTTAATCATCTCATTTTATTCCTTTTTTAGTACACAATGGCCTTTGTGTTTGCATGTGTGTGTGTGTGTGTCTGTGTGTGTGTGTGGGTGTGTGTGCGTGTGTGTAAGTCTCTACTACTTTTTTTGGCAGCTCTAATTTTTTTTCAAATATGAGATAGTCAGTGGGGTTATTTTATTTTCCTCCTTTGTTTTCCTTTCTTCTCTAATCTTTCTTGAGTGTATGTTTTGTCAGAACATATAACATTTAACATAGCATTTTGTCTGCTGTCCCCTTACTTTTAGTCTTAGTGCTATGTTTTAAAATACCCACAGTTACCAATCATCCTTTTACCGCATCTTTCGAGTAATTCCTCTGTTGTTATAGGCTATTCTCTTCTATATTCATTAGGAAGACCTCATGAGTACAGAAGTCCCTACATTTCTTTTCATGTTTAAGCTTTTTTTTTTTTTTTTTTTTTTTTTCCTATTGCCTTGATAGCCTGTTTGGCTATAAATGACCGACTTGCATTTTCTTTCCTGGAGCTTCTTGAAAATCTTGCTCCACTTACCCTTCCTTCTATATTGCTGCCAAGGATTCTGGTTACAGCCAAATTCTCTTACAAGTAGGTGACTTTGTTGATGGAAATTCGAAGGATTTTTTTTTCCCTTTAATATTAAAGTCTTTCGATTTACTTGGGAATGTCTAGACATTGAGGACCATGAATCAATTCACCCACATGGTTAGTGTCAATATATAGACACGGGTTCTCTTTTATTTTGGGGCAGCTTCTGTTTCATTTATCTTATTCTTCAGAAAATTTAATTGTATCAATGTTGGTCTCTCTTCTTGGTGTATCTTTTATCTCCATCACGTTTCTTCTGTTCATCATTTTTATCTATTTTTTACTTTATTTTCATTTTTTAATTTTGATTTCTATTTGTCAATGCATGCTTGTCAATGTTCAGTTTATAGCACTTTATTATGTTTTAATAATGCATTTCCACGTTTTTACCAAAATTATTCTCTTAGAGCTCTCTCAAATTTAATCATTTCTCCAAATGATTTTTACTTGTATTTTGATCAAATGGTTTTTATTTTCGTAGTTTTATAGAATTCCATCGGCCCTCACTTGAAAGCTGCCTAATTTTGTCATTTTTAAAAATATTTTTAATGTTTATTTACTTTTGAGAGAAAGGGAGACAGAGTGTGAGTGGGAGAGGACAGAGAGAGAGACGGAATCTGAAGCAGGTATCAGGCTCTGAACTGTCAGCACAGAGCTCGATGTGGGCCAAACTCACGAACCCTCAGATCATGATCTGGGCTGAAGTCGGGTGCCTAACTGACTGAGCCACCCAGGCACGCCCTAATTTTGTCATTTCTGATCTCCTTTCAAATGCAATTTGTTTGCACTTATTTCTACAGACAAGTCTTTGAAAATATGTTTCAGCACTTCCTGTTTGCTTCCTGTTTGCTTTGTGTGTGTTTGTTAGGGGACAGGTTTTTACCACAGAAATTTTGTGTTTTCTTTTTTCTTCTCGTAAAACTTTGTTGAGATGCTGTTAGCTGTTCTCTGTTCATTTTCGAAACTCTGACAGTAATAAGTTTTCTATAGCGGCAAGACTAATAGTTCTTGGAGGTTGACTTAATGTCTTATGAGAGTGACTTTGCTTCTTGGCATAGCCTGGTATAATTTCAGTATTTTCATCTTTTTAATGAAAAGGGGCTGCTTTTCTGATTTTGTGAAAATCTGTTGATTCTGTAGGACCATTAGTTTCTCTTGCTTTTACTCATTTTTGTTTTCATCCTGCCACCCAACCACAGATGTAGTTTCACCCCTCCAGGTCACTCCCTCTCCGCTGGGAATGGTCTTCCTGATTACCCCCTCAGAACTAGCCCACTCTCAACTCCTTCCATTCAACTCTCCAGTATCCAGTGTTCAAATGTACCTTATCTCTGACCTGGCCCCAGTATTCTCAGAGGCAAGATGGGACTTTCATTCTGAATGTGATCTTGTTTGTAGGGACATGCCTAGGGCTCTCAGGAATGTTTTTTCCCGTGCGGTCTCCACCTGATTAGTCATGGGCTCCAGAGATGGATCTGAGGGTGCAGAATATTTTCCTACTTACATAGAAATATTTGTAACACACTCTGTCTCTGAACTATGTTGAATTTTGGTTTTCTTGTCTCTTTTTGATGATCTGGGTTTCGGATGTTAATTTAGGCAGCAGCCATTATCCTAGAAGATGCCGAAAGTTTGTGTTTAATTTTTCCAAAAGTCGCTATCCACATAGCATAGAATTTACCTCTGTGAGCATAGAAAATGTGTGACACATGACATGCAACTATAGGTTTGCATACATGGTTACATCAGGGGGAATGAAATTTTAGAAAATAAGGAGTTTTTAGAGACCCATAAATGTAAAGTTTTTAAAAGGAGCTTGAAAAATCATGTTACCAAAGACCAATTCCACCACCTTCCTCAAATTATTGGGTAAATATTATTAAATCAAGGGGCACCTGGGTGGCTCAATTAAGCAACTTGACTCTTGATTTCGGCTCAGGTTGTAATCTCACGGTTCATAAGTTTGAGTCCTACATCATGCTCTGTGCCGACAGCATGGAGCCTGCTTGGGATTCTCTCTTTCCCTTTCTCTCTGCCCCTCCCCTCTTCGAAATAAATAAAGAAGCATTTTAATATTTTAAATCAATAAAATAATGTGATATACTAATTTACAATTTCACCTTTTCTCCCCAGGTATTTCACCTAAAATTTACTGGTCTCTAGCCTAATAATATAGATAATTATTAGATTTCTATTTCACTTCTTTTTGTGATTATGGTCAAATTTTCTATAATTTCTTATATTGATATAATTCTTTATTAAAAGAAAATGATAAACACAACATTTAGGGTGTATGAGTCCAATTTAATACAGGAGTTTTATAAATGAGAACACTACATAACCAAATGTAATATTTACAGACAATAAAATATTTTGAAATCAACAGCATGTAAAGAGTAAAAATGAATAAATGCATTAACAAATGAAAATGTTCAAGGGCAGTCCAAAAATGATTCAGGCAATAAAGCTCTACACTAAGTCAATAAATTTGTTTTATTTAAAGTCTGCCTGGAAGATTCAGCCAACCTCAGAGGATCTCATAAAGACTTGAGGCTAATGGACTATATCACACATTAATGCCGAATGCGTGGGCACCTGGCATTCCTACAGTCAATGTAGCCAAAGGCCAATACCCTAGTGGTTTGTAAGGCTAATGTTTGATTTCTAACAATAGAGTAATATCAGCAGGAAGTACAACAATTGGGCAGTTCAGAGTAAAAAGCTACAGCTAGCTACAGTGAAGTGCGTCAGCATGGGACAAACAAACAGAAAAAGCTAGAAATGCAAAACCCAAGAAAAGGAAAAACAAAAGCCTTCTCAAATTACAACCTGTGGTTACTGCTGCTCTATTGTGCAAAACATCAAAATAACACTCTGCACTCAAATGATGTCTGCACTCAAACACACACACCCATAATTAAAATTGAATGAGGACTTTGATATGCTCAATTTTTTTGAAGAAAATGTTGAAGACAGTTTCTACATTTCAAAATTATACCAATATTCAAAATACTTAATGCTGACTATGAAATACTGGATATTCACAAACAGAAATTTCAGAAAAGCAAAATTAATCTTAGAAAAATAACACAAAAGTGAGAAAACGTAGTCCAAGAAAAGTATAAAACAAACAAATAGTGGCCAAATCCTTGGGTAACTCCTGGCTTTCAAGAACTCGTCTTTGCATTTGTTTGGAATGAGTCCCAGCAGTGAAAACTGAGTTGAAGAACAGATTTTTAACTCTATCTTAGTCTCACCTCCTTATTGGTCTACATGGGTCACTATCTGCTCCCATGGTCACTGTGAGATGTAAACTGCATCAGCTTTTGTAGGCTGCCAGGTGCCCCTGGGATGATACCACAGCAGCTTAAATCCTGCTGGGCTAAGAAAATTGTGAAAGGAGAAGCAAGTTGAAGAGGTGATTTGGGCATCCACTCCATCAACCCATTGGAGCTGCTGGATTACAATCTAACAGTCATTTTCCTTCCATTATGGTTCTTTCTAAGAGTATAAGAATCAACACTGGGTGGCTCAGTTGGTTAAGCTTCATACTTCACCTCAGGTCATGACCTTGCAGTTCCTTAGTCCGGGTCCCATATTAGGTTCTGTGCTGACAGCTTGGAGCCTGGAGGCTGCTTTGGATTCTGTGTCTCCCTCTCTCTCTGCCCTTCCTCTGGTCACACTGTGTGTGTCTCTCTCAAGTAAATAAACATTCAAAAATAAATTAAAAAAAAAAGAATCAAACCTGAAGAGTATGTTGGTAGGGAAACAGTTCACTAGGATATGTCATCATGATTCTGAAAAGCCTGTGTCTCTTTTTGTGAAGCCTCATCCCTCCATTCTTATTATAATTCACGAAGAGGGACAAAAGCGTGGTCTAGACTTTGCCCCTCTTTAGATACCCATTACCAGATATGGTAACTCCTAACTCCAAGGGGAATTAAACTCAGATCAGAGAACTGAATCTATAGAGAACAAGATCTCTGTCAAAGTGATCACACTTTGTAGAGGAAGCAGAACTATAAGCAAAGACAGACCAAGAATATGGAATTTAAATAAATAAAATTTAAAAATACAGAATAATACATAACCTCAAAGAGTTAAGAGATGTTGATTATACAAAGCAAAAATGTCCAAGCTTTCCATAAATTATATTGAAAACACACATAATTGTGTGTGTTTTATATTCATGTATGAATGTGATTATTTATAAGCCATTTATTTTAATGGAAGAGGGGGCACACTTCGTGTTACTTTCCACAACCCCCCAAACTACAATAGAATGAGGAGAGAGGTCTAGTCACTGTTTAAAAAAAAAACAATACCATGTTATTCAGTAACTTTGCATATTTCTTTCCTCAATATATGCTATGTAGTAGATATAACACCAAGACAACTGATACTGCCCGAAGTTAAACCTTAAACTATCTAGAATTTACATTTAGATATGATATAAGATACACATCCAACTCTATTTTCTTCGTGGTGAATATTAACCTGTGTTTTATCTTATACGAAAGATTTCACACCAAATGAAAATTATAAATGTCTCATGTATTATTTTGAAAATAATAATGATCTATTTTGTTTCTCTGTGTTATTCCTCTCACTGGTATCCATGAGGGAAGTTTCACCTTATTGTTGCTAATTTTCATATGACTCTGTTTGAATTTTATGTGCATTTAAAACTTTTCAGGTTATGGGGTGCCTGGGTGGCTTAGCTGGTGGAGCACATGACTTTTGATTTCAGTTCAGGTCATGATCTCGCTGTCATGAGGTCGAGCCCCATGTCAGGCAGAGCATGCTTAAGATTCTCTCTGCCCTTCCCTGGCTCCTGCACTTTTGCTCTCTCTTTCTCTCTCAAAATAAATAATATTTAAAAATAAATACAAAAAATAAAAAAATAAAATAAATAAAAATCTTAGGTTCCTTTTCCAAATAAAAAGATTTAAATTTATTTTAGTACAATTAATTTTTTGCATTTTTAATAAAGGGGAATAACAAATATTATGTCTCTCCATTGACTAAGATCATATTTTAAGGTATTCAAAAATATTACAGCCTTTTCACATAAGAATTATGTTTTCGAGTAAGGTTATTCCCATGTAATATACACACAAATTTTTTGCCTTGGTTTTCAGTGGAACTTTTTATCTCATTTATATATTTCGGGGCTTTTTGCTGGGATGGAGAAAAGTATTAGATCCACATGCTGGCAGAGAATCATATGACTAAATATAGTATTTTAAAAAGCATTATCTTAAGACTTTTAATATATAAAATCATATTATCCACCGAAGAAGATCAATTTATCTCTTCTTTTCTGTTATTTCCTGTAGTTATTTCCTTTTTTTACTCGTATCATTTCCATATAGTACGAATGACAATGATGACAAAAGACGTTACTGCTTTAATTAAATTGCCTGGTGCTTCTCTATTTAAAATAATGTTTGCTGTTCAATTTTGTTAAATAGTCTATTACATTTAAATAGTTTAGCATCTGTTCATATTTTTTAAGAGCTCTTATTAGAATTGACATTTGAATTTTATTTAATGCCTTTTTATCCTCAACTGATAGAATCACATGTTACGCTCGCTGGCTTCATATATTGAATTGGGAAATCTTCCATCTTCTCAAATATCTTCAATAATTTAGAGAACTGAAATATGTTCCGAAAAGGGTAGATCAGATTCAACTGTAAACATGTTTGTGATGGTTTTTAGCTTTAATCACCTTATACATGTTTTCTAGGATAATGAAATATCATGTATTTCTATTTCTCTTAAAGGAAATTTTGGTAATTTATGCTTAGATAAATTTTTTTTTTATTTTTAGATTTTCCATTGGTTTTGGGTATGGTATCTTCTAATTCTTGGATTTTATTTTATTTTTGGCCTACCTCTCTTTTCTTGTGTCTTATTTTATCTGTTTTCCTTCATTTTTTCTATCGATAGGCTTATGAGGGGTTTACCTATTTTAATAAACAGTAGTAATAGATAATTAATTTAAAGACATATTTTGACCTTTATTTTTTCTTTCTGCTAGTTTTTAATTACGTATTTGAAGCTGTAAGGGACTCAGCAAAATATTCCACAGCTGAGCCCTTGTCTATACCTAACTGGAAATAATAATGTTTAAAATAATTGTTTTAATGTTTATTCATTTCTTGAGAGAACAAGGAAGAGTGTGAGGAAGGGAGTGGCAGAAAGAGGGGGAAACAGGATCCAAAGCACACTCCCTGCTGACAGCAGGAAGCCCAATGCTGGGCTCGAACTCACGAACCCTGAGATCACGACCTGAGCTGAAGTTGGCCGCAAGAGAGTACCTCTGTGATGCAAGACACAAAATTAGAGTACAATATTAGTTATTCTTCTCTGCCAATCCTTTCGTAAATATAAGAGGAATGATCCAAATCAGGAATATGTTGTGACACCAAAATTATCTATGTGTGTGAACTGAGGAAGAAGGAAGAATCACAGCAGATTCGTAAACCAGTTGTGACAACTACAGCTCTTCCCTGTTGTTCATCTGTCACTTACCCAGCACTGTTTTATCACTTAAATTCTGAAATTGATCATAGAGAACTGCCATTCCTTTAAAGCACTCTACCTGATTATAAGCATTATGTTCTTCATACTTTGTTTTCAAACAACTCTGCCGTACACTGCTATTTTCTGTATTTGCATACTATGACATTCTACCTTGTTTATAGGTTTCGTTAGGGAGTATATTTTATTGACCTTATTCACATCTCATATTTTTTCATCACCAGCTTAAATCATAAACACCCCAGCAGAAGGATCCACGCTTACAGCACTACTTTAGGGCAATTCCTGTAAATAACACGAACGTTCATTGTGAACAGATAGAGTGGCCTATGAAGAAGCAGGTGCATGCTGCACCCTTAGCTTTCCCTGTAGTAAGAAGTATAACCACTATTGCTTTCATGACTGGAGACCAGTCATTCACAGAATTCATACAAGATATTTTGAGGAGAAAGGATGCTAAAAATCCTTAACCTCCTCTTCATGGAATGAATGTTCTTCATTCTTTTTGCAGATCTAAATTTCTGACTGACATATTTTTCCTTCTCACTGAAGAACTTTTTTCAACATTCCTTGTAGGGCAAGACTGGTGGTAATAACTTCCCTCAGTTTTTTTTTTTTTTTTTGAGAAACTCTTTATTTCTCAGTTTCAAAGGGTAATTTTCCTGGATATTGGATGTCATATTGGATTTGTAAAATTTAAATACTTAAAATATATTCCATTCTCTACTTGTCTACACAGTTTCATTTTTCTATTTTTTTATTTTAAATAATTTATTGTCAAATTGATTCCCATATAACACCCAGTGCTCATCCCAACAAGTGCCCTCCTCTGTGCCCGTCACCCCTCACCCCTCAGTTGTTCTTAGTCTTTGAGAGTCTCTTATGTTTTGTCTCCCTCCCTCTCAGTGTCTACACAGTTTCTAATGAGAAGTTCATCGTAATTGTCCCTGTTCACCTATAGGTAAAATTCAACCCATACTTAACTATCTTCCTTCTTCTTTTACGAATTTCTCTTATCTGTTTTCTGCAATTTGAAATTGTTTAGGTGTATTTTTGTTGGTACTGCTTTTCTGGGTGTTCCCTACGTTTCCTAGATGTGTGGTTTGGTGTCTTTCACTAATTTTGGAAAGTTCTCAGCTATGTGACTTCAATACTTCTTCTTGTTCATTCTTTCTTTCTTTCTTTTCCTAGGGTATTCCAATTACACAGGTATTCATATACCTTTGAAATTTTCTCACACTTTGTGAATGTTGTGTTCTGGTTTTCTCTTCATTCTTTTTCCTTTGCATTTCACTTAAGAAAATTCTATTAACCTTTTGTTGATCTCATAGATTCCAATGTACTCCTTTAATACATAAAGTAACTGTGCATGAGTTTGTGTATCTATATATGTATGTGTTTATACCTCTGTATGTGAGTGTGTGTGTGTGTGTGTGTGTGATTAATGTAATATGGTTTCTACTTAGGTCATGAGAGGTAATAAAAATTAGTATGAGAGTGTCTTACTTTCTGTTTAGTATGAAGTAAGAATTGATCCTGACTTCCCAGGTTTGACACTCAGATATAAGACGTTACTGAATGTCTCTGGCATAAACACAAAGTAAGTGTATTTAGGAGCCAAAGCCTACATAGAAGGAAGAAAAGAAGTGAGGAAAAATAAAGAGGAGGAAACTCATCAGCACCCAAATAAAGAAACTAAAGCAAAGAAGAAATTTAGATTATGCCCAGCATTTAATGCTCAGTGTATGTATGAGCAAGCAAAAATAATAATAAGACTTCTAATGAGTGTTTGTGCTAGAATATTCTATTAGACTCCGTAGAACAGCATAGCGAAGTAAAATTTCTAGAGTGTTCAACATGTTTCAAAACTGAGAATATAAATATTGATCTTATTGGTCTTAACATGCTCCTCAGTTTGACTGAAATTTAGACAGGCTTTTTCCTGTCTATAGGCCTCTAACCTGCCTTTTCTCAGAGCATTTATTTTAGAAAACTTGCTATTGTAAATTCTTTCTCTGTTCCTTTGAGATGTAAATCTTCTCTCAGCCTCTTGCCAGTTTTATGACCCAGAAACAGTATTTTCAAGGACCCTGCAGCCATCCATTTGAAATGTAAACATCAAGGAAGATAGCATTCCTGTGTCCTAGTCTCTATGGGAGGGTAAGAGCCTACCTCTTATAAGCACCAATTAGGAATGCCAATTAGGAAAAAAAAAAAAAAAAAGGTGTAATCACAGGACTAATCTCTTTCTTAATATCCTCCAGTGCTTAAAGCACCTCCCACCTTTCCTTATGACGGAGTTGAGTTCACTCTCCTCTGTTGCAATAGTCTAGGCCCCTATTATTGCAATAATTTTGAATAAAGGTTTTTTTAAACTTTTTTTTTAGCATTTTTATTTTATTTTCGAGAGACATAGAGACAGAGCGTCAGCAAGGGAATGGCAGAGAGAGAGAGGGAGGGAGATACAGAATCTGAAGGAGGCTCCAGGCTCTGAGCCGTCAGCACAGAGTCAATACAGGGCTCGAACTCATAGACCGCGAGATCATGACCTGAGCTGAAGTTGGCCGCTTAACCGACTGAGCCACCCAGGCGCCCCTTGAATAAAGTTTTCTTTGTCTGCTTAACTCCATCTAGTATGATTTTTGTACTTGCTATGTATAGCACCACGTTAAAGAGCAAAATTTGGTAAAAAAAAAAAAATGAAAAGCCATATTTACCAAACAATGAGATAAATATAATTGTAGCGATAGATACAGTGTCCTGAGGGAACACAGCAGGGGAGCACCAATAATGGATACGAGCAAAGCATAACAGCTTAATGGAGGTGAAATTCACCTCAAGTCTTAGAGGGTGAATATTAGAAACAGAAAATTGTGGCCATTCCAGCAGAGGAGATGGTATAAGTGAAGTTGTATGGATGATGTATGTGGTCAGCAAATTAGAAGTGCAGACTTATTTGAGATTAATATACCAAATTAATACTGATGGCAAAAAGGTCACAGAGACATACTGTACAGACGATGTGGAGAATAAATTTGAGGAAGAAACAAGGAGACCAGTAAAAATTTTCTAAGGAATAATTTAAGTCTGAATTAGAGAAATGTCAGTTTGGATGGAGATTTGTAGATAGATTCAGCTAATGTATAAGAAGTAATACGAGTGTATTGTGTTAACTTAATGAATTGGGTCAGAAAGAAGATAAAAGGCAGAAACAAGGATATTTCATTTTCATTCCAGGCTCTTCGACTAAATGACTGTTAAATGTTCACGTTTAAAGAGTTCTGTATAGCCTTTCTTTTTTGGGTGTGCTCTCTCGCCTTTCCAATGGTCTTAAATATCCTCAGTAGGCTTTAAAAAATATGAAGGTTGAAATAAATTTGGGAAAACACTAGAGACGCTGAGAACAACTTTTAAATCAATGCCTAGGTGAGGAATAATAAATACTAGAATTATGAGATTAGGATCTAGATTAAATGAGTGCATAAGCCTACATGCTGTTTTTAAAGTACATATCAAAAGCATTTGGTATTGGAGAAAAGACTGAAAAGACTTACATTTATTAGACATCTGTAATTTGCCAGGCGAATCCTGAGCTCGTACTATCATAATCAAAATCAGGGTAGCTATTTTATAACTGATATTAAAAGGTTGGTGCTTGAGAGCCAAGGAGTCACATACTTGAATTTGAATCTCCTGTAGTCCACATACTAACTATGAAACTTTGGGTAAGCCACTTAATCTCTTTCATGCCAAAGGCTTTTTCCTCCACTCTATATTATA
The DNA here is from genome assembly GCA_030068075.1 of Paguma larvata. Taxonomy (NCBI): domain Eukaryota; kingdom Metazoa; phylum Chordata; class Mammalia; order Carnivora; family Viverridae; genus Paguma; species Paguma larvata. The sequence goes on from CM057823.1 coordinate 87,601,814, forward strand.
TCATTTCCTTTTTCTATATCTCCAGAGCTTCCTTTTCTGTTAATATGAGCTCTGGGCATAAAAAAAGGAGACGTGCACTTAGAAAATTTGACCTGGCAGCTTAAGTAATTTGCCCAAGGTTATTTAGTGAATCACTGGTAGATATAAGGGTAAGAAGCTATAATTCCTACTCCAATTTCCTGCCCGAACCATTAGATAGCTCCATCTGTTTTGATTCCATCATTAATATGAAGTCATATTTCTGTCTCTTAATAGAAATGAACTGATCTACTGGCTAAAAGTGGAGTATGAAAAAGAATTCCCATAGCTTTAAATGTATTATCATACCTCACAGGTACAACTTTTAAGGTGGTCCTGTTATATATTTAAACAATCTTTAAAAGGCTTTCTAGTACCTGTCTTTAATTATACCTGTAATAAAAGGAAAAAAATTCTCATTAACATGAGTATCAAATGAACCTTTTTATACTAAACATTAAACTAAGCATTTGATATTTTGATAATATGTCATGGCAACATTTTGAAATGATGAAGCGTTCACTAATGCCTGCTTAAGATAAAAGTAACACTACATTAATTTGATCCGATTAATGTTAGCACAATGCACAATGGTACATTGATAATGACTGGCCACTTTTCTTAAGTGTTAACCGGTATATTATTACATAGTAAATGAATTGGATAGCCCTGTAATGCCACTATTCATTATTAATTTAGTTAATTGTGTGTTATACAAACCATTAATAACTTGATAGTTCACCTTTCTTGGATGTTATCAAATACTTATAATAAAACAATCCAAGAGAAATTAAATTTAGACATTAAAGTGTTTCACGTCTGTGATACCTATTTTCCATGGCCAGGTAAAAAGAATTTTCCTATTTTATCTAGAGTGTTGTAGTAAGATGTTTCCTAGATATCTATAAATTTTAAAATATTGTTATTAACAGGTGGCTTTGATCTTCTTCATATAAGATTAGTGTCAGACTTTTTTGGATAATCTTGACCAATCTTATCTTTAAATTTTGTGTAATGTATTAGATCATTAAAACTATTTGAGTTCTATTTCTCCAAATTGCTAATACACACTGATAACATATTGCTCACAAGCTCCAAATTATTATTGTAGCTTCAGTTGTCTGTAACTGCTATGTAAGTACTAGTGATAAGGAATAAAAGCTTTCTGAAAAATCCTTCACGGGCCTGGGTGGCTCAGTTGGTTAAGCTTCCAACCTCGGCTCTGGTCATGATCTCACGGTCTGTGAGTCGAGCCCCACGTCGGGCTCAGAGTCTGGAACCTGCTTCGGATTCTGTATCTCTCTGTCTCGTTAATCCTCTCCTGCTCATGCTCTCTCTCTCAAAAATGAATAAACCTCAAATTAAAAAAAAAAAAAAAACCTTCGAAATATAGGATTTACATTGTTTCCAACAACAGGCCAGTGGAATCTACTCCAATTTTTAATTCCAGTAGTTTCGGTTCAACAAGTATGTATTAAGCTACCTGCCATAGTCAATGCACTAGACTGTATTTTTGGTGATAATTAATACAACAGATAGACATCACCTTTTCATTAAACTTAAAACTTGGGTGTATAATAGACTAAAATAGACTCACGAACCAGGTGTAGTCTATAATAGACTATACCTGTTATTCACAGGTAACAGACTGTGAATGCAAATGCCCTTTCGCTGATAGAATGAATAAATAATTTGTCAGGCCATCCAATGAAATTTATTCAGCAACGAAAATTAAAACGTGATGGCTGAACGAGGCGACATGGATGAGTTTCCCACAACGTCAAGGAGTGAAAGAAGGCACAGGCTGCTCAGGTGTGTGTGCGTGCGCGCGCTCTTCTCCCCCCCCACCCTCGCCTACGGTCTATGAGGTTCGAACTCTGAAAAACTTAATTAAAGTATGTGAAATCAAGGTAGTAATAACAATTGCAGAGAAAGAAGAGAAGAACTTTGGAAGGGGCAAGAGAGTGCTTCTGGGCTCCTAGCAATACCTTGTTTCTTTTACCTCAGTGGAAACTACACGGTTTTTGGTTTATGATAATTTTTGTGTAATATGTGTATATTTGTGTACTTTTTCATTTTTACAACAGTGTGCTTCCATAAAATTAATAACTGACTAGGAGATTACAGATTTTGTTTGATGACCATAAATGCTATGTATAATGAAAAAAAAAAAAAAAACAGAAGCAGAATGGAGCTCAACAATGCCTACGGTGGGTGAAGTGATGAGGGGGAAAACAGGAAGTGATATTAAATGGGCTGAATAGGGTAAGCTCATTAAACATATGAGCTGTGAACAAAAACTAGAAGGAAGTTAAAGGGTTCACCACATAGACACTGGAAGACAAAGCAGAGACAAAGAAGAAAGAAGAGCAAAGACCCTAAGATAAGATTGAGCCTGGCAATCAACTTGTGGCTGGAAGGAAATGAAGTCTGGAGTTGGGGAATTTTCTGAGAAAATGTTGGAGACCTAACTAGGACCAGATCATGTACGGTCTTTTAGGTCAATTTCAGGACTTTTTTAGTTCAAGGGAAATAAGGAGCCATTATAGACTTTAAGCAGAGGAGTGATGCATTCTGGGTTATGCTTTTAATGGCTTCCTCTGTGTTTAGAATAGAATGCAGTGGACCAATGGTAGAGGATAGGATGCATTTTCAGAGGCTGTCTCAGCAAACAAGACAAGAGATGGGGAAGATCTGGATAAATTTGATAGCAGTATGGCAGTGGAAACTAGTTAGACATAGTACATATTTTGAAGATGCAGCCAATAGGATTTTTCAAGAAGATTATATGTAAGTATAAAAGAAAGAAAGTCCTCAAAGATAGACATGTAGTCAGGAGACTGAGCCCATGAAGGGATGGAAAAATTGTCAGCTGAGATGCGGAAGGCTGTTGATGGAACATGCTTGGTTACGGGAAGAGCAGGAATTCAGTCTGTGATATGTTGAATTAAATTTGAGGTGTGTAATTAGACTTTCAAATGGAAATATCTAGTAGGGAGCTGGGTATATGAGTTTGGTAGAGAGGCAGGGCTGAGCTGGAGATTTAGGCACTATCAAGATGCATCTGGTATCAAAAGGCAACTGTGTAAAAAACTGCTAATGTATCTAAAAAGAGGAAGACAGACAACAGAACATTCAAGCTAGAATCCAGTACAGGGTAAGCTTTTATGGATATATTCATGTTATAATCACATCTCTCTCATGTTCTTGGAAGAACACGAATCTAGAACATAATCTGATATCTATTTGATTAACTCCAAGAGGATGTACTGTTAGGTAGCATTAGAATGTGAAAGTCATGCTATAGCTCAAGTTCAGAGCTCATTGCTCTATGCCATTCTGTGAACAGACTACATATTACACACTTTTAGTCTACCATCCTTAATGTGGGAACAGAAATGGCATATTAAACTCCCCCATGACCTTAAGGTAAATGTTTCTATCAGCAAGAAAAAAAATTACAGATTTCCTTTGCTAAACATTCTATCAGAGTCATCAAAATATCCACTCAAAGATTATTCCCTTTGTGAACAAGTGAAGTGTTCAAACTTTTGACCTTCCAGTACGCAAAATGAGCATTATTGACCCTTTGCTTATGTGTTTTTTTTTTTTTACTGTAATAAGTATATTTCAGGCACCTGCTAACAATTATTTCTCACAGGAGGGGCTACCTAAGAGGTTGTGACTTCTTGTCATGAATGTACATTTTCTTCCACAGTGTAATCACAGTTTGTCTGCAAAGATGCCTCTTTGGTTTAGTAGGACGAGGAGTTGTGTGTGTTGATTATTGTATCATATGAACTTACCACCTGAACATGTTTAAAATAGAGGTCCAAATTGACATGCAGTGTCAATCATGAACATGGAATATTTTTTCTCAAAATATTATGTTCCATGTTTTTTTTTCAATATAGTATGAAAAAATGGTGTGTATTTTATATAATTTATAAAAACCAATTCTTAATAGCAGGGAGAAAATGCCGGTAAGTATACACAATTTGTTTTCCATCATGAAATATGAGTAAAAGCTCTGGAACCTAAATTGAAATGGCATCTTGACCATATTCTTTACACTACTTAATAAATGATTATTAAGTGATCTGGGGGGGAGTCCACTCCAGATCCACTGAAGCAGAAATTTTAATGATGGATTTGAGGATCTGTGTTTTTAACTGCTTTACCAAGTGATCATTAAGCATGCTAGAATTTGAGAATGACCCTTCTAGAGATATCTATGATAATGTGTTCACATACAGCGTAATTAATTTAATGGTACTCACGATAATTAAACTCAAAATTAATCAGTCAACTTTTTGTTCATTCTAGTGTCATACTTGATGAGGCTTACTGCTTCTTCATTAGTGGCTAGGTTAGACAAATTCTTACTCCATGCATGTTATGGCAGCAGCAATGTTTTAGCTACAATGTTATGAAAGTGAACAAAAGAGATGAATTCCCTCCTCCACGGAAGTTGCATTGTGATGGTGGAGTAGAGTGTGCATTATAAATATGTACAAAATATGACTAGATTTTGATAGACAGTGATAAGAGTTACAAAGAAACATCAAAACATAGGAGGCAGGCCTCTTTACAAGCAACATTTAGGATCAAGAAAAATGAAAGACAAAAAAAAAAAAAAATGAGCGTTGGCCTAATCACACAAATCTGGAATCCTACCCTCATACTCAAAACTTACTTTTAATTTCAAGGAAAAGAAATATAATTATGAGACTATGGATGAATGGATAACTCTAAAGAAAAGCAGAAAAAGAACAATAACAAAAGAAACGCTACTGTAAATATTGCACAAAGAACCAGACGATACAGAGTCCTGTCCCAGCACCTTACCTTACACGCTCTGAGATTTTGGGTTGCTCAGCAAATGTCTTTCGGCCTCAGTTTCCTGGTCTGGAAAATGGAATCGATACTTCCTGTTCTGTGTAGTTTATGGATATTACTGATATAATGTAATTTACTCTGAAGCCAAGAACACAGTTGAATATAAGATTTTACTTTTATATAACTTAAATTCAGATTAATCTTACAACTGTTATCTTTTAAGTAGAAACTTAATATTAAACACTGACTAGTTTTGTAACTGAACAAATGTGAGTTTGCTCCTTGGAGCATTACAGGTAGAGACTACCTCCAGTGAAGCTGTCACACAAGGGAAATTTTATTTGTAGCAAATAAGGGGATCACAGGGAATAAATTCCAAACCGGTGACTCCCTGAGTGGGAATGAATGGGTTGCTTTTATTTAGGGTTTGGATGAATATTCAGAAAGAGGAGTTTTGTCATGTCATGTGAAGATGGGCATAAGGTTGAGCAGGCATGCTTAGAAAACATGCTTCTATATGTTAATGAAGCATGAGCTCCTCTTTGGGTGGAGACTTTAACATTATAGTGAAGCAGAGGTAACTGTCAGACAAGGGGAAAGGATATGGACTGGCTCCAAGAACCCCTGTAAACTGGATTCGTTCGGCCTTGGACTCCTTAATCTGGGGTGAGGAATGCAGGGCCTGGTTTACTTTAGAACACAGCGCTGGGAGTTCCTCAGCTGATTTATTGCCTTGATAGGGCTAGGCTATCTTCAGGCCTGGTAGAGACTGTTAATTTTGCATTCCCTTTGTTCCTTTAGAATCCTTAACTACTGAGGTTTTTGCATTACTTTGTAATTCAGCACCTCCTGGGAAGTTCTGTAAAAAGTGTGTGTGGGCAAGTAAGGCAAAGATCACAAAAAATAGCTGGGGGTCTAAAATGACTTCTCTCATGTCTCGAACCCTAGATCTCTTCTTTCTTTTTATGGGGTTCCCTAAATCTTTCTGCTTACTTTCTTAGTCTTTCTTTCTTTCTTACTCTTTTTATAATTTTCTCACTCTCGATTTTCTTGTTTGTATTGTGTGTTTCTTGGCCATAACTACGATATAGAAATCTATGGGTATACGTAGCCATTCTCGTCCAATGGCATTATACATGACGATGTCTATGTTTCCTCTATGCCCTTTCATCACAATAGCTGTTCGCTCCGGCAACTAATGAGATACCACAGCCCCGGCATCACATATACTTTATTTGACGCCATCCGTGATTTCGTACTGGATCCCCTGGTGCTCTTGGAACTCATAGTTTCCTCTCTAAGGTGATTACATGCCCCGGTTTGCCCTAAACTTACTGATTTATGCTGGATTAATAATTAATCATGCACCCTTTAACTCTCAAAAGTTTCCCGTTTTGATGATAAATTCACTTCATTTGAATAATTTTCCTACTTTGGGCCACATAAACTAAGTAGGAGCTTTCTCAGGCCCTCTGCCTGGACCTTTTCTGGCACTGTGTCAACAATCCTGCTTCTAGAGAGTACGCCACAAGAGATTTCCCTTCCAGGCTCACCATTCCTCAGGGCGTCCATGGCAAGTGAAATACAGGGCTTTCCCAACTCTAGGAGCAGGGGTCTGATAGGCCCAGGCCATTTCCTGAATTCATAACAGCAAATAACTCATTGTTTTCTTCTAACTTCCTTCTTATTTTGTTTAGTCGGGAGAGGGGGAGATTGGCTTTCCAAAAGAAAAAAAAAAAAAGGAAAAAAGAAAATTTTAAGTGCTGGAAGCCTTAGGCCTTGATTCCTCTGGGGTTTTGCTTTTGATATGCAAAAGCAAGCTTTCTGAATTCTGAAATCTTTTCTCTCTCAAAAAAGATGTGTCCTTGCAAATCAAACCCCTGCTTTTCAAGGCTACTTAGATACTTAGAAATGTATAATTTGACTGTATTCTCTGTGTCCTTATGCTTAATCCCCCTTCTGAGGCAAATGTTCCAGACACCTCAGCCTGAAGGTCTTGTTTTACAGGGACCAAAGCAACAGATCAAAAAGAAACACCTTTGTGTGTTTGTGTGTGTATGGTTTCTTTCTTTTTTTTTTTTTTCTTTTTTTCTTTCTTTCTTTCTTTAACATTTCAGATAGAAAACAAATAAATAATGTAGGTAAAAAGGTAGTTTACAGAAACTGGTCATGAAATGATTGAACATTAGATCCAGAACCGTTATTATTGATGAAGGATTATTTAATTTATTAGAAAGGACATGTTACGGAGCGAGGTAAGAGTGGGGTAATTATTTTAGGCTTTTACACTAAATATAAACTTTCTCCCAGCCTAAAGGATTAACAAGATTGCTCACACCCTAATAAAGAGCAGAAGGCAAGTGGTAGATATAAGAATGCAGCCAGCAGGCAAAATTCCGTCAATCACAGTGATTCAGAATGTTCGGGTGAGAGACCGAGGCTAAGAGATACAGCCTCACCATTAAATACTAAAACAGGAAGCCAGCATTTTGCAGAATATATTGGAAGGAAGCAAAGCTGTCTGCAGAAGATAATTGATAAAGATGTGGTGTTTTAATGACTGGGTTTTGACCCAGTGCATAAGCAATGACTAAGACCCCTGAGGCAGACACCCAGCCTAGACAGGAAAGCACAGGAACTTGATAGAATCCTCACAAAAGGATCCCCACAACCTTGACAAAGAAGCGCCAGGAACAAATTAGAAAATAAATTATTTGGGTAGTTACACCTGAACGTTAGGGAGGAAAACTGGAGCCTGGTACCAGAACCTACAGCATGTATTTTTCGTTTAAAAACATATATTTAGAAATATGTGTTTTTCATTCAAGGAGTTAGTTCCGTCATTTAAATGCATTTTTTTTCAGCTTTCATAAAAATTTACAATTTGCAGCTAGTATTGTATTATTCCTAGATATTTGGGTGACGGGATTCTGGCTGGGTCTAATAAAGACATTCCTCACCTAACACGGGCTAACTGTTAATTAGCAATTGCCATCACAGCAGATTTTATACTTTCTGTGCTATACTCCTGAAAACAGTGAGTCCTAAATAAAGAAATGATACTACAACACCAGATATGTTAGTCGCGTTAAAAAGATCCCAGTATGTCTTGTTTAATGGAATGGAACAAATTTTACTTCAAATTCCCCCAGCACAGAGTCCCTTCCAGAACTGTAATATGGCACAAACCTTGTTATAGCAAAATCCACAGAAGGCGTGACAGCGGGGCATTCTTCTTCCTTCCATCCAGAACCCTTGCATTTTGCATGTCCTCCTATGATGAACCTCTGAATAGACTATCCTTTTTCTTGAACCCTCGACCTCACATCCTGTTAGTGGACAAGGTATTAGTGCATCAATATTGTATTGAAATCCTATAATAAGCAACATATGCATTACATTTCTAGGATAAGAAGGAGACCATTTAAGTAACAAGAATTAGCACTCTATTGAGTAGGAGATGACATTTGACTCTACAGGTCATTCTTTATAAGTCAAAATTCATTTAGCAATAGTAAAGTAGAAGAATGTGGGTAAGAAATCAATAAATAATGTACTCTATTCTGGCTATAGAAGACACAAATAGGATTGAATCAATCATAATGAAGTTTATGTTTACAATATATTCTAATTTATTTTTAAAAAGCAATACCTGAAACGTTAATGGTAAATAGAATAGCAAGGGATCTCAGGAGGTACTGTGCCTGTACTTGGGACGGCTTTGCGTATGACTGTAGATTGCAGAAATATATTTTTTTAAAATAAGGGGCTTTGCAACGGTGTGATAATTGTGTAGGTATCATCCAGGAATAAAATCCTCTTTTTCCTCTGTAGCAAATATTATTCAGTTTTCAGGAATGAGCTCAAATCCCAGTTCCTCCAACACATTTGATTTGTTTTGTCTCTTCTGACCTCTAGTGATCACTTTGTTCTTTAAACTCCTACATTTTAGTACGACACCATTTGCTCTTTGTTTTTACATTCTACATTCATGTCCTTAATAGCATGATATAAGATTGCATTGTTTCATCCACATAATCATAGCATTTAGAAATCAGTGAGTATGTGGTACATTTCCTTTTACCGTACAAAATACCCTAAACATAATGAGTGTTACATAGAAGTTGCCAAATGAATATGTAATGGAAATAAATGTTTGGACTGTCCTAAACAAGTAATGTATGGCTGGAAGTTAGGAAAACAAAGAGATATAGGGCGTAAATTCTCTGATATTCCTGGGCAATGTTTTTGAGCTTTCTGGGCAAGGAATTTGTGTCTTTATTTACCATTAAAATAAGAAATAGTACTAGATCAACTGTGTCAATATGCCATTTCTTTGATGACACAGTTCAAACGCAGCTCACTGCAAGAATCCTCCTGTACTATATTAATCCAGGAACCTCGCAACTCCATGCGTAGCATTATGAGGAACAACCATCCATGGGGTACCGAGTTTTGTGCTGTATGTGGGACATTCAAAATAATGTACAAAAGGGGCATAATTCATGCCTTATGATTTTTAGAGTTTACTGAGGAGCAGAGATATGAAACTATTGCTATGAATGAAATATGTATGTGTTAAGTGAAAGAAATGTCAGTGGACCCATTTCAAATTTTTTTTTTGATCCAAGAATAACTCTATGAGAAATAATATTCAAACTCTGACTTGAAGAAACAGAGCTGGGCAAATAAAAAAAAAAAGTAGAAAGAACAATAATATGCAAAGAAAATATTGTGCACACTCTAGAGTAAATAAAAGATGAGTGTGGACCTAAGCTTCGGACACAGGAGGAGAGTAGGGAGGAGTTGACATATTTCCATTCCTTACCCATGTTGTTCGTTGAGAGCCAACCATGTTTCAGGCTCTTGGCTAGGTGCTAGGAAAACCATAGTGAAACCTGATCATATATTACCTGATAAGATTTTTTTTGTTTTGAGTTTATTTAATCTAGCAGTGAAGACAATATCAACCAAATAATGATCGTAATCAACTTCTTTTCTTTTTAACATTCTTGGATTCTTTTTTAAAATTCAATCTGTGATCATGGTAAACAGAAATATTATGGCTAGTTTTAAGTATAAGATTAAGATTGTGTCTACATTCGTAATGCGCATGCATGTAACAAAGGAGTTGTCCTAAATTGGAAGATCAGCACAAGTTTCCCTGAGAGCGAGTCTTTAAATGAGAATAAAATTTTAAATAACTGCTAACCATGAGAAGGGGATATAAAGGAAAGAACATGTGAAACCATGTGGTGATGGGGGGGGGAACACAGTCTTTCTAAGAAATCAAAATTTAATGACTGACTGGAGTAGAGCAAACAAGATGGAGAATGCCTCAGGAGCAAGGTTCATATATTTATAACATATCTATAGTTCACATACATTTTGTTCTTTTAGAGCATAAGGAAGCCATCGTAGTATTTTAAGCAGAAATGATGACATGATCAAATTTGTGTTTTGAAAAAAAAATCATGAGAATTTCCTATGCAAACAGGAAAACACAAACCCTTCCCCCACACACACATGCGCGCGTGTGCACACGCAACTCTGAGGGAATTGTCGCTCTACCACCAGAGTGGCACAATAAGTCAAGAGGAAAGGAATGTGTCCAAAGTAATATATTTTATATGAAGTCTGCCTGCGCTGAGGAAGGATCTAAGAGGATATGGTTTAGAAGTGAAGTGGGACTCCTAGAGGAAGATCCGTCACTGGCTCCACCTACCCCAGGAGGGCCTGCTATTAAAATTCAGGACCAGAATGGGAACTCATTCATTTTCAAGAATGAGGACAATTTTTATGGTAACTGTGTAAGGATACGTCTTTACCATTGTTCAGAGAAGAGAGAATATTTCCCATTATCAATGAAGTTCAAGCAACATTGACAATTCAGGAAAATGGAGAACGTCATTCCCAAGTGACAACTCCCCAGGGGAGAAACAGAGATTCAGACAGGCTTGGGTGAGAACCAAATAATGGATATGCATGCTTGGCTTCTTGCAAAAAGATGAGAGAGAGAAGAGCTGGTCTGAGAGAGCCTGGGATAATAAGTCAGTGTCCTGATGTCCCAATAAATTAGAAGAATATGTGGCAAGTGCCTGGACTCTGCCAGGAAAGGACTAACAGACTTAACAGAAAACTGCTGCCTTGAAATAATTTGTAACATTAGGATGCAGCATGTATGCATCAATGACCGAATGACATTCTGGAATCCCAGGTAAGCCAGTGCTATGTGCAAGAAATCCAAGAGCATTCTTGTGCCACGAATATATTTGCTGACAAGGGCTTTACTAGAAAATACTCATCTCCAGATGCTTCACCCTGATGTGGATACTCTCAGAACATAGTAACCATTTTCTGAGAAAGAATTCACTTAATCAGAAAACCCTGAATGGAGTAAAGGCAAATTAGAGAAAGTTTCCATTTGTTTTCACAACTGAGAACAATGTGAAATAGCATAGCTATTCATTGTATCTGTGTCAGCCTACCTGGAATATACTACATTTTCATGTTTTTCCCTGTAAAATCCTATCATTAGTAACCTTTCACCTTCCCGGTAGCAGTGCGAATTTTCTTCAACACAGAAAAATGAGGATGACACACTTGAAGGAAAATAATTAGGAGTGGACTTATTTTAAGAACTAATTATTTACAGAACGGTAGTGCAGTAACCTATGGTTTAATTGCAGCTAAGCAGTTAGTACACCAAATCTAAAGCCAGCCAGCTCCAGGCAGCCCCGCGGGGAGAGAGCTGATCTCACACCCCTTTTCTCTCTCTCCTTGTGCTGCAGATGCCCTTTGGGGAGTCCAACGGGAAACCAGAGGGCAAGCAAAGCAGTAAATGTGATGCACAGAGTGGTCCTACTGGAGCAGGCTGAAAGATGTGGGGAGATGGGCAAACTCATAAAGGCGCTCTGCCTCCCTTAGCTCTCGAGGGACGAAGGAAGAGATTTAGCACAAACTGCCTCCAGAGGAGGGTTATTAGAACATGGGTGCCAAGAATCTTGACTCGTAGGCCTCTAAAAATGAGTTTTGGAAGTTCTGTGCAGAAAGAATAAAGTGAGAGGAACCAAAATCTTGTGTTCAATGTCAAAGTGATGTTCATGCCATTTGGAATGTTTGACAATATGAGATGATTTGCACCTTCCAGACTTGATGACGTTTCCATGTGTTAGGGATAATAAACAATATTTAACAAGTTTGAAGAATCATGAATATCCACCATTAATCCTCTTCTTTGGAATTAAAACTCCTGGAGGGTAGCTATCACCATAGTCATCCCCAGTGCTTTAACTTCATGGGGCAGAATAATAGAGAAAGATGCATCTGAAATCAGGGCCAAAGAGGGTGAGAGGAAAACCCAAGGTCCTCAAGGCCTAACAAAGACAAGGGGAAGAGGTAAAAGCATTTCATGTCCCCAAAAAGGATAAGCATAATAGCTGGAGGAGAAAACTGCCAGCCTAAAGGGAGTCTTATGATTATGGTAGGGCCATGGCGGCCTCAGGTGTTAGAGTGCACCATATGAACAAGAGACCAGATGAAGATGCAATGGCCTCAGTGACACACTCTCACCCCCATCCCCAAAGCCACTGCCGCCCCAGTGGAGAAATGTCAACCGCTAAGAAGCAGGAATGACTAAATCCCAAAATCACAATGGATGATTGTACATGCCAGGAGATACTTGTACAAGAGAGTTTAAGAACCATCCAACTCTCTTATTAACTTCAGAAGTTAGAATCAATTTGACATATAAAAGGGAAGTAATAAATGAAATGTAGATTTTATAATGAAGAAAAAATAAAACACGAATGAGATTAACTGGACACGATTCAATTAAGATTTCTGATTTGGCATTTGCCCGTATTCCCCACCTTCTTCAAAATACTGTCTGGGGAAATACAGTTATAAAAAAAGATGAAGGTTTGTTTTTATACCTTAGTTTGTTGCTAGTGGAACACTGCATTGGGAGTTGGATTTGAAGAAACCCACACTGGACATTATGGATTTTGTGGCAGGTAGGATTCCCTGAAGAACAGACTTTGAGATAGATATGTGTGTAAGGATTTTAGTAGCAATTTCTCTTGGGACCCACATTTGTGGAAAGAAAGAAAAGGAAGAAAGACTGGCAGAGGAAGAAGTCAGACTCTTTCTTTCATGGCCTCTGACCACCAAGGAGCCATTCATCACTGTCTATGAAGCCATAACCTTGGGGCACTTCTCTGACTACAGAATGTGGGTGATGAAATGTACCACCCGAAGGTCTGCCCAATAAGAGAAATTTCCCTCACCACTGTCTTTCAAGGGCACCCCTGAGTCTGGCTGTAATGCATCACCATCTATTTTCATCTAACTAGTTGGTAAACCAATCTTGGGCAGTTCCTTCTACTGTCATTAGGCTACATGGATTACACAATATCCCCCACACAGACATTGGTATCAGCTGAAGAAGAGACTCTAGAAAAACAATGGTGGATGACATGAGGTTCTGGGACAACTATTTATGTAGCTTACTTATGCCACCTGAACTTGCCTGTGCTTGATCCTGTAGCACAACATTGATCTGGTATGTACAAATTCCAGGGTACTAGAGGGACGGCTGCTGGTCCTGCCCACTTTATAAAAAGAATCTAGCTCATGGTAAGTCGTTATGACTACATGACCACTTTAAGTCTCATCAGTAGTCACTTCTCAGGACTTAGAAAAACTCTAGGTTCTTTTCTCTTCTTTTTCTTTTTTTTTTCTTTTTTTTGTAAGGTATACAATCTGACACCATGGATGACATAGCTTGTTACACTATCAGGAATCTGTTTTAGATTTTCTCATTGAGCTTATTAAGAAATTCCACACAGGATCTGTTCCCATAACCCATGCTTTTAATACCATAGGTCCTACTCAGCCATATGGTGCAAGAGACAATGCTGCTTGTAGTAGAGTAGAGACATATTTCAGAGTTATTCTTCGTGTGATCCCTACTAACTAACACCCTTTTATATATAGCTCATAGCTCTACCAGGTGTGGTATTTGCTGTCCAGAATCCAAAGAGCCCTAGCAGGCATTATGCTCTCTTCTTTGTGGTGGAAAGTACCAGACACAATAACGATCCTTTTATTTCAAAGAAGACATATTTGTATGCCTCAGAACTATTTTACCATATTGCAAATCTCTTAATTTTTTAGTGTTTATTATCTTCTCTCTATACTAGAGATATACTATGATTCTGCTAATCATATCAAAGGCTCCAATATACATGTCATTTCTTGTTCATCCACTCCAGCAACATGGTGTCATCAGTATAGTGGTACAATGAGATGTTTTTTGAAATGCTCAACAGGACCAAATCTCTTCAAAATACATTATGACAGAGAGCAGGAGAAATAACAGATTTGGGAAAAGACTATAACTCTATAATAGGGTCTAGTCAAAGTAAATTTGAACCATTTCTGACAATGATACTTTCATCTAATCAATGGTCACATAACATGAACCCACAGACATTTTGATCTGCTTTTGCAAATCTCTCTCTGGCACGAAAGCTCCACTGGGGCTGGGGATTCATGGATTTTTACAATAGTTCCCTATAATAAGATCCACTGGGTTTTTGCATAGACTGTCACCTGGTTTATACATGGATCAAACTGGTAAATTAGGATATTTAATGAATATCTTCACATCTGCATTTTTTTAGATCTCTAAGGGTGACACTGATTTTTATCATTACACCCAGGATATGATATTGTGTTGATTTATCCACTTAGTCGGCCAAAGTTTAAAGGGACAATTCCAGAGACTTCCTCATGGTGTTCCCTAATTTTTTTGATCTCATAGAACAAGAAACCAACATTTACATTTTGTTCCAATAACCACCAAGTATATATTTCCCACTATACAGTCAGGGACTGTGCAAATAATCAGCATAGGTCTAAGACTCTAATTTTTACCTGGCATTCATATACCATCCCTCTAATGGAAAGCCATGATGACACTTCAAGTCTTGAGGCATCAATGTTAACTAAGTTCTGTGGGCAGGAATCCCTAAAATGTTTGAGTCACCTCCTTTCCTGGTATACTAATACCAACTATATATTCACAGGTTCTCTAAAGAAGGCCTGGAGTAGTAATTACCACGGTTACTTCCCATGGTGTTATATAGAGGTTTTCTTCCTGGGAACCCGGTCTCTCCTTCAGTGAATGCATTCTTGGTCTGAAAACTTTCTTAAGGCCAGCAACTGAGCAAGGAACAATGACTTCTACTTTGGTGACTATCTTCATCCTCCGAGTCATTCATCCTTTATTTACTTTGAACTATAGATTAACTAGTACTTGTAGAGGCTGATCATCTACTTTTCCCCTTGAGGTATCATGTTCTATTCCTCATTGTCATAACTCTCTAGCAGTCAGCCCTCCCTGGTCTCTGTCTGATCTTGCCACTATTTATGATAAGCCCGTGTTCGTATCTTTTAACGGGTAAGTGCTCCCACTTAGCCAACGTTGTTTTGGAACGCTATCATTCCTATTATTATCAATGACCCCAGTCTTGTAAACACATCTATTGCTAGGCCTGGCTTAGAGGGAAATGACTCAGGAGCTTCTTAGTGAATCGCCCTAGCAGATTTCTCATTGGTGTGGAGAAGATGTATCCTCTATGCCTTCCTGTGGAGTACAATACATACTATTGCTATGGAGCATAGTCCTCTCATTGGTTTTTCCAGCTATGATAAATCTCCAACTTAGCATGGCTACATCTTGGAGATTTTTAGTCTTTAGATTTGTGTCTACCATGCAAATTCTTCCATTTAGCTCTCATTGCAGACCATCATTTTCTGTGCTTCTAGAAAGCATCCTGAAAGTATGTCCACACCATCCCTTGGTGTCATGACAGGCTGTTAAATCCTATATCCCCAGAGAGTGATCCTAAAAAGATCAAACTATTTTATTTAACTATTATTCTGCCCCTTGGTCAGGCACCCCCAAAATTTAATCCCAGGCATACTTTTCCAAATCTTTCTTTTACATGCTAGGTGGTTCCTGAAGCTTCTTTAAAATACAGTCTATTTCTTTCTTTATCAAACCTAATCTGGCCCTAGGTAAATTATATTATGACCTAATGGTTAGGAGGGGAAAGAGACCAAAGGAGGTGTATATTGTTCAAGGAGGAGGAAACATCTGCCTTTCTTCAGCAATGAAGAAATACTAGCCAAGGGTTCTTTCCACAGTCACAAAAGATTCAGGAGAATCTTTAAATTGAAGCTTTTCACGTCTCCATCTGAAACATGGTCTTGACATTAGTATAACTGATTTTCTTAGTTTCAGAAATTAAACTCTTTTTGGAGCTCAGCTATTCTTATAATTAAATCCTGTTATATAGAACAAAGTATAGTGCGCAGTAAGATTTAAAATAAGTGGCATAATACCAGGTTGGTGAAAAATAAGTCATATATTTATGAAGAACAAAATTTTCTTTGTGAATATATAATATTGTGAGATCAGAGAAATAAACACTTAAACTCATATAACAGGAATCAATAATATTATTACACTAGTTGTATACGCACACACACACAAAATGATGATGTTATATTCATTATTGACTTAACTAGTGATTTCTTCTAGTACATTGTCAAAAATAATCGTATCTGAAAGTATAGTATTACCTATAAACATTTGGAAAACAACTAGGTAACCTTGCTAATATTCTAATTTTCCATATCTGATCCAGAGAGTTTTAGTGAAATTATAGGGAAAGACCAGAAAAGGCCAAGGAAAAATAAATGTACAAAAGCACACATAAATAAGAACAATATTCATATCAACACACATAAATTCCGTAGAATGATTTTTAGGTGAATATATCTTGAAAGGTATTTGTCAATAGTACTGAGTTTTCGATATACTAACTTAAAACATAATGGCTAAATATGTGAATTTGAAAGCAGTATCAACACAAATAAATAAATATAATTTAGGAGAAATGACTGAGATTTGGAGAGACAGATTTTGTTATTAGAATATGGAAATTTAACCATTAAATGGTTCCCAGGAGGCTCAGTTGGTTAAGAGTTCCACTCCTGATTTTAGCTCAGGTCATGATCTCACGGTTTGTGAGTTTCAGCCCCTGTCGGGTTCTGCGCTGACAGCATGGAGCCTGCTTGGGATTCTCTCTCTCCGTCTCACTCTCTACCCTCTCTCTCTCAAAATAAATAAATATTTTATTTTTTTAAAGGAAAAATGATCATGTGGTTTAAGAAATACATACAAACACAAAATCAGAGATGTGAAATGTCTGAAATTAACTGCTATCTACAGTTATCTACAGATATAACCTGAAAGCATGGAGGCAATTATTTAGGTGAAAATGAAAAGGAAGAGAGAAATGGAATTAGAAGAGACACTTCTGGATTCAGGTCTCACTCAGCTTTTCTGACTCAATAACTAAGCATTTTTGTGGTTAGTGACACATTGTTTACTCTAAAAACCATGATCACTTCTTAAATTGAAGAAGTGGCTTTGAAATTTCTCTATTTTTGTTGTTGCTTTAGTTATTTCATTTATTTATTTATTTATTTACTTATTATTGAGAGAGAGAGACAGAGCATGAGCATGGGAGAGGCAGAGAGAGGGGGAGACACAGAATCTGAAGGAGGCCCAGACCCCAACGTGGGGCTCGAACTCACACACTCCGAAATCATAACCTGAGCCAAAGTCAGATGCTTAACCGACTGAGCCACCCAGATGCCTCTCTTTGTTATTTTTAAAGAGATTTAATTATAACACTATTGTGGAAGCTTTGAGAGGGAAAGAAACTATTTCTATGCAAGTAAAAATATTTGATGAATTAGGAAGTTAGGCAGCCAAGAATTATCTTAAACATCTGTTTATTTTAAAAACTTGACTTGCTAGGAAGACAAAATAGTAACTGAACTATCCCCTTTGTTAAAAAACTAGACTCTTCATATCAACACAATTCATAGGTAACCGTAATTTATTCTTTTCAGAAACAAAACACTGACTTTTACCTTATTCACTTACTCTATTCATTTAAATATTTTTATACACTTCACTGACTTTTTAATTAAATCATGGGTTTATTTCACTTTTTTCACAAACTCAGTATTATACTGAATCTTAACACACTATGTTGATAAGTAGTGTTGAGGCCCACAGGTTGTTATCTGAAAAAGGAATATAGCAATGACTCAGTTTTGAAGAGTCCCTTAAAAAGTTATTTTCGAAAGACAATTATTTTACATTGAAGAATTTTAAGTTTTTTCTAATAATTATCATTTACTTTTTTGAAATGTGAATTTAGCAAAATATATAATTAAATGATCTCAGGTGCTTAATTTAGCTTCAGTATGCACCAAATAAGATTCATTAGACATTCAAGAAATCCACTAGCTTTCTTCCACATATAAGTCTGGATATATCTCTTTTTAATTTTTTTATTTTATATATGTGTTCATTAACATATATATACACATATACATATATACATATACATATAAACATATATACATGTATATGTGTATATACATATATCTAATATATATCTATATCTATATCTATATATATCTAATATATATATGATATAACATTTTCTCTCATGGAGCTAACATTTAGTGAAAGAAGACCATGAACAAGCAAATGAAAACATGTATGGGTGATAAAACTATGAAAACATTATGAAGGAAGGCTTTGGGGAAAGAGGTTATGAGTCACTGGTGACCTTTCCAGTGAGGGAATTTTTAGCAGAGACTTTCAGGAAGAGGGAGAAAAATCATACATATATATATTTGCTGACAAATTCTAGGTAGAATGAAGAGTAAGAGAAACTGTCTAGGTGTGGATATGTCCTGGGACTTATATCAGAAAAGTATGGAGCCCAGTATGATGGGAGTTAGGTTTGAAATTAATAGTATATATAAGTCCAAAAAGAGCCTAAATATATATAGTATGTATACACATTATTATTAGTACTATTTTTATTAAAGACACATTATTAAACATATGTACAATAGCATGCATGTTATGCTTATTTTGGTAAATAGTCAAATGACAAAGATGACTAATTAGTGGACTTGAAGGATGTGTGAAATTGTGATACATAAAATCCAGAGAAATAGATATTTTTTCCTTTTCAGGAAAAGATTAAAAATATGAAGAACCATCTCTATAATTCCAAGAGTATTATAAAATAAATAATAAACGGCAAAAAAAAAAACGGCAAAAAAGGAGCTGAGCCGCAATGGACAGTATTAAAATGTCCTTCACTTTCATTGCCTTGGTGTGTCTCACATGGACCGTTCTTCTCAGAGTGGGGATCAGAAATATTTTCCTTTCCTTTGAGATAGAGCAACTCGCGATATATGGATTTCAGAAACTATTTCACAGAGTCATTCGATTCCATTTATTTCAAATACCACTGCCGCGGGAGTAATAAATATGCAACCGCCTGTAGACACAATGAAGTATTTAATCTTGAGCAAAGGTTGTTGAGTTGTTAAACATGAAAGCCGCAGAACGTGTTCCTCTACTCCGAGGAAAATAAAATTTTATTCTGGATATTTGTGTCCGAAAACGACCAAGGAGATTAAGGCCAAATGTGGACATAGGAAGATTAAAAGGATTTATTGTATCCTGTGATTTTTTCTTTAGGCTGACCCTGGAAAAGGTAATTGAGCATTTTTCATGAAAGAAAATTGGTTGGGAGAAATACATATGCAGCATTGTAACTTTACAACTGCTAATATTCACATGAATCTTAAGAATAGAGGTTAAAAGTAAGATAAAATAAGAATAGTACTAATATTTAGCAAATGGATGGTCTTTTATCTCTTTTGTCTTGCCCAAATTAAAATAGACAAATTCAATAAAAGTCTAAAAGAAAAAAAAATATTTATGTTGAGTTTATGTCAGATACCACAATCAGCATATTTCTTTAGTACCCTGAATTCAAGGTTAGGCTTCAAGCCAATATTAGATCTTTAAGATTTTTATGGGAAATATAAACACTTTTTAATTTAATTTTTTTTTATTTTTCTTGACTGACCTAAAAATTTCTCTGTCATTGTGAACAATCCAGGTAAAATTTCTTCCTTTCTTTTATTTTTCTTTGTGCCCTTTAAATCCCCAATTCATGTCAATGACAAAGGCCATGAGCAAAAGCCAATAAGAGGAAACATATTAAAGAATGACTGCATTTCAAAGACTAATGCAAATCATAAGAGAAACTTGCTCTGAGAAATATATGACTACAAACTGTTTTAATCATTTTCAGAAATAAGTCATTACTAGATTCCTTATATCCCTAGGTAATATGCTTTTAAATATACAATATTGAAACACCAGCAAATAGCAGCCATGATGAAACCAAATATGTATAGGACTAACGAAGAAAAGGTGCTTCCCATGCTTTATAGGTAGATTCCATACTATAATGGAAACAAATGACACCTTCTTTAAAAGTACGTTTGGACATGCTAACATTCAGACAGTGTTATGACAGCTGAGGCTATTACTAATCTTATTTTATGAAAATTGGAAATTATTACAGTTAAATAAAATAATAATTATGATAAAATAGTCTTCTGATTCACAGTTCAATGACGGGAGAAGAGATGGTTACTCTAAAGTCTTACAGGGTTGATTTCTAACGAGAAGGAAGCATTATCTGCTATCAGTACACAAGCTGCAGCAGTTTGAACATGGTCTGGACCCTTCGAGGTAGCAAAAAGTTGACCTTAAGAAGTTTATAGTATATTATAGATTGTCTTATCATATCTACAAAGTGTAAATATTTTTGGCTTTCTATAGAGAGTAAATATTTTAGGTTTTGCAGGTTCTGGGATCTCTGTCTCAGTTACTCAACTGTAATAACGTGGGTAGAAGTCACTCTTAGACACTACATACATGAGTAAGTGTAGATGTGTTCAAATTAAACTTCACTTGCAAAAATGGTGAAATTTTTGAGATTTTTGTTCATTAATATACAGAAATACAAGCGCTTTTGGTATATTAATCTTATATCTTGTTATCTTAGTGAATTCACTGATTAGTCCTAGTCTACATCACAGACTCCTGATGATTTTATGTGTAAACATCGTGACATCTGCAAATCAATTCACTTCTTCCTCTCTTATCTTTGTGTCATTATTTCTTTGTTTATTTTATTGTTTGCTTTCTGCAATGGCTAAGACCTCCACAGAAGTGGTGAGAATAGGCATTTTATTTTCTGGTTTCCAACTTGAAAGAAAGTGTTCAAATCTTCAATAATAAGTTGGATGTTAGTCCTAGGCTTTTCATAAATATCCTTTATAAGGTTGAAGACATTTCCTTCTACTACTAAATTGTTGGAAGTTTTAATTTTGAAGAAGTGTCAAATTTTATAATTTTTTCATTTATTGAAATTTAATTTGTACTTTTTCTTCTTTATTCTGTTAATATGACAAACTACATTATTGATTTTAGGAAGTTAAATTGATCTTGTATTCTTGTGACAAAACCTATTATCTATGATGCATTATCCTTTTTAAATATTACTGAATTAGATTTTCTAAAAAACTATAAGTTAATTTACATATAAGTTCATGTGGGCATATTAGTTTCTAGTCTTACTATATCTTAATATATTTCTGTGGGTTTAGAAGTATTCCCTCCTGGTTTATATTGTGAAAAAGTTTATGTAAGATTGGTAATATTCTTCCTTAAATGTGTGAAAGTATTTACCAGCAATACCATCTAGTTGTGGAGTTTTCTTGCTTGGAAGGTTTATGGAAGTGAATTCAATTTATTTACTACACATAGGATTATTCGATTTTTGTCCTTTATCCTACGTCAATGTGGGCAAGTCACGTTTTCCAAGAAAGTTGCTCATCTCATCTAAGTTGTTGAAGTTGTTGGCAGAAAATTATTATAATCATCTTTTATCCTTTATATGCCTGTGTCATTTGTGGTGATATTCTTCCTTTCATTTCTGATATTGGTAAGAAACAAAGCAATTTAAAACCACAATAAACTGCTACTCCCCATCCGCCCAAAAAAAATTAAAATAGATTTAGAACAGGAAATATTGGCAAATACGTAGAAGAGCAAGAACTTCCATATATTCCTAGTGAGATTCCAAAATATTAAACCATTTTGGGAAAAATTGATAACTTTTTAACAAAATTACACATATATCTACCCTATGAATCAGTAGTTTTAATCCTTGGTAGTGGACCAAGAGATATGAAAGCAAAAGTCATAAAAACTTGTATGAGAATGTTCATAGCAGCCCTTTAATAATGCAAAGAACTGCAAACAGGCTCAATGTCCATTAATAGGAAATTTTAAAACTGTATCATATTCATACAGTTATATATTTTACATGAGAGTAAAAAAGAGAATGACCAGCCCATACACTCAATGGTATGGAAGAATTTCAAAAATATTACACTAAATGGGGAAGAAGTCAATTTAAAAGTGTACATACTGTATGGTCATTCTACTTTATGAACATCCAGAATAGGATAATTAAATATATAGTGGAAAATAACCATAATAGCACTCACCTTGGAGTGTGGCAAAGATTGAGGAGAAAAGGGTAAGAGGCAACTTCTGGATGATGCTTACATTCTATATATTGTTAGGGTTTGTGTTAAGTAGATGTATGGAAAAACTCAGAGAATGCGCGTTCGAATGGGTCCAATTCATTTTACATCAATTTTATATCATAAGAAAATACAAATAATTAAAATCTATTTAACAATATACATCCTGATACCTTAAAGAGAAAGTGTTTGCAATTTATTGTGAAATGCATCTGGAAAAACATGTTTGGTCAACGAGTGGGTAGAGGAATGGATACATGGCTCAATGAAGGACAAATCAAATATAAAACAACAATAATGATAGAATTTAGGTGGTGGGTATAAAGAGCACCTCTATAAAATTATTTCAAATGTGAAAATATTTATAATGAAATGGTAAAATATCATAAAATATTATATTGTTGAGCATATCTTGTGATTTCACTTTGTTGACAGCCTGGGATTTTTTTTATTTTATTTTTTATTTTTTTTTGGTTCTCCTGCAAGGATTGTTAGATCCAGTGGGTTGGAGGTAGAGGGTGTTGAATTACTAACATCGGAGTAACAGAGCCTGCTGTGCAGGTCGCTCAAGCAAGGCGTCTTGTAACCGGAGCTTATTTTTGTTTTTATGGCAAGATACACAGCATGAAGTCTCATTTCCACAAATGTAAAGTCAGTTGATATTTGTTGTCCTGTGTAACAGAATCACTCCTGATTTGATGAAAATTGTATTACTCCTCTCGCCTATTGATATGTATCGGTATATGAAAGACAGGATGTATTTGAATATGCATTAGGGAGCTTCTATTGAAACAAATTGAATAAAATCATGATCTCTTTCTCTTTGACAATTCATTTTATCAGAACCTTTTGGAAAGTTTAGAGACTATTCGAAGTTTCATCTTCTGGCATGAAAATGTATCAAAGGCCTTAGAGGAAAATATCCCCTAAAGGAAGCTGTCATCTGGGCTGATGATCTATACTAACACCAAGGGCTTCAGAGTTTGTGGCTATTCCGATCTCAGGCACAATGGAGGGACAAACCTGGAATCTCCAGGCTTAATTACCTGGCAAAATGCCCTGCTTTGAGGATAAGGTTAAGTATGTGAAGGTGAACTAAAATTGCTCTAACTTGGGAACACGGTGCAAAGTTGCAAACTATGAAATGAAAAGGAGCTGCAAAGGTTGTGTCAGGATCTTGGGAAAGAGTGTTCCACAGCGATGCAGCCAGGCAACAGCTAAATGGTACGTTCTGGAGGGCAGCCCACTTCTGATATTCATTTACCTGTCTCCTGTCTGTTGTCGGAAAGACGGGCCAGTACCTTTGACTTGACATTCATGCTCTCAGTTCTCCAATCATCTGAGATGGGGTGGGAGGGACGTGTTGTGCTTCTTGTTAATAAAAACACCTAGGACTCTAGCAATTATTTGGAAAATAGAAGTGATAGGATTACATTTGCACCTGAAAGTGATAAAACAGTTATAAAACAAATATTTAGTTTTCTCCCTCTGGTCATATGTTCTGTAGTTATATGTCTATTTAGTATCAAATCATTACTTTTAGCAATTAAGGAGTGAGGAATTTAAAATAAAAAAGATATTAACTTTGTGTATGCGTACATAGCAAGTAATTATAATTTTGTATCATAAGGGTTATTTCTTTGAATAGTCTCTTATACATTGCTGTTTCAGTAGGGTGCAGGATTAATGCACAAAGACAACCCTGACCATAAAATGAGAGAATACTGAAGCATCTTCAGTGGAATGAAGAGTATCCCAGGAAAAGAAATGGAGTTTTATTTTGGAGCCCCTGTTACCACCTACCGGGAAAGTAGGGTTCATTAAACTATGTACCCTGTTGGAAACTCAGTTTTCTCATCTGTCATGTGGGGACAATAATGATTGTAATAAACCGTTAAAGTTAGAAGTAAATTTAATTTGCGACAATCTTTAAATTTAAAACATAACACATATATGAGATAATTATGTGAAATGTGAAATAAAAACAGGGTTGTTAAAAATTATTACATGATCATGAGCTCTGAATCAAATGTGTGTTTCCACATGTTTACATTATAGAGTGGATGGGATTCAGCTATGTGGTGCATTTTCTATATCTAGAATCATACTATAGGAAGATTGGGTAATAAAAACATATTCTTTACAATGCATTTGGTTAGGATTCCATAAATAATATCTAGAATTAGTTTACTTTTAATGTATTTTGTTTTCCAAAATTACTACAGCCCTATTGAGTGTCAGAGCAAAAAAATAAAATAAAATAAAATAAAAGGAAAGAAAGGGAAAAAATTATAGGCTATAGTAATATATATATATTTTAAATATTTATTTATATTTGAGAGAGAAAGAGACAGAATGCAAGCTGGGGAGGGGCAGAGAGAGAGGGAGACACACACTCTGAGCTGTCAGCACAGAGCCCGATGCAGGGCCCAAACTCATGAACCGTGAGATCATGACCTGAGCCGAAGTTGGACGCTTAACCTACTGAACCACCCAGGCACCCCTACAGTAATATTTGAATTAATCCACAAAGGGGAGAAATTTTATAAAACTTAAAACAAAAAACAAACAAACAAAAAAAAACGTTCACCAAACTTAAATGCCTAAAAATAAATCTGCCTTGTTTTTAAAAATAACATTATATTATATGACAAACCAAATATGAGTTCTTGTTTTCAATATGCTGACAAACTTGTTTTTTTTTTTAACTTCACAAGTCAAGATTGTACCTCATGATGTATAAAAACTAGTTGTGAAAAATTTGTCAGACGTTTTCATTAGACAAATTGGAGATAAAAGATGAGAAGACAGGACGCTTTATGAAGTCATCTCAGAAACATTTCAGGGACCTAGCCATCGTTCCTTTATTATCACAGGGCTTCCAGGCATTTTTTCAACCCAGAACTTAAATGTCCTACCTGGAAAAGTGTATAAAACTCTTTAATTTCCATACACTCACTCCATTCATTTCAAAGAGTTTGTAGGGCTACAGACCGGAAGCAGCAATAGAACTGTCATTGGAAGCTGTGAGTTTCATTCTTCCTTACCTGCTGTGACTCACCAAATCATCCCCACTTGTCAACTGAGAGAGTTACCTGGTGCCCATTTCGGAATTTCATCCCGCCTCTCTTGTAGTCCCAAATGAGTTTTCATTTGTTTCAAGAAATGCTAGCCTGTTACTAAAATAAATACAAATAATGTAATTTCCAAATCCATCTAATAGTTATAAATCAATACTATATGATCCATTTAGACCATCCCTGATTATATAGGTTACTTATTTTATCAAATAAACATTTGCCTTCGAATCCTTTTCTAACACAGAGAAGTTGGGTGAGACAAAATGAGTTAAGTGTCACAGTTTGAGTGTAGAAATGGAAAAGATAAAAGAGACTTTTACTTTTCTTTTAATATATTTCCCTTCTCAAAGAGGAATTCCTCCTGAGGTTTCAGAAGCTCCATATTGTCTGGTATTTGTAAACAAATGGGAATTAAATGCCAGCTCCACGCCACATTACATTAGCTGAAACTAAAGTCAGTTTAATTTTTTTCCAATTCAGTTCAATCTCTGCGACCCTTTGTCCTTCAGTTCTAACAAGGAGAATGTGGTTTGTTTAGGTCAGAAAAAAACTTCAGAGAAACTTAAGAACATCAGAAAAGTAGCAGACCCCTCTTTTCATTGAGCCAATGCACTAACTCAGAACGATCTAAACTGATAGCTTTCTAATAGCTTGCTTGGTGTATTACAACTAAAAAAAAAAAAAAAAAAAAAAGAAATCAAAAAACAAAACAAAACAAAACAAAACAAAAGTAGGTTTTTGTTCGGAGAGCCAATTTATGTGAAATAGAGTTGCGATGTAACTTTCTTGGAGATTGTAAAAATAACTGTCACAACCAAGACTTAAAATTTCAAATCCAAGCATGTTCACTTGTGCTCTGTAATCACAATTAAAAAAGAAAGATGTAAAACATATTATGTGAAACTGAAAAGCCACACATTGTTTGCAACCGTACGATACCAGTCTTACGACCTCATAACACTATGCTTGCTTAAGAGGACACTGATTTTTAAAATAAAAGATCTTTAGTAGATTAATATCCCACCTCATATTATAAAATTGTAATATATGTATGTATATGTATATGTAACATATGCTGCAATTGTTAATGTCATCATATAATAATTGACTGAGTTTAACATGTGTTATAATATGAGCTTGAGAGGTTGAGTGGTGATAAAAGGAGCTATACTAATAAAACTCATTAGAGCTTCAAAAGCGATGTAATTGTTCTATACAAATCAATTTTAAAAACAATATCAAAACTAAAAAAGTCCCTAAATTGCATGATATGTTTATGAATTTTAGCAACAACCCAATGAATATAATAATTATGTTAGCCAAACCTTAATACAAACAGTGGTAAGGATTTTGACTTTCTCTTTCTTCAATAACTTAACTGCTGAAAATTTTGAATAAGAATATCGAAGTCAGGAACTCTTTCTAACTGGAATTCTCTGCAATATCCAGTCTTATCATGTATATCTAATCTCAACTTCTGGAATCTACTCCCATCATGTCCCATATATTTAAAATCTTGTTTCTTTGCATTAAAATGCCACTTACAGTTTTAAAAACCTCCTTTACATGAGTAGTAGTATCAGTATTTTACCTTTGAGGATATAAAGGATCAGAAAGATAAACAATTTTCAAAAGTCCCATGGTTACTGCCAGAATTGTAACTAAATTCATGTTCAAATTCCCCATGCCTGTTACACAAATGTCCTTACTCTGAACATCTATAACCAGATTTTGGAAACAGACATTAATTTTGATATGTCTTGGCTCCAACTCTTTGTTTTACATGAATTAACTGAGGGCTAAATGGCTGAGTGGCCTACAGTTGTTAATTGTGTCTTCTTCTTTCATTGTATGTTCATTTTCTTACTTATTGAACAAAATATATTAAAAGTAAACATTTTGTAAGTAATAATAATAACAACTATAGAGAAAATAGAAAGTTTGACAAATTAAAAACCAAAAAAGAAACATATGTTATAGAAATATTTCCAAGTAGTGATACAATCTAACATAAGTGCCGGGATTTAGACTTACTTTCCCAATACAGAAAATCACATATCAGAAAAATTTGTATTGAACTTAATGGCATATGTATATATTGTATGTGGCGTATATATGGTTTATGGTTATGTGTGGTAGGTAGAAAATACATATGTAAAAGATAAAGATACAGGAAAGTTCAACAGTCTTGACAAAGAATTACTAAAATAAATTCAACCAGTTATAGCATTCGACTAGTTAGCTGTTCAATCCTTTTCTGCTATTTACCCTAGCAAAACTACAGAAATCAGGAAACAGTTTCTATATGAATAACTGGTAGCCACACATACACAAACACACACACGACTGCGAGACATCCCTGGGAATACAGGAGACTGTTCTGATCTGGCCCATGTGTTGCAGAGTGGGCCGTGGGGATTCGATGCAGCCAGATCTGCATGAATTCAGAGACAGTCGTCCCAAGATGGTTCATAGAAATTTTGCTTTAATTTCTCCCTGTCATTGCACAGAGACAATTATTGCTTGTTTCTTTACCCCAGACATCTGCACCTATAGCCCATCTATTGGCGTTTGGGAAGAAACCTGTAGACTGTAGAGGAGTCTTGCTGGGAGTAAGAAAGTTGTATGCAACAAGATCAGGCTGGAACAACACGTTCTGAGCATCATTTGTTTGGCCCGCAAGGGGGGTTTTCAACAACCGTATCTTTCCCAACACCCTTTCTTGTCTAAGAACTTAAATGTGAAGCTCTTGAGGTGTGTGGTCTTGTAGAATAAGAGCAAACTAGCAGAGTCAACAATGGCTCTGTGGATCTGGAGCTTCCGGAACTGGTGTACCTTATCCACACTGCTTCATAGCACGTGGGGGACGTAGCAGGGATATAACACCTTTCCCAACACATCGAGATGCTGGGAGAAGGATAGATAGATGGGTGATAAGAATTTGTGATTGGTAAAAGCACCTAAGACATAATGTTCAATGCTGATGATAATAAGAGAGGTGTTTGGGGAGAAGACTGGCCTTCCACCATTCGCATAATCTCTGCAAAATTTTATCTCCTCTCTTTTGCTCTAAACATTGATCGTTCGATCCTTTTTTTGTTTTTTTTAATGTTTATTTTTGAGAAACACCAAGAGACAGAGCACAAGACAGGGAGGGGCAGAGAGTGAAACATATAATCTGAAGCAGGCTCCAGGCTTCAAGCTATTAGCACAGAGCCTGACCCAGGGCTTACCCCACCAGCCATGAGATCATGACCTGAACTGAAGTCGGACACTTAACCAACTGAGCCACTCAGGAACTCCTGACCTTCAATTCTTAATGTGGAAATTATGGTTATATCGGAATAAGAATGTTAACTGTAGGCAGCCAAAGGACTGAATGTGGCACACAGCCGTATTTGGAGAGTCTTGCAGTGCTTCAGACATGAGTTTAAAAGTCTTCAGCCTCCACCACTCTTTAGTGCCTTACACTTGTGTATTCTTCTCCCTCTCTGGTCACCTTCCCACCAACTGACCGTAACTAATTGTCCCTTGCACAGATTTGAATTAATGACTTCTGGGAAGATGGGATTGAAAGGTGCCCCCCACTGAAATTCATATCCACCCAGAACCTGTGAATGTGACCTTATTTGAGGGGCTTTGCAAATGGAATCAAGTTAAAATGACGTCATACTAGATTAGGATGGGCTCTAAATGACGACTGATGTCCTTATGTGAAAAGGGAAAGTTGGACACAGACATGCATAGTGGGATAACAGCCATGTAAAGAAGGAGGCAGAGATTGGGGTTATGTTACAAAAGCTAAGGAGGGCCGAGAATTTATCACAGTCACCAAAAGCTAGAAAAGGGGCATGGACTAGATTTCTTTAGAGCCTGCAGATGGAACTGACCTTGTTGACACTTTGATCTAGAACTTCTAGCCTCCAGAACTTTGAGAGGATGAGCCTTTTGTTTTAAACAAGCATATTTGGGTAATTTGATAGCGAAACTCTAGGAAATTAATACAAAGGAATTTGTTTTGATTATCACTTGACAATCTTTAAAACAAGCAATTAGATGAAGTATTCAATGTATTTAAAAGCCTAAAGTTTGATGCAGATTAATGTAGATCGATCCCAAACCTTTTCTGAATTTCATTGTATTACGATGTCATATTCCCCAAATTATAAGAACAGAATATATTTAGGGTAAAACCATGGCTGTTGTACAGAGAGAATAATAAGTATGAGAAATATATTACTGCCTAAATTAATGTATTTTTAAGTTGAAAACAACTACAAGTGTTATCATTCTCAGAGGTAAAGTTTAGCATTTGATGGTTTCTAGGATAACTGATTACTCCATATCTTATTATTTTAAGACCAGATTGAATATGGATGTCTTCTAGTGCAAGTAGGTGTCTGTTCTGGTAACATTCTGGCTGGGCACAGCCAACCCCCGCCTACTCCCCGTTAGCACCTTTAATGATTCCAAATTTGTGGTAGAGACTCTCGGTTTTTCCCTAATATCCATTCTTCCATTCTTTCTTGGACGAGATCCCTCAATAACTAACCAGAACAAGGAGACCTAAAGCTAAAGGCGGTCACGTGAGCACGCTCTAGCGAGTGAGAAATAAGCAGAATTGTTGTCCGTGCAATTTTTGAAGCATCCTTGAAGTGAGGCATTACCTTTTCTTCTCATTATCCTTTTCCTTTTTAAAACTCTTTTCTTCATGTTATTATTTATGTAAGAGATATTAGAGCAAGTGTTCAAGGAGTCTCGAATCATGAAGTAAAGTCATCTACTGTGAGATGAAACTGAGATTTCGAGGGGCAGGAATTTGAGCATGGTTTAGGCTGGTTCTCTGTTCAAGGTAGGGTCACACAGGGATGTAAACAAAGGTGTCGGCTGAGACTGTGGTCTGCTCTGATGCCCGAGATCCTCTCGAAGGCCATGTGGTGGTGGCAAAATTCAGTTCCTAGTAGTTGCAGGACTGAGGCTCTCGGACACTGGCAGCTGCTCACCTTCCCTGCTTTGTGCCCTCCATTATGACATGGCAATTTGCTCCTTTGAGGCCCAAAAGAGAATGTCTCTGCTGCTTCAAGTCTCTAATTTAGGGAAAGCCTGATCTCTCTTTTAAGAGTCTCAACTAATTAAGTCAGGCCTACCAAGGATAACTTTCTGTCTAGTTCTAACTCAAGGTCAAATGATTTGGAACCTAAATTGCACCTGCAACATCCCTTTATATTTTCCATATTCTATGGGTTAGAATAAGGTACCAATTTTTGTCTACTCAAGAGGCTTATATAAGGTGTGTAGAGTAGGCCATAAGATTCTTGGGGGTCATGTTAGAATTCTGCCTACCATACTGACAATTTTGTGAAATCAGAAAGTAAATTATGAAAATAACCCTAAACTGCTAAAACTTGGCTTTATTCTACACACAAAAAGAAATGTATGACTTCCTCTTACTGCTGCTATTTGTGGTTTGAACTTTTGCAATCAAAGCTAATTCTAATGAATATAGCAACTATTCTCCTACACTTTGTTTTAGAGAAAAGAAAATAACACCATCCCTTGGTCCATCTTACCTTGTTGGTCCTGAGTCCTTCTTTCTGTGACTTTGTTAGCTCTTTGTTGGACAACCCACCTGGTTAGATAATTCATATGTAGATTATTTTTCTCTTGGCTATGGAACTAATTGTTATTTTGGAATTAGCTTCATGAGAATATTTTATAATTTGTTCTCTCTTGGCTATAAGTCGTGAAAAATTGGCATTTTGCCCAAAATACTTGGGAAAAAATATTTGCATTACTTTTTGCCTGTCCTGCTCCAGTGTGTTTTTTCTCACTTTAGTTTCCATCAGTAAAGAATATTGGCCACGTTATATGTAAAGCATGAGTCTAGAATATTATTTGGGGAGAAAGGGGTTCTATTTTATCTCTTCATTCAATACTTGTAGAATAATACACTGTTTAATTCACAAAAAGTAAAATAAAAAGCATTATAGGAGATAGGATACACCTGAAATTTCTTAATCTCCTAGAAATTTTTTTTTGTATCTTTCTTCTGTTTATGGTGGGATAGAATAGGCGGTCTTCCTATTTCTTCTATCCCCATGGCCACTGCTAGGACCTACTGGTGATACTTTTTGACTTCCTCAGTTTATCTAGAACCTTTACTGTGAACTGAATTTCCAGATATTTCAGAACCTGTCATTATGCACTCTATCTCTGAGAAATCCTCACTTGTGAACTTGAGTTTCTCTGAAAGTCATAGTTTATAAGCAGACATTTGCTTTCAATTTAAAAATGTAAATAAAAATATTTGACTAAGACAGACACACAAACTGACAGGGATACACACATCATCTGTTGCTTCTCTAGCCTTCATAAGTTCCCAAATTTTGATAGCAATATTCTCAGGAAATGGCCTAATGTATTCCATCCCATCATGAAAAGAATAAGGAAGTATGATTTGGGAAATTTTGAATAATTGCTTGCCTCCCACAGCCTCTTGAGAAACGTGAAACAATGCTTTTGGAAAATGATGCTCGAGATAATAAAAAATGCTCACTTGGGGCTTGCAAACCAAGAGAAACTTGAACTCCTCAATGAATTATGTCAGATGACTTCTGATACTAATTATAGTAGATTCAGTATCAGCAAACTGTCCATAAATTTGCTTGTATTCAAAGTTTTCTTTATCTTCAGTTAGCTTATTTGAATTCAAGTTTATTTCAAAATTTCCTTTAAGATATTGACTATCTAGGGGTGTCTGGGTAGCTCAGCTGGTTGAGCATCTGACTCTGGATTTCTGCTTAGGTTGTTATCCCAGTGTCGTGGAATTGAGTCCTGCATCAGGCTCTGCACTGAGCATGGAGCCTGTTTGAGATTCTCTCTCTCTCCCTCTGCCCCTCTCCCCAATCCATGCTCTCTCACTCTCTCTCTCTCTCTAAAAAAAAAAAAAAAAAGGTATTGACTAGCAAAATTTAAAAGACAAAGCAAAGTCCAGGAAAGTGAAATGATATAAAACCTAGAGTACATGGACTTACTATTACTTTCAAGTTCAAGTTTAAATATTCTTAGGAATTCTATAATTTTCTAATAACTTCCTGGGATCTATAAAATTAAAAATATGCAGGCTTTTACTTTGACTTTTTATTCAATTACTACATGTCTATTATCTATGAACCTTGTAAAGTATGCCCACCCTGACACATACCCTCACCAACCACATTGGCTAGGGTTGCATCAAGAAAGCAGGGTCACAAATGGGTATTAGCAAATCAGGAATCGGTTATACAAATTAGATCTTACACAATTGTTGGAGACTGAAGAATTAAAGGGCAGGAAGGGATTTGAAAAAAAGTCACTAAATGGTCCTGATATAAAAGAAAATGTCAGAGTTTGCAGAAAGCTACTAGAGTGGAACCACAAGTTGGGCAAGGCAGATGTCTGTGTTTTTGTCTCTCTGCTCTCCTGTCTGTAAGTTGACCCCTAAGCATCTAGTAGATGAGTAGGGCCAGAAATTGATAAACAGAGCTGGTCATGGGGCAGAATGAGCACACGCTGCAACTCAGCACCTGTCCCTCCCTGCCTAAAATGATGACAACTTTCAAAGTGCAATGGCTTTTGTCTCACTTTCTCCCCTGTCTCACACAAGTATTGTTTGTGTCCAATTCTTACTTGGAACTATAAAGGAAAGGAAATGCTTGCGAGTATCGTGTGTTTAAATTGACGTGATGAAAATATTACCACTCTCCCTTAGCTTCTACATTTCAGGGTGAAAGCTGCCTTGATTTCAATTGTATAAATTGGGAACCTTTGGAAAACAGCTAATCTGTCTCTGATTGGACAGATGAGGAAACAGAGAGCCTGGGAGGATACGTTAATTTCCCAAGGACACACAGAGTTAATGGTTAAACAAGTTCGTTATTTTAACTCCCAGTCCAAGGTCCTTCCTTTTCTAACATGACAATGATGACTTTCTTCACAGGAATAGGACACTCGATTACATTCAGCATCACTGAGAAACTGGTGGAAAAAAAGACAGTAGTAAATACGGTATTTTGCACATGGTGGGCAGCTAACTAATGTCTGCGTAAATTTTCCTATTAGCTTCTCTATCTTCTAGAAGACAATGTAAAATACCCTGTTTTCATCTGTCAAGCTTCCATTTATAACAGACCATTCCTAGACTTTTCTTTTAAATTATTTTAAGGTATCTCGTCATTTTATATTATCCTTGTCCATATTGTGTCATGTGAATTATTAAAGATTATGCATCTTTATTTTGAGTGACCAGCCATGCCTGGTGGTTTTAAATATGAAGTCATTCTTTTCCCCTGGTATAATGATGAATTTACATTATAATTAACAGCAAAGAATTCCTTTTATGCCATATAATGATGCCTTCCTTTAGCTTTGCTTTTCAGACAGTACATAATAAATCACAGGGGTAAAATCTTTATTTTTAATATTCGCCTTTATGTATTTAATGAAAATTATTGAATTTTCAAGTACTTATTCGAATAGGAGAGAAATATTTGTGCCCTATTATTTTATTTTGGTCTAATAGAATGCAGTGTTTGGCTGATACTGGAGTGTTAATAATTAGCACCTCTATTGGAAGTCAGCTCCTGGTTTTCAGCAGCATTATGCTGGGAAGCTATGTTTCCCAAGTGAATGGAGAATTATACAGTTTTATTAAAGAAGAGCCTTTCCTTTGAATACAATTTTAAGAAAATCTTCAAAGGAACAAATTTAAAGCCTCAAATCAGAGCACAGCACTAATTAGCGTGTAACAATGATTTAGGCAGAGAGCACCAGGCCTTGTTAATTTTCCAGGCCCATTCTGTAGTCTCTTTGCTGTATATTTCTTTTGATGAGTCAATTTCATCTAGGTGCAGCTTTTTATATTTTAACGACTGTCATAACACTTCTAAAGTTTTAGAAAATGGTACATACTGATGCTGAAATCTGGCAATTATCTTCTAAGTCTGCATTCCAGCAACTAATTTTACGGCGCAGGTTAAAATGCTTAATTCAGTTTCAAGTATTTTGCATTTATAATAATGCTTTAAGTGGCATGTCTCTGAATAAAACAATGTAACTACCTATTTGTTTATGTAGCCTTCACACTTAGAAATAAAAATGCGCATCAGTCATCAATTATAAATCAAGTTACTTAAGATTCAAAGGTGTCAAGAACATAAGTTCTCTTGATCACATTTCATCTTGCAATGTCTTTTAGGAATTACAAAAGGTAAAATATCAGCTTCATAACTTTAAAATGTTATGTACTACAAATGAGTTATCAGAATAAATTGTTTTCTTCATTTAGTAAATAGTGAGGTATTGATCTGAGGATGTCATGGGAAATTAGAAAACAGTAACACTAAAACGCCATATAACTATGATTTATGACTTCAGCAACATGAAGTAGGAATTGATTACTGTTCAAGTCGATACCAAGATTCATCGACTCAGTTATTCGGAGTGACTAAGGCTAAATTGGGAATCAATGTTTATATCAAGAAAACATATATCTTTCTATGGATAAAAATATGTCAATATATCCTGCTGTCCTGTTATCACCTATTATGAGAATTCAATCTCTGTAGCAGGATAGATATTTTACAATTTAAAAACCATCCTCTGTTGCCTCTCTCAGTCTTCGCATCATTAATGAAGGAGTACGAGATTTCCTCAATCAAAAATTGGTATTTGCATCAAATAAAAATGAATCGTAACTACGGGCCACTTCAGAATTGTTGAAGGATCCAAGCTGCCTTCTCTAGTACCCTGAAGAAGACATCATCACAAAAACCACAGCACCAAGATAGACAGTATTATGCTTAGCAAAATAAGTCAGTCAGAGAAAGATAAATACCATATGATTTCATTCACATGTGATAAATAAGAAACAAAACAGATGAACATAGGGGGAAAAAAGAAAGGCAAACCAGGAAACAGACTTAGCTATAGAGAACCGATGGAGTTAAAGAGGTTATGTGGATTAAGGAGTGCACTCGTGATGAGCACTGGGTGTTGTATGGAATTGTGGAATCACTAAAGTGGAGACCTGAAACTAGCATTACCCTGTATGCCAACTACCTGAAAATTAAATAAAACTTGGGGGAAAAAAAAAACCACAGCACCATTTCAAACAGATGTACACTCAGCTTAGAAACTAGGTGCAGATGAATGACTATTTTATTAAATAAAGTAAGAAAATGTTATCTAAGGAGTTAAGTACTAAAGACTTGTGGGGAGGACATGTTAGAAAATATAATTTATACTAATTTTAACAATTACGTTAATTTATCGTCCAATGTATCTACATGGTTGATTAACATTTTAAAAGATCTCAGCCCTCTTCATAACTTTTCCCAACTCCTTTTTGCCCAGTTTCTTTACTAGATTTTGCTAGTTTCTTTTTTCAATTCCATTTGTGATTGCTTCCATTTTATTTTTTTATTTTATTAATTTTTTAAAATTTTAATATTTAATTTTGAAAGAGAAAGAGAGACAGAATGCAAGTGTGGGAGGGGCAGATAGAAAGAGGGAGACACAGACTCCGAAGCAGGCACCAGGCACCTTGCTTTCAGCACACAGCCCAATGCGGATCTCAAGCCCAGGTACTGAGAGACCAGGACTTGAGCTGAAGTTGGATGCTTAACCGACTGAGCCACCCGGACGCCCCCAATTGTTTCCATTTTAAATTGGATCAATGTGCTTGTCTTTTATGGAATGGTCACATGACTTTCAAATAGATCATATTGCTAAACTATAGCTGGACTCAAATACTTTATAAAATGTTTGTTGAGTACTTGTTATCGCAAGGCTTATAAATAAGACACTCAAAATACAACGCACGATGGCATTACACTGGCATACTAGAAACAAGAGCAGCAGCAGCTACCACACAGAGAGAATCAGCAGTGTTTAGTGAGGATGCTTTGGGAACTACCAGGAATAGGAGCTAGGCAGCAAGGATACCGCTGAGTAAGAAGCATTAACAGTATCCCGTCCTTTGTCAGCAGTGCACTGCTTTAAAGAGAAATGTAAAAACAAGGGCTTGCGATAAATAATGGTAATATACAATGTTATTCCAAAATGCCGATCAGTACATTGTCCACATATAATCGATTCTTAAATGTATATATTTAGTGTCCTCACAAAACTAATTGAACTATTGAGTTGAAAACAAATTCAATAAGACTGTAGTTTATTCTTAATCATATCTAAATACAAAACAAGAATAGAATTGAAGGGCCAAGAAAAATATTAGAATAGACTCTAGTGGTTAACATATATTGAACTGCTAGATATATCTGCTTCCACAGTAATATAAGTAAAGTCTGTTTTATCAAAGTTGTTTAGAGAAACAGAAAACAGAATCAACAGGATGTGTCTGTGTGTGTGTGTGTGTGTGTGTGTGTGTGTGTGTGTGAGCGTGTGTGTGATCTACACAGAAAGAGAGACAGAGACAGAGAGATGGAGAGACTGAGACAGAGACATTTTAAAGAATTGGCTTGTGATTGTGGAGACTTGGCAAGTCTAAAATTATATGAGGTAAAACCACAGGCTGGAGACTCAGGGAAGAGTTGCCATTCAAGTCCAAAGGCAGTTTGCTGTCAGGATCTCTTCTTGCTCATGGACAGAGGTCAGTGTTTTTCTACTAAAGTCTTTAGCTGTTTGGGTGAGGACCCCTACATTATGGAGGGCAGTCTATTTTATTCAAAGTCTACTGATTTAAATATTGATCTCATTTAAAAAAAGACTCTCACGAAAATATCTAAAATAATGTTTGACCAAATATCTGGGAACTGTGGTCTAGCCCAGTTAACACAGAAAATTAACAATAACTTACATTCCCCTGAATTTATGCATTGTAGGACACAATAAAACTCTTCTTAATTATTCGATAAAGGCACTTAATTTGAAAAAGTAGTCATAATTACTTAATATTTCAAAGGGAAAAAATGGAAGATAAAAGAAAACATACTAGAGGATTTGTGAATCAAATGTCATTAAGTATAAAATTTATATATGTTTTTAAAATTAAAATGTTCACCATGAAATTTATATATCATTAAACTATTATCTAAAACTTATCATTTAGACAGATATAATTTTTAAATATCTATTGACTTCATTAGACTACATGTTGAAACGAGTTCTAGTTTTAAAAATGGTAGCTGAAGTCTAAGAAAAAATAATACTAAAAGTAAAATGTGTTTTCTTTTCTTATTAAATGCACTGAAATATCACTTTTTTCCATATGCCTAAATTATAATTCAAATTAATTAGAATTAGCCCAATAATAAGAAACAGAGAATAAAAACAGAGCAGCACCAAAGCAGGTGTGCCTTTTGCAGAGTCCATAAGGACACCATAAAATGGTTACTATCTCTAGTTCTTATTAAAATAGCAAAAGTATTAATTTGTGTTTTCATGATTTTATTCTAGTGTAATAAAATACGGTTTTAAATATAAAATGTTAAAGTAGTGTAAAGAATATAGCTTTAATTCACAATTAAAAATCCAACACTGTAAACAATTGATTCTGAAAGGTGACACACGAGCTCCCTGTTAAGGCCTTATGTCCCAGTCACAATCATTAATCCGAATATTCTTAACGAGCATCTACCAAATATCAGGTACTCTTCTAGGTACGCGGGAGAGGTGCCAGACAACTCAGAGCCAGGAGCCGCTCTTATCAGAAACACAGGCAATTAACAAATAACACACCACCACTTTATAATCACAACTGTGCTAAGTAGGAGCAAAGAAAGGACACGCTTAATGGGTTAAAGTAATTTAGTTAGTTAGGGACCACTCCAAACTTTGTATGTCAGTTCTGTGTTCCATAAGAGATGAAGCTTTATGCCTTTGAAATGTCCTTTTCTAATTCCTTACTGCACCAAAATGAGAGAAGGGCTTGCTCTAGGCTTTTCCAGGGCCCAGAAAACCACAGCTGTTGTGTTTGTCAGGATAAGCTATAGACAGGTAAAAATATAAATCTGTATAGCATTAAAACAATCTTTTTTTAATATTTAGGTAGAATTAGAGGCAGAAGATAGGGATAAGAAAACCCACTTTTAAAGATTACTAGAGTAAGAATACACTGGACGAAAGAGTATGAGAAGGAGCAAAGCAATGTTAGCGAGTTATTGTCTCCCTAACATAAAATATAAAGACTATTTTTGTGGGGAGGAACACAGGGCACAGTTTGTGCAAAACACTCTGATGTACATGAGAATGGTTATGTTTACAAATACTGCATTCCAAGTAAAGACAACGCAATGAAATTATGCAACTCTGAAATTCAAGTCTTTTTCTGGTCTATTCATTTGCCTTTAGTTATTAAACCTTTTTTCCTATCCATGAAACTAAGGAAGTTACTCGAGTTATATTACAGTTTGTCAATAGTTAGCTCAAGACTCCATGGAAAGCCACATAAACTTTGGAAAATTTCTCAAAATCCAATATCATTGATCAATGTACTAGAGAATACTTCTCCAAGCGAAGAGTAGAAAAAAGCAAAACAACACAAAACAAAAACAACTTCTACTCGATAAATAATAAATGGATAAATAAAAGATAAATGGAGGGATGGATAAGTAGGCGGAAATGCCCATGATTTTCATTCACTAACGATGAGGTGCTGACATACTCTTGCTCCCACATTTTACCTGATTGTCCCTTCAAATATTTCTACTGTTTTGTCATCTCATACTCTCATCACTTTCCACTATTAATTCCTAACGTTCTGCTGCCTTACTTCTCTTTTACCCTGAGAGTGAATGATGTCCCCTT
Source organism: Paguma larvata (assembly GCA_030068075.1). Lineage (NCBI taxonomy): Eukaryota > Metazoa > Chordata > Mammalia > Carnivora > Viverridae > Paguma > Paguma larvata. The sequence continues at coordinate 87,641,143 of CM057823.1, forward strand.
CATGTTCTTTTCTATCCTTAAGAAAGGATAAGAGGACAAAGGAACACACTAAGGATCTGCATGTAGTATAGTCAAGTTAGAACGAACTTAGAAACGGGGCACCTGGGTGGCTCAGTTGATTAAGTATCTGATTTCAGCTCATGTCATGATCTCACTGTTCTCTTGAGTTCTAGCCTAGCACTGGGCTCTGCACCGCACCTATGGTGAAGAGCCTGCCTGAATTCTCTCTCTCTCCCTTTCACTCTGATCCTCTCTCTGTCCCTCTCAGTCTGATTCCCTCTCTGTCCTTCTCACTCTGTCCCTTCTGCATTCTCTCTCTCTCTCTCTCTCTCTCTCTCAAAAAAAAAAAAAAAAAGAATGATAATAGTACAACAGGTGGGAGATGTTAGTGTGAGCTCCCATTTGGAACATTGGGAAGCACTTAGTTATTTTCAATTCTTTCTCACTCAATCTTTGGTGTAAAATGGGCCCACCAATTAATGTGAATGGTACATTTTACTTTTACTGTGGGAACACAGTATCTTTGTTTTTTGCCCAAGGATAGTGACTCTTAGCACAGGAATTCCAGAAAACCCTTCAAGGAAGTGTTTATTGGTAAAAATCAGAGTAGAATAGCTCTATCTTCTCATCCGTTGAGGCTACATTCTGTGAATGGAAACTTCCACAATTTCTATTTCAGTACCAGGATTCCAAAAGGACAGCACGAGGCAAGGGGTGATAATGCAATTTAATTTGGGGTGATTTTTACTAAATGAAACTACTGGTAAACTAAATGCTATTACCCAGGGTGAAGAAAAAGAACATCGTGAGTCTGAAATGATAGAACACATCAGAAGAATTGGAACAAGGGCACCTATCATTACATTTGGAAAACTCTATTGAGTAGTATTGTAAGTAGTATTGGCATCTGCACAGAAATCTGTAGCTTTGCTAGTAAATCTGCTCCGTCTTCAGTTTGAACTTACCAAAATTCGAAACATAGGCACCCGATGGTGCCTTTGCACTAAAATATGTTACAAGATTTATATGGCGATATGTCGATAAGCCAGACAGATGCAGAAGTATTCCATAGGTAACCTCATTTTATTTCTTAGAGAACATTTGCCATGGCCCAGAAAACTCTCAGTATGCTCTGAACAGAGAGACACAGGGATTGCATGCAGCGATTGTCCCTGCCACTCAAGATTCAGAGCCGCAAGAATCCTTGGAGAAGAACTCTCTAAAATCCAATATATATTTAGACTCGAAATTGTAGCACAATATGTCATTGTAAATTATTTAAAACTTGTAGTGAATTCAGTGCAGTGTGCATCCACATCTGTCTTTATAAATAACATGTTTTTTCTTCATGTACTGGATTAGGAAAGCCATAACCAGTTCATCAGGAACAACTCTGTCCTTCTTTCTGACGTATTATACAGCTATATTATTTTGGAAAGATCAGCTTACATATCACCCAGAAATATTTAGGCCCTGGAGATAATATTAGCGAGAAAACATTCCATTAGCAGACCCTGCCCATTCTCATGCAGACATTCTATTTTCAACATGTTAAAACTTCTTTACATCAGAATATATTCTCATCTTTCCTAAAACAATAGTTCCTACACAGTTTTCCAAAGCATTTAGATTGCTGCCCTGGTAATACTCTTCATCACAAGATTCGTAGACGGTAAATTATTTTGATATTCGTGTCCTGGCCATGTCTCAAGGATTACAATTAATTAGGCTATATGATTAGTTTAGTGATAGTCTTTGGAAAAAAACAAAAGTCTAGAAAGTTGTCTTGATTTCAAACTTTTCTCATTGAGCCCTAGTTCTGAAAATGTGTTGTCTTCTCAGAGAAAACAAATACCTCAGCCCGTTGTCTGATGTGTGAACTTTGAATGTTAGCCAGACACTAAAGCACATAACAAAGCTAGTGACCTTTTCATTCTTCAATGAGAGCTGCATATGATCCCAGATCCCCAGGATACATGTCTGGTACGGAGTGGTATCTAATCACCTTGCTTACCATGTGTCAGCATGTGACTGGTTTGGGAAAAGCAGGGACATTTTTAATCTAATCAACTAATCAACGAAATATAGATCTATGTTGAAAAGCGATTCGTATTGCTAGTAAAACTGAAATGAATTCAATAAATGTAAATTCATACTGATCTCAATTATACGGTGTCTCACTTACATGGCTGCATGTAAATGAATCACCCCTATGATGTAAATAACGCATATGGCCTGTGCATAATCAGACTTCCTAATTTATCTGGAAGACAATTTCTATTAATAGTATAATGGTCAGAATAGCATTATAGTTGCATACTTTAAGTATTTTATGTTTCCTGTTTTTCTCAAAACTGAGTTACTAATGAGTGATTTGTTGGTATTGTTTAAATCTTTATTAAACTTTTCAACATTTAAGACATGACATATAACAAACCTTCACTTTATTAAGAAATATTTTCCCTCAAACTTCTAAATTTATGTTCCTGCAATTTTAAAACATGGTAGCAATGTATACTTAAGGTAATAGTAAAATGTTATTGAGAATATACCTCATATCACTGGTTAAGATCATTTGAATGATTCAGTCTACTATGTTTCTAAATTAAGTGCTGAAACAGGTAATCAAAGATCAAGAAATATAATTCAAATTTAATTCTTCTGTCCCCGAATTATATTCAAGCCTTGTCTGTAGTGTTAAGTTCTAAAGTTATCTAATGGATTCTTCCAGTCAGGCATTAACCGTATTAAAATTATGTTTTATCCCCATATCTCTTCTTTAGTAATGAAACTCCCAGTCTAAGTAGACTCCTCTTATTAGTGCTAAGAAATAAAAATTGGTATCACAACATGGCAAATGATTACTCAAGTTTTACTCCTTGGGCTATTTATTAGTGACACATATTCTATATTTTCATATGAAAAGGAGCTTATTTGTATGGTATATTGGAATGATTTGATAACAATTAGGAATTCGTCATAAAGTAAATCTGTCCTGAAAGCAATATATGTCCTTTATTATCATAGTGTTATAATAATAGCAGGTGAATCTAGTGGGAAATTCTCTTGAAGAATACTGTATCAAAGAAAAATCTCCTACATATTATATGAAATCTAAAGAAGATATAATGATGTGCCTATGTGATAGCGTCCCACAGTCTGAGGATGATTCCTTAGATCTCTCTGGTACTGAGTAGTCTTCATATGCTTTTGAGTATAATATCAATTGGTACTCATAAGAGCAGCATGTGGCAAGTGGGGAAACATTATTTGTCCTTTCCAGATTTGGAGGGAAAATGGGCTAAGATAATAAAGGGTCATGCTCCAGGTCACAGAATTAATAATTTGTGAAGCTGAAGTAGGACGTGGACCACCAGACTCCTATAAGAAAACTTTTCTACTAAAGACTTTTTTTTTTTTTTTTTTTTAGTTTCTTCACATTTGAGAAAGAGAGAGACAGAAAGAGAGAAACAGAGCTAAATCATGAGCAGGGGAGAGGTAGAGAGAGAGGGAGACACAGAATCCAAAGCAGGCTCCAGGCTCCAAGCTGCCAGCACAGAGTCAGACATGGGGCTCGAATCCATGAACCGGGAGATCATGACCGGAGCCGAAGTTGGACACTTCAGCCATCAAGGCACCCCTCTACCAAAGCCTTCTGCCGTCCCGATATACATCCACAGAAAACTGCCTAACCTGAAATTCAATCTTCATTTCACTTTGGTGTTAACCATTGACAACCACCTTGTTATTGACCCATTTGAGGAGGTTATTTCTGGTTCAAGCTAATAGCTACTGCAGGGTAACGTATAGCAATTTCTGAGATATTACATCTCCAAATGAGACTCTACAAAACTTGAAAAGTGCTAATATCTACGTGACAGTTGCATAAACACACACACATACATATCATTCATTTCTTAAGCAAAAGGTCATAAAGACAAGCAATGCATTTTCCTCTTCGATTAAATACCTAAAGAAAGAAGGTGTATGATTGCATAAATAGATTGCCAGGAATAGCCCCAAAATGAAAGAAAAAAAATCAAGAGCAGATCAGATAGACAAAGACATTAACTGTAGGCAGGAAAAGATTCAACTCTTATTCTTCCCATTCTGTCTCTCGTCCTTTTGTTTCCTTTCTTTCTACCTTTAAGAAGAATTATACCAGCCCACCTTCCTTACTCTTTGCTTCTCCTCTGCCAGCTTTGAAAGGTTTGATTTGTTTTCTCTTGTTGTCAAAGGTACCTCAGTTTTCCGTTGCATTATTCCCCTAGTTTCTCAGAATTGGACTCTTCATGTCTCTGAAGCTTGTACTGATCTACTTCCTTTTACAACTGGCCTCCTTCCTTAAACTGTAAGGAAGAGAATGAGAGAGCCTGAGAGAATCAATGCAAGTTATCCCTTGCACAACTAGGCATTTCTAATACCACCATATGCAGACTCTGGCTGTAACAAAAGCTTTAATCGTGAGTAATAAATGATGAGACAAGGTGGTTCTAGCCCCAACAGGAAAATTCTCAAGTTAGAAAAATAGTAATAAAACTGAGCAGCCTCATAGACAGTAGATTTATGCCTTATAGCTGTGAAAGCCCCACACTTAACCAGCCGGTGGGGCAGGATCGTTCCCATGGATCATAAATCACCGGCTTTTCTACAGTACTTGGTGTTCGCCTTCGTGTTACTACCAAGACAAATGCCACCTTGCAGTTCAAGGAAATTTGCATCAGGTGGTAGAATTATATGAATTGCCAATCCAGTTCTCCTGAGTGCCTGCAGATTGTCATAAAATAACAAAAGCAATACTGTATTATGGGATTGCTGCTCACAGCTCTACTCTTGATGGTGAGCCAAAGTACTGGAGAGCTTTAGCGTTAGGTCCTAAAAACACATTTGAGCAAGATACGGCTATTTGAAAAGCTCGTGTTCATTTTTCTACACAACAAATGAAGCATAAAATCTGCGGAAACAATGGCAAGCACAATGTTTTCCACCTAGTTCCCAGCAATTTCTAATAGCCAGACCCATAGAGAAATCGCCAAAACTATAAGAAACCACCGACTTCAGGAAATAAATCATTACCCGATCTCTTCAAAGAGAAAAAAAAAAAGTAGAACTGAAATTTGCTTGTTATCAATAAGTGTGGCAACCCAAAATAAGTGTGGTAAGATATGAAAAGTGAGAAACAGAAGTTCACCCTCCCTTGCGTTTTGCTACAACATCCGTTCAAGGATACTTTTATGAGAATCAATCTCTATCCCCATGTGGCCCCCCAGAACCCACTGTATAATTAGTATGGTTCCACAGTCTATGAACGGAAACACTGACATTTTTGTTCTGACATATGTAAGCAGCTCATTTTACATAAAATGTAATAGTATAAAGTGAACCAAAACTATCAATAGTATTTAAAAATATCGCTACTAAATAGACACCATATTTTCATTACAGTTAGCAATATCGGGATAATGCTAAAATATTAAGAAATAGAAGAAACTATTGACCATTCAGACCTTAAGTGGACATATATACAAATTTAAGAGATTCTAATATTCAGAAAGAATTATATAGAAAACAGTATGTTGAAAAAACCTTATTTGTCATTTAGTCTTCTAGCAGCATTTACCATTTCAATCTTTTGAAAATAGATAGGTTTGAAGTGTTATTTGCCTGGTCAAGTACTTTCAGGAAAAAAAAGACATTAAAGCAAATATAAAAGAGATTCCACGTGTTCCATGTAAGATGACACCTACGCATCCATATGCTCACCTCTTTCTCCCAAAATTACACTGCAGGTGCAGCAGTATATGCAAAATGGAGTGGAGATGGCCCCGATATAACCACAATAACCTTGAGTAAGAGCATCTACAGGTGCTGAGAATGGTGTGACGAAGAAGCATGGGACCGGGTAGAAGAGGAGTCGATTATGGTTCTCAACACTGAAAGACCTCCCCTGGGAAGCTCCAGAAAGGCTTCATACTTGGATGGATGGCGTGCATTCAGAATGGGGACAAGATTAAGACAGTCATCATAGTAACCATGTTTGGAACAACTGGGGTGCATATCCAATGTGACTATCATCACCACACATTCAGAGTGAACGGCAGAAGTGTTGTTGTCTCCCAAAGTAAAAACAAATTTTGCATTGTAAAAAGTTGCCAGAGTTTAGCTAAAACTCCTAGTGAGAATGTTAGAGTAAGAGATAAAACCTTCTGAGCATAGGATATGTGTTAAGGGACAGGAACTTGTGCATGAAAGTGGATGCTGTCTGCTAACTCCCCTCTTATGTAGTGAGTACCACATTCCAAGCAGAGAAGTCTGGAAGTGAAGCAAACGTACCCGGAAGAGACGGAATGCCTCCCAACCATCTATAGTAATCAATCTTTCTCATTCATTCACAAATACAAACCAAACAATTGAGCATCACCAAACAACTGATGAAAGAAAAGGAATAAAAGTACAAAGAAACCCAAAATTAACCACATAGGAAATAACGATGCTTCAGGGAAAACTAATGATTGAAGAAACATCTGCTTCCAAAACAGAAGAAACGACAGCTACGAAAAAGAACATTCAAAAGGTAAGATAAAATTCTTAGTAATTGAAATATGACAGCAAAAGTAATAAAAATTCAACACTAAAGAAACCTGCTGGGTCAGAAAGCCGAACACAAAGGTATAGAAAGGAAAGATAAGAGAAGGCAGTTTAAATGCAAAAGACAAAATATGGTCTTCTAGAAAGTAAATAAATAGAAATGAGAGGAAATATAGAATGGGAAGAAGTGATCATAAACAAACAAAAGTGTCCCAAGTCTGAAAATAAAACAGTTTGACCTGAGACATCTCTCTAATTGCCCAGCAGAGAAAAATTAAAAAAGTAAAAGAGTAAAAAGTATCTATAAATGAAATATGTTCCTTCGAAAGCAGGTAGCCACAGGGCTCGGAGGAAAGATTCTAAACATAATAAGGGGTGCCTGTGTGGCTCAGACGGTTAAGCCGCTCACTTTTCACCTTGGCTCAAGTCATGATCTCACTGTTCCTGAGACTGAGTCCCACGTCAGGCTCTGCGCTGACAGCTCGGAGCCTGCTTGAGATTCTCTGTCTCCCTCTCTCTCGTCCTTCCCCTGCTTGTGCTCTCTCTCTCTCAAAAATAAAATAAACATTAAAAAATAAAATAATAATAATGGGTCCATAATACAGTATATGATAACATTTATGACAAATCAAAGGAAAATGCTCCTTGTATAGGTAAAAAAGGGAAGAAAAGGATTTCTTCGATAAATACTTAAGCGATTGCTATCTTAGGCATCAGTCTAAACGCTAGATAGATGATGGGCACTGTGGAGGGTGCTTGTTAGGATGAGCACTGAGTGTTGTATGGAAGCCAATTTAACAATAAATTATATTTAAAAAAAGCAAAACACTAGAACTACCCCTGTGCGTAAAACACAAATAGCAGTTTCTTCATGACATCTTTACACTTGTACTCTAAGTAAAGGAAAAGGAATGTGAACGGAAAAATAAAGAATTTGAGGTGATAAATGCAATCAAGAAAATAGATCGGCTGAGAAGGATGAGGATTGATGAGGGTACAGTAATTGGCGAGAAGAGTTTATCATTTCAGAATTGGGAAACTAAGAAAAAAATCTGCAGAGCAAAATCCCTGCTCCTAGTACGAAGCAAGTTAAACATGGCATGATGTTGGATCGTCAGAGGCCCTAAGTTCACCATCTGATCAACGAATGTGCGTTTATAAAGCAGTAAAACATAGAAGCAATTCCAAGAGAGGGGAAAAAAAAAAAAGCGCTGTTGTGTGGTGGCAGGGATATTACTGTGTGATATTGGAAAGCCAGTTCCCTTATCTGAAAAGGGGGATTTGGATTTTACTGTCTGAAGTGCGGTCCATCTAAAAATTCTGTGATATTGCTAAAAACTCAAGTTTAAAAAGCCCTTAAGTCAAACCACATAAGTGCATTTAAAATATGCGTAACTGTATATAGACATGTTTGTTAAAACGCCATTTGAAATTACAGAAAAATTGAAAAAAAAACACCCTCCTGTTACACTGGATTGTTAAAAAGCAATGTTATTTCCAGTTAATGACATATTTAAGCAGTCTTAGAAAGACCGAGAGGCATTCCATGCTATAAATTTAAATAAAACAAAAATCAATTAAAATATAATATAATACTATCTTATACTGGAAATACAGAAAATTATTAATAGTAGTTCAAGAAAAAGTTATATGTTGTTTATGGTTTACATGGCTTATTTATTCTTCTTCATCATGTGTAATTGTTAGTTTTAAAATAGTTCTAAATAATCAAAAAATGAAATTAAGTGTACTAAAATAAAAGACACTAAAGGCATCTTAAACTTTTAAGAAATTTTATAAAAATATAATAATATTATTTCAATTGTAGGAAATGACCAGGAAAACCATATAGTTTATGCTGGGAATATACATATAAAACTATCAGTTGCAAAGATCTTGAGGAGGGTTTTCTAATCAGGCCTAGAGAAAAAAGAAAGACATATGAAAAAGAATATTAGCTTTTTGTCTTATTTCTGTACTTTAACTGTTATTTAATGAGAACATATTATATCTATAAAATAATTGCAAGTGGAAAATATACTTGTATGCTTATATATATATGAATACCTGGAATATTATATATACATACATATATAAGTATATACACATACATATGTGAGTCTACATAGATATATTTGACATTTTAAGAGCATTTAACGCTGCATTAAGAAGTTAAGCATAATGGGGGCACATGGATAGCTTAGTCTGTTAACCATCCAACTTGGGCTCAGGTCATTATCTCACGGTTTGTGGGTTCAAGCCCTGAATCAGGCTCTGTGCTGACAGCTCAGAGCCTGGAGCCTGCTTCAGAGTCTGTCTCCTTCTCTCTCTGCCCCTCCCTCACTCATGCTATATCTCTCCCTGGCTTTCGGAAATAAATAAAGCACTTAATTTTTTTAAATTTTTTTAAAAAAATTAATGTTTATGTATTTTATGTATTTTTGAGAGACAGAGTATAAGCAGAGGAAGGGCACAGAGAGAGGGAGGCACAGAATCCGAAGCAGGCTCAGCTCTGAGCCATCAGCACAGAGCCCTGAAGCGGGCCTCAAACTCACAAACTGTGAGATCATGACCCGAGCCGAAGTCGGCCGCTTAACTGACTGAGCCACACAGGCACCCCTTAATATTTTTTTTAAAGTAAGTTAAGCATACTGACATTTTACCTCTTAATTTATAGTAAATCTGTGTTTGACCTATTTGTAAGGAGGATATATTGCATAACAAGTAGTTTAATAGAAATATCTATGGGTAACATAAATCTAGTTAGTCATCTCCAAGTAAGTTATGTAAAAATATTCAGACACTTAACTTTCTTAGAAAAACTCAGTATCTATCAGTAATGATTTGGGAATTTTTCACATATTTGCATGAGTGAGTGTTCTTCACTGCAGTTTATTACACTATAGATTATTGTAGCTGAAGAATGCTAAATTTTTAATTTATCTTAGTACCGGTCTGTTCAGCCTACAATGTCATCTCTAAAATACATGGACGCATTCTGAGAATCAATTTAAACTTTTAAAAATGAAGTAGATATGCAAAAATACACAAGAGAGTAAAAGGTACTCAGTCAACTGGTCTCCAAAGCTGAGGACACATATTGAGAAAGGCAGAGACTCTGCCAAGTTGTGACCTTCTTCCCCTCCGAATGCAGAATGATGATGAAATACGTTTTTGGTTATTTGCATCACTGTATTTTGGACCTGTTTCAAAAGTAGATGTGCTGGCACTTTTGCTAATAAATCTCTAAACAAAGGCATACTTGTCAGTATTATCAGAAAAGAGGACAGGTACAGGATATTCCCTGAACTAAGGCCTAAACTTGGATAATTCAGAAAAATAAGAGATATTTTATACTAAGATTTTAACCTTCTTCTTGAAAAGTGATGTCCACATCAACTAAGAAGTTGAATTTCTCCTTGTTCTTGGTCTTCAATAAATTCTTTAAAAACTTTTACCCAAATTTAATGTGATTCAGCAAACACTTAATTCAAACTAATTGCTTATGAAATACAGAAAGCACGACTCTGACACAATAAACTTGAAAAATTAGCTACTGGTCATGCATGGGTTCCAAAGAATTGCATATTTTCTCTGGTTCTTTAGTAATGATATTTAAATGTAATACAATGTATTAATCTTTTACACACAATTCAGTGCACTTCCTTGTTCACTTTAATGACAAATATGACATTAGCCAAAATTATAAAATTTTATTAATTTAAAGTTGTTCACGATACATACAGATTCGAAGAAATCTCCTTAAGTGGAAATAGAAATTACTTTAAATTGGTTGGGTAATAGTAGTAAAATTTTCCATTTAAAAATATTTTGCTGATAATTAATGTGTCATTCCATACTCCAAGGTTCATTGTGTATTTACTAACTTCTGCCTCTGAGCAAAACTTGAATAAGAAAATTATTCAACTTTTAAATTTTCACAAAAATATGTTTTGCTGTGTAAAACCTAAGCCAAATGTCTATAGGTATGTGCTAGAAAATTTGGTAATTTGTAGGTACAGACTAAAACAGAGTCTATACAATCAAGATAATTAGTGCCAACTGATGGTCAATTGTATAAGACAACCAAGGGGCTCCTGGGTGCCTTAGTCGGTTATACGTCCAACTTCAGCTCAGATCTTGATCTCGTGGTTCATGAGGTCAAACCTAATGTCAGGCTCTGTGCTGACAGCATGGAGCCTGGAGCCTGCTTCACATTCTGTGTTTCCCTCTCTCTCTGCCCCTCCCCCACTCATGCTCTGTCTCAAAAATAAATAAACATTAAAAAAATTAAATAAACATTAAAAAATTAAAAAAAAATAAGACAACCAAAAATCGGTGTATCTTCAGAGACCTGACGCCCCAGTGATAGACGGTGGAGATAAGCTAAGAAGACCCCAGACTTCAGGAAACCATTTCTTTAGGGCCCACAGGTGTCTTGCACTTGCCCGCCACCATCGTCTCTTACCTGAACTAGTTTCGACAGTAGTCTAACTGATCTGCTCTTCAGTTTTGCCCATCTAGAGCTACAACAGCATTTCTACCTACCTGCTGTCATTTCTGACTTCATCTAATTCTATAATGTCCTGCCACCCCAAACCACTGTTTTTCGTTCTTCCAAACATGTGAACCTCTTTCCTCTTACAGAACTTATAGTTGCTAATCTAATCTGTTCTAGAGTCCACATGACCATCTCCTTTCTATATGTATAAAATAATATATAATCCCCTTTATATATATAAAGTCTATAAAGTCATATATGTGTATATATGTATACACACACGCACACACACACACACACACACACACACATATATATATATATATATATATATATTTAATTCCAATTTCATTCACAATGTTGACGGTCTTATACAAGTGATTGCAGCCACCCAATCCCCAAACACTATATTTCCTTATCACATTATGGGTTTTATCTTTTAATTTAATATTTTTGTGTACCTGAATTATCTAATTTGTTTTTCAATGATTATTGTACATCTGCTGTCTCTAAGGAAGGGTCTCCCTTATTATCACTGACATAATGCATTGATGGGAAGAAAGTAGAGGTACGTATTTGTGAACCGGCTAGCTGACGAATGCCATCTCTGGTTTCTCTGTATCTCCTATCCAAAACTCCTATTAGACCAATAAATATTGGAACTGACAGATATTTCCCCTTTTCCTCTTAACTTGTCATTTCTGCTTCTTATCTATCTGTCTTTAATGCTACGTGCTAGAGAAATTTTCTTAGCTATCTTCCAGCTCACAAATTTGACCTTAATTAGGGTTCTTTTTCCTGTTTCACTCATTAATATACTTTGTTAAGTGGAGGGAAGATTATATTTTAGGTTTAAAAGAACAGGTATGGTAGACTATGAATTTCCTTTTTCCAGCTTATCCATCTAATAAGCACTCGTTACGAGTCAGAAACTCACCATCACTGACTGTGGTTTCTTGTGGTACCTTCAGCAGACCAGGTGCTCTGGAAGCATGTAAACGTCACCAAGGAATGGGATTTAGCTCGCTGACCCTTCCGTTCTCGCCTAAATTTTTCCTTCCGTCTCCTGATACTCTTTCTCAACTCTCATGCCATCTCTGCCACCCACTTAACACTGATCTTGATGTTTGAGTTTGACACATGACCTACTATTTTGTGGTTGTTAACCTCAGCTCCCTCGCCTTGACTTGGTACACTTTTGAGAACTTTTAGTTTAACTGGCTCTAGAAACATCTCCTCTTCCTATTTGTCCATATTGCCAACTCTTAATAGCTAGGTATGGTCGAAGATGCAAAGACAACACTATTGATGTGCTCTCAAAGAGTGTGCAGTGCAGGGGAGACTTGAGCCACCTTCCTGACCATCACTGCAAAGTCAAGAGGGTTCTGATTGACAGGAGAGGTGTGGGTAAAGGGTTATAGGAAGCACAAAACCAACCCATGTTAATTCCCCTTCGGAACAAATCAGGTTATGAACAAATTAAAGAATATGTATATACAAGAACAGGCATGGCTTCTTTCTCACAGCATTCATTTCTGTTTAATGGATAGATACCATTTTGACAATTTATAATCTTTATAAACTTTATAATAAAGTTATTACATTACTATTAAAATCTTTCTGTGTGTTTTTTCAGTCCTATTGCTTTGATGCCAGATTTTGCTGTTGCATTTAGTGTCTCCCAAATGTCTGCTGATTCTTTATTTTAATGGCTTGATTGGTTTATTCAATTTTATCATAATTATTATTAATTTACTTAAATAATGGAAGTTGCATTAAAAATATCAATGGCAAACAGTTTAGAAGTTAAAGAATCAGATAGGCATATTTTCAGGAAGAGTTCCATATATTTGGTAAGACAGTGAATAAATAACCTCTCTCTTCCATGAGAGGTTAAAACCCTCAGTTTAAAATAGCTTGTGGTCATTCTAATCATTTCATATAATATAAATGAAACGCTCGCTACACGAAGGTTGTGGAGTCGATGTTTGATAAGGAAAAAATCTTCATAAAGCAGATTGTCTGATCTCTTCAGTATGTGTCTGCCCAAGAAATTAGCATATATAAAAGTAAGTTTTTGTTTATGATGTACTCTATTCCAAGCACACTGAACAGCAAAAACAAAAAAAAATTAACTTGTCATGTTCCTCTATTATTTTACTTTACACTTCATTTGTTTCTGTTACATGGCCTTGTACTTTATTATTACTCATTGTTACTAACAGGCCCATTCAATTTGGCTCCAATAGAAGTTTCTGTCATCTATTAAACTATGAAACTAATGACTGTAACATGTAACAGGTTTAATTACCTGTATTGATTCTAAAGTGTTTATCTCCTTGTTTGTTCCTTAAAAATAATCCAGTTAACTCTATTTATAATTTATTGATGAGTTAATCGAGTTAATCTTGCCAAAGGAAATCTTTCTATGTCTACGAGTGACCTGTTTAATATCACTCATGTTACTTTTACTTGCAATGAACATAACATTATTTCACATTTAAAACAACATTCAAGCTTATTTCCTTCTGTTGACGTTCAGCATTCTTATAACAGTGAATAACAAAATATTAGCTGGTATCTTATTAAACCTCCTTAATATGTGTGCGACTGTTTCTACATGAATCAATTAACACAAATGATCAATGACTCTTTTTATTTCTCCTTCTCTCTGTCCCACACACGCACACACACACACACACACACACACACACACACACACACACACACCGCTAAGTAAAGTATGGCTTTTGTTACTTTCCCATTCCTCCTTGGATCTGTTTTAATCGTCTGAATATTCCAGGAGAACTTCTTTTTAGATTTTACTAGATCTTACTGTCTTTAGTCATACTCCTGAACAAGCAGTTTGGTTTTACTTTTTAGGTAGGGTGCATTTGATAACTAATAAGTCTTTACTTAATGAGTCGACTGCTTGAATGCTCGTCATCAATCTGTACCCACCTAAAGCAGGATTGCTTCTTAATGACATTCCCAATTCACTTTAAAACCACACGTGTTTTTTTCTTCCGTCTTTTACTTGATTTAACTCTACATAGTTGTGCTTTAGATCAGGGGAATATAGGTAAACTGATTCAATTAACTCTCTGAGCACAAACACACATCCTTCCGTGTTCACTACCCATACCCTATTCCGGGTCCCCATATCGTCTCCTGGGTTTTCGCCACAGCCTCAAATATCTGAGCGGCCTCTCCCTCAGACTTGCTTACTTCTATGACCAGTAACATTGTGCCCCTCCTTACTGGATCCTCTCACGAGGGAGTATTCTCCACTGGAAGAATTTACATCATCCGACCTTTCTAACCTCTGCCATTTTATCTGGTGCGATTCTTCCCCCTTTCTCCGTGTTCACCCTGCACGCCCACTGATCTTTCTCTCTTTGTCCCAAGCACTTACTTCTGTTTTGTTTCCTCAACCACACTCAGAGTTCTCAGGCACGGTCTTCCTTGGTATTCCTTCTGGTTCCTCATTCCGCTAAATCCTTTCTCAAATTAAATGGTACTTCCTTGAAAATGCCTTTTTTGACTCTATATAACATTAGACCTACTATTGTAATGTCTTAAAACACTTTTAGTTTTGTTTCAGAGCAGATATTTTGTAAACTTTGCAATCATGCATTTGTTAAAGATCATTTGTCATTTTTTTCCCATTAATTCGCAAGCTTCCTGAGGTCAGAGAGCATGTATTTTGATTAAATCTTTGATACAGTGCCTTGCATCAATCTTCTGTCATATAGGCACAATAAATATTTTATTATAAATGATCAAATTTTTTCTCTTCTAAATGAAAGAAGGATATATATATAATGTAAATATACATAATATAAATATATAATATAGGTATAAATTAATATATAATGTATATATAGGCAATATATCATATTTTAAATATATATCATATTTTAAAAACATTTCCATTTACTTTGAGTAAGTATTCCAACAATGTTGATACTGAACCCTCTGCATAGATGCTTTTAGATATTTATCCTCAAACTGGAAAATAATGCATTTTTTATTTATCGTTTTGACTGGTTCCATATTTACTAAATACAATTGAAGTGTAATATGTCTTGTTAATCCTAATTACTCAGTTAAGTGTGAGGATGAGACTAATTTTCAGTTTTGTCAAAAGACATGTCCACTTAGGCCTACTGTTTTCTCTAACTTGGGAAATCCAAAAATATATAAATAAAAAGTAACGTTGTATCAATATCATTTAAATTATTAGTAACTAGTAACAGGCAGCATGTCAAAGTTCTCAAAAACCCCTGATTCCATAACTGATCAATAACTAAGTAACCCTAAATTAATTTCTCCATTCTGGGGCTTATATAAAAGCGGGTTCTTCAACCAAGATCGTGGAAAAGCAACAGGCTAATATCACTCTCGTTAGCACAGTTACTTGACTCATGACATCTCGGAGTCTGATTTAAAACAATTGTTATGGATTTCCACCACTACCTGTTTCAGATTTTAGTTAGTACTGTGTGTGATCACTAAGTCTGAAATTCTATACATGTACATAATAACAAACTTAATTACAAATTTAAATAATAATCTGGTTAACATTCTTAAGTATATATGTACGTTCTTAAGAGAAAGTAAAAAATATATAAACAAATATTAAATTTTCTTGAGAGCAGGTAACCTTTTATTTTGATAACTCTCCAGCATGTTCAGGGCTCAGCAAGTACTCCACTGATATAGTTGATAGTAACCGGTTATTTCTTTCTTGACTTTTAGTGTGTAATGAGTTCATGATCCTTGCAGCCTGCCAGAACTAGAGATCTTTTACAATCTGCTCCTCAGATTAGATTGGTCTTTGGGACGGTTTTTGAACCAGCCGGTTATAAAATGTAAAAATGGGGTTTCATTATTTGTTTATGAGTGCTGATTAGAGATGATTTAGAGATGATAAATCATTCTTATCCTTGATGAAAAAATCTGTAGTCAGAGTACTGAAGGAATAGAAGTCTTCAGACGACCACAGAATTATTTGGAAGCTGTAACCATCTGCATAAAATGAATATTCAAGGATTCTCTTAAAAGTGTTATGTAAGACAATAGAATACTTATCAATGTAATTATTTTTTTTTAATTTTATTTATTTTGAAGAGAAAGACAGAGTTGGAGGGAGGAGCAAAGAGAGAGAGAGAGAGAATTCCAAGCAGGCTTCATATCCTCAGTGCAGAGCCTGAGGCAGGTCTCTATCTCATGAGCCATCAGATCATGAGAGCTGAAATCAAGTCGGACTCAACCAACTGAGCCACCCAGGAGTCCCTCAATGTAAATCTTTATCAAGGTAGTAAATGTTTTATGTATAATAATACATATCTATAGCAATAAACAAATATACGGCGAATATTTTTCTGTTAGTTTTTTAGGACATGTTGATTTTGTAAATAAAAATATGAAGAATTTCAAGGGTATTTTTGTCCAAAAATATGCATAAAAACAGAGAAAAAAAGTTATTTACTCTGCAGCTGGTAAGAATTTACTTTTATTTTTCTAGAAAATTATACTTAAATGAGCAGAAAAATAAATGAGCAGAAATTATACTCAAATGAGCAGATAACACAGACAAAATGTGTTATCTAGCAGTTATATACGACAGCATTAATTTTGCACTTCTAGTTACTAATTTGTAGTTTTACCACAATTTTAAGTATTTTTTTTAAATTTACATTATTTTTCATACACTTTTAAATGAAGAACACAGAATTCTAGTGGTTATAAGACAGTGGTGAGTAGGCTTACTTTCATTTTTAATAGCTTCAAGGGACAACATATATCCCTGGAACTTATGTATTATAAATATTAAATTATTATAAATACTGATGGTTCATTATTAAGTACAAGAGAATATTATTGAGTTTACTATGCTGAAATAAAGTTTACAGTTCACAATTTTGTGAAAATACCTTTCAATTCAGAGTTAGCCACATTGACAATAAAATCTTAAGTGCTCAAATTTTGCATGAATAACAAGGAATCACCAAAATTGAAGTCTCTGTAATCTTCTTAACCAATACTGACTTATTCTCTTATAAATGTATTTCCTAAATTATTCAAAACATTTTTCAATACATTTCAACTTTTCAGCAGTCTTTGCATCATTTCTCAACCTGGTCATTCATATTCATTCAGTTCGCCTACATTTTATGAGAACTCACTATGTTTCAGACACTGTCTGGGTGCCGGGGAAACTGGAGAAACAGAGAAGAGAATAAAAATACCCACCTCTACAAAGAGGAGACAGAAAATTAGCAGATAAATAGATACACATTAAAGGAAATATCAGTTACAGATTTAAAAATATAAATTAAACAAATCCATTGTGACTGGGCTTTGCATTTTAGATAGTATGTTCAGGAAAGGTTTTAAGAACAGATGATAATTGAGCTGAAACCAGTACGAAGAAGGCAGCAAAGGGGACAGTAATTGTGGAAGCCTACATATAAAAGCGTACTTGATGTGTTCAAGAAACATAGAGGGGTCAGTGTGCCCAAGGTTCAAGGAAATAAGAGAGGGAGATTGGTAAGAAACAAGGTCTAAGGAGAGCCATTTTCAGGTTATGGGATTTATAGAACAGAATAAGGATTCCGAATCCTATTCCGGGTGGAGATGGAGAAGGATGGAGAGCACTGAAGGAAAACATAATTCTGTTTCCATTTAAAAAATGAAGTTTGCTAAATAAGCCAGAAGATCTGTTGACTGGTATTGGAGTGCCTTGGCAAGAGTCAGTGGTGGCTTGGACTTGGTGCTAGTGGTGAAGGTGGTGCAAAAATTATGTTGACATATATTTTAAAAGTAGAACAACACAGCTAACTGATGGATTAGGCATATGGTTACAGAGAAAAAAGAGGCATCAAGGATTTTTTTTCAGTCTGCCCAAACATTTCATATTAAAACAGACTCTGTTTTTCTCTTCAAATATAAAAAATTGTGGTGTTTGATAAGGTATATGGAAGAACTCAATTCATATATTTAGAGTATTTGCATTTTTCCATTATTTAATTTGCACATTTATAAAATATATTCTATTTCAGCCAGAAATTACTTCACCTGTCAGAAAGCAACAGGGTAAAGTCTGCCAACAGACCACCAGGGCGATAGCAGAGTTAGAAAGCACTAGTTCTCATTCTCGTGAGACATCAACAGGCATTTTCAGTTTGTGAAGCTTTTTCAGTCTCCCATGCAAAAATAAATTTAAAAGATGAAACGAGGCTTGAATAATTTCATTGGGAATTTCCAGCGTATTAAAATGTAAATATTTTTCTTGTGTCAACATTTTTCTTTGAATGCTCACACAGGTGTAGTCATTATTATAAACCGACAAAAAGTTTATGAAAATTCTCGGTTGCTCTGGTCAAATCCAATTGCCTCCTGTCGCTAATTCAGCTGGCCCTCTGTACAATTGGTCTTACTACTGCCAACTTCAATCACGGCAAAGAGAAAAAGAATATATTAAAGTTGTAGACAGGGTGAGCTATTTTAATAAGAAGATGCTACCTCAGCTTTTTCACCTATTAATACCACTGCATAATAGAATTTCCATCATGATTATTCAAAGTGATATTTATTTTTTTTCTTGATAATCCCTTTCAAAACTTAAAATTATAAAAATAAGAAGGAAACCGATTAGTGCATGATTTTGAAAGGTACTTTTTCAACTAAAGGAGCTCTCTAAAGCTAACGAAGATTCAAATAAACTCATACCAGAGATTGACCAAGGAGGCACTCCCACGCACCATTCATTTGATTTATTTTGTCATGAAAATGGAAAGGTAGTCCTTGCTAAGCTTAATTGAATAACATAGATCAGAATATTATATCCTTGATACATTTATGATTTTTGTAGAGCCAACGGATTTTACATAAAACTCCTCTACAAGAAATACGACATAACTAGTGTCACAGTGACTGTTTTAGGTCACAAATTTGAAATGTCTTTCCATTATATCATTTCTAAGTCATTTCTCTCTGTGTCTGTGTTTGATTGGGTGAAAGTCACATCAGAATGTTTGGCGATAAAACTAAACCTAACTCCACTGGTGTCTTTCAGAGCAGTGTCATCAATCTTTTAAAAGGTGAATATGACCTCACGGTAATGTATCATGCTAAAGACAAGATTTTAAGCCTGACATGGTCTACTTCTGCAAGAAATGACTTATTAACTGGCACTGCAGTTGAAATTATTCATTGGCATCCTTAATTCAAACAGTGACTAGTTCTTCTCAAAGTTAAGACCTGGAAAAATTAACTAGAGACTACAGTCGAAAAACTAAAAACAACATAGGATAAAAAATACGTTGTTTGGGTTTTGGATTTTTTGTGTTTTTTTTAAGGGGGGCTGATATTGTTTGTTTGTTTGTTACAGAAAACAACATTTTCCAAAGTTTTGAGTACCGGAAATTCAACTTATTTCTAAAAGTAATTCAATTTCACTACCTTCAGCTATTATTCAACAACAAAAAACCAGAATATGCCATTGCTCAATTTAGTTATGAAGGAAATAAAAGATGAGCTGATTATATACACTGCATATTAGAAGAGATGTATCTATTACTCATACATGGAATACTTTTAAATTTACAAATAACACTCTATCAAATGCCAAGTGATCACCCCTTTTTATTCGGAGCTCTTTTCTCATCAGCTTATCTCCCAAGAGGTTAAGGTTATTTTTAGCTCGGCTAGAACTCTCTGCCTCCTAAATCATAGAATAAATCACGCTTTGCCTCGATACTTTCCTTTTATTCTGATTGAAACATGTAGGGTCCTCTAGTACCTCTCTGATGAGAAAAAATACTGATGTTCATATATTAAGATGTATTATTTCCCATATTCCTATTGGTGATATTGTGGTTCTAGTTTCCATTATAACACAATGAACAATAAAACTAGCTATTATCTATATTCAGTAAGAGCCACAACACTTTTAAAAAACAAACTAGAATTTAAGTCAACAACATATGAGGAATTGAATTGTTCTTGTTCTAAATGTGCATCTAGTATAATCCATATCAGTATCAGTTTTCTTCTTCTCCTGTTTGGATTTTCCTTGTAATTAAATATCCAAACATCTATGGATTTTCCACAGAAGAAAACTCAGGCAAGCATGAAAAGGAAATATATAATAGTTCGCTTTGAGCACTAATGATTTCAAAAGTTTGAAATATTTTTATTGGTATCTTTACATAATTGTTTATAATAACAATTCCAAAATGTATTTGGGATGCAAAATACAGCTAAGAGTTTAGTTTTTTCATTGATATTTATTTCTTCAATTATTCCAAAATTAGTCTTTTTCCTGTGAAACCGATGATGAAAGTATATATAATTTTCTGAAAGTTGTTCCATGTACCAAGCTGCAATGTAGAATGTTGTTGTGGAAAAAAAGTTTTTAGTTTTGTATTTGCTTGACGTACTGGATTACTACAAGGAAGTAGTATACAAATGATTATCGTATTGCTTTACTTTTTTAGACATAAAACAAAAGTTAATGTTGCTATTGAAGAATAGGCTTTCTTCATTTAAAAATTGAGCACAGGGGTGCCTGGGTGGCTCAGTCGGTTAAGGTCCAACTTTTGATTTCGGCTCGGATCATGATCTCATGGTTCTCGAGATAGAGCCCCAGGTTAGTATTCTCATTCTCTCTCTCTCTCTCTGCTCCTTCTGATGCACCCTTCTCTCTCAAAATAAATATATAAACTTTTAAAAAGAAGCAGAGCACAAAGTTAATAAAATCAAGTGTTTTGAAGTGCTCACATTTGCAGATATTAATTAGTTATCTATATTTATTCAAGCGATAATAATTCTTACGTTAACCCTGAAGAAATACCAGAACTAAGGTAAATATGTCCAAATGTATAAGCTTGATCATTTTTTTCATATTTTCTTTGATTTTGTCTTTTTCTACCCTCAAAACATCATTTTAACATTTAACTTGCCAACTAATGTGCATATTTGCATAAACCTATACTTAACATTTATTCTATAGGCCCCTAGACAAAAATCTAGGTTAGCTTAAAAGGTCAAAAATGTAAGATTTGTAAATGTTACAATAGTAATCCTGATAGTTCACAGGAATGATATATTAGACTACAGACATTGTGCTTTAGACAGGAATTGTCCCCTCCTTGAAAGTAATAAAATAAGTCAATTTATAACTGCTTTGATAGTGGGAATTAAGCCACTAAAATATGTTTTGTGATATCAAGAAAATCTTACCGTTCTTTTAAAATCAGTCTTAGTTTCACACTGATGATGTCTATTAGAGGAGGCTAAGTTTCTATTTCCTCTCTATGAGAACATTTGTGTATGCTGTAAGTAATTTTAAGTAAGGCACCCTCTTAAAAAGTGATAGTTTATAGTACATTAATAAGAAAAGTTATTTTTTCCATATAGAAGTATAGAGACAAACCAACGTCAAACTTCCTCTATCTATGATTTTTAAGATTTGACTTATAGCTTTGTTTTGGATATTTATTTCTGAAATTTTTATCTGAATCATATATTGTATTATACATTTTGGATTATATATTATTAATTTATGTAGACTACTCAATTTTAACACTGATTACCTAACGCTTTGTTGCATTTAGTTTTCTTATTTCTGCTTCTGACAATGGTGGATTTGAATTCTAAACTGAATACAGTACAAAAAACAGCTAAATGAAAGTGCTAAGGTGAATATATCCACATGGTCTTCGGTGGAGAATATTCATTCATTCATTCAGAGGGGGAAAAGGATGTTATACAAAGCAAGTTCCTTGTGTGTACCTGTGTGTTCATGCCTGTGCCTGTTGATCTGGGACCGAGCACAGTTGGAACTATGATAAAGCAGTCAGAGGCAAAGCTGGAAAGAACAGTCTTTCTGGTCGAGGGAACTGGAAAACTGAAGGTAGAAAAACTATGGCTGCTGGAAGAACCTGTTTGCATCCTGGAGAAAAAAGATCCAGGGAAGAGATAGTTACATTTTGTCTAATAAAATTTCTGACTGACTCCTGAGCCACGTATGAGCAGACTCAAATGAACTCTGCTAAAGACAAAAGAATGAAACCAAGACCAGCATTATCACTTAATAAACAGAGAGTATAGGAGAAGGTCCCCGAGATGAGATCATGGTTACTGAAACAAAAGAAATACACACGTTGAAAAAAATAACAAAATAAAAATCTCTACGATTCACAATATTCAGGTTAAAATTCCAAACTTATCACACATTACAGGAATTGTTAGGATGAAATTTATTTTGAAAAGAAAAGAAATCAACTGAGATCAAACTTTACATGGCCCAGATATCGGTACTGGCCATCAAGGATTTTAAAGGGACTGTTACTACTTTCCTCACTGGAGCCAAACAAAATATATCTTCAATGATGGTAGAGATAGGGAGTATCATTAGAGAAAAAAGAAATAATAAAAGGAACCAAATGCAAATTCTAGAACTTAAAATCACAACTTCCAAAATTAAAAACAAAATCTATTTTATACCTACGTGAAATTGATAGAGAAATTAATAAATGAGATGGAAGATAGGCCAGTAGAAATCATCCAATAAAAAAAGGAAATAACTAGACATTCAGGAACCTGTTGAATAATATGAAAGAGTTGACATGTGTGTAACTGTAATTGTAATATGTAATCTAGAAGGGGAGGAAAAGGAGAATGCTAAAGAAAAATATTTGAAATAAGAAGGCAACAAAATGTCCCAAATTTGGTGGATGAAATACAATAGACGCTTCAGGAACATCAAGCTGAATAAACATCAGGAAAACACGCTGTGCTGCAGCACCACACAGTCAGGCGTTAGAAGCCAGAGATACAAAGCCGGCCTTGAAAGCAAGAGGAGAAAAATGCATTAAGTACTGGTAACCATGATCGAATTAATGGCTGACTTCTCACCAGAAACAATAGAGACCAAAACCAAAACTGAAACAAAGAGCTGAAGAACTCTCTTAACTAGCTAAAAGAAAAAAATCCTATCAATCTAGAATTTTAAAACTAGTGAAAGTATCCTTTCAGAATAAAGGCTAAATGAAGGCATTTTCAGACAAAAGAGAACAGAATTTTTGCCAGCCAACCTGTAGTTCAAGAAAAGAGAAAAGAAATTCTTCAAAAGAAGGGAAATGATGCCAAATGAAGGCCTTAAATCTTTGGGAAAAGATAAAATGAATCAAATTTGGTAATTATTAAGGTAAATGCAAAAGATTATTTTTTTTCTTTAATTGTTTAATAATTCATGTAACCTATCAAGGCAAAATAATGTATAGTCTTGTGTGGTGCATGTTGCATGAAGTGATAATGCATATCCCTGTAGCTTAAAGGTAGAGGTTGTTTTATGAGTATTTATGGTGACCACATTTCTATCCTTTACATGAAATAGTACAATACTAACTGGACATTGATTGCAAAATTAGTACAAATAAATAGACCTAAAAGCTCATAGAAAACCACAATTGAATTCCTCCCAAAAGTTCAAATAATGAAAAATCAGGAAAGAAGACATAAGAGAACAAAATCAGAGGAAGACACATAGTAAGCAAAGAATAAAAAGATTCAAATTCAACTATATGAGTAATTACATTAAACATTATAAAAGAAAGATGTCGTTAGAATGGATGAATAATGAAGAAAAACACAAACAAAACAGCAACAACTAGGTGTGCCTACAAGAGATAACTTCAAATATAAAGATACGATAGGCTAAAAGTTTATGGATAGAGCAAGATAGGGCATGCAAAACAGCAATTATCATACTGTGGGGGTGGTAATATTAACATAAGATAAAATAGATTCAAAACAAGTCCTGTTACCAGACAAGAAGAAGGAAGGGTAGTCATGATGATAGGAGGTCATTTGATTAGACACCAACCATAAATGTGTAATTTCCTATTACAGAACTTCAGAAGACATGAAGCAAAAATGCACACAATTAAAGCGAGGAATGAACAAGTTTTTAATAATAAGTAGGATTTTATCATTCTTCTCTAAGCAGTTTGTAGAAAAACAAGAATAAAGCCAGTAAGACAGAAAATTCAAACAACACCCCCGTGGAACTTGACTTAATTGATATTTATAGAATATTGTGTCTCACAAGATCATAATGATTAGCCTTTCAGGAGCAAATGTTATGTTACCAGTATAGAACATGCAGGGGCCATATATCTGGTTTTAATAAATTTTAAAAGTTAAATAACTTCTCCTAGTCCCTTTCATTTTTCTTTCATGAGCATCCCCCTCAATAAATCTTTTGCATAGCTAACCCCATTCAAGAGAGGCAATACCTTGAGTCCTGCAAAAAAGCAAGAAGTAAGATAGAAGTTTTGGATTTGCCTCTCTCTCTGGTAGGCAAAGAGTACCCGTGCAAAATTTTATTTGTAACATTGCAGTTTCTGGCACCGATGGCCAGATTGCTGAAGACTTCACAGTTTTGACTTAGGGTAATGTGCTGGTGGAAGAGAATGCCCTCGCTGATGCAGTGATTTAGACATTTAAAAGATATGGGAAAAGCAGTGCTTACATAGATGGTAGAGTGGTAATTGATATCCTCTGTAATGAGAAATGGAGTCCACGGAACAGATAATTAAAAGGCAGGTTGTAAGGTGGACCTTATCTCCTGCAGTGGGAAAGCTGATACAGTTCAACAGACCACCAAAAATTGGATAGAACTGTAGAGATGCAGACATTATAATTCTCAGATTGGTCTATTATGCTGAGGTCAGAGCCTGAGTAGGAAAAGCAGACAGTTTGATATAAAGGGCGGGGACACCTAGAGAGATGTTTCCAAAGATTGTAGTTCTATAAGACTTTCTTGAGCCCTCTGATTTTCAGGATGGCCCTTCCCTGCATAGTTAGAACTACCACTCCTTCTCTTGTAGATGGCAACAGCTGTCCCTTCAGAAACTTCCATCGCCTCTCTTGGCTTATTTGCCTATAGCGATGGTTAGATTCTGTTATAACCCACTGGAATATGCTAAAGTCTGTTAAAGGAGAAGAGACATTTTACATCTTGGAGGCACTACAGAGATTAGCTAACACGTACCGGTAGGAGTTCAAGATGTATTCTTGGGATTGAATAAGAGTGTGATTGATCCAAGGGGCTACATATAAGTTTGGATGATAATTAAGAAATGTTGTTACTTGGGAGTCCTCACTCAGGTTATATAACTTAACCCCCTGGAAAGGGTCCTGAGGTATAGGATACACTTCTTGCTAGGGTAGCTCTTAGAATACAGTGCTTCATGCTGAGTGATTGGACTGGAAATTGCTTTGACAGGCAATAAAGGAAAGGTAGGGAAGCTGAGGAAAAGGCACATACTGGAATTTCCAATTACAAGGGAAGAATGGAAGAACAGGAGATTAAGAGTGGTTGTCTTGATAAGAAGTCACCATGTCTTGCTCAATTCCTGCACCCACGCCAGTTTTCTGATTTGGAACCCATTGACTGAAATGGTTGCAGGGTCCTTAGAAGAATTCTTTACCGTATTATACACAGTAATGTTTCCCCAGTATTATATCCTGTATTGTTTCCCCAGTTCTTCTCTCAAAGTACTAAGAGTCATTTACCTAGGCGAATATATGCTAGGAAAAGGAAATATCCAAACATCATGGTGACTAAAAGGCACAAATACTAGTTAACATTAAAACTAGGGGACCTGAAGTGTCACCATTGTCCTACTTTTATGGTTAAGGCCATGTAATAAATGGAATCTTGGCTAGCGTTCAGCTGGCAGCGGTTTCACTGTGTTTGCAAACCCACCCAGGAGTCATTTTCCTAGTCTCTGAATCTGTAATTGGGATTGAGTAATAACCACGTTGGGTTCTTTACCTGTTGGATAAAAGCTAATGTGGAGAGCCGGGAGCGCCTGGGTAACTCAGTTGAACATCAGACTCAGGCTCGGGTCATGATCTCATGGTTCATGAGTTCAAGCCCCACATCGGGCTCTTTGCTGTCAGTTCAAAGCATGCTTTAGATGCTCTGCCCCACTCCCTCTACCCCTCCCATGCTCATGCTCATTCTGTCTCTCTCTCAAAAATAAATAAACTTTAAAAAAATATTTTAAGAAGTTAACATGCGGGGAAGAGACAAATAGAAGCCTCTATTATTGCCCTTCTGTTCAAGATGTAAATAATATAAACATTTAATAAAATACCTAAATTATATATTTATAAACATATATCTCCCAGGATGAGGAGAATGGTAGCACTAATCTCTGGCATTCCCTGAATGGAGCCAAAGGATGCAGGGGTGGTGATCTCTACATGCTTACATTTAAAATTCCATTTGACACATAGAAAACCCAATGAATTTGAGAGAATCCTGTAGACTACTGCTAACTCAACCATACTGTGGCCCTAATTGAAGCTCCCTACCCGAAGCTGCAAAGTTGCTAAAGCAGAATAATAAGTCCCCAGTACATTATAAGCAGTTGCTCATTTCTCTAATGGGTTTATTCTTTTCTATTCAGAAGAAAAAAACAGAGCCAGAGAGAATTAGCATTAGAACTAATAATAATATTATTTACAGGTTTGCCCCATATGGCAAGACTGGTTGGTTTGGGGTCTGGAAGGCACAGGGTGGTAAGAGTGAAGACAAGGAGATTTGGGCTATAGGCATGGAGACAGACACATTTATACCTACCAGACAGCATCCACCGTGGGGGAGGACTAAACAACCAAAATGACTTATATGGCTCACCCTGTTCTTTCTTTGTTATTAGCCACCACAGGACAAGACAAGGGGAACATAAATGGTCTTGCCATAGTGCAAAAATGGCAGCTATATATATAATGAACAGCATAGACTTTTGCTTACCAAGGTTTGCCTATGTAGCTTACCTATCTACTTACCTATCCGGCTACTATTGCCTTAGAAGGTCCAATTTGCCAGTAACAGAGACCTGCACTGAGTCCTGGGACACCAACAAGCCCATTGGTGGCAAATTGCTAAATTGGGGCCCTTTAATCCTATAAAGTCAGTGTTTTTCCTCACAGGGAAAGATACATCCCTTGGGTATAGATTTTCTAGTCTACTTGCGGAACCTCGGGAAGTACCAACATACTGGTGTTTACAAAAGACCTGATCCACAGGCATGAAATCCCACATAATATAGCACCCAATGAGGACCAGATTCATAGATAAAGAGGCACAGAATTGGTCCCATGACCATGTGCTCTAGAGAACCATCAACCTCACTGAGCACTGGAAGAGCCTAGTAAGAGCCCAGGTAAAGCAGCAATTTAGAAGAAACGCTCTGAGAGAATGTGTGTCATTCTCCAGTATGCAGTGCATATAAAAATCAGAGACCTCTCTATGGAGCTGTTTCCCCAAAGGAAGCATTCATGGGATCAAGTACTAATCAGTGGAAACAACAGTAGCCCCAGATGCCATCCCTCCCACTGAACCATGGAGGACTTTTTGCTTCTTGACCCCAAACTCAGGGGGTTAGCTATTTTAGTCCACAAAGAGGCCACACCCTTTAAGGGAATACCACGAGCATTTCTTTGAACTCAAAGATATGGCCAGTGTAGGAAAGTTTGGATGTCTAGTTTTCCGGAAACAGCAGGTGAGAAAATAATCACCATCGTAGAAAGAGTAAATCGGCCCTGATCATAAGAAGATGGTTGCATTGTTTTTGCAAATGGGAACTAAGAGAATATAAAAGACGAGTTATTTACTTGGATGTCTCTTGGTTTTCCCTTGCCTGTTTATAATGACAAATGGACATGCACAACAGCCTGGCCCAAGAAGGCAGTGTGATAACCCAGGGGAACAGAGATCTGAATCATGCCTTCTGGGAAGCTACAAAGACCTGCCGGCATGGTAGATAAAGATGAAGAGATATCAGAATGCATTCGGAATTAGAGAATGAGATATTTGCTGTAACTCCAAGACCAACTAGAATAGGGGCTGTAATTTATCCTGTGAACTTCACTCTGCTCAGCTTCTCCTCGGGGAGAGACTCACAGGATCCATGGAAGAGCCGATCACAGAACCTGCATGAATTATTTGTATCTTTTTCGTGCAAACTATAGACTATGATACCCATGGGAGTGCTCTGCTCAGACCTCTTTCAAGAGAAACTTGTTATGAAGAGTATCATTGACCGATGGTCTTAGTTCCATTGGTGTTCACTCAGGGACCTCTCAGCCAAAGACCAGACACAGCCAGGGTACCAGTCTTGACCTGTTCCTAACATAGGATTTCTCTAATGGGGAGACCCATTGCTATGATTGAAATTTTCTCAGAACCATGCTGTGTCAGAGGGCCTTTTCACCCAATTCTTTCTTTTTTTCTCTTCTCACAACTGGCAAATTTGCACTGTGGTCCAAAGGTTTCCCAGCTGATTTCTGTCCCTTTCTCATCTTTTATCCTTCACAGACACTTCCATAGCAAATCCTTTGTTCAACTAATTCCATCTTGGTATTTGGTTTTAGGAGGACCCAAACTGATGTAATCCATATAATTGAAATGCTTCTGGCCATACTGTTCGAGAAAATATAAAACACAAATGACCGATATCAGAAATGAAAGTGGGTGTCACTACACATCATAGAGGCTTCAAAAGGATAATAATGGAATGTTTTGTGTGTTTTTCCAAGAAAGAGGGAAGTTTACTAATTAAATAAAAGATCTCACTTTTGACTCATGCAGTCCTGCAGATGACATAGATATAGTAATAATTCCTAACACAAAGGGATCAGTGAACTGAATCTGAAGTAAATATAATATGGTTTTTCTATTTACGTACAAACAGATTCGGTATGTTTTTTTTTTTTTAAATAAGAAGTGGGAAAGTATAATATTTCAAAATAATTTTGGCAAGAGCCATGTCATGTTAATAACTTTACTTCTTTACAGAGTTCTCTCTAATGAAAAAAGGAATCACTCAAAAGTGTTGTCCTTGGGGCACCTGGATGGCTCAATCGGTTAAGGGCCAACTTCAGCTCAGGTCATGATCTCACAGTCTGTGAGTTCGAGCCCCGCGTCGGGCTCTGTGTTGACGGCTCAGAGCCTGGAGCCTGCTTCAGATTCTGTGTCTCATTCTCTCTGCCCTTCCCCTGCTCACACTCTGTCTCTATGTCTCTCAAAAATAAATAAACGTTTAAAAAATAAAAAAAAAGTGTTGTCCAAATCTCTTATTAAACCCACGTAATTTGTCATTGTTCAAATTGTACTTATCTCAAAACTCTCCACTCTGGTGTCATGGATGTAGAGTAAGAAAAATAAAATAATACTGGAAATTAAATAATATCAGAGAACTTAGTAACTGAGATTACCTCTTTAATTATGATTAGGAATAAAATAATCTGGAATTAAATTCCTTAGTGATCTTTCTAAAAGCAGGATATATGGGTTTGGCCAATTTTCTATGATCTGGAGGAATTTTTTTTTCTTACTATGGAAGAAGAGCCTAGAGAGGTGATTTAATGAAATAATGTATCTTTATATGAGTGCCAGAAAAGCGATTTGAGCAGGAGTATGTCCATATTTGTAAGATCGTCCATATATTTCTTTGATTCAATAAAGCAAAATTGAGAAATATTTTTGGAGAAATAGGGAAAGTGATTATTATTATGGTCAAATAGATATTTGAATATAGACAAACATGTATTGAAATATTTATAGAAGTTTAATTTTTGCAATTTCATGTCCTCCAAAATTTCTCCTTGGATTCATCTTTGTTTCAGAAAAAAAAAAAATAGCTCTTTAAAGGTTAGATTGAGAAATGCATATTAGATTCTCGTGCTTTTAAAACATTACTATTTCTCCTCTACTAGGTTCTTGCCCCAGGCAAAAACCAACGCCTAACACAAATATTGAAAAAGAATAAGAAAAAAAGAAACCTCAAGAGACACAATAAGATATCTTAGGATTTGAACACTCAAAAAGGCAAAGGTCATCTGGGTTATTTGAAAACTCCTTTGAGGGAAAAATTGATCCATTCCTTTAATGTTCTCCACAACAAGGATTAATTCTCTTTGAGTACTTTAAATAATATAAGGGAAAACCCATTAAGAAAAGGAGACTCAATTCACTGCTCTGACCCCCTGATCCATGCGAGAACTTTCAAAACCAATCCCAGACTAATATATTCTCTATTGATTTTGATTTTTATATTATCTTGAACCCGGAGAGAATTTATTTCCTTCTAAAAATATAGTTTAAAATGATCAAATAATACTCCATCTCCAAAGTTGCTACCGAGAAACTCTCCAAACACTAGCAAAAAGTTCAAAGCAGAGGCAGGATGCAGACAGTAGGGGATAAGAGGAATGTAAATTGAAATTTTATCAATTCACTAGTCATAATTTATTATTTCAAGGTGATGAATATTAAACTAGTTAGACAGCACTCTCGTAAAGTCACAAATGATATTAAAACATTAGGTTTTATAACATTATATATTATATATATCACATTATAACAAATATATCATATATTGATAAAGCAGTTTGTAGATAGCAAATGTCTCTACCAAATTTAATCTACACAACAGCGATGTGATTAGGCTTTGTAAATTGCCTTTAATAGCTTGTGCAAACATTCTGTGGGAAAGCCGGGAGCCTCAGTGTGGCCACTGGGAGGAAGGCCTGGGGTAGCTCGCCAGCCTCCTTCTGGCTCTGCGGAGCCGCCTCTGGATTCCGGTATTCAAGGCGCTTACAGCGACTGTAAGCCACCAGCCTTGCAAAGGTGCATTCTAGGTCAACGGCTTCTAACTGTCCAGTTGGATTCATTGGACTGGGCAATAAAGGGAAAAAACGGCAAAAACCTCATGAAGTATGACGATCTTACTCATTATTTATGATGTGTTCCCTGATGCATTGCAGGTGAGCAGGTAGTGTCTTCCCCAGCAGATGTAGCCGAAAGAGCTGGCAGAATTATTACAATGTTGCCTACCAGTACCAATGCAATGGAAGATTATTCTGGAGCAAATGAACTTCTAAAAAAAAGGGAGTAGAAAGGCTCACTTTCAATAGATTCAATTAATGTACTGTAATTGATAGTACAATAGATAGTACTGTCAATGCTGCAGGTTCAAAAGAATTGGCCAAAGAAGTTGAGAAAATGAATCAATTTTCATGGATGCTCTGATTCTGCAGTGTGGGAGCTGCTCCCTCTGGAAACCTTATATTTTTGGTGGGAGGAGTCAAAGATGAATTTGCTGCTGCAGAAGGGTTGCTGGGGTGCACGGACTCCAGTATGGAGTACTGTGGAGCTGTCGGGACCGGGCAGGCTGCAAAGATCTGCAACCACATGTTCACTACTAGTGTGATTGCCGCTGCTGAAGCTGTGAATCTTGAAATCAGGTTAGGGCTTGAGCCAACACTGCTGGTTAAAATCCTGAACATGAGCTTATGCCGGTGTTGGTCAGGGAACACGATCCTGTAACTGGGGTGAAGGATGGAGTTCCATTTGCCAGTAACTGTCAGGGTGGATTCGGAGCAACCCTCCCAGCTATGGATCTGAGGTTGGCACAAGACCACCGCCAGCATGAAGAGCCCAGTCCTTCTGGGGAGTCAGACCTGTGTGATCTAGAGGACGGCGTGTGCCAAGGGTTACTCAAGGAAAGACAATCCGTGGCTCTTCTAGTTTCTATCAGAGGACACCTTCTGAATTTGCCCTTTGGCTGTGGGCACTGTTGGAAACCAGACTCTATCCTTGGACCCTCCTTAGAGCTCACTTCACGAGTGAATGAGTTTAATCAAAGGTCACTTGTCTGCTTTTGATTATCTAGGTCCCAGCAAACCCTAGGATTTTTCACCCATTTTTAACTGTTTATTCTTTTTTATCTGTTTTAGCAAACATGTATTATATGGTTTTATTTTGTTTGGTTTTGTTTTTCTGCAAGTCACCTGGTGTCTCTGTTAACTAACTGATTGAACTTTTTCAAAAGTTTCATCCCTTAGCATCTTCAACTAAATCGCTACATACTTCAGTCGGGATGTTATTTACTTCAATTTACAAATAAGAACAAATATCTTTTTTTTTTCAACAGGATGAAACCTATCTCTTTTTTAAATTTATTTAAGTTTATTTATTTATTTTGATAGACAGAGAGAACCAGTAGGAGAGGGGCAGAAGAGAGAAGGGGACAGAGGATCCGAACGGGCTGTGTGTTGACAGCAGAGAGCCCGATGTCAGACTTGAACTCATGAACCATGAGATCATGACCTGAGCCAGTGCCTAACCTTAAACAACTGAGCCACCTAGGTGCTCCCAGATGAAACCAATCTTACAGTAAATAATTGGTGTGATAAAGGAGTTAGAAAAAGGAGAAGTATGGTGAATTAGTACCTGTGTCTCTCAGGAAATTGGTCCTACTGACCAAGTGGTGGCATTCTTGCATTATATGATGTCTTCAAGATCATTCATCTTGTAGCATGTTAACATTACTCCATTTCTTTTTATTGCTAAATCGTATCTAAATCCATTAATGTATATTATGTTTACACATCAGTTGATGGACATTTGTTTTTACTTTTTGACTATCATGAATAATACTGCTATCAATGTTCATGAAGAAGTGTTTGAGTGAACATATGTTTTTGGTTGCTTCAATGTTTTCAATGTTTTCCAATGTGATTGTCAGATTTTGATATCAGGGTAATGCTGAACTTACAAAAATGAGTTAAGTATTTTTCTTCTATTTTTTTAAACTTTTTTTTAACATTTATTTTTGAGAGACAGAGAGACACAGCATGAGCAGAGGAAGGGCAGAGAAGGAGGCAGACACAGAATCTGAAGCAGGCTCCAGGTACTGAGCCATCAGCACATAGGCCCACGTGGGGCTTGAACTCACTGACGGTGAGATCATGACCTGAGCTGAAGTTGGCCGCCTAACTGACTGAGCCACCCAGGCACCCCATCTATTTTTTTTTAAATAGTTGTTGTGGAATTGGTAATATATCTTCATTAAATAGTAGAATTTATTAAGGAAACCATACAGAGCTAGAGTTTTCTGTGTTGGGATATTTTAAACTATGAATTCAGTTTTGGTCGATTCTGTCAAACAATTGGTCATAGAGTTGTTAGTGTTTCTTTTTTATCCTCTTAATATCCCTGAGGTCTGTAGGGAAATCCCCCATTTCATTCCTGACATGAATAATTTGTGTTTTCTCTCTTTCTCTTTGTAAGTCTGTCTAGAGGTATTTCATTTTATCAATCTTTTCAAACAAATAACTTTAGTTGTATTAATTTTTTCTCCTTAATGTCACTGATTTCTTATTGTCTTCTTGTTTTTCATTTAATTTGTCTTTTTTTTCTAGTTTCTTAAGGTGGAAGCTTAAATCATGGATTTGATACCTTTTTTCTTCTCTAAAATAAGCATTTAATGTTATACAGTAGTCCCTTCTTATCCATGGAGGGATATATTCCAAGAATTTCAGTGGAGGCCTAAAACCATAGATAGTATGAAATCTTATTATTTGCTGTTTTTTTTTTTTCTTGTACATACCTACCAATCAAAGTTTCATTTATAAATTAGGCACAGTACTCTGAGCTTCCTGGATCTGTGGTTTGTTTTCTACTATTAACTTTGGAAAAGTCTCAGCCAATTTGCCATAAATACCTTAAATATTTTGTTTGTTGGCTTCTTCTCTCTCTGGTATTCCCATTTTGCATATGCTATACCCTTTGAAATTGTCCAGCATTTTTTGGAAATTCTATTACACACTCCTCGTTTTTTCATCATTTCCTTTTACTTTCCATTTTATTCTGAAACGTTTCTATTAACACATATTCTAGCCTAATTACTCTCTCCTTCACTACTTCCAATCTCCAGACAATCCTACAAAAGGCATTCTTCATTTCTGTTACAATGTTTTTATTTCTACCATTTCTTTTTTATTCTTTCTTAGAGTTGCTTGTATTACCTGTCTCTTTTTTGCATGTCTTCCGCTTTTTACATTAGAGTCCTTAGCATATTACTCAGTTATTTTAAATCCCCAGTCTGATAATTTCAAAAGCCTTGCCATATCTGATTATGGTTCTGTTGCTTGCTTTGTCTATTCAGATTGTGTTTGTTTTTTGTTTTTTGTTTTTTGTTTTTTTTTTTTTTTTGCCTTCAGCATGCCTTGTAACTTTTGTTGAAAGCTAGTCATGATGTATCAGGTGAGAGAACTGAGGTAAATAGGCCCTACTGGTGAAATGTGGGCAAGAGAGGAAGCATTCTAGAATTCTGAGCAGGACTCAGACCAATAGTGAGTCTGTGCCCGTGGGCTGTGCTCTTCACAAGTGCTTTTCAGCTGTATTTAGTCCTTAACTAAGAAAGAGGACTATGATGGCTAGAGTTAGATATTTCTCTTATTCTAAGATTGGTTAAGCTCTGTAATTTAGTTTCTCCTTTGTTGAAGAGTATAAAGAATTCTGGGCAATTATAAAATGGTTACTTTTCCATTGGCCATGCCGAGCAAGAAAGAAGCTCTCTCTTGGCTTCTTTTTGAGAATGTGGTAAGACTCTTAAAGGTAAAGGCCACAAAAGCGTGGGGCATCCCATAAGGCTCATCCTCCAGGAACTTTTATCTCTCAAGCTAATATATGGCTGTCTCCAGCAATTAGTTAATTAACCTTTGAATGTTTCTTTCAGTTCTGGTTCTAGAAATGTTTTCTGTTCCTGGTAAGTCACGATTTTCTGTATTTACCTCCAGGTTTGGGACAGCCATTTGTTCTGTGGCAGCAATCTTTTGAGGGAACTAAGAAGAGTTGTTGATTTCAGTGTGTTTACTATTCTTGTGAGAACAGGCGTGAAGACTTAGGCTCTTGCACGTCAGATCTGAAACTAGTTCTCTACTTGTACTTTGTAACAAAAACTGTTACAAATCTCTGAACGCTGCAATTTGGTGAGTTCTTTCTGTGTTAGCAATTAACAAGTGACTCACAGAGCTGAGGAACCAAAACCTGTGTGTAAGGCCATAGGAGAGTTTCCTTGCTTTACAATATTATACAGAGTGCACATTTGTTTTTGGTGAGTTCAGAATATAGACTGCAAATTTCTCAGGATTCTTTTTCTTCACACAAAAATGGTGTGTCTTTATGTTTTTAATTTATTCTTAGCTCCTTCATTACTCTGGGATCCAAGAGCCAGAGCCTACTCACATAACCAGGGTATGTTATCAATTCCTTTCCTCTAATAAAGGAACTTTTACCGCCACCTTTGTATTAACTCTGATATGAAACTAAAGGTGACCAATCAATTCTTTCTATATCTGGTTTGACCACCATTTGACTTGATGGGTCTCCACTATATATTTTGACTCTTAGATTTGCCAAAGATGGAGTTTGTGTTTTAGGTTTTTTTATCCTTTTTTTGTTTTTTGGAGGAAAATTTAAGAAAGAGGCAAAAGTCTTCTCTAAAATTCTACACCAACATAAATATTATTCATTAGTTTAGACTCACAAGTATCGAGACTCCTATTGCTGCCTGGCTATTTATTAAGTAGATACTACGATATTATCGTATTAGGAATGAGATATTATCGTATGAGGAACATAGGCTGATATGACTACAAAAGGTAAGTCCAGACATCTGTGTGTAGGAGAGAAAATATCAACTGGAAACAAAGTAGCTTTTAGTGGGAAATACGAAATTGGAAGGCCTTCTGAGACATAAGCCTTCTGAGACATAATAACTATCTGTAGTCCAGAGGGAAAGGAAAAATAAACCTATGTTCTCTTAAATAAAAAATAACTGAGACGTGATTCAAAACCTGTACTTCACGAGACAGTTTTTTAAAATATCTATCTATTTATCTATCGATCTGTCATCTGTAGATACATATGGATATATTTAATCGTCTGCAATATTTAAACTTATTTTGAAAGTTCTAGTACATTTCACCCTTGCTAAAAAACATAATTGAGGCAGGATTTTGATGTTGGTTTGCCCAGAGCCCTGATGAATTTGTTCATGCATCTTTGAAAGCCACGTTTGATGTCGGTGGTGAGGGAACCTGTAATTCTGTGCCTTAAAATGAAGTTCACTTATTCAGTCGTCTTCTTCTCACATTCTTGGAGCTGCACCTTACAGCATTGAACATTTGACAACCTGGACACTTCCCCAGGCTAAAACCAAAGCAAAACAAAACAACAAAACAAAACAAAACAAAACAAAAACTTGTCATACTTCAAAACACATGGCACACAGCCACTTTTGTTTATATTATACGGATACTTTTAAAAAAGGAGAGTCCTACATCCTACGTTAGATGTATTGCATGAGAGGCTTTGGTCTTGAGGTCTGAGAAACTGCATTTGAAAAAGTTCTAATTTAGAATGTTTGAATCCTAAAGTACTAAAGTACTTTAGCTTCTAAGAACAATGTCGAGTTTAGGGATGATTCTACAGCAGTCATCCACCCTATGGAATGTTTTGGTACAACCTCTTGCCTTAAAATTATCTTAAGTATATTTATATTATTTATGAATTATTGTGGAATATTTTTAAAAATTTTACAGGAGGATGATATATGTAATTTTAGGTAATTTTCCCCATCTAGAACAACTTATCTACATGGTAGGCAATCTATGCTTATTTTCAACTCTGAAATAGAGACTTTTCCTACTATAATGCATGAGCTAAATCTGCAAAATCAGTTCCTTCTGTAAGATAAATTGCAGTTCTTAAATTTAAACAGTATGAAATTTGTTAAGATTTACACATACTCTAAGTTATAATTGCATCAGATTGAATGCTTAGATATTAAGTATTTATTAGGGGGACAAGGAAGAGAAGATTTAGCTAGAGAGAAGGAATTAGGACAACTCCATTGTAACTTGATAAAATCTGACGTATTTTTAATAAAGTCTCATACTAATAGCTATTTTGGATGATTACTTTTGTTCTTATGATACTATGCCAAATTCTGTCATATGGAGGCTCACTCTCATTTAGCTATACTGTGATTGGTATAGATGATGGTGACTGGGGCCCCATCATTGTAAGTTAGCAGTAAAAGGAGCCAAGGAAATAAACACCAAATCAAGAAAACTTAAATGAGTGAATCACATATAATATTCTGCAATATCAGGCTGTAAATTACATCAGCACACTTGCTAGCCCACATGTGAATAAATATCAATGATCCTGACAGCTTGCATATTGTTTGCTGGAAATATATTGGAGTATTGAATGACTAAACTCCTACAGGTCAGGTGACCAATCGCGTGATGTCTGGATTTTTTCTGAGTGCATTAATTATGTGAGTATGTGTCCTCCAGTTCTCTTCTTTTGCTAAGACACGATGTTGTTGTTGTTGTTGTTGTTGTTGTTTTAATATGGCAGGGAGAGAAGATGTGAATTCAATGGAAATGGACTGACCGGCATGTACAAACTTCTAAGCAGGCTTCCATACATAAATTCTCCATTACATGTACAGACACAGAATTTATTTATTTATTTATTTATTTATTTATTTATTTATTTATTATTTCTTATTTTTTAAAGTGTATTTATTTATTTTGTGATAGAGAGAGAGACCACTGGTGGGGCAAAGAGAAAGAGGGAGAGAGAGAGAGTCCCAAGCAGGTTCCATGCTGTTAGCACAGAGCCCGAAGGGGGAGCCTGAACTAATCAACCATGAAATCATGACCTGAACCAAAGTCAAGAGCTGGACGCTTAATTGACTGAGCCACCCAGGCCACTCAGAATTTATTTTTGCACACTTACCACCCATCCACTTTCCCCAAAGCATATGTCTTTGCGACATATACTGTGATGGAAATATAGTGAATATTTTTTATGATAAGTAGACTTATCTGTATGTTGACCTGTTTTCTTCTTGTTATTTCAAGAGAAGGTCGAT
Organism: Paguma larvata; assembly: GCA_030068075.1. Lineage (NCBI taxonomy): Eukaryota > Metazoa > Chordata > Mammalia > Carnivora > Viverridae > Paguma > Paguma larvata. The sequence continues at coordinate 87,679,060 of CM057823.1, forward strand.
GGTCTTTAGCCAAAGACATAGTTGAAGCAGAAAAGGGCATGAGCAGTATGGAATAGGTAAGGCATGTAAGTTGATTCTTCCCACTGGTAACACTTAGCACATATGAATAAATATGATCAACCAAAGGCCACCTGGGTGGCTCAGTCAATTAAGCATCATACTCTTGAATTTAGCTCAGGTCATGATCTCCCACTTGGTGACATCCAGCCCTGCGTCAGCGTCAGTACTGACAGGACGGGAGCCAGCCCTGTCTTCCTGACCCTTCCCCACTTACGCATGTGCTCTCTCTTCTCAAAGTAAGTGAATAAACATTAAATCTGATCGACCAAACATCTATGTTTTCCATAATCAAATTCCAAATGAATATGATATTATTTTGATATTTTTGACATTTAATTTGGATAGAATGTATTCATTTTACAAAATAATAAAAGTATAAGATATACATGCTTATTTCAGTGAGCAAAACCCTCATTCTGGGGGGCGCCTGGGTGGCTCAGTGTGTCTGACTGAAGTGTCCGACTTCAGCCTAGGCCATGATCTCACAGATCATGAGTTCGAGTCCCGTGTCGGGCTCTCTGCTGACAGCTCAGACTGGAGTCTGCTTCGGATTCTGTGTCTCCCTCTCTCTTTCTGCCCCTCCCCTACTCATACTCTATCTCTCTCTCAGAAATAAACATTAAAAAATTTAAAAAAAGCCCTCATTCTGAGATATTTAAAATGAAAAATTGAAGGTAAAATTTTACTAAGAAAGAGATAACATATCTCTCATTCTTATTTGTTCTCAATTTAATATCTATCACTTCCTATGATTATGTTGATTTGAATATTTCTGTGATGTATTGAAAGTCATTGGATATCTTATATCCAAATATTTATATCCAAAGACATATATCCAAATATATATAATAATATCCAAAATATTGCATATTTTTCTAATAATTTAAAATCATTAATGGAATTTAGAATTGGTAATAAGTAAGTCAGCTGGCAACTTACTTTCTTATTTTCCAAATACATCAAATCTTTATGATTATAACCTGGTTTCTGAATGTCTTTCAATTGCTCTTAACCTTGCCCCTTCTTTGTCCTATAAATTATCGTAATTAAATGAATCATTTAATTAAGTTAAAATATACTTTGTTCTGTATCTTAAAAGTCTGCACAAGTATGGCTTCTTGCTAACTATTCAAAATTTCTTTTGTAATAGGCAAAAGACTCAGCTTGTTCCTATTTAGAGAAGGTTTCCCAAAAAATATAATTCAAAAGATGCATTCTAATAGTTCATTGATATTGCTATATCTTGTGCTTCAGCAATATCACATAGAAATGAAATTAAAATCATAAAGCAGAAAAATACATGCAGATGCATTACAAACGGCAACAGGCAGGAACCAGAGCAATCCACAATCAACTTTCATTACCTTCTCATTTTTCTCTTTTATGCACAATCAACGGTGCTTTCCTTTTCTTTTATTTATTCTGCCATTTATTTCAATTTTAACCCAAATCTCACTTGAGTACTTTCCCCTTACTTTTTATTTCATATCCTCAATTTTTCTGAAGTTATTTACAATTATGAAAGTATATGAAGGAGTCTTTGAGGCATCTATTTTTTTGTCTGGACTGTTACATATAAAGAAAATCGATGCTTTTTTCTCTGTGCAGGTGTGTGTGTTTCAATAAATATCTTGGATCTATCAACTGAATCAAAACTATATACAATTGTTACATAAATGGATATGGAGGGTTAGAACAGAGAAACAATATATGAATACAGAGTTTATACAAAGTATAATAGAATATATATGAACTGAGTAATGTAGTCACATAGGGCCTTAGAATATTGCCTAAAAGGAAGGAGTTTTATTAATATGTGTTACAGTGTTAAGTTATGAACTCGTTCTTAGATATTTCCTTTTAAAAAAATATTTTATTATAATTAATATACTTAATATTATTATACCCTTATCCCATTTCCTCTTTTGAATTCTCCATATGCACTTGGAAAAGAAGTAGTATTGGCATCTAAATGCAAGGTTTATAATGCATCCATAGAATTTACCTTATTGATTGATTATATCATGTATCTATTATAAGATCATAAACTCTTACCTACAATTTCACGATTTGACTTTTCTTAGGCCAAGACTGATATGTTGAATTCACCCATTTGTGTTGTTCTTCTGTTAACTTCCTGTCAATTTTGTCAGTGGTGCTTTTCGAAGATGGCAGCTGTCTTGCAATTCATGGGTATTTATGACTACCAGATCCTCATTATGGAGATTGTGCTGATGTATTAGAAAAGGTCTTTTGGGGCGCCTGGGTGGCTCAGTTGGTTAAACATCCGACTTCGGCTCAGGTCATGATCTCACGGTCTGTGAGTTCGAGTCCCGCGTCGGGCTCTGTGCTGACAGCTCAGAGCCTGGAGCCTGCTTTGGATCCTGTGTCTCCCTCTCTCTCTCTGCCCCTCCCCTGCTCATGCTCTGTCTCTTTCTGTCTCAAAAATAAATAAACATTAAAAAATATTTAAAAAAAAAGAAAAGGTCTTTTGTCTTGATTTTGTTGCTAATAATTTTACCTTCTCAGGTACCGATTCCTATTTCATTTTGGACTGTTTTCACCTGGTACACCTTTTCGTCTCTCCTTCATTTTAGTATATTTTCCCTTCAGGTATATACCTTCTACAGACATATACAAGGATTTTCCTTTTTTTTATTTTTTTAATGTTTATTTATTATTGAGAGACAGAGAAAAACAGAGCATGAGCATGGGGAGAGGCAGAGAGAGGGGGAGATACAGAATCGGAAGCAGGCTCCATGCTCTGAGCCATCAGCGCAGAGGCCGACGCGGGGCTCAAACTCACAAACCATGAAATCATGACCTGAGCCGAAGTTCGATGCTTAACCGACTGAACAACCCAGGCACCCCAAGGATTTTCCTTTCCAAGCCATTCTCAAATTATTTGTCTTTGAAAAGAGAAACAATCCTGTTTATATTTGGTGATAGAATCATTTATTCAGTTTCATATCTGCCATCACTTTATTATTTCATCATTCCTCTGTGTCCTACTTAATGCGATATTTTTCACGTACTGGTCTATTTCTGTTGACATTTTTTGTTTGTTGGTTTTGTTTTGGTAGTCTGGAAACTTTACATTTTTTTTCAGGTAGTTACCTTTCTCCTAATTGTCAGGTGACAGTTCTTTATGGAGTTTCTGCATGTCTGCATAAGCTTTTGTCACCTGTTTTTTCAGGACATTTGTATTGCAAACAGCCTTGGAAGAATGACACAGTGACTATCTCCAGGAAAGAGAGCATATTTGTTTTCCGAGCAGGAAAATCAAGATGATGCCTCCATCTGTGGCAAATTTTAGGCAAATTTTCTACCAGCCCACATTAAAAGATGAAAGTTTCCTAAATTTCGGGTCCCTCAGCTGTGAGAGTAGTAGGAGCAGTAGCCACCTGCGCCCTTCTCAATACCCCGCCTCAGGACCTGGCAGTCAGGGAAGTGAAGGGAATGAGAAGCTGCTTAGTGGCTTTGCCACAATACTGTCCTATGCTCTCCATGGGGGGTTGCTTGTCTCCTTCTAGCTCCTATGAAACTGGCAGGCTAACTCGTTAGCTTGCAAGTAGGATAAAATTTCAGGTGTACATAGTTTTGACATTAATACATGTATTTCCTTTCATCCACCTTCACATTACTTCCCTTCACTTTGCCATCTCATAAATGCCATTTGCCTTCTGTCTATTACTTGTAGGCAATCATAAGCTTCTATTTTCATCTTTTCTTTTTGTTTTTCTCCAGTTTATATCATTACTTTTTGTCAAAGCATATCACATTTTATAACAGTCTTCCATCTTTTAGCTCTTCCTTGTTTAGTAACAAAACTATGATCAGAAATGTTCAACTCTCACCTATTGTACTTTTGTCCAAATATGACTAAGTGAGCTCAAATAATGTTGATGAGGAACAAATGGGGACTATAACTAAAGCCACATGTAGCCTGAGGCTGATTTGGGGGACCTTCTGAAGTATGAATATTGGCAAATGTACCTTGGAATTCTTTAAATTCTTTGAATTGATGAGACTGGGAAGTAGATTACAAACTAATATATTTTAAAGTTTATTTTATTTATTTATTTATTTTTGAGAGAGAGAGAGAGAGAGACAGAAAGAGACAGAGACAGAGACAGAGACATAGTGAAAGAAGAAAAGGAGCAGAGAGGAGAAACAGAATCCAAAGCAGGTTCCAGGCTCTAAGCTGTCAGCTTAGACAAGCCGCCTACAAACCATAAGATCATGACCTGAGCCAAAGTCGGACGCTTAACTGACTGAGCCACCCAGGTGCCCCAAAACTAATATTTTTGATTTAACCCAAGACAGAGTACAATATCTTTTTTTTTTCTACCACTTATATCCCTGAATCACAGCTTGTCTCAAGTCATAGAACAAAGATGATATACCTAAACAGTTGGACGTTTAAAAACTTCATTTTTCCATGACTTTGGATCCAAAATAAGTTTAAGAAGCTAGCACTACAGATGAGGGCAAGATCATAGGTATGTTACAATTTTTCGTTCTGTCATTTAATTTCTTCCTAACACTCACATTTTTATGTGAAATATATGGTATCTTCATAATTTTAAATTTGAACTAAAAGTTAGATATTGTGTAATATCTGTGTGTTTAACTCATCACAGTCTAAAACATGTAAATGTGTACTTAAATAAGAAAGCTGATTCCACGTTTTGAAGTTATTTATAATGTTATTTATTAATCCTAGCAATGTTTATTCTAACCCTTTTCTTTTCTATCCAACTACTCTGCCTTCTTTTGGCAAATTAGAGGGAGCCAATTATAAGAGAGAAGCCTTTACTCCTTGATGGGATAAGTATGATTATTGAGAAAATGAATTGTAGTAAAATGTACTTCTTTTAAATAAGACCATTAAGATTGGTCCACATCCAAGACAATGTGGATGTTTGGCCATTCTACACTGTAGTAGAATGGATAACATATAAACTACACCTCATGGAAAACAGAAACTATACTTGCTTTCTTTAGCCAATAAAAACACCTCTGAAATTAGAACATCTGAAATTCCACCATATATGTTTCAATTTGATTTGCCACTTTTTTTTTAAGTTTTGATTTATGTATTTGGTGAGAGACAGAGACAGCATGAGTAGGGAGGGGCAGAGAGAGAGGGAGAGAGAGAATGCCAAGCAGGCCGGGCACAGCTAGCATAGAGCCCAGTGTGGGACTCGAACTCACGAACTGTGAGATCGTGACTTGAGCCGAAATCAAGAGTTGGATGATTAGCCTACTGAGGCACCCAGGTGCCCTTGATTTGCTACTTTAAACCTGCAAAAAATAAATGGCTGTGTTTTATTTACCTAATTTATTAATTTCACTACTGAGCAAGGAAATGGCAATCCTTATATACTCTGTGTCTATTTGTTCATTTCCACAGGCTGAAACACTATGACTTCTAGTCACACTTGAGAGTGCCGGCTCAGGGCCCAAGCTTGCTGTTTCCCTCTAATAGAGAAGGAGACGTCATTCATCATTACGTGAGGTGGAGCTGGAGTCAAAAGATTTCCAAATAAATCTCGAATGGCAGTCAATTAGTCATTACTTTCACAGCTTGTCCATACATCTCTCGTTAAGTGAATGTTTATACACTTACCCTCCCTAAAGGCCTACCAGTAACTTTATGAAACATGGTGACACAGAGCTGTGACACAGCCCTGTTGCAAACTCTGTCTCCAATGGCAGTTAATCACAGGATGCCATGAGCTCAACAAAACCTCAGCACAATACATTGAATATCTGCTGTGATTGTTTCTGCTATAAATCTTGTGAATGTCTTTTGCTTTACCAAACAAACTATTAATAAATTCAACTTGCAGTAAGGAAAACACATAGGAAACAGTGTGTTTCATGATGGCCTTTGAGTAGAGTCTTAAATCAGACTCTGAAGTAGCAATTACTATTTTTTAAATATTACATTTGCAAGTGGAATATCATGTTTGCCAGTCTTTCATTAGAAGGCCAGCATTACATAAATATCAGCCATCTGATACCAGAAACAAACATTAGCACAACTCCCAAAGCTTCAGAGAAATAGGAGTAAGTACATAACTTCCTTCAGCTAATAAGTAGCAATCACTCATATCTCTCTGGAACAGAGTAAGAATGGATCCGTGGCTGTGGCTACAAACTACAACCAACTAATTATTTCACTTCTTTTGGTGTTATTTTTATTAGACTGCATACATGTATTTTCATAAATTATAATTACATACTTTGAAGAACTTACTGTAAGATATTTTATGTTACTTGAATGTAGTTTAAAAAAATACCTAGTCACTTCCAAAAAGTCACATCTCATTTTGTAGTAAAGAAAAAGTAAAATAAAATTGACTCAGGTATTTCTAAAAATTCTAATGGGTGAATAATTACGTTAGTTGCTGTAAATGCTAAATTCAAGCAGATGTCATTCTATAATATAAATAAAGTGTTGTCATAGCTACCATAATAACCTATGCAACACATCCTGGGATGAATATTTTGTAGTAGGTAGTGACAACCATGATAAAAGGATCAGGTAATATTCACAAGGGACACGTCACAGAGAAACTAAAGTTTCAGCTAAATTGATTTGCTTCTCTTTGTCGGTCTCCGTTTCCTTTTCTATTTTTAGGAATATTTGGAAGCATATTTGTTTTTATCTAGAAATGTGAATCATTTGGATTTCACGTCTCTGTGTTGAGTTTGACGGCTTCTTAATAGTTCACAAAAATGTACAAACCTAATACATAATTCACAAAATAAAAGCAATCAGTAGTTTAATGGCATATGTTATCGGAATTGACAAGTTTTGGTTTTGTCTGTTCAGAACTAAACTAAATACATGATTCTCATCATTCTCTGCCTTGAACTCTTGAATTCTTCTTTTTATTTTTTTAATGTGAATGAAATTACTGCTCATTAATTTACTCATGAAATAAAAGAACTTGCAGCAAAGGAGAACCGGCCACTGCACAGGTTGACTTCCTATGCATTTAAAATGATCACATTTAAGGATTGCCAGGTAGATCACTTTGTATCTCCATGCATGCGTGGAAGCATTCTTCAATTAGATAAATGCTAATTTTGTCACCAGACATAATTTTAATGCAAAGGTTATTATTTTCACTGAAATAGGAAATATTATTTTATGTAATTAGTTTCTAAGAAGTGTATGTTTTTTTTTAATTTATATATTTTGAGAGAGAGCACACAGCAGCAGGGGAGGGGCAGAGAAAGAGGGGGAGAGAGAATCCCAAGCAGGCTCCCCATTGACAACACACAGACTAATGGGGGCTTGATCTCACAAGCCATGAGATCATGACCCGAGCCCAAACCAAAAGATGGATATTGAACCAACTGAGTCACCCAGGCACCCCTATTTCTAATAAACTGAAATAAAATCTGGCACAATATAGCAGTTTAATAAATATCTAGTAATAATAGATGAATTATGTTTGTACCAGTTGCGGTTCTGTTGTCTATGAAAAAAATATCCAAATAATATAAGTGTAAAGAGTCACTCTAGAAATTCTTCATTTAATGTAGTGTATTATATATTATTATTTTGAAGTGATTTGGGGATTGTTTCTACCTGTTTATGAGCTTATGTAAAGCTTCATATATGTTTGCAAAGTTAATATTTTCAGTTCTTTACTTTTTGCTATGTTACTGTTTTGATCACAAACATTTCTATGGATATGTGTGTAAATTAATATTTATTTCCAAGGTAGTGTTAAAACAAATATTGTAAATAGCTTTTTGTGTGTGTGTGTGTGTAGAAAATGCAAGAAAGCAAAAATCTAAATAATATATATAGGTACAAATGGAAAAGCGAGCAATATAGACATTATATTATTCACAACCTAACTTCTCCTTTTAATGCTAGTCTTCACTTACTTAAAAATGCATCTGAGAAAGCTATAAATATGAGGGAACTTAGTATTGGCTAATTTCTTTTTTTTATTGCTGTGGCTGGAATGACAAATAGTAAAGTTACTTTCCTCGGAGATAATTTGCACAAAATATATCCTTAAAGAATTCTCCTCTAGAACAATGAACTATTTAAAAAGATTTTTCTCATGCATACACTTTTATTTAATAAACTTCTCCTTGGATTGTGCCAGAATATTAAAAAAGTGACAAATTAAAAACTATCTTTTAGAACGTGATATAGTCATTAATAAGGTCATATATATACATATATATTATATAGTCATTAGTGAGGTCATTAGTAATGTCATATATAGGGTCATTATAAAGATATATATATATATATATATACACATATATAAAATGTCATATACAGAGTCATTAGTAAGGATATATATGTATGCATATATGTGTGTATATATATTCTTTTGATTAATTTTGCTTTGTGGTATATAGCTGTTTTTCAGAGAAATTTAGTTTTATGTGTTTTTTTCTCACAAAATAATATTTCTGGAAATGATTAAACTATTATGTTGACAGTTTAGTAAAACTTAAATAATATGAATAATATGTTTTTATCTGCTATACTTATTTTTTAATGGAACTAAATGTTTACATACCATAATTGGGCTTCCTAATGCACCTAAGGAAGAATCTAGGCAAAAACCAAGAGATATCCTCCAAAGTGTGTTCTTACTTTTGACCATTAAAACAGAAAATTTAAGTGGATACACTGTTACTCAGCACAAGGACAACTCACTTTCCTTGCAGCTAGATACACTCACATGAGTAAATTCTGACAAAACAGATTTAAGTGTTTCACAGAATCTTTCTCGAGCACTTCTTTAGATACATCTGACCCTGTCACTTTCACATCTTTTTTTCTTCTTCTCCACCTGAGGACACAGACTCCACCTTGAACGAAGAGAATAAGGGTAAGTTTGAAGGAGCCTGGATCCATAAAAAAAAAAAAAAAAATTGTGGATCAGACTTGGATTTGTGCCTCTGAAGTTTACCTGTGGGAAATAAATTTCTCTCTTAGTTGTGCCACCCTTATTTTAGATTTTTCTATTAACCATAGCCAAATCCTACGTAATACAGGAAAGAAAGGGCCAGGTTATAAATACTTGAAAGAGTGAGGAGACATCTCCTGTCGTTACATATCTCTTAAAGAATTATGTAATTACTTAAGAGCTCCACATTAAAGATAAATCTGACAGAGGCCTATTTTTGTTTGGCCCATGAGGTAAGAATATGAGTTATATTATAAAGTGTTGTAGAAAAGAGAAGAAACAAATAGAACACATGTGAGAAACTATATATGGCCTGCAAAATCGATTAGACTATCTGGTCCTAGACTATCTGACCCTTTGCAGTAAAATTATGCACCCACAAGAGTGCTATTTCTCTACTTCTCTATGACTTTCACCTTTATATTTATTATTTCCTTTTATTGAGCAGCCTTGAATCAACACATTTCATATTTCTTATTCCAATCATTATGTATGCTATGTTGATTATTTGGCAATAGATGAATAATGTCTTAATATTTCAAATGTCTGTCTATAGATTCATAGAGTTAGACTATTTAGTTGTCATTCATATATTTAGACAACTAGACATTGTGGTTAAATATGATCTCCTAAATAGAACTTTGAAACTCTTTCATCATACTTTTATTGTTGTCATCTTGAATGAGGTGCTGTGGTATTGACTGACTTCACCCCTCATAGATCACGACATTGGTTAAACCTTCAAATCAGCTAGTTTCTCTGTCTTTTCATCATGTGATTAACACCATCATGTACATTCTAGCTTGTTCGTTCACCATTTAGGTAAAACTTTGAAGGCAAAGTAATAGTATTCTAGTAAAGGGAGATCTTGTCAGAGAATGTTAAAACAGTGTTTTATAGATTAAGACCAACAAACCCAGTTTAATGTTGTCATATTAGACTTCCAGAAGCTATATTTTGAAAGGAAATAAGAACTATACAAGTAGATGGGAGAAAGAACAGGTTATTATCATAAGTGATGGTTAATTTTATGCATAAACTTTGTTCATCTACGGTAGCCAGTATTTTGGTCATATGTTTGTCTAGACACTGGTGTAAAGGGTTTTTTTTTTTTTTGGATGTGATTAATTTTAAAATTCAGGTGATTTTAAGCAAAGGAGATTACTCTCCATAATGCGCATGAGCCTCATTCAGTCAGTTACAGATCGAAAGTGCAAAGACAGATGTTTCAAAGAAGGAATTCTGCCTCCAGACTACAACATAGAAATTTTGCCTGTTTCCAACCTTTTGTTTCAAAAATATACCATCAAATCTTACCTGAATCTCCAGCCTGCCAGCTTGCTCTACAGATTTCAGATTTGTCGACCCACACAATAGCATGAACCAATTCCTTAAAATAAATCTCATTTTCTCTCTATCATATATATATGTATATATATGTATATATATCTCTCTTTCTGTATACATATATGTATGCATATATATATATATATATACATATCTTTCTAGCTCATATATATATATGTATATATATATTTGGTTCTATTCCTTTGGAGGAGCAGATGTACATTATAATAGGGAATATGAACAAAATTATGGAAAATAATATATAATAAGCACTGACTGACATGGTTAACTGGAGGATGGAGCATAACAAAATTACTACTTCTTATAAGAGCTTATATGCTAGATTGAAGAATGTGGACACTATCTTTCAGGCTAAGTGATTGACGGATCTGAAGCAAGTGGGTTTCCATTCGGACAGATACCTGTAGTTCTTACGTGAAAAGAATCAATAAAGAAAAACCTTTAAAAAAGGAATTAGTTGACACCTTCTTGAAAACAGCGTCAGCAAAGGGTGATGAGCACTGTGTTAAGTCAGTGATAATGTGGATAAGAAGAGCACATGGAGATGAGTCATATTTACTAATAAAGTTGATAGAAACTATAATACAGTTACTAAACAATGAACAATATAATAAGTACATATCTATAAATACTCTCTTAACTATAAATAGACTAAATTCTCACTGAAAAAAGTCACTGTATGTATTAAAAAAATAAGACTCATTTATATGTTGCCTATGAGAGGTTTCATTTTAGATGTAAGATCACACACAGACTGAAAAGTGAAGGGTGGAAAAAAGATATTGTATGAAAATGAACCCCAAAAGAAAGCCGGAATAGCTCTACTCACGTCAGACAAAATAGCCTTTAAAACAGATTGTAATAAGAGATAGAGATGAGTGTTACGTAATAGTAAAGGGGTCAATCCAACGAGAGGATATATCAGTTATAGATATTTAATTACTCAACATAGGATCATCTAAAATATATAAAACAAATATTAACAGATATAATCGGAGGAAAAGACATCAGTGCAAAAGTAGGAAATTTTAAGGAGGATTCTTTTATCAATGGATAGATCATCCAGAGAGAAAATTAATTAAGGAAACATATACCTTAAATAACATATTAGAGCAGATAAAGTTAACAGACATATACAGAACATTCCATTCAGTATATGGGCTGGTGAAGTGAGCACACAGAATATCCCATTCAAAGGCAACAAAATACACATTCTTCTCAAGTGCACATAAAACATTTTCCAAGATAGATCATATGTTAGACAACAAAATAAGTCTTAATAAATTTAAGAGGACTGAAATTGTAGTAAACATTCTTTCCAATTACAATGATATGAAATCACAAGTTAATTACGTGAAGAAAACTGGAAATTTCACAAATATGTGGACATTAAACAAAATGTTACTGAATGACCAATGATTCAAAGAAGTTGAAAGATAAATAAAAAAAAAAAAACCTTGATACAAATGAAAATGGAAACATAACCTTCCAAAATGCAGAATGCAAAATAAGCAGTTTAAGAGGGAAGTTCATGGCAATATATGCCTACCTCAAGAATAAAGGAAAATCTGAAATAAACAACTTAATTTGCACCTTAAGGAATGAGACAGGAAAGAACAAAGCTCAAAGGTAGGGGAAGAAAAGAAATATCAAAGATTAGATCAGAAATAAATAAAATAGAGACTGAAAAGGCAATACAAAAGAGCAAGGAAACTAATAGTTCATTCTTTAAAAACATAAACAGGGGCCCCTAGGTGGTTCAGAGAATTAGGCTCCTGACTCTTGGTTTTGGCTCAGGCCATGATCTCCTGGTTCATGAGTTTGAGCCCCACATCTGGCTCTCTGCTGATGGGGTAGAGTATGCTTGGGATTGCCTCTCTCCTCTCTCTGCCCCTCCCCTGCTCATGTGCACTCTCTCTCTCTCTTTCTCTCAAAATAAATAAATAAACTTTAAAATAAAAATAATACATACATAATTAAAAACAAAAATGACAAACCTTTAGCTAGATTCACCAAGAAAAAAAGAGAAAAGACTTAAAATCCAAAATAAAAGATAAAATGTTATAAATGATACCACAGAAATATAAGAACCATAAGAAACCACTATAAACAATTATAGGCCAACAGATTAGAGAACATAGAAGAAATGGATAAATTCCTAGAAACATACACACTACCAAGATTGATGAAATAAAAAATCTGAACAGGTCAATTATTAGTAAGTTGTTTGAATCACTAATCAAAAACTTCTCAAGAAAAGAAAAGTTCAGGACCAGATAGTTTTACAGATGAATTCTAACAAACATTTGAAGAAGAATTAATTAAGAATACCAATCCTTCTCAAACTCTTCAAAAAAATGGAAGAGGAGGGCACTCATACTCATTTTATGAGGCCACATTACACTGTTATACCAAAACAGATAAAGACATCACAGGAAAAAAAAATCACATACCAATATCTCAGAAGACCATAAATGTAAAAATTACCAACAAAACATTAACAAATCAAATTCAATAATACTTTAAATATTTATTTCAAAATTAAGAGGATCATATACCATGATAAAACTATTTTAAACTATATTGCAAAGCTGTAGCAATTAAAATAGTATGATATCAGCATAGAAACAAAGACATAAATCAATGGAACAGAAGAGAAATAAACCTATGCATACACGGCCAATTAATTTATCACAAGGGAGCCAAAACATACAATAGAGAAAGGACAGTCTCTTCAATAAATGGTGCTGGGGAATCTATACAGTCACATGCGAAAGAATGAAATTTAACTACTATCTTACACCACACACAATGATTGACTCAAAATGGATTAAAGACATGAACATAAGACCTGAAATTGTTAAACTCTTAGCAGAAAACATAGGTGGTGAGTGCATTGATATAGGTCTAGGTAGTATTTATTTTAATTTGACATAAAAAAAAAAGAACAAAAGCAAAAATAAACGAGTAGGATTTTGTCAAAATAGAAAACCTTAGGGCTGCTTGGGAGGCTCTGTTGGTTAAGCGTCCAACTTCAGCTCAGGTCATAATCTCGTGGTTTGTGGTTTGAGCCCGTATCAGGCTCTGTGTTGACAGTTTATAACTTGGACTCTGCTTTGGGCTCTGGGTCTCCGTCTCTCTGCCCCTTTCCCTTCACACTCTGTCTCTGTCTCTGTCTCTCTCTCTCTCAAAAATAAACACTTAACAAATAATAAAAACACAAAATATAAAAATAAAAAAGCTTCTGCACAGCAAAGGAGACCATCAACAAAATGAAAAGGCAACCTACGAAATGTGAGAAATTATTTCTTGCAAATTATATATCTGACAAGGGATTAATATTCAAAATATATAAAGAGCTCATACAAATCAACAGCAAAAAAAATCCAATTTAAATATTAGCAAAGGATCTGAACATCCCCCCCCAAAAAAATACCGATGGCCAACAGGTACATGAAAAGATGTTTAACATCATTAATCATCAGGGAAATGCGGATCAAAGCCATAATGAAATATCACTTCACATCTATTCGAATGGCCATTATCAAAAAGACAAGAAGTAAAAAGTGTTGGCGTGGTGTGAAGAAAAGGGAATGCCTGTCTACCATTGGTGGGGATGTGAACTGGTACAGCAACAATGCATAACATTGTGAAGCTTCCACAAAATGTTAAAAATAGACCCAGTAATTCCACTTCTGAGTATTTATACAAAGAAAATCAAACCATGAACTCAAAAAGATATTTCCACTCCAATGCTCATTGCAGCACTATTTACAATCAATAAGATACGGAAACAACCTAAGTGTCCATTTACAGATGGATGAATAAATGCAGTATATATACATGTGTATATGTATATATGTACATGTATGTATATATACACATATATAAACACACATATACATATAATGGAATATTTTCAGCCATAAAAATGCAATCTTGGCATTTATGACAACACAAATAAACCTTTAGGGTATTATGCAAAGTGAAATATATCAAACACACAAAGACAAATACCATACAATTTCTCTTATATATGTGAAATCCAAGAAAATAAAAACAAAACCTAAAACAAACATTTAAATAGGCTCTCACAGTACATAAAACAGATTGGTGGTTACCAGAGTCAGGAAGTAGAAAGGTTGAGAGAAATCTGGGAAGGAGGTAAAAAAAAAAAAAAAAGAAAGAAAGAAAGAAAGAAAGAAAAAAAAAAAGAAAATGAAAAGAGAAAGAAGAAAGAGAGAGGGTGAGGGAGGTAGAAAGCAGTGAATTTAGACCACTGTTTCACAAAATTTAGTAAAGAAGATGAAGAAAAATATGACATTCATTAGAGTTCCCTGAGTCTGTTTTCTCATCTACAAAATATGTCTATAACACAAAACACAGCTCTTTTCTCTCAATGAAGCTAAATATCATCAATATCACTATAATTGTTCTGGCTTAGTCTGAAATAGAAATGAACCACCCAGCCACTCAACACTTACTCAGCGACAGTATGCTTCTCTTGCAGAATTTACTGTATTGATACAACCTCTGCTCTGTAAGTCATATGTTGTTAACCCAGGGTCGGAAAGAAAGAGGCCATGACATTTTCTATTACTTTTTCTTACTGTTTTTACTTCACAGAATAAAGACACTCACTTCACAAAAGAAAGAAAGAAAGAAAGAAAGAAAGAAAGAAAGAAAGAAAGAAGAGAAGAGAGAAGAGAGAGAGAGAGAGAGAGAGAAAGAAAGAAAGAAAGAAAGAAAGAAAGAAAGAAAGAAAGAAAGAAAGAAAGAAAGAAAGAAAGAGACAAAGAAAGAAAGAAATGATGAAGCAAAGGATGGAGGGAGGGAGGGAAGCAAAAAGAAAAATGGCAGTGAACGAATTGAATACTCATTTAGCATAAAGCGGTCTAGATGTATTAGTCTCAAAAGATTCTTAGCAATTCAGATAATATTATTTCAGCAGAAAAATTGCTTATACTATTACACTTATTGTTATTTATAATGATATAGTTTATATTTTTTATTTATAATTAATTTGTCCATCTATTTGGTTTGTAATTATATAATAGCTTTAAACATTAGGGTTTATACTCACTGTTGTTTCTACATAGCTAAGAAAACAATTTCAATCAACTAAGGGTATAAAAGAAACACATTCCTTTATAAGAGGTCTAATTATTATACAAATCTGAGGAACATTGGACTATGCCAAGTCATGCCTCACCCTCCTGCCCTGAAAAAAAAGAAAAGAAAAGAAAAGAAAAGAAAAGAAAAGACTGGTAACTTAGAAGATGCATTACATAAGACAAAAAGAGGGATTATTCTATTCCAGTGTTACCAGATGGACTGGGGAGACCCCTGTCTCGAAGCTTCTGCCCAGCCAGTCCCAAAGATGTTACAGAAAACTCTTGAGATATGTTAGTAGGTGAGCTCTGAGGGAGATAGAGAGAAGGAGAGAGAGAGGTAGGAAGAGAGACCTCTACCCCTGGTGTTTGGGTCCTTATCTTTTATACATAGTTTTTACCTAGGAGGTGGATTAGACATCCTGTTAAAACCTATCTGACTCCTCCTCTAACACTTGCCCCAACATAGGCCTGGATAATGTGTTTTAAAATAAAAGGAAGAGAAAATTGGGGTGCCTGGGTGGTTCTAACGTCCAACTTTTGCTCAGGTCATGATTTTGCGGTTCATGGGTTCGAGCCCCACATGGGGCTCTGTGCCGACAGTTCAGAGGCTGGAGCCAGCTTTGGATTCTGTGTCTCCGTCTTTCTCTGTTCTTACCCTGCTCACATACACTCTCTCTCTTTCTCTCAAAAATAAATAAAGATTTTTTTAAAAATTTAAGAAAAGGAAGAGAAAATTTAGAAAAGAACATTACAACTTTATTTTTGGTTCAGTGTTTAGATGCCATGAGAAATATAGAGATAGAGAAGACTACAAATACAGTAAACATTTAAAAGATAATGGTAACAAGATTTAGCAAATAATGTTAGTATATGGGTTAAAAGAGGGGCAAGTCAAAATATCCATGATTGTTTGGATAACTGGTGTTATCACCTCAGATAAAGAACACAAATGGAGGAATAAATTTAATAAGAGAATATGATGAGTTCAAATTTGAAGATTTTCAATTTGAGTTTTCTGTGAAATGTTTATTGAGAAGATATATAATAGTTACTTAAGTCAGGAAGATGTTTGGGCTAAAGAATAGAAATATCTTAGTCTTCTTTTATCAGTCCTTTGTGAGACAAAAGAGAGTGAAATATCCCTCCTATGTCCTTGTGGACAAGAACAATGTGATTGCAATAGTTACCTGAGAATAGATGTTTGTTTGTTTGTTTGTTTAGGTTTATTTATTTATTTTGAGAGACAGAGCAACTGGAGGAGGGGCAGAGAGAGAGAGAGAGAGAGAGAGAGAGAGAAATAGAGAGACAGAGAGAGAGAATTCCAAACAGTCTCCACCTTCTCAGCTTGAAGTCCAATGAGGGCCTCTAACTCTGGAACCCTGAGATCGTGACCTGAGCTGAAGTTAATGGTCAGACACTTAACCCTCAGCCATCAGGACCCAGCAGAATGGAATTTTTTGAACCATGAAGAAGAAGAAGGAGAAGAAGAAGAAGAAAAAGAAGAAGAGGGAGGAGGAAGAGGAGGAGGAGTAGGGGGAGGGGAGGAACAAGAAGAAGAAAGAAAGAAAGAAAGAAAGAAAGAAAGAAAGAAAGAAAGAAAGAAAGAAAGGAAGAAAGAAAGAAAGAAAAAAGAAAGAAGGAAAGAAAGAAAGAAAGAAGGAAAGAAAGAAAGAAAGAAAGAAAGAAAGAAAGAAAGAAAGAAAGAAAGAAAGAAAGAAAAAAGAAAGAAGGAAAGAAGGGAAGAAGGAAAGGAAAGAAGGAAGGAAGGAAGGAAGGAAGGAAGGAAGAGAGGCAGAAAGAAGGAAAGAAGGAAAGAAAGAAAGAAAGAAAGAAAGGCAGGAAGAAAGAAGGTGTAGGTGGTGTAAAATGAGATAATAGGAGGAAGAGTAGTAAATGTATGACAAAAAAAAAGAGTGTTCTCAAGGAAAACAAGAAGGAGGAGAGTGATCAGTGATACGCAGGGCAAGAAAAAGGTAGATAAACCTGAATGTGGGAACGGGGATCAGCCTCACAGAGAAAAGTCAGAGTAGCTTTTTGTCCATGAAAACCCTACCCCATTTTTTGTGAGAACTGTATTAGACAATTCTTTCAAGAAATTTAGTAAAGAAGATGAACAGAGATGTCAGACAGTAGCCGTTAGGAGACATGGAATTAAATGAGACTTTCGGTTTTATTTCATTTGTTCAGAGTGAAGTCCTGTATAAAAGAAGATAAGTGGAAGAGACGGAAGATTAACGCCCAGTCAGATGTACTGGCCTTGAAACAGAGAATATTACCTCATTTTAGGAATGGATAAAAAAATTAAAGATGAATGATGGTGCAAATAAATTTGAAGGTATATTGATTTTTTTAGAATGAAAGTGTCAAATAGTTTCAAATTTCTTAAAGAAGTATTTATATTAGCCATCCAGTCTAAGGTTTTCAGACAGTTAAAAATGCCTAGGAGAAGTAATTAAGATATAAATTTGGAAAGTTTATAAAACGTCCTTTTAACAACCGTTAGTCGTCCGTGTCTAGTAACATCCTGGATTATACTGTACTAGTGAGTGGAAATGGGGCTTGTTTGCTTTAGTGAAAGGGGGGACAAAGGAAAGGAAAGTATGCAAATGGACTATTGGTGCAAAAACTGAGTACCTGATGGAAGAAAAGAAGCAGCTCTTCTCCCCACATGGTTTTGTTTTCTTGACATTCGCCCCAGAAATCATTGACAAAAGAGTAGTGTCCCTTGAACGTTGACATTAAATCAAGGAGACCATAAATAGACTACATTTGCAATTCTAAAAAGCCGCTGTAGCCTATGCATTCATCTTTTAAGTTGCAGTTAGTGTTTGTATCACCGAAGTAGAGTATAGAGAGCTAACCCCAAGAAAACACAACTTGGCAAACTTGAAGGTAACTCAAACTTGAAAGGTCCTTGCCTGTGACAATAAGCATCCATGAGATGATATGAGAGCTGGTATACAAAGCACAGTTGCATTAGTTAAGTTTTCAAAGTAAAGTAAGAACAGCAATGCCTGGATAATAACTATTGATATCGTAGGCATTTAGTTGGCATGCGACAACTTGCATATTACTGGATACCAGAATTGACTCTTGCCCTAAATAAATATGTGTGTCCCCTAAGAACTTTTATGCTGATCCCTTCACTTATGTCTCCACGATCTGCAAGAGCCAACACTTCCTATTTCATAGACAGTAATAATGAGCCTCAGTTACTGTTGAATTGACTGTGGCAGCCACTGACGTGTGCCACATGGATATCCCGGCAAAAGAAAACTGCTACAAGGATTGGAATCAGTTGGCAACTGAGGCGACAATACTTTTAGAATCTGCCACAGTCTCTTAGCCCAAGAACACACTCCCCCTGGGGAGGGTGAGCTAGTGATTGGGTGAGGTGCGGTGCTTGGCCCTATCGTTTCTGCTCAACACAGAGATTCCCTAATAGACAATCTTCTGGGGTTCCCTGTTGGCATGAAGGAGACTTTCTCAAAACCGCATCAGTAGCTCTTCCTACTCAATATTTCTTTTGTACCTCTGTCTTTTCATAGATATCCAACCTCCATCACAGATGTGAAGATTCTCCCTACTAGGACTCCTTTTTCCTTTGTCTTTCACAGACTTTATGCCCAATGAATCTCTTCCCCTTCTGACTCAATCTTACTGTCTGCTCCCCAGTAGAATTGGACTGACACTTTGACTCTCATTGTCTACGTGGTAAAGGTGGGCATATTTTGAAATGCAGTCTTTTCTGTTTGTGCATTATCTAAGGTAAATAGGGAGGGCAATAATCACGTGAGAAATAAGTACATTGATATTTTACGTCTGCTGTACCATATTACCAGAAAACCTTAGTGACATAATCAACACACATTTGTTCTCCTAAAATTCTGGAGATCAGAAGTCTAAAATGAGTTTTATGGAGTTGATTTCAATGTACGAGCAAGGACTTTTTTTCTCCGGAGGTTCCAGGGAAGACTCTATTTCTTTCTCTTTTTTAACTTGTGATGGCTATCCCTATTGGCTTATAGTACTTTCTTCCATCTTCAATGTACATGACTCCAATTTCTGTTTCATTGCCTTTTCCATTATAGTCAAATCTACCTCTACCTCCCTCTTACAAGGACACCTGGATTACATATAGAGCCAATTTAGAGAACCCACCATAACCTCCCCATCTCAAAACCCTTAATTTTTTCATGTATCCAAAGTCCCTTTAGCCACATAAGATATTCTTGCAAGTTTCCAGGATTAGGGTGTGAATATATTGAAGTAGTTGGGGAAAATTAATCAGTTAATTATGTCAAATAAATTATTTTTCTAGGAAGATGTAGTTTGGAAAATTTGAAAGTTTGAGAGTAGGCCCCAAATAAAGATAATTTACACTTCTGAGGTTCTTGTCCGTGACCATGAGCATCCATGGATAAGAAAGATGGTGAAGCACAGCTACTTTGCCAAGGTCTCAAATGGAGGAGACAAGCAATTCAGAGGCAGTGAATGTTGGTGTTGTAGACGTTTGAGCGATAGTATACAAAGCAGAATTTTGAAAAGTGTAGGCTACTGGTATAAGTAACTGTCATTTTCTTTCTTTCTTTCTTTCTTTCTTTCTTTCTTTCTTTCTTTCTTTCTTTCTTTCTTTCTTTCTTTCTTACCATTTCGAAAATTAACAATTAAATTAAAAATTGAAGAATGCCTGGGTGGCTCAGTTGGTTAAGCAGCCAACCTCAGCTCACATCATGATCTCACAGTTTGTGAGTTCGGGCCCCTGTGCTGACAGCTTAGAGCCTGGAGCTTTGGATTCTCCGTCTCCCTCTCTTTCTGCCCCTCCCCAGATCATGCTCTGTCTCTTTCTCTCTCAGAAATAAATAAGCATTAAAAAAGTATTTTAAGAATCATAAAAATTTCTTTACAAAGCAATTATAAGGTTCTTTGCCATTTCCCCAATGTTCGAACATACTTACAAATAACTGTATTTTCACTGAAATCCTATGAAAGAGAAATCCCTCATGATTGGAAGTGCCTACAAAATAAAAGTAAAACAGAGGAAATTCCATGACATGACAAATCCAGGTAAGAAGCACGTAATAAGCAAATAATCTTAGGAGCACGTGGGTGGCTCACTTGGTTAAGTGTCTGACTCTTGATTTGGGGTCAGGTTGTGATCTCATGGTTGGTGAGTTCAAGTCCCATGCCAGGGCTCTGCATGATAGCAGAGAGCTTGCTTGGGATACTATCTCTCCCTCTCCCTTCCCCTTCCCCACTTGCACTCTCTCTCTCAAAATAAATAAATAAACTTCAAAAAAAAAGAGGCAAATGATTTTACGTATGAACAATTTGAAATTTACCTGTTTACCCATTAATTTATATATTCATATACACAAATCTCCAGGAAATCACTTGGACATATACATAATTATTGGCAGCAGAGGGCATTCATAGTGATAATTACAGCTTCTTTCCTTCTCCACCCTTTCACTGGAACTTTTTCCCTTTTTCCCTGACTTTGACCGAAAATAAGCTAGAATGAATAGCTAGGTATTAGCACCTGTTCTGATTAAATGATTTTTCAGAAAGACACTACAGAAGTTATTGAAATCTTATGCAGTTGAAATCAAGGATGCGACAATATGTTCATCTTTGTGAAGAAAACAGACAGACTAACAAAAACTATTCTTTCGTATCCAGTGCCTGGGTTTTGAATAGGTACCCAAACTATGTTTTTCAAAGAAGCTTAGCCAGGTGCTTCAAGGATTAGAACAGACCATGTTTTGTTTTGTTTTATTGGTCAACATTTAGTAACATAAAATGGCTATTGAATTAACAGGTATGCGAACAATGTATGGAGGCATAAAATCTGCCTGTCGTTCCACAGACTAATCCCTTTTCTCCTGTGCTCGGTAACATAATAGGCCATAGTTCATAGGTATGCAATACCAGCTAGCATTGTATACATGGAATCAATAGCATAATCCTATTAAATTCTGCAAAACAGTTTACTTTATGATATAAAGTGGAATTGTGATTGATTTCTAAAGTAAACAGCAGTTCTATATTCAACTCAGACCAGAATAAGTTTTAAAGCGGCAACTTTCTCTTTGTGAGATCATTGTTTTTCATTTTTCTAGCCTATAGAAATAAATTTTACCTATGTAGTCTAATTAAAAGATATTGAATTTGGCTTGTCTGTCCAATTAAAATTGCCTTGGCTTTGTACCAACTCCTAGAGAACTGAATGTTTGCTTTTAAGTTAGCCACTTACTCCAGAATGTCCCCAGTTAAAAACAATAGCATTTAAACAATAGCAGTGTTTCACTTTTTCTAATTTGTTTCTGTAAGTCCAGTATATTATAAATATTTATAAATTCACAGTTAATCATTAGCCAGTACACATCATTGTAGCAATATTTATATTTGTGTTCAGCTGCTTTTCTGATTGGTCAATTTCCCACGTTGAATAGTGGATTCCATGCCACATGAAATGTTAAATATTTTTATTATTCCCCTGCCTACAAATGCATTTACTATGGATGCCATATTTCTAACATTTACCAACTTTTTCCCATATGATTAAAATCCCAGGCTGATTTTACGACATCAGTCAAAGGATAGGATAGTATCCTTAAACATCCCGTAAATGTTATGAAATTCTAAAAGCATTAAGTGCAAATTTCTCTGAGTAGAATTGCATGCGGTGAAATAAATCCATTCATACCATGGGGACATCTAATTGTGTCCATAGCAAAACAGACAAAATAGTTTATAATCTTAACATTCTGTCTACTGTCTCATGAACCAAAGAAGTTTTTTTCCAGTTGTATTTTCAGCTTAAACTTGATGCCTTCAGAGGTCAACTTGAAAGATGCAAAGTTCATTTAATTTGATTTCTTCAAAGACGGTTCAAATGCGTGGAAAGAGACAGCAACCTGTGTTGGTTCAAGATGGTGGGCTAAGTACACGTATTTTCCTTCTTTTTAGAAATGAAAAGGGCGAGTTAGAGGCACATTTAAAAAATAATAAAAGTGCTGAAGAAGAGGTTATGTGATAGACCAGGAATTATAAAGAAATGTTTGCAAGGCAAAGGCAGATGGCTTTAAACCAAGAGAAGAAATCTCAAAGCACAGAAATACCATCTGCGAAAGATGGGAACAGCTCGCAAAGTATACCAACACCTAGACAGGAATACTGAAAACATTAGGACTAAAAATAAAACCCAACGCCATGTTATATACCAGGCACATTCTTAAAATAATGGAATGGTATTGTTAGAGGTCATGCAAATATACACTAGCTCGATAAACTATCAGAAGCTAAATTGTATAATATCAAAATACACAAAATATTTTTAAGTAAAAAGGAAAACAAAACAGAAAGAGGAGATGATCAAAATTACAATCAAAATTGTAAGTTTTTGAGAGGTAAAACACTTTAATACAACATCATAAAATATTGTGGAAGTGTACAAATGTAAAATATTTGATAAATTTAATAAATTCGATATACATCATTTTAGTACTTATGATATGTTAATAAAACATCAAAAAGAAAAACTAAAAGAATTGACAATATAAGAAACAATTTCATCTATAATATTATCACAATAAAATAAAGGTAAAAATAAAGGTAAAAGTATTAAAATACTTTTGTAAACTACTCAATAAAAAATTCTTATAAAATAATTAGAAATAGAGAAAATTCGTATAATAAATAACACAATCTGTAAGGTTCAAAACCTCGTACAACTTAAAAAGTATAAACAAAATTTTCTTTATAAAAGCAAGAAATGAGAACAAAGAAAGGGAAATCTAACCTAAGTTTCCAATGGAATTCATTCAATATTCATATGTAATTTTTCATATAAATCATGTACAGAATATATGATCATATGTAGGTGCATATACACATTGGCCAGATATTTTTTTAAAGTCCAATATGGTGACAGGTAATAAAAGGACCTTTATTCACATAAAGGTAGTTTAAAAAAAACAAATAAAATAATAGATTAGACAATTCGGAGTTTGCCACTCTAGATCTACTTGACTGGAAGTAAGGTGAAAGCAATAGATTGTCACCGGATCGAGGGCAGAGTCTGTTGGTTTCACTACTCCAGGAAATAGAGTTCTATCGTAATCGATGGGAATGAGTGTATCTTGCCCAACTCTGGAGTGCCATTCACAAAAACTGTAAGGTCCGCATCTGGGTCAGGGCCACATGGCTGCCGGGATACCAAGTATCCACGGCAGCCAAGCATCCATGTCGTTTTATCCGAACAAGAGCACTTCAAACAGTCCAGCCTGCATCTCCACTCTCCAGTGGATTCCACAAATTGATTCTCCACTTCTATGTTGCTGTCAAATATGAGTGTATTGGAACATTATAAGAGAATTTCAGCACCTATATTTTATTTCCATTCAGTAAACAACCAGGTAATTTTTCTTTATGCACAAGTAATACCTGCAAAGAGCCTCAAGTATCTCCTGTGGGAGAGGACTTGTGACAGGTCACATCACCCCCTTGGACTTCCTTGCACGACTGCCAAATAAGACATTAACTAAACTGTAGGTTTCTATTCAGCTTCTTTAAGATGTGTGTGTACGTCAGGAACCATAAGCGAAGCTAACCAGTTAGCGATCCTTACTTCTTGCTAGTCCTCCTTACCCAACCTCTGCTACCCTGGCCTCCACCGAACACACCCTGGGTGACACACAGACACAGGAGAGAGCCAGGACTCTCCAAATCTTCTATCAATATACTTCTGTCAATAACGATTTTGGCAAGTTTTCTCAATAGGTATTTCTTGTTTATTATTTATTTATTTATTTATTTAGCTATTTAGTTAGTTAATAACTTGTTTTTATATTTAGTATATTCTTTTATTTTAGCATGATCTGGGCTGGGTCTCATGACACGTGAGATCAGGACCTGAGCTGAAATCAAGAGTCTGAGTCTCATCCCGTTGAACCATCCAGGTTCCATTATATTTAGTATTTTAAAAGGAGAAGACACGTTTCCTCTTTTACAACTGAAAACACAGTTTTAATAGCATGGAATTATCAAATTTTTTTAAGTTAAAGGAGTGAACCCGATTAATCCTAAGGAATATTGAAAGCTATATTTCCAATTGCCTTTTCAAATTATCCTAAGACATTTAGTCTATTCAAATTTTCAACTTGTTTCTTGTGTATACATCAAATACACTGCTCAGCTAAGGTTATTTCAGGAATACAGAGTGGCTTAGCATCACGAAGTCTATTAACACACTCCAACACATGTTCGTAGTCATTCAATAATGGTTGTGAAAAAGATTCGATAGAATTCAACAAATACTCATAATAGACTTTTTTATAATTTACAAAGACTTACAGAATATTTTATTAAATATGAAAGCACTAAAAATTCAATTAGTATCCGGAAGTAAACAGGGATGTTTGAATCACACTATTTTTTTA
Organism: Paguma larvata; assembly: GCA_030068075.1. Classification (NCBI taxonomy): domain Eukaryota; kingdom Metazoa; phylum Chordata; class Mammalia; order Carnivora; family Viverridae; genus Paguma; species Paguma larvata. The sequence goes on from CM057823.1 coordinate 87,704,005, forward strand.
ATGTTTATTTTTGAAAGAGACAGAAAGACCATGAGCAGGGGAGAGGTAGAAAGAGAGGGAGACACAGAATCCGAAGCAGGCTCCAGGCTCTGAGCTATCTGCACAGAGCCTGACGCGGGCTTGAACTCATGAACTGCGAGATCATGACCTGAGCTGAAGTAGGATGCTTAACCGACTGAGCCACCCAGGCGCCCCCTCACCACTATTTTTATATTTTTATTTTTAAATATAATTCCATACATACGAAAATATTACAAGATCATTACAAAAAAGTAATGATCTCAGAGCTTCACCATTTGTTCACACGTTGCTGCATTTGCTTTATAACTCTCTCTATATATTTGTAAGTAAAATACAATAACAGTGTTATGTTACATACAATCTATGTTCAAATGTTGCCACATTTTCCAATAATATCTTCTATAGCAATTTTTCCTGTCATTTATTCCACTCAGATCACGCATTCATCACTTTAATCTCTAGGAATTCTCTGATATTTTTTGTCCTAATGGTAATGACATTGAACATGGTGTCAGAGATCAAACATTGCTGTGCAATATGTCCCATAATTTGAGTTCACTGTGATTATTCAATACATTTAATGCAGTATTCAATGCAGTGAGAAAATTAAATTAAGACTATGCATATATATTTGAAAAGATTGTTACATACTTAAAAACAAAATATAAAGACTAGTAGAATAAAAAAGTTAATGGGATTGCTAGATATGAAAAAATGTTTAAAATCCAAACTTAATTCTACCAATAAACATCTAAGATGAAAGAGAAAATGTTTTATTCAAATTTCAAAAAAATGATTAGGATTTAACGAGACAATCCAATGTATGCTTTTAATTTCAAGTATAAAATGTTTGAATAAATGTAAAAATGATATGTTATTACATGAGAAGAAATACTCTTTTAATAAATTCAGTTATTGTCCCTACAGAATTTGTTTTGGAATTGGATTAAACATTTTCAAAGTTAGGAGGAACTGTGTATTTAAATATATTAAAGACTAGATATTTAAATATACTAAAAGATGAGGGAAAAGAATGGTGTAGACTAATTTGTTTCAATATAAGTACAAATTTATTTATTTTTATTTTTTTAATGTTTATTTACTTTTGAGAGACATAGAGACAGAGCGTGAGCAGGGGAAGGGCAGAGAGAGAGGGAGACACAGAATCCGAAGCAGGCTCCAGGCTCTGAGTCGTCAGCACAGAGCCCGACGCCGGGCTCGAACTCACAGACCGTGAGATCATGACCTGAGCTGAAGTCGGCCGCCCAACCGAACCACAAAGGCGCCCCAATTTTATAAAAAATATAGTGAATTTAATGCATTACTTCAAAGAATACTTATAGAGCTATTGGTGAGAAAATAATGTATTTTTAGTGATGCTGAAATAACTAGCTAGCTAAAGAAAATTATAACCTACTTATCCTTAAAACGTATTCGATATGGATTAAAGGCTTAAAACGGTACAAGTGAAAACAAATATTTTAAAAGAAAATCTGGAAACCTTACACAAATCACCAAATGAAAATATTTCTTTAACTTAGACTGGAAATTTATATCTATTAAAAAATAAACAATTAACTCTGAAAAACATTCTAGCAAAGATATATTAAAGCCACTAGACAAATCGTAGATTTAAAAAAATTCCAATGAACATAGCTGAAAGTTATACATCTGTTACACAAATTGCGCTTTCAAGCCAACAAGAAAATGGTATGCAACTTGAATGAAAATGGGTAGACACTATGAATATCCAGCTGACAGAAAATCAAATCCAAATGGCTAAGAAAACAAATAAATAAATAAGCAAGCAAAGAAGCACCTGTCTGGAACTCTATAGCAAGGATCATCTTAAGTTCAAACTTCAGAAATGTAACATAATTTTATCTAAAACCCAAAAAACCGACCACATAGCTTTATTTGAATAAAATCATTAACATCCTCGTTATCACCAGATTTTCACAAAGTTTTTCACACTTGCACATACCATTTTTCCTTCATTCAATACATTCCAGTTTCTTTTTTTTATACATTCTTAAAAGCAAATTAATTCTAATTTACTCACATTCTGGCAATAAATCTAGCGTAAAACTATTTGATTCACTATCAGTCAAATTTACTTTTTCTTAAGCATTTGGCCCAAGGATAATATTTGTTTCGAATACTACCTAAAGAAGAAACAACAAAAGTGCGTCCCAGTCACATGTCAATGGCAGAAATTTCCAGAGACTGAATTCATGGTGTGGATAGTAATTTCCTCCAAGTAGAGATCTTTCCACTCCTTGTAGATTTGTGCTGTTTGTATTTTCCTTTGGCTAATCCCACATCTTGTTTGAAGAGAGTATCTTCACTATAAAAAAGATAATTCAATAGCAGAATACCCTACGTCTGCAATCTGTTATCAAGTGAGAAAAAATAATGATAAGGTTAGTCATTTATAAACTTATATATATGGAAGGGTGAAAGAGGGAGAGAGGAAGAGGAAGCAATTATAATGGGGGAAGTGTTAATGAACGAGTGAGTGTAAGTAATGGGTATATAGAAGTTCTTAAAATGATTTCTGAAGTTCCCCTGTAAGGTTGAAATCAATCATTTCTAAATAAGAAGTTAAAACAAACAAAAAAAGAATGTTCCTTTCAATATTTATTTCACTTGTGTATCTATGGAATATGCATAACTAAAGAGTTTATATATTCAACTATGTTTGATCATCCAAAAATTAAAAATAGGGCTATAGTAGATTTATAGTTAACTGTACAGCATTTCATCTTACATGACAAAAATGAAATCTGTTTATTGATTATTAGATAATTTAAACTTTGTTTCGCTTTGCCATATCCATATATGTCAGTGGGAACATTTTATGTCCATAAAACCATTTTATTTTTGCAATAGATTAAAGTGAAAGCAAAGACAAATCACAGAGAACACTCTGGCAATTTAATTAGAGACATAACAATTGAATTATCTTTTATAGTCGAAATGCAGCATTTCCTTCTTAGAAGAAAGTGAGTTTGCCAAACAAAATTTCATAGACATAAGCTCGATCAAGCAATCTCTGAATATTCGCGTTCAGTAATAAATTTCTAAAATTATCATCACAAGTGTGTCACACAGCTATTGCACATAACTGATCTCTCAGATGTTTATCTGAATGTTTTCCCGTTGCAATTTCCTCTGATTTTTTCCAAGGCATCATCTAAAGACACGTTTCTTTGCAAGGGTGAACTATCACTTCATGTTCACCGTCTATTTGCCCTTGATGGAACATTAAAGTTCTTCATTATGCTCCGGGCTTAGAAAGAAAAACTAGACCGCATAGCCTTATTTGGATAAAAATCATAAACAATCTCATTATCATTAGAACTTCATAAAGTGACCGTAGGTATTGAAATAACAGATTTTGTTATGTTCCCTTTCAGAAGTCACTGGAAAAAAATGTTATTTCCTTTCTCTTCAGAAGGAAGTAACTGATGAAATATTGAAAAGTACTTCAATTTCATCTCAGTCCTGTAGAAGATAGCTCAAATAATTATTTTGATCATATTATTCAGCTTTGTTAAGTTAATGAGCAACACTAATTTTATTTATGTATGGACTGAACTTTGTAGTGTTTAAACATATTTTCAAATGATCCGTGCAATATATTTCTAACACTGGCAAAGAATATATTTCTTGCAATATCTAATCATTTATAATCCAAAGTAAATTTTGAAGAGCAGTATTTTGAAATATCTAACTAGTTCATTTGACATAGCTAATAATTTCTTAAATTCAAAAATTTTTTGAGTTTATTTATTTATTTTGACAGAGGGGGGAGAGAGAGAGCATGGAGGAGTAGAGAAAGAGGGAGAGAGAAAGAATCTCATGCAGGCTCTGCACTGTCAGCACGAAGCCCAATGAGGGCTTGAATTTACAAACAGCAAGATCATGACACGAGTCGAAATCAGATGCCTAACCCACTGAGCCACCCAGGTGCTCTTAAATTTAAATTTCAAATGAAACTCCATATATTATTTTAAGTAATATATGCAAAATGAAAAATCAGACAACCCTTCATACTGCCATTTCTGTTTCTATAAATTTATTCTGAAGATATATTGCATTTTCAAGAAATTATTTATATTCAATTTAATTCATTTTGTGTTATTTATAAGAGAAAATTATTTGAAATAAGCTAAATAATTACCAGTGTCCTAGTTATTAAATAAGACCTCTCTGTTCCATGGGATATTGTCTCAAATCTAATAAAACAATGGATATTAAAACTAATATAAATTATTTCCACCATACTCTATTAGATTTCAGAAGTAAAACACAGATTTGTGTGTACAGTATGTTAGCCTTCCAATAATTGCATAAAATGAAGGGGAGCAATATATATGGATATATTATTTTTTATCCTTGTTTGTATATGTGTATATATGTATATAAATATAAAGCAATAAATATGTAATATACTGATAGTATGTGTAGTCTTGTATATTCCTGAAATACCAATGGAAGAATGATGAATAATTGTTATCTATGGGTAGGAGACTTGGCTTAGGGTAGGATGGGATGAAAGTATGGGAGAAAGATCCTTTACCTATTATATTTTAAATAGTATAGATGTACTGCTTAATCAATAAAGAAACTATGAATATATATGTGTAAAATAAATAAAATATTTAAAACAAAATTATCTCCATTTTTTTCTTTTCCTATTTCTGTCGAAATAGAATGAGTCTTACAGATTAAAAAATAAATGCATCACAAGATTAATTATTCATGTATGAAATTGCCAACATATTACCTCAATGACAAATGTGGTCTTTACTATCTAATTAGCCCCAGTTCTAAAAAATATACCATATACTCAAAACTAATAGTGAAACATACAAATAATGAATGTGATGAAATTAATTTAACATAGTGAATATGCAAATATCTACGAAATAAATATAGAATATTTATATGCACAATATATTTGGGGTTTTGTTTAATATAATTAAGCATATTTTCAAAGTTGAAGTTTAAAACATGGTTATTTAAAATATTTCACTGCTCAAGAAGAGATCAGGCATTAATTTTGATAAATAAGAGAAATGAAAGCAAATTACTATTTAATGTTTTCTAAATTGTATGTGAACTTACAGTAAATATATTTTCTATAGTACTGTGCAGAATTAGGGTTTATACAGTGATTTCTTTTATGACTGGGGAACATGGATTCCTAAGGTTTCAGGGTTGTCCCAGTGTGGGGGAATATCTGGAATAAATTTGTTATATTTCTGTTCATTCATTCCATCTCCCAAAATAACACAATTTGAAATCAACCTTTCTCCCCAGCAAGTGCTGGGGAAGCAGAATGTTGCTTATTGGTAAAGTCAGTTATACAATCTTGAAAAATACATAAGATTATTATTCAAAAAAAATAATTCTTTTTACATACATATATCAATTTTACTCATTTAATTGTTTTTGTTTTCATTAATTGGAGTATTCCACTTTGTTTTTTGTTGTTGCTGTTGGTCCATGAAAATGATATGTGTAGGTAATGTAGAGCCCCTGTGTTTGATTTTTATTTTTCTAAGGTTTTTATAAAAATCATTTAAAATTTTTAATTTTAAATGTGCATGTCTGTGTTATTAAATAAAATATCAGGAAACATTTTACTATTTCTTTGTACTATCCTATAAAAATGAGTTGTTTTTCTTTTGCTTCACCTCTTTTTTTACCTGTCCTTTATTCTCAAACTTTATTTGTGTCCACTTCCATTCTCCATTGCTAAATGTTAAGAGTCCCAGAGGTCTGTATGGGGCTCCTTTCTCTCTTCTGTCAGCATAACCTCACATCACTCGACCCTATGTAACTTCATTCAATCTCATGGATTTATGTAACATCTATATATTGAGAACTTTCACTTGTATAGATCTTCAACACAGGTCTTCACCAGGAACTTCTCACTTTGCTTATTACCATCTTTGAAAAGCTATTGGCATCCCAGACTTAGTACTTCTAACTCTGAACTCTGTTTTCCCTAAAATCTCATGCCATCCCTACCAGCCTGCATCATCAAAATAAAATATCCACCTTCATTCAAGTCCAAAATCTAAGTTTTCATCTTAATTATAATAAGAGAAAAATTGCCTTGGGCCAATTCTATGGGCATGGGAGACTTTATTCAAGACTATTGAATAGAGGAGAGAGATTGTATTAAACTCAGTTGAAATAAATGATGAGAGAAGGTTTAAGCACTGGGATGAGTGAGCGGAAATGTATTGGGAGAAGTTGGTGGGAAGTCGGTCAATATGTTTTGGCCATCTGTGTTTGCTAATTAGTTCTTATCAAAATTAGATTCCTACCCTCCCACAAACACGAGAAAATAAGCATGCTATCCTTCCTGATATTTGTATTTCAAAGATTCCGGATTGCTGAAATCTCGAAGTCCCTTCTTCAAATATTTAGTCCAAACTACCATCATTCTACTTTGGTGTGATAATCTCCAGTTCTAGTTCTTGTCCCTTTTGTTCTACTCTCACAATCCATATTCAGTACGTACTCCATTTTAGCATCTCTTATCTGATCGTGTTGTCCTCCTGGGCAATACACTTCAGACCCGTCAACCACGAAGTAGAGATCAATTGCTTTTGCCATAACTTTCAATGCTTAGCATGATCTGACACCACTTTACCACTCCAACTTCATCTCACTCATCACCCTTTGCTCCAGCCTCAAGCCTTCCTAGTCCTAAACGCACAAACTCATACCTATTTAAGATCTTACTTCTAGTTGTTCCTACTTCCTAGAACTCTCCTTTCTCTGATCTTGGCATGTGCGGTTGGTTCTTCTTTGTCAGTCAGATTTCAGTTTGAATGTTGTTTTCTTAACAGGCCTTCTCTGATCTTTCAATATTTAATGACTAATTGGTATTAGTATTAGTATTTCTGACTGATTTTTTAGTCAGAAAATAATATTTGAATAATTTGCATGGCATTTTGTTCATCAATGTATTTCCTCAAAACTATATATCTTAAAAATATATTTATATATATTTACATGTATATATACATATATATCTATATACATATATATATATATATTCTGCTTTTCCTCAGTAAAATAGAATTTTATGAAGAGCAGGATTCTTGTCTGTCTTGCTCATTGCCAAATTCTCATGACAAAACAAAAGCAAACAAAAGTATATGTCATGTTAGCTACAATTAAATATTTGTTTAAAAATGAATAAAAATAAAAACGTAAAATATTCTATAATAACTTTGTTCAGATCTCACCTTTTACAAAATAGACCTGGGAGGAATGGGGTTAAGTGCTACGCTCAAGGGCAACCACATAGCGGAGCCAGTGTGAGGAGAGTCTTTTGATGGCCAGTTCAGGATTATGGATTTATATGTAGTATTTTTCTGTGGCTTATTTTGATGACTGAAAGACAGTAAATAAAAACATCTTTCCTCTTGAAATGTCCCTGAAACTTTACTTTTTGGAAAGACTTCACATATAATTAGATATTATTCTCTCAGGGACTGATTTATCAGATTAACCCCCAGCAAAAAGCCTAAGGGAAAAAGAGTCAGGAAAGTTTTGTTGATATAATATTACCTAGGAGATAAAAAGCTGTGGTGGGGGCTACATGCCTCAGGAAATCTGAGGTTCTAAATCTGAAAACAAACATCTCCATATAAAACTGGTAGGAAAATAGAGGCAAATTACTCCTTCTTATTCAATGTACTTCTGGATATGGTTGTGGTATCTGATATAAAAGGTCCTATCTAATACAATAATAAATAGTAATAGTCATGGTAATAACTGCCATCTTCAAGCCTCTCTTAGTAACTAGTCTTTATGCAATTAGTGCAGTTGGTTAAATGTGTGCTTTTAGCCACATAGCAAGAAACCTAATGTGATTTTAAATATAAGAAATATGAGAATGAATCCAGAGAGAGTAAATAACAGTACAAAATAATCCCATTACTTTAGTGATGAATTTAGATCTTGATCCAATGTCTTTCTGGCTTAATACTGCTTTATATAAAAGCATATATTATTTTAATTAAAATATACTATCTAACATAATTTTAAGGCAATATTGGATTAATTCTTGGCGTCTAGATTACCTAAGAAACTAGAACTTCGTGCTGTGATATCCATGTGAACTTTCAACATGTGGAATAAGACAGCCCCAGATTCACATTGACATCAAAACTCATACTTACTCTGGGCTTAAGCTATTTCAATTCTTTTCTTCATTTACTAATACTATAATATTTGATAACAGTCTGTATGTGAATAGACTTTTCCAAGAACTGAGTGAAAATTACTTAGGTAGAGACCACATATGTTCAATAAGTGATAGTATTAGTTAAAATTGCTTGTAATAAAAATCCTGGTTATGTGATATAATATACCAAATGCATAAAATATACAGGGTATCACATGATTTCAGAATATTGATGTTATAACATTTGTTGCACAAAACTTTTGGAGACTTTATACAAATTTGAGAAGTTTATGAAATAATGAAAATTGAAAGTCAGAAAAGTACTCTTGTTTTAATCACAATTTCCAAACAGTTATTAAGTGGTGCTATTAAGTTGTTACGCAATTATAAGAACAGAATGGTTCTTTCTACAGAAAGTCCATATTTTGGGGGCACAGCCTGTGCTGTTACGATTGCAAATTTTTGAATACCACTCCTGTTACAATGAATAAGCTGCATGATTTTTTACGAGGCATTTATTTTCAACCCTCTTTCTTGCAGAAAGGTTGAAATAAACTGAAGGCAGTAAAATGTAGTGAAATTAATAAAAACTTGAATTTTTGGATTTCAAATCCTAGATTTTTCTAGGTTTTAAAACGCAATGTTATCCATATTAGCCATGAAATTTGTGAATATTACTAAACCACTCATTTCCTTCATCGGGATAGTATGTATAAAAAGTTTCAGAAATTAAATGTGATAAGATATGTAAAAACCTTGCATATTGGCTGACAATAAACTAAACATAATAAAAATGAATTTTTGTTAGGTAATAATTAAATTGATGCTGTCATATTTTCAGAATTATATGTGTCTATATCAGTTTACTTCCTAAAAGAGATGCATTATTTTAAAAATTTGCCTTGCAATTAAAATTCGATATATTACTATTTATGTTTATGAAAAATATTCGCCATTTGTATTGGACAATAAATAAAATAAATTAAACCCAGTTGACTTATTGATATAATTATATTTCTATTTTCCCCCACTAACACAAAGATACTTTACATTATAAGAAAGATAAACTAAATTTGGAAACCAGTTAACCTCTCTGATATTTAATTAAGCGTTTTTTTGAAATCTTAGAATTGGTTTTTCATATAAATCAACTGAGTATGCAGGACTACGTTAAATATACGATCTTACAAAAGCATACAATTTTATCATATTTGTATATCTAAATATACATTTTATATGTACATATATTTATATATATTTATATTTACAAATTTGTACATGACAAAATGAATGAATTAGATTAGCATTAAAATAATTTAGGGCAAATAAAATCTTTCCTATTGAAACAGCAGGTACAGAGTCAATAACAATTCTTCATAAATACAGCATTAACAAAGAATAAGCTTCTAAATATAATACATTTGTCATAGAAAAAAGATTAAAAATTGAATTAATATAAGCTAAACAGCATGAAGAAAGCCATGCTATATTAAAATCATTTACATAACTGATGTATTTTAAATGTGAAGAACAATTTTGGTGTATATTAAAAGGTATAAAGTTTTCCACCAAGATATGTGCAAAATCATCTTTGCAGCAAAGCAGATTTGAATGTTTAAGAACTGAGGAATATGTTTAACTGATGTGCTAATTCTATTTTCCAACACAGTTTTTAAGCAAGTTTAAAATAGTTCTGTCCATGTTACTTACATCTAGAAATTATTTTCATTAGCATGTATTGACAATATCAGATGTAACTGGGTTCTTATCTCTTATTTTTAGAAGATCTAATTACGACATTGGCTGACAGTTAGCCTCTCCTAATCACAAGTTCATACAATTGAACAAAGCTAATTGAAGGTACCAAATCATGTCAGCATGCTAGCTAATCTAAAGAGGTCAAGACCCCATAAAAATTAAGTTGACTAATTCAAAGTGTCATTATGTTATTAATCAAAATCCAGATTATTTCCTTACTAATGAGTATAAAATTAACCTACACTTGTTTCTTTTTAATCTCATAAAAATACACCTCAAAATAATGTTTGTAGAATATAGTAGAATTAACTTTCAGATCCCTTTACTTTCTGTATAATCAATAAAGTACTTTGATTATCATTGGTATTCAACAATAAATCGTTTATGATTGATGAATAAAAGAATGCTGTGCACATATTTTCAATCTAAAATGATACATTCTTGGTATGATTCCCCCCCCAATATACAAATGCGCATCACTTTATATATGTATTTCTTAAAGAATATTTTTAAAATAATATTCAAGAGCTGTTATTACACAAACCTGCTAAATTTTGTTAAATTTCTATAATGAGTTTCTGACATACATGTGAATAATAATTGGTGAGATCTCTCTTGACTGAGTGTTAACATCTAAGCCCAATATTTCATTTTCAGTGAAAAATCTCTGATTACTCTGACTGAAATGTGAATATAGTCTCAGAGGAAGGAAGTAAACATTTCTGCGTTAGAAAATCTTCCTCCAGTAAGTCATCATTTTTCCATAGGTCTGTTAAATATAGTGATTATCCATGTTGGTTACAAATAGAATCTTTCCCATTACTAAATGTCATAGATTTTAAATTGTCCACCAAAATCTATTACATTATTTTTTAATCTTTCAGGAGGGAGAGAAATTTTTGAAGAGATGAAACCTATTTCATTTTATACTTCATGGAGAGAAAACTGCAAATCATTCACATTATATATGTGTCTGATATGTTTTAAATTATCTCTGTCCATTTTGAAGTTTTCTAGAGAGATCTGAATTGAATTGTGAGTAGAATAACACATGATTTTAAGAATAATGAGTGTGTTCTCTGACTGATTCATTTCACTTAGCATAATACTCTTTAGTTCCATCCATGTCAATGGCAAATGGCAAGATTTCAGTCTCTTTAATGGCTGACTAATGTTTTATTTTTATGATAAATCTTTATCTTTTTTATCCATTCATCTTCTTTATCCTCATCAGTCAATGGACATTTAGGCCATTTCCATAAAATTTGGCTATTGTATATAATGTTGCTATAAGCATGAAGTGCATGTATTCCTTTAAATTACTGTTTTTATACTTTTTGGGTAAATACCAAGTAATATAATTGCTGGATAATAGAGTAGTTCTATTTTTAACTTTTTGAGGAAACATCATAATGTTTTCCAGAGTAACTACACCAGTTTGCATTCCCACCAATGGAGCAATAAAGTTCTCTTTTGCTCACATCCTTACCAACACTTGCTGCTTCTTCTGTTGTCGATTTTAGCCTGACAGGTATGGGGTGATATCTCATTGTAGGTTTGCATTTGCATTTCCCTGATGACCATTGATATTGAGCATGTTTTCATGTGTCTGTAATCTATCTGTATGTCTTCTTTGAGAAAATGTCTATTCATGTTTTTGCCCATTTTTAATTAGATTATTCATTTTTGGGGGTGTTGAATTTTGTAAGTAAGTTCTTCATCTATCTTAGATACTAACCCTTTAACAGATACATCATTTGAGAATGTCTTCTTCCATTCCATATGAATTTACTCATAAATGGAATTTAAAAAACAAAACAAATAACCAAAGAGAAAAAAAGTAACATAGAGAGAGAGAGAGAGAGACACAACTGAGAAACAGATTTTAACTATAGAGAACAAACTGACAGTTACCAGAGGGAAGGTAGGTGGGAGAAAGGGTTAAATACATGATGGGAATTAAGGAAGGCACTTGTGATGAGAACCAGGTATTCTATGGAGAAGTCAAATCACTATATTGTACACCTAAAACTAATACTACACTGTGTGTTACCTAACTGGAATTTAAATAAAATCTTAAAAAAAAAAAAAGAAGAATGAGTGTGAAACATTATAGTTCATTCAAAAATTAAAGCCTTGGGTTGGAAATGAGATGTGTAAGGTTCTTTATTCAGGAATTAAGTCAGAGAGTGGTAACATTTCCCAAACATGTTGCCAACAGAAAGATAAAGCTGTCTGCCAGTTTCCCACTTTGGTCTGAGATAGAGTTACTCAATGTTAATTGCTTCATTTTACTACCTGATAAAATTTTTTTTATTTTAAGAAAATGTTCCTCAGGTTATACTGAAGATTATTTGACTTCAAAATTTTTCAATATAGCATTTTAAAAGAAGGAGAAGAAAGTTTGTCTTATATGGAGCCTTGATCTGGTAAAAGATTTTTTAAGGCAGACCTCAACAAACTGGGCAGAGTTTGAGACAGGATTCTAGTTTTATCAAAATATTGTATTGCTATTTAAGAACGAAGATAGAAGCCTAACTCAAAAATCACATAAACTATGGACAGATAAGAAGAAATGTGATACACAGTTAACATGTCAATAAGTGCAATATACTTACACACAAATGGTCACTAAATCTATTTTATAGGACTTCAAATTAGTTGGTATATCAAAAGACATGACAAATAATATAATTCCAGTTCACTGGAGCTGGGTTAAAAAAGATTATGATTACTTGTTTATAATGAAAAAATGAAAAAGAATGAGTCATTTTGTAAATACCATAAATGATTACTTATTCTAGATTTCCAAAGAATTCCAATCAATTTGTGGTTATAAAGATTAAATAGTTGTGTGCCTCATAGGCTCTCTGTGTCTTAAATAAGTTTACAACAAACTCCAATAGCATTTGATAAGTATTTTTTAAATATCTACAATGAGATTAAACAAACAAACAAACAAATATACCTGCCCTAGAATTCCTGATGGATCTTTTAATCCAGCTCACTAATAGAGACTGTTACAGGTTGAATTGTATCCTACAAAATTCCTATGTTGAAATATCAAAAGTAGTAACTCAGAGCGTGACTTCATTTGGAGATAGGGTCTTGAAAGAGATATTAAAATTACGATGAGGTCGTTAAGGTGGGTACTAATCCAATATGATTTGTGTCTTTATAAAAAGGTGAAATTTAGTGACAGATAGGCATTCCAGGAGAACACTATGTGAACATGAAGACAGACATCAACAAACCAAAGTGAGACCCTTGGAACAGATCCTTCCCTGTACAGCCCGTCAGAAAGTACCAACCATGTTAACACCTCGATTTTGAACTTCTAGTCTCCAGAATTTTATGACAATAGATTTACATTGTTTAAGCCAACACAAGTTGCTTGTGGTACTTTGTTACAATAACACTAGCAAACTAATACAGAGATAGAATATTAAAATACAAAACAGAAAATATTTAGGCTATCAGATAGTCATGATTTAATTATAGAATGTATCATTCAGCGTGTCTTGATCCCTATCTTCTAAATCTCTCTCGACCTCTTGAGGACAGAGCAATTATCGGAGTGGTCCTCAAATTGGTCTAAATTTTTTAGCTATTCTTTTCTCCCTCTACTATTTGTACTTTTATAGTGGACCTCATTCTTATTTGCAATAGTCATTTTTCTATATACATTTTTAATAGAAATTTGTGAATGGCTGAAGACATATACTATGTGTAAAGTCACCTTTTAATATTTTTTGAGCTGTATTACCATAATATATACTTAGCATTTGTATATGTTTATTTGTTCCTACAAAACCAGCAGTCCTCTCTTTTCAGCTACACCCCCATCTTACCATGAGAAAGCATGCCTCCATTTATATAAATTTGTTTTTTTAATCTTCTTAAAATATAAAGTTGTTTTAAATACTATTTAATGCACCCTCAAAATGCTAAGTCATAGTTTCAGTAAAATGCACAAAGCTCAGACTTTTATTTATGGGAACCATAAATTATCCTCCAAGTCCATTAATATACTTCTAATTACTGTAATACCATGATTTACACATGATTAAATTTAAAAGTACGTAATGCAAAGTCACTCTTTAGGCATTTTAATCAATATTTGCATGGCAGACATTGTTGCCTGCCTAAATGTACAGTTCATCTTTCTCTTTTTCCTCAAAAAACCCTCTGAATTTGGTTCAAGAATTCAAGCAATACCTCTGCAATCCACAGTAAGGAATATTTATCTGAGATAACCGTATCCCACTACTTTTATAGAGATTATTGGATTTGTTCAGCAATTTACCCAACAAGTACACTTAACTGTATGCTTGGCACAAGGATATGGCAAATAACCTCAACCTCATGGAACTTATATTCAGATGGGAGAGAAGACAATAAACAAAACAAGCAAGTATCTTACTCATCATTAATACATGAGTATATCTTCTATTAAAAATAAATAAAGCAGAGTATTAGGATAGGATATGTAGGTGCAACCAACTGTTTTGCAATTGTAAATGAGTGGCCAGGGAAAGCCTCTATAAGAAGGAAACGTTTGCATAAGACCTAAAGAGGTGAGGTACAAATCATGGGGATAATAAGAGGCCAATGACTCTAGACAGAAAGCATTCCTAGGCATAGCTTTCCTTACCTGTTCAAGAAACAACTTTAAGGCAGAGGTGAGGGTCAGGGTGGTAAAAGATGAGGTCCTAGGGTAATCTTGGGCAAAGAAGCAAGTGGTATTTGAGTAGAGGCTTTGCAAACCATCTTAAAAACTTTGTTTTGCAGATGAATATAGGGGAAGGGGGGACCAAAAGAAGGAGGTAAATTAGAGAGAACAAACTCTATTTGTTTTGCTGATGGAGGGTTGATAGAGGGGAGGTGGTGAGGGGATGGGCCAAATGAGTGATGGAGGCACTTGTTTTGTTGAGCACTGGGTGTTATGTGTAAGCAATCATTTCTACTCCTGAAACCAATTCTACTCCTGAAACTAATATACACTATAATATACACTATATATTAACTAATTAGAATTTAAGTAAAAACTTGAAAGTAAATAATGAATGAACGAATGATGAACGAATAACTTTGTTTTAATGGGTCAGGAATCCTCTAGAGAGCATGGAGCAGAGGACCTATGTGGCCTGATTTTGGTTTTTAACAAGATAACTCTGGCTGCTGTCTTAATGATAGATTAAAGGGGTAAAGAATAGAAGCAGAGAAGCCAGGCGAAGATATTGATGGTTAGGATGGCAGAAACAACAAAAAAAGTGAATAAAAATGGTAAATTCTGGATTTTTTTACGAGTTAGTGTCAATGTGATTTGCCAAAGGACCGGATGAGTATAGTGAGGGGATAAGATGTACTACTTATAACTCTGAATTATTTTACGTCTACAACTAGAAAAATGAATTTGGAATTCCTTGAGATAGGAATATTATGAAATTAGCTGATTTTGAGGTGAATATCAGGTAATCAATTGGAAAAATAAAATTTGATAAAATTATTAGCCATAGAAGTGGAGATGTCTAGTAGGAAACTGGGTATGCAAATCTGGATTAGAGGAAGAGTTAAAATTTGGAAATCATTGGTGTGTGGAAGTATGTTTAAAACCATGATGATAGATAATTTTACCTCCTGAGTATGTGTAGAGAGAAAATAAAAAAGATCCAAGAGCTGACTCCTCTACAGTCTGATTAGAAGTCAAATAAATGAAGAAAAATAAGCAAAGAAGACTAAGAAAGAATGGCTTCAGTGACAGAAGGAAGACCAGGAGAGGGTGCTATATTAGAAGTCAGGGGAAGAAAATGCTCTCATGGTAAAGGAGTCATTTATAAAACAATTTAATGTTTATTTATTTTTAAGAGAGAGAGAGACAGAGACAGAGACAGAGACAGAGTGCAAGCTGGGAAGGGGAAAAGAGAGAGAGAGACATAGAATCCGAAGCAGGCTCCAGGCTCTGAGCTGTCAGCACAGAGCCTGGCGTGGGCTCAAATTCAAGAACCGTGAGATCATGACCTGAGCTGAAGTTAGATGCTTAACCAATTGAGCCACCCAGGCACCCCAGGAGTCATTAAAAAATGTTTAATAGAAATGCCCCAATTCACTTAATATAGCTTTGCCAAGATCATTAATGTCAGAACAGAAATGGTTTGGGTAGTCAGATAAATACTGACTGGAATGGCTTCAAGGGTAATTTGTAGGAGTAACATTGGAGACTGAATATAGATGACCATTTTAGGAAATTTATATAAGGAGAGAAATGTGGTAGTTGGAGCAATTTAGGGAGTTGGGAAAAGAAGAGTTTTCTTTTGCTTTGTTTTTTGGGGAAAGTAATTATTGTTGGGAAAGATCTTTTAGAGAACCCATACGGATGAGGCAGGAAAACAGGCAATCGCACACTGGTTCATGTCACTGTGTAGGTGAAAAAGATCTAGTATATGTCTAAAGGACTTGGTCTTAGGAGTAGACATGATTCAACCATAATACAAATATTTAAGACATATTGTACCAACACAGCAGGCAGTAAATGTGAGAGAAAAGTTTGCATACCTCTTTATGAGATAATAGAAGATATATAATTGATCCTTGTTTCTGGTTCCTGGTGTGGAACTCCTGAAACTCTTGTAAATTTCTAAGTGATAAGAGTACCACGAGCATCTTTTGTTCTAACGAGTAAATTCTGCGTAAAAATAAAGGAGAAACGCAAGAGGAAGACTGAATTGAGTTTTCTCTCTTACACTTTTTTTTGGCTTTCTCCTTGAAGAGGGAGAAAGATCACCAGTTAGGGGAGTAAATTATGATTGCTGAGGAGCTTTAACTCTTTAGCTTCTATTGAGATGATATTTAGCTCAAAGTTATATTTTTAGTGTTCTTTGGGTTTTATCTAGCCATATCCTCCTACCAGATACAGGAGTAAAGAGTAGGTTAAAATATGGTGTTAGCCAGATCTATGCTACATCCGAGAAAATTAAAAAGATAGAAAGGGAACAGGTAAGAGCATAACTAATGTGGGATTGAGGATTTTCTTGGAACATGAGATTGGAAAGGAGATGAAGAAGAATGCGTAGGAAGTGATAGACAGTGGAAAATGGCAGGACCCAACGGATTGAATGTTCTGTGAGGAAGTGCTAGTGAGACTGAAGTAAAATTTTCATTAGCATACTAGGGCAAACAAGCTTAAACTTTTGGAGGTAATGGTAAGAAATTGAAATATTAGACACTGGAATGATGAAAATGACAAGTTTAAGGTTAAGATGACAGCAGGTCTGTAGACAACATGAGTACTTGCTCTCTCTTGTTCTCTCACAAAATAAATAAACATTAAAAAAGTAACCAAATAAAAAGAAAATAGAATGACCAAAACTAGAAGCACACCAACCATAAAAAAATGTCGAAAAATAAAATTTTGTCATAAAGTTGTTCATAAAGCACTTAGCTTTTTATTGTCTGTAGAATCTATAATTGTTGTTCATATTTTCATCTGTGATACAGAAACCACTTTCTTTTTTTCTAGTTCTGTCTAATCAAGATTTATCAGTTTTACTTGTTTTTGGAAAAAACATATTTTACTAGTTCTCTTAGCTGTACACTATTTATTATTTATTCAATTTTCTATATTACTTCCTTTCTTCTAATTTCTCTATGTAAAATTTGCCTGACTTTTTCCACTTTCTTGAGAAAAATATTTAATTTTAATAGGCTTTCAGAGGCATTATTTAGGTACAGCTTTTTAAGAGTTTCTGTTTCTTAAGATAAATAAGTGGAATATTTTGTTAAAAGCTATGCCATTACACATGTTTAAATACTTTGAACGTTTTCTTAAATTGGCTTGCCGAAGCAACATTTCTTTTCATGTGTCTTAAAAGTACCATGTGAGTCTATTGAAAAAATAAAAATATTTGCCAGGCTGATAAACCCAAATGGAATCTTATCTTTCATTTATTTGCTTGCTTTCAGGTTCAATATTTATTATGTTATGGCAATTTTATATCTTCTTGTAAATTGTTTTCTTTTCCTTTGCACCATTATCCTTTGAGTTGTTCATTATTTTATTGATTTGGGAGGCATTTTTATGTATTAAGAACATTATTTTCTTTTTTCTTTCTTTTATAAATGTTTTTATGTTTATTTATTTTTGAGAGAGACAGAGACAGAGTGTGAGTGGGGAAGGGGCAGAAAGAGAGGAGACACAGACTCCAAAGTAGGCTCCAGGCTCTGTGCTGTCAGACACACAACTCAGGGCTCAAAACCATCAGTGATATCATGACCTGAGCCAAAGTCAGTTGCCTAACTGATTAAGCCACCCAGGTGCCCCTTATTTTTTTTTTAAATCAAGAACCTAAAATTTCAATATTAGTTATCTTTTCAGTTTCTGATCTTATACTTAGAGATAACTTATCTATCCTCCAATTTATATTAATAGGAACCTCATGTTTATGATAAAAAATTATAGACTTTAAAACATTTAAATTTTTAATTTGATTATGTATTATGTCAATTACATGGTTGTATTGTCACAATTAAGTATCCCATTTTTTTTTTTTAATGGACGTTCCTTTTCTGATATATGGAGTAAAAAAGTTGGAAGAGGCTTATTAATTTGGAGAGAAGGCAGATGAAGAAAAACTATCTTTTTAAAAGTTAATATTTCTGTGGGTGTTCTGTCTTGTTCAGATCTGGAATCAGTACTATAACTCATTGTATCTGTATCTCTGTTATGGGCATAATTCACTGACTAGTATTATGTACTTACTATTACTCTCTGAGAATAAAAATAATAACAGTAAAACCTAAACAGAATCATATCTAATATTTATAAGCTAGGAAATGTAGATACTACAGTTTAAAATGAAACTTCAGAAGCTAATGAATGGCAAATATCTTAGTAAACGCTAATTTTAAAAAGTATAAGTCTATGTGATGTTGATTAAATTTTTGCTGGTTTGTTTTTTTGTTTTTTAAAATCTACCTTTTAAATGTTTAACTGAATTTATTTTAAGTATATTAATTTCAGATATACTTAGACTATTATATAATTGTTTACTACCTAAATTATTTTTTATATGTTCTTCTGGTCGTCTGCTAGGGCATTATTAAGTTACTCCACATTTATGGGCAACTCACACTATTGAATTATACAAGGGGGAAAAAACATATGAAACAACAGCTGAGATAATCTTATTTTAAAAAAGGAGACTGTATTTATTTAGGGCAGACTAGACTTTTAAAACTCTGAGTTTTATCAATTGCATTGTCTGCAATTTGTGAAAATCATATTATAACAAAAGCAAGAACAATTTTTTTCAGACAAGTATTGTGCATTGAAAACTTTTTCATGAAGCTAAGGGTCAGTTGATATTCCTCAAACTAAGCAGAGAACAGTCTTCATGTATAAATTTAAAATTGTCTCCATGTTGTATATATTATTTTGCCACATTCCAAATACACCAATTAAATTGCAAATAACTTTTGCATAACTTTGCAATAATCTCAACATGAAAAAAATGTGGGACTGGGTCTAAATCTTAAGTATCAAGAATGAATTTTAAAGCGAATGAAAATTTTTAAAAAGTTGTAAAATGCTAACATTAAAAAGATATATTTCCCAATTTAAAATTATCTAAGTAGTCTATCATGCAATACTACTACAAAATGAGTTCTTATCCTTACCACGCCAATAAAACTGATTATTCTTTTACCATCGATGATGCTCTAATTTTCAAATAAAACTGTTACTTGACTTTTTATAGGGCATCTTAACATGTGTTATTCTAATTTTTTGAGTATTTTCTTGACTTCTGGGATACCATTCTCACCTAGCCCTTCTCCCATCCTTTTAACGATTACTTTAAACTGGTTCATTGTTTCCTTCCCTCATCACCTAGAATCAAAAAGTCAATAAAATAGAAAGTGGTCATACAAACATAATATCATACGTTCCAAACTCCAAACCTTCCCATTAGGTTGAATTGCCCTAATAAGCAGTTACCATATCTATCTCCTTCTCTATTACAGTTGCCATCACATCAAAGCAGGTCATTCATTCACTCAAAATGCAGATAGTGAGTACCTGCTGTGTACTGGATACTTCCTAACTCTTCTAGGTATATCACTGAGCTATGTAGAGAAAAATCGTCATACTTCTAGAATTTATATTTTAGCAGGAGAAAAGATGATGAACAATACAAATCATAATAATGGGTAAAGTATATTACTTAGAAGAGATGGTTTGCCTGTGTAGGAAGGAGAATTGGGAATGAACCAGCGAGGAGTTACAATTATAAGTTTAACAGTTAGGATAGGCCATAGTGGAATGATTGACCTTGAGAAAAGACTTGACAGACATGAGCAAGTTAATATGGGGATACCTGATAGAAGAGCATTCCAAGCATTAGGAAGAGCATTCCCAGCCACAAGACTGACTAAAGAGTCTCTGATATGCTGAAGAAAAAAAAAAAAAAAAAAAAAAATAGAGGTCAGCGTTCTTAGAATGGAATGAAGAGAAGTGGTCAGAGTTTGAGATTAATTATGTCGGACTTAGAAAGCCACTGCAAACCTTGAATTTTACTGTGTTGTGAGACTACAATATGGCAGGTCAGAGATGGAGGCAGAGAGACTTAAATGGGAGAATCTTCGAATAATCAAGATGAGTTTCTGTTTCTCAGAATAGGGCATAAACAATGGCATGAGAAATGCCATCAGATTCTGGATGCACCTTGAACATAGACTCAAACGATATGTAATTGTGAGAAAAAAGAAGACTCGAAATTATTATTATTAAAAATTAATTAATTTCTTGACCAACAAATGGATTAAGTATCAACACGTATAGAAAACTGCATCTGGGGGCGCCTGGGTGGCTCAGTCGGTTAAGTGGCCAACTTCGGCTCAGGTCATGATCTCACAGTCTGTGAGTTTGATGACTGCGTCGGGCTCTGTGCTGATGGCTCAGCCTGGAGCCTGCTTCAGATTCTGCATCTGCTTCTCTCTCTCTCTGCCCTTCCCCTGCTCACGTTCTATCTCTCAAAAATAAATAAAGGTTAAAATAAATTAAAAAAACCAAACAAACTGCATCTGGAGAAGATTTTAACCAGACTGTGTAAAGACCATACCAGAGTTCAGATTTTGACATGTTGAGTATTAGATGGCTAGGCAGGTGGTAATAAGTCTGAAGTTCAGGACAAAGTCTCTGTTGATGTGATTGAAGATCAGACAAGGTCACTTGGAAAGTGAAAGTAGGCAGAAAGAGAAAAAGAAAAGAGGAATAAGGCTTGTGCCCAGGGTGCTTCCTCATTATTTCCCAGTCAAATCAATAGGAAACTCCTAATTCTTCTCCATAATTTTAATTTTGATCATATGTAGTATAATACCTCTACTTTTATTATAGTTCTTTTTCTGCAACTCAAATATTATTTCACATCTCCCACTCTGAGAGAAGAAAATTATGAAAAGGTGCTTAAGAATTTGAACCATAATGGGGCAGCTGGGTGGTCAGTCAGTTAAGCATCCAACTATGGCTCAAATCACAATATTGCGGTTCTTGTGTTTGAGATCATGGTCAGGCTCTGTGTTGACAGATCAGAGCCTGCAGCCTCCTTTGGATTCTGTTTCCCTCTTTTTGCCCCTCCCCTGCTCACACTCTGTCTCCGTCTCTGTGTCTCTCAGAAAATGAATAAACATTAAAAAAAAAAAAAAAAAAAAAAAAGAAGGGAGGCGCCTGGGTGGCTCAGTCAGGTAGGCCTCCGACTCTTGGTTTTGGCGGAGGCCATGATCTCACAGTGTCATGTGTTTGAGCCCTGCATCGGGCTCTGTGCTGCTGGCATGGAGCCTTCTTGGGATTCTCTCTCTCCCCTGCCCAATTCACATTGTCTCTGTCTCTTTCAAAAATAAACTTAAAAAAATTAAATTAAATAAAAAAAATTGAGCTATCGTATTCGTTCTTATCCTTCCTTTTTCATACCGTGCCCTGCATCTCAGTCATATCACACTTCCTGTCAACCATGTCACCCAACACTTTTCTAATTTTTACTCTTCTTTTTATTCTGTTTGAAATGTTCCTTGTAAGGGTTCATTCTTTTTAATTATGATTAAATTTTACATAGATTTTCCTGATCATGGCATATAAACATGTGCTTACCTCCTTGACACTCCTATGCTACTTAGATACAGTATCTTAGTAAAAAGTTGTATGCCTATATTCATCATTACCCTGAGGATTTCTTGGAGACAAACTGTACAGCCCATTTTAATCTAAAATAGTGCACTTAATAGAATATACATGGACTGAATGAGCAAAAGAATGTCATGGTTCAATAAGAAAACATTAAATTACTTGGGTATGTGTCAAGAGTCAGTTTTAAAATTGCAGATAAATTGGTTACAATATATCTACTTACTTTGGGTACATAGTGTGATAGAAAATATCATAAATACTTACACTAGCTATGTGCTCATATTATTGAATACTCCCTTTAAACATTATATTTTATTAGCTCTCTGTGTAGTGAATCAGCCAAAAGTAATGTGAGGATGTGCTTCTTCTGGAAGAATTATTCGATAACAGATATAATATATACGAGAGACTGATACAGTGGAGAACACTTTTTTAAACATCAAAATTAAAAGGAACATAGAGAAATTCAAATTAACAGAAGAATTCAATATAAAAACGCAAAATAACATCAGTCTATGTCAACGAGAGTCATTAATATAAAGCTATTTTCATCTAGGCTGTTTCTAAAATGATAAAATGAAATTTATCATGTAAAAAACAATGACATAAACAATAATTTCATTCTGACTGAGGATATTGTTTTCAAATTGTTTCTGATTAACCATGGTGGGATCCTTTGAACAGCCCAAAACAATCAATTCATTTGACAAGAGCTCTGAGTACTCTCAAGTATTTGAGATTGCATTCTGATATTCTCAAAATTGTAAAAGGATATAATACTGATGCAAGGCCTTGAGATGAGTGGCTTCCTTTTTAACATTTTTATGTGCTGTGTCCTACAAAATCATAAAATGATTTATCTAGAAAAAGTGGCAGTGATATATTACAATCAGGGACCACAAGTGCTTTTCAATAATATTTTATTTTTTTCTTTTCCAACAATTATGACTGAGTATTGCATCAAATTTATTGCATTGCATAAAGTTAATGTTGAGTTTTAATAAGTGGCGGAATATTGGCTGATTATTTTTTAGAAGTCTCAGGCAGATACTATCACTTTCCTTCCTTTTTCGCTATCCTCCTTCCTTTGTCCCTCTGTCCTTCCTTCCCTTCTCCTTCCTTCCATCACTCATTTCACCAAATACGTACTGAATATATAACTTAGTATTCTGTTGGATAGTTATATGAATGAAATAGGTAACACAGTCCTCCTCTGGTTAGTTTATAATATGGTTAAAGATAAGCCATACATATAAAATAGTGTAAAAAAGTTTAAAAATGAAATACATATAAAAACAATTAAAATAAGATAAAAGTCATATGGGTAGTTACATAGAAAATGACAGAGGACAAAAATATTTAAATTGTTATCAATTTCTGAGAATGAAGAAATTGACACTGAATCAAATGCCAGGAAAGTCTGTAGGGGCGCCTGGGTGGCTGAGTCAGTTAAGCGTCCGACTTCGACTCATGTCATGATCTCACCATCTGTGAGTTCAAGCCCCATGCTAGGCTCTGTGCCAATAGCTCAAAGCCTGGAGTCTGCCTCAAATTCTGTGTCTCCCTTTTTCTCTGTCCCTTTCCCACTAGTGCTCTGCCTCTCTCTCTCAAAAATAAAATAAAAACATTAAAAAAATTAAATAGCCAAGAAAGTCTTCATTGAATGATATAAGAATTGTAATGGCTCTTGAAATATGGTAGTTTCTGAATGAAAAGTAAACAAAGTATAACCAGATAAAAAGCAGTTGAGGTATACGCAATCTTAAGATACAGCGATACTGGGGTTTAATCCAGAGGGCTTTACTAAAATTCCTTCATTAGACCACAGCAACAGTTCAAGTATGAAGTGATAGTAGACTTTCTGTAGGGATAAAAAAAACAAAACAAACAAACAAACAAAGCAAACGAACAAAAACACATGATATTACTTATGATAAGTAAGTTAATAAAATAAAAGCAACAGGTTTAAAGAATTTTGGCATATAGGTGAGGGCAAAAGTATCCAATAAAAGTTAACTTTTCATTTTTTAAATGTGTCAAATCAATTTAAGTTTTGAAGAGAAGGCGGCAAACTTTAATTTTCTGTTGAAAATAAGATATGTTAGAGAAGAATAAAGTAAATAAGAGATTAAGGGTTTTCTTTGTATTGTTGTGTATATTTTTAAATAGTTCAATAAAATATAGAGTATAAAACAGCATTCAAAATGGGTTTTCCAAAGAAGAAACTAAAGAAAGATTAATCTAGGAAAATATCCCTTCCTAGTATAAAGATGTTTTCCTATTTCATGACATTTCAAAGTTTTATTTGATCACATTGAAGTTTTGAAATTGGGTTACCTAACTTGGCTTGTCATGTTTTGATTTGCTCCAAGTCCATTTATTTGTATGTTCCATTGCCTAAAATTTCTAGCACTTAACTTAACCTAAGTTAACTGATCCCTAACATATGCTCAATTGGAGTTTTAGTCTCAAATGTGCTATTGCTTTGGTATTACTGCCCGCAGTTCAATTTTTTTTATGTTTATTTAATAATTTTGAGACAGACACAGAGAGAATGAGTGGGAGAGAGAGAGAAAGGGAGAGAGAGAATTCCAAGTACTCTTGCAGAGCCCAATGCAGGACTCAAATTCAGGAAACAAGAGATTGTGACTTGACCTGGAATGAAGAGTCGAACGCGTAACCTACTGAGCCACCCAAACACCCCAGCTTGCAGTTCAATTAAGTTTATTGGTCATTTAAGTTAATCTCAAAATGAAAAAAATAATTATGACAGCAGAAATCAATTTCTAATATACAGAATTCGCCTCGCAATAGTGATTAAGGGAAATTTCTAAAAGCTCAGAACAGAGACATTTGTCAGAGAATTGATGTTCTGTTTAAGAAACTAAAGAAGCAAAAAACAATGAATGCATGTATGATCATAAGGTATAATTATATACTTCTGTGATAATTTTAAACTTCTCTTTATTCATTTGGAAAATTCCAATATAATTGTCTTTTCTGATCCACTGATAATATATACTTATGAATGAAGTATATATCCCAAAATATATCTTTTAATGTTTATTTATTTATATTGGAGAAAGAGAGAGAGCATAAATGTGAATGAGTGGAAGAGAGGCAGAGAGGGAAAGAGAGAATCCTAAGCAGTCTCTGTGCTGTCAGCATGGAACCAGATGTGGGTCTCAATCCCACAAAACCCGAAATCATGACCACAACTGAAATCAAGAGTTGGAGGCTCAGCTGACTAAGTCACTCAGGCTCCCCCGCCTAAGATTTTCAATATGATTTCATGCAGAAGAATACTATTTACAGTAGATATATTTGTGACAAAGAAAACTATCTTAGGTATTTGAATAGAGTTATCCCAAGATTGAGATTCCTTTTCCAATATTTGTGTAAATTGCTTAATAATATATTATGTGTCTCTCTTTCCTGTAGAGACTAATATTTTTGAAGGAGATCCCCCAAATAAACTCAAGCTCATTAATAAAATCCATCTGAATTCCGTTGTACCTGTTATTGGTTGTCCAAAAATGTTGTGTTGATATTCATGAAAATATTGCACTAAATTAAATACTTCCCTTTATATAAATGATAGATTTCTTAAGGATTCATTTATTCTATTTTTTTTAATTTCTTTATGTTTATTTACTTTTGAGAGACAGAAACAGACAGACAGACAGAGCGTCGAGGAGGGGCAGAGAGAGGGGGAAAGAATCCAAAGCAGGCTCCAGGCTCTGGAGCTGTCAGCCTGGAGCCTGGCATAGGCCTCAAACCCAGGAGAAGGGAGATCATGACTTGAGTCAAAGTCGGACACTCAACCTACTGAGCCACCCAGCTGCCCTTTTATATTCTATTTCTTAAAGACACTTAGTTTACTTGAAATTTAAATTTTAACATCAATAAACCTAAAAATTATATTATGTTACTAATGTATTGTTTCATTCTTTCACTGATGATTTGTCCTTCTTTTTATCATATGTTCAGCAAATTTAGTTTGTTTGTAGCGTACTGAATACTTGTTTTTCCCATACTCATTTTAAGCAAAGTAAACATTTCACAAACTGTGTTATTGTACATTAACCTGCAGCTGCATTTGATGTCCACTAAATAAAAATTTTAATGCTAATTTTCAAGAGATATAGTGATCGTTTTTCGCAAATCTCTTAACTTCCTTTAATAAAGTCATATCCAGTATTTTTATGAGAAAAATATAAAAAGTATTCTGTCTACCATATTTTTGATGTCCAAATATTTCCATTGCTTGAAAAGTTAAAAATTTTGAATTTAAATATAAACAGACACAATACCAGTAATTGGCTGCATTTTTTAAACAAATTTAAACTCATTTAATCTTACAGTATACTATATATCCTCTTCAGAAAGGTGCTCAATAAAAACAATTACCAATATAATATTCCATCTATGACTTACAAGTTAATACTTAATCAGAAGTTGGGGTATTATTTTTCTAAACAACAACAACAATATGAAGCATTTCAATATTACTTATAAAACTAATTTTTTTCTCTGAAATGAATACTCTATTGTATTAAGATTTTTGACACCGGAATATAAGGCTTACTCCCAGTCCCACTCCAAGTCCCAGGCCCCTTTTATGCCCTTAGAAAACTGGTAGCCCGGGCGCCTGGGTGGCTCAGTTGGGCAGCCAACTTCAGCTCAGGTCATGATCTCGCAGTCTGTGAGTTCGAGCCCCACGTCGGGCTCTGTGCTGACGGCTCAGAACCTGGAGCCTGCTTCAGTTTCTGTATCTCCCTCTCTCTCTACCCCTCCCCTGCTCATGTTCTGTCTCTATGTCTCTCAAAAATAAATAAACGTTAAAAAAATTAAAAAAAAATAATAAGGAAAAAGAAAAAGAAAACTGGTAGCCATTCAGATATTTACCTGCTGATATTTATCTGCTTGATCTCAAATATCTGATATGATTAGATGATTTTTTCTCTGAGGAAATTGTCACAGGAAAAAAATCATTTTAAAAGTGCTCTTTAGAAATCTCCAAATAAAATCTCACACCATGTCTGGTCCCCTTTTATGGACCAAATATTTATGTCTCCCACAAATTTATATGTGGAAGCCCCAATCTTCTGTATGGCCATATTCAGAGGTGAGGCTGTTAAGGAGGTAATTAAGCTAGAATAAAATAGAGGTGGGTGTTTATCCAAAAGGATTAGTTTCATTATAAAAAAGACACCAGAGAGCCCTCTTTCTCTTTCTCCACAGGTGTGCACCGGGGAGGCCTTGAGAGGACACAGCCATCTGCAAGTGTAGAAGAAAGTTCTCACCAGAAATCAAATCAGTAAAACCTTGACCTTGAACTTCTACCTTCCAGAACTCTGAGAAAATACATTCCTGTCATGTGAACCAGCAGGCTTATAGGAATTTATTATGACAGACGGAGCTGCCTAATATATCCATCCTCTAATGGTTTTACTACTCTGAGAATCCACGGTACATGGAAAACAAAACAAAAACAAAAACAAAACAAAACAAAACAAAACAAAAAGCCTTCCATCCATTTTATGCATCCTCTTTAAATGCAAATCAGGGTTCACCAGGCATATGAAAGATCCTCTGAAATGAAAAATAGACACTAAAATAATCTATAAAAATAATGTTAAAGAAGGAGAGCAATGCAGGGGACAAAAATGAAAACATAATATTAAAATTAAGCAATGATTGCTATCTTCAGAGAGATAAAAAGATGAAATACAAATGATACAATAAGAAACATGCAACAAATAAGAGAAATGCACTAGGAACTTAAAAACATAATAACATTCATTTAAAAATTGAACGATCGAAAGGTAAATTTCAGGTAACACCCAAAATAAAACAAAAAGACAAACACCGAAAAGTAGACAAACAATATAAGAATGTTTGAGAATAACCATCTGACTAATAAGCATAAGAAGTAGAAAAAGCAGGAGAAGGAAGGGGAAGGGTGTGTGGAGGGGGAAGGAGGAAAAAACCCTCAAAATTGGAGAGGAGAAAATTATATTAGGAATAATACAAGAAAATTTCCAAAATTAAAAGAGAAGTCTTTACACAACAAGCGACAATCTTGTATGCAGCACTGAATAGTTAATAAAAAATAAGCCATAGCTTCATGAAATTTTCAACACCCCTTGAGTAAAGTGCAAATTATAAACAGAGAGAGAGCAAGAGAGAGAGATCTTACACAAATTTATCGAGCATCAAAATCCCATTAACTTTCATATAACTAAGACAACTGAGACAGTGAATTAATTCCCTCATTCTTCTGATGAAAAATGATTCCTAAAATAGTATTTTAGTTCCAACCAAAATGTCATTTGAGAAACTAGGAAAATTAATCTTTGAAGTGATTGCTTTCAAAATATTTACCTGTTTTGCATGCTTTCTTGGGAAGCAATTGGAAGGTATTTTTGATCAAAATAAGAGAATGAACTAAGAAAAAGGAAGATAGGGAGTAGAGGAAACAAGTCAAATGCAGAGAACAGTGGCATGACGGTGAAAGAAAATGTCGCAACATCATTTCCATGGCAGTGTGGTAGACCACCCTGGAGTAGGGAAAGGGCGGATCCCAGGACAGTTGTACATAGTGGGGAGCTGGTGAATGTTGGTAGGCCAACATTCAAGAGAACTAAAGAAAGAAAAGTCCTATTTTGTGGCATATGCTAATTTTTGTGGTGTAAATACTCCTATCAGGGTCACGACTGACCACTGATTTCGGAAGAGATGCACACAATTCTCAAGAACGGATTCAAAACAGCTTCAGCACACTGCTTGTATTCAAAGAAGAAAATAATGCTGAGCAAATAAATTCTCTTATTTACTTGATAGTTAATTAAAGTGTTTTTATTCCATTCGAGTTTTTGAAAATTAATTAGTTATGGGCACATAAGAAGCTAAACAAAAGAGAAAATAGGGCAGTCGCTGTCTCCAGGAAGGCCAATAAGTATATTAACAACCCAAGGGAGGATATGCAATATAATTATTGATTTAAACAAAAGCTGTCATGATTATGTAAGTAGGAACACACAAAAAAAGTTAAGGGTGGAGAATGCAAAAATTTTAAATCTTTATATTTCTAGTCAAAAATCAATGGATAATACCTAAAATAAAAAATAAGTGAGATATTTAAAAGCATAAGAAGGCATTAGAAGAAGCCTATAATTAGAAGTAGTTGGCTCTAGGAATAAAAGGCAGGACAAGAAACGTGTTTACCTCTTATAAGCCTTGTGGTGCAGTTTGTTTGAGCTTTTTAATCGACACATATATATGATGAAATTAAAATTAAATTTAAAACTGGATAAGCACATTATCTTGTGTTTTAAAAATATGATTGTGCTCCGCGATAAATAATGTTATTTCACTTTAAAGTATTAATCCAATTCTTTTTAATGTATAAAATGTGGAATCAAGAATTTAATAGAGGAGGACATATTCTTTAATGCTAGTGAAATGATACTGTCTAATTCATTCCCAGTATGATGATAATACTATGCAGACTTTCTCTGTGGCACTTAGTAACATCTGACCCTGTCTGTTCCAGCTGTTACTGACCTGTAGCTGGGAAAACAACCTCCAGCTAAGTGACCAATGCTTATTTTGCCTCACAGCCTTCTCTTGACTCCTGCTCTCACCCCTTTTCCTTTTTATGGGTAAGTAGAACTGTTCTAGACGTCTAGCTATTTTCTACTCTGTTCCTTTAAGAAGGAAATTTATAAATTGCCTCCCAATGTCATTCTTCATTCGGACTCTTTCGCAATTTATCTAGTATGATTCCTTTAATTGTGAGCATTTGAAATCCATTTTTTTGCTAGCTTCCTGAGCTAATATATTATTTTCATATATATTTTTTAAAACTTTTTAATGTTTATTTATTTTTGAGAAAAGAGTGACAGGGCATGAGTGGGGGAGGGGCAGATAGAAGGAGACCCAGAATCTGAAGCAGGCTCCAGGCTCTGAGCTGTCAGCACAGAGCTGGTCACAGGGGTCGAACCCATGAACAATGACATCATGATCTAAGCCGAATTTGGAGGCTAAATCCGACTGAGCCACCGAGGTGTCCCTGTTTTTGTATTTATTTGTGCATTTCAACCAGTTTTAGTGGATTGTTTTGGGAATGAAAGGATAGTTATTCTATCATAATTCTGTAGGTTTTGCATTGGTTGATAATAAAATAGAAAAACTAACAGATTAAAAAGAGAAAAGAAATAAAATATTCAGGTGAAATATCTTTTGTATACAAGTCATATATTATAAAAATGTGTATTACTTTGTGACTAAATTAGAGCCATATTTTAGTACCTTAGTCTATACTAGACATGAAATGATACCTTATATTTTGAGGCAGTAAAAATTACCTCTCCAGAAAACCTGCAACAATAAATTAAAATCACTTGATAGTCTTCCTTTCCTATAATTTTACCTTTGTACAACTTTATTGCTCTTTTTAAAACTGAATATATGCCATAGATAATATTATGTTTTACTTATACTCATTTTATTCCATTATTCTTATGATTTACATATTTTCATTTAAGAGCAAATTATATTTCCTAAATACAATATTATACAAATTATATTTTCTAAATACTTTTTTTAGAAAGTCAGTTTTAGTGTCATATTTCGTTAATATGTTCATCTAATCTCCTAACATTTTACTCATATGTTATTTTGTTTGTAATATATAGGTTAAACATTTGACATAACATTGCAGGGAGATGTTATATATTTTAAAGTTTCAGGAGAAAAATCTTTTACATAAAGTTTTAAATATTTAGCAAAATTCATCTTTAGAAAATACTGATATGATAGATGTTAAGTTCATTTATACATTTATTCAACAAATATCACTCAAGTAGCTGTGATATGCCAATATCATTCCAGGAATTTGCAACAGAGTAGTGAACAAAATAGGTAAAGGTCTTATTCTCAGTAAGCTTACAGTTAATACTGTGTTGATAAAACCTCTGTATCATATTTGAATATCATTAATGTAAGCTAAATTCTTTTTTTCCCATTTATCCCAGTTAAAAAAAAATGGTTGATTTGCAATTCTGTGAGGCTTTACTAATTAAAGCTTTGTTTATAGCTCAATGCTAAGAATTACTCAACCTGTCTAACGATTAATTATCACTTGAGGTAATATAATTCAGACATGTTTACTTTTCGGTATGTGAAAATTAGCATTGGTTTTAGTGTTCTAGTTAACTCAGAAGACGGTTATTATATATTTTACTCCATTGGATGAATCCCAGGTATGTCTCATATACATAATGTAAAAGAAAGTTTAACCTAGCTGGATTTTTACTAATTAATTTAGCCTCCTACACAGTGACCAAAAGCATTCTTCAATATCTATTTTGTTTTTAATCCTGAACCTCTATTATAACATTCTAAAAAGAACATTTGACAGATTCGAGATTTATATTTGCCGTCGATATTATTCAAGATTTTATGAAAATAACTCAAGGATTTCAAGAAAGTTCTAATTCATTATTGTTACACCTGCACAATGGTTTGCTTTATGTTACGCAGATTTGGCTAAACTTATCTAGAACCCTGTATTTTGTCGAAATAATGAAATCATATAGGAGCAGCTGTCCATGTGCTATAGGGAACTTTTCCCTATGGACAAAAATTGTTGCTTCATATTATATATAGCATATAAAGAAATGTAATAGGAGTCGCAATAACTTAGTAGCCACCAGAATACAAAATGGTGCTAGGTCTGATGTCAGAAATAGAGTTCCACTGACTTTGCCCAGTAACTCAGCTTGAGTTATCGCAGGATTTATGGAATGAGAAGTTTGGTTAAAAAAAATTCTGAAGTAATCACAGTTGACTCTAAAAGTCTAAGATTATATATATTATATATAGACATGGATAGATACACACACACACACACATAAATTTGGTTATATTTATATAACCAAAACATTAGAAGCATAATCTAAAATAGCAATGTCTCTTCTAAGACTCTAAGTAAAGTATCAAAAGTTATAGTTGACAGAACTGAACTTTTCCATGCCTTGGGATCAATATAATATTGTGAGTAAAGGAAAATTTCTCTGGAATTAGATGTTTATTCATTAGCTATCACAATCAGGGTGATGTCAATAACTGCGTCCTAGGATTGCTATATTGTTTAAAAGAGTTAATAAATGCAGAGGTCATTGAACTATGCCTGGCACACCATGGGCGTGAATATATGCTAGCTCACATTATTATTTCCACCATCATCATTAAAAAGAGCCTTCAGAAAGTCCTTGCAAAATTGTACATTTTTTAAACATTTGATATATTCTCAAAACTGATAGATTACAACTCTATTGACCATGAGGTAGAAGCTGCCTCCTTATCTACAAAAATATCATTTATTTATTTACAGCAATTGAAATAAGAATATGCGGTAGCTTTTTTATATGGAACATGTTTTTCCTGAGTAATAAGTTTGCTTTATAATTGTTAATATCATTTTTCACATTATATATATATATATATATACACACAGATTCACATATCAAAACTCTGAGTGATTCTAGGTATTTAAGATGTGTGGACTTTTCTGTACGCTTATTATACTTCAATAAAACTTTGGCTCAAAAACTTTTCTTTTCTGGGGCGCCCAGGTGGCTCAGTCGGTGGAGCGTCCGACTTTGGCTCAGGTCATGATCTCGCTCGTGGGTTAGGGTCCCGTGTTGGCCTCTGTGCTGACAGCTCAGAGCCTGGAGCCTGCTTCACATTCTGTGTCTCCCTCTCTCTGCCCTTCCCTTGCTCATGCTTTCTCTTCTCTCTCTCTCTCTCTCTCTCTCTCTCTCTCAAATAAATAAATTCAAAAACAAAATAAAACAAAACAAAACAAAACAAAACCATTTCTTTTCTTACTAAAATGCAATATCAACCCAATATTAATAGAAATTGTAAAGCCCTGATGGAAAGTAAGTATAGTAGTAAGAAGTAGAGAAGATTTCTTTCATATAACAAAATAAGTTGAGTTTTGTATATGTTAATTCTCAAGTGAAAAATGTCAGTGGCAGTGAAATTTGCATGTCATTTTCTCAGTCTTCAAATAGTAAAATCTCTGGAGAATTATATATTTAAGGGCTTTCTTCTGGGTCTACATTCTATTTGGCAATCCCAGAGGGCCATTCACTTTTCTTAAGTATGTGCTCTTCATTTTCCTAGTTGAGCATCCTGTGAAAAATGCTCATGTGGAAAAATAGAATGAGTATAGGTGTAACATGTGATAGAAATATGAATATAGTTAGCCTTGGTTCTGAGTTATTTACATACGTGTCCTAAAAAGACTTTTCTCAGGAAAAAGCTGAAAATGGATTTTTAACTATACAGATTCATATATTTATGCAACTGTGTTGAAGGAAAATATCTTGCTCATGGAGGTTTTTATATATATATATATATATATATATATATATATATATACACAAGCATCTATAATATAAATGTATATTAAATGTTATGTAGGTTTATATGTTATTAACAAATAATAGAACATAAAACATAATATATAACAACATATTACAATATACATAATATTTAATGCTTTAATGGACATATTCAACTCAGAAATATGATACACACACCCACAACCTACATATCCCTGTAATAATTAATGTATAAAAGAAGGAAATCATGATATGCCTAGAAATATTAAGATTTGTTACTTAAAACTTGTTAAAATTTAAGATACTGATCTTCTATTGTACTTTTTACATCATATTGTCAAGTGACTGTCAGTAGTCAGCTCACAAGAATGATGAGAGATATAGAAATGTTCTTTTTTCATGTATTATGTCATTAATTCTACACTACAGATATTTTATATATCAACTCTTTTCAATAGAATAGAAGCTATAGGTGCTTTCATTTTTGTAGGTGCCTTTTGATAAAGATATAAATTCAAATAAAGGTATACAAATTAGAGTAACACATTGGTTAATTTCTTTGATTTTGCTATAATACTAATCTGTCCAATTCAAATCAGATAATTCTGTTTTTTCCTAAACAATATTATCTGTCTAATGTTAATTTTTCTTAAGCAGTTCAACAAATAATGTAATAGCTAGATGCTTCACAGGGAAGTTTCATGGGAAGCTAAATACAATTTTACGTTTGTATGGTATCTGTATGTACACGAGTCATTTAATATGATCATGTCTACTTACAGCAACGCTAGCATGAATATATCTGTCAGGGGAAAAGTGAATTTACATGGTGAAGCTATTATAAAAATATAACTCTGTAGAAGATGTAGAAACGTATTTTTCTGGAAAGTTCTTTTTCTAGTTGGTAACCAAAAAACACATACTATTCGGTCCAGATGTAGTTAAATTTTTATCCTTCAAAGACCATGCACTAACAATTTGACCTTGATCAAATAGACATTGTTTCCAATATCAGTTTTGCCACTGAATACCCATGTGCCTTGATGTTTAGAAACTGAGTTTCTTCAACAAAAAAGTAGGAATAAAATATAAAACTTTTAATATTGTAGATATTTTGAATTGTAAGAAAGTACTTAGCTCACTATTTTACCAATAATTATGTCTTATTATTGCTCTTAAGGTTATCTAAGGGTGCACATGATAAATAGTATATACATAGCATTCATTAATACATATTTTAACTATCATGTCAGAGAGTGGCAAAAAGGAAAAAATACAGTTCCAATTTCATGTGCTCATATAGTTAATAGTGTGTTAGGAAAAACAGATAACAAAGATGTAAATAAACCAATAATTATATACTATAAACAAATGTTAAGTGCTGTGTATGGAACAAGCAAGTCACCTGATGGACATAAGTTGGTGACAGTGGGAAAAATCCTTAGATGAGATCATCAAGGCTTTCCTAAAATGTTAACATTGAAATAGTTATAAATAGAGAGAGCCACCCATGCAAAAAAAAAAAAAAAAGACAATAATTTGGCCAGAATATAGGGAGAAATTGGAATCCTTGTACACTAAAGTAAAATAGTGTAGCCACTATAGAAGATAGTACAGCTATCTTATCTTTTCCTCAAAAAGCTAAAAATAGAATTACCATGTGGTCCAGAAATTCCACTTCTAGGTATCAAAAGAATATCAAAAATATTAAAAGTAGGAAGTGCAAGAGATGTTTGTACACCCATGTTAATGGCAGCAGTATTCAGAAAAGCCAAAAAATGGAATCAATCCAAATGACCATGGATGATGAATGGATAAACAAAATATGATATATACATACAATGAAATATCATTCAGTCTTTAAAAAAAAAGGACAATTCTAGTACATGCTACAACATGAATGAACTGGAAGACATTTGCTAATTATAACAACCCAGTCACGAGAAAAAATAAATGCTATATAATTCCACTTATATGAAGCATATAGAGTGGTCAACTTCATGGAAACAGGAAGTAGAAGGGTGGTTGCCTGTAGGTGGTTGCAGGGTGAAACGAGAACTTGGTCTTAAATGGGAATAGAATTTCAGTGTTGCAGGAAGAAAAAGTGCTGAAGATCTGTTTCTCAACATTGTGTGAATCGTACATTTAAAAATGGTTCAGATGCTAAACTTTAGGTGTGTACTTTACTATAGCTTTAAGAAAAAGCACCATGGTGATCGTGTTTAAAACAGAGAACAGCTTTAGTCAATATGTAGAAGGGTTGGATGAAAACAAACTAACTTGGTACTTTCTAGAAACTAAAATTCCGAAGTTTAAGGAGTTTTGATTGTTAAAGATTGCCCAAGGTCTTGTGGGCCATTGTTAAGAATTTTAATGTCATGTAATGCAAAATAAGAATGTATTGAAGTGTTTCAGATCTAGTAACTACTTGGAAAGATGCCATTGTTTCTTACTGGCATCTCACCAGCACAAACTAGTGCTAGATCATTGAAGATGGTATATTTTTATTGAATGTGCAAATATTAAGTATCAAGTGCAGTACTGCAGAAAATACATCATGTGTTCAGTGATAGTAAGGATGATCTCCATTGGCTATATTTATAGAGTTTAAAAGGTCCTTTTATGGAATAAGGAGACCAAATAGATCTATCTATACTTTTATCTATATCATCTGTATCTATGTAACTATCTATACTTCTCTGTATCTACATATCTTCACATATATCCTCACACCACCATCCCTCACTCTGTATGTAGGGCAGGCTTTTTTAGGAGACTTAGGAATGAAGACATTCATAAAGATGAATGAAACTTCGGAGTAAGGAAGAAAAGGAAAGGAAAGGAATGCATAGAATGAGAGCAGAAAGGAGGGAGAGAGTAATATCACATAGCAACAAGGCAAGAAGCAGAATCTGCAGGGAAATTTGGTCAGAATAGTAAGTAGGCTTTTTAGGAAAAGTATGTTGAATCTTCAGTTTTACATTGTTTGCATTGCTGCTTGGTAAATGTTCTCCGGCTTCTTAAATCTTCAGTTAATCTGCCACACGTACAAATGGCTTGTGTAAGTGTTTCAGAGAATCAGAATCATGGATCGGGTTGGGTTCCTTGCCTGGTTCAATGAGGTACTAAGAAAATATAACAGCCAGTTGAGAGAGATGTACTTGAGGAAGGGAGCTCATTAAAAGCTAAAACTTCCAACTGCGGAGAATGAAACCCCTCAGGAAGTTACAACACTTTCATGACAGGCACTGGATTCCCCACAAAGTGAGGGTTCCTGAGCAAATCTATCTCAGAGGACAGTGTGACTTAAACTGACATCTGAATTTAAAATAAATGTAAATACAAATCAAGTCTTGCATACTTCCTGAAGTTTTATTTTTGCATTAGCTTATGGAACTTTCAAGAGCACGTGTATATAGCTCACCAGTGTTTACTTAGGATTTATGTCCAACAATATTTGTTCAATAAATAACTGAATACCAATACCAGTGTATTTCCAAATAATGCCACTTTCTCCATGCCTTCTCCATTTGAAAACATTTCTTTTTTTTTTTTTTTAATGTTTATTTGTGTATTCTGAGAGAGAACGAAAACATACGTGCAAGCTGGACAGGGGTAGAGAAAAAGAGAGAATTCCAAGCAGAATCCCACGATCCTGGGATCATGGCCTGAGCCGAAATCAAGAATCAAACGCTTAATAGACTGAGCCACACATGTCCCCCAACATTTGAAAACGTTAATTAACAAAATATGCACCTGAAACAACCCCCCCCCCCACTTCAAAATCATACCCTGGGGGAAGAGATGCGTTTATTATTCTCATGATAAAAGAGAATTCTCACACAACTTCAACTCCTCTCCACCTCACAAGTTGTTCAGGTACTTTACCCTTCTAATTCATCCAGATTTCTTATCTTCTCCACCCAGAATTTTATTTCCTAAGTAATTGCTACTCCTAAATCATCTTCTAAATTCTCCTTGCTTATTGTGTTTTTCTACTGTTTTCCATAAGAACATGCGTGAAAGCATCCGTTAAATAAATGATAAACAAAGTATCTCTGAATTTTGTTAAGTTTTTCAGCTATATTCTTACTCTGGCCTTTTATTATCAAATGTCTTGATAGAAAATACTACCTAACAATCATCCTCTAAATATTTTATATAAATTTCTTATGTTTTAAACCTCATTAGTTCAGTAGAGAGTATTAAAATAACCCAGTAGATAGTCTTTCTTTGTAAAGTTTATCTTGAAAGAGAAGGAGACCACGGGTGAGGGGACGGAGAGAGAGGGAAAGAGAGAGAATCCCAAGCAGCCCCCCCCACTGCCTTATCAGCGCAGTATCTGATGGGCTCGATCTCATGAACCATGAGATCAAGAGTCTAATGCTTCACTGACTGAGCCACCCAGGTGCCCCATAACCCAGTATATAGGCTTTTAACAAAGGACCTCTATTAACATAGAAAGTTCAACAATATTCCAAATATTTTCATAAGACATAATTAAAGTACTTTTTCAATTTAACTAAATATATCTACAGAGTAGTTTCTGTGAAAATCTATTGTGTAACTATACAACTCGACTCCTTCTCATTTCAGTCAACTGGCACATGATTAACAAAAGACACACCTTGACATTTATAGTACCTATCGATGTAAGCTCAGGTAAGTTTTGCCCTTAC
Organism: Paguma larvata; assembly: GCA_030068075.1. Taxonomy (NCBI): domain Eukaryota; kingdom Metazoa; phylum Chordata; class Mammalia; order Carnivora; family Viverridae; genus Paguma; species Paguma larvata. Next base: position 87,742,279 of record CM057823.1, read on the forward strand.
ATTTCCTCATCTAAATCGGTGAAATTATCCCCACTTTATGTGGTTTTAAATGAAATTCTATATACAAATCATCATGCATACAACCGATAGTCAATGCATATTTTTATTAATTCATTGATTGTATTTGTTTCTCGATTTAAGCTTCTGAGTATAGCCTTTTCCTTTTCACAGATTTCGATTTTCAGGAAATTAAAAAAAATTTAAATTTAGAAGTAGGCAACGGAGTCTGAAACCTATAGGTAGATGGTAATTTTCAAAACATGAAAATTTGGGAGGATGTATGAGTGTATTTTATACACAGAGTTTCCAAACTGCAGTTGAGAAGCCCTGATATATTATTTAGATGGAATGGAACCGACTCACATAAGTAGTTTAAAACAATTATATAGGATCTGTTGGCTCACGCTAAGGATGTTGATGATTTATAGATTGAAAGCAACAGGACATTGAGACAGAAATATTGCAAACTGGGGCCTCTTTAGAGTAAGGCATCTCAGGGTGTCTCAGCTGCAGTATTTTGTCGCTCTTCCCCCTAGTGGCTGCCATGACAATTACATGATTGGTGTGACTAGCACAACAGCCTGGACTAGAGGTTATGTTACGTGCTAGTTTTCTTAGGGCCGACACTGCTCTGCTCCTGTATTATTTTAGAAGCAGAGCATAAATGCCTTTGGATTAAAACGACTGATAAAAATCAGTGTACAACATAGGAGAAAAAGGTAAGAATTACATTAAAGTAATCGTGGTGTACAATTCACGGAAGAAACGAGAGGCTTAAGAACCAGATTGTATTTGTTAGTTATAGCATCATTACCCAGGTTCTATCATTTTATCTACAGCATTTTATTTATTTATTTATTTTTACTTTACAACTTTTTAAAAGTTTATTTATTTATTTGAGAGAGAGAGGCAGAGAGAGGAAGGGACAAAATGCCAAGCAGACTCCAACTGTGGGGCTTGGGCTCACGAACTGTGAGATCATGACCTGAGCCAGAATCAAAAGTCAGCTACTTAACTGACTGAGCCGCCACGGCACCCTTTACCTACAGCATTTTAAAAATTGCTTTTTTTGAACTAACCTCAAACGAGGCAGGTAAAAAGGAAATTAAGGCTAATATGCATATCGGATAGTAACGTGATGGGATCCTTTGCTTACTAATTATAAACTTAAACTTTAAAAGTATCCGTTATTTAGTTTTCTTCAACTATATATTTTGCCCTACATAGGAAACCACATTTGAAGGAATATTTACATATACAAGACTAGGCTATTTTTCATTGTAAAATTAAGATCATGTGCTACCTGAATCCTAAGAATATTGGAAATATTAATCATATGAAAAGTGAGTAAGCCATGTTTGTTCTACCTGCGAGTGACTCTAACATACATGCATTTAAACTACAGCAAATGCTTAAAAATGCATCAAATAAATCATGAAGTTAGAAGTAATTGTAATGACTAGAATGTTTGTGCATTCAAATACATGTTAAAATATGGATTTCTTGAAGTACAAATATGGGTTTATGAAATATTTACTTTTTGTAAAAGTAATTCTGCTTGATAATTTTAACAAATGAATTTTCTCTGTTAAGAAGAAGAAAATTCATAAAATATTAAGACAGTTATTCTCAATACTTAGAGAATCAGTAATACTTTAGTATATACTTTTCCCCAAATATATATCTACTTAAACACATACATATCCACACACATATATGCACTTATACAGGATTTTAAAAGATGACATCATATAAAAACTTTGCAATGCTCGGTTTTTCACCTAATATATTAACGATCATTTTCTGTGCTTGTAAATATCCTTCTAAGTTGTAGTTTATAATGCCTGTGTATTTTCTTATCACATGCAGATACTATACTTTAGCTAATTTCACCTGTTAGACATTTGATTTCGTGTCAATCCTCCACAAAATTATGCATTAAAACTTCTACTTAAGAAATAATTAAAAATCTATGACACCAGAAACATGATTGATTCAAAATGATAAATTGAACTTCATCAAAATTAAAATGCTTTGTTCTTCGAAAGGCACTGCTAATAAGATAAAAAATGTGTGTTAAGACTGAGAGAAAATGCAAATCATATATCTTAGTATCTAGAATATACAAGCACTCTTAAAAACAACAATAAGAAAACAACCCAACAAAGCATTAAGTGAATGATATGAGAGACACATTACCATAGGAGATTAAGGTGTCAAATAACACCATAAAAATATGTTCAACGTCATTAGCCACTGAGCAAATAAAAATTAAAATCATGAAAAGCTCCCGCTACATACCTATAACATGTGTTAACGATGTGGAGAACTGGACCACTTACATATTTTTGGTTGGAATAAAAAATGGTAGAGCCATGCTCAAAAATTGCTTCACAGTTTCTTAAAAATTAAACCTATACTGACTCAATAACCCAGGAATTTCAATCCAGAATTTCTACTCTACAGGTGTGAAAACCTAACTTTCACACAAGAACCTGCATGAAAAGTGTTTATAGCAGCCTTGCTCATAATTGCTAAAAACTGGAAATAGCCCAAATGTTCTTGGCTAAGTGAATAGATTAACAAATGGCTGTATATTCAAATATGGTATAATACCCAACAGTAAAAAGGGACAAACTTTTAAGAAAGATGAAAATTTGGATAAATTCGTAGGCATTATACTGAGAGAAAGAAGGATGTCCTAAAAGGTTACTTACTCAATACTCCAGTTACTTGACACTGTGGAAGAAACAAAATTAATAGTGCTGGAGAACACTACTAGTTGCCAGAGGTAATGGGTGGAGGGCAGGAGTGGATATAAAAGGATATAATGAGGGAGTTTTGGGGGTGATGGAATTATTTTGTGTCTTGATTAAGGTGCTGGTTACAGGTGTTATACATGTGTTAATATCTTCAGATCTTCACTCGATAAGGGAAAAGTCAATTCTGTTCTTTGAATATTAAAAAAATACATATATTTAAGTCACAACATATTTACGAGTACTTTAAAACAGTATGGCATCACGTTAAAAATATATATATTTGCATCTCTTAATATAGCCTATTTGCCTTTGGATAATTGAAGTGGAATCGGTGAGCCGAAAGACATTATAATTTTTTAATAAAAGCGTATTTGTTGGGAATCTCCCCTTATCTTAAAGTATCTGAGATTGTCTGCTTCCTGTATTTCACCAACACTAAATCTTAGCCTGTCACTTTTGCCATATTTTAGGCAAAGTCAAACTATAAATAAATTTATATTTCTTTGATGTTTGATTTAATATTCTAGTCCATTTGTATTATTCTCACTATTTTCTTTTCTTCTGTGACATATTATTAGGAATATTTCCACCCTACAAGGATTTGATATAACCTATTCGTTTGGCTTTGCTTTTGCCTCCAGTGGTCAGGAAATTTTAATTTGTTTTGAACCATTCACTAAATGAAGATGCACAATTAGACTGCTACTTCGAAGACATAACTTCCTGCATGTTATTAGTCGTTTATGTCTCTCTCATCTGCTTAGCCTTGAATAACAGTGCCGTGAGCTGTCAGTGACTACCGCACACGCTGGGAAATTACACCGCGAAGCAAATTTGATTGTACTGAAAAGACTTTCCACAGGACAAAAGCATAGATCTCTCTTCACACAATTTTGGACTCGTGCTAATGACTCATACTGTTGCAGAGCAGCCGCCAAGAAATGGTGTAAGAGGCCTAATGAATTGAAAAGCTAGACTGCCGAGCTCTGCTCCAGAGTATTTTAGCACCTGGATCGCAGGGTGGCATGTAGAATCAGAAGGCTGACTAAATTGATTTGCTCTCAGACTCTGGGACCCAGCACAAATTCTTTTATTCCACAACGTGAACAGGTTACGCAAAAGTTTTATTCAGTTCATTAAAGCAGGTTACATTTTTCTGTTTAGGAGAGAATTGAAAATTTCCTTGAGTGGCACTTTGAAAGTTTGGAAGTACCCTCAAACATTATCTGTAATTTTAAACTTATTCTAATAGAACTCTTGGTGAATATATGTTGGCGTATTTATGTGTGCTCTAAGGGGCAAAAAAAGGACATAAAACATTAGAAATGAAGATAGGCGTCTTTCTGAAGGACTCTTGGTATGACCATAGATCTGATTTGAAGGTGTCTGTCTTAACAGATGCAGAGGATATAATGTTATAATATTATGCAGCCTATTACCTTTAGACATGCCAACATTATTGATTTTTTTTCCAAGGTCTTTGTGAAAAGCAAAAGAGCTATTTCAGTGTTCGTGGTGACAATTTAAAATAAAAATTCCTTTCAAGGGAGCACTTCTATGGAAATGGTTTAATTTATTAGTTTCAGCAAAAGTTGAACATATTTTCCGTTTACTGTTTGTAACACTTGACGTCTTTGGTTGCCAAGGCAACAGGTATGATTGTCATATAAATAAAAAGCAGTAGAAGTAAAAACTGTATGTAGATATACCAGTATCATGGCATTTCTTTTAAGAAAAACAGAAAATTATATAGGTATTAAGAAGAATAAATTACAATTATGCACATTATTTTTTAGTTATGACTCCTTTAAAATAATTTCTGGAAGATCAATCATTTATTATTTTCCACATAGCACGGATAAACTGATACCGAAAGTTTTCTAAACTGTTTCTTTAAGTTTGGTAAGTTGTATCCACTGGAGTAAAATATATTGTAGAAAAAGGTAATGTTTGCCTGCATTTGACATGATATTTCATGCCCAACCTCTTCTTTATCTTCAAGACACCCACCTCTTGTTCTACTGAGTGGAGCGTCCTCTTCATATCAACAATACAACCAAAACATCTCTTCAGTCTTTAGTGACATGCTTTGACTTCCCAATGGACGTTCTTAGTCTCACAGTTTGTCCACTAATTATGTTAACGGTGTAGTCAACTTCAAAATCATGTAATCTGTATTATTTGAAGTTTACTTTCCTGAAGACGGCAATCCTACCTTTGTTGTTATGAAAGTTGATATCCCTCCTATACACAATCTATATAAGGCAGATACCATGCCACAGGTGGGTGTTGATTTTCAACACGAGTTGGCATCCATAGTACATCTAGCCCTACCACAACACCCAAGCTATCGCTTATGCTTAATAAAATCATCAGTGATAAGTTAAATAGTGTTGTAACTGCATTTAGAAGATTCAAAAGCTCAGTAAAAAATTATTATCCCTGAGTTTTTAGTTAATATACAAAATATGGAAAAGAAAAAAGTTAATAAATTATATAAATGTTAAAATGGATAAGCTCATTAAAAACCCATTACTTCTATTGCAATATCAGTAAAAGCTTAATAGGTTGTGATTATGGGCCAATTTTCCAGCTGAGGCTTCTTGTTCTCACAAAATGTAAACAGGAAGAAAAAGCAGTATGACATCAAAATTGTGGTACAAATAGATTCCATTCTACTTTTAAAAGATAAGCTAAGTCTCTATTTTTCTTTTCTTTAATGCTTATTTTATGTTTCTTGAACTTCTACCTGTAATATAGATGCAAGATTTTATGGATACAGAGGGTAAGGATGGAGTCACACGTATGTGGTCAGATATTCTTATAGCATGCTTGGTTACTTTAATGATGACCTTCAGGTGGAAGAATGATTATAATATGGACCCTTGCTTCCACTGATTTTTCAACCATTACTATTTTATTAAGCGTCAGGAGTGTTTATCAAACTGCTTGGTGGACAAACACTTGACAACAAACATTGATTAGAACAATCACCAAAACAAACAACAAAGTAAAGATTTAATTTCTTATAACGGCATGGCACATTCAGCTGCTGTTACTTCGCAGACAATTCAAACTGAACCGAGTTTGTGGAACCTGATTCATCGAGTCCTTAAAACACTTCCGTTTTCCTAATTTTTGATTATTTTCCAATCACAATGTAGTAACTAAAAGGACCATTTGTATCACCCTGTTATGATATTACCATTCATCATATTTGTATTAAAAAGAATGGAACTTTGGTGATGACATAATGACAGTGGTGTATGATTTTTTATTAGCTATGTTGACTTGCTACTTAAAGTTTGGTAAAATCATAAGTTGCATTGAATATATTTTAAGCGTGTCAAATATGACATTTATGAAAAAGCCTTACTATAAATATATTTGTTTTATCTAATATATGAAACCAAGCTTGTTGGTCACTCCCCAAAGAACATATGATTTTAGATAGTTACATTTTGCAACCCTGAATAAAAACCCTGACCGTGAATTTAATTAATATTAAAAATAATAATATTTTAAAGCTGTTCCTATCATCACTATTATCAAAACAAGTGGTAATGGAGACTGTATGACAACTTGGCATATTTCTGTTCTCTACTGTTTAAAAATCCTTAGGAGCATATTTTCAGTGTTCTTGAAGTCCAGCATAAATTTAGGCTGCTATTTGGTAAAAAGCGCATGGTGTTTTCTGAGCAGCAGCTATGGAGAAGATGTAACAAACCAAGCAAGAGATTAATACTACTTAAACACCTTGCAGACATTAACAACAATTACCACAAAAGAACTCTCCTAAGTAAATCTGAGTATCGCAACATTTGAAAATATCTAAGGTTAATCAAAGTTTATTTGGAAAGACCAGAGAACACTGTAGGTATTCCACTATTGTAATTAAACTTATCCAGGCTTCTATGAATGAATGTGTTACTAAAGTGTACATAGAATAAAAGGGTTGATTAGGAACATACGATTTTGAGGACTCAGCCTACCTCTATGTAAACTGATAAGAAGCCTATGGGAAAAAATATGTATTGTATAGTCTTCACTCTGACACTGAACATAGTATATAATATTCTAAGGAAACAAGAATTTAAAGCTGCATGTGACATGTTATTTGTTCATGAAACATGTTACGAGTCACTATAATAGGTATAATTACTTCAAATGTTTCTTTCCCAGATGCAAATCTTGAGACATTTTACTACTGATATTAGAAAATAGAGCTTCACCAGTTCACAGTGCAATAGACGTATTTGAGATCCTACTGAGAAATGGATCATTATTAAAATGAGCAACTGTAATAATACATTAAAAACTCCAACCATACTATATTAATTAGAGAGATGGCTAAAGCAAAACAATACAGAAAGGTTAAAAATATTAAACAGAAAAGAGTATACCATAAATATGTCTACAAATAGAAATTAAGGTTATTGCCTATTCAATGAAACTAGAGTATTCAACGACCTCTATACAAAACAAAAAGATTTTTATATCAATAAGAGATGCAATCAACCAAGATGATATAATAGTTTATTATGAATATTGCAACAAAGCATTGAATATGTTAAAGTTATTACAAAGATAGCAAAACTTTTAGTTTTTAAAAATTTTCAAATTGAAAAATGATAAATATTGAAACTCTATAATCATAGTGAAAGAAATTAATTTTCTTTTAAATGGACAAATCAAGTAAACAGATCATAAACTAGGATTTGGAAAGCATCGATTAGAAGATTAGGATTATTTTTATTTTTATATACACAAACAACTTTGCACATATATGGAATGTATAATGTTTAAATACTCACAGAATATTCACAAAATTAGACAAAAGAAAATATTTTTATATTTCAAAAGAGAGAAATCATTCCAGCCATTATCTTTGTTACAAAGCAGTAATATTTTGAACTTTTCAAAAGAACCAACAAAAATAATCCATAATCAGGAAAGTGTTTAAAATATTTCAAAAGAAATTATTGAATTAGAGATCAAAACTTATGACTGCCAATAAGTATTCAGAGTGTGGAAGTCCACATAATGTTCTAACTCTTGCTCATATTTGGGCAGCGCTGGGTTTGAATTCCAAGTGTGTCCTTGCTAAATGTATAAACTTGGGTAATTTACTCCACGTTACATAATCCAAAGTCTTTTGCATAATGTCTGTACAAAGGTACCTGGCAAATAAGTCATTATTAACACATATATCAGAAGAAAATATACATGCCTTATAAATTAATTAAAAAATAAAAAAGACAGGAAAATATAAAAATGAATAAAAATAAGAAAAACTGTAAGTAAATGAACTAAATATTCAACTTGAGTATATTCAAAGAAAAAATGCATGAAAACTGGAGGGGAATTAATAAAGATGGAGAAATCAATGAAAAAGATGACCAAAGGATCCATTGATCCGATCAGTTACATCCAAAGTTGTTTCTGTGGCATAACAGAGGGTATGATGGGAATAAAAGAACGTTTTCAAAAGAGCAAGAGTAACTATAAAATATTGATGATCAACATTAACAAATACCTGCCAAACAAAATATAGGAACCTGAAACTGTGTGGGCACCAAGATCTGATTATAAGGAAATTCACATTAAAATTCGAGATGTGATTTTGAAATTTTTAAATGTTTTAATTATAGGCTAACTGTTTCATTTCTCTCAAAGAAAACTTAATAAATATTTAATAGAACTAATAAAAGGAGTTTAAAAATCACAAGGTAAGAGAAATGTTCAATAATAACACCTCTTTGAATTTAAATACAAACTATAAAGCAGAACTTGTTCTTCCACATTTGAAATATGAAATTATTATATCCAGTGTTATGGGTTTATATGGGGATATAAATAATATTTGGGCTAGAATAGTCATACAGATCATAGCAAAATTGTAAATTTTTAGATATTATTAAATTTTAGGGGATATTTTATATCAGTGGAAAGCAGTCTGTTTTACTCAAAAAAATGAATGATAAATATATTTTTAGGAAAAAACAAACTCATAAAATACCCAAAAGCAAATTCTAAATTTATTTATAAATTTTAATAAATAAATAAAATTAAAAGAAAAGCAGAAATCATACATATAAAATTTAAAAATAATTATAGTGTATGCATTTTTAAACTTAGTGTAAGGAAGTTTCTCTAAGCATAATATGACACTACTATTTATAGAAATAAATTTATTTATTTAATTGAATTAGCAATTTAAGCCCTACATCTACTTAAAGGCTTCAAAAAACTAATGAGCAAATGTCAGAGTTTGAGAAAATATTTCAAACACAAGCAACAACAAAAGAATAAGGTCCATTACTTATAAATCTCTCCAACACATCAAAATACAAATACACACCCAACCATATACACACATATAATAATAGAAAAAATTCTGGGGGTGTAAATATCAAATTGTTCACCATGATTACTTCTCAGAAAGGGAGTGCTTCAAAAAGAAGACAATTTGAAAATGTTGGAGCCTTATTTATTTTACACTTCATTATTACTTCAGTTATAACCCTGTGAATATCTTTATTTTATACAAAATTTAAAAATAAGTTAATATTAATTATTAGCTATTGGAGAATATTCAATATTATCAATGACCTTCAGGCAAAAAATAAAACAGGTAGCCACTTCTCAGCGTATCAAAGTAAAATGGCTGGAAAAGTAAGATGGAGTAAATGGCTGAGAAGCAGACAGGAAAATGGACAGATTTCAAAGTAGCAACAGCGGGACTTGCAACGGGCCTTGATTTAAACAGTGGACACTAGAAATCAACAGCAGAAGAGCTTTAAAGTATAAAACAAGTATTCTATCTTCATAGAATTTACAAAATAATAATTCTATCTTTACTTAAATATACTTCCATTAAGATGGACTCAATTTTTGTAAGACAAACAATATTTGAGAAAATATTTCACCACATACTTTAAGCAAGGGGAATATGTCCAAATAAAATTTCTAAGATTAAAGGAATAAAGATGAAAGAGAAGAGTAAATATGTGGATGGACACTCATTAACAACAATATGAGCTTATGTATAAATCTACTTAGTATGTATATGTATATGTATATGTATGTACATCTAGTTAGTATGTATATACATACATATATAGTATATACATCTAGTTAGTATACATATACATACTAACTAGATTTTAAGTAAGGAGTATCTTTATAAATCCTTGCATTGCATGAAAGGGACAAAATGCCAGTGTCTGGGCTGTGGATGGGTTGAAGATTCATGATTTGTTACTAGTATAGTCACTAAAAAAGAATGAAAGAGGGTATACCTACCAGGTTAAGAGGACAGGGAGGATGTTGATAACCCAATCCCCAAAATTAATGTGAGGAAGAAGAGCAAAAATACCATAATGTGGAGAAGCAGAAAACAAATTGTAAGTCAGGAGACTTAGAAACAAAAATGTAACAAGGTTAAAGGCAAACAGGCTTTCCAATGCATTGTAAGATAAAGAATGTTAGGGTAAATAAAAACAAAATCAAATACATTATGCTCGTAAGATTCATATCAACATATAACAATACAGACAGTTTGATTGTAAAAGGAAGAAACCAAAAACATAATTCTATTAATATGAAGTAGTATTGATTTTAACACAATCATTTCCAGGGAGTGATAGAGTATAATGCCAAAAGTTCGTTATACATTGTCACCTAATAATATGTTCACAAAAAATATCAAGCGGTATTGCCAAAACTAAAAAAAAAAGAAAGAGTCTCAAAGACAGATTTTTTTTAATGCTTATTTATTTTGAAAGACAGAGAGAACATGTTGGGGAAGGGCAGACAGAGAGAGAGAGAGAGAGAGAGAGAGAGAGAGAATCCCAAGCAGGTTCCACCCTGTCAGCACAGAGCCTGATGTGGGGCTCCAACTCACCAACTGTGAGATCATGATCGGAGTCAAAATCCAGAGTCAGATGCGCAACTGACTGAGCCAGCCAGAGACCCCTGAAATTATTTTTAACAAATTTAACTACACTAATACACGCTGAACACGGCATCTACCAACTGTAGATTATACATTTTCTACAAGTATGCTTAAAAAAATTACTAAAATTGACCATATGCCTGAGCAAAAAGGAAATCTTAATGAATATAAAAACAACTCATATTGTACATTTGTGCAATTAACTAGAAAGCAATAATGAAATTTAATTAGAAGTATTCAAACATTTTGATAGAAGCTGTTAATGTAACATTAGGTCAAAAAATTGTAATGAAATGGAAAATATTATGATCTTTCTAGAAATGGAAACATAAAAGGGGCTTCTGAGCTGCTGTTAGTATTTTATTTACTCACCTGTATACAACACTGGCTACATAATTTGTGGGGCCCAGTGCAGAATGAAAATTTGGGGCTCCGTGTCCAAAAACTATTATGAATTTCAAGATTGACAATACAGAGTTAAACCAAATATAGGATCTTCTAAGAGCGTGACAAAACTCATGAAGCTGACCTTGGCTCTGTATTTGTTTTGCAGTAAGTTACCAAGATATAATTTATATTTTAATCTCTTTTCTCTATGTGTGATGTATTTTGCTGTAAAAATTTTATTTTTAAAAATACTGAGGTAGTTATCCAGGCAAATTAAATGAAATTGCTTGTAATAGAAGACAAAGGAGAGCTTCGTGTTCTAAAGATCTATATCCTTTTCCAACTATCGGCTGACTACCTTTATTTCACTTTATCTTTTTCTGTTTCAACCCTTTGTTTCCAAAGATAGAACCAAAGGCAGAAGAGCCTTTAAGCCACCCTCATGCCAAGTTTCATGAAGGTTATGATGGGACATCACCCTAGGAGATGACTTTCTTAAAGCCCTATAAAACATGTATTTGCAATGGAGAAAAGGAGAAAGAATAGAATAAGAACATGAAAACGAATCCCTAGCAACTCATTTCTTGGCCTTATATCCAGTCAGTAACATTTACTAAAACACCAAATGCATATACAATCTTTTCAAATTTGACTTAATTTTGATAACATAAAAATAATGCTTTGATATGTGATCTGACCTCTTTTTAATATTTGTTAAAAACTTCTTGCAAGAAGTATCAGGTGTGTAGATCAGAGAAGTGATAATTAGCAAGGTTTCTACTCTACTTAATCTTACACCTCTCTTGCATAAAATGAGGTATTAGCTTTCTAAATTTATCCAAATGAACAGCAGTCTAGGTTACAGGATGAAAAAAGGAAATACCATGAGGAAGCTGGTGAATTATGTCCAATTTCACTGATACATATATATATATATATATAATTTATTTATAATTTATATATTTATTATAAGATATATCATATTAATTATATATATATTATAATATATAATATGCTGTTCAGTTTTGTTTTTTAAATCTCACTAAGCAGCTAGTTTGGAAAGAGAAACATCTGGATAATGAATTTACATGCGTTGATTTCTACCAGATACATTGTTCATATGGTACCAACTAAATCATTTTTATTGTTTGACCAAAGTGCCCAGAATAATTGAAAAATGACATATTTTTGAAATAATAGAAGGTTGAATTTAAAAAAGGAGGCTAAGATAGGTTCAATATCACATATATTTGAAAGACCAAATATTAAGTCAATTTCATCCCGTGGAAAGCAGCCTCCTGTGTGTAAGGTTTCAAGGTTACTAATCCCTAAACCGTTTAGGACTATATAATAAAGAAAAATCTGAGGGAAAGGATCATATATTTCCGGAGTTCTGCACTAGAGATAAAAGTTCTAGAAAAAAAATTGAATTTAAATTTTACACATTTAAATGTTCCAATGTTACACATCTTTCCCACTTATGTTCGAAAGTAAGCTCTTCCTACCCTTCCAATTGTTCATTCATCCAACAGATTTTTTAAGCACCTATTAAAAAGCATGTATGAATCAGATAGCATTTAAAGATAATGACCTATACAAGGATGTAGAAAAAATGTAAATAAAACAAGTAGTAGAAACAGTTTATTCTTTATTGACAATTTAATATATACTGGTGTTTTGCCAAATATTTACATACACAATTTAAAGTAAATGGATTTTGGGGGCATCTGGGTGGCTCAGTCAGTTAAAGTATATGGATTTACAACCCCCTTAGATGTAGTAGAGGGAGAAAAAAAAAAACCTTCTCCCCAAAACCGTGACTAATATCACCAAGCATGTAACCTACGGAATAATTCAAATCTTCTGACTCCAGATACTTTAACCACCATGTTACTTCCTTGTGCTGATGTAAGATGGCTCTCACCTAAAGAGCATTGTGAGCATGGCAGATATTTTGCTGACCTTCCCTTGAACTAAGAGACAACATAACCTGAAGATTAAGCGTGATCCATGTTCTTACCCATGCTCCCCTATGGCACGGGTGACCTTTATTAAGTCAGGTAAATTCTAATCACCTCATTTGTCTCAAAATTAAGATGTGTAGATATGCTTCCTTTTGTTTCCTTCTTAGCATGAAAAGCAAGCATTTACAAAATAGATGATTATCAAATCTGAAATATCTTTTGTCAGTTACAATGATAAATTGTTCCCGGATTGTACCCCCTGTGTAGCCATCTTATTATTCAACTACAAAATAATTGTCAGCCCTCCTCTTCCTTTCTAGGTGTTGTTAAACACCATTTCTCCCATAGTGCATTTTCAGTTCACACTTCTCTTAAGAAAGCATTCATATACTGCTTTATTTTACTATGTAATTGCTTTATTATGCTGTATTGACTCTTTCTGCCCTCAAATGATTATTGATCAGCACTAGCATAATTGTTCTACTTTTTCACCATACCGTATTTGACGATGAAGTCGTATGTTGTTAACAAATAATGAAATAGCAGGCTTTAGAACCATAGTTATAAAGTTCTTTTTTTTTTTTATTTCATTAGCGCTTAACTGCATTTCATTTTAGTATCTTATTTTCTTCCAGTATTGCAGACATCACTTTGACTTTAATACACCCTCTATATAAAATGTATTTCTTAGAGAGGGCAGAAGCAAAAGAAGAAGAGAAAGGTTTAACTCATTTGACATTTTCTTACCACTTATGAAAGGGCGAACACATCGCACCCTCTTATTGGGGACAAATGCCTGGTCTTCCATTCCTGGGTTCTTAGTGATAATAGTTGTATTTTCATCATTAGTTAATACTTACAACACTTAAACTATGTCACTGATCCGCAAACAGAAATCTTGTGTGCAGCCCATGCTGGGTCCCCTTTTTTGTGGAGCTGGAAAGAAAGTGTCAAGGATGCGAAAAAGAGTGACCTAAATCCATGCTTTATGTGATATCGAGTCCGTCTCTTCCAAGGGTAAATTGGCCCACCACAGGCTTATTCTTCATTCTCCCCAACGCCGCATTTCTTGTCCCCTCTTTCCAGCAAGGTCTTTATTCTTCATATCAATTTTACACAAGGTTCCTGAAAATTTGATCAAGGTAAAATAACAAAACTTAATTATTCATCGTTTTAATAAGACAGTTTTGGATTTTAACCCAAGCTTTGCACCTAACTTAATTAGGCAGATTCTAAACTCTTTTGATACTCAGTTTGTTCAATTATAATAACTGAATGAAAGAATACACAAAAAGCACTTCTGGGACGCTCTCAAAAATCATGTTTATGTATGATAATCAGTCTTGTTTTCAATTAATTATGAGATAAGTTATTTAGATTTGAGCAACATAAATTACTTTTCATGGCATTCTTAAAGAGACTTTTCTGATATCCCCTATAATGCTCATCAAATGCAGGAATCGAATTTACTACATCTAGTACGTATATTGAAGAAAATTCACCACTCTTACGGCTACCAATTCTATAACTGTAAAAGGTTTACATAAAACCCTACATCATCTCATATCATTTTGGTATTAGTCACAAATGTTTGGTCTAGCGCTCCAGATTTCATTCTGTGGGATCACAGCTCAGTGGGAGAAAGCAGCTCTAAGCTTTCAATTTTTAGAACTATGTTACTTTTGGCTTCTTTATAGACAGCTGGTATTTGTCTCTATCTGTGGAAACAATACAAAAAAAAAGGAAACAGGGTAGTTATCTATTTACCTAAAACATAGAACACCATAAGTATCATTTCCAAACTATTCAAATGAATTGGATGCATTTTATTTTATTTTATTTTATTTTTAAAATACCTAGAACTACTCTAGTAAGTTCTTTTTTTCCAAGTTCAAAACAAAGCTCTCACTTTAGTATACATAAAAATACCAACACGCTACAAAACATCTACATATCTCTTTCAAATAATTATTACTTCATTCCAAACCAAAGAGAATATAGGACAGTTATTTCCATCTAAATTGTAAATTAATATTTCAACAAATGCAAAATTACTCAAGAGAACTTCTTGAAAGTTTAGTCTTACAACAGTGTATTAAAATCAAACCAAATTATTCTCAATTGATCGCCTATCATTCAATGTAAAAATATGTAAATCCCATTAAAATTCAGCATTACAGGAAAGGAAAGGAAAGAGTAAAGGAAGAATAAAGCAAAACAAGTACAAAACAAAGGAAGAAGCATTCATTGTATGCAATTATTTACTGTGTACAGATCTGGGAAAAGTATGTTATCCCTGATCGTTTTCTTAAGTTTATGTATTTATTTTGAGAGAGACAGAGACAGTGAGAGTGGGAGAGTAGGAGAAGAGAGAGAGACAGAGACAGAGACAGAGAGAATCACAAGCAGGCTCCATGTTGCCAGCGCAGAGTCCGATATGCTGCTTGAACACATGAAACCAAGAGATTATGATCTGAGTCGAAACCAAGAGTCAGATACTTAACCAACTAAGCCACCCAGGCACCCCTGTCTCTGATCTAAATTTAAGCAGGGAGTTATGCTGGAGTGTCGAGTCCAATGGAATAGACTTAAACATCAAGTGCATAGTCAAACTAAGGCAAAATGTTTCGATCACTGTAGAAGTAGTAACTACTATATTTATTAAACCAAGACGTACTCCACAGTGTTTCCTAACATGACAATTTATATCTATAATAGCTTGTAGTCCCATATTTGCTATTATAACATGAATACAACCAACCATCATTTTCACCACTGTTCAGATGCTACAGAGACACAGAAGCGAAAGAGCATACATTATCCTGAATAGTTTATAGTAGGACTTCTGCAGAACCCAGATTTTCCTTAATTCCTGCTGAATTAAAGACACTACTTGCAGCTTTATCAAAGATTGATTTGATTTCAAAAAGAAACTCCAATTTTTTTTAGTTTATTTATTTATCTTGAGAGAGAGAGAGAGAGAGAGAGAGAGAGAGAGAGACCTGTGCAAGTGGGGGAGGGGCAGAGAGAGAGGAAGAGAGAATCCCAAGCAGGCTCCATGCTTTCAGTGCAGAGCCCAACACAGGGCTTGAACTCAGAAACCCTGAGATCACGAACTGAGCCAAAACAAAGAGTTAGACATTCAGCCAACTGAGCCACACAAGCACCCCTAAGAAACTCCAATTTATGTTGAGTTGATGTTTCCTAAAGCACTAAGTAATTTTTAAAACACATAGAAAATAGATGTAACAAGAGTTACGGTAGAGCAAATGTCTTCTTGATTTTCAAAACATGATGCTCCTAAACTACTAGTAAGACTATCAATCTTTAAAAATTTCTCCAACTGATGAATTGGAGAATCCAATCTATTTTGACAAAGGAATTTGTGAGAGCTCTTTCCCTTTTCCCACATGCCAGGATGTGGTACCAGGGTGCACTTCTAGAATGATGGCACAAGGATCTCTGTGCACACTCCCCAGCAAAACAACCATAAATGGTGAAAATTATTTTTAAAAATTATTAGGGCATTTAGCAAATGAATAAACTTTTAATCAAGAAAATCTATGGGGTGCCTGGGTGGTTCAGTCGGTTAAGTGCCCAACTTCAGCTCAGGTCATGATCTCCCATTTGAGTTCAAGCCCCACATCAGGCTCTCTGCTGTTAGCACAGAGCCTGCTTTGTATCCTCTGTCCTCCCTCTCTCTCTCTCTGCCCATGCTCCCTCTGTCTTTCTCTCTCTGTCACTCCCTCTCGAGTAAATAAATAAATAAATAAAAACTTAAAAAGAGGGAAAAGAAAATCTATAATTCCCTATAAGGAAAGAGAATCTGGGACATCTGAGCCAAAACCTCTTCTCTTTGCCTTGCTTTGGTTCCTCTGTCCCCTGCTCTCAGGTTATGACCCCAGGTATCTCTCTGGGAAGGACATACAAAAAGCATTTCTTACGGTTCCCACCTCTATACTGCTGAGGCAAATTTCAAGCAAGTGCAACCAAAATTTTGAAGGCTTCCTTCCTTCACGCAACCCCACCCATGGGGGACAGTCTCTATTCCAGGTGTAGTTAGGTAAGAATACTGACGCCTGATAAAACAAAACAAAACAAAACAAAACCCTACAGCAGGTAACTACTAGTGTCAGGCCCCTATGTCTAATCTGCAGTTGCAGTCAATCCATGCTAAATTTAGTCAATCCGTTTTAGGCTTGCTCGAGTCAAATTAGTGTTCCTAACAAACTTGAATGAAGGAGGTGGTGAGGAGAACGCCCCTTGTCACGTTAGTTCTCTGCCCTGACATCCTGGTTCCCAGCTGGTTCTCAGTCAGACTCGGAAGCGTCCTCTTTGTCCCTGATGGTGGCACAACGTCTCATCTTCTGTCCCTTTAAAAGACACTTAGGGAGAGCTGTATAAGGAAGTGATTAGCAGTGCAAATTCAGATCTAAAGTCAAATTGAGCACGTGACTCTGGACACGTGGCTTAACCTGTTTCGCCCCCAACTTTCTGATCTGTAAAATAATGGTAATGATAGGAGCTCTTTCGTAAGATTATTGCATTTAATAAACATAAATTGCTTCAAATAGTGTCTGAATCTAGATGCATTTGTTGGATCTCTGCCTGAAAAAAAAGCATTAAAAGTGTATCTTTAATACACACACAAATTTTCAAATATGATCTTTACAACTACTGTAATGTGAGCCAATATTATATCTTTTAGCAAAAGAGAAAACTGAGGCCAGAGGATATTAAATTCTATAACTAAATAATACCCGGAAGATACCAAAGCCAAGATTTGAACCCAGATCTGCTGAGATTCCAAAACATAACTCTCACGTAAGTTATCGTTATTGTGGTAAACAGTCCTCAACAGTAATTCACTGACACCCACAGGGGGAGAGAATGATAAGCAGGCTCCATGCCCAGCACAGGGCCCGACACGGGGCTCCAACCCACAACCCCAGGAATCATGACCTGAGCCGAAACCTAGAGCCAGACACTGCCCCCGCTGAGCCACCCAGACACCCCATAAACCATTTTAAAATAGAGCGATCAAAGCATCAATCACTCTATAACAATCCCAAAACCTCTGACAAGAAAACACCTATTTAAAAAGAATTCTATTTTATTAGGATGTGAGTCACTGGCTTGGAGAATGATTCAGTTTTTTATAACTATTCTAAGTGCTTTATTTTCATTAGCTTTCAGAAGAGGGGAGGTATCTACCTTCTTAGCATGGGGCAAGGGAAACTTTCCGTCTTATTATTCAGTCTTAATCTATGAGTATGAAGGAGGCTTGTCAAAAATCCAAAGATACATATGAGGAAACTTTTTTTTCTAACTTTCTCCTATAAATACACTTTCTCTTTCTCTGTTTCTCTTTGTCACACACATATATACACATGCATTCACATATATGCACATATTGACACACATGTACGCATACATATATATAGCCCTGCATACACATGAATGTGCACCTGGGTAAAAATCATACGTGGGAAATGAAAATTTCAAAAACCTTACCGAAAATTTTCGTACTTTTCACGTTGTACTGATTTTATAGTTGATTTTTCAGGTCTTTACTATGACTACCCTATTCTTTGTTCATCTATCACATTTTTTATTTTTTTAAAGTTTTATTTGTTTTTGAGAGACAGAGAAGAGTGTCAGAGGGGGAGGGGCAGAGAGAGGAGACCCAGAATCTGAAGCAGGCTCCAGGCTCTTAGCTGTCAGCTCAGTGTCCAACGTGGGGCTTGAACCCACAAACTGGGAGATAATGACCTGAGCTGAAGTGGGAAGCTTAACCTATTAAGCCACCCAGGCACCTCTATGAGATTTTTAAATACAAAAATACATCCTTACCAACAGGATGTTCTTGAAATAGACTGGTGCTCAAACCTGGGTTGAAACACGACTCTACTAATTAGTTTTGCATTTCTTAGCCTCTTTGGGTAGTTTTTAGTGACTCAACTTATAAAGTAAATATTATGACATCAGTAACAATATCACAGTCTTGTGAGAATTAAATTAGTTTCTGTAAAGGTCTTAGAACAGGACATGGCACGTGGCATTGTTTCTCTCAACTATTCTGTTTTCTGTGCATTTGACTTGTTGTGGCACTGTTATTTAACTTCACTATGGGTGAGCTCGTTATTATCATTTCTACATTTTTGGGTTTTTTTTCACCAGTAGTTTTGAAATATTTCGGTTTGTTTATTTTCTCCTCTCATGACTAATGCAATCTCCCTGCATTATTTTTACTCTTTTATAATCTATCATGGATATATATTTTACTGTAAGTATAGTTCTTCCTTTTGTCTCCCTACAGTTCACTTTGTATGTTGGTGTGTTGTTGTTTGTATAGTTTGGTTTCTGTATATTTTCACCTCCTCTTTTGTCTGTTTCTTTTCTTCGAGTATTTCCTATTGCTTCACCTTCCCTAATGATGCCAGATCCCTTATTTCAACACCATGATCAATCTTTTTTTTTTTTCTTCTTCTTCTGACTGGGAGAATTTTCTGACCCCATATTTCTCAACAGACAGTAGGCATGGATTTTTCCTTGGGCTCTCTCATTTCCATGAAAGACCTAAAAAATTAGAGATATAAAATAAGCAAAACAAGGGAGATCTGGGTGGCTTAGTCAGTTAGGCGTCTAGTCTGACTCTTGATACAGCCTTGGTCTTGTGGTTTTTGAGTTCAAGTCCCACATCAGGCTCTGCGCTAACCACGCAGAACCTTCTTGGGATTCTCTCTCTCCCTCTCTCTCTTCCCCTCCCCCACTCTCACTCATGCTCTCTCTCTCTTTCTCAAAATAAATAAAGTTAAAAAAAAACTTGAAAATAAACAAAACAAAATGAAGGAAAGTGGAAGGCTTTTCATGTTTAGCACTGGAGGACTGGTTGATCCACACTCTTGAAAGTGTTTGTAGTGCCCACATGTCACAGAGATGACCTGTGATGATACAGGACCTGCTCCTACTCTTGATTAATTATTTTATTTTTAGGAAGGTATACACTAAAATTTACCACACCTAATTTGTCTTTTCTCCACCTTGAGAGTTTTGTTATGAAGACCTCACTGAACTCCCCTCCCATCAAACTACAAGAAGCGTTGTTCTTCCAATGCTCCAAGAATTTTCTACTTCAAAAGGTAACTTTGTTGTAAAAGGATAATAGCCAGGAATTTTCACTGGCGGAAACTCTGATCTCTGAGACAGCGTGAAACGTTATGAGAATCTTTCAGCATTCTTAAGATTTGCAGGCATTTCTTAACTTTCACATAGCCAAATACACCTAAACCACTAAACAGTGTTCTGTTTACAAAACAGTAGGTTTTGTGTTACATGACCATTCCCTTACTCTTTTAACAACAGCTATAGCATTAGTTTTCTTGTTAGAGCTTGGCAGGCTTATATTTTTGTTCATTTTTATGCATGAATATTTCTGAGGGCAAGTAAGTTTTATCCTATTGCAGGTTGGTCTGTCTATTGGAATGCTCAGGTTCTATGATACTTGATCAGGTGATAGATTCATACAACTCTTTTTCCTTGGTAATCGTATTATTTTGAATAAATTGTATTCATGGAAATTTGAATCTTTTCCCCCACCTTGAAATGAATTATTTAAACATGGAAACTGTAAAGAAGTAAAGGTGTTTCATGAAAATTGTCACTTATTTGGTTTAACTTTAACATCCTAGGAAGATGTTTTTTAAAAATGTGTTCACTTTTGTATTTCGTAAACTTCTAGAATAAGTTTTGAGATACATGTTTTGTTTTGCTTCCTTTTGAGTTGTAAGTCCTCGGAAAAATGAAGAATCTTGCAGTCTGGGAAGATTTCAATTCTGGAATGGGATAAAGAGATGAAAAGCTGAAAAAGGGAATATATGACTTGCAGTGGGGAAACAACTCTATTTATTTTTATCACATTCTTTAAGATCACGGCCACTATGTGAAGACAGAAAATCTCCTCAAGGACAAAAGAGGAGAGTCTGATTCAATTGATGTTCCAAAGTCATATATATTTTATAAGTTCTATATAAACCCTAAGATGCTATTTTAGACACTAACGCAAGCGTTTTCTTTAAAAGAAACAATGCACCTGGGCTTTAGAATGTCTTTTCTGAGAAAGTAACTCTGAATCCTTGAATAAGTTACCTTTCAGTCAAAGTTAGCCATGGGATGTGTTCACAAATGAACACATCATTTATAGCATGTAAAAGCCAAACTTGGGGTTTTATTCACTGAAAATCATGGAACTGCCATGGAATTGCCTTAAACGCTTTTACAGAAACACAGTCCCTTGTTTATTTACTAAAGAACAAGCAATATAAAGAACTGTATTTGAGAAGTGAATCACAAACGCATCTCTCAAAGACCTCTATACTCTTCGAGCTTCTCCCTTGAAAACATCAACACTCCCAGAATATTTTGGAAATTTCATAAAAAAATTTTCAGATGAACTACAAACTGTAAAGCTAAACTACAATATAGCAGCCACAGTAACTTAGAAATAAAACTGTTTTTCCCTTCAGAATAAGACATATATTACGGTTGTAAAATTACATTTTATATAATATAAGAGCATGGCTCTCCATAGAAGTTTTAGGCAAATCCTCTTTTGTGACATATGTATCTCAGCTTCCTGGTGACAAATACTACAAAGAATTCTTAGGGCTTAGTCCTATCATACTTGCTCTTAATTCCTAGTTATAACAAAGGTTGACAACAATGAGAAACAAAATGAAAACTTTAAACCCAGGAATTCTATTTCAGTGCTTGTAGTTTTGCTGAGTCATAACATCTATCATCTATCACAGAATTCTGTCCATGAAAAGCAAATGTTGAGATGAGAAACAAAGAGGGTCTATTTCTTGACTATTGTGTCCTTCCCAGAATAGAAGGAGTCTAATGAGAAAATAATTACTACTACACATAACACACACACACACTCACACACACTCACACACACACACTCACACACACATACACACACAATATGTGGTACAGGTTAAAAAAGTCTAGCTATGATTTTTTTGGTCCTGCAGTCATGTCAATGGCTGTATTAATTAGGTTAATATAGTACAATAGGCACTTTTGTCCTGAAAATAGGTTGTAAGATGAACTTTGTGGTTGTAATTATGGTTGGTAATAGTAGTTTTAGTATTTAATTGTCATTTTCAGTGATTTCACCAACCCCTACTCACTACTTTTGGATATAGAACCAATCACTTTTAAAGGGAGAAAATATTGCATGACTAAGACAGGTCCTGAAAAAAAAGGCATTCACCAGGAGATAAGAAGTTTTTGGATCTGAGGTAGTAGCAATTCAGAGAAGTATCACAAGGTACACAGGAAAGATCAAATTCTATAAAAATACATGGTTTGATGTCCCTCATGGCCCAGTAATGTGGTATTTTGAAAAATAGTTATGAACATGTTGAATGGGTATATACACACAGGGATGCTAAGAATGCTTTAGACTCCAAGAGACAACTACCAAAGCCTACAGCGGCAATGCCTGAATCTGAATTTGAGCTAGTGCAGGATTGATTTTCAACAGCAGTCGTGGAAACCAAAGAGACCAGCGTATCCAATACTAAGTTATCTACCAGTCATTTCCATCAGACTTTTGACCTAAACCAGAACTCTGGATGGCTCAGTCGGCTAAGTGACCTGCTTTGGCTCAGGTCATGATCTCATGGTTTGTGAGTTTGAACTCTGCATCAGGCTTTGTGGTGACAGCTCAGGGCCTAAAGTCTGCTTTGGATTCTGTGTCTCCCTCTCTTTCTGTCCCTCTGCTGCTCTCTCTCTCTCTCTCTCTCTCTCTCTCTAAAGTAAACATTAATTTTTTCAAATAAAAAAACAACAAAGAAATCCAAATTAACCTCCTATATGCTGAAGTTTGAAAGCTATTAGATTACACTTCCCTGCCCCCTCTATGCTTGAGCAGGATGAGTCTGGGCAAAGAAGAAGAAAGGATCTTTAAAAGGAAGCATACTTTATTCTTTGGAAATAAGACTAATGGACAGACATTGAACTGTTGCTTGTTAAAAAAAAAAGTTGATGTTTTATATACGCTTAAGTTTGTGGAGCACATCTACGTCGTTCATATCCATTTATTTTCCACCGTGTCTTCTCACTGCTCCACAGAGTTGCCATTTCAAGCACTACTTCATCTTGTTTGCAGTGAGAGGTCATATATCTATGTTTATATATAGATAGACAGATATAGATATATTTGCTTTCATCTATGAAGACATCTTCTCCAATTATACAGATTCAAGCCCTATCTATCTCTCAGGATGCAACCCAATTTCAACTCCTCCATGAAGCTGTCAACTAGAGGGAAGATTTACCTCTTTTGAACTCCAATATCATATTACCTAGACCTTTCATGTGGTTTCATAAGCTTTATCAGAACTTATCAGTCACAACACATTCGAAAGCAAGCAAGACCCAACTGAAAATAAACAATGTATGGAAGTTGGACAAAAGATTGGACAGAAATGGAACTCCTTTTCAGGTCATTGTTCGAAGGTCTTTTTTAATCAAATATGATAAAATAACCATAGGCGAGGCAAATATAATTGCCTGAGTGAGTGGTATCAAGTTATAAAATCAAGGATGTGGAGGAGACAAATTAGAGAGGATGGTGGAAAGCCAGAGTTCATGTCCCAGGGACTCAAGGGAGAAGTTCCAAAAGATATGTTATGGTGAGTCTGCTTATCAAGATCATAAACGACTTCTTGGTGATTAAGTTGTATAATATTTTCACATTCCTGAGTTGAGAAGCATAGCAGAAATTCTTTCTAAATAGTTTTTGCTAATTGAGAATGCCTCAAATCTAGATTTCAATGTTTCAAGATCATAAATCAAGAGGCTTCACATGACAAGACGATTTGAAATTAGAATTTGAAAGAGGAAGTTCTTGTCACTTTTTGTCTTTTCTCAGTAACTCCATTGTAAATCCCTTAAAATTATGATTTTTTTTAAAATTTTATTTATTTATTTTGAGGGAGAAAGAGAGAGCATATACATATATGCAGGGGTGGGGGAGAGTGAGAGTGAGAGTGAGAGTGAGAGAGAGAGAGAGAGAGAGAGAGAGAGAATCCCAGGCAGACTCTGCATTTATCTCACAAACCATGAGATCATCACCTGAGCTGAAATCAAGAGTCAGCTGCTTAATCAACTGAGCCACCCAGGCACCCCTGATTTGTTTCTGATTGAACCTCCTTAATACTATGCCCAAGGCTCTTAGTACTATGCATTTCACAACCAAAGTCTAAAATATGTTTTAAATTAATGATTGAAAAACAGTGTTTTCTGAAGTAAAACTCAAAAAATATCCTCAGTTATACAGAAATCAAGTCACAATTATATAACATGAAGACTTACACACTATTTCTTATCACCCCTTATTTAGAGATCAAATATAATAAAGAATTTACTATAGCAAATACCATCTTTATGACTATTGATAATTATATATATGAAAATGCATGTTTAAATGTATATGGATATTGATATTCCTTCTATTCAGAACTCTTGCATTAATGTTCAATTTAATACATTACAATATGGTTCCATACACCCATTTAATTAGTTTTCTATAAAGTTGTCTGCTTTAGTATTAATAAAAATATTACTTAAAAGATAGGAAATAGGGTGGCAATAATCTCTTCTTCCTACAGAAGAGTTGGATTCCTTTCCATGTAATTGCATGAGTTCTAAGATGAGCTCTTCACCATGAGTGAGAAAGCAGATAATATTCAACTTGCAAGTGGAATTGTGTTCCAAGAGCCCTGTGTGAGTCAATTATTTAGAGCTGAGGAAGCTTATAATTGCAGAAATGATTCTCTACTTGTGCCAACTCACAAAATCTTATTAATGCTCAATAAATAGTAATTGTATGAATTCAAGTACACCAGGACAAATGTCTAAAATGATGTCGGTGGACATTCAGGGCGAAGACGATGTAATGATCCTCTTTGACTGTTTGGAACAGGTTGTCTACTCTCCCCTTTCCAGGCGGCGGTTATCCCAGCAGTGACAATAGACAAGAAATTCATCTTTCGGTTAAGTACTTCTGGTCACCAGTGATTTATTAACGCTTTTATTGTCATGGCGACAAGCGTTCCCTAAATTTCCATCTACATCTGCAAAAGAAAGGATGTCTTTCTGTCAGTCTCTACTCCGTGTTCTGCAAATAGTAATTGAGGATCATTTTAAATTAATTACAATGCCTATGAAGGCAGGAACAAAGGTAACAGTAGGAGCCTTGACTTTAAACGGAGTTTCTATCATATTGCCGAGCACAGACTATGTACTCAATAAGTATATGCCAAATGCATACATGCTTGGTTCAATTAGTAATGAATTGACTAAGGAGCGCCTGGGTGGTTCAGTAAGTTAAGCATCCAACTCTTGATTTCTGCCTAGATCATGATCCCAGGGTCTTGTGAGAGATGGAGCCCCACATTAGGCTCGGAGCCTGCCTAAGTTTTATGATTCTCTCTCTCTCTCCCTCCACCACTCTATCCTGCTCACGTGCTCTCTCTCTAAAAATAAGTAAGTAAATAAATAAATAAATAAATGAATGAATAATTGAGTGAAAAGTATAGTATAAGAACTGCAATTCTATGTCCCTCCGATAGAAAGTTGACAACTGTTAAATCAGAAACTTATTTACTATTTTCCTGAAGTCGTTACCTTTGTCAGATTCCTTTTATTGGTGGATAAAATGGATCACAGAAAGGTGTAACCGTTAGTGAAAAAAAATCATATTTTCCAAAAAGAATGCTGCATGTTGAGTGTCCTTTCCGTCGGCATGGTTGCTACCTTTCTGATTCAGTATATGCTGTGTGTGTTTCATTCAGTTTTAAGGCTCTTAGTGCTTCAAATATGCTTTAAAATGGAGAAGAGATTCCCGTGTGTTTTCTGAAAGGCTACACTTTGCATACCCATCTTATAAAAGCATACAGATAGTGTTTCATTTGAGATTGAAGACTGCCCTAAAGGATAATGCAACATTGTTTCTGAATCAGCAGTAAGGGGAACAGTGTTGCCATTAGTGTGACAAGGGCTAAAGCAATTAGATTTAAACTTGATGAAATAGCTGTACCATCCATTTACTAGATCATGTTGAAACATTTCCCCATCCTTTTATGTGTTTGTAATGGCAGGTGCCCTGCGTGTTAGCCCTGGTGTTCCTCGCTGCACCCGGACTTGTAACTGTGCATACAAAGAACACATTATAGCCTTGGGAGACTGATTATCTCCATTGTCACATCTCTCCATGGTGCTCTATCATTGTTTCAGCTGCAAGTACATTGCTGAAATGCTTAGTACTGCACTCTGGATGAATGTCTGCTCAACCTTCCAAAATGCTTGTGATTATACAAAAGGGAAAGGGAGGTCCCTTTAGAGGCATCAAGGTTGCAGTGCATATTTTATATGCTGACCTGTAAAAACACAGATGTTGTTGCCAAAAAGAACAAATCAGATGAAGAATTCATGTGGACTACGTGGTGAAGAAAATTTATCTTCAGTGATTAGGACTTGGTATCACAAAGGGATGATCGTATACACCATAACTATATTGTGGTCTGAATACATAAAAATAAACACTACTTTAATATTTTGGCTACGGATTTTTGCTGTTAATCCTTTATTATTTTTTTCCTTACTTCTTATGGATAATAAACACACATAGATAAGTCCATTGCCAGCTGCTAATGTCATAAGATATCATGAATGAATTCTTTTTCCTAAAAGTATATGTGTGTTTGAATTGGAAATACATTACTTTGGAGCCTTAAAAACAAGAAGTAAGTAAAGTGATTCAAATTAGAATTGTTTTCTTAATTAATCCGATCTTGCTTAAGCTTACCAGATGTTATCAGTTGTCTGTAATTATGACTAAGTGAAAGCACACTACTTCGGATTATTAGAGGGGACCCTGAAACCCATGATCTTCTAATTATCCTGATTTTCTGCTTGTGTGATACCTAGACCACACTTAGATTGGTTTCAGAATAAATTCGGGGTAGATTTATAATATCAGTATTTAAAAGAGTAGTCCCTTGTTAAAGAACTGAAAAATAAAAAGTACAGAACTGATACAATTATACTGGTGTTTATATTTTGAAGCTAGTCGCCTGGCCAAACTGAGGGCAAGCTGAATTATTAACAGTAACAAAATTCAGTTATGACCATGAACTAAAAGATTAATATTTTAAATGTCCTCACTAGGTATCATTATGTATGTATCATATAGTTGAAATCGACATCCATGGACTACAAATATTTTAGTAAATATTGCAAGACAGTGAAATATTATATATTATGCCATTTTTTGACAGAAAAAATACTTCCAATTAATGAAAAAAATGCAATGGCACCATTTCTGGAAGCTGCCTACTCTTCTTCCATTTTCCTGCTGTTTCTTTGCTTAAATATTTTCTTCACAGGCTCTAATTTGTATGCCAGTGTGGTTCTGGATTGACAGGTAAATTACCCTTTATAAACATTAAGAATATTCACCAGATAAACTATTATACTAAAATACATCACAGAGCTTAGAGTTTTTTCTTGACCTTAGTCATGAAAAATATTACTTTTGAATCTGCAATGGAAATAAGCATAAATTATAACATCATTTAAAAGAGAGATTCCCCCTCCCATATAATAGAATACATAAGAAAGCCAAACTCTCAAAAAGGAAAATAACTAAGCCCTGATTCTCCACTTTTGAAATCTGTACCCACAACCTCAAATTAACTGCAAAATCCTTGTATATGACCCAGGCAATAGAATATACACCAATTGTTACCTTTGATCTTTCAGAGAGTTCTATTTATGGATTTGGCTGTGGTGTCTGCCAAATATAATTTTGGGTTTTACTATATTTTTTTCTATTGTAACATATTTCATTGTTCTTTCAATAGAGATTTATATCCATGCCTTCTTGAGGCAAGTATTAGACTGGCAATTAGAAAGTAGTACATTAGTTTACATAAATGTTTCCCTTTCATCACAAATAAAAATGGCGAACATGTTTAGAAGCTTCCGTATAACTTCTAAGGAATTCATATTACATATACTATTAGGGTAAAAGTTCTTGCTATATTTCTGTAGTTATATTTTTACATAGTTATATTTCTGTAAAGTCATAGTTATATTTCTATTTATATATATCTACATACATTTCAATAATATTCATAATAATATTACTAACCTGGTATTTTTCAATATCAAAAGGGTAATTGCCTTTATATATGTTAACTTACAACAAAAGAATGGGAAAAGTAACAATATAATCCCCTACTTTATTTTAGAGAAATGTAGGGTCCACTTGAGGCACAAAAACAAGTTAGAGTAAATTCTGACTTTTTGTATACTACAAATAACTGATTATTTATTTAAGTGGGCTGAAATCGGTGCTGTGTCTACCCATGGTAAACCTATATCAGATCAGCCACTTATTATTTCTCTTTTGGAAAATGAAGAGCTTCAATGAGAAAGAGTCACCTTCCCTAAAACTCGTAATTTAAAATTCACGTTATATCTATATTGGTGATTTAATATTTTTACTTTATAATTTTAAAATCATTTGATCATTTTTCATTTCTGCTTTTTTAAATGGGATTTTGTATAAAAAATAAATAAAAAAATATTGGCATTAATACAGTAAAGAGACATTATACTTATCCAGTAAGTTCTACAAATATATTTCTCAAATGTATGAGTAAACATGAATATATGTCTGTCTTTAAAGCTCCTCACTTTCCACATGAGGAAAAATTCTCAAATAAGAAATACAAAATGGCAGATCTGGTATAGGATTTATCGGTGATAAAGGAAGTACTGGCTTTCAGTGCATATATATAAATGGCTAATTATTTGTCATATACAAAAAGTCTAAATTCACTCTAACTTGTAAAAAATACATGTAGACATCTGTATATATGTACACATACACACTTACACAAACACACAGGGTAATACCTCATAACACAATTTTGCCTTAAGTAGAGAGAATGTCAAGCATATTTGTCAGGTACAATGCTCCTAACCCCATTTCTAACAAGAAATATGGTCTTAGTCAATCATTTCACATCTCTTTGAAAATTAATTTTCACTTCTGTTAAGAATAGACAATAATTAATTAAATTTTTTTATTATAGCAACATTACCAAAACACAGTTTGCTTCGAAATATCTGTTATTTACATGTATAATTAAATATTTTTGGTATTTATAAAAATGTTTGCTCGAAATAATATTCTTCTATATGTTTTTCTTTTTTACAAACAAACTTTGGAGAAAAGATAAAAATTAGCATGTGAGGGGCGCCTGGGTGGCTCAGTTGGTTGAGCGGCCAACTTCGGCTCAGGTCACGATCTCACGTTCAGTGAGTTCAAGCCCCGCGTCGGGCTCTGTGCTGACGGCTCAGAGCCTGGAGCCTACCTCAGATTCTGTATCTCCCTCTCTCTGCCCTTCCCCTGCTCATACTCGGTCTCTATGTCTCTCAAAAATAAATAAACGTTAAAAAATTAGCATCTGAAAGCATTTTACTTAAATCATACAATACATCATATATACAATGCCTTATATGAAAATTAATACTATGTCTGAGTAGTTATTAAAATCTATAAGGATGTAGTCCCATGCACACTATTGTGATAATTTAAGAGAGTGTTCTTGGTCTAGTGCCACCTACTTGTTTTAGTACAATGTTTATGCTCCTTGGGTAATCCTATTAATATAATCAACAAGCCCTATCTTCACTCTCTTAAGGAAAGATAGTTTGATAAATATTCCAAGTGTCCACTTGGGAACTCTGAGATAATATACTTCAGGAATAAAGGCAAGTTAGAAAATATCTGTTCACACAAGAACTAGAATTCAGCTTTTTTTTATGTTTATTTATTTTTGAGAGAGAAAGAGACAGAATGCAAGTGGAGGAGGGGCAGAGAGAGACAGAGAGAGAGAGAGACAGAATCTGAAGCAGGCTTCAGGCTCTGAGCTGTTAGCACAGAGCCAACACGGGTCAAACCCAAAAACCATGAGATTATAACCTGAGCTGAAGTTGGACACTCAACCAACTGAGCCACCCAGGTGCCCCTAGAACTCAGGTTTAGATAGCTTAGTCCTTATTGGATTAAGATGATTTGCCCCTTGAACAACAGCCTGGCCAAAACAAAATTAAAATTTCTCTAGAGGAAGGTCATAACATCAAGAAGTTTTAATTCATCTCTATATTCTGTTGTATGTGATATTGTAATAATGAATATAAAATTATCAAATAAAAATTAACAAAAATAGAATAAAAGATAATTGAAATAGAGCCCAAAGATATACAGATATCAGAGATTTCAAATTGTCTGTAATTAATGTTTTACTATATAAATGGCAGCATGTAGATCTTCTACAAAGATGTGAAATAT
This sequence comes from Paguma larvata, assembly GCA_030068075.1. Lineage (NCBI taxonomy): Eukaryota > Metazoa > Chordata > Mammalia > Carnivora > Viverridae > Paguma > Paguma larvata. The sequence continues at coordinate 87,772,789 of CM057823.1, forward strand.
TTAAAAATAATAAAGTGGAAATTACATAAATAAAAAATACATATAATAATATTAGAAACTCATTCCATGTCATTATTATTAGATTAGACCTAGCTGAATAAGTGAATTGAAAAACAGTAGAAAATGTCCAGAATGAAGCACAGAGGCATCAATAAGTTAAAAAAATGCCAAAGAGCCTGCAAAGAAAATTATGTTACTTCGTTAAACAATCCAGTAGACATTTAATTAGAGTCCCAAAAATAAAAGATAGGAAATTGGAAAGAAGTAATATTTGATGTAATGATAGTGGTCAAAATAATGTTAAAAACTGATGACACTTGGGAAACCGCAAATTCAAAAAAAAATTACAAAATACAAAATGATAAGTACAGAGAAAACTTCACCTAGACACATCACAGTGGAACAAAAATACTAAAGACAAAAGACACACGCAAAAAGTGGTAAAGTACTAACGTACCCAAAGGAAAAGGATTTTATCTTCTACAAAGCTATAATAAAACTGACAGCTAATTCCTTGACAGGGAAAAAATAAAATCTACAGTTAAAAGATAATAAAATAATGTCTTCGAATTATTTATAGAATATAACTGCCAAGCTAAAATTCTATGCCCACCCAAAACGTGCTTCAGAAAGGAAAGTAAAATAAACACACTTACTGACAAAACATCTAAAAGTACCTATACTGAGCTTTAATAACTTAAGGATGCATGTTGTAAACTCCTGGAAATAATAGTTTAATGCATAACAATGAGATTCTAAGATTAAAAATGAAATAATAAAAAAATTCATCCAAAAAGGCAAGAAAGTAGAAAATAATTGTGTATGAATACAAGAAGTAATAGGGAAACAAGTAAACATATAGTTTGTTTATTTATTTATTTATTTATTTATGATTTAGAGAAAGAGAGTGTGTGTGTGCACCTGAGTGGGAGTGCTGTGTAGTGTCAGAGGGAGAGAGAGAGTCTCAGAGAGAGAGAGAGAGAGAGAGAGAGAGAGAGAGAGAGAGAATCCTAAGCAGCTCCGTGCTCAGCAGGGAGCCCGATGTAGGGTTGAATCCCAGGATGCTGGGATCATAACCTGAGCTGAAATCAAAAGTCTGACCCTTAACCAACTGAGCCACCTAAGTGCCCCCCAATATATAGTTAATTGAAATATAAATATATCAACAATTAAATTTAATGAACCCAGTCTAAATGCACTACTTAAAAGATAAAGTAGGGCAGATTGGATCAAAGAACAAAATCTAACTATGTATTTATCTGAGACAAATGTCATATATATACATACATACAAGAATTTCATAAATAAAAGTTAAAAAATATGCATTATGCCAACACTAAGCAAGTACAGCAAAAACTGCTGCATATATACTAATATCAGACAAAATACAGTTTATGAATAGAAACATTATTAGCTTTGATGAGCATCATTTAATAATCCTAACAGTATGAATCTTTCAAGAAGTTATAAAAATTCTAAATATATAAGAACATACTTCAGTTATATGTTCCTGTGTAATAAAACTACCTGCAAGTATAGTGCTTTAAATAATAATTTATTATTTGTCAGGATTCTGAAGGTTGACTGAACTCAGCTGAGTAATTTTCATTCAGATTCTCCTGAGAGTGCCATCACATGGCAGCTGGTGCTCATGCCCCCCAGAGCTCTACACATCTGGATGTGCTGCATGCTTCACTTTTAAGGCTCTCTGTTATTCTGGCCCCCGCCCAGAGGGCGTAGATGGAGCTGTGCCCTGGAGCACCCGCATGCGGCCTCGCATGAGTCTTGGGCTTCTCACAGGATGGTGACCGGGGAATGTTCCATCAATGTGAAACAGCTGAAGCCTCCTCATGATCAGTCTTCCAATTCCTAGAACACCACTTCTACAACATTCAGTTAGCTAAGCAAGTCACCGAGGCAAGATCAGAGTAAGGAGAGCGATGATTAGACTTCCTCTCTTGATATAAGAACAATTAAATGCACGCCCAGAGCAAAGAAACTGATTAGGGTCATTAGAGACTATTCACTATGGAATCCATAATATAGCCTCAAAATACATTTGTAAAAATCGATCTAAATGTAAAGAGGAATAGATAATCATACAACCACATCATAGTTGATGACGAAAAGAGATTTTCCTTTAGTTTGGGAATGAAACGGATAATCCTTCTACTCAACATTTTACTGAAAATACCAATTTACACAGTAACACAAGACCAAAAAATGAAATAGACAAAAACTGAAAAAGATGAAATAAAATAGCCAAAATTTGCATTAAACATGTTGTGCATGAAGAAACTGCAAAACTTTCTTAAATATACTATCAGAATAAAGTGGCTAGTATGCCACATCTACTTGATACAAAAAATATAAAATCTTTTATTTTCATATTTAATATCTGCAACAATTAAGATTTAAGGGTAAAAATCCTGCCACTTAAAATTGGACTGAAAAACATGAAATACCTAGGAATAAATCTAACAAAAGAACAAGTCCTATGCACAGAAAGTGACAAAACATTATTGAAAGAAATTTAAATTATCTAAATAAACTAGGTATATTCCATTTCATTAATATTAATTCTTAATGATTCTTAATATTAATATTCCTTTTTTAATATTTTAAGATATTGATCCTCCCATGAGAATCTAATCATGTTATCAGTTTACTTCACAAACTCATTCTATAGTCCATATAGAAATATGAATGCTCATAATAATCTTAAAAATTCAAAACTGAAAACATAGATCACTGGTTATGATATTATAATAAGACTACGGTAATTATATATTATAATACTATAATAATTAAAACAGCAAGGAATTATTACACATAAAGCTATATGACCAACACAACAGAAAAGTTAGAATAGAATTAGAAACACACAAATAAACTATGGAAACTTGATTTATGACAAAAGGAACATGATGGAGGAAATGACAATGGATAGTTTTCAATAACTGGTTCACGTTCTTATGGAAAAAAAAATGACTTTGACCTATAAAGAAAGTATACAGGGAAGTCCAAGCAGGTAGACTACAGATCTTAAATTCAAAGTTAGAAAATAAAGTTTTTATTTTTTTTTAATTTTTATTTTTCAAATAAAGCTTTTAAAGGAAAATATAAGAGAATATATTTATTACCAAGCTTTAACAACAGTATTTAATCACACCATAAAGAACTACCTATATAATAAAATTTTTAAAAACTGGACTATAGTAAGACTCTCTATACCAAAAAGAAAAAAAATAGGCACCATTCAAATAAACAGGGCAGCCTTGTAATGGGAGAAGATATTTTAAACATATAAAAATCAAAAAAATATCATGTCCACAATATATTTATCAAAACCCTATAAATCCACTGGGAAAATATATAAATAAATATTAAATAATATATAAATGAGTATATTAATGGACAAAAGAATGAAACAGGCACATCACAAAACAACATAGCTAAATGGTGAATATGCATTTGAAAAGATATTCAGCTCATATTAGAAAAATGAAAATTAAAACTGTATTGAATACACAACCACACAATTATGCATACACACACACATAAGAATACTAAAGCAAAAATAAAAACATCTTAAAATAGCAACATAAGGAAACAAAAATAAAAACCTGCATATTTTGTTGAAGATGTAGCTCAAGTGGAACTCTCATATACATTATTTCAAGAGTGAATTCAGTACAGCCACTTTAGAAAACTGGTAGTATTGTACTAAAGCTGAACACACCCAAAAACCATGTGCACTGATGTGTATCACAATATATGTCCAACAGTATTTGAAGCGGCATAATTCAAAGAGTGTAAAATGAGAAATAAACGAAATGCCCATTAGCACTACAATTAATAAAGGAAAGGTAATCTATTCCCATACTCATTACTATCTGAAAGCAAAATGAATAAACTAATGTTACTAATAAATTATGGCAAAACTGGGAACAAATCTTTTAGGTGGTTAGAGACACATGAAAGCGTACATACATGCTGTGTGATTCAATTCAAATAATACTGAAGAAAAGGTAAACTTAAAAGTCAAGAAGGTGTTTACCTTTAAACTATGGGAGTGTTTGAGAGACGGCAAATCATTTCTGTGTGAAATACTACACCCTTCTTATTTTAGGCTGCAAATTATTATGGTATTTCGCTATACTATAATGGATAATAGATTCAGCACCCTACGATGGTAGCCCCTGACTTTAGAATGGAATTGATTTCAGGTACGTCCCTGGCTAAATGCAAGATGCCCTTTAAAAGAAACAACTATTCTTATAAAAATATGTTTAATATATTGAATGTCAGGGATCATATTCTCTCCTTGTATGTTTACTCCATTCTTGAACAGTCTTAGTTATTAAATATTATCTTTCAGTTAAAGAGTGGAGTCCATAATTTTCACTCGTGTTTCCTAATTCTGCAGTTACCTAATTCTAATCAGCAGTGCACAGGAAAAGGTAACTCTCTCTTAATAAGACATCCCCTCACACATGTGAGATGCAAACTGTTAGATTTATTTCAGGTATTTATACCGTTATAACTTCTGCATACATATACAAAATACAAGTTCAGCACTTCCGCTAATTTTATCCACGAAAATTTTCCAGAAGGAAGAAATTCTAGTGAATTCCTGCTAAGAAATGCCAGGCCAAAAGGATTATTACTGCCCCAGGTTCTAAAGGTCAATGGGTTTGTTAAAGAGGGAGGATGAGGGATTTCCTGAAGCTAGGTCGCCACCATCAAAAATGGCCTGCCTGGTTCCCAGAAACCCAGATCTGTAGGCTGTTTACAAGGCAATATGTATAAATCTTTTATGAAAGGGTCAATGCTAGGGTATCGCAATACAAGCCATCATTGCTAGAAATAATGTCAAGGTCCTGCAAAAGGCTACCGGGGTAGGTCCAGTACACACGGTGACAGCGCAGTGTCACCTACGTAGTCATGTAAGAGCTATAAAGAATATCGTAATTAAATGCCATCTTTCTTAATAAATAACTTATAATTAACTACAAGATGACTCGTATTGGAAGAGATTCAAATAGTCCTCAGAGATATTAACAACATGATCGTGTTTTTAAGACTTGTTATCTCTAAATGCTTAAACTAATGAGGAAAAGTCATATATAAAAATTAATTCTTAAAGAAAACCTCGTGATACTGAAACTTGAATAGCATTTATAAAATCACACAGCCTTGATTCTGTATAAATAATGCAGATAGATTGTACCTTTATAAAGTGTTTGGAAAAAACATACCTCAGAAGGACTTCTATTCTTGAGGTTAAGCAGATTTGACATCTTAAAAACTAGCATGATACAAGAGAAATATAAAAATCTCTAATTTTCATATTGAATATTTGCAACAATTAAGATTTAAGGGTAAAAGTCCTTCCACTTAAAATAGAACTGAAAAACATGAAATACCTAGGAATAAAACTAACGGAAGAACAAGTCCTGTGCACAGAAAGTGACAAAACATTATTGAAAGAAATTTAAATTAATCTAAATAAACTAGGTATATTCCATTTCATTAATATTAATTCTTAATGATTCTTAATACGGATATTCCATTCTCAATATTTTAAGATAACAATCCTCTCATGAGATTCTAATCATGTTATCAAAAATCTGGATTTAATATAACATTTTAAAAAAGCATAGCTGAACTCATAAGTAACAAAACAAAACAAGACAAACAAAAAACCTTCTTTGCCTCCCAATTGGAAAAGACGGTGGAAAACAGAGGTGGTAAAGTGTACGTAAACCACAACTATCTGGGGAATGTTTTCTGATATTAAAACCAAGAGGTTTGCAGTATAACTACTTTTTCAAGAACTGGAAACAATACCTTGGGTTTATAAAAAATGTTGGGCTAACACTGACACCCGTGGAAAACAAAGATATTAGTCACAAGGGTACTAGGAATATGGCACTAGGGTGCCAGGATATGTGGGACTTAAAAAACATTTCCTCCATTTTCAAATGCAGTCAAGGTTAAGAATGGTTAGGATTAGGAAAATCTTATATTTAAATACTAGGATTCAGAAAAGTGTGATGCTTCTGTCCAGGTTACCATCTCTTAAAAATATCATTTGTCCTGCTAACTGATTTTTTCTTCAATAGATTGTAAATTTCTTTTAGAGTAATTTTTTTTCTTTTACCTTCCTGGTATGATGCATAGAAAACAATAGGAAACTATTTTTTTCACTTTAGAAACAATTCTGAAACTGCATTTATAATTGTTAGATGGTATATTCAATGTAGTTGTATTAATTGTGCCAAATTTTTTTTCTTTTTAGTTGAAAATTTCTCTATACTAATATGTTTAGTTGACAATTCTTTCAATACCCCCCTAAAAAAAATGTACACATGTAAACATCTACAGAAGTCTACATATAAACACAAATCTGATAGAAATAAATAGAAAAAAAGTGTGTGTGTGTGTGTGTGTGTGTGTGTGTGTGTGTGTGTGTACCAGTGAGGGATTAATGGTTTCAAGTACTTTTATAAAGATATCACTCCAAAAAATAGGCTTGCTGGACCGGCCCCATATATTGAGTAAATCTTAATCAGTTCACTTTTTATAACTCATATAGTGTTTCCATTTCTATACAATCAAGTTCGATATGAGGTAGCCATTTTCATAATAATCAACTCAGAGTTTTTATACCAGTACTAAGAGCACATATTTAATTATTGGCCTTGGGGCTCCTGGGTGGCTCAGTCAGTTAAGCAGCCGACTCTTGATTTCAGCTCAGGTCATGATCCCAGGGTCGTGGGATGGAGCCCTGAGTTAAGTCTCACATCACGCTGGTCGTGGAGCCTGCTTAAGATCATCTGTCTCTCTCTCTCTCTGCATAACTATTTTTGGCTCAATTTTTTCATTTATAAAAGTGAGAAATGCTAATAAAATGGTGATTACATGAATTAATTTATATAGGTGAAAATGTCTGAACTTTCGTTTAATCAATAATCAATAAGTGTTAGTAATTAATGTCATGAAAACTTGTCTGATTTGAAATCATCCAAATATTTCAAAAATGCCTACATTTAAATTGTTCATAAGAGTCTTCATTTTAAGTTGAGTTTTTACAGATTCAAGTATATGTTCAAAAGTCAAACTTTTCCATTTGAAAATGTAATATAAATCATTCTGTTTCAAAGAACTTAAATAATAAAGTGCTAACATAAAATATAAAATAACTATAGATATAATCATGGCTAAACTGCAATGAAATTCAGATTATTCCTTTTTAATAATTTTGTGTCATTAATTTATCCCACTCCATAAACTTCTAATCATGAAAAATGTAGCATGAAATAAGGCTTTAAAAAAAACTTTCAATGATTTTCTTTTAAATCTTAAATTTTTGAACCTCTTCCAAACAAGGCTGAAAAACTGACCTTCTGAAATAATGCAGAAAAGAGTTTTTTTCAGATGAAAGATAATGCCCACAAACTTGCCCACTTCTGACCATTAAAAGGTTTTGATCATTTCTCTACTTATGTTTGATGATGAAGGTGAAATACACTAATTAGACTTTTACTGTTACTTGCTTAATCTTTTTCTTATCCAGATTTCAGAGAATGTGTTTGATCTAAAGATGTGATTTAGAATAAATTTCAATGAGTACAAGATGGAATTTTAAAAAGGTAATGAATTTAACTTCTGATGAACTAGAAATTTCATATAATCTTGTATAATATCAATTTGGAACACTCAAACAAATGAACATGTCAAGAAACTATATATTTATAAAAGGCATTAGTAATTTCATGTAGTTTTTATATAAATTTCATTAATTACAAGTATTATTGATTCCAATAGTGGAAGCATGAATAGTGGAAATAGTTTAAAATATCTTAAATGAAAAATAATTTGAAATCATTTTTGAAGCAGTTTTGTTTTGCAATATTTAACTGAAATTTACTGAAATTTATAAAACATTGTACAGTTAAAGAAAGGAAGAGAAATTCAATTTTTTGAGCTCTAGTCTAATATATTATTTTGATATATATTATTATAAAAGTTGTTTGTAGTCTCCACAAGTGGGATATAAAATCTTTTACATAACTTTTGGACTTTTATATTAAAGAGCTGCTAAAAGATCTTTAATCCAGTTGAAAGTTTTTAAGGGTTTTAAATCCGAAACAAAGATCTAAACAACACAATCTGGTTCACAAGAGATTAACAACCCAATCAAGTATTATCAAACAGCAGTGAATAATTCTAGGAACAATGAAACATTTTAACACACAAAGAACAGGGTACCCATGTGCTTCAGTGTGTTAAGGTTAAGCATCCGACCCTGGCTCAGGTCATGATCTCACAGTCATAGGTTCGAGCCCTGCATCGGGCTGTGTGCTGACAGCTCAGAGCCTGGAGCCTGCTTCGGATTCTGTGCCCCCCTCTCTCTCTGCTCCTCCCTCGCTCACACTCTGTCTGTCTGTCTGTCTCTCTCTCTCTCTCTCTCTCTCCATCTTTCTCAAAAGTAAGAGAGACATAACAAAATTAAAAAAAAAAAAAGAAAAAAGAATATAATTGTAAGAGTTGGTGTTAGTTAGCCAGGTTCTCCAGAGAAACAGAACCAACAGAAGATCTATCAATACTAGACAGATGGATTAAATAAAATAAATGTACTTATTTATTTGTTTATTTATTAATTAATTTATTTAATAAATAGTAATATAGCAATTGACCCATGCATTTATGAAAGCGGAAAACTCCATGATCTACTATCTGCCAGCTGGAAAACCAGGAAAACCAGTGGGGAATTCAGTTTTAGACAAAAGCCCTGACAGGAGTGTTGATGTCGAGTTACAGGAGAAGATGGATGTCCCAACTTAACCAGACAGAAAACGTGCCTTTCCTCCCGCTGTTTGTTCTATCCAGGCCCTAAACAGGTGGATGATACCACCCTGCAATGGTAAAGGCTGTATCGTCTACGGGATCTGGTAACGCAAATGCATTGCACACGGACATCCCAGAAATAATGTTTTACCAGCTATCTCTGCATCCCTTTGCCAAACTGTCACATAAAATGAATGACAACAACTACTTGAAACTATTAATTTTAGAGGTTTGAAGAGATCAAGAGGTGAATAGATTTACTTGATATGCAACTATTATTAAAAAATATATGATTTGAAGAGAAATCCAAGCCACCTAAAATATTATATCAATTTAGTTACCATAGTACCCAATATATGGTCCTGATTTGGCACTTATATCTCTATAATGAAAAATGAAAGTTGAAGTTATTGTCGTTTCATGAAAACATCTCTAGAAAATTAGTACTCTGTAGCCATTTAAAGAGAAATTTTTGGTGTAGCATGTGACTTTGGTTCTTGCACCTGTGAGTTTGAGCCTCCTGTGGGGGATAGAGTCTACTTTAAAAACATACATTAAAAATGTGGGTCTTTATTTAAGAAAAAGAGGACTTATCAAATACTGATTCTTTTGCATTTACAATATTTATATTTATAAAAATTGGTAATTTAGCACTCTAATTTTAGTATTATTTTCACAAAAAATAATTACCAAGGCAGCAGAATTATTATAGAAAACAGTACTGGATATTAATTATAAGAAACTCTTTTTGGAATCTTGTCTTCCATTATACAGATTTGTAGCCTTGAGCAAGATACTTAAGCTCTCTGATCATTAGTTTTCTCACATGTAAGATGAAGATACTAAAATAGCATTGGTAAACTTACCTTTACCTAAGCCAGGAAATAAATATTTGCTAAGTGAAAATACTCTAATGACTGAGTAAATTAAAACTGGAAAACTTTAAAAACACCGGATTAACAAGATTCCAGCCACATAAAAGATAAAAGCAGACAGCCTGCAATGAAATACTGTTCTAATTCCTAGTGAATTAAAATGAAAAAAAAAGTATATAATCAGTTTATTTAGCCAAACTGCACGTGTCATGTTAATTGTTATATTATCCCTGACTTACTTTTATTTAATTATTTTTAAATGTTTATTTATTTATTTTGAGAGAGACGGCACATGTGGGAGAGGGGCAATGGGAGAGGGAGAGAGTCCCAAGCAGGCTCTGTGCTGTCAGCATGAAGCTTGACACAGGGTTTGATTTCACGAGCTGCGAGATCATGACCAAGAGTCAGATGCTTATAACCAACAAGCATATGAAACAATGTTAGACATTAACCATCAGGGAAATACAAATTAAACCCACAGTGAGATATCACTGGACACCTACCAGAAGGGCTAAAATAAAAATGATGGCAATGCCAAATGCTAATGAGGATGCTAAGTAACTGGATCCCTCATTCACTGCCAGGGGCAATATAAGACGGCTCAGCCACTCTGGAAAACAGTTCGACAATTTCTTTTAATAAACTAAATGTACAACTACCGTGTGACTCAGTAATCACACTCCAAGGCATTTCCCCTGGAGAAATGAAAACTCCTATTTGCACAAAAACCTGTACAAGAATGTTTATAGCAGCTTTGTTCATTAGCGTCAAAACTTGAAGGGTGCTTGGGTGGCTTGGTCAGTCGAGCACCCAACTTCGGCTCGGGTCATGGTCTCGCAGTTTCTGAGTTCAAGCTCTGCTTCTGGCTCCGTGCTGACAGCTCACACCCCGGATCCTGCTTCAGATTCTGGGTCTCCCTCTTTTTCTGCCCCTCCCCTGCTGGCACTCTCTCTGTAAAATAAATAAACACTTAAACCCAGTAAAAACTTGAAAACAATCCGGATATCCTTCCATAGGTCATTGGTTAAACTGTGGTCCAAGCATTCTATACAAATCTATCAGCAATAAAAAGGAAACAACTACTGACACACTGAAGAATCTCCAGGGAATTTTGCTGAGGGCAAAAGGTTAATCCTAAAAGATTTCATACCGTATGCTCCCATTTATGTCCCATCTTTGGACTGAGAAATGTTATAAATGCAGAACAGTTTCATGATTGTCAAGAGTTAGCAGGAAGTGGGTGTAGCCATAAAAAGACAACATGGGGGACCTGGAGGTAATGGAATGTTCTATGTCTCGACTGTATCAATGTCAACATCCTGGTGTTGATACTCTGCTATAATTTTGCAAGATGTCACCATTGAGGAACCTGGGTAAAGGGCACCTGATATCTCCTATGTTTCTGTCAACTGTGTGTGAATCTACAATTATCTCAGAATGAATAGTTCAATTTAAAACAAACAAATGAACAAAAAGAGTCCAAAGCTTAACCAACTGAGCCACCCAGGAGCCCCATCCCTAACTCACTTTTAAATGCTAATTCAAGAATATAATAACAATCATTCCCACAGTGACCATTGAATGTGGTTCTCTATCAAAATAATAATGATTATTTTGGTTTAAATTTTTAAATTTTTTGAACGTTTATTTATTTTTGAGAGACATAGAGACATAGAGTGATCAGGGGAAGGGCAGAGAGAGGGAGGGAGATACAGAATCCAAAGCAGGTTGCAGGCTCTGAGCTGTCAGCACACAGCCCGACGCGGGGCTTGAACTCACAGACCACGAGATCATGACCTGAGCTGACAGAGGCTTAACCGACTGAGCCACCCAGGCGCCCCTGAGTTATTCTTTATAAGCACTTAAACAATGTGCTAAATCCTTAATTGAACCAGATATTTATGTGTGTTTTATCCCACCAGTCCATTTTATTGTCTCTAGAATCTAGATGTAAGAAGTGATGTCACTTTGATGTCAGGGAGCTAAGAAAGCTCTGTAAACTAATGGGAATTGTTAAGGTGCTTCTTTTTTTTTCTTTTCTGGTACAGTATTGTGTAGAGTGACCAATAATTTATAATGTATCTCTAATCAAACTGCAAGCTATGAACAAATTAAAGCATATATGTTTGCAATAAAGAATCACTCTTTTAGGCAATTTTAAAATTAATATACAAGACTTCATGTTTATGGACAAGATATTAAAAATATATAAAACTATGGATTTCAACACTTTTGTTGTATATTACAGGTCCCAAAGAGGCAGAAGTATATGAAACAGCAGCAGGAGACAGGTTGAAAGCATTTATTTTTTAAATACATTACAAAATATTTGTATATAGAGCCTCATTAATAATGCTATCTAAAGGCTAAGGAAATTGCCTTTTTAGGCAGGCATATTTTATTATAAATTTCTTTAGTAATTTGATTAACGGTGTATCCTTGAATATTTTTCAATGGTATTCTTTTATATTAAATTACTTTACATGCCAAAATAGTTTATTGAAATTTCCAATTTTTGAATATATTTATATGTGCATATAGTAACATAAACTTAGGCATATCATGCACTTCTTAATATTTATTATGTGGAATTTTATAATGATCAAATATTCAGTATTTTATATTCTATATAACAAAATATTCAGTAATCTACATGGACTTTTTAACTGTAAATAAGAAGTCCAATATTGCATTATCTTAGAAAATATTACTAGAATCATGTTTGTATTCTCAACAGATATCCATATTAAGTGTTGGGAATTTATGTTTTGTATCTTCTCTGTTTTATAGTGATTTTAGCATTTACATAGTTGATTCAGTAGTCAACATGAACTTACCGAAAACAAGTTGTGCCCAGTTACTTTGGCTTTATTTTTAGATGAGATTTCCACTGTAGAATCAAGAGGAAGTCCTGGATATAGTGGATCTTGTTTTCTATAAATATAACACAAACTGGCTACCTATTTGTCAGGATTCTGAAGGGATCGAAGAGTGGATAGAAGGAATGATTACTTCCTTGTGTGGCCTCCACCAATTCCAATGATCTGTGACTACCCTTTTTTTCATGCCATACATTGGTTTGTTGTGTACCAGATAAGACCCGCAATGCATGTATCACTTATGCAATGAGATGATAACATATGAATGCTTTGCTCAAAGATTCCTTCAGTTTTCCCACTCATGCCCCGGTGTGGTTTTGCATTCCACTTGTTTACCTGAGTCAGATCCATAATAGGCACTGAACGTTGAACTTAACTCTAGAATCAAACCAACATGAACTTGTCATGTGTAGAGGGAAATAAAATATGTGATGAAATCTTGAGTGAGTTTATTACGGACCCTCATGTCTTATTCTGGTCTCGGCCTTTATACATTGTCTAAACAGATGTGTGTAGGATATTTAATTATCTGCATGCTCTAAAAATGTTTATCTGCTACATAAATTGTATTAAATGTGTACTGTCATGTCCCCATATACATTTAATTTATAGATTTTTTTTTACTCTCAAAACCCAAGCTCCTTAAAACAACAACAACAACAATTAAAAAAAAAAAAAGCACTGTTACTTAAGGTATGGACTTTGGAATTATTGTCTCCATACTCTTAACTCCAAAAACGATTATTAATTTTTAGCAAGTTTACCTCCAAAATCACTTGCACTGTTATTCAACTTTCTTGGTTACCTGTTGCTATCCTATTCTGGCCACATTCTCAGCTGTATTACAGCAACAGACCCAAACTGGTCTCCCTGGAACCAGCAGTTAGCTCAAACCTACCAGTCAATCCATCCTTCCCCTACTCAACAAAACTCCATACTATAAACTCCAAGTCTAACCATACCAACCTCTTGTTTAACAGCTTACAATTCCAATTCTAATTAAGAATTTGAGTCAAAACTTCTGAACAGGATTTGTAAGTTTTTAACGATCAAGAACCAGTTTTACAGGCAAATTATTTACTGATAATTATTTATTTACTGATAAAAATTTACATAACTAAATTATTATCAGTGCCATCGAAGTGCCGTGTTCATTCGGTTCTAACTGACCTCTTTACCTTTGAGAAGACTGTTTGCTTTCCTGGAAATGTTTCTCCACTGCAGTCACCAACTTTTCTTTGATATCCATGGTTAGTCCATCAGTTTAAGTTTTCCTTCCCTGAGATTGCCTTTGCTGACCCCCAGAACGCTCTGTTTGGAACATTTTATGTGTAAATTTAGGCAACCTTAGGACCAAGTCCCTCACCTGTAAGAGAACTTGTCCTGTTCTGAGTGTTCTTATTTACTCGTTACCTTATTCTAGAAGAGTGTTTAGCAGAGAGCGAATAACTCAGTACCACTTTTGAGAGAAAAGAAGGAAGAGAAAAAGGGAGGATAGAAGGGAGGCAGAAGGTGAGGAAAGGAGGAAGGGGAAAAAAAGAATGGCTAAAGCAAGAAGAAAAGTAAGAAAGTAATGTTTTAATCAAATAAGAATATTTAGTTGAGTCATCAGCTTGTGCTTCATTTGTGAGAATTAATCCATCCCTTGTAACAATAATATCACATTTAATGAAATAAAGGTATTTTCCTTTTCCTCAATATGGCATTCAAGGAATGACCACCAATGAAATTCTTCAATATGTGAAAATTATAAGCAGGTTTTTACCTTTTCTTTTTTTTTTTCATTTTTTTTAGATTCTTCTAACAGTGATGCGTTCAGCCAATTCACCGGAAGGGGGAAAAATTTTTGTTCCAGGTGATAAATTTGCAATTTTAAGAGAAAAACAGAAAGCAGCCTATTAGATACCTTTTTCCTTAGGAACACTACAACTTTTTATCATTTTAAAACTTTGTTATTTTAAGTGCTATAATCAAGTATTTAATTGAACAGAACTGACAAAATATTAAAACATGTAATATATTTGCTCATTTGTTCTGTACTTTTGCTAATTCAATGAGATTCATATTCAGGTTAGTAATTTACTCTTCTGCATGATTCATTATAACTGAACACTATTTAATTTGAAAGTCTCTGGAATAAAGTGATGATACTCTGTATAAACATGTAAGTTAAATTATCTTGCTAATATGAAATTTAGAAGATATTAAACTGAGAACATAAGACACAAAGTATAGAAAAGATACATTCAGAAAATAGTAAGGCAGGTTGTGATATAGAAAAGAAAAGAAAAAAAATTCCAGCAATGTCTTTATTCCATTTGTTTTCAAATGCAGATCCTAAGTCAGTGGTTTGAGGTGATTAATTTCTTTTGTTTTTTTTTTTTTTAAGTTTATTACTTGGAGGGTGAGAGAGAGAGAGAAAGAGAGAGAGAGACAGAAAGAGAAAGGGAGAAAGAATGAGCAGAGGAGGGGCAGAGAGAGAGGAAGAGAGAGAGAATCCCAAGCAGGCTCTGTGCTAACAGCACATGGGGCTCAAACTCACGAATTATAAGATCATGACCTGAACTGAAATCAAGAATCAGGCACTTAACCGACTGAGCCACCCAGGGGCCCCTGAAGTGACTAATTCTTTATGCACTTGATAAATGTTGAATCTGTATAAAGGTGAAAAATATTTGAAATCAGCGCTTAGTAATTCTTTGTGACCAAATTATGAATTCAATTTGGAAAGAAAAACAGTATATAAATTTCTCACAAAAGAGCATGTTAGAAAAATTGTCATTTAAAAGTGAAATCAAACTAAGCTGATATGTTCTTCAGTAAAATGGGGGGAGAGCTTCACAGAATCATTCCTCTCCTTCCCCCTCCCAACACTCCATTATCCCTCTCCCTGTCCCCCATGCCCTTATTTCCTCACTACTCTCTGTTGTCCCTGTTTCTGGATGTTTCTTCTTTTTTTATGTAGACCAGCTTCTTCAGCTCGACAGGACCCAGAACTACCGAAAGCTCTAGCACCACACATGTCTATACTATCACAAAGGAAACCCAGGTCCTGAATGGAGGAGAGAATACGAATTGCCTTAGCTTAAATCAAGTGCTTACTTCCAAGACAGAGAATTCTAAGAAGGTAAAGACTCTCATTTCAGCCAGATGTTTGGGAGAATTTTCCAGATACAGGGGATGCTGTTTTTGTCAGCAAAATTATAGATGGCATTTTACAAAATGTGCTAGATTATATAGGAATTGAAAGAGGCAAAGTTAAACCTATGACAGTTTTCTGAAAAAATATTTTCTAAAGGAGTATAATAATGTCAATATATCAAGGGGAGAACCAAGGCTGTTTCTCTGTGAAGCGATCTAAAATTAACTAGAATTAGTCAATACATCCATTTAAAGCTTTTTATAAAAGCGACTTTCTACCTGTTCTCTTTCTACCGTCCAAACTCCTTTCTCCTGACAACAAACTATTATAGTTTGGCAAATTTACTTTCTGGCATTCCTAGGGGAGCTGCACACAGTCACGCAGCAGAAGGGCATGTCAGTCCCTATTCCAGGTTTAGAGCGAAAGCAAATAAAAAGGCTTGCCAGGGCATAATGCCTCACAAACCCATTTCTGGTTTGGGATTCAGCCCAAAGTAGAGGATATTTGGGCTGCTGGTTTGCCCACTTCTATCTCAGAAGTTTGTTTACTTTTTATGACTCATGAAGACACCAACGATCTCGGAGTGCCTTAATTTTAGATCCACAAATGTATTACGTTTTACGTTTCCACTTAGTCAGCTAGTATTATCAACCTTTAAAGCATTTTGAGGTTTTATGAATCTTCTAGATGTTATGTGTACATTTTCTCAGCAAAGTTTTTCTTAGTCGTTACAATGGCTGTATCAGCCAGTTTATATGTATTCTCAGTTTTGAAGAAAACAAAGAAGCTTAAAGAAATTCCCCAACTTCATATAACTAGGAAATGTGAGTTTCACTATGGCTATGACTGACAATGTTGCCCGTGTTCTCGATACTTCAGCAACTATGACATTTAAGTATTTCTTAAGCACATTGCTATCGCTCCCTCTACTACTGCTGTTTATCACCTAATGCTTAGGTACCTCTTTAAACATGTAGTCGATCTCAGGTGTCTCCTTAGTTCAGTCTATTCTTCAGATCAGATTTCTTCCACATTATGGTAAATGGTACCCATTCTCAAAAACCATTAAGACCAAATCAGATCATTTACATACCATTTTCGTATACATTCCTGATGAGAAATAGGTATCTGATGTAACCATTAAGAGAAGGAACACTGGTTATTAATGGCAATCATAATCAAATCCAAAAAACCTCCAATTCTACTCTATATTTAACTAAAACAACACCTATTTAAGGCCCCCTTTGAGTCTTTGAGCTGCCTGTTCTGTGTCAGTCAGAAATCATTATTAGCTCTTCTTAGCTCCTACCTAACTCCCTTGACAGGCTACCGACTTTCTAAGTTTTTCATATTTATCCTTTCTGCAGCTGTTTGGCCACGTACTTGAGACTTGAGGTTAGGGGCTGTGTAAAACTTTTTGTATACTGAACAGCATCTGTCAACTGTCTTGGATATAGATTCTCCATTAAAAATCTTACTTTCTCTTAGTTATTCACAACCCTATTTAATTAATCATAGGTAATTTCATAGTGGAATTAAAATATTCTCAAGTAGTATTTTTGTTTGTTTTCTGATATGATTTTAGCACATATCCTCTTAGGATTATTTTTAATTGCATGAAATGAAGAGATTAATTCAAGTGGGAGAAGGAGAAGGCTATGATGATATAGACAATGTCTATATACTACATATAAGTAAAAAGTAGAACAGATACTTCCATTTGTGTAAGAGGAGACAGAAAGTGTGGCAGGGGTGTAGTTGTAGGGAATACATCCTATGAGACAAATACGTTCTGGCTGATGTCTTCCATGACGAAATCCTAGAAAGATGTTACACAATTTGGATACCAAGGCAAGAGATTGTGCCCTTATTTACTTTCGGAATTTTGGAGGTGACCACTAAGCAGGCATTCCCAAATGAAGCCAGGGTGGTGGTGTGGGGGGGGGTGTCTAAAAGAAACTAAGACTGATATCATGACCCAGCAGGCTGAGAGAGGAGCAGAATAATACTCCAGAAGTTCTTACAAATTCTACTCAGAGGAAAATCTTCCAATATTCAGTATTACCTCAAGGCTGAGTTGAAATCCAAGGGTCCGTTCTGTAAAGGGAGAGGTGCCCTTACACTGGAGGGTGATGATGAATGGACATCCTAAGCCAGCCTTAGGTGGAGGACATGGTGAAAACTTAATAAGAGTCTGCTGAGTGTGTTTGATTTAAAACTGGGTTTGGCAGGGAGAAAACACTGGGCACTTACTCAACAAGAGAACAGAAAATTTCATCAATGGTCATTTTGACAGATAAAAGTACAAGCAATTTGGAGACCCCTCAAGCCAGCAATCTTGCAGCTGAGTCCAGCTCAAGGATGAAGAAAAATCTCTGTGTTATGCTAAGGAGTTTCCTCCTCCATTCAGGGTTTAGAGAAACTTGCACACTCAAATCCCTTTTGGGACAGGAAGAGGGAGAGGGAAGTGGTGATAAAAAGACTGGTTAAAATAGAGAAAAACTGCCTCAAGTAATAATAGATCGAGATATCTTAACTGGAAAGTTTAAGAAAGGCTTCATATTTGTGCTGGTACCACACTGTTTTGACTCCTACAGCTTAGCAGTATGTCTTGGAATCTGGAATCATAGCTGCAGGTTTGTTGCTCTTTCTCAAGATAGTTTGGGCTATTTGGGGGTCTTTATCACCTCCCTACAAATTTCAGTATTATTCGTCCTGGTGACATGAAACATGGTTTGGTATTTGGATAAGGATTGCACTGTATCTGTAGATTACTTTGGGTAGGATGGACATTTTAACAATGTTAATTCTTCTTATCCATGAGCATAAAATATCTTTTCATTTGTTAGTGTCATCTTCAAATTTTTAATCAATTTTCATAGTGTTCAGAGTGCAGTTATTTGGTTTTTTTGTTTTTTTGTTTGTTTGTTTTAGGTGCAATTGTAAATAAAACTGTTTTCTTGATTTCTCTTTTTGCCACTATGTTGTCAGTGTATAGAAACACAAGTGATTTCTGGGTATTAATTTTGTATCCTGCAACTTTACCAAATTCATGTATTACTTCTAGTAGCTTTTTGGAATGAATAAATAATAGGATCAAGGTCCAGCATAGGCAATATAATCAGTGATATTATAATAGTGCTATATGGTGACGGATGATAGCTACGTTGGTGGTGGGCACAGCACAACATATAGAGAAGTTGAATCACTATGTTGTACATCTGAAACGAAAGTAATATTGTTTGTCAACTATACTCAAATTAAAAAAAAACCTTTAAATAAAAGAAAATTCCTTCACTCAAATAATCAGGCAGAAGAGAGATTCTTGAGATTAAGTTCAGAGAATATATACAAAATAAAAATATTTATTTCCTTTACATATCAGTAAAGAGCACTAAATTTTGGAATCCGATGCAGTTTATTCTATCTACAAGGGATAGGTATTGAAGCATTTTTGTCAAAGTTTTGAATTTCTAAATTTGAGGGGAAAAATGTGAACAGAACTTTTGCAGATTGGTGTATGTCTACTTCAATGTCTACTCTCCCTTTTTACGTTAGAAATAAAAACCTCTAAATGGTGTAACTAAACACATAGTCATTCAAAATAAATACAGATGTGCCTGATGATCTCTGCACCAGGGGGTGTGACTAAGTTCTGGACAGTGATATCTTCTGGAAATAAATTATTAACCCGCAGTATACCAGGAATCTTGGTTATAGTCAGTTACCCTCTGGCTCCAAAGGACTCTTTAAATCTGTTTTTAACAAGTAATGAACTTTTTATAAATAATGTGCCTAGAGTACAAATTAAAGAGTTTGAAAAAGCTTTATTAGAAATTTCAATAAAAATAAATATAACAAGCCTCTTTGTATTATATCATAAAGGCTAAAAAGACACAGTCATTTCTCTTTGCAACATAGAGAATGATCCAAATTATTTTAGAAATGTCTGATGAAGTCCTTTCTGCTGAGTGACGAATTGGATGCGGATATCATTGACTAAGAAATGTATACTTCACAAATTAATTCTTGTGTTTGAGAAAATTTAACTAGGATATTGTAGTCTGAGAACAGATAGTCTGAGATTTCATTTACAAGATCGATTTCCCTATCATTGTTAGAGTCTAGAGGAGTGCTGATAGAATTCTATGAGTTACATATGTAATTTAAAATTTTTATATTCACATTAAAATGTAAAAAGAAATATGTGAAATTAATTTAATAATATATTTTGTTGAATCCAACACATACAAAATATTATCATTTCAACAGGAAATGAATACAAATTATAATATGTTTTGCATCCTTTTTTATACTAAGATTTCAAAATATAGTTTGCAATGTATGCTCACAGCACATCTTAATTTGAGCCCATTTCAGGCACTCAATAGTCACATGTGGCTATTAATGACTACCATATTGGACAGTATAGCTCTAGACAATTATTTGTCTCCATGCGTTTAACTTTTAATAATTGCAAAAATCTAACTTTACCAAGTTTTCCTCTTTGTCATTATAGGTGGAAAATAATAATCTGATTTCTCAACTGTTCAATAAAAGTTAAAAGCAGACTATCAGCTTTCTTTATGCCTTCTTTTTTTAAAAATTTATTTTTAATGTTTATTTACTTTTGAGAGAGAGAGAGAGACAGACAGACAGAGAGAGAGAGAGAGAGAGAGAGAGAGAACACACAGGGGAAGGCAGAGAGAGACGGGACATAGAATTTGAAGCAGCCTCAGGCTCCGAGCTGTTAGAACAGAGCCCGGTGCAGGGCTCAAACTCACAAACTGTCTGATGTCAGATGCCTAACCAACTGACTCACCTAGGTGTTCCTCTATAAAGAGGAAATGAAATAATGATGCAATACCTGGAACAACTGAATAAGAACATTGAAGGATGGGGATACTAATATAACAGTTTTTTAATATATTGTCTTTTTTTAGCATGGTTTGGAATAATTGATGAATGATGAAATAAATCCAAAGAGGATCGTGGCAAAAAATTTCAAGGCATAGCAAAAATAAGTTAAGACTCCATAATGTATCTGCAAGTGGTAAGATGATCTATTAGACACATACAAGTAATTGCAAAATACAATGAATTTTATTCTATTATAAAATAAAATGATGCTTTTTTCCCCCCTCTGGTCTTTAGAAGACCTCATAGAAAATGATAGAATATGAATCATCACAAACAGTTGGAAGTGTTCAAAAATAGAAAGAAAAACTGAAACTATGTACAATGCACACTAATAGTAGACGGAAGACTAAAGACTTATGTTGCATGCCACTAGCCATTCTATCTGTGCATTCCTCTATTGAACTGCCTACAATGTGATGTTATTTCAGAAACTATAGCAGGCATCTTGACCCATAAGCACAAAGTTCACAAACTCAGAAATATTAGAATGTTGAGATGAAAGAATCTGGTTACCAAACCAGAAGCTACCTCCTGACATTTTATTACTAATATTTGTTTTTAACATTTGATGGCTGCCCTCAGTATGGCCCTCTTACAGAATGGTGTACGAATGAGTTTTATGCCCACGTTTTTAAGGTTATTCTCCCACCCAAAGATACTTTCACACAGGGCAGTGAGAAAATCAATTCTAAATTAAACTGAAAAAAAAAAAAAAACAACCCAAAAACACCTATCTTATTTATTTAAAATCTCTTCTACTTAACTTCAGTTGTTTTCTGTTTTTTTTTTTTTTTTTTTTTTTTACTTTGTACTTGTTTACCGAATGACCAGACAATTCAAATGTCAATCATGGTTTCTTTCATTTTGAAGAATGCATTGATGTTGCAATGATGAGAACTGATAATAATTATCATTTAAAGGGAAATGTATTGTAAAAATAGTGACAGGTCTTTGCACAGATGAAAATTCTATTAGTATGTTTATTCCATCTCCAAATGGTGCTAGCTCATTCAAACAGTACTATAGTTGGTTACAATTTAACTTTTAGCCTTTTTTTTTACGCTTTCTTAAGCCTGGGCACTGTATCATCTATATTTGTTTCACGGCTTACTATGAATAAAACATCAGAAATTAAGTTATATGTCCAGGTAATAGAAAATTGCGTTGACCTCTTTGTAAATATCATCAAATGTAGCTGAAAAACACATTTTCTTTATTTCCAAACTAGAGGGTGGTTTCTTTTGAAATGAATAGGTCAAAAAATAAATTGTATGCATTTTAAAATATGGATATAGGAAACTACAAAGCAAAAACAGAACATGTGGGTCAGGCTAATGATCCTTTGCTTATCACAACCTGACCAAAATCTATAAATGGTAAAATATATTTTAGGTTATTTCCTCTGCACCAATTCAAGGATCTGAAAGCCCACAGAGAAATGCGATTTTATACTACTATTTTCTAAACACTCAGCCCAGTCTTCCTTTTGGGGGTTCACACATCTAAGGAGGTATATAAATACCACAGGAATGACTACAGGGCCTTAAATGAAGAGCATTAGAATGACTATGTCTGAAAAAACAATGGCTTGGGTAAAACAAAAAAGAAACGAACTTTTCTTAAGAGAAAGAAAGGAACCATAGCTTCATGCAGCGTTCTTCAAAAGCATTTTTGTCTTAGTAACTTTTAGCGTGAAATAAGATTAAAGGTGAACTTTACAAATAAATGAAGGTCTTGAGTGTTCATGTCTTCATTATTCATATCTAGTACCTGTAATATACTTGCAACCTGTATTGTCCTTTTATTTTAAAAATAAATCTATCTGTGAGCAGCCTCTATAGTTTGAAAATAATTTATTGGAAATTAAAGGCATGGCAACAAACACAGAGAAGACAATAACTGCATTCTGAATTCTATCCTGACCTTTATCTTTCAAAACAGTAACTCACCAAAATTGCTGAAAGGTTAACTAATCTCTTAAAAGGTCACCTGTCTTTAAACTAGCTACAGTATATAAATGCTTTTCTGCTATCCTGGAGCAATTCATCAATAACTCATTAAAATAGCACTGTTTCTTTCTTAAAGTTTTTACTTTCCTGAAAGGCGATTTCCTCTTGGTAAATATAACATTTAACATATGCCATAATTTCTGAAAATATGACTACATAAGGCTATTATGGTGCAGTTTGCTTAATTAAAACTATTTATTGAGTACATAGTATATGACGGATGCAAGTTTAGTTGCTAGGAAAAGAGAGCGAACGAAAAATCATAGAACAGGAGAATGCTTGCTACAACACATGTTTATGTATAGCAAGTATAGTGTATGTCGGCATGTGATATTTAAGCCCAAATAATGTCTCATTAAACACTTTGAAAGATAATGTACTTATTTTGATATTATTGAATTGATTCAAACATATTCAAAACTATTTTTTTCCTAACTTGAGAGCCTACTGTGTTTCTCTCTTATTATCTTTAATGTTAAATACAAATCACTGCAAAACTCATCCTTGGAGATACAGCCAAATATTTAAATGCAATCAAAAATCACTAAAAGTCTTGTGAGCTGAATAAGGTGACTATGGTAGTTGAAAAGGGGCTTCTAATGTGGACAAAGGTAGGATTCTAGAGTAATAATGCAGAATTTCTTTCTATGTTCTGCAATTTGATTTATTGTCAGGTGCCATTTGGGGCTCCCAGGTTGAGATGTCTCCCTGTGTAGAAAAGGCAGATGTTGCAAGAACTTCTGCCGACCAACTGGCCTCCAATACTTTCTCCTTCTAATAACCTGTCAGGCCTGGACTTCTTGAACTGCTCTGGTAGGCCTCAAGGGAAACAATGCCCTTTGGTTTTATGACATTTGAAAAAAGGAATCTGGAGTGCTATGCCTTGATGGGTAACATCTGAACGAGAGTAACCTGGCCAGAAATAACCTCAAAGTCACCTCTTGGAGATAGGTTACACAAATTGATCATACAGATAGCAGTTATGAGTTGGTTAAAAACTAGTGTAACTTATGTAGATGTCAGGCCCCTGTTGTGTAAATTCATTCACTCATAAAGAATAGAAACTCAGGCAAGTATTAGAAAATTATGTCTCTACCAAGCGAGTTGCACTTTCCCCCCTATGGTTAAGAACGCTGCACAGAATGACTCCTAATCTATCTATAGATGATTAACATAGGTCTCAAGGCAACAAGGTATGCGCCATCCGTTTGCTCAAAATCACCATGACAACCCTGCTTTCTTCTTAAACATCCTGTTTTCTCTCCCTGCCAAAAATTTACCTAACCCTACTTCAAAAACAGTACATGTTCATTAACTTAGGAACAGAATCATAAAAATAGCTAGTTATCAATCTATGCTTACTGATGTAATGTCACAAAAGTTCTCCTTGAAGTAATGTCATCTACTGCCTTTAAATAAAGACACTGAGATCAGCAGGGCAGAGTGGCCTGCCTGGTTCCAGAAGCCATGCAGCTCTCTCGAGTCATTCATTGTGCCAACACCATTCATCCTTCAGGGATAGCTGGCCCATGGCAATTTATAACCTTTTTTTTTTTTTTTTTTTTTTTGGTGCTGTTACATTGAAGGGGATACAAAATATTTTTTTATCTTTTTTTATTATTTAAAACTGAATCTCAGGAACATCCTTGAATATGAATTAGAGTTAGAGTTAACCATTTCCCACTCATTAATTAAGGCTCGGTGTGTAATTCTATTCTGGAGGATAATGATATGCTTCATGAAGAAAGAACTATTTCTTTCAAAGGGGTAACAATTTATCTACCCTTCGGATGAATAATTACAATTAGTAATAAAAGTGCAAATGCAGTTTATAAATCCATCTTGCTTAAAAGTATTCTCATTTCTGGTATTTATTAAGTTCATATTTTTGAAATTATGAGTCTGACATATGATACTTGTTTTTTCCCCAGCATAAAAAATATAGAACAGTAAATGCATCAATAATATCAGAACATAATACCACAGATAGTCTAGCCAAGAAGTGCTTTAAGAAAGTTGTGCTTCAATTATGTTTATTTCTGTGTCTCTAGATATGTATTTATGTGTACTAGGTTGCAGTGTAAATAGTTTTTTCTATCAGATTTTTTCTTTATTTGAAAGATGCAAAATTAGAACATTAAATCAGTTTTGAAAGCATCAATAGGAAATAATGTCTGATATTCAAAAATACTCATTAATTTCACATCTCTTTCTTTTCCAGAGAATAAGCCAAAGCTTTACCATTCATTACATTGTATAAAAATTCACGTTGATTTGAAAAGAGAATACAAGATTGTGATTGGAGTTGTAGGAAAAGAGAAAAACAAAGGGAAGTTATCGGAAGGCACTTATGTTCAGAATATACAAGTTCATTCATTACAGCAGCCAATTTAGCTAAATGACCATGAGATCAATTTAAATAATACAGTTTTCAGAAAATCATTTACAATTTTAGCTCTATGATCTTTCTAACAACATTGTTTTAAACACAATTTTACATATCTATGTTTTTAAAAGTATTATATATAGACAGGCTTCCAATTCAGTGAGGGAAATTGAAGCAATCATTGTTTCTCTTAGTGCTGTTATTGTTGCCTTTTAACTATCTAAAGGAAAGCCTGTATTGTTTACTTAATTCCTTATTTTTGAACTCTTGCCTAGGAGTGAGTCTTAGCTCCAGTGACACTCAATATGAGAAACTTCCCTTTTCCTCTCCAAACTAAAATACTGTCTCCTTTTGCAATGCCAGTTACTAATTAGAATGCCATTCTGCTTTATTTTCTTGATAGCAATTTTGTCACAGGAATGACAGTACTTGATTATAGAAAACCAACAGAAACAATGAAAGGTTGCAAGTCCTTTTAATGTAAAGACTTTTTCTTAAAGCTTTCTGTACAAAAGAAGCCATACAGAGAAAGCAGAGGACAGATCAGTGCATTGCATTTCAGATAACTTTCCCAAGCCCTTAAACTCCAGAACATTCTATGTTTACCTTCACTCGGGAGGAAATGAAGGCAGTTTAACCGGAGGAGGAGAAATAGGCTTCAGGCTTGCTTGAAGTCCTCTCCTGTAATCCACCTCACCTGTGTTTCAGTATGTTTACAGTCTCATCTTTCGAGTCTTATCCTGACTTACCTTTCCAAAATGTTTCTTATATTTGGTATACCTATTGGTTTACTATGATAAACTACAAGCACTGTACTACCCAGGAAGGGAAGGGTATTACATTCAATTAAGTAAATCTAAGTATTCCACATTTATTTGTGAATTGAAGGTCACTTCTCTTTTTCCTGTGAAAAAGTAGGCAACAATCAACTGACTCACATGGGCAGGTATATACTTGTCCTATCACTCCTTGTCCTACTTCTATGACTTGAAGATCATTATGGCCCTGTAGTCATTCACGAACTAATTTCTATTCACTGTGGTGTTTTCTGCTCTAATTTTTACACATATTGTGATTTTGATCATTTGTTTTGGTTTCTTATTAACAGTATCTGTTAAGGGTGCCTGAGTGGCTTGGACAGTTAAGCGGCCGACTTGGGCTCAGGTCATGATCTCACAGCTCATGGGTTTGAGCCCTGATGGGGCTCTGTGCTGACAGTTCAGAGCCTGACACTTCAGATTCTGTGTCTTCCTCTCTCTCTGTCCCTCCCCCACTCAAGCACACACAATCTCTCTCTCTCTCTGTCTTTCTCAAATAAACAAACATTTAAAAAATTAAAAAAATATATGGTAAGGCTTAGCTCTGAAATCTCAGTGATGCCTTGCATTTGAGCTAGCCCCACACCATTTCGATTCATGTGCCATTTGTTTCTCTCTTAAAGTTTTCTTGGTCAGTTTTCAACTCTTTTCTTTCCTTAACCAAATTTAGATGCATGCATCTTATTATTAATTATTATTATTATTATTATTATTATTATTTCTTTGGTAGATCATTCTTTTTTTCATAGAACCTCCTTATTGAGGACTTCCACTTATTCTTCATATTTTTCACTACTGCTAACAATTCATTTTCTGAGCTACTTTTGCTTTCGAGTGCATCTGATTCCTTTTCGGCAGGTGTGGTGTAGGCGGCACCTACAGGTGAGGGATACATTTGTCCCTCTCTTTGAAAATGGAGGGATACATTTATTTTGTTTCTATTTTTCAACGATTTCCAAATATTCAGTTGTTAGTATGAAGGGGTCACATAAATCTTAAAACCTAGTTTCTAACCCTGCTCACCTATTCCAGAGAGGAAAATTTCTCATCTTCCTTTTGACCTAGAAGCCCCTTTCAAAGTCACACATAATCCCATTAAAAGTGTAAAGAAGGGGTGCCTGGGTGGCTCAGTCATTTGAGCGTCCTACTTCGGCTCAGGTCATGATCTCATGGTCTGTGAGTTTGAGCCTCGTGTTGGGCTCTGTGCTGACAGCTCAGAGCCTGGAGTCTGCTTCGGATTCTGTGTCTCCCTCTCTCTCTGCCCCTCCCCCACTCAGGCTCTGTCTCTCTCTGTCTCAAAAATAAATAAACATTAAAAAAATTTTAAAAAGTGTAAAGAATACTTACAGACTATTTAGTATGTAATGTATTTCATAATGACTTTTTGCTAAAAACTGCATTTTAAAGTTAATTCTGATAAGGTAATAATATTCATAATATAATACACTTCCAATAATGACTTTTTATATTTAATACTGGCACATTCTTATTTATGTAAATTTAAATTCAATTTATTTTAAAGTATATATATATATATATATATATATATATATGTAGAGAGAGAGAGTTAAGTTTGTAAATGGTACATTCTCTTGTATTTTGGCTTTTTGTGGAAAAAACAAAAAATCTTTGCATGTGAATTTATTTTTACATCATGGTACCAAAATAGACAAAAGCCATTGTAATATTTGAATTACCTGATTCCTAAAAAATAAAAACCTAATTTACTTTTATAATTATATACATATTTTTTCCTGTGAAAAATTAGAAATGGCTTCAGGATGTTATTTGCTAACTCTTTTTTCCAAAAAAAAAGAAAAATATCTTATAATTTTAGGCACAGTGAATAAAATCCACTTAGCAGTAATCATCATTTTGTTCTTACTTTATAATACTAGTTTTTGACATACAGAAATATTTCTGTTTGATCATATGAATGAAAACTTGATGTCTGTTAAGTTTACCTTGAGGCTAATTTTCAAATTTTAAGATCTCTGTTTCTTAATATTGTAGTATTTCGACTTTAGTGTTTTTTTAATCTAATACACTATTATGGGTATGAAATAAATAATACATAGAAATAACAGTGGAAATAAATTTAATGAACTAACACTCAACACACCACATTGGTGAACAGTTTTTGTCTCAGTGATTATCAAAGTTAATGAGTGTAACATCATTTTCTCAGCTGAAATTCACAGTTAGTTATGCCTGCTAACACAATACATACTTTAAACTCTCAAAATATGGTAGGAGGGATATAGTTATACAGTTAAATGTAGATAAAGTGTTCTTAGTTACTTGCATTGTCTGGGAAGTAGAGAAAGTACTGTTATAGTAGCCTTTACTTCAGTAAAGTAAGAAGCCACCTTGTGTACTTTGAAGCAATACTAATAAAGAACTACTAAAAGAGTATAATCTGCAAGCTAAAATACCAAAAAGAAAAAAAAAGAAAGAAAGAATAAAAAATAAATACTTGACTCTTCTAAAAAGAGGAAAAAGTGGGCCACATACTGCCATTAAAAGAGGAAGTCACCATAATGGATTTGACTGCATCTTCCCAAAATGCACGTTGAATCCAAACCTTCAAGATCTCAGAATCTAACCTTATTTGGAATAAGGTCATTGCAGATACAATTAGTTATATTAAGATGAACTCAAACTCAATAGGGTGGGCCCCTAGTTCAATGACTGATGTCCTCATCGCACACAAACACGCACTTACTTGAAGAAAACCAATTGAAGATTGGAGATATGTTCTCACAAACCAAGAACTCCCAGATGCGAGGAGTTCTCTGGAACAGACTCTTCCCTAGTGCCATCAGAAGGAAGAAGGATGGTCCTGCTGCCAGGTGGATCACAGACTTCTAGCCTCAAGAGTTATGAACAATAAATTTCTGTCATATAAGCCACTCAGTTTCTGGCACTTTTTAATGGCAATATTAGCAAACTAAGTTGAAATTTAAAAAAAAAAATGGAATCCAAATATATGAATATATGTAATTTACAAAATCTACACATAACAATATAAACATATAAAATCTGAAAGTGGAAGGAAAGAAAAAGTTCTACTATGTAAAAAACTAACCAACGAAACTGATGAGAATTATACAAAGTAAAGAAGGATGTTTCATGTAGTGTTGGGACAACTGGGCATCCATAGGTAAGAACAAAAAAACACATTGAACTAAATCTCCTACTTTATGCCAAAATTAAGTCATAATAGACCATACATTTAAATGTAAAGTGTAAATCTGCAAACCTTTAGGAAAAGAAAGAAAATCTTCAGGAGCTAGGGATAAGCCAAGAGGTCTTGGGCTCAACACCAAAGCACTAGCTATAAAAGCAAAAATTGCTAAATGTGACTTCAACATACAGAAAAGAAGAAAAGAGAAGAAGAGAAGAGAAGAGAAAGAATAAAAGTAAAGAAAAGAAAAAAAGAAAAGAAAAAAAAAGAAAAGCAAGGAAAGGAAAGGAAAAGAAAATAAAAGAAAGAAAAGCAAAGAACAGAAAGGAAAAGAAAAGAAAGGAAAAGAAAAGAAAGGAAAAAAAAAGAAAGGAAAAGGAAAGGAAGGAAGGTAGGAAGGAAGGAAGGAAGGAAGGAAGGAAGGAAGGAAGGAAGGAAGAAAGGAAGGAAGAAAAGGCTAAATTATGGGAGAAAATACTTGGTTACGACATAGCAGACAAAAGATATCTAGATTATATAAAGCAGTCTCAAAATTCAACAGCAAAAACAAAATCATCTATTAGAAATTATATCTTAAAAGTATTAATTAGACTGGAGACATGAAGAGGAATCTCACTGAAGAGGAGATATAGTTGCCAAATAAGTGGATGAAAAGATATTCAGTACCATTAGCAATTAGGAAAATGGACATTTAAACCAAAACAACACATCTGTCAGAATGGTAAATATTAAAAACATAAGAAGAAGAAGAAGAAGAAGAAGAAGAAGAAGAAGAAGAAGAAGAAGAAGAAGAAGAAGAAGAAGAAGAAGAAAAAAAACGCTAGCATGGATACAGAGAAACTATATCATTCATATTTTTCTGCTTGGAATATAGAATGGTAGAACCACCCTGGAAAAAAGTTTGGCAATTTCTAAAAACAAAACAAAACAAAACAAAAAAACTAACATTGCAACTACCATACAGACCAGGAATTCCAGGAATTGCATTCTTGGGAATTTAGGCCTGAAATATAAATAAATAAAAAGTTGTGTTCACACAAAGGCCTGTACATGAATGTTTGTGACAACTTTATATATGTTGCCAAAAACTGGAAACAACCCAGGTACTTTTCAGTGGGTGAATGGCTAAACCAACTGTGGTGTATTCATACCATATAATACTCTCAGAAATAATAAATGAACTATTGATACTTCTAACTATATGGATAAATCTACAGAGAATTATGCTTAGTGAACAAAGTCAATCCCAAAAGGCTACACACTATATAAATCTGCATAGCATTCTTGAAATGACAAAATTACAGAAATAAAGAACAAGTTAGTGATATCCTGGGGTCAAGTGATGAAAAGAGTCAAAAGACAGAGTATGGCCAGAAAAATTCAACATAAGACATCTTTGTAGCGATGGAAGTGTTCTATATCATGATTATCAATATTCATACCCTGGTTTTGATACTGTACTATGATTTTCCAAGATGTTTCCACTGGGGCAAACTAAATAAGGAGTCCATAGGATTTTCCTGTATAATTTCTTACAACTGTATGTGAATGTACAATTATGTCCAAATGAAAAGTTTAATTTAAAAAATATAACCTTTATAGGAACATGGAAGCATATCACAAAAATAGGAAAAAATCAAAGAAACAGGTATCTGCAAATATGAATGTTACTGAAGAAGTCCTAAATAAAGAAAGGGTTGGAGGTACCTGGGTGGCTCGGTGGGTTAAGTGTCCAACTTCCACTCAGGTCATGTTCTTGCGGTCGTGAGTTCGAGCCCCACGTCGGGCTCTGTGCTACTGGCTCAGTGCCTGGAGCGTGCTTTGGATTCAGTGAGTGTCTCCCTCTCTCTCTACCCCTTCTATGCTCATGCTCTGTCTCACTCAAAAATAAATAAACATTAAAAAATTAAAAAATAATAATAAAATGTGTGTGGGAAGACAAAGAACAAAAGAATGGCCAATAAATCTTTAAAAATACTTATCTAATACTAAGGGCATTGCTATCAGTTTTCGAGATACATTATGAAATTATAGTAATTAAGACTGATTAGAGTTGCCCCAGGAAAAACAAATTTGTAGCAAAGGTGCAACTCCAGTTCAGTGGAGAAAACATGGTCTTCCCAAGAAATACAGCTGGGTCAACTGGTTACTGGTAAGAAAAAAAAAAAAATATATATATATATAAAATATCTCATACAATACTAAGAAACAAAAATGTAAATGACGTTAGAACAAATGTAGATTGTAGATTTGTAGATACAAATTTGTAGATACAAACTAGGTAATAATGTTTCTAAAATATATCATGAGGGAGAAACAGGGTAACTACAAAAGAAAGTATTGATAAGCTATGCTATATCACAAGTAACAACTTCTGCTCCTCAAGAGACACCTTAAGGAAAATGAAAGGACCAGCAACACAATGGGAAAATTTATTTTCAATACATACGTCTGAAGAAGTATATGAGATATTCTTTTACAACTTTTTATAAATAAGAAAAAGGCAGCCAGTCACATCTGAAAGGAAAGGGATTAGAATAAGAGCAGACTGTCGCGTGCTGTGCCCAGGTCTGCCACACGTTTTGTGTGAATTAATGCTTTCTCCATCTTTAGAGGGCATTTCAACTTTGACTATGTTAATGGGGTGCTCCGGAGGGCTGCAGTGTACTATCTGACCATTATAAGCGAGGGTCTTGTGCAAAGGCAGATATATACAGACATACAAAGCTAGATCCAGGATCTGAAGAATCATATACTAATAAATTATCTTTTTACATCGAAAAGTAACAGTCGAAAAAATATTAAGAGTGACCTCTGTCAAATAGAACTTGGTAAACTTTTTTTGGTAGACAGTAGCAACAATAAAGAAAGATCTAACCCAGGCATAGAGTCCGATGTTGTGTAACAGATCGGTTAGATTTGTACATTCTATTAGATTTAATGATAAAGATAATCATTTTAGTAGTAGTAATAATGTAAAGCAAACCATATAGGGTATTATATATTCAAGCATTTATAAAAGAAAATAATACAATTAAAATCAAACAGTGTGCAAAGTTGGCATTCACATCTCTAACTTCATGCAATATAAAACAAAGCATAAAGTCTTTCTTCCAGCCAGTGTAAATTAGATTGAGTAGTGATACCCAAAGCATTAACAGATAAGTTTTTCTTCTTGTTGGATGATACACAAAAATGTTGATTACAATATAAGTTATATCATTTTTAAAAATGCACTTTTCCTTGCAACATTAGTGAAGCAGTCTCTGGAAACTTCTTTTCTCACTGAAGTATTTTCTAAATTAATACAAGATTTTTCAAAATGATGTTATCGGAACACAATTTAGAAAACCTCAAATATACATGTAAATTAGTTCATAGAGTAGTCTTCTCATTCTGAAACTTAAATCACTGCCTCGTAAAAGATAGACACTTCAGAAGGCACATTTACTGTTAAATGCTACTGCCACGTGTAAGTTAGCTAACTGTAGCAATAGTGTGCTAAATGGCAACCATTAATGTCTCATTATGTAGAAGCCTATTTTAGAAGAGCTTCTAATCTCTTTCAGAACCCATGGAAAAGACACAGAAAACTTCATTTTCAGTACTAACCACTAAGCAAAGTTGCCAAACCTAAGATAAGTGCTCATTATCCGTGTAATCAATTTTTTTTTAAAGAAAGGAACTAATTGTCAGCTTTGTGTCCAAATCTTAACAGAGACAAAGTATTGAATATTTTTAGAAACTTAGAAGTGATCTATAAGCTCTCAATAGAAATTTGTTCCTCACTCCTACTGTTAATTATCCATAAAAAAGAGTAATATAAAATACATTTGAGGAACTCTATAAATCAAATATTGAATGAAATGACAGAGTTTATATTCACTTTTCAAGAGAAAAGGCCCAGTAATGACCTATTATAAGAGACATTACACAGTCTTTTTTATAGTATTATGAAGACGGCATTGGAACATGGAATTATCTTCCATTATCTCCACCACATACTATTTCTTGGATACTCAACTTCTAGACAGAGAAAAAAAAAAAGAATTTACCAGAGATCATTTTTAAATTGACTAAATTTTTCAATATTCACTTACAGAAAAGTTATTAAGTACCTTCTGTTTTAATCAAGATGCATTTGGTTGCAAAGAATAGATAAAAGACTATCATAAAATAATTCAAGATAAAAAGATCAGCTTTTTCTCAACTGATTCTAAAATTCAAATAACTAGTGTCATCAAATATCTTTTTCTCTCATTTGCTTAGTTTTGCCTGTCTTCAGTATTTTTTATTTCTGGATTATATTCCTGTCTTCTTCAAATAGGCTACTTCTATTTTCTGGGAAGGGTAGACTCCCAGCAGCCCCAGTCTAACATCCTTATGAGGCAAAACACAAAAAGAAAAGGAAACTGCCTTTTCTAACTACTACTTAAATGACTGTTCAGAAG
Source organism: Paguma larvata (assembly GCA_030068075.1). Classification (NCBI taxonomy): domain Eukaryota; kingdom Metazoa; phylum Chordata; class Mammalia; order Carnivora; family Viverridae; genus Paguma; species Paguma larvata. The sequence continues at coordinate 87,806,312 of CM057823.1, forward strand.
AATCTAGACTCTGGGAAACTTGTCCTACTTTTAGACCAAAGCCTGCACTTCAAGTCTAGGTTCCGTGAATGAGTATCACAACAATGCTACAGGAGATGGGAGGGAAATTCTCCAATTTTTTTTTTAGAAGAAAATGTGTGGGAAACCATGCTAGACAGACAAAACAAAACAAAACAAAAAAACAAAAAGCACAGTCTCCTACATCTTTTATATCCAAGGTATCTAAAACATCTTTTTGGTCCACTATGAGATGTATAAAGTTAATTTACTTTTCATACAGTGCAGGTACTTATAATTTTATTTTGTTGGTATAATGATAATATGCAGTCATAATAATCAAGTCAAGCACTTTTAAAAACACAAATTCAGCAAATCACAGCATTTAAAAATTATCATTTCTGTTTATGATTACCAAATCATTTATTAATTTAGTATTAATTTTAAGAAATACATGAAGAAACAAGATGTTCTCTCTAACATTATAATTCAAAAATTGTTGTATAAATCACGATACCTTTCATATTCAAGGCCATGTCTGAAGTATTATGTGCTATTTAGAAGGCCAAGATTTAGGAGAGATGTGGATACATTAATTTTATCCAGAGGAGGCTGCCTGATTTTTTAAAAAGTTTAAAAATCATATTCCATGAGAATTTGAGGAACAGAAAAAGTAATGCCTAAATGTTAGAAAAGTTTAAAAATTTCTACAAATAGTTGAAGAATCTTTTGTTAGAAGATATTCACTACAGTTCCAAAGACCACTAGGAGAAATAAATGGAAGTCATAAATAGGTAGAATTTGACTCCAACTATAAATTTTAATGGCATAACTTATAAAGGAAAATTGAATGAGGGTCTCTTTCAAACTACCTCTCACTCCAAATGCTTTGACAGAGCCAGAATAACTGTTCTAAGAGCTGAAAGAGGACTTCAAGGAGTTAGGAGTTAGGAAATAGTGCCTGTCTGGTTAATAATTTTTTAAAAACATGTATTATTTGTATTTTTATTTTACATAGGTCATTAAAACTGAATAGAATAAATGTGTATCTTGATCAATAACAGAATAAATGATGACTATTTTAGAAAGAATGTCAGTTAATTATTGATGTGTTAACATTTTGGCTTCATTCATAGATATTTTTAAGAGTCAATTTTGTTTAAGGGAATAATGCCTGAATTACAAACAACCCAATTGATATATTATTGCTGACAGGGAATGATACCTACTGTAACTTAAGTAAAATGTTAAAATAATTAGTGATACTTTTCCAATAATATATAATAAATTATAAAAATATATTAAGTGACATGTAATACTAATAGTATCATAGCATTATGTTGTAGAATTATAAGAAGAACCCAAAAAGGAACTAAAGGTAATTTCTAGATACAATTTATCTTACTGATGTGAAACATGCCAGGTATAAGTTATTTATTTCAGGACACCATTAATAATTTATTCCGAATCAATGATAAATTCAAATTTCTTCACATTATTAATGATCTCACAAACTGACACTCTGTACTGATCTACTGATTTTGAGATTTGTTTTTTGTTTTTTTTAGGACCACAGGTTTACAACATTGTCAAGTTAGTGTTCTTCCAGAAAAGTGCGATCAAAATGTAAGAGGTTTGGAAGACACAACATATGACAAGCAGGTTTGGAAACGAGGGATCCTTACACGGAAGTCAGCAACTATATCTCAGGTAATGAAATGTTGAGATTTGAGAGCTCGGGGTAATTTATTTTCTTCCTTAAATCCAGCACAGTCAAACCCTTGAAACCAGCTCTTCAACCACCTTCACTATTTTAGCCCTTGATCTCCCCGACACTTTCTGACATTACCGTTGTGTTTTCTCAGCTAGCTAGCCTTCCTCATTGTCATCTTCCAGAGCACCTAATGCCACGCCTAGTACATAATATAACCTGCCTTAAAATTACATGATTCTATATGCCAGTGATTCTCAAGGAAAGGTCCAGGAATTCCCAGGGGCCTGAGACACTTTCATGGGTCCACAGTATCAAGGCTTTTTTCATAAAAATAGAATTTGAAGAAGTTTGTTGATATGGCTTCAGATTCAGCTTTGTCACTAACGTTTAAAAACAACCATGTGTCAAGTTTTAGTGTGGTATCAAAGAAAAATATCCACAATTATCTGAAATACCCCTTCCTTTTCCAGCTACATATCTGGGTACTTTATACAGATGTTTACTTATATATATTTTTTTTAACTCACATTTTTGAAACCCTTGATATGGGGCAAGCTTGATGTTTTAAAGACCACCGTAGCTGTTGTGCTGTGAAAAAGAGGAGAGTGTTCGAAAACACACCTAGGTAATCAAAAGCTATATTATGTAAGACCTTTATACTTAAAAACTGATTTTAATTTGAATACAGAGAGAAACCAATGGATGTTTTAAGTTAGGCTAGGGAAAATGAGGTTTGGAAGTTAGTGATATGGTCCAAATCAAATTCTAAAGACTTCCAGTGTCTAAATGGAGAATGGAATTTGGTAAGCAATAGAAGTAGGAGAAAAATTAGTATAACTTTTCAGAAATCAGGGAGTAAATTGGGGTGGCAAAGAAGTCATCCCAAAAGATATATTTTGAAAATAGAGCTGATGTGTTGAATGTTGTATTGGATTTAGAAAATTCTTAATGTTTATTTATCTTTCAGATTGAGGAGGAGACAGAGTGAAAGAAGAGGAGGGGCAGGGAGACACAGCATCCGAAGCAGGCTCTAGGCTCTGAGCTGTCAGCACGGAGGCCAACGTGGGGCTCGAACCCAGGAACTGTAACATCATGACCTGAGCTGAAGTCAGACACTAAACTGACTGATCCACCCAAGAACACCTAGAATTTTAAGAAAAAATAATAAAGAATGACTTCCAGATATTTAACTTGTGAAAATGTGCAGACAATAGTTTCATTAACTGATATAAGAAAGACACACATGGCAAAAAGGGTTGAGAAAAAATTTTCAAGACCTTGGTTCTAGACACATTAAATTTAAGTTACATATTAGACATCCAAGTGAAAATGTTAAGTAATAAGTTCAGTAAACAAATCTGTAACCGCAGGGAAACTGGAAGGCTGTACAATCTCAGCCATCCATCCATCAGTTACCTAACAGTGTCTGACTGATTGTATGAACTCAAAGAGTTCTTGCTGATTAAATAATGCACATCTAGTTCTCTTACTCTTAGTATTAACTCTTCATATAGTCTTCTAATTAATTCACTTATTATTAATTATCTTTCAAGCTTACACCGTATGAGGAAGAATGATGACATAAATAAGAAATCTGAGCATTTCACTTCCTGAAAAGAAACCTCTTTAAATAAATTCTTAGAGTGAAATCTTTCTTTTGTAATTAAAACAGCATTAATACTTACCAAACATAAAAAACTCTGGATAATTAAGAAAATTTAAGTTCCTGGAATTACCTGTCTTGTCATTGCTATTTACCGTGACAAGCTCTGCCTATGGACAATGTATGTATTCATTTATATGTTCATTTATTTCACTGATTTTGACAAATAGTTATCGTCCCATGCTCTCCACTAAGCATTTCAGGTAGTCATATGGAAGAATAATATCTCTGCCTTGGAGTCTAGGCATATTCCAGAAACTACAACAGACACTTTGCATCCAAGAGAACAGCAATCATACAAAGTCTCTTGGAAACATGAGGCAGATGTTCTAGAGACTTCCTGGAAGTTTGGAAGTCTTCTAATATTTTACATGAAACTAGTAACAGAGTTAGGAAGGGTAGTCCTGGCAAAGGGAACGGTGTATCTTATAATTGGCATATTATAGAAATTACTGTGGCAATATTTTTAAATAAACTGAAAAGCTCAGCAGTAAAAGGAAGAGAAGAAGGTATGAAACTAGAGACAGGGAAAAGGATAAGAAAGCCATTTGAGTAATCTAAGGGAACTCTCTGATCCAAGACAATGACACTTTAGATAAAATATGGCTTCCAAATTTCAGACTTTGACATTTCGAGGTCCCTAATGCCATCATCTAGAGCTGCTAAGGGAAAAACAGGAGTGAGATCTTGAGACATCCATGTGGAGATGTCTAGAAGGATAGACAGATCTGAGGAATGCTGATATTTAATCCTTAGTGAATAGTTATATCGATGATCATTTAAGGCATAAGTGTGAATATGTTAACCCAGCAAGAGTAAGGAGAGAGTGATACCAGAGGCAGGGTCCAAGAAAAGAAATATATAAATAAAGGGAAAAGGGTATGTATATGAAAATGAATCGATATAGACGGAGATACCCACACAGAAGTAATAGGATGCAATATCATGAAAACCAAGAGAGCAGTGTGCTATGAGCAGTGGAGAATTAGTAAGGCCAGGGGACACAATCGTAAATCAAGAAGCATACCATTTAAACATTTTGATATAGTGACACAAGATGGAGGAAAACAATAGGACAATTCTTCCGCCATCTTGAGCAATGGTCAAAATTTTCCCAGGAGAATGTGTAGCTTTTTGAGCGATGGACTTCAAGAGATAGTTCTTTGAGGAAAGTTTGAAAGATAGTTAAAATACTACAAGATTGGGCACAGCAACTGACAATTTAAAAAAACGTCAAGATCTTTATTTAGTCTATAGAAAATTTGATTTAATGTAATTCTCTCAGTAGTCCTTATTTATACGAAGGACACTTACATGAAATCTTCTCTGGAACATACCTGTGGGAACTAAGAAGTTAATACCAGAATAATATTTCACTGGGAAATGGTGTATTCTAATTTGGAAGAAAGGAACAAATTTGTGATTAATGAAGTAAAAAATGTATTTGAATTTGTTTGACATTGGAAGAGATAGGAAAAAGTTATAAAGATACATATTAAGGCACCAAAGGGAATAGTAGTGTTTAACTGAGAAAATAATGTCTTAATGAAGTAGTTTTATTTTCAGAAAAAAAAATATACATGATTTTTTTGCAGACTACCCTAATGTAACATTTCATGAAGAGGAAACAGGTTTTGCTTCCAGTTATAGGAGGATATACTATGTCACTTTTCTATTGTCTTAAAATTTCAATCGTTGATGCAGTTTCATGGTTCTAGAATGAGTATGGTGAGCTCAGTAAAGTTTTGCTTTTCATTTCCAATTGTTTGCAAACCTGGAAAGTATAGTAAGTATTAGAATCATTATTTAATCTTTAGGAGGTACGGAACTTGCATACTCTGAAAGCATATTAAGATTGAAATTATAGTTCAGTAACAAAAGGAAGTATAAACCTCACCAATTATTTTTTTAATCCAGGAAAATAATGTAGATCTAAATTATCCTGATAATTCCAGGTTTTAATATGAAATGTTTGTGATCTCTTTAATGTAAAAATGACAAGAAAGAATGACAAGAAATAGTCTGCTTGGCTATATATGAAAACTATTTAGACCTTAAGAGGTATAATGGCATATTTTAGGAATATATGATTGACCTTTCATGACTAATGGTTTGTGATTTATTATTTTACCTCCCTTCCATAAAAATGGCCTGTAAGAGAGTGACAAATACTTAAAAGGGATCGAGGGTCCTTTTCCTGGCCAAATTTATGATGGGCTTTACTATGCTTCCAAGAAAGAAAAGGGTATCTTCAAGGATGGTCATCTCGGGCATAAATTTAGCCATTATTGATTATATTGTCTTCTAGTTGAAGTAACTAATCCTTCGGCTGATGGCAAATGGAAGTAAAATGGTCTGATTATTTCACTTTGAATTTTAAAAGGCACACGGTGGAGTTTAAACTTAGCCAGCTAAAAATAAAATAATGGAAAAAGGTGTTGTCAGCTAACTGAATAAAAATAGAAATGTTTTCATTACTTCAGAAATAATGAAAATATATTTTAGTAAAGAAGAAATCAACACTCCATTTCCCAGCATTATTTTGGAAACAGATCATAGGATGATAATGTAAGAAGACCAGATGGGAAACACAAGAAACAAAAATTAGACTTTGAAAATAATTCAGTATAAGGTACACGGGAACCTGGAAAATAACTTCATGCTCTATAAGGAATTTATTACTAATTACACAAAAATTTACCAAAGACGCTTTATATTAGGGCTCACATGGAAATACTTAAATAAAGCTTATATATACACACACACACATATATATGTGTGTGTGTGTATGTGTATGTTTATACAGTATATATATGTGTGTGTGTGTGTGCATATATGTATATATACATATATACATATATATATATATATATATGTACCCACACTTTAAGCGTATTTTGGTTTTAATTACATGAAACAGAAAGTGAAACCCATTCAGTGGTTTTATGGAACTTATTAAAAAATCACAAAACCTTTCTGAATGTTGTAACACATAGCATCGTGCTGAATTTAATCAACTGTAACTTATTATAAACTTTTCCACAAATAGTTCTCTATTATGATTATAAGGAAAATTACTGCTAATATTTTCCTCATTGGAATTTGTGCTTTATATTTTAAAAGAATTCAAAAGAACAATTACAAAGAAAAAAAATTTGTACTACTTGATGTAAGGTGTACCACTACTTGCAATTTAGCATACTGCTTTTGAAAATAATAGGGTCAATCACTTCTTTTCAGTTCGTGTGATAAAAATTGCACACCACCTAAATTAGGGCTAACCCATCACATATTCAATGTAGCAATTGGTTAAATAGACCATTTCCTCAAATTTCAGTGACCACTTTTAAAAATCGGAGTCTGTAATTTCTTAATCAAATACTATTGAACAAAGTTAGTTGTAAATTTTTCACAGCTGTGAAATATCAAATATGATCAGAACTCCACAGTTAAAAATAAATAGAAAATCTATGAAATTATGTTGATACTTAAGAACTGACATGCTGTATATATTTTATGACATCTTTTGCATAAACAAAACAAACCAAGAAAACATACATAAAGAGGAAATATTAAATTGATACAATAGACAATTAAAATTAGGCTTTTATGGTTTCAAAGGACTTGATTAATTCTAGAGAAATCTATGCTGAAAATGAAGAATGCCAGTCACAAGATGACTTTGACCCATTAACATATGTTCCTGTGAATACAGTTTAAGTTATTTATAAACAAGAAAATCACAGAGCTCTTTCATATATTTATATGAAGTGTTACCCTTAATTCACCCATAAAAAAAAGAAGAAAGAAACTTACTTTTAGCCTAAGACTGTGAAAGTTTCTTAGAATAAAGAATTGTATAAAAAGCAGTTCCTCAGGGCGCTGAGTGGCTCAGTTGGTTGAGCGTCTGACTTCGGCTCAGGTCATGATCTCACCGTTCGCAAGTTCGAGCCCCGCATTGGGCTCTGTGCGGACAGCTCAGAGCCTGGAGCCTGTTTCAGATTATGTGTCTCCCTCTCTGTCTGTGCCCCTCCCCAACTCATGCTGTGTCTGTCTCTATCTCTCAAAAATGAATAAAAAAATATTAAAAAAAGAAACAACTTAAAAAGTGGTTCCTCATCTTTAAGTAACCGAGGATCCCATGCAGTAGACAGGCGTTACAATGTAGCCTCCATACCTGTGAATCTGTCATCTACCACATCCTGTCCTTCTCACTCCTATCCAGCCACCTACAGCCTACCTTTATTCTTCCACAGCCTACCATTATTCTTCAGGTGCACAAAAGACTTTCCACCTCAGGAGCTTCTGTTGAAGTTTCTCTCTGCTTGGGATGCCTGACATGACCAGCTATTTCTCAACCTAAGGTCTTTGGCATTCACTAAGAGTTGCCAACTCTGTATGCCTTTCTCCTGTTTTTTGTCCCTAAAATTTTGCATGGAAGAAAAACTGGCGTTTATTCCTAGCCAAATATTACAAAAATAGTCTAGTTTCTTAATTTCCTTTCTTTTAGTGCATATATATTTCCCAGTTGTGGCAATACAATGTAGGCAAAAATGTGTTAGACACTTCACTGGGAAATTAATTGTTTCTCGGAACACATACAACAAATGTAACTATTCTTTATTTCTTTGTGCTTTGAACAGAGGTGGGATGAAATGCAGAAGCTATTGGGTATCCATAAGGCAACAAGCATGAAGGAGAAAGCCAACAAGCTAAGAAGCAGTAAGTCGCTGGTTTCATCACTGAACAGCTAAACCACTGTAGCAAAGGACTACTTCAGGACTTCTCAAATGAAGAAGAATCTACCTATTTTTTTATAAATTTGTTTTATTTTTAAGTGTATTTATTTATTTTAAGACAGAGAGAGGGAGAGGGAGAGGCAGAGAGCCAGACCAAGAGGGAGGAGGGACAGAGAGAGAATCCTAGGTAGGCCCCACACTATCAGTGTAGAGTCAAGTTCGGGTCTCAATCTTACAAACTGCCAGATCATGACCAGAACTGGGATCAAGAGTGGGATGCTTAATCGACTGAGCCACCTAGATGCGCTTATAATTTTTTTTTAATCTTTCTCTATTTTTGAAAGAGAGAGAGAGCACAAAAGGGACAGAGAGAAAATCCCAAGCAGGCTCTACGCAGACAGCATGAGGCCGATGCGGGGCTCTAGCTCACAAACCATGAGATCATTACCCGACCCGAAATCAAATGTGGGGCGCCTGGGTGGCTCAGTCAGTTGGGTGACTGACTTTGGCTCAGGTCTCGATCTCACGGTCCATGACTTCAAGCCCTGAATCGATCTCTGTGCTGACAGCTCAGAGTCCGGAGCCTGCTTCAGATCCTGTCTCCCTCTCTCTCTGCCTCTCCCCAGCTCATGCTCAATCTTTCTCTCAAAAAAAAAAAAAAAAAAAAAAAAAAAAAAATCATTAAAAAAAAGAGTGGGATGCTTAACTGACTGAGCCACCCAGGCAACCTAAATCTTTTTTTTTTTTTTTTTTTTTATGCTACTATAGTTAAATGCCATAACTGACTGGTACAAAGCCCCAGTTCAAGTTCCCTATTCAAACCACAGAACGTATTCTCTAAAATTCCTTCCCCGACTAGTTATGTTTAAGTACCTGAACCTTTTTATTTACTTCCAAGCATGTATGATGATGTGATTTTCTTATTTATCTGTTCACTTGTTTAGTATCCGTCTCCCACTCTGGGTGGAATGGAACCTCCATGAGGGCAAGGGACTTTGTCTTTTTGTGTATCCTTTTATTCTCAGCACTTAACCCTAACAGAGAGACAACACAGGGCAAGTGAAAACTGCCCGAATCTAGGAGATAGAAGAAAAATTGTGTGTGTGCATGGAGAGGAGAAATGTTCTAGGCAAGAAAAATTAATATGGCAAAAGGCAAGAAAACTTGAAGCGATGGCAAGCAGTTCGTACTGAGTGGAAGAGTGTGGTGGAAATAGTACAAGATGAGGCTGAAAAAGATGTCACATTGGCAAGAGATTATACTTCACCTGCTCTAACATGGGGAATCTCTGACTGAATCTAGTAAACAAGGAATGTGATAACTATGCCCTTTCAAAAAAGATAAGTTTGATGCCTTGTGTCTTAGAAGGGAAAGAGATGAGGTTAATGCCAGTGAAAAACAAACAAAAAACAAAAACAAACAAACAAAAACCTACCACAGTAAGTTATGCAAAAATGTGAAGAAGTGAAACAAGCTTCAATCAGGTTAAATATATTGGGATGGAAGAAGACAGACATATGAAGGAGATTTGGAGCTAGAACCTTAGTGATAAATTATAAGAAAAACTTAGTTTCATATCGGCATTTCAGAAGGAGGAACACATTTGGTATAACAATGGAATTGGTTTTATTTTCCTTGATTATAAAGTGCCTGTAGAACTGTAAGGTGCCAATACAGTAAGGATAATCAACAGGCAGTAGTTCACCTGGACTGGACTAAGTAAGGGAAGCTGTCAGGTCCGAAGACGGATACAGGTATTAGTTTAAAAAATGTCGACGTGGATAGATACCTTCCAGACAGAGCATGTAGAAAGAGATGATGGAAAGTCCAGGAGAGAAGATGGGAGAAAACCAATATTGAATGGAAAGGAGAAGAAGAATGAGAGAAGATGTACTTGGGAAAAAAAAAAAAGAAAATCAGAAAGGAATAATTCTTCAGAATGCTCTTAAATGTATAGACAAGTAAGCATCTGGTGAGAAAATATTTTAAGTGCCACCAATATATCAAGTTAGAAAACAAATTCAAAATGCTCACTGGAATCAGTAATTAAGATAATCTCTCCTGTTGAAGCAACAGAAAAATCTCTGTTACAGGTACATTTTTTTTTCTGCCAATATGAGTATACCTGCACAACTTTCCGCTCTTGTCAAAAGGAGAACAGAAAAAGAGGAAGGATCTGCATTAGTTGGACATGTCCCGACTGTGGTAAATGTATAGGAGAACCAAATGCAATTTAATTTCGGAAATGATAAAATGTGCTGCTTCTGGCACACACATGTTCTGTAGCATATTATACGGCGTACAAATCAACGACATGACTAAAGATGACTACCTAGTGCACAATAAATAGAATACATCTTGTCAGGGGATGTAATTCCATCAGCAGCAAACCATCCATCCTTAATTTACCATTTTCAGTTATTTTTAGAATCTGAAATGACAACTGGTAATGAATGTTACTGAGTCGGGAACAGTAGCACACTCTGTTCTCTCAATGAGAGAAAATACTCCTCTATTTAATGAGGGATATTTCTAACTTACGGTTACATGGTAACACTGAATTTGTACCTCCACGTTACACGGCAATTCGTGCACAAATGATGGTTTAGTTCCTGTCATGTTTTCTTTTTTTCTCTTAAATTCTCTTACCTACTACCTGTTTCTGCATTTATTCCTGCAACAGAATTCTCTAACATTTCTGAGAAGGGATTTCTTGTTTTCGTATGTCTCTGGAATAACTGCGTTCTTTGGTATGTTTGAATTTTTGCTAAAATTAAACTGCATTGAGAAAACTGCACATCATGGAGTCGCTCATAAACGAGGCACACCTGAATGATTACCACCTAAATCAACACGTAGAACCATCCAGCATCCTGGAACCCTTCCTTATGTCCCTTCAGATATAACCATTACCCTGAATTCTAACATCATATACTATTTTGTCTTTTCTTGTACCCTGTATACACAGAATTTTACAATGTGTACTCTTTTGTGTCATATTTCATGAGCATAATATTATGTGTGTGATTTATTCACATTATTATATGTAATTATAATAAAGATTCATTCTCATTGCTATAAAATAATTCAATATGTACCTATAACTAGAATGTAATTACACATCTGTTTTTGTTAGCCATTTGAATTGTTTAGTGTTTTTTTTATATTTTTCTTTTATGAAGGTTACCTGTTTGTTTTTCCAGGCTTTTTTTTATTATGTATTTGTATGTCTGAGTATATGTTTCCTACAAATAGAACAGGATCTTAAAATATGTTTATGTTTGTGTTCTTTAGTAAATATTGCCCGTATTTCCATACTGTATGAGAATCCCCATTGCTCTGCATTCTGTTCCCATATTTGTATTATCTGTTTTTCATTGTAGCCATTACAGTGAATATGTAATATATCCCATTGTGGTCTTAATTTGCATTTAATTTGCATTTATCTGATGACCAATACAGTTAACATCTTTTGTATGTTTACTGACTTTGGTTGTTTGGATTTTTTTCTTTTGTTAAGTGTCTGTTGAAATCTTTTGTCCATATATCCACTAGATTTATATGTGTTTTCACTATTACTTTGTAAGAATTCTTCATTTAAGATAAAAAGTCTTTTATTTGAATACATGTCCTATAAAATCTTCCCAGTTCTATGGGTTGCTTTTTCACTCTGTGTCTAGTGTCATGTGAAGGTAGAAGTTCTTATTTTTAATGCAGTCAAATTATTTTCCCTTATCATTAGATCTGCTTAAAAATTCTTATCTACTTCAAAGTCACAAAGATACTGCATGATATTTTCTTCTAAAATGTGCTATCAATCTACAATTTATTTTTATGCATGATGCAAGGCAGGAGTATGTATGCATGTGTGTGTATGTACGCTTGTGTGTGTATATATGTATGTAAATGTGTGTGTGTGTGTGTGTGTGTGTATTACTTGGGCAACATAAATGGATGAAATTCTAAAGCTGTGAATTATACAACTCATTATTCTTAAATGTTAACCTTAAACCTCTAAAACTTTCTTACAATTTTAACAAGGAAAAAAAATGTTGCAGTAAAAGCAGACCATGCTATCCTAAAACCTACCGCAGAGAGTTAATTACAATAGAGCACAGAAGATCACAAACTAAATCTGTATCTTCATTATAAAGATCCAGGAAAGGGGTACTCACACAGGGAACACTGAGCCCTAGATGAAAGGAGACAGAAAGACTGGAAGGCAGAGTGGAGAGCTGTATATAACAGACATATATTCACATGTATTTCACAGGAAATACGGTGTACTGTATAATGCGAACATTTTGGTATGTTTCCCCTACAAAAATCTTTGGAAATTTTCTAATAATGCCCAGTAAATGAAGAATATTATTTTTATTAATCTGCATGTGGCAGCTTTATTTCATTCTTAAATCTTTCTACATATTCAAGTTGGCCTTATATTGTATATCCCATCATGTTTCATATTTGTTTGCAAGAAAATGTAGCTTGATGCAATGTCTGATAAAAAATACAGATATGAAATGACAAGTATAATATCAGATTTACATAAAGAATTTCAGGAGTCTCCCTCATTAAGCACATAATCTGGTCTACAATTCATGAGATGACCCAGCTGATATATTGATTTTTATATCAAATAATGAAATATCAAAGTTGTATTGTTTAAATTGTGTGAGTCAAATGACATTGATGGTTTAAGTTATCTGCAACATACAAATGCATAAAAGAGAAATGGATTCTCAAAAAAAAAAAAAATCTGCCTCTGAACAGCCAGAGTTAACTATTAAAGGAATCAATGAATTTGTCATTATTAGAAGTTTCTTTTGGCATTTTAAGTCCGTAGATCAATTACCATTGATATTTAACTTGCTTTGATGGGAAAATAAAGTCAGCATTTGTTGCCCATATAATTTAATAAAAACTTCATTAGAGTACTCAGGTTTTGCTTCATTTCAGATTTCATTTCAAACTTGAAGGATGGTTGGTCTACTATGGAGTTCACAGCAAATCTCAAGCCAAAGAATATGCTCAACAAACATATTCTATAGTTATTAGGAAATAATAATATGGAGCACACTATCCTTGAGTGTACAGAAGATAGAGTCTTCTTAGTGGCTGTATGCTTACATGTATATTGTAAACAAATTGATATGTTCATTTGTTTATGTAGTTTAGAGAACTTTTGGCTTACTAAAGCTTACTCCAAAGCAGTGGTGGCTTCTTGATAACGGCAGTTTCCTGGCTATGGCAGTGACAGTACTGATACACCTGCTGATCGTGGACAAGACTGTGGTTCGCTTACAAACTTGGTCTTGTAATGTCACATTAAAAGGGGATCCTAACTTCTTACACAAAGACCTCTTTTCCTTAACTCTACTTAGGGTTATGTGACGCATTTAATAATCTGTAATAAATTCCTTCCTGCTGAAAATAGCTAGAGACAATTTCTTCCTTTGCAATGTACTTTGACCAATAGTGTGTGGTGTAAAAATTAAATGCAATATAAATTGGTTAACACAGTGACTGGGATATAGTTAATGTACAACAAATGTTAGTATCATGACTATTGAGGAGTCCTTAAATATGTATGAGATATAAGGTACAGCTAAGTAGGTATAGATGAAATAAGCTTTTGAGGAATGTTTAAAGGCAAAGGAAATTCCTGAGGATTTTAAGATACCTTTGGCTATCTTTCACCATCTCTCCTTGTTGTCAATTGCAATTTGCTTTACAACATCTGAGATGCTGACCTTATTCTTACCTCCATAGGTGAAAATTCTGATGCCATTCTGCCTCAGTTACAGTTCAGAGACTCTGTAAAACTCATTTGTGATTGTCTTTAGGCAGAGTCTGGAATATATGATATACTTGATGATGGAATGAAGGAATGCAACTCCTTTTTGGATGTCCTCCAAGCTTATTTATCTAAGTATTGATTTCTAGGGGAAAAGGATGTTACTCTGCTCCATCTGATAAGAAGAAAAGGTGAAATCTGCAGACCAGATGAAGACAAGTCGGTCAGTCTTAGCCAGTTTGCATCAGAGTATTTTTCACAATTATGAAATACTTGTGCAAGCAAAGGAATACTTGAATATGAAATTCTGAACTCTCAGAACTGTCTTACTCATCATTGTATCTCATGGTCTTAAACCAGGGCTGTTATGGTGGCCACTTAAAAAGTTACCATCCTTGTCACCATCAACACCATAGCAACAAAAATATGTACCAATTACTTTCACTTTATAGTTTGTCAATATAACAGTGTCGGGGAAAGATATTATGAACTCAGATTTACCCAAGTAGGCTCTGAGATTCATTAGATTAGCCACTCATACAAAGATAGAAAGTGGTAAAACCAAACATTGAACACAGGTTTTTCTAAAAAGTCTCTGCGAGTGAATAATAGATGGCTCCTCGGTATGAAATATCGTTCTCCCCCAACCATGGCAATTCAGAGATGTTGCTACTATTTGCCTTCCCCAACTATCATTTTTATCAACTGAACACAATGGGGATTTACTGACCCTCTACTTCTAGAACTAAAGCTATAGTGTCTCTTCAAATTTCTCCTCTGTCTTAAAGAAAAAAAAAAAAAAGAAAAACCCAAACCTACAGGAATTCCTGCTTGAAGCCATTTTTTTCTTTATAATTAGGTTAAATAATTGTATTTATAAAAAAGACATTGTATTAAAATTAAATAAATGTCAAACATAAGATAAAATTAAAATGATAAAACAAATTCTATAGCAAGAAATGGCAGATATTTCATATATTTTGGTTTTGCAAACATTAAAATAAAACAAAAACTAAATAAAGAACATTCTTTGAAAACTGTTATAAGTGCAGGTGACAACTGACTTTTGAATAACATGAGGGTAGAGGGACCCAACTCCTACACAGTTGAAAATCACAAATGACTTTTACTCCCTAAAAACTTAACTAATAGTAGCCTACTGTTGACCAGAAGCCTTACTGATAATACAAACAGTTGATTAACACATATTTTGTATGCTTTACGTTTTATATACTACATTCGTACAATGAAGTAAGCTAAAGAAAAGAAAATACTATTAAGAAAATCATAAAGAATAAAACACATTTACAGTACTCTACTGTATTGTGTTTTTTTTTTTAATTCACGTGTACGTGTACCTGCTGTTCAAACCCTTGTTATTCAAGGGTCAACTATAAATATAATTTTGTCTGTAAAATTAAAGGAAACAGTTATTCAAAGCACTCATATCATTTAATTAAAGGCAATTAAGTCACACCATGCAGATAACATTTCAAAGAGTTGGAAAGCTATCCAGATATTCCTTCTGATGCCAAAATAATTTTCTCTGCTTTTATAGCATTCTATGAAAACAGTCACATTACTTCCTGGATTAATGCAGATCATTAATCTGAATTG
Organism: Paguma larvata; assembly: GCA_030068075.1. Classification (NCBI taxonomy): domain Eukaryota; kingdom Metazoa; phylum Chordata; class Mammalia; order Carnivora; family Viverridae; genus Paguma; species Paguma larvata. The sequence goes on from CM057823.1 coordinate 87,821,839, forward strand.
AACTGCTTCATTCAAAAAGTCTTTCAACTTAAAATAAATCTTTAAAGTATACTAAATATTGGGCAAAGTGCTAAACTCCTACGATGATAAACATGAATTCTTTATAGTTCCTGATATTGATATCATTACTGTTAAACTAAACCCTGGAAACAGAAAAATCTTTCCCAAATAGTTTTGATGAACATGGGTAAGGAACCTCAAAATGCCTTTTATTTCAATGTTCTAAAAAAGTCTAGGCTTTATTTTAATGACAATGTACTGATAAGATGATAGCTTATGTATTCAGCAATAATATGGTTGTTATATTAAATTGGCCTTTTTTCAGCTTATATATTCAGCAATAATATGATTGTTGTATTAAATCGGTCTTTTTTTCAACATATAGCTTTAACATATAAACATTACATTAGCAACATAGGGCCACATGGGTGACTCAGTCGGGTGAGCACCTGATTAGATTTTGGCTCAGATCATGATCCCACGATCGTGGGATTGAGCCCTACATTGGGCTCCATGCTCAGCATGAAGCCTGCTTAAGATTCTCTCTCTCTCTATCCCTCTGCCCCTTTCCCCCACTTGTGCTCTCTCTCTCTAAAACAAACAAACAAACAAATAAATAAATAAATAAATAAATAAATAAAATAAAGGGGTCTTTAACACAATACAATATTTATAAAGAACATACATATAGCTTATTACTGATAAGTGATAATAGAGATAAACTAGTCCCACATAATATAGTTTCCTTTGTTTCCTGTAATCTCTAAAACTAATCTTTATAAATAAATCTTCTCCAATAAACTCTACATAGACTTACTCCATAATTTCTCACCTCATAACATATCTTACTCAGACAATGCTTGTAAATTGTCTTCCTCATTCTTAAATATTTTGCATGTGACTCTCAGGCATGTCCAGATTATAAACACCATGAAGGCAAAAGTCATTCTTTGATTCATTTCCAAGTTACTTCGAGAAGATGTGGGGAAAAAAAGGTAGACATTTATCTAGAGTAGTGAAAGATGTCACAGAAAAATTAGCATTTGAAACTTTAAGGAGTAAGGAATGAATTGGGGTTCATTAGAAAAAGCGACTGAGACTGTTTCACACAAAATGAATATCAAATGCCCAGGGAAAAGAAATTGAGGAAGGTTTGTTCAACTAAGAAATACAACTAGGGGTTCCTAGACTGAAAAATGTGAGGCAGACTTAGGAAGAAGAAAGGTTGTATTTGTTGGTCAGAGTATGCACTGAACTTGTTTATGTTTTATCCGGTAAGTCAACGGTGTTAAAATATTTTAGAAGTAAAAATCTTTTGAAATATTCTTTGGTGTCTTACACAAAAATTAGACAAAAGTCGAGTGCCCATAGTTTAAACAGTGTGCCAAATATCCAAATTATTTGTCTGTCCTTTCTGGCACAACACTACCTGCCAATGTAAGTGATCTATCTTCTAAGTTTAAGGATGTTTTATTGTGCTCAGAGAGTGGTTTTATTTTTGTGCAAATATTTTTGTGCTCAGAGATACTGTGGATTCAGTTCCAGACCATAGCAATAAAGTCAACTCTGAAATAAATCAAGTCAAATGAATTTTTTGTTTACCTAGGTTATATAAAGAGTTATGTTTACATTGTATTATAGTCTATTAAGTATGCGATAGCATTATGTATAAAAAATATACTTACCTGAATTTAAGAATACTTTATCACTAAAAATTACTATCATCTGAGCTTTCAGCAAATCATAATTTTTTGCTGGTGGAGAGTCTTGTTTTGATGTCGATGGCTGCTGACTGATCAGGGTGGTGCTTGCTGAAAGTTGGGGCAGCTGTGGCAGTTTCTTAAAATAAGACAACAGTGGAGTTTGCTGCATCTATTGATTCTTCCTTTCATGAATGATTTCTATTTGATAGCATTTTACCCACAGAAGAACTTCTTTCGAAATTGAAGTCAGTCCTCTCAAAGTTTGCTGTCGCTTTATCAGTGAAGTTTATACAGAATTCTAAATCCTTTGTTGTCTTTTCCACAACCTTCACAGCATCTTCACCAGCCATAGTTTCCATCAGGAAACACTTAACTAATTCTAGTGCTCCTGCTTTTCCACTACATCTGCAATTACTTCTACTGAAGTCTTAAACTCCTCAAAGTCATCCATGAGAGCTGGAATCAACTTCTTTCAAACTCCTGTTAATGTTAATATTTTGACCTCTACCCATGAATCATTAATGTTCTTTATGGCATCTAGAATCCTTGTCAGAGTTTTTTTTGTTTGTTTGTTTGTTTTCAATTTACTTCATCCAGATCTACCAAAGGAATTACTATTTACAACAGTTATACACTTATGAAATGTATTTCTTAACTCATAAGACTTGCGAGTAGAAATCATTCCTTGGTCCATGAGCTATAGAATGGATGTTGTGTTACAAGTACCTTGTTGTACACCTTCATCATAGTTCTTGGATAATCAGATCCATTGTCATTGAGAAGTCATATTTTGAAAGGAATCTTTTTTTTCTGAGCAGTAGATTTCTACAGGGTCTGAAAGTACTCTGTAAACCAACTTATAAAAAGATTTGCTGTCATCCAGGCTTTGTTATTCCACTGACAAAGCACAGGCAGAGTAGATTTAGCATAATTCTGAAGGGCCCTAGGATTTCCAGAATGATAAATGAGCACTGGGTTCAATTTAAGGCACCATCTACAACAGCCCCTAGCAAGAGAGTCAGACTATCCCTTAATGCTTTGAAACCAGGTATTGACTTCTTTCTAGCTATGAAGGCCCAAGGTGGCATCTTCTTCCAATGGAAGGATATTTCATCTACATTGAAAGTATGTTGTTTAGCATAGTCATCTTTATTATTTATCTTAGCTAGGTCTTCTGGATAACTTGCCGTAGCTTCTATATCAGCTGCTTACCTTGCACTTTTATGCCCTGGAAATAGCTTCTTTCCTTACATCTCAGAAACCAGTCTCTGCTAGCTTCAAACTGTTTTTCTGCAGCTTCTTCATCCCTCTCAGACTTCATGGAGTTAAAAGAGTTAGGGCCTTGCTCTGGATTAGGCTTTGGCTTGAGGGAATGTTGTGGCTGGTTTGGTCTTCTATTCAGATCACTGAAACTTTTTCCGTAATCAGCAATAAGGCTGTTTTGCTTTCTTATCATTCATGTGTTCATTGAAGAAGCACTTTTAATTTCCTTCAGGACCATTTTCTTTGTATTCACATTCTGGGTAATTGTTTGGCCCAGGAGGCTTAGCTTTTGGCCCATCTCAGCTTTCAATATGCCTTCTCATTAAACTTAATCATTTTAGCTATAATTTAAAGTGAACACCATGTGACTCTTCCTTTCACTTGAACACTCAGAGACTATTATAGTGTTAATAATTGGCCTAAATTCAATATCTCTGTATCTCAGAGAATAGGAAGGCCTGAGGAGAGGGAGGGGGGTGGTGTGAGAATTACCAGTTGGTAGGGCAGTCAGAACACATATTTATTGACTAAGTTTGCTGTTTTATTTCAGTGCTGTAAATGGTGTCTCAAAACAATTACAATAGTAACCTCAAAAATTACTGGTCACACACACACACACACACACACACACACACACACACACACATCACTGATTACAGATCACCATGACAAATATAATAATAGCTAAAAAGTTCAGAGGGCACCTGAGTAGTTCAGTCAGTTAAGTATCTAGCTCTTGATTTTGGCTCAGGTCATGATCTTGCAGTTCGTGGGATGGAGCCCTGCATGGGGCTCTATGCTATCAGCAAAGGAGCCTGCTTGAGATTCTCTTTTTTCCTCTCTCTCTGTCCCTCCCTCATGCTCTCCCTCTCTCTTTCTCTCTCTCTCTCAAAATAAATAAATAAAAACTATAAAATATTTTTGAAATGTGAGAATTACTAAACTACGACACAGAGACACGAAGTGAATAAATGCCATAGGAAAAAATGGTACCACGAGACTTGATGGAGTTTTTTGTCACAAATCTTCAATTTATAAAAAAATGTACTTATCTGTGAAGGACAATAAAGCAACTTATGCCTGTCATTCCTTTAGTAAGAGGAGATCGTGGCTTATTTCAGCTAGAGGTGAATCCAGCAAAGCTGTTCAAGAGTGAATGGAAGAGATGAAAAGCAAGGACTCTCAGAGACTGAATTGTGTATGGCTCTAGCTTTGGAGAGTAACTTGATCGCTTTTGTGGCAGAGTAAATCAGCAGTACTGGGACAAATTCTATAGGGTCTACAGTGAGGCTTTAATTTTCTGGTGTATTGAGTTTGAGAAATTGGCTTGAGAAACATGAGGGTTTGAGGTGAAGGGACATCTGAGTGGTTGAGTTAGGATATACTGAGAAAAAGTGACAGACTACACCTATATCAATCTAGATGTTGTGTAAGTGTGTATTTTTAAGTTAGGGTAGCTTGAACTTGTTTAGATACTGAGGGACAAACCCAGAATGTTACTGGAGAGGAAGAAGGAAAGAAGGAGGTAATTGATGGAGCAATATGTCCAAGAGGCAAGCAAGAAGAAATGAGATTAAAATCATCAGTGAACAGATCAACCTTGGAATTTAAGAATTCATCTTCTTTCTCACTTGGATCCTTGAATACACCCATGCATAGACCTTTCAATTATCTGAGTGAAAGTAATCCTTTTCTCTTAAGCCAGTGTGGGTTGACATTCTGTTGCTTACAAGCCTTGCCAAATACAAACAGAGACAAAAATTTTCCTTTTAAGATGTAAGGATGAATGCACATGATGTTTAGATTCTGAGACTTTAAGAAGTTATAGGATCCTTTCTGATGTCTAAACTATTTCTCTGAATTAGGAAGCAAGCTGATGCACTGAAATGTACGGGTGAGACAGGCTTAGATTTCAGGCTTGAGTAAAGTAGTGATGATTTAATATTGAAAAGAAAAGGACTAGAAAATAGTATAAAATGAGATGACATTGCAATGCTTAGACTGTGTGGTACCTGATTTGATGAATTTAACTAACTCTAGAAGGTATTGTCAGATTATCCAATTTACTAAACATGATTTAAAAAAATTATTTTTATCAAATTTTGTGTTAGTTTTCATATCCTTTGGTTATCAAATTGGAAATACAGGTATGCTCACACTATGTGAACTATACAAACTTAGAAATGTAGTTACATGATCTGGTATTACTGATAATTGCACACATCAAATATTAATTAGATAAATCAGGTTAGAAAAGTTTCCTGTTAGAAAGGATACAAAAAATTATCATTTTCTCCAATGATTATATTAATTTCCCTCTCTCCATTAAAGTGTGTTCTCAATTCCTTTTAATTAAGAATAAGTAATGAATACAATTTATCAGTGTCTGAAAAAGTTCCTATGAGCCTTGATTTCATGCAAATCAATTACAAATAATCTGTTTTTAAACAAAAAACATGTTTTTCACAGCATTTCTGAAGGATGATAGACAAACTTTTAGATCATTAGATAAAATGTTTATTACATTTCATGTATTGTATAACATGCATGTCTGTATTTATGTATGTGTGTATATATACAGACATACTAGGCTAAAAAACATTTAACTTTTTTAAGTTGTAAGATTCCTGTGAGACTTTTAGCATGGTAAGGTGAATTATAAGTCTTTCAGCATGCAATGCATATTTGAAAATGAAAATACCTGGGGCTCCTGGTTGGCTCAGTTGTTTAAGCATCTGACTTTTAATATTGGCTCAGGTCATGATCTCACGGATTTGTAAGTATGAGCCCCACATTCGGTTCGGTGCTGACAGCGCAAGGCCTAATTAGAATTCTCTCTGCCTCTCTCTCTGCCATCCCAAAAAATGAAAATGAAGATTCCTATACTTTTCCCTTTTCCCCGACTTTCAGTGAAGCGAAACTGAAGGTTACGTAACATGTTTTGGGAAATTTTAGACAAGGAGACCTCTAAATCCCATTTTACTTCAACATATTATACTGAACTTTATTCCATACTGTCTTGTTCATGTCCAATATTGTGACCACCAAGTTCTTACCTCATTTTACACACACACACAGACACACATGCATACAGACTCTGTATAGTGTGAGATGCACTATTGTAGTTTTAAGGTGTAGGAAAAAGCATACCACCTACAATTTAAGTGTGCTAGTCTTTTTGTCATTTCTCATACTTGCACGACAAGTTTTATTTAAACCACATGGAAATGTGGTTTAAATGTGAGAGGAATATATATTTCTTAGGTTATCTTTAAAATTTGGCATGCATCTATTTGGGGCATTTCTAATGGAACATAATATGCTTAATTGCCTAGTTTTATTTTTTCTCTTTTCCATATTATTTCAAAATTTTTTAATGTTTATTATTTTTAAGAGACAGAGAGCAAACAGGGGAGAAGCATGGAGAGAGAGGGAGACCCAGAAACGGAGGCAGACTCCAGACTCTGAGCTGCCAGCACAGAGCCCGACGCGGGGCATGAACCCATGAACCATGAGATCATGACCTGAGCCGAAGCAGGACATTTAATCTGCTGAGCCACCCAGGCCCCCCTGGATTGTTTTCTCATAGATTATTCCCAGCTAAAATTTGATTCATGACCCTAATTTAGATACGAGAACTGTTTTGAGTCTCCAAATAAACTTCTGAAATTTACCTAGGTCACATGATTTTCAGTAGTAGACCTAGCAGAATCCAGTTTGAAATAATTTCCTAGACATCATGCTCGTTCTTACACAATGTCTGTGTATTTTCTATAGAATCAAAGGTCAAGTGTGGTACTAATCTAACGTATACATTAAGTTATATGTTTTATATACATATATATATGTTAATTATAGTGCCAGAGCTAACTAACGATTATGTTTTTCTCAACCATTGCTTGAGTTATCATCAATTCCTTTCATATATATTTTGCAGATTAATAAGTGGAAAGCTTTGCAAAATGCCTAACACAGTACAATTTCCTAGCTATATTGAACACATAAGTGCTATATTCAACATCTACTTAGTTCTGCTTGAATCAATAATAGTATCAAACTGTATATTTTGTCCAAAGTTTTGTCCCCCCCCTCTTGTTCTGATTTCAAGTACTCTTGCTTAATATCTCTGCACCTGCTAGAAACACCAGAGTTTAGGCGATTTTTGTCTTCAATTTTAAGACATTTTTCCCTTTACTGACAAAACCGGATGAGATGAATATTTCATTCTCCTATTTGGATTATAATTTCAAGAGAGAATGTGCCCTTTAAGCAGAAAAGAAAAATATTCTTTATTCATGGCTGATACAAAGAACACTTCTAAGATGTACTTTTACTTAATGCAAAGCAGTTGGGCTATTAAAAACGATCAGTGCCTACTCTTTCAACATAAAATGAGGTTTTTTAGGCTCTGCTCGCAAATAAACATAGTATTGATTTCTAGGTTTTGAACATAGAAAATGCGCCTGGCTCCTTTTATGCTTTTATCTTCCTGCTAGGTATAAGAGAGAGTGTGGGCGCTTTAAATCCTCTTGACGTGTCTGTCACTGGCACAATAAACTCCCCTCCTGTGCAGAGGAGACCCTTGTCTGTCACAAGATCTCTACGGAGGTGAAGATTGCCAAGTGGGTTTTCCGTCGACTTCCGAAAATGTAACCTCCTCGTCTAGGCTGCCATCTCCAGCGTGACAGATTGGGTGGATGATTCCATCATCGCATCACACAATGTTTTACCGTTTGGGGCCAGATGTCATCTTTGGGGAAGAGAGTTAAAGCTTTTGTCAGAGAGTGTTTCTCTTGTTTCACTTAACATCTACTCACCTTTTGGTATCGAAAGAATACAAAATACAAACCGATAAGACTATCCCCAGGCAGAGTTTTCATGCTACCCAAAGCAGTCTCGGCAGTTATAAAGATCCTTCAATAATCTGTCAAAAACTGACATCACTGTGTAAAGAGCTGTTCATTTCTATATCTCATTTTGGATTGATGTACGTGCACTTTTATATCCTTCAGTTCGATATAACATTTGGCCTTTCATGTTCTCAGTTTAAGCTACAGGGAATTCAAAGCTATTTCAAAGCATAATTATATCAATCTGCATATAAAAGGCTCTATGTCCTACAGAGGGTTCGATGGAAAAGCAAACTCTTTCAAAGAAGAAAATTAGAAGTAATTCCCACAACTAAAATTCACAAAAGTTAATACATTTTTCATCTGATGAGAACAGTTTTATTTTTTTAAGTCGATAGAAGATTAATCAAGAAAGTGATGGGGACTTTTGTGTGAGGTAGGGAGGAGACGAGGAAGTAAGGAGAGCAGAAAATTGGAGAGGAAGGCAAAGAAATGATGCATTAAGTACATTACACATATTGTTTGATTATACACATCACATGAGAAAAAATCAAGAATTCATATTGCTGTGGCAGACACTAGGATTCTCGCTTCCATATTGTATTAGTTATCTGTTGCTGCATAACAATATATTCCAAATTTGAATGATTCAAAACTCTTAGTGAGCTTTAACTGGGTGTCTCTGACTCAGGTCTCTTCTGGGATTGTGCTGCAGCTGTTGGCAGAAGCTCCGGTCTCCTTTGAAGACACAGCTTGGGGAAGAGAATCTTCCTCAGAGCTCATGTGTTTGTTGATAGGCCTTGACCTCGTGCCGCATGGGTCTCACCACAGAGCTGCCTCCAAATCCCTGCAAACAATCCAAAAGAGAATGAGAGAGTGTAAAAGAAGCTCTCCAAGATGGAAAACATAACCTTCTTATTACCTAACATCAGAACCACATCCTGTTTCGGAGAAGTGGTCTCCATATCTCAACTAGCTTTGAGAAGAAGGGGGGCACTCAAGAGTTCAATGCCAGGAGACGGAGATCATCATGGGCCATCCCGAGGGCTGCCTCCCCTACGTATATACATTCATGATAAGTTGCTTTTGGTACTTTTTTATGTTACAAAAGACTTTTCCAAACAGAAAACCTGTGAATATGGTTTAAACTAAAAGTAATTGCTACTACACCATTTTATTCGTTTCCAAATATTTGCTCTCCAAATATGATCTTAGTAGTTTTTCTACTAAGTAGTTTTCTGAGGGTTTCAGAACTTGAAAATGATAAGTACAGTTACTTAAATCTTTAAAGTAACCCTTTTTTATCTTTTTTTTTTTAATTTTACCGTGGCATAAGGAAAATTAAAAAAAAAATACCTCACAAACATAACTGTGTAAATTCTGGAGCTAGCAAAATACTTAGCACCGAAGTTATAGAGCATATGGTTATCCTAGTCCCGAACAGGAAAATGTGTCTGTATGTGCCAGCTCTTAATTACCGGCTCATTAACACTCAGGTGTCAATTGCTGGTGGCAAAGGCAATACCCAGATGGCCTAGTTGCTGTCATGCACAGTGTAATTAAATTGACCTCAAGTACTAAAGCTTGCGAGTTGCCTGGTACTATTTGGACACTAATTTCAGGCACTATTCAAAGTAGAATAATATGGTGAATAAACCAATGGAATAAGAGAATAGCACCGCCAGGTTTCAAATTGGTTTTTCGCCTGTAACTCTAACCTTAAAGACAGTTGACTGTTCTTGTTATATCAGCTATAACAACACATATCATATATTTGGTTTTAACATTATTGATCTAAAATTTTGTTAGATGAAGATAATGATAAAGTTGTTGCAAACGAAAAGTGAAAAATAAAGTATTGCAAAAGTCACATTTAGGAAAATAGAAATTCCATATCATACTTTAAATCTCATTTATTGATATGCGATGGGAACATTATTTATAACTTACATTTAAATTGTTAATTCTCAGGGGCACCTGGATGGCCCAATCAGTTAAATGTTTCATCTGGGTTCAGATCATGATCTCATGGTTCATGAGTTCAAGCTCCACATCGGGCTCTGTGCTGACAGCTCAGAGCTGCGGCCTGCTTTGGATTTAGTGTCTCCCTCTTTCTCTGCCCCTCCCCACCCTGACTCTGTCTCTCTCTCTCTCGAAAATAAATAAACATTAAAAATTTTTAAATTATTAATTCCCAAATGTGACCAAATGTGAAACATATCCATGCTTTCTATATAGTCCTAGCAAGAAATATATACTTCTAGCAAGAATTGCACAAACTCTCCATAATCTAAGAGAAGATTTCTTCATGACTTTCTGTTATAAGACTTTGCTCATCATATGCACAGCTTATTTTTAAGCTTCCAGTTAAAAAGAGAGACAGGATGAATTCATGAACAAAACTCAACTTTTTATAAAACTTCACAGAGATGAAAAGAGCATTTTATACAGAAAAATCTACAAGAACAAGTAAAGACAAAACAACAACAACAGTGAGAAAACAACTGTAACAACATTTTGGAAGTTTAGAAATGGATCACCAACTTGTTACTGACTTTTTAATTTTGAAAATATTTAATTTTGAGCTGGAAGTTAAGCGTTTGAAGAAAAAAAAATCTGATTTATCCCACAGAATATTCCAAAGGCTCAGGAATTAATAGAACAAATTAGTTCTGAAGTGGGAGTGAATATAAAAATAAAAAGAAGGATCAAAAATGTCATTGAGAAGCAATTAGACTCCCAGGTTTCCCTCATCCACTATGCATAAGTAGGTGATCAATTATCCCCTCTAGTTAGAAGACAGGAGATTTATTCTCTAAGGAGGTTAAAACAGAGGTGTCTCCATCGGAAGACAGCAGGGACAGTTTAATGTGAGATCATCATACCCAGAAAACTTAGGATTTTGAGTCTTCCAACCATCTTTCCTCAATTCACTTTCAGAATGCATGCGCTCAGGCAGAAGACTGAAAAATATTTTTCTGTATACTTCTAACTAGCCTAAGAAAAATACACTGAACTTTATTGATATTGGGGTTTCCTTGATTAAATGATCCAGCAAGATCACCCTAGAGACAAACATATTCAACAAGCTTTCCACACAAAGACAGCTTTTACCTTCAGCAATTTAGAATACTGTTCTTTTTTTTATTATTTTTTTAAAAATTTTTAATAATTTATTGTCAAGTTAGCTAACATACTGTGCAGTCTTGTCTTCAGAAATGGATTCCTGTGATTCGTCTCTTATGTACAACACACAGCGCTCATCCCAACAAGTGCCCTCCTCAATGCCCATCACCCATTTTCCCCTTCCCCGCAATCCCCATCACCCTGTTTGTTCTCTGTAGTTAAGAGTCTCTTATGGTTTGCCTCTCTCTCTGTTTATAACTTATCTTCCTGTTTTTCTTTTCTTATTTTAATGTTTATTTATTTTTGAGAAAGAGAGACAGTGAGATCAGGGGAGGGGCAGAGAGAGGGAGACAGAGGATCTGAAGCAGGCTCTGCGCTGACAGCAGAAAGCCCCATGGGAGGCTCAAACCCGAGAACTCTGAGATCATGACCTGAGCCAAGTCGGAAGCTCAACCAACCGAACTACCCAGGAGACCCTAAAGTACTGTTCTTAATTATGGGTACACAGCTAAGTGTAAATGTCACCAGATATTTGCAAAAAGTCTCTACCATAATTCCTGGAAAGAGACACTATTCAGGGAAAATTATGAAATTTCAGAACTTGATGACAAAGGGCCCCTTCTATAAGAATCACATAGGAGCTGGAGGACCTATGTTCATAAAAAAGTTTAGTTTTTACTTTGGAAAATGTTCTACTTTGAAAGACAATAGAGAAAATCTTTCAAAGAATTGAAGCTTAATATCTGACAAATTTGGTTCGAATCAAGCCTGATCAAGACCCAAATTCTTCAAGGGTTCTAAGGGATTTTGGTCCTCTAAAACAGCAGACTGTTCATTCTTGCAGTAGGACCCAAATTAAGCCCAATATACATGTTGCCATGAAATCTGGTATAACCAGGAAGACTTGAAATAACCTAATTCCAAGGTTCTCTCTCCGCTCTGCTCCCAAAGATAATATTCCCTAGCGGGAAAACCCTACTGACCAAAGGGCTTGGATGAAGGTGGGTGTCGGTTCCCTATTAGCTTGCAGAACAAGCCCTTTCAGAAAGCCTATCCTATCTCACCAGAATCAGGGAGCACCTCACCCTCTTGGTACTATAAAGACCTGCCTCCATGGCCCCTGGTTGCTCGCTCTGTTCCTGAGTACAGCCCCGTGTGGCCTTGTGCAGCGTCCTTGCCACATTCCACCCCAGGGCTGTGATTATATGTGACTAATAAACTGATATTGGTCTGTTCTATCCAGCATTAGGCGTTACATAGTCTCCATCTTCATTGCTCTGGAGAAGAAAATGTCCACTCACCAACGGAGTGATTAGGAGGCAAGTTAAACAACCCTTTGTAGGATGATCCAACCATGACCGAGGAGACCCAGTCGGCTTGAATTAACTGCTCTTGGATAACTAAATGGTTCTGTGATACAGGGAAAGCTGCCTGGGACCAAACTGCTCATTACTGGTGGACTTGCCCTTTGGCCTATGGGACACTGTTGTCTTTAGCAGGGATCGTCCTCCCTTTCCTCTCCCAAATGCTCTTGTTCTAAAGAAGAGAATTGTTTTTAATTGCCTATACTTCAGCGTGATGTTCTGTCAGTTTCAGTCTACATTTGGCAGGGTCTTTAGCACTGCTGCCTGTAAAAGCAGTGATAACACAGCACCCTACCTGGTCTTCTGGTGCTTCAGTTCCACTTACCAAAGAATAAGCAAGAGCTTTCTGGTCACTGGATCTAACTTGGAAACCATTACTACTGCTTGGCACAGCCATCTGGACATTACTGTGATTGCACACCATTAGAGGGAGTCCAGGGATGGCTCACTATGGGTTTGTGGAAAAGAAGGACATCACTTCCCTCGGTAGAGTTAATCATGGGACCTAAGTCCTTTAATAAGTCACTTATAAGAGTTGTTCAGGCAACAATAGCTACATTGCCCATTTCCTGTGCTGTTTCCCCTGATGCTATCCCAAGTATTTTCCTGACCTCCAATGGTTTGTATACATCTCTGGCAGCCCATGGACCAGGCATTGATGGGGGAAAAAAAGGGGGAAAGAGCATTGGGTACCCGCCCCTCCCCAAACAATGGAGGAGGTAACACACTGCCATCACAATGAAAAGTCCCTAGTAGGGGTGCCTGGGTGACTCAGTCAGTTAAGCATCCAACTTTGGCTCCAGTCATGGTCTCACAGTTTGTGAGTTCCAGTCCCACATTGGGCTCTGGCCTGATAGCTCGGAGCCTGGAGCCTGCTTTGGATTCTGTGTCTCCCTCACTCTCTGCCCCTTCCCCGCTTGTGCTCTGTCCCTCTCAAAAATAAATAAATATTAAAAAAAAAATAAAAAGGAAAAGAAAAGTCCATAGCCAATGTGTCTGGGCTTGTCTTAGTGTTGGTGGTTACTAGCATGCCAAATGGCTAATCCTCTAATCCTACGGCTTGATTGCCTGACTAGCACCATAGACAGGAGGATTTTACTTGAGGTGTACTTGACCTTGAGGACATTACCTAACCCTGGAAAAGGAGATCAAAGCCTACAGGAGTCGCTGGGCTGCCAGGTTTTTCTCCTTACCTATGCAGAAGGTCTGCAGCAGGTTTTAAGTTTCCTGTGGACTTCTGATAAAGGAAACTGCTCTCCTTGACCTTGTACTATCTACATTAGAGAGGTAGTTGTTGGCCACACACTGAGCTCTTCTGAACACAGTCTCTCAAAGACTCTGGGCATCTATTCCTTCTTACCAAGCCAGCCGTTATGCCTTGGGTCATGGAACTACACTCACAAGGTTTGCACAGTTATCAAGCCCTCCTTACTACAAGCTGGGGTCAAGTCTGACCCTCTGACATATCCCTTCTGCAGGATGGTGTAGCCTCACCTCTCCTCAGTTCCTTGACAGAGGACATGGTGTTAGAGGAGATCAACCCTCTCCCAGACCACTTAGCAACATGGTGAGCCCCTTAGGAGCAACTGAGTGAATAATTAAAGGGAGTTTATACACTTAATGGGCCATATTGCCACTATTATTATACATGATGGAACTTGGTGGAATGGGGCTGCTTTTCATTCTATACTCAGGATGTCCTTGATAAACAACAGGATCTAAGGGTCAGCATAGTTGGCCGTACATCAGGCAGTCATTTAAACACCACATACCCTGGCCACAAAATGGCTCCGTATGTACATTTTTGTAAACTCTTGGTGTATTATATAAAAACTGCTCCCTTTGAGGTAAAGCACTCTTGTCTTACAGAGACCTAAAATATAAATCAAGGTAACAGTGGTCACTCTGTGTACTAAGGCCACGATTCAAGGCTTTGCCAGTATACTCTTCATCTCCTTTGGAATTTCAGAGATTATTGATAGTGGTCAAGGCATTCATTTCCCTTCTCAAAACAGGCAATGTTGGGCTCTTGAAGAAGACATTCAGTGCAACTTCCATGTACCCTGTAGACCCCAGGCAGCCAGTTTAATTGAGAGGCTTAACGGTCCCTTCAAAGAAGTCCAAAGAGAGCAAATAACCCCCTGTGATTGCCACAGATATGGTTTAGTCTAAATCCCCATGCCCTGGGGACATGCAGTCCCTGTACTAATGCCACACAGTTTCTTTAATTCCCTTTATTGGCCATAAATGGAGGCCCTCTAAAGGTCATGTTTTTGAAGGTCACCTCACTATGTGGCCCTCCATGTTGGGGGCCCCATAGCCGATGTATTAAATTAAAAATACACAGTTTAAGATCTGCTGAATGAGGAGGCATAAGCCACCCATACAAGTTTGGCAGATAGCTCCCTCAGCATCCCAGCTCCCACTTTGGGGAAGTAAAACTTAGGATTGTTTTGATCAATAACACAGATTCAATACACTCACACAAAGGAAGTAAATTCACAAGGTTTAGTACTTACAAGTCTCAGGGTGAGGGCAAAGAGCCAGGGAAAGGGCAGTCCCCTGTCTCAGGCCATGAGTAAGCAGGAGACAGAGAGCAGGGTAGTAAGCACTTAGAAGGTGATTGGGGTGGAGATGGCTAACTTTTCACTGGCTTAATTCTAAGTGGTTATTTAAAAAGGTGCCCCAGGAAAAGCAAACCAGGAACTTTTGATGGGAATCCTAAGCTTAGGTCCTTATCTAAATGTCCAGACTCTGGGTCTAAGCAGGGTTATCATACTGTGAAATGCCTAGGCAGCAAGCGAAATAGTTATTTTTCTCATCACACTGTCTCTTGCTCCTGGTCAAGTGCCTACCTTGGAGAGGTACTTCTCCTACCTAGAAATCTCAGTTCATCACCAAAGGAAAAATTGATGTCAAGACATCAGGGAGTCAGTTTGATATGAGTACTAAAATTAAAGCCTAATATCATGTGCTACGTTAACATCTGGCCTATCTTAGAGTCCCTTGAATGGTCTAATCTCACCTCCGGCATTCTCCTCTGGAAAAGAAGATCCAAAGAGCCAAACAGCTCTGCTGACCAGGGGGACCGGGCCCAGTTCATTCTTAAGTAGTGAGCTTTCATTTCCCTGCTAGCTCTACTGAATTCTCCCTGGTCACATCTTCCAGCAGGAAACAGAGAGAATCCCTCCTTCATACCAAAAAAAAAAAAAAAAAAAAAGCCTGCTTCTCATAGTAGTGTGCCCTGTGTTTTGTGTGACATCCTTCTCCCCCAGCCTGTGAAAATATGTGACTCATAAATTGTTGTCAATGTCACCTGTCCATCCAGTGTCAGATGTTGTGTGTTCTCCATCCCTATAACCGTAGGATGGAAATCCTTCCCTTTCCAACAGGGTGAAGGGTTGACGGCTAAAACCACCCTTTACCTACCTTCTTATTTTTCTTTCAGTATTTCACTAAATTAGTTGAAGTTAGTTGATGATGATTTTATAAAGTCCAGTTATTCAGACCTATTCTTGGCGAAGCAGCAGTTGCTAAATGGGATTTCTCTGGGAGCTGCACTCATATTTGTTTGACTTTAGTTTTGCTTATTCCCTGCCAACATAGCATGGTGTTAAGAGGAATAAAAATGCATGTGCTAAAACAACATTTTAGTCTAAATATAAACCATAAAAGGACAGTCAAAACTGTCTTTAGTTTCTTCGGCCACATTTCGTGGTGCCTTATACATGAGAACCATCATTGGAAATGAGCATGTGGCATGGGAAGAACATTGAAATTTAAAAATATAAAGTGAAGTTCTAGATGCTATAACTTATTTTTATATTTTTAAATATAGTTACTCCTAGCATTTCAAGTTAAAATAAGACACGGGGACTAGAAATGTCGCCTGGCACAGGTTAAGAATTCAGTCAAGAGATAGGTTTCGAGGTTAAGTTCACGGTTATGCCTTTTCATCCGTTGGTCTGTATTTGTCTCATTTCCTTCCTAGGTAGCTTAAGGACCAGAATATTTTCCAGGACTTGCTCTGCACTAAAATTTTATTGTTCTGTGGGTTCCACTTAAAAAGAAATAAAACATAGAAAATAAGATTCATTGCTGATAGAGTTTAGTTGGAAGTTGATGAATAAAGGTCAAACAATACGAAGGTGTTATGATTTAAAAAAAAATCTGTTGAAAATGTTATTTGAACTCAGATAGAAAGGAAATATAAATTAATAGATTTTTATAATTCTTATATCTTTATTTTTATTTATATATCTTCTCTTCATTATGTAGTATATTGTATGTGTCACAAAAAAAGTGAGAGGGTTTGACTTAACTTGCATCCTTTTTAAATTCGTCAAGGCCCCTTTTGGCATATACACTAGCCAAAGTTTCACAGGGTAAAAAAAGAACACTTTAAAAATATTTCTAATTTACATATTGCATATGTATAACATATTACATATGTAATTATTTCTACATAAACATAATGAAAAAATTCAACTTTAAGAGACATAATTTAAATTTTTCTAGTAATAATATATTACTACACAGAGAGTAAACTAGAATACATTAGACACACTATTATTTGATATAAGGATAAAAATCTAAAATTTTACGGTATGTTTAAATATAACTCAGTTCGATTTCCCCTTGGATAGCAAGCATAGCAAAAATTGAATGATAAAAAGGAAATTAGCAAGCCCCGCTACAAATAAGATCACCTTCCTCACAAATCTTTTTCTTTCTTTTATGTTGCCTTGTTTAAGTACAGCATGATCCACTCAGGTGCACCCAAAACCCAAGTCATAGTTACTTCTCCCTCTCCTTCTTCAGTCAGGGAACAAGTCCCTTCTGTTTCCTGAAGTGTCTCCCAGTTCTGTCCTTCTGCTTCCATTTTCACTGGTTCAGTCTGAAAGTTAATTGTGCTCACTTGCTTCCTAGCTAAAGATTTACAAGAGATCTATTGGTATCCCAATTTCTTTTTCTTTTTCTTTTTTTTTTAATAGTATTTTTAAAGAGAGACCTTCACGACCAGAGAAGGGGCAGAGGGAGAAAGAATCCCAGGCAGGCTCCATGCTCAGTGCAGAGCCAGAGGTGGGGCTTAATCTCATGACGCTGGGATCATGACGTGAACCAACATCAAGAGTCAGTTGCTTCACCCACTGAGTCACTCAGGGGCTCCCCCCCCCCTACTTTTTTCTGTGTTTAATGTTATGAATTATCTCATAACATTATCTAAATTAGTAATGCTTCTTTATTTGCAGCTTTTATTTTCATCTTTTCATTATTATTATATCTAATACTGGAATAGACTCTTCTAGAGTGCAAAAGCTTTAAACTAAAGCTATGCTTTTTATCTAAACTTTAAAAATACCTAATACACCTTGTTCACTCCACCTAACTGATTTGCAATTGAAAACACTCTTCCCACCTCAGCAGCAATCCTCCTGACTAATAATCACAGTGTTGTAAACTTGTCATATAGCTTTATAAAATGTTATGCCAGTGTCACCTGATTCCGCACGATCTGTTAACAGTATTTCCAGTTTCTCCCCTGTTCTGATCCCTATAATTGCAAGTGCATGTTCTTAAGATTATTGAGACATCTTCGAACTCAGCAGTATTTGCACACATTGTCATGTAAATCATACATTCTAGACAGGGAAACAATGCACACAAAACAAGCGTCTACAGAGGCATCCCAATGAGATAGTTTGGTATTCCTAGATTTTAAAATAAAATTTATATATCTTTCTCTATTTTACTTCTTTTAGGGTATACCATGTCACTTTACCTCATTCTTTATTTTATTTTCACTAGAATTATCCAACCATCATTTATTTTCACTACTTTTCTCCTTGTTTTAACTTACATATGTATATAACTAGGTGAACTTTGAAAATCATAACTGCTTCTCAGCCTCTTAAAACTTTCTGGAGAATGAAGGAAGACAATGGTCATATTGTCTTTACTTCTTCTGGGCCTCACGTTTCTTACATTCGCTCTCAAATTCAACTTGGTACATTTTATTATAGCAATTGTGTTGTCTCTATGTCTGTGTAACCCAGAATAAAATAAGGGTTATTATCACTGAATGTCAAAAGAAATTGACCATTGATTGCCTACATGTGGAAAAGCCATGGCAGTTTGTTGAAGAACAAATATATCATTATCTTCCAACCAGCTGTTCTGATGTTCTAAATATTAATTAATAAAGGGACACAGAATATATGTGTTTGCCTATGATTCCCTTCATGTATTCCCCCATGAGTCTCTTTTGTGTTGGTTAATACCTCTCAATCACACACACACACACACACACACACACAAATTTTGAGAAAAATATATTGCCAGAAAATCTTGAAGTTGACCATTCACTCCATGTTAATGAGGAAAAACAACAAAGAATATAAACATTCTCACACATTTAGGATACAATTCAGTTTCAGACTTATGCAATTCACCACATCAACGCTTGTTTTCTTCCCTTTTTTCATGATTGAGAGAAGAGTCACTCATAATGATAAAGGGAGAAAGAGGATGGTGACTGTGTTCCAAATTAGATAATTGCAACATTCATTACATGTTTCTTACTCCCAGGCAGACTGGTTGAGCAATGACCCAATGATTAGCCAGTGCTCTCAAAGAAAAGTAGATATGTAAGATGAAACAAAACAAGAGCTGTCTTCAATTACACAATATTCACAATAGAAGATTTTACATGGATTGATATATTTCTTTTAAAATATCAATGCTCCCTTTGAGATATTTAGTCACAGATTTATATGAACTGCTTTTTTAATAAATTCAAAACCCTAGCTTTCATAATAAGGAAATAACAGTTGTGATTAGTTAAAGAGAAAAAAGAGGAAAATAAAACAATTTTGAACCACCCAAGGATAGCTCTGGAGAACCGCGTCTCCCAAGCTCAGAAATTACAACTTTAAGAAGACTCCAATTAAAACCACTGGGGAAAACAAATCCATTCGATAGAGCAGATACTAAATACTGCAGATTTACACGGCACCCCTTTAACTAATCCTGATGTAATCTTGTTTGTCTACAGGTCATACTGTAGAAATGAAGACAGACATGTCCAAGTTCTCTAGGTTCTTCTTTCCAGTCAAGACTATTCAAAAGGGGAAATCTCCCACAAGCGAAGTCAGCCCAACAAGCACAGCCCAGGCCCTTACCAGAGCATGTCAATTATCAGGACAAACTGTTAATATTTATACTAACAGCCAATATGCTTCGGGGGATGCTATGGAAACAAAGGGATTTTCTTGTGCTCTCTGAGGCCCCAGTCAAAAAACGGACAACAAGTAAATGAACTACTTAGTGCTATTCGTTACCTTCTGAAACTGCTGTCATCAAAATTGAACCTGAATATCAGGGAAATGCCCTCGCTAACTTTCCTGCACAGACCGCAGCAACGGAATCTTTAAAAGCTGTGGCTCAGGTGGTGGACTTTCTGATTCGGCAAAAAAATAACCCCCCATTGCCGGACTTTTTTGTCATCCTGATGTTCTTGGCACATAGCAATCATCTGTTCCTGATTCAGAAAAAAAATAAGATAGGCAAACAGTATCATAAATGAAACAGTTGGGGATAAGGGAGACCCAAGATGATGGTTTATCCGGGCTCCCTAGTAAAGCCCAACTCTAGGTTTTTGCCTTGATTTATCCACCATGGATTATCCACCATGGATTATCCACCGTGAGTCATTAAAGATGACTCAAATTATGATGAGTCGACATTGGTGTAGCAACGTCTATAAAACTGTGCAAACAGTTCATTACCAACATCTAACCTGTCAGATCCATAATACTGGAAAAACGATTTTTGTCTCCAGAGGCTTCAGACTTACTCCCTCTGGTCCTTTTCAGCACCTGCAGTTGGACTTTATTCAACTTCCACTTACTGCGGGCTATTGGCATGTATTTCTTATTTTATTTATGTTTTCCAGACGGTTTGAAGTCTCCCCCCACAACAAAGCTGATGCTCACACCGTGGCAAAGAGATTATTAGAGAATGCCTTTCCCACTTGGGGTACACCTTCTGCAATGTCCAGCGATCGAGGCACCCACCTCACTGGATAAATCATACGAGCCTTAATGAAAAGTTCGCAAACTTCTTGGAACGATTGCTGTCCCTATCATCCTCAATCAGGCAAGGTTGAGAAAACTAATGGACTTATCAAACTCAAAATCTCTAAACTTGTTGAAACTACTGGACTCCCTTGACCTAAGGAATTGCCTCTGTCCTCACTGCCTGTTCATAGACCCCTTTTGGAAAACAAACTAACTCTACATGAGATAGTCACCAGAGGACCAATGTTTATTGGTATACAACTTCTGCTGATCCCTTGTTGTCATGCTAGTATGACTCGTTACCAGAAGTATTTCATGTCTCATATTAATATATATTAAAAGTATATGAACGATGCCTTATTTAGTGCCTTATATACTATAATTATTTAATTCTGTAAGTATCAACAGATTAAAGAAGCTTTCTTAGATCCCAATTCAAAGGATTCCAGTGGTTGGTCATTGGCTGAAGCCTAGTGACTGGGTATTCTGAAAACATCAGAACTCCGCTGGAAGCAACATGACCCAGTTCTCTCGACCACGGACTCTGGTGCAAAACTAGAGTCTAAGGTACACACCTCACAGCTAAAGAAGTCATTACCTGACATCTTGGCCTGTACAGACACTGAAGACCCCCGAATCAAACTGACGAGGCATAGAAGTGACTGACATCAGTGTAGAATGCTTCCACCCAAGACACCAGATCCACACTTCGTACTTTAACTGAATATGAAAGCTTTTTTTCCCCCTTCTCTTCTTTTTTTCCTTTACTCTGGCATTGACAGGGGAAGATAACACCCTCATCCATATTTCCTACACCATTGCTAATGGGGGTGAACTCCAGTCAATCCCTCTTAGAAGTCGCTTATCTAGTTCCCCTTTTATGATCAGTATATCCAGTACCTTGTTTTTTCCTTTCTCCAACTATAACTGTACTTATGCAATTAGACCCATATACCTATGTAAATCTTTGTACTCACATTGTCGTGAGTGCCTGGATCAGATCTGCCCTCAGTCACTAAGAGATCTCTTCAGCAGCACCCATCTTTGCAAGGCATTCAGAACAATGTTTTTTTCAGGCAATGAGATTTACTTTCTGAATGTGCTGAAAACCTAGTTGACATCTGGGTTGAAGAGGGCAAATGCACTAATGTCTGTAAATGAATCCATTAATAGTACCCCCTTAATGGGAATGGTTTGTGGCCTCACTGGCTTTGTCTTTGCCTATGGGGCTTATCATTCTTCTTGGACCTGAATACTTAGATGGCTGGTATATAACTGGGCAATACCTCTAGAGTTATCCAACTGTGCCCCTAATTTCCCACAAACTAACTAAGACACCTCATTAGTTGACTCTCCTGAATTCATACCATCTACTTAGAAAGAACCTCTGAGGAGACACTCGTGACTTAGGATTTGCTTTCTTTGTCAGGGCTGTACATCCCTGGCCAGGAGTAAATATAAATGAGAATATGATTGGAAACCACTCCCTAATTTTTGAAGATATTATAGAATCTGACGCTAAGACAACAGCTACCCAACAAAGATCTTTAGACTTTTCAGACCAAGGTAGTTTTTAAGGACAAGATAGCCCTGATTACCTTTAAGCTCAGCAAGGAGTGTGTTGCCAACACTAACCTGCATACCTGGATTAATATTTCTGTGGAAGTTGAAACCCGGTTTCAACTTGATCATTGAGCTAGCCAATTGGCTTAAAAAAGTGACTCCTTTAGGGGGGTCTTTCTTTGACTTTTTTTGATTTTGATCAGTTTGGGTTTGGGGGACCATGGCTCCAAAGTGCACTCCACACATTAAAAACGATCCTGCCTATTATAATCATAATAATACCCCTAGTGCATTGCATTCTCTCAAAAGCTTTAAATGTATGTTCACAGCTGCTAGCCACCAAGAAAATGATCTCCCTAAGACTGGAAATTCAGAAAAGAAGCAAAGAGAATGATGAATTTAAGGACTACGACCCTGGAACTGTGGTGACCTGTGGAAATCACACAAAGAAACAACAAAAGCTGCAAGTGGTAGCCAAGAGGGGCGCTAATGCCTTCAGTTTTGATCAAGTCTCTCAGTCAAGGTGACAGTCTAATCAAAAGGAAGGAATTGTTAAAAAGGAAACCACATGTCCAAGATAGAGTTACTTCTTCTAGGCCCACATCGCCAAATGGGGGCTTTATTCCTAACCTAATTGTAGTTTCAGCCTTCCTGGGAATGCAATCTTAGTCAGTCTGGAATTCTCTGCTCAGCACCAGTGAAGTAATCCACATAATAAATCCCTGTTAGCCCCCAAAGGGAGGCGATCTTGCCTGAAATAGTCCTTTGTTTATGATTCCCTCGTCCTGGCTTTATAAAACCTTTCCCTTTCTGTAGCCCTTTGGAGCTCTTTCTACTTGCTAGATGAGATGTCAGATTTCTGAACTGTTCAATAAAGCCAGTTAGATCTTTAAAATGTATACAGCAGAATTTTTCTTGTTTAACACCTCATTTTATGATATAAGTCATATGCAAAAAATATGATTCTGTCAATTATTCAGTAACTCCAACAAACATTTATTTGCATGGAAATAGAAAGTTATTCAAAAAGCACATTGGGGGTCAAGGGAAAATATCAGGTAAATATATCCTAGTGCAATCATACATATATATTTTGCAGTAGTAGGGATAGAGGGCTAGTTAAGAGTTGGAACTTGAGGTGTGGGAAATGAATGGGAACTCAGCAGCTGTGAGTTCTACTTCCTGGACTCCATACCACCAATAAATAGAGAGGCAAAGGTGAACCGAGCTGATGAGTGGATACTAAAGGCAGGTTAACTTTCATCTTGCGAATTTGCAATCAGCGCTGCTTAAATATAACTAAAAAGCAGTGTAGAGTTTTGAGAAAGTAATGCTTTCCATTTATAGCCTCTATTCCATACTTTTGATAATCAAAGATAGTGAGAAAGTGATGAAAAACAGCATTAATAATTAAATACACCACTTAAGGTGCGTTAGCATTGTGCTATGCATTTCACACACATCAGTTCACCTAATTCTCATAAGAATTCACAGCTAAGTGTACTTCGTATTTTACAAAGGTAAAGACCAAGATTCAGATGTGAGATACCTTTTTGAAAAGATCTTCCCTGACTTTCTATAGCATTAAAGAAATTTCAATTTGAAAGAGCGGTCATAGGGTGGTGCTTTTCAAACATTTGGGTAATGATTCACAGCAAGAAATATACTTCACATTGTGACCTATTTTACACATGTATCGGAAAAGAATGTTTCACAAAGAACTATTTGTTTTTACCATGAGCGATGTGTTTTCATACTCTTCTACTCTACTTTTTTCCTATTCTATTTACTTAGAGTTTTGTTTTTATGTTATTGTCTTAATACTCTGAATTAATCTCGTGCCCCACTATTGGGTTTTGACCACAAATTCGAGTACTTAATTATTGGACCGTTGAATTACCTAACATTTTCCTCTAGTTTCTTTGGTTCTCAAAGCGAACTAGAATTTTCATGAAGGCAGATATTACCATGCATTCCTACCTCTCCTCATGGTTGGACCGTACTTAGAAGTGTGTAATTGAATCAAATTTGATTTTTGTGTCTGAAAATTCATAATCTTGGTTAAATAGAAGAGTCCATGATATGATTCCCAGAAAGGATAGAAGTAAGGGCTAGGAGGTACAGTCTAGGGGAACAAAGCAACTTGTAACTACCGCTGTTAACGTTCTCTCGAGAATCATTCCTGTATATTTTGATTAGTTCTTTTCTACCATAGGGTTGGCTTTATTAGACATAAAGAGCAAGAGAAATACCTAGTCCTATCCTTATCTCTTGTTGCTTCATAAAATGAATTTCTGTCAGAGAGGTGTAACTCGAACTCAAGAAAATTGGTTACATAAGCCACACATTAGATAACAAAGCACACTTTTCTCTTACCTTTTAATTATTTCAGGATCTAAATTTCTGTACGATTCATCCAGATTATTTTTTACATTATTAAAAACTATTCTTTAATTTATGTTTTCTTCTTGGAATACGATACTCATATGAGTTTAATTTTTATGATGTGCCATTGGTTTTAAATATGAAATAATTTGTGTCTAAAATCTTAGATAAACTATTTTCCTTTTATTGCTCGAAGGCACTCACATCCTATGTAAAACTTCAGTGTTATTCCTGTGGGCCCTTCGTATTACTACAAATCAAAAAAAATTAAAAAGAAAATATAACATTAGGTGGAAAAAATTATATATTTAGGTTATTCATTGTGGGTATCATAAGAATCATATGGAACTAAATGCCTACTTTCAAAAGTATAAATATCACGAAATCCTTTAAACCTAGCATATGTTTCTTCGAATGAGACTCAGTTTGGAACAGATGTCCCCTTAGACCTGTTATATTAAGACTAAAATTACTAAATCAGCATTAGTTGTTTTTAAACTTAGGGCCATATTTTGCCACTGGTTTTTGTTCAAAGCTCCCACGGGCGTCAGTGGAAGATCCATGCATGGAAAAATGGCATAATATGTATCCTAGTTTTATTTATTTCATATGTATACAGCAGTATAAAATAATATATTACATTTACACTCATTTTACTTATGTATTATTATAGCATTCACAGTAACAAACACTATAGTTAAGATTTAACTCATCTTTTGTTATAATACCCTGTTTTCACTCACAGATAACTGTCTCTAAAATGTGTGTAGAGCTGAAATTCCCTGCTTACTTTCAGCTCTATGATGTACGGATGTAATGGAAGTCTGAGTTCTATCGTTCAGAAATTTTTGAGTCTCATGTGAAATTTTGATATCTGCATCATTAATCCAACATTTTCACGCAACTCAAAAATGTCTGAAGTGTAAAACTTCGAGCTAAGCATGTGACAAGTTTTCAAGAAATAAAAGTCATTTCTCTAATTTTACAAATACTTAAAAAATAACAGTGGTTAGAAATACATGCATGCACACTGAAAGTATTAGAATTTTAGTCATATTATTGCCTGCAATACTCTGGCGGCACCCATCTACCAGCATTCTCACCGAATGCTAGAATCTAAAACCTTGGCCAAGTTTTAGAAGAAACAAAAATACTCTATTGAACAGTAGTTTCACAAATTACTGTATAAGGATTTTGTTCGACCTAGCAGAGGGATATTCCTTGAAGTGCTAACAATATATATAAAATAATTTTACTACCCCATGGCATAAAAAATATGGAATTTTGTCGTCTTCTGTTTTTCCTTGTTAAAAAGGAACATAAGAGGGATGTTAAGTGCAAAGCCTTTACCACTACAAAATTAGAGCTGAAAAAGATACAGAACCCAAGAAATTGCGATATGAAAAATATAAGATTTTCAGAAAAATTATCAAGTATACCAAGATTTTAAATATTTTTGAGTTCCTCGGGTATTAGAAGCACACATAGAAATATGAGGGGAGAAAGAAAACCACATGTAAAGACAAATAACAGTGTATGATCAGTCAGTACCGTCAGCAATTTTCTTTATCCTGCCTAACAGTTGCAACATTCTGACTGAGTAGTTATATTAAATATTAATTTCACTCCAGTAAATTATTTTCATAAAGTTAAAATGGCACAATTAATAGACAGTTATTAAGGTTTATGTTGAGAATTGCGAGGAGTTTTGTTCCTCCTCTTATTGGAGAAATAAGAAGGTTTCTACAGTACCGGAGATCCGCCAGCAAATTATAACACTATTAAGAAATGAAACAGGAAGAAATTAAAATGAAACGGGAGTAATTAAAACATTTAAATCTTCTACTACAGTACTTAATTTGCAATGTTTGATAAAGGCATTGCATTTAATATCGTCAAAAAATAAGAGACATATTCCTTAATATTTCCCAAGAAAGACGATACACGTACTGTGATACCACTATATCTGTAAAGTAATTATGACATGATACTTAAATATTTGATTTAAAATGATTCCACAAAATTATGTTCACAAGAGTTAGAATTTCACAAGTGGAGAAAATATTTCGAAAGACTGTCGTTTGACACATACCTTTGAAACATTAAGACACTGTTTCCACAGGAAAATGTTTTGTCATTTTTACTACTTTAAAACTAACCGTGTGTATCAAGGAGTAAATGTCATGATTATTCGTTTCAGAAATAATTTATTGATGTAATATCATCTAATAATTTAGATATTATTTCTGGTATGAATAAAATTATGTAAGACTGGATATTAAGATGACTAGATTAAACAGAAAAAAAGTGGTCTAAAGTTCCTTTTCACGGTAATCTAAAACAGGTTTTTTTGGAAACCTTTATTAATGACTGGTTGCATTTTTCTATTTTATAGTCCCCCTCTCATTGGTAGAAAACATCTTAGCCAATTAGCTAAAATTATATCATTATTCTATTGTAACTTCTGATTTGTTCTGGATGCATTACACAGTTAATAACATAACTGTTTAGCGTTTTAGCAAATTCTATCTTTCCCACAAATTAGGTAAAATTTTCTTGCTTTTTGTTGTTTGTTTTTGTAGATGAATGACATAATTTAATAATTAAAATGTAAATTAGAATAGCTGTTACTGTGATATATAAAAAACAGAGGCATTAATATATGGCATAAGAAGTTCGTTCAAGGGAGATGATATACAGTGACATAAAAGGCTAAATAATTAAACTTTCTTAACGTTGAGTGAATGAATATAAACATAATATATGAAATGAGTATAGCCTTATTTATAATGCATGTGATAAGGCAGATGGATGCGTGTTTTCCCCCATAATTGGAAAATGATGAATGAAAGGTTTTAATTAAAGCAGAGTGATTCAACAAGAAAATC
Source organism: Paguma larvata (assembly GCA_030068075.1). Taxonomy (NCBI): domain Eukaryota; kingdom Metazoa; phylum Chordata; class Mammalia; order Carnivora; family Viverridae; genus Paguma; species Paguma larvata. Next base: position 87,849,059 of record CM057823.1, read on the forward strand.
ATTTTCTTGTTTAAAAAGCAATTACAACAAACAGACGTTTTTCCAGCTAAATTATATAGAAACATATCCTTATTAAAATACTCTATCATTCAAAATATTAATGAAGACATGCCAAAAGTTTGAGACAACGTTACTGCTGCACTTTTGTAAGTGTATATGCTTTTGTGTCATATGCGATGGATTAGTGTTATTTTTAAAGGGTCCCCAAAAGACTGCAACATTACACCTGTTATTTCAATAGATAAAATGACTGGGATTATGACATTAATCTCTGTAATTTGATAACAGTCAAATGAGTGATGCCAAGGTATCACTCAAATATACATATCAATAACCTATGAGAATATCTATGCATTTTAATGTTAAATTGAAGGAAAATATTCCCATTTACGTGACCATAAAATTACGGGGGAACATTTGTTATGTGTTAAAGTTTACTCTCTTCTTTGATAATATAGCACAGTTCAAACTATCACTGAATCCAGAAGATCAGTTAGCAGTTAAGGTAATACTTCAAAATTGATCTGTAATTGGATTGGGCAAACATTTGGACGTGTCGAAGGATGTTTTAGAGGGGAGCTATGAGAATTCTGTTTTTTGCTAAGATTATCTCACATCCTCTGATTTTTCGCTCTTAAATTCTCTCTTAATTAAGCAATAAACAACAGCTGGTAAAAGGAAAACTATGTAAAAGAAAGGAAAATACATCTAAATGGATTTAATAATTGATTTCGTGGACATAAAAATAAAAGGCAAGCTTAACTTTTCAGGCCGACTCGAAGAATTTTCTCGTTAATAAAACACTGACTGTATTTAAGCTATAAAACCTTCACATGTAAGATAATACTGAAGCGATAATGTACCATGTTTTTATCTCCAAATTTATTTAGCTTATTTTAAATTTAGAGATCACTTGTATCTTATAGTTACTCTTTACCAGTTCAGATACTTATATATCTCCATATAGTCATATAGAGTTATAAATAGATTTTATATCCATGTGTTAGTAAGAGTCACAAAACTATGTAAAACTATGTAAAATAAAATTCTGTGTGAGTTTTACGGTTGAGGACTTCTTAAAATAGTAATCTCAATTACATATTTTACACCACAAAATGTACAGACACCAGTGTTTGTTTTGTTTTGTTTTTCTAACAACAAATACAGGTGAATTAATAGATTCTTTATAAAAGCGTTATGTGATTCTAAATTCAAAGCCATAGAAATAGAATCGAAAGAATGTAGATTGTTAGATATTTTGATATTACATGTTCAGTGCTCTTCCGATAACATCGACAGCTATATCTTTGGCATTGAAAATTCAGTGCGAGTTCTTGACAAAATTTTGTAGCTTAGAGCTTCATTTTCTTTTAAACAAGGAAAAACAGGGTTGAATAAGATGAAAATTGGAAGGAAACTATTAATGATTATTCTTTTCTTAGTAAGTTATCTTTGGGACCCTGAATTACCTTCACTTTACTATATGATGCGGACTGTATGAATCCATTTAAAAACCAACTGAGTTGTACCACATTTTAGGAAAATTATATAATATAATATATATATTTTATATTTATTTAGAAGCTTTGAAATAGTACAGTAAACACTTTGCAACACGGTGTATAAACTACAGAATGTCTTTGATATTTTGTGGGTCTTCAGAATACAACATTTTTCTATAACCCACAGGTGAAAAGAACATAATCACAATCTCTCTTGTAAAGTTGGAATAGTTTGGGGAACACTTGATCACACAAAAAGAATATAAAACAGTCAAGTTTAAAACAGTGATATTGCATTTATAATGCACAAATTTCCTTTATCTTTATGACTGGCTTCTCGTGGTGAATATAAACATGTAAAGGGCTCAGTGACATTTGGAGAGAGAAAGATACATAGTGCTGTAAACAGGCACACACTGATCGGAGAGGCAAAAGCAGTTGCCTCTAAAGTTTCTACAGTTCTGCACATTTCAACTCATTTCTCAGGCCTGCTGAGAGCAATTAGGTCCTATAATTGGCCACGATGACTCCGCCGGCAATCTAGTACTCGGTTACACACAACTAACTGATGGCCAAGATAATGAAGTTGAAAAGTTGATGCTTTTGTTGGTCGACTTTGTGCAAATCATGCTGCTTCAGGTAAATCCTGTAGAATTGACTAGCATATCCTTTTCCGTGCTGTGAAAAAGAAAGAAAAATACTCTAAGAAAAGGAGCCTGGGTTTGGGAGTTTAGAATCGCATGTTACTGGAAAAGAAACAAATACAACTGGAAATAAGTCATGTCCCTATACCAGACCCACGTCCTGTCAAAGTATTTCAGTGTTAACCTTGGTTTCTAAGAGTCAGGTCGATCTGTTGCTTGGCTTTCTAAAAATGCCGATTTTGGTGTTTTAGAAAATGAGTTTTGTGTGGGAAATGTATACTTTCTATACCAACCACCAATTATGTGGAGATTAAACTTTTAAAGTTACATACAGACCAATCCCTACATTGCTACTTACGCACGATCAGAGTATAGAAAAAACTGTGTGGCCCATAAATATTCTAGAACTACTCTTCAGAATATTTACAAATAAATGGCTATGTGTTTAATTGAAAAATTCGAAATTATATATATTAAATCAACATAGCATACAGAAAACTGTACCAGAAAATATTTATATAGTTAAGATGTTAAAGAATGTATCACATTTTGTAGTTTTACTTTATTTCATCGTTTATATTATGTAAAAAACAAGCCTTTCAATGCGTACAAGAAAACACAAACACTAAGTTTATCCACTAAAAGGAATCAGTTTTCTTATAAAGAAAGTGAAGGTGAAAGGAAAAAAGATCTTGAATTTAGCCCTGTCTTATAAAATGTATTGAATCATGAGGCAGAATTTCCAAATTCAATCATTTAGATTTTATGATTTTTAGTATTTTATTTACTTATAAAGATAATGGATATTTCTTCCCATCTCTCTATAATCTTTATATTGGGCAATGAGCACACTGAGAACAGAAACTGCATTGTCTAGGTCAGTATCTGGCACGTAACAGGTTAATGATGAAAACGTGCTTAAAATAGTGTTCAATTGTGATACAAAACAATTTGGTTGTGTAAAATCGATTAAAATAAAAATTATATATATATATTATAATTAATTATATATATTTAATTATATAGTGTTTCAATCTGGCAAATAGTTTTTTTTTTCTTTTTAACACAAATATAAGAACATATTGGCCAGTCCAATTTCTCTTCTGTGGTGTTTCCATTCATTTCAAGTAGATTATCTAATTTATATATTTTTCTTAATTTATTTCCCCAATTCTCTCATTTATTTCTCCTCACAAACTCAGTTTCTGAGCAGATCACCAAACATTGCTTCCCTAGGTCACCATTGAGCAGAAACATCAATTAAAATTGTAAAAGTCAGGCACCATAATGGACAGAAATAAAGTGAAAATGAATATTTACATGTGCTGGGTAGTAACTCGTATTGAACAATCAAAACATATATATTTTTGTAATAATATATAATATCATGAATTATAAAACGAGTTAACTACAACACAGGACTATATGGTAGTTATTAAAACTTACCTGGTCATAATGTTATGGAGAGTATTCTATTAAAGAAAATAGAAATTTTCCTCTGTTTAAATAATCGAATCCTATGTCCCTATGTTTTGAATTCAAATTCTCTGTTTCATGATAAATGTGAGTATATATGATTTAAATATATTTTGTTTATAACAATCGGAATTTAAAATTATTTGGTAAATTACAATAATTAAGCACCATGGAAATCCGGGTTTATAAAATTAATTGGAACAAATAATCACTGTGGTCAAATAATTTATTGTCTAACCCAAACAATTGTGTGAGTAGAGGCAAGCACAAGACATAATCTTGTACTTTCATGGAATCTCGGGACACGTGAACACCCTATAAATAATACTGCTTTTCTCAAAATAAGATGGGGATACTACTTACAGGATGAAGCTTTTTTCTTAAAATACTTATTTATAGGAAACAACTTTCTAGTAGCCCAAGGAGAAAACAAACTCAAGAGTGACCTATCCTCAACCTATAGAGTAATTTATTCTATGTAAAAATAAATATACTGAAAAGCTACATTGTAGTATAATGCAGAAATTAGTCAACCAAGCACATATTTAAATGAGTAAAATATTTCTAATTAGGTTAAACAATTACTTATGGAGAAATGTTTTAGCATGGATGTTTATTTATTTGTATGTTTATTTAATGTAGTCAAAATACAAAAAGAAATTGTATTACTGAAACGGTTCAGAGTTTTAAGAACACAGAAGTTTAGCACACATTATACTTAATATCTTAAACTTCAACATAAACTTAAAATGCATATTTTAGTTACTGCTTAGAGTAACATGCGTGTTGCTTTTAAAGTGTGCCTATTTCAAGTAGTCGTATGAATAATATAACCGCCCTTTATTAAATTACCTCGTCCCACCTATCTGTTAATACAGGCATGCAAATCTGAATAGGACAAGTGTAAGGGCGGAGGCTGATGGTCAGAACAAAGTGAGGTGGGGAGGAAAGAGTTCCTCCTTTTCAGAATCAAATTTCCCAAATGTGAAGTACTGCCAGGTACACTAGAGAATATTAAATACTATTCCTAAAGTTATAGTCACATACATTTTGTTTCAAGTCTTTTAAAAGCCGATTTTGAATACTGAATATTCACTTTCCTTGGGGGCTGTCTGGGTCACTGTTGAACAAGTAGCGCACAAATATACGTTTATATAAAAGCAATGTTATTACATTTTAGAGTCAGTGCCAAGGACAGTTATTCCACAGTGTTAACTATGATGGCTATGCATTTGCTGAGACATTTCAGGCTAGAGAGAATGGGTCAAATACACTGAGTTTCTATGCCTTATGATACATTCTACATATGTTTTGGAATTATGAAAGCATACTTGAAAATGGTCTGCTTTTTCTCTTCAGTTCACAAGTGCATTTTTCCCCTAGTTACTCATCAGCATATGTAAGGAGTTGGTCACTTGATATAGATGAAAGATTTTCTTTTCAGGCAAATCTAAAATAATAGGCGAAGGACTGTTACTATTCCTTTTTATTTCTATTTATTCATTCACTGCATTTATTCTTCAGGGTACGTCATAGAAATCTTACATTTAAGGCATTTATGTTACTGTCTGAACTATGGATGGAAAAAATCACTCTTAATCGAAAAGAGATTTTCCTAGATCTACTTTTTTATAATTATGCATACATATAGGTATGTGTATAGTTAACATTGTAGGTATGTATATATTTAACATATATGTTTTAATGAAGCTTTTATGATGCATATTTTTCTTTATATTGTGGAATCCTGTTACTGCCTTTGATAATTTGTAAAATATGATATTAAATTTTGGGACATTTATGAATTTTGATTAATGACTTCAGAAGAATGACTATAAGCATGTATGCTACAGAAATAATTATAAAAATAACAGTACTGATAACCTATTTAACCATGAATAATATTATAATTTGCTTGCTGAAAAATAATTTGGTATTATATATTAAAACAAAAATTAAATAACTGGAATATTCACATTTCTATACTTGCAAAACAGGAAGCAAGTAATCCTTTATACCTTATGACAGTATGAACCACAGAAGCGAAAAAAAATAAATGAATGTGTGAAGAGATCTAACCTATTACCGTGACTGAAAGTAAGAACAGCCTTCAAATATCCCAAATGACTGAGACTCCACTGAACTTCCAGAGACTGAGATCAGTAAACTACTCCAAAGTGCATTCAAAAGTTTAATGAGGGGCGCCTGGGTGGCTCAGTCGGTTAAGCACCGACCTTGGCTCAGATCATGATCTCTCAGTTTGTGAGTTCGAGCCCGGCCTCGCGTCTGGCTCTGTGCTGACATGTGCTGACAGCTCGGGGCCTGGAGCCTGCTTCGGATTTGGGGTCTCCCTCATTCTCTGCCCCTCCCCTGCTCACATTCTGTCTCTCTGTCAAAAAGTAAATAAACATCAAAAAAATAAAAAATGTAATGAGCCTCAAGGTCAGGACATTTCTTTTTAAGTAAAGTGAATCTAACCCACACAGGTTAAAACCCATTACCCCTTCTAGAAGTCAGAAACACCTGCCCTCTGTTTCCTCAGTAAAATCATATCATAAACGGAAAGATCCTTTAAAAGGAAGTCTTCATTGAGATCTGTTCTGCTGAATAATCAATTCATTTAACATGCCTCTATCTTATTTTGGAGCCATTTTTGAGGATTCTCTTTAAAAATCTCTCTAATTTTTTTTTTTTTTCTGTCAAACAGTAAAGCCCAGAAATAAGCATACTAGAGGTTACTATTAAAAGTGGGTCACTGCTTGATTTGTCTTTTATCTTCTCACTTGAATGGTATTATATTTGTTTCTTTTTTTATTTTAAGATACAATTGTACATTAACCATATCATACATACTTTCTTTTTCACATGAAAAAAATGACAGATCCATATAAAATTTTTTAAAGAATTTAAAAAATAATTTAAGATCCATATAAGGCAAAAACTGATTAAATGTTATAATTCATTAAGGTATATATAAAGACTGAAAGTTTTCTGTTAATATAATGTATATTGTCCTTTGTCTAATAGAATTAGCTTAGTGCAGCATAAACTTGGGTTCTTACATTTATTTCATAATATTCACACCATTCTCATGCTAAATTTCCTTTTTTCCTTTCATCAAACAGTATGCTCTTTATTTTAGCTTGACAGAATTAAGGGATTATAGAATATATTTAGAAAACAAGAGTTCATCTGGAAAAAGTGGTTCCCATATGTAAACTTGTTTAGTTTTTTAGAAAGAAAAATTTATGCAACAAATGACTCAAACAAGCCTTTAAAACGTTCATGAGAGAAATACGTATTAAACCTAAGTGTTTAGTTTAGTCTTTATGTGTATGTAATGCTTATAATGTAGTTTACAATTAATAAACATTTATTAAAAGTTAAAAGTCATGGGTATTTGAAGAGATAAGAAGTTGGCAAACAACGTAGTTTTGCGGTATAGAAATTTACACCAAGAATGAGTAAAATGGATCCTTTCTGAGGGAAGACAAGCATGCTGAGCATATTCTTTTCAGAAATATTAAAAAGAAAACCACTGCTTGTCATTTTCATCTTTCAAAATGGCATCGCTTGGACAAAATTCCCACACAGGAGCCTAATACCTAATCTGATTGCGGTTTCAACCTCCCCCCAGAAATGGAGTGTTAACCAGCAGTCAGAAGAAACTTTTCTTTTTGATTAGCAATTAGGGCCACAAGGGTCCTCTCATTTCCCCAAAGGGAAGTAAGGTAATTTGCATGAAAAACCCCTTTCTTATCGCCCTATGGGAAAGCAGCCTTGCCTGGAACAATCCTTTCCTTCCTTTCCTTTTGCTAATAACTTTCTTGCCCCACCTTCCTTCTTTAAAAATCTTCCATTTTGTAAAATTCCTCAGGGGCCCCTGGAATTTCCAGATGGGATGATGTCCAATTGGTGAATCATTTAATAAAACCAGGTAGATCTTTTAAATTTACTCGGTTGAATTTTTGTTACTTAACAACAGTCACCATCTCCCTAGGAATGCAAAGTAACCAATACTGCTGTATTTTAATTGTCGTAAAGACTATATACCAATTGGAGACTATGGATTAAAAATGAATTAGGATGCATCTTCTATGAATGGTATGTGGAAAGATAATTTATTTTTGTAAGTTGTTATGTGCTCCCAAGATCAGGTAGAGTTGATGTACTGTGCAAAGCCCTGAATTTACTACCAGAGAAAATTTCAGAATTTATTGCTCGAAATTTATTTCCAAGCCAAACTTTCTCGTCATTTAAAAGACTTAACAACCTTCAAAACAAGAGCTTCTATTTTTCTACAAGGACAGTCCACAACTATGACATGTACCATGACCCTCACGCAGTTTTGTATGAGGAAGTGAGTCCCCTGAAACGTCATGGGTCCTCTCTAGATAGAGGATCCATAGGCTTTTAGAAATTTCTATATACTTGCGTGTGTTTGCGGGCATATGGGTATGCGTTATTTAAAATGACCTTCTCACAAAGGTACGTTTACAACTGGTTTGCTAGAAAATATTTACTCTGGGGGTTACTGCAACCATGTCAACTATCACTACTATTTTTAACGGGAAAGCAGTACAATTGTAACTCAATTTTGTTTGTTTTAAAAATCTTTAACTCTAATTAGCTAGATTAATTAAGAGTGCTTCGAACTCTACAGCAAAAACCAGTGATCGTGTATGAGCTCCTTTAATTAGACAATACACTTTGATTATCATCATTATCTAAATTGATTCAAGCGAGATATCTAAAAACACAGTGATCATGCATAATTTTCACATCTAAACGTAAGAGAGGTCAGTATTCTAAATATCTGTTCTTTAAACAGAAAAACCATTACACTTTTAAATTATATATGAAAATAATAAAAACCTACAATGACAAGGCATTGCATAAAATGTTATAGATTGAAGGAATACACGTAGAAATTGTCCGCATCTAGAAATGTGGAAAATTAAGCCTTGCAGGCTTAAGAAATTTTCCCTAAGAAGGGAAAAATAGTAGGACACGACCATACCCGGCACACTTCTATCAGGCTCTCTTTGATGAGTAAATCCACCTTGCCTCGTTGGTATCTTCAAATCAAAGCTGGAGACTGGTTTAGTTTTTAATTTTTTTCACCCTATATCAGCAAATATTTAGGTAATGGAACTCTAATATTTGCTGCCCTCTTTGCTTATAATATCATTGAACATTTTTCTGGAATCCTTTATCATAATCCACTAAAATATGAACACTATGATTTGTTTCAGAATTATTTGAAAATCACATTTATTATATTGGTAATAAAGAAGTATTTTGAAATATCTTTTGAAGGCAATCCACTCAGTTATCTTGCTTTAATAATGACAAAGGATGCTTTCATTTAAGTTACACAAATAGCATTAGTTTATGTATCTAAAATGCTATCAGGATATCATATGTACATTTACAGAATAAATGGTTCCTTTTTTTTCTTTGAGAATTATGAGTCATAACATTTACTGACATTTAGACGCTTGTATTTCAACTAGTTTTCTTCAAAACAACATTATAAGGAGATCGAGTTAGTTATTTCCCTGTAAGGTGGCAATTAGCATTAATTTTCAAAGCAGAAGACATGAAAAATGCTTGAATGGGATTGGTCATTCTGACAGGTATAAGGAACTTATGCACAGACCTATCTGCAATGAACATCATTGTACCACAATATTCGATGATCTACTAGTGATGCGTGCAACTTTGCCTTTTATATGAAAATGAATCATAAATTCCAGCAATGAAAGATAGGAAAAACTTTAAAAATAAATACGTAAAACCTTCATTTAAAAATACATAGCCATATATCTAATTTATGAGCCACTAATAACCTACTTAAATAGAATACAATTTCAAAATACTTTAAGTTAAACCTCAGATAATTAAGCCATGAAAATAAGTGCAAAATCTTCAGGACTGGTAAATAAAATACTTATGACACAATTCGCACAAGTTTATTTTCAAAAAAGACAGACACGATACACACGACTTAGAAACTATATATAAAAGTATGGCTGTATATTTAATATACTTAACGATCTGATTTCCCCTAACATAATTCAGTTGCTTCTAGGTCTAAACAAATAGCAGATTACGAACAGGAATTGCAGGCTCAGATAGGGGTTGAAATGCTGACATACTGAGAAGTAAAACCTGACCACTATTTTTATCTGTATCCGGAAAAAAGCCCTCACACTAAACCAAGTTAGGAACTCCAAGACTACGCATGGTCTTCAGTAACCCCTTCAGCAAGATTGCCAGATAAAATACAGAGTGCCCTTCCATTTGAATTTCAAATAAATAATGAATACTGTGTTAGTAAATATAAGCTCCATGCAGCATTTAGGTGCCATGTCATTTGTTTCTTAAACCTGGCAGCCCTATCCTAAAGTATCTATTCATGACACCACAGATGACGCTAGTGACCACTGAGGCAAATAGTACAGTGTTTTCTAGAAAAAATGTTGTATTACATTTTCTAATTATTTTATAACACTATAATTCACATAATTTTATGTGTATTTCAGTCTAAAATGATTTACAATTAAGATACAAACATTTTGTTAAAGATTGAGAGTTCAAAGAAGAAAATAAATAAATAAAAATAATAAAATTCAAAAGATAGGGAGATGAAATCTAGTTATCTACAATATAAATTCATTATTTAATGAATTTAATAGCATACACAAATATAATCTTTATTGTCATTTAAAATATTTCTTTGTATGATGATTAAGTTTTAACCTTGGCTTTGAGTGAAATATTTGTCTTTATGAGATGGATATAGCATATTAGATCAAATGTTCTTTCTCTTTTTGCATAATAAACATAAGTTTTAGTCATTTATTCTAAAATCTAAGCGTACGTATACATTTTAATTTACTTATCTTCTAGAAACTCCTTAAACCACCTCATCTTGCCCTTTTAATTTAATCTATCATCAGATAATTAAAGATTTGAAAACTGATAGGCAGTAACCCATACTCGCCTTTAAAATAATCACAAACATGCAAATTGTTGACACAAGATTATATTATGCTTGTTAAAGGTTAAAATAATTTTAGTTACGTACTCATTAAATGACAAGGTTTGGATTCTGAAATATTATCCATCTCATAACTTTATACTTTGTGTTTAAATAGGGTTCATCTTAATTACTGTAAATATTTAACCACATAATAAGTAAAAGCAAAAGTCATGTTAGACAATTAGTATTTATGAAAAATATCACCATAAAACTAGAAAAAAATTCAAATTTTAAGGAATCAAACTTTGCTGGAGCCAGCGACAGATTCTGGTTAAATAGTATTGACAGCGTATGTTCATATATAAGATATCTATATCATTATAAATAGTATTGACAGTATGTTTATATATGATATCTATATCATTATTAAAACATGACAAATGTACAAACCTACCTACATATCTTACAATAAAGTTCTCACCCAGAAAAAATATCAAAATTCTGCCTTATTAAAAAAGAAGTTTGAGATACTCAGTTGCCACAAGGCCATAGAAAAAGAGTTATCTAAGAAAACAATGAAAATAACTTATATAATAATGATGATGAGAAAAAATACCAAAGATTTAAAAACTGTTAGTTACATGGAAATCCCCCAAACCTAATGGAAAGTCCATTACACTGCCCGTAGCCATAGTTACCCTGTACTATTAACAAGCCCCCGCCCCTGCCCACGGTCATGTACAATGGATCTCCCTTTATGTTCACGTTTAATTATCTTATACTGACTTCATCTTTACAAATATGTTTGTAATTATACACAAAAACCCCCTGAAAAAATATATTAGTTAAACCAGCAGTTGGTGATGGTGAAACATGAGGCTTAAAGAGTTTTTAAAGAAATTGCGATCAATCAGGAAAAAAAAAAAGGAATAAAAAGATAATATAATACGGTTGAGGCCAGAAGAAAAAGGACATAGAAATTATGGAAGGTTGAAAGATGATGAAATCCAGGGAGAGTTTGTTAGGAGTAGAAATGGTTAGCTTTGGGGGATTGTTTGTTTGTTTTGGCATTAAGAGAGTATTATAATTCTGTTAACGTGCCTAAGTAGGGAAGATGCCTAGATAATCGAACATTAAAAAAAAAAAAATAGCGCTCTCTGAGTTTCAAGATGTTTCATTTATTGATTCACTGATGTAGTCTATAAGCATTTATGGGTGTTTACTTTGCTTCGGACAAAATTCTATGACTTGAGACTCTCAAATGAATACACATGGATTCTGCTCAAAATACTTTAAAAATAGCAATCATGTATACAAGTCTAGAAGAAGTTACAAGAAGAATGTCTATCTCTTTTTGGAAAGGCTTCATTATTAAAGGTAACATGAGTTGAATCTTAATTGATGAGTAAGAGATGGCCAAACAGATGTGCTGAGGAGTGGTTTTGTCAATGAGAGAGCATTCCAGAAGGAGAATAGAATGTGTCAAACCACAAGGACCTGGGGAAAATGGTGTATCTAGAAGCAACGATCGCTCAATGACATGGAGCCAAACTGTAGGCAGGGTTTAAACAGAAAAAGCTTGTAAAGCTACGAACACCACTGTGGCCACAACAGGGAGCTTCTCAAAATTTTTAGAGAAGGCTATTGAAGTCAAATGTCTATAAATATAAACTAATACTCTACTTAACAGGAGAAGCCAGATGGAAAAACAGAGGGGTCGTCATTAATTTTGGTGAGCTAAGCACATAGGACCAGGCTCGGAGAATGCAAAACAAAGCACACCTGTGTCTCCTCACAGAGCCCAGCACAGAGGCTTATCCTTTACATATCTGGAAATAATTTGCACTCCACTCTAAATCTCCCAAACAAATGATTTTGCAGTCCAATGACTGTCTGGGTGTTTTGGAGCTGAGAATTCAATATTAAGGATAATTAATTAAAGGCAAAAAGTGCTGAAGGACCTGCTCGAAGAAGTGATTCTGTCCCAAATCTCAAACCTCAGGGTGTGTCAGCAGCAATAAAAGCTAGGCGGCTCGAGAAAAGTGTGCAATACTTTCCCCACACATTTTCACAAAGAAAAATTAAGGCAGAAGATGATCACAGACTAACATTAAATTTACTTTATAACTATGAAACCGAATTTTTTTGTAAATGAAATACAGCTCCCGGGTTTATTCTCTCACAGACACTCACAAGTAAATCTCACCCTAGGAATGCCAGGGTTTGCAATTCACAGAAATAGTGAAGACACAGGAACGATTTTAATTTTGTCATTTAAAATAACATATTTTAAGTGATTAAAGGTCACATGCATTCGATCGAATCTTTCTTATCCAAAATTAACCCCTGCCAGATCTTAGCCTACTAGAATTTTCAGTTGTCACCTTTCCTTGTATCTACTTTTCACTTCCAAAAATCGTAATACAGAAAGTACACATTTTTTACCGTCTCACAATTAACCGTGACGCTGCGTAAAAAAATTCATACTTTTGATGTATACTTTAGACATAATTTTTCATCTTTTTTCCATTTTACTGAAATGTACTTTCAAGGGTGTTCCTAGTTGGTTATTCGTTTTCCAATCAAAATGTATTTCCTTCCCTTTAGTAGTTTCACATAATAGGGAGGCAACCTTTTCCCAGTCAGTCTGTAGATTTCAGAACCATCCTTGATAACTATTTTCTTTATCTTTTATTACTACATTTAGAATTCTAATACTTCCTTTTTTTTCTTTTTTCTTTCTTTTTCTTTTTTAATTTCTCTAATGGTAATCCTTCCATTGTCATTCTCCACCAGGGTCTTATTGCCACAATGCCTGACAATTGCAATAACACTGCTGATAAAACAAAACTCACAACAACACCATACGACACATCCTTCCTGACTTTTCTCTGAATAGTGCCCAATTTCTTAAGGCTGGGATTCAAGTAGTGAAGTTAGAAATAAATGCTTACTCTAGAATCAGGTGGTCTCAAATATAAAGCCTAACTCTCCCTCACCAGCTTTCAGACCACGGACAAGTGAGTGGACGTCGCTTTTTCTTAATTTTATAATCTGTAAATGGAGACAATATACTTAGTTCATTTGGTTATTGAGTGTAAGGCTTCAACTACTAGTTCTTAGCATCACTAGCGCTAGGCTGAGAAGTTCTTGACGATTGTTAGCTACTATTATTACTGGTATTACTATTCAAAACATGTCTTCATCGATCCTAAACATAACTTTCAATCTTTAACTTCCCCCATTCCCTCTGGATTTATCTTATAGATTTAGTAACCTAGAATTTTCACTTTGTCATATTTATTTGCTCTCTAGCTCCACATTTTTGTTTATTCAACTCTGTCCTCCTAGAATATCCGTTTTCTCTATCAGTTAAAATCAGTCAGATACTGCTCCAATAATGGCCCCAAAGTGGAGTTCTATAAATCCTTCCTTGGTTAGACTCTAAGAGATCTTTTCCAAAGATAGCCAAAAAGATTTAGTATAATAAAGTAACTATCTTATTTATCTGCTAATGAGATAAGAAGCTTAAAGTACAATCACTGAAAAACTGCAGTTTGAGAAGAGAGAAATGCTTACTTGCCTTCGACATCACAATTTCATTCACAGATATGTTAATGAAAAAACAATTAAATCTGCTTTGAAATTCATTTTTGCCAGAGTTGGGCAAAAGTACTATTAAATGCAGGAAATTTCACCAGTTTATCAAGAGATGAGAAATTTTCATTTTCATCTGAGGCATGAACATAAAAGGATATAAGAATATATAATCCTGAATTGTAATCAGGCACTGAAACTTAGTTGTTAGGTCTCTTGTTATTCAGACAAAATAGTGATATGCATGCAAGGCAGTATATATGGAATATATATGGGAAGGCAGAGGACAGAAAACAGAGATCATAAAATCATGAGAGATACATAAGACACCCCGGTGAATAAACCATAAACAGAAAGTAAAGTTTGAGTAGTTTTTTAATTAAGCGTTTCTCAAATGAGACTATGACATCATTTGCTACCTTTATCTTACATTTAAAAGACAAAGTTACAAAAATATAAATACAATGCTGGCTGAGAGAATTAGGTTTATCAAAGAATAGGAGTTTAGTGCAGAGAAAGAGGCAAGAAAATATTTGAGCTCCTGCATGTTCAAATACTGATTTATGGCAGACAGAGTCTTTGGGGTATCTTATAGAAAGACTCAATGTTCACATAGTAACAGACTGTTCTCATTCACTTTGTGTGATGAATTTTGTGTGTTCCACACAGAGATATCAGAACTCTTCAGAGTAACAATGTCCTGTGTACAGCCAGAACATACTTTAATGGTCTAGTATAATTGTCAAAATTCAGATGATGTCAAATTAGATACAGGCATATATTTGTACCGCTTAAAATTTGGTCGGTGGGGGGGGAGAGCGTTGGAGAAATATAAACTTTTTTATTTTCAAATATAATATGCTGTTTCTTATACCAAAATAAGAATCTGTTGTCTCAAAAGTGTATTCTTTGTCAAGTAGTTTTAGCTATTTGTTGTACATGATCAAGTATATTTACTCACTGTAAATATACAAGTTAAATAAAATCATGAGAATATGAAATTTTAACAAATATAATCAGGCTTTGTGACTAATAGCACCACAAAATGAATACAACCCAGGCTTTACTGGGCATTATACCTATGGTTCTATTCAATCTATTTCATTGGTTTTACAGATGAAAAAGAAAACTAGGAATGCTGTACTTTTAAAACATATGTATTATGTGGAAGAATATATACTGCAGATGTAACATAGTGATATATCGTGAAAAGAACATTTGGAGTCTGATTTTTCTCTAGGAGTAAAAGAAAGCATAATTAGTTCTATTTAAGCCAGAATTTTAATTTTCTCCATACTCAGGCTGATGTCATTGTTCCAATTTTAACTGAATATATGGTTGCCTTGAACACTTAATGAGTGCTTCCTTTGGGCCAGGCACTCACTGCTTTAGATATGTTAAATAATTTAATCTCTACAATGAGCTTTTGAGGATCTATGTCACAGATGAGGAAAATGAGTTACAGGAAGGTTAAATGAATTACAGAGGTCACACAGCTAGTAACTGGCTGGATCAGTATTGGAATCCGGATAGATTGGCCCTGTAACCGGAGCTCTTAATTATACCACATCACATGTCTGATATGAGGACAGACAGAAAGACCTACCCCTGTAATTATATAGTAGGTTATGAGTCCAAAGCAAGTACACACATACCTTAAGAACAAAACCTGGAAAGCGAGATCTGCTGAAATTAAAAACTCCATGTTGCCATATAGTCAAAGTGGAAACAATTGATTCAGGATGATTCAGGAAGACCTATCCTGAAAATAATAAGACTAGAGTATTTTCCAAGTATTTGCTAAAACTACAATCCAACTAGGTAGATTGTATATTTTAAAGGAAGTTAAGAATTTTTCACTAGTGTTCTAAAATGCCCATTTCACTTATTCATTTTTTCCTCCCAAAATCATCTCCAAAGAGGGCAGATGGCTAACATGAAGTATAGTGTGGGAGGATATCAATAATTAAAAATGCTTTTGTGTATTCCTGGAACAGTGCAGAGCAGACGACACCGAGAGGACCTGGTCTGAGTCTGTCCATCTATGCTGAAGATACTGTATCCTTCTGCTGAGTGGGGACGCAGGAAGCTCTGTGTAGTCACTATTCATAAACTTGATCTGACGTTTTCAGCCAAAGTTCTCATGATATTTCTAGTTTTCCCCTGATATCTCTCAAGAGTATTTCAAATAATTCCATTATTACCTTTGTATTTTAAGCGAAGACATTGACCTTATTTTCACATCTATCTGTGATGAGTGCGTGAGCCGTGATCATTTTCCTCTATGGTTGGCCTTGAGAACAATTATATAATCTAGGTCTAGGGCAAACAAAACCAAACATCACTGTGCCTGGAATATAGTCAGTGCTCAACGGTAAGTTTTCTTGAATGTGGGTCATACTGTTTTTGTCAGTAGCTTGGGAAGATCTGCCTAAAACAGCTAGTTAAAAACTTTTCTACAGTTCTAAACTGCCAGGACCCTACTTAATAATAAATAAGAGTATTACAAATAATAGGACCTATTGACATCCTCTGAAATTAGAAAGTAATTGAAATATGAAAAACTTTGAAAGATTAATAAAAAACATAGAATTAAAATTAACTTCAAAGCAACATAATATGTCCTTCATAAACTACATTAAATGTTTTTATTTAAGGGGAAGATAACATTTCCCCATATTAGATATATCAGCACACTTTCTCTAGAAGCATTGTGAAAATATAATTTCTATGAAGAATTTCTACAAAGCAAGCAATTTAAGTGCTCAAAGATTATGTCCCAAGATCCCAAACTCAATTTTAAATGTAAGGGATAAAAATTAAGTTATTTAATGTCAAGTATTTCCTAAAAATAATTCTAAGTAAACCTGAATTTAAAAAACCTAAGTTTCTCAGTAATTTTAAGAGTCAATGTTTTATTTTTGTAGTTTGAGAAATAATGATCATCACACCATTCTTTATATAATTTAAAAATATCGATTGTCCAAATCCTTAGCTTAATTCAAGTTCAAAGAACCTAGAATTAACTCCAATCCATCAACAAAGCCATTTCTACATTGTCTAATATCAAACAACCACTTTGACTCTATAAAATTAAGTATATTTATGTAATCATAAAGTATTCATGTATATAATGTTCAAAAATTATTTTGTGACCCTCAATTGATAAAAATAGCTATCCCAATACAACACTTGTTGTGTATTTATGAAATCAGTGCCTTTATTGTGTCTTATTTCATCTTTTCATGCCTACAAAGTGGGCACTCAGTGGCAGCTACTACTATTATTAAATTTAGACTTAATATTTAGCTAATACTATTTATTATTTCATTATTTTTCTTTACATTTTCCTTTCTTTTTTTAAATTAGTTTTTAATGTTTATTTATTTCTGAGAGAGAGACAGAGAGACAGTGCAAGCAGGAGAGGAGCAGAGAGAGAGGGAGACAACAGAATCTGAAGCAGGTTCCAGGCTCTCCATTATCAGCACAGAACCTGATGTGAGCTTGAACTCACAAACCTCAAGATCGTGACCCAAGCTGAGTCAGATGCTTAACCAACTGAGCCACCCAGGCACCCCTCATTTTATTTTCTTAAGTGTAAAATTAATTTTTGCTTTCATGTTACCAAGTTAATGCTACATTTAATTTACTTTCCAAAATAAAAACCAAAATGTAATGATCATGTATACTCAGCTTGCTAGATCTTCCAATATAACTAAGAAAACATGGATTACTATGAGGTTTAAGGAGTAGGCAACTTGACTGTGAATCATTATTAAGGGCTGTTTCATTTTTTGTTTAATTGTGAGCCACTTCAACGTAATTGACACCAAGTATTTCCTTAAAATTCAGCAGAAGATAATATGATACCAAAAGTGGAAAATTCTTGTTATAAGAGAAATAAGCTCGATAAAAATTCAATATTTGACTAAGAAAGATATTTAAAATCTATAGTCATCTGTCTTCCTTTTATAAATCATTATCATAGATAATGTGAAGCCTTACATTTTTAAGTTGTAATGCATACTTTTAACAGACACGATCTACGTTATTTCTACTGTGTATGTATATGTACATGTATATGCGTATCTGTATACATATATGTATGTATATACATACATAGTATATATTACACACACACACATATATATTATATACACACACATTATATATATATAATTTAATAAACATTTTACATTTAGCTTTTGCCCTCTACACATCCCCGTATTTCCTTCTAAAATTATGATTTCTTAATTTCTGTTCTTGGATATTCAATCAATTGCAATAAAGGGCTTTAAGAAACCCAATATTTTCCTTTCAGAATCTCTAAGAAAGAATAAGAAGTCATCTACAAAGAAACAAGAAGGGAAGGAAATAGATAAAAACCTAGGCTTTCTCAATTGCCTTTCCTTTGCCCTCCCGTAAAATTGCGTTTCATGCCTTCACTCCTTCACCAGCCCCAATGCTGGGAAAAGTGTTTTGCAAGAAATACATCACAGGGCTAGAAAGTGCCATTCCACCAAATCACAGTTGACATATGCCTATGTTTGTAGTTTGTAAAGCTTTCTAGGTAAAGTGTTTCTATATCTCTCAGGAGCAAATACCAATGTCAGGGTCATGATATTTCCCATAATGTGTAATTTACATCTCTCAGGATGCAGTATAGATCCATTTTCTCTTTTCTGCTCTCAATAAAGACAGATTAACTGATCACTATCTTATCTGTGTAGTATTTGTTTAAGCACTTAACATTTGTTAAGTTACCTCTCCCCTTTTCTTCTCAATTCACAGTCTCTCAATCCTTTTAAACTCTAGTCAGATATGCTATTTTCTAAAATGTTAATCTCTTTATTTTGTTAAGTCTCCCTTTAGCATCCTGGGTGCCAGTTTGCCACAATCCTCTAACCTAGCTTCAAAGAAATGTGAAATACAGACATTACAATTTTTCTACTCTTTTGCTCTAATCTGGTATTCAAATCAATATATTTAAATATTTGTTTCTATAAAACACCACTAAGTTAACAGATTATGGTTCAATGAAAAAGAAACATATAAGGACAGGTACCAAATTTTGAAAGACTAGACATGACAGGAATTCCAAAAATAGTACGTTCAAGGAGAATCCATGCTAACCAGTCTTTTTAGCTTACACATTTTAGGCTCTGCTGATTGCTTTCCCTACATTATCGGACAGATTAACTGGCTATTACATTTTAGTGAAACAAATACATTATACTATTCCATTTATTCAAATTATATAAAATTGAAGACCCAGAAAAAACTAATTTTGGATTAGGGGCCAGGATAGTGGTACCCCTGGGGGTTGGAGCGGGACAAGGATAAAATACAGGACTTTTTAAAGTGCTTGCGATGTTTCAGCTACTGACTCAGTTAATGTTGTGGTCACTGGCTACACAACTGAGCTCATTTTGTGAAAACCTGAGTTATGCATCTGTGATTTTTGTATTTTTCCATATGCATATTATACTTTAATAAAAAGTCTAAAAATAAAAATGAGTTGCTATGTATGGAATGTATTTTAAGCATGAATCAAATTAATTGTAAATGTAAATAATATTTATGAGAAAATTATGGGTTTTGAACAATAACTAGACAATCAATGATAGTAAAAACTTTTTTTAAAAATCAGGAATAGGTTTTTGTGGTAATATTGATTAAACAGTCAGAACTCTGGATTTGCTCTAAAAATCTCAGGGAAAAGAGAGTATGCTAGCATTTGGATGAAATAAATTTGGCCAAGAACTGATAATTGTTTAGGGTGCAGAACATGGAGAGTTTTGTACTCTTCTCTATTTTATATGCTTTAAATTATCCATCATTTTTAAAAACGTTTAAAAGTAAAACTTAGTGGAACTCTGTGAGTTCTAAGTAATATTGTTTTCTATCACCATAATTCTTATAAAAAAGTTTGAAGTAACTCAAGAATCAAGATACATCTACCAAAGCATATCTAGGTTTCATGATCTCCAGTGTAATCATCAGAGGAGTATTTCTCTGGTGAATAAATCTTAAACCTTCAACATTAGTACCTAGTAAGGGGACGAGTTCTGGTATCAGGTTTACTAACGGTGGGGGAAAAGAGTAACATAGTTTTATCTTACTGTTACGGGTTAGTCTCGAGATTTTCTATACATTTTCTAAGAATAAAACGATAGCAACTGTCAAACTCAAAGATTAACCTTCATATTTATGGGCCTATGCTAACACTATTTTGATTAAACCGACAAGTGAAATATTTTATCTTATATACACCATCAGGTATGTACCATCAAGACAACTTATTATGTACACTTTATCTACTGCTGCCATTGTTGACTCCGATTTTCTACCATGTGTTGTACTTTGAGACAAAAGCCAATGATATGTTCAATGAGATATATAAGAGCCCCTTCACCAGAGCTGCTTCTTTATCCAGGGTGATTCAAAATTTAACTCAAGAAATATACATTTGCTATGGACTTTACGTATTTCTCCTAGGCTTGGTTCTTTTTTAAGGCACTTATTTGAAAATTTTAACAAAAAATATTTACAACTATGCTTTTTATGGAATGATGCAGTCATTGGTCAGCTTTCAGCTGACACATAGTTATTGGCATAAATATGAACCTTAGGACACTTGATGACAAACGAAGCCACTTTTCTAGTAAGTGTAAAATATACAATTAAATATCCAACACAGATAGCATTGGAATCTAGTGCAGGAGTTTGGCTACTAGCAACATTAAAAGAGGAAAAAAGTCCCATTCATTACAATATTTTTACAAACAGATAAAAAAGTGTTTTCCTCATAATATAGACACCTACTTCCTCTACAGTGTCACGGTTAATTTTGCTATAATGTACAATGTGAGCTGGTCTTCAAAAAGTACAACGAGCACCTTAAAAAATAAAGAAACAGACGAAAACTGATTGTCACTTATCTGTTTCTCAAAAAGTGCCAAATTCTCATGTTTAACAGTTTCCGATACTGAAGTAGCCATTAGTTAAATAATCACGCTCTGTTCCTTATCTGGTAACTGATAAATATAATTAAAAATTAAATTAAAAATATAATGCTTCTATATGGGATGTATATATGTACAAATGTATCCATACAACAGAATCACGAATACAGAACACATAAAAGGGTATACAAACACTTGTTGAACTCAGTGACTTAAAAGCGGTCATTGGTAGTTTTTGTTTTGTTTAGTTTTTGGTTTTTGTCATTGATGATTTAATGACACTCTACTGTCCAAATTATAAAAATTTTGTTGAAATGAAGTTCATGTATACTCTTTTCAATCCTCACAGTTAAAAGAAATGTATCTCCAGGAAAAAGAATACAGTATATGCCTAGGTGTAAGGTACAAATATGTCATACAATGTATAGGTTAAGGAATCAGAAATAAAACCCTGAATTTTATCTGCAAAAATTTCTAGCTTATAATTTGTTTTCATCCATGTCCTTTTTGTATGTAATTACATTTCAGGATTCAGTGTTTCCAAATCTTCTACACTGTCCTCACCTAAACTGTTGTAGGTGATTAGGGACCAAAATTCAGTAATTAGGAAGTCTTATGAACTTCGATATAAAACTTCCAAGATTATTATTATACTTTGGGAAACATTAAATTGACTCACATTATGCTAAGTTTAGTCTTGATTTGATAGTATTATTTAATCTTAAACAATGAACCTCACAGTCCGAAACAGTTTCCAAAGTCTATTATCTAAATGACGCTATCTGATTCCTATTAAAAGGACTTCAGAAGACACAGACTCACCCAAAAAAAGTCTGGCACATTGAGTATTGAATAATGTTTAATGATATTTATAAAGCAATTGAATTTGTATATTCCAGACTTTTTTACAATATGTTTGTAACTTAATGCATTTAAATTTTGACCCACACATCTTCAGTATGATGAGGCAGGAAAAAAATCCCAGGTAGATAATCCTTTTCACTGAATAATTCTATTTGTATTTTAATTGATAATCTTCCTTTGTTAGACTCACATGACGGACAAATGCTTATAAGATTTATTTCCACTGTACAAAATAAGAAAGAGGATGGAAATGATCTGTAATATAAAATGAGGTATATAAATAGTATTAATATGCTAAATGTTTGCTCAATAAAATGCAAAGTATGCACCAAATAAACTGCTTTAAATTACTGATGAACATGCACACACAGAGTGTAAAATATTGAATAAAGATATAAATCATTTTTAGTAATTAAGTCTTTCTATATATCCTTATATATGTATTTTATTGAACTATATATCTGTGAATTCAAAAACAAAATTAATAACATGCAACTAAGTAATTCCTACAGGGGAATTATATAAGAAAAACAAGGACAAGACCAGAGGAAAATTTGGATCTATTAGCTTTACAAAGAAATGAAAGATGAGACCTAAACCATGAGAGCTGTTGGTAAATACAGTATGTCCAAAAAAGATTATCTCAACAATCTGGTAAGAAAGGGGAATACTTAGAATTCGAAGAGAGGTAATAGGTATGAAACAAACAACACCTTTTTAGGATATAAGTTCTTAGAATCGGTCAAAAGGGGTTTAAGGTCTCAAAGTATTGAAAAACTCCATCGTGTATAACAAAACACCTTGGTTAGGTGCATTTCAGTATTTTGAATGAGTTCACAATCTACTTCCCCTTATAAAAACTTGGAAGTACTAGCACGAGAGAAATACAATTTAAAACATATTTTAAAAATTGGAAGAGAAGAACGTTCGCTTTGGAAATTAAAAAAAAAATAACTGCAGACATGTGTGTAAATGCAAGTATAATGACAGCATTAAAGATTATTTGGATACTTTAAAAACACTCATTCAGCCATTCATTCATTTTTCATCACATAATTATTTAGCATTTATAATATGCATAGCTGGGTAATGAGTCTCAATACGCCAAGAGAGTATTGGATACTAACTAGTTCCCACGCACCCAAAGGCACACATTTTAAATGACATGTGATAAGTCACAGAGAAGCACTGATGTCTGAATAAGTAAAAACAAATTGCCTACAGAAACTGCCAGATGTATAGATGTAAAATGAACTGTTCACCTCAGAAGATTTTTATAGCTTTCCCTGTAACTCATATTAATTGAAGTAGACCATTACTCAACAACTAAAGAAGAAATTAGATGATGTTATAATATCTCACTTATCTGGAGTTACAGGAAAGTCCTGAGAGTTGCTGCATCAGCTAACTGGAGTAATGATACAAATTGTAAGCAGATTATCATTTTTCAAAGAAGTGAAATATCATAAAATTCAGGGAATGTTAAACCTAAGAGTCGATATGTGGAGAATATGAACTGAGATTGTTCTTTTCTCTGGCCCTGGGTTATCATTTGTTTCCTGCTCGCGGAGTTAAGGTGAGTAAACTATTTTGATTATGAGGGATCAATTCTTAATTCCTAAATAAAGGGATTTAATGAAAACTAGAAGGACTGGTGTGATTCAAAGACTACAAATTTGTCACAAAGAGATAAACGAAAAAAGTGAGAAAATCAGGGTCACAAATCCTGAGCTATTCTTACAGAGAAGAGCAAGAGAAGCAAAAGTCTCAGAAATAGGATGTTATAAAAAAGTAACTTGGAGACAAAGGAAACAGAATTAACATATGTACTAGGAAAAAAAAATCCTGAAAAAGATATGCATCCATTTGGTGATGTATGGAGCTAGGAGACAGAAATGTTAAAAAGGCCACATATAAGAAGGCTTTTTGCGGACTTTAATATTTGATAAAGTGATGCTATGCTTATGACTTAACAGGAATATACAAATCCCAGAGAAAATACTATACGAGGATATGTAAATATGAGGCGATGTGTGCCAATAAGAGAAGTGGTTTATTTTGAATCCTATGTACACTCTTAACTACACTATTGAGTTCAACAGATTAAGAAAACTCACAGAAGGCAGATTGAGATAATGAAGGGATTGAAAGAGATGTGACTAAACAAAACATGCTCTACAATTTTAATCAACTGAAAACTTGAAGTGCACCATAGAAATAACAGAGATGCCCAAAAGATTTTTCTCAAAATGAAGTTTACTGAAAAGAAGTCTATGTAAAGGGTCAGCAATTTTTCAAAGGGAATGTTTCAAAAGTTCTGACATTTTTTCTTGTGTAAAGAGCAAGTTGAATTGAAGTTTGAAGGAGACTCAAAAGTTAGGCAAAATTAAAATTAGGTCAGGAGACAGCTCGTGATTTTTTGGCATGCATGGACTAGTCTAAATGTAGAATATGAAGGCAGGAGGGACCATGACATTTTAGTAAATACTTCTCTACAGTTCTAGGAGTCTATGATATTTCATGGATGTAAGACTTAAAAAATAATTATGTCAATGTATTTTTTCATTTCATTCAATATAAATTGTTATCACATGACCCTTCCAAGAAATGAAAAAGATTTTCACAAATATATTTTAGATGAAATTTCATTGCTTATTACCTTTTGACTGTTGTTAATTCTTAGGCACTGATTATATTCATCAACAAGAAATCAACAAGTTTCTAAATAATAAGTCCTTAAATCCTGAAATCTTTTGTATCATTTAGGCTGAATTGAACTGAAAGATATCCTTATCTACTGACAAAAATCAATCGCAAGTGATGATGTCCAAAATGGGAAGCTGAAATCATAAGCAAGAATGATTGCAAAAATAATAATTGTTTTATCTATTGGGTTTTTCTAAGTTATCTTGATAACACAACTTTATCAACTCTATTCTGGCCTTAAATTATCTTTATGCTACTTATTTGCTGAGACTATCCAAATTGTGTCATTTGAAAGACCGTTATTTTATATAAGGTATATATAATACTAAAGAATTTCTTAAATTCTTCATGATAAAATGTGAAGTTATTTTTGAACTCTGATAATACTTTTTGTGTTTAATTTTAGTAAGTGTTGAAAACAATGAGTTTTATTAAAAGATAAGGTGATACTTTAGTATTTTTATTATTCTAAAAAAAGGTAAAGCCAAGCTAAAATTCGTTAACATGTTAAGATAAATCTAAACACTGAGTTTGAAGATGACCATATTCTACATATTTACATTTATTTCTTCAATCCTTCAGTGTATCCTTTTGGTTTTTATGAGAGTATTAACAAACTACAACATCGTAACAAAAATAAGAGCAAACATGCTCCTCAAGTGCTCATGACTAACGAGTATTAATAGATATTTTCAAAATCACTGCTGATTTAAAAACTAACTTCCATTTCATTAAATGCATCATGTATATTCTTATGGATCTTTTCTTATGCATTAGAAAAAAAAAGAAAAGAAGATATAGTTGTATGTGAGCATTTAAATAAAAACATAGAAACTAATTTTTTACATGTGCATACATGTACTTTTACATATGCATACATGTACTTTTTACTTTTATGTAAGAGCTGGTTTCTTGCAATTTTCAATTTTCAATTTTGCAATCAGAAGTATAGAAATGGAAGTCCTTGGGTACAAGCAATGATCTCATTTGTGTTATTAAGCATGTTACCATCTCCTCATTATTTTATAAACGATAGTGGTAGCTTCATTAGGCTTTATTTTTAGAGCTCTACAGAAATAACTAAATATGCAGCTGCTTTTCTTAAATATCAAAAGTACGTTATGTTTATTAAAGAACTAAATGCACTTTTAGCAAAATAAAATTCTACTTCAATAATTATTTAAACATTCTGATTTAAAAGAAATTAAAGGCATCAAAAGTTTAATTTCATTACATAAGGGAGATGCTTTCAATTTAGAAGATGAGAATACTTCCATTCCTGGTGATAAATAGTACAAATATGAACAATTACCACCATGTGAATTTGGAGGGCAAAATGGTCAAGCATGGTTTTGATATATAGTTTATACTATTAAATTAACCATAAAATTGACTATATCTATTAAAATCAGGCCCGTGATGTAATTTTAAGGTAACATTAAAAACTAAAAGTTGAAGTTGTATGAATAGCTAAGGAAAGTATAAGTAAAAACAACAAAATACTTATAATTTTTGCTTGGTTTTCACCCAGGTGAGACTTCATCCCAAACCCTAAATTTTGAGTGGTGTGAGCTGGTTAAAACAGAAAAAAAAAACCAGTTTTTTAAAACTAATTTATTCTACCTTATCTGAGTAATATGGAAACAAATCTTAATTATCTTAATTCAATAATGTATGCATTCTTTGATTTCTAGCAACACTCGTAACTATTTTAGGTTATTTTGAATCGCTAATGTGTGTAGATGGGTGAGCCAAACTTTAGGACTTTAGCATCCAAGTCTAATCAGTTTTGATATTAGACATTTCAATACTTTCCTTAAGTATATGTGGTCTCCTTCTATTTTATAACTTCAAAAAATAAAGCAAAATAAATATCAAGAATTTATAGAGAGGAGCAATCCTTTGGTTCTGAAATGATAAAATCCTCTATCATGTGTGGGGTAATGGTATTTCCAAGAAATCTGAAAAGTTGAATCGAATCCTTTATCAAACAGTTTTATCATCGTCACCATCACAATGTATGTTTCCAACGGCAGGTCCATTCCTTTACCAGTGTCTAGAGTAGTAGTCTTGTCCTCAATGTATTCAATTCATGCCTTTCATATTTATGTTCATGAGTTAAAATATATGTTCTTCTAGTTTTTGTCTTTCTTTTAAGTATTTTTTTCTATTTCCCTCCCATTCTTAAGTCATGAAAGAAATGATACATCTGCAAACTGATTTATTTTTGTTTCTAGCTTATGATCCCATGATTTTTTTTTGTACTAGAGATGAAAGTAAGAAAACATCATGTATGTTAGATTTGCTGTACAAGATAAAAGTCATCTTTTGATTGAATTTTTATGAGTTTCATCCTTATCAAATATTAGCTTATGTGGTTTGACCAAACTATTGACTTGTCAGTGGTATTTACCCATTAACTAAAAGAAAAAAATTCCTATGTAGCATAGAATAATAGGATAATTGCATTGCCAAGATCATCAAAGGAAATATACTACAGAATTCCTAAGTATTTTTATTTTCATGGTGGCTGTAAAAAATAATCCATATGGTTCCAATATTGAAAGAGCAGAGTACAATTTTCAATGTCTCCATTGTTAGAAGAACGTATTATTTTAAGTGAATGAAGAATATTGCTTTATTTATATGTTTCCATCAAATAGTTCCTCTGATTCTGATCAGAGACGTTACTCCATCTGAACATATTACTAAATCACGCTGAATGGTCAAAGTGATAGCTTCACTGATTCCCTAACTTAGCCTAAAATGTTTAATGTCACTGTGGAAAAAGAATGATTATGCCATAATGCTGGCATCAATAAAAAAATGAGATCTCCCAGTGACTCAAGTGTCAAGAGATGTTTTTCCATCTTAATTAAGCCCTTCAAAACACATGGAAATCAAGTAAGCGAGAGAGCAATATTCAAAGGAAATACGAAACACGTTTGAAAAATGTTTTCAACATCAAAAGTTATGTTTGATTGTTGTCAACAACTATGTCCTAACACAGGAACCTGTCTTCCTGTTACGTGTATTCTTTTTTCCATAGTAAAGTACTGCCTGAATCCAAGAGTCACTTTTATCTTTCTTTCTGAAAAACAACCTGAGCTCTCTTTTCACTGAGAAGAATGGCATGTTGAACTTTATTCCCTCAAAGGGAAGACTTTGATAAAGCCTTTTATGTAATACTTACTCAAATATGGTGGTTTGTAAGGCGCTCGTGTATTAGACAGCAGTCCATCCAGCTCCTTTCTCTCCAGGGTGCTGTGAAGGGCCTTCTCTTTGCCGAAGGTGGAGAAAGACCTCTCCGCCCCAGGCTGGGCTTCTGGAGTCTCAAACACCTCGGTGTCTGGAACAGAGTCCATGCCAGGAACGTGCAGATTGCTGCGATAATCCGCAGCCTGGCGTCCGTCCGCGGGGACAAAAGAAGGCATCCAGCACCGATCTGAGTGGCCCAGGGCTTTGCATTCCTCGGTACAGTTGGAGAAGAGGTCCATACCTGTAAACGAAAGAGAAACTACGGATTCAGGCCTCACTAATGTGGGAGATTACAGGTAGCATAAAGAGTGCTGGGTGAACGTGTTTTACCAAGTCGTTCTTGCCTTAACCTCGTAGGAACCAAAACTGTCTTTGTACTATTGTGCAAAGAGTTAGGCCCTTCCAGCAAAGAGGGCCCTGAGGAAGGCGTTTCTACAATTCTCAGAGTTGGAAAAAACTAGGGGAATAAAACTAGGGAATGGTGAGTACAAAAAGAATGAATGTTTTTTTAAAATCTCTGGTGAAATTCGTAATAGAAAAAAATGCAAATCTAAAGCTTTTATAATCCATAATCTCTAATGAGGATAGGGCGTCCAATGTGTTTTTTACCTTAGAGACGAAAACGTCAGAAATATGTGAAGCACGAACACTGATATTTAGATTAAGAAATCTAGACGTTAAGCAGAAAGTGAAATTCAAGAGAAATATGGCACACATATTGATAAACCAATAAATAACAAGAGGGAAACACATTTTGTGAGTGGTCGAGAGCATGTTTTCTTAGGTTCTCAGAAAATGACCCTAAAAGGTATAGCTAATGGCATTCTGGTAGCCCATGTTACTGGCTATTATTTGCCACTGCAGACGAACTCAGAACAAATGACTATAATTAGTGAAACCAAGGTAATCGGGTGTGGTGTGAGTCAGCGCAGATACTATAACAAATATCTTGTTACTGCTCCACATTGGAAACACGTGTCCCAGTGAATGCAGAACGGTGCCCTTACTAATCCCAGCACACTAAGATTTTAAATGACACCTTCAAGTGTCATTGTCTCCCACAGATGGACGAGACTATGGATATTATCTGATTATGACTCGAGAAAGCTCAGTTTCTGAAGCAACTTAACAATTTTGAGCATTATAGACTACTCTTTGACATTCATTTTGGTAAGTACCCTTACTCAGAAAAAACAAGTACATAAACCATAATCACATTTTAATATTTTTCTAAACATACTAACACATTTATTGTGCATGTTTTTAAACAGGATCAACTTAAAATAACTCGAATATGATTATTCTGCATATAAGAAGCTCTCAAATGCATGAGCAGTCTGGAAAAACGATGAATTTCTTTTTTAATCAACAAAGTAATATTTATTTAATGAGCCCATCTGATTGTTTCGTCTTATAAATATTATGAGTAGTTTTGAATTCTCGAGTCTTAGTTTTTAAATTCCTTTTGAATTCCTTTTTAAATTCCTTCCTAATGACCTTTTGTCACAAACTGCCTTATGTGTCTGTGTGTGTATATATTAACATCAGTATATATAAAGTAGAGAAAATAATTTTTTCAGAGTATTAATCTTCTAGATTATCTACAAGTATTTTGGAGATAAGAATGGTTAATTATGTAAATTATGTTTAAAGAGATAAAACGAATCTTCTTATCATATATTAATCTCACTTTATGACTTTTTTATTTTAAATTAAACTATGTGTAATGCCGAGTCTGGATTCGATTATAGCGTTCCATTGATAATTGTCATGCATAAGCCTCGAAATAAATTACCGATTAGTGAACTGTTGAGGAACTTAAACGTGAGCTGAAACCAGGATAAGGAACCAGGTTAAGAAAGCATGTAAAATACGTCAGTGTTTTTTTGACACCAGAGTAGCTGAATTTTTTGTTTTGTTTTGTTTTGTTTTCCGATTTCTTCACAGAGATATGCAGAAAGAAAAAGAGAAGGGGAAGAAAACCGTCCCTGATATACGCTGACATCCTAGGTGGGTAAAAGCTATAGAATCAAAGAGATTTAAATTTTGCATACTGTACTAGAAATGCTCCCTATTTGCAGTATGATGGTGAAAAAAAAAAGATATTTTTTGATAGACGGAATTACTGTTCAAAGTAAAATGATTATGAGCAATTATTTATTTTAAAATTAAATTCAGTCATATTAAATTCAAAGTTGGTGGAATTAATTCAAACATTAAGATAAAACTACATTATTAAACCCTATATATAAGATGGGTAGTCATGCAAAATTTGGCATTAATACAGTTTTTTCTCACATGACTGATGACAATAATTTTAAATATACCACATAAGACCATTAAAAATCCTTCCCATCTTTTCGAGTAGCCGTACTCTCGGCCACTCTCATAATTTTAGATATGATCATCTCTCTTACAGAAAAATTTTAAATTATTAGTCTCTCAACATTATTCAGATGCTGAGTGTGTTAGAAGGTACTTTTAGAACTTGTTTGATTAAATAGTTTATACTCAGTTGTGCCCATTTTGTTTCCTTGAAGTGTCTCGTTTTCTGGTTTTTGGCTTCTTTAACTATCAGAGGTTAGTTAAAATTCTCTTCGATGATGTAGTCAAGTTCTCATGAGCTGAGAACCTGTACAAAAATCACATCACGTGCGTAACAAGAGAAAGGAGAAATAAGATCAAGTTGTATGTCAGAAGAACAATTTTACTTGACAGAGAAAACACTTGTCAATAATGTTCTTACTAAATCTGTGAACTAGTCTTTTTAAAGTATGATTCCCGTAGTAATACCACACAGTTTTATATAACCAGAATGAAAGATAAGGTGCTACAAATTGTACAAGAGCATGCTTCGCCAGATTAGCTGATTAAACAAGTGTACCAGTCTCTGATGAGGAAAGTATCAGACCCAGAAACAAAATTAAAAGAAATAATAACACAAATACTACGTCAACATCCTTCAAATCATTTGTCTTTTGGATACATATATAATTTGAGAACCAAATAAATAAACCTGTTACCATTTCTCACTTCAGGGAGTTACTAACATTTTTTTTACACCTTCTTTCATTTATCACCAGCCACATTAAATATACTATTTAATAGCCAAATAAGTAGAAATATACTTAAGTTTTATTGTGACAAATGACTACAGGATATACCAGCTTGCCGGGTCTTCCAGGACAAGTGACACATTATCATCATGCCTTTCACAATGCTCTTGGAATGTTTTAATAGCACAAATTGAAGGCCCAAGAAAAATAAATTTAATGTGATATTTATATTTTCTCATTCAAATGCCCCTACTATAGAACCTATGAGATTTGTATAGCGGAAAAATACAGGCCAAACCTCAGTTTTGAAGTTTTGGTAATTTCTAAGAAACATCTCAACATATATATATATATATATGTATGTATATATATTACTTGAAATCTCTTCTAGTTATTTATTTTTCCCACTTCTCAGAAATAATCTGTTCTACAAGGCCTGACAGCTGACATGATAGACTGCCTGTTATGCAAAGACATATTTAGACAAATTTTAAAATACATATTTTTTAACTGGCAAGTAAGTTGTTCTTTATAGTCAGAGGCAGTGGTATTACCATTGAGAACAAACCATGATTTCAAAAATATTATAATTATTTTTTCGGTTTGTGCGGTTTTCTGATGGATGTAACAATATAAAGTTATGTGTACATTGCTTTCGCACGCACCAAGACTTCATAAAAAATGCTTAATTTTTCTTAACATGATAAATTAATTTTAAAGAAAATCAAAACTTAATTTTTTGTCGAAATTTCCAGTCCTCTTTTAACCACTTAACGACAACAACAGCAGCAAACAATGGATAGATATTAATTAAAACCACAAAAATTGCTGTAAGTTTTAGGAAGAGATAGCCTGGAGGTAGATATTTATCAACACGATTCACTCGTGAAAAACTCAAAACGTTCACATCAAAATTTCTCCCCACTAATCTATCTTCCGAAGTGTTGATGTTGATGTTTTTCTCCATTTTCTCTAATATTTTGTCATACATTTTTTTTCCAATTACAAATCTTTCTGTAGCATCAAGTTGTATTTCCGGTTTTCACCAGGAACCTGAATAAGCTTTTGCCAACAATCATGTACATTCACTTTATTGACAAATCCAGATGCTCATCTGCCAATCTCTAAATTCTGAGTGGAGTTGGGAAAGAGAAATTGGTACTGATGATAAATCAACAATTGTCTTCCGGGCGTTGTAAGAAAGGTGCAACGGCTGAATAGGTTTCATGATATACTTTACTAGTTTGGAAACACTGGCGATTCAGATCACTCTGTTTTTTAACATGTAGCCAGATTTTGACCACATATCATATATCGATCTCAATAATGAGCCAAAAAGTGAACACATGTAATCTAAGTTTCCTTGTAACTGAAGGTCAAATGTACAAGAAAGAGTGGTTTGACAACTTTCGGGTAAACTACAACAAGTCACATTAACAGAATCACTTATTAGGATTATCCTCTTCGATATATTTTTAAGAAGGCACAAATATTAAAAATGAATTGATAATTCTAGCAGTATGCATATCACAAATACTTAATAAACGAGGCACAAAATTCTTACAACTAGATATATCTCCTTAGATGCACCTGCAATAATGTTAAAATGTTTAAGAATACAAGTAAATTTATGTGTCAGTATTCCAAATCAGAAAAAGATATCTTTTAATCTCAGGATATAATAAGCAAAATTGAAACCATATTTCTTTTAAGTACACTTTGACTTATTTGTGGCTATTTAAGCTGTGATCAATCAGATTGTCCTCCCGTGATGGTTATGCATACATTTACCACGTCTCCCTGGACTTCTGCCATATCTAACCGATACATCAATAGTGCACTGAAAAAAACGGAAAGCACCTTGACAAGGCTATAGAAAGAAAATGCCACAGAGCCGTGGTCAAGCCGAAGAATTTCACACATGGAGCCAGGTGCAGTAGGAAACTGAAAAAGCTTATGTGATTCTCTGTGCAGCTGCCTCCGCGTTTAAAGCCCTTCTGTGAACAAGATTGGTGACTCCAAATGGCTTAGAAAGGAGAAAAGCAAGGGGGGAGAGTGGAGAAGGAACAAAAAATAAAACTATTCATAGTAGAATAAATAGAACGCATATGGAAATAAATAAATAAATTCATAAATAGCAAAGTAATGCTAACATAGAAAAAGAAATCGAGATAAACAAAATGTTAGGAAGTTTAAACAGGTGAAGCACTGAGCTCAATAGTGCATATAATGCAACATGGAATAAGGTAAAAACTGAAGTAGAGAATTCAGCGTCTGTATGTTTCTAATGTTATTTTTCCAAGGCAATCTGGTGTTCTTCCCCTAAAAACTAGCTCAGTGACATTTGCTGATGTGTATGAATCTTTTTTTCATACCCTAAACCTGGAAATAGATGTGCTCCAAATAATATTTCTTAAAGATGACACAATTGGAAGATCGCTAGTACCTGGCTTTATGAGAAAATAAAACAGATGTACTCATTTACCTGAAATGGGCTTAGCTTTTAGGAAATATTATTGCTACTTGGTGTGAAGCTTATAGGACACAACATCAGTAGAGACTGGAAAAAATCATTAAGTAAATGGATTTCAATTCTCTGCATTTAGGGTTCCAACTTAAAAAAAAAGAAAACACTTCAAAATCATTCTTACCATAAAATTAGACATATTAAATCTGATTGCAATTCAGCACACAAAGGTGAGATTACTTCTTAATACAAGCGTGTCATTACAATTCTAAAAGAGCAATTATCGCACTCAGTATGTTGTGGCTGCCCTGTAACTGCCAAGGAAATACAAAAGCAAATTGTTAATTCTGTAATACTTTTCGTGTTTAAGAGTGTAAAGACAGAGAAAAAAAAAATTTGTCACTGATAAAGAAAAATACAAACTGCCTTGCTTTTTGGAAATTTTTCCGGTACACAAATTTAGCATTTTAATTTTCCTCGTAATGCTTTGACATCTCAAATAATCCGAAAGAAACATCACCAAAGTGGCAACACTGAGTGCCTGGGAAATAAAATAGCTACTGGGAAGACACGCAGATAGGAATATATTCCCATCCATCTTCCAAATTTAGCACTTTTTGCAGATGTTGATCTGTTTCTCTTTCTTTGGTTAGGTTATTATGGCTCATTATGTCTGGGGGACTAAACTAATTGAAATGTTCATTGAGATTGGAGTGCTACAGAAAAAAACAAAAAACAAAAAAAGACAAAACAAAACCAAAGCAGGGGGGGAGTGGGAAAAGAATAAAATGCACCCAAGGAAACATGCACCAGAGACTCTGTTTTAATATTAAACATTTTGCTCTAAAAGTTTTAAAAAGGCTAACTTAAATCAGAAACCCTGAAAAAAAAGAATAGAAATGAGCAATTCTAAATGTACAGCTTTTTAAAGATAACAATAAATCATATGCCATATATAGGCCAAAAATGAAAGGGACTTTGTACTCAAATATAAACTTCTGGCAAGATCTGGTTTGTTGTCAGGTTCCCAGACACTAAATAGATGCTCTGTTCACTTAGCGTGAAGGCCCGCAAGGGGCAGGGACCTCCGGGGATTCTTGGCAGTTCTCAAGTCTCATTAGGTCTGCATATTAATGACTTGCAGCGATATAAAGAGACCCTTGAGCAGCCTCTTTCCCCCTCCTCCTGCCTGTGTTTCCCAAGGCTAAGTCAGCCTCAGACACAGCACACATGAGCCAAGTGAGAGGCTTGCAGTAACCACGGCTGCCAGGCGACCGTGGGGCGTGGACTGCCCTTTGACACACTGCCTCGGCGCAGTTTAGAGGTCCACCAAGTGTGTTAAGGAATGTGTGCTCTCTAGGACCGATGTTACCTTGAGAACGAGGACTCTATCACTCTAGGTTTACCTCGTTAACCAAAATGAAGCTCAGAAGCAAGTGAACCCAGTTGAATCCAAAGATGGCCCAATAATGGCCATTTTTATAAGTCACAGCAGTTAATGAATTTGCCTTTCCATTTCTTTTCACATGTCAGACAAACACAAAAAATCAACAAGCACCCTTCTTAGTTGAAATACCCATGAAATGGAAAGAAAATCCAACTGTTATGAAATCATTTTCTTCACTTTGAGGTACATATTTTAGTTTTAAAGTGTTTTCTTTAAGTAATTAGTAAGCAGAGCTACCAGCATCCTATAAAACTTAACAGTTAAATTTATGTAGAGAAAAGTAAAGTAAATAATAATGTAAAACATCCATGTCACATTGCAACCCCATCGGTGGCTATCATTAAGCTCATATACAAATACCCACAGGGTTCAACTTCTGACAGGTTATGACCCTATTGAAAATTGAGGAAATCTAGGATGCTGGAGAAAATATACATTATCAACTGTTTCCTAATGTCCTAAAGCCTATGAACCCAGCATTGGAAATCCTGCTTTCAGTCATTCATGACTTTTAATCACCATTCCTTCTACCATTCAATACTCAGGGGCTTACAAAATGCACTGCACTCAAAAGGAAGAAATTTGGATTCTAGTTCCCAATCATCCAATTATTCTCTTGCGACTTTGTGCAGTTCAATCAATTTCATTCATCTTCAGTTACCTCATCCATAAACAAGTCTAATAATACCTTAATTGACTAAAGACTGAGGACTGGACCAGGTGAGAAATCTATAGCTTTTTGCATGCAATGTAATTGCACTAAAGAACATTACATAAGGAAGAAATAGGTCATATTCTGACATATTTCACAATAAATCTCTAGCTTTACTTCTCTAAAGGAACATTAAATTCTTATAATCCTCTCTGAATATACGTGTATCAACATATGATGATTCTGTGGATTCACCAACATTAAACCTACAGGAAATTACCTAGGACATCATTCGTTCTAGATTTACTTAAAACAACAACACCAAAAAAAAAACCAAAAACAAAACAAAAAAGTCAGTATGGCTCTTTGAAAACACTTACCAGCTGACTGGCCGCGGTTGGTGGCATCATGATCACTGTCTCCTTGTTCACTGTCTCCATGACCACTGTCCTTAGAGCTTACTATGTCGGCTTCCTGGAATGCAGAACTAGAAGTACAAAAACGTGAATATTAGAATAAAAAAGGTGAAGAAACACAGAAAACATTCTTCTGCCACCACATGGTCAACAACGGTTCTGCAGATTCAAAGACTTCTCAGTTGGCTTTATTTCTGCAGAAAGCTAGTTTTCATCACCTTAAGCCAAGGTCTTTAAAACTGAGCATAGCAGGTGGTTTGAGCCCTTAAGGCATGTCTGATTTACTCATTATTCTATGATCAGAGTTATGTATATGTTTATATGATTTTCATAAAAGAGAGTATGTGTATACACTTGGAACAGTTAGGGAGACTATCAGAAGCAGTGTAGGAGTATAAATTGATAAGATATTCAGATATATTCAGTAAGTTGTATACAGATGAAATATACCCATATTTTAATGTATTGTCTAGGAACCACAACATAATCGGTATGTATGTTCTGCCTTAGCTGGAAATGCTTTATGCATTTTATATTTTAATATTGAATAGTACACCTAATTCTTGATTTTGGTAGGTAGTAAATTGTCCATACACCAAGGTAGGAAAAAAAAAAGAGACCATACCTGTTAACTCGGCGAGGTCTGTCAACTAGATAGCTGAGCTCTGCTCGCTGGTGTTTAGTCTAGAAAAAAAATAAATAAATCAAGAGCATTTGAATACTAAGGGTTTAACTAATAGTCTTTTTCTGAGGTTAGGAATTGAGTCTAGCTTAAGTAATTGTGTACATTTTTTAATGAATTTCCAAGCTATTCTAAGACCTCACCCTAGTGATTGCTGGGTAAGGGTGGGGTGGGGAGTATATGCACAGACACTTCAATCTAGACTTTCAGTAAAGGTTAAAAAAAAATTCCAAAAATAAAAAGCCAATTTTAAACCTGTGTGTGTGTGTTTTTAAGGAGAGAATGCAAATGACCTCATAACTAGGGCTCATAAAGTATTGTCCCGAATAGAGTCAACCTACATAAACTCGACAGTCTTTCTTTCAGTGGCCTAAAAAAGTGTTTAGGTGCATACTGGTTGACACAAGAAAAACAGCACGCTCAATAAGCAAAAAGTTTGGATATTTTATGGAATTATTTTGTTGTTTATTTTCAAAATGTGCTTAAGATACAAATGAGCTGTACAAATATTCATGAAAGTCAATTAATAATATCTAAGACTCAAATAAAATAACCTGCTAAGAAAGGAATTCATAATGTTCCCCCCTCCATTTTTCCCCCCTCCAAACGCCCTCTGCATTCTCCTCCCCACCTCCACCATCCGCACACCTTTTCCGGTCCAAACTTTCTTGTACATAAATCAACTCTGTTCTCCCCCTCCCTCCCTCCCTCCCTCCCTCCTTCCAACTTTGCTACTTCTCCATCTTTTAAGAAGAAATCGGAATTGACAAGCCAAATTCTTCGAGGAGGAAAGCCAACAGCAGTGATTTATCAAGAACAGTGGCAAGAGGTGATGCTTAGTTAAAAGATATATTTAAGGTAACAATCGTTTAAGCCTTTCTTTAGTTTACGCTTACAGGGGTCTGTGCCAAAGCAACTTCATTCAAATTCACACTGTGTGGGCGTTGGGCTTCAAGAGCGTCTGTAAATGCTGTCCGGAGCAGAACTGAAGGCTTTTCTGCAACCCGAGTTCAGAGGACAAGGGTCTGATACCTTATTCGCTAAAACATGCATTCGAGTTTAGACGACTGTGCAAAGTTAAACAATCTATAGCTTACTTTTACACGCGACTGAAAGCATCGATAAACAAAGCAAACAGCATTAACTTTATTAACGCCTGGGACAAACGCAGAGAGAAAAAGACCTTTGCCGGTGCCAGACAGTCCCTCCATCACATTTCCTTCGGCCCCCCGCGTACTTTTCCCTTTACCCTCAGAGAACTGAGAAGGGAAAGGACTGAGAAGGGTTAGGATTTTAAAGGGATGATGCCAGAGGGAGGAAGGGAGGTCCAAGGTGGCAAGGCACCAAGGGGAGGGGATGAAAGTAAATGTGGAGGGGTGGAGCGCAGAAAATTAGGGACAACACGAAGTTTAGGTTACACACGAAGGGGTGGGACAGCCTGCCCCTCATTCCTGCCCCCACAAAGATACAAATAAGTTAATATTCTAAATATAAATACATAGTGCACCAGAGATACGAGGGCCGGCCTAGAGGAGACTTTCAGATGGAGGAGATGAGAGATGGTGGTCCTTTCGCTTCAGCCTTACCTCGTTGGACAAAATGCTTCCGTTGGAGATGATGTCGGGCTGCTGGTCTGTGTAGCCGGTGACGATGGCCCCGCAGGGGTTGTGCTCAGTGTCCGTGCTCCGCGAAGGGCTGCAGGGCTTCAGGAACATCAGGTCGGTCTTGGCGGACTCCGGGGTCAGGCAGACCTGGTAGCAGTAATTCTGGTTGTGGTGGTGGGAGCCGAAGGCCCCGGACTCCTCCACCGGCACTTGGGCCGGGTTACTGGGCACGTTGGAGCTCTGCACCAGCATGATGTCCGACTTGCTGAGTTTCTTCTTGCGCGCCCGGGCCTGGCGGCCGCAGCAGGTCGAGCCCCCGCCGCCGCAGCAGCAGCAGCACAGGCAGCAGTCACTGGCCAGACAGGTGTAGATGTTCAGCTTCTTCTCTTTTTGGCAACGCACGGCGAGCACGATCATGGCCAGCAGGAAGATGAAGGACACCGAGCCCAGCGCGATGATGAGGATGAGAGTGAGGTCCAGCGAGGTCTCCCCGCCGCCCGAGCGGCTGGGGCGCTGGTGCTCCCCTGACCCCCCGCCCCCGCCCCCGCCCCCTCCCTGGGGCTCCACAGCTCCGTCCACCAGCTGCACCACGAGGGTGGCAGTGGAGGACAGGGGCGGCTGCCCGTGGTCGCGCACCTCGATCACCAGCTCGTAAGGCCGCTGGGGGTCGCGCTTGGCCGGCACCCGGCGCGCGGTGCGAAGTTCCCCGGTGCGCCAGTCCATGCGGAACAGGTTCATTTCGTTGCCCCGCACGATGCTGTAGGTGAGCCGCGCGTTCTCGCCGTCGTCCGCGTCCACAGCGGCCACGCGGGTCAGCAGGTAACCCGGCTCCGCCGACCGGGGCAGCACCTCCCGCGCCGGAGTCCCGTTACGCCCAGGCAGGGGCGCCACGATGGCGGGGGCGTTGTCGTTCTGATCCACGATGAGGATGTTGACGGTGGCGTTGCCGGCCAGAGCCTGGGGGCTGCCGGCGTCGCGAGCTTCCACCTGGAAGCTGAAGTCCTTGAGCTGCTCGTAGTCGAAAGAGCGCAGGGCGTACAAGTAGCCGTTCTCAGAGTTGATGGACACGTAAGTGAAGACGCTCATGCCCTGGATCTGGCACTCGAGGATAGAGTAGGCTAGCTGGGCGTTGGCGCCCTCATCGCGGTCGGTGGCGCTCACCGCGTAGATATAGGCGCCGGGCACGTTGTTCTCGGTCACATACACGTCGTACACCGGCTGGCTAAACCGCGGGGCGTTGTCGTTCACATCTGACACTTGGACCTGGATCGACTTACTGGTGGAGAGCGCCGGCTCGCCCCGGTCCCGAGCCACGACGGTCAGGGTGTAGGAGTCCCCAGCCTCTCGGTCCAGGGGGGCTTCGGTCACGATAGTATAGTAGTTCTTGAAGGAAGACTTGAGGCGGAACGGCACATCCCCCAGCAGCTCGCACTGCACTTGCCCATTCTCCTCCGAGTCGCGGTCGGTCACGCTGAACAGGGCCACCACGGTCCCGGGCGCCGCGCCCTCGCTCACCGCCTCCTTCACGGTGCTGAAGCTGATCTCCGGCGCGTTGTCGTTAGCATCCAGCACTCGCACTAGCACCTTGCAGTGCGCGGGCACCGCGTTGGGGCCCAGGTCCTTGGCTTGAACGTACACTTGGTACACTGGGCTCTCTTCGTAGTCGAGCTCTCCGCTCACCTCCAGCCGGCCAGTGCGCGGGGACAGTCCGAAGAGCTCCCGCGCCCGGGGCGAAATGTGGCTGCTGAAGGAATACACGACTTCGCCATTCTGGCCCTCATCTGGGTCTGTGGCGTTGAGCTGGATTACGAGCGTGCCCGGCGGCGAGTTCTCTGGTAGAGACACAGTGTAGACGGGTTGGTCGAAGGCAGGGACATTGTCATTGGAGTCCAGCACTCGGATGGTGAGTAGGGCAGTGCCGGTGCGCTGCTGTTGGGGGGGTAGGCCCCCTCCCCCGCCGCCTCCCCCTCCTTCTCCTCCTCCTCCCCCTCCTCCTCCCCCGTCCACCGCGGTCAGCACGTAGCGGTGCACCGCTTGCTGCTCTCGGTCCAGCGGCTTCTCCAGCACCAGCTCGGCGAATCGGTTGCCATCCCCCTGGGTCTGCACGTCCAGGGAGAAGTAGCTGTTGGGGGTGATCTCGTAGTCGCGCAAGGAGTTGGTGCCCACGTCTGGGTCGAATGCGCTCTCCAGCGGGAAGCGGGTGCCCGGCGTGGCGCTCTCAGAGATCTCCACAGTCAGGTCCGGCTCCGGGAAGGAGGGGGGGTTGTCATTGATGTCCAGCACTTCGATCTCCACCCGGAACAGTTCGAGGGGGTTCTCCAGGAAGACCTCCAGGTGCAGGACGCAGGAGGGGCTCTGCTTGCAGATTTGCTCGCGGTCGATCTTCTCGTTCACGTACAGCACCCCGGTCTCCAGGTTGAGGTCCAAGTAAGGGGTCCGCGAGTTGGGCACCGTTTGAAACCTGCGAGCTGAAAGTTTTGTAATGTCCAAGCCCAGATCCTCAGCGATATTCCCCACGAAAGTGCCATGTTCCTGCTCCTCCTGCACTGTGTAGTGAAGCTGGGAAAAGACTCCTTCCACCATCCAGAGCAAGGCAAAGAATAATAGCACAATCATCTCCAAAGGGAAAGGAAGCAGCTTCCCGCAGCCAGTCAGCCACCCAATCACCTCCCCCACCACCACGAAAAAAAAATATCTTTAAAAAATACAAATAAAAGTGCGCTATGTGGGGGGCTCCTGTGGCTTTCTGTCCTTAAAAATCTTATTCCTTTTGCTTCATTTTAGGGCTTCCCCCAATTCAGCCTCATTTTTCAATCTTAGCGCAGGAAGGGTGACAGGCGTCCCCTTTCCTCATCTGTAATCTTCCCACTGATCAATTAATAAAATAATAATACAATAGTCAGCGTCCTTTATTCCGACAGTCTTGGCGCAACGCGGCGCTGGCAAATCCCAAGGAGGAAATTTCGATATTTCAAGACTGTCCTCGGTTTGTCTTCTTGCTGATGGGAGGAGAAGGAGGAGGAGGAAAAGAAGGAGGGGGAGGAGGAGGACGAGGAGGAGGAGGTGGTGGTGGTGGTGGTGGTGGTGATGGTGGAGGAGGAGGAGGAAGATGAAGAGGAAGAGGAGAAGGAAGAGGAGACGCTGCTGGCACCGCTGAACATGCCTCAATGTCAACGGCTGGCAAATGCAAAAGGGCTTAAAAACAGCAAGAGAATTTTGTGCCGGAAAAACACAGAACGGCTCTGCAGCATAAAACTTTCATTCTCTTCATTTCTCCGGATGGACGTTCTTCTTGGCATTTTCTCCTCTTTCGCTTTATTTGTATTGTTTGGCTTTCATAGTTTGGTCTTTCTCTGTCCTCATCTCCACCACCACCATTTGCCTCTCTAGAAGTGTGATGAGCAGCTTCTTTCCTGCTGTTTTCTTCTCAATCCTCTTTCCCTCTAACCTGTCTCTCTTCTTTCCAGTCTTTCCCTCCTCCTGCTTCAGCCCTAGAGCCTGTGATCTCGGCTGGCAGTTTCTGAGCTCCGAGCGCTCAGCTTTTCTGTTTTTGCGCAGCGCCCTCATTCTGCCAACCAATCGCTGAGGAGCACCACCCACCGAGCTACCGCTAATTGGTCGACATGGCTGTCAAGCAGGCGCGTCACTCTGCAGCCGGGAGGGGCAGGATGGAAGCCGAGTCCGCGCGGGCTGCCGGGGTGAGTGTGAGTGTGAGAGTGAGAACAGCCCGGCAGGTCCCGAGGCGCTGGCTGGGGACTCTGCCGCGGAAAGTTCCCAGTCCCCAGCCGCAGGTAACGGAGAGGGAATAGAGAGGTTC
This sequence comes from Paguma larvata, assembly GCA_030068075.1. Lineage (NCBI taxonomy): Eukaryota > Metazoa > Chordata > Mammalia > Carnivora > Viverridae > Paguma > Paguma larvata. The sequence goes on from CM057823.1 coordinate 87,891,200, forward strand.
CCCTGTTTGCATCAGCAAATACGAAAACATAATAGCAACAGCAGCGGTATCCTCTCCCAGGAGCGGGGTTTCCAATGACGCTAACATTCTTTTTCCTTTAAGGTATTTTCCTTTACTACTGATCGTGGAAATAAATCACCGAGAAGCGGAAAAGTTGCATTGGGACCGCTAACTGGCAGGGATTACCTGATTAAGGGACTCTGGCCGAGACTGGCTGTACAAATTTAAAAAGGGATATAACGTGAGTTGTGTCAAACTAAGCGTGAGGGTCTACAAGGGCTGTATGGAAGGGAGTGAAGCAGTTGGAGTGTGGGGCGGAGGTGGGTCCTGAAAAGCCGAGGGATTCATGCCAGGAGATGTGGGCTGGCAGCTACTATAGATGTGCAGTCGCGTCAGACTTGCCTCTTCCCTTCCTCAGTGTGTATCCATAACATTCTTACCAAATGGATTATTTCCCTTGGGGACCTAGTTAGGGCTACGAGCGCTTTGATCAATGACTGGGGAGTATCATTTGAGCACTACCTTCAAACACGCCAGCCTAAAGCCCGACGAGCTTGCAGCCGAGCATCGCTGGGCGCTGTAAGGCGCCTCGGATATCCCTGCGCCTCGCCGGGCCAAGTGCTACGCTGCGGCGGCGCGCACAGGCTATTTTCTGTTTTTTCTGACATTTGGAGATCCCCTCCCCGCCCCATTATAGACCCGGGCACCGATTCTTGCCCAGTTTGGGGCAAGACCGCTAGATAAGAACAGCCTGGCTGCTGAGAACACGCGCACGGGTGAGGGTGGTGGGTTGGTGGGCAGGGGCCGAGCACACGCGGGGCCCGAATCTGTGCCTCTGCGGTTATCGCCGAATGCGCTCGCACACTTAAGATGCTCGCATCCGTCCTCCCTGGCGCGGCTCACAGGTCTGTGAAAGCCCCGAACCCCCCACCCAGATCTCGAAGGGTGCGCTTGACGAGCTCGGAGTGCTCACTGCTGTGGCGCGGGGGCAAAGCAGAGCGTCCATGCATCCAGTTCTTGTGAAGTTAAAATACAGCGCGAACTCTTCAGTGTTCCAGAGTGGAATGGATGTCAATTCTCCGAGAAAAAGATTTTTTAAAGCATATTTTTATACTAATTAATGGGCTGTAGGGGGGTTGTTTATTCACTAAAGCCGCCCCTGTTTAGTCTTCTTATGCCACAATATAGGACGGTCCCTCGCAGCTTCCTGGTAATGAATGACCTGAGAGTAACACCAACACAACCTTCGAGAAAAGGCGGACCATTTCCCCAAGCCCGAGGTACGTTGTCATTTCTTCGTAATAGGGAATTAAGGAGAGCGAGTGTCCATGGGCGTGATTGCAGACTGATGCATGCCCCTGCGAGTCCCGAGAGTGCGTGTCTACAGCCCTGCCCCCCCTCCACCTCCCTCCGCCCGGGGCTCTTTCATGGAGACGGGTCGTGCCTTTGAGCGGTTGGAAGGAAAGGATGCCAGCAAAAATGGCTAATCCTTTTTCAGCTGCAGTAAATTGACTACTGGCCATAGCCAAGAGAAAACCGCTGCAGTTAAAATGATTTTAGCATCACGTCTACTGCTGAGAATGGAGTGGCAGTTTATAAAAGGACCTGTGGATCAATGAAAAGGAGATTATAGTGTATCTGAATATTAATAACAGCATTGCATCTGTACTTTCTACTCCTCCCCTCCCCCCTTTTTCCTTAGATCTGCAGGATCGAAATGAAATATTTTGAGCTCTTCCAGCTGACTCATCAGAATCCTGGAGCATTTTTAAAAACGACGGTAATTTTCTAATGTTTTCATTTATACATATGGAAACACTTGTGTGTGCGCGCGCGTGTGCACGCGTGTTTGCGTGTGGGAGACATGTGGCCGGATGACAATGCAGATCCTGAAACTGTTTGGGGAAGACGCTTTGTGTTTTCAAAATGTAGATGAAGTTTGGGCGGACTTGGGGCGTTCTCTGAGAGCCACAGAGCTTCCAGAGGTGGAGATGAGAACGTGGAGAGATGGCCAGATTTGCCTGTAAATAATCACTACATCCACTGTAACACTTGAGCTGCCTTTTTTTTTTTTTTTTTTTTTGGAGTCGGGAACTCTCTCAGCAAACGTGGGTTACAGGCGTCTCCTAGCGGCGAAAGCAGCATAGGGCAAGCCAGAGAATTTTGCTTTGGAGCTCGCGTTCCGCTGGGTTCGCCTGTTGGGGGCTCTGCAGGATTTCTTGGGTCACCGAGGCCTGTGTCAGCGCCAGCGACGCTGGCCCGGGTCCTCTAGAGGTCTAGCCTCTCGGACTTCTAGTCTCTAAGGCTCTCCGGGACCTTCAGGGTGACAGCGGGATCTTCTGCTAAGGGCGAAACAGACCCGAGTCCGACCGTCCTCTTTCCTGTCGGTAGCTCCAGCCAAGGGCAACTTCGAGAGAGCATTTTGTTCCGGGCAAGATTCAGATATTGGCATTAATAGCTTTTTCCGCCTCTTTTCCCAGGAACCTTTATAAAGCCCCGCTCCGCCTCCCCACAAAACAAACGCCTTTACAAAAAAAAAAAAAAAAAATGCCTCTTCATTCCTTTTTCTTTTACGTGCCCTTCGGTGGACCCCAGAATTTAGTGAAGCCATGATTAAAAATCAGAGCTTCGGCGGTGGGGTTCACGACCTCTTTGAAGTGGAGAATATCGTGCAATGAACTGTGTCCCTCTATCTCCCTTCCACATTACTGGACCCAGAAGGGAGCAGGGATACCTATGGAGCACCTCCCTACCCCTACCTCCAATACCTACCTCCTCCAGGGGAGCCAACTGGGCCAAAACGAATTGCATCTTAAATCAGAGTGGGAAAGTAGTCATTATTATTTCAAGGCCTGTATCCAAATCAATTTTCATAAAAGTCCTGGTTGGCTTACGAAACTGATAATGCATATGCATCAATCGTGCATGCAGAAATTGGGGGCGCTAAGGATCCCACAAATGCTTTTTGTATACATAGTTAGAAACTTTGAAACTAGGTAATGGGGTTGCTTTCTTCCTAACCCTTCTGTGGAAAAAGAGGGAGGGAAACAAGTTTGTTAACCAGTGTTTGGATAAATGAGTGTTTGCAGTGATTTAACTTGACTTGAAAGCAATTTGTTTCTAAATCCTCTTATTATTGCAGTGTGCCCAGAGCTTTGAGAGAAGATTTTTTTTTAAAGAAATGGAAGAAAAAAATTTTTAAATTGTCAATAAGAAGTCTTTCAAACACCAGACCTGGCCAGGATTGAGCTAGATGGCTCCTGGCATCTGTCAGTCCCAGCAAGGAGAAGGCAGAGAGCAATGGCAAAGGACGTGGACTGTGTTGCACCTCTTAGGGGTATCCATGAAATAGGTTTATTTGTGGTAGTGTCACCTAACTTTAGAGGCGGGAAGTCAAGGCTTTGAAGCCAGTGCCACAGACACTAGTATTTGTTCATCTAGTTATAGAGTAAATGTTGACTAAGTTTCTAGAAAAGATTTATAGCATATAATAAGCATTTAGGTAACTCTTTAGTTACCAAGTTATGCTCTCAACTCAACAGAGAACAAACTAATATGTATTTTGGAGACTGGGAATACTAGGTATTCCATTAAAGCAACCCTCGATATTCAAAGTGGAACTGTGCTTCTCCATTTTGTTGAACCTAGTTAATATTGGTACGGCTTCACATTTCAGTGTCTTTTCAGTTATCAGACAGGGCCAGCATTTTGTTAAACTCTAAACAGTGAATTAAAAGCACTGATGAGCTGAAGCAGCCCTTTAATGCAAAATGACAAATTGCACTTAAGCAGTACATGAAGAAGAAAATGATTTATGGATTTTTACAATGGTCTGAGCAAATGAAAGCAACATGAATTATACATCCTAATGCTCACGATATCATTTTCTAATAATACTGTTTCAGTTCAGATGCTATACTCTCATCCTTTCTATAAGAGATATTGATCAATAAGAGGTCCAGGAATATTCTTAAATTAGGCAATGGTGTCTGATATGAGTTCCAAATATATATATTTTTTCTGTGAGTATGGGGGGTGGTGAGCATTGAACATGCCCACATTCTGGTCAGCTCCTTCACATACTCTATCTTTGAGTGATAAATAGTCTTTTGGAAACTAATGTTTTGTTCCACACCTTCTTTCAGAATGCAAATAAATAGATCTAATTTAGAATGACAGTCCTTATTATATCATGACTTCTTTCTTTGAAAATCAAAATGCATTATCTCATCTTACCTTTTTATTTCATTGCTTTGGATAGTGAAAACTTTGTTTTCTCAAAAATGTCTCTTACCTTCCTCATATTTTTATCCTATTTTCATTGCTTTGGATAGTGAAAACATTGTTTTCTCAAAAATGTCTCTTATCTTCCTCATATTTTTATCCTATTTTATCCTATTTTTCCAGAACACTGTGTAATTCTGGAAAGACATACCTGAATTAGTAAAATGGTCATATGCCTTAGTTTAATTTTGGCCCTAGTAGACAGAACAGGTCTTATGGCCATCATGAATTACAAGAAAAAAAATTAATCAGATAAAATTTTATGTGATGCTTGTTTTTTGAATGTGGGAGAAAAAATCCAGTTACTTCTGTGTTATGATGAGTGACTGCTCCTAGCACTTTTATTTAACCATTTGTGGCTTAAGTAAGTATTTTAGGGTGTGGGTAGAATTTTAAGCGAAGATAGTATCTTTGGTCTATTACCTACTCAACCACGGGAAACTTCTAATTACCCAGAGGCCTCTAGAGTCACATTATTAGGCCTAATCTTAATTGTCCAGGATTAAAAAAAAAAAGAAAGAAAGAAAGAAAAAAAGAAAGAAGAAAAAAATGAATCACAGCTTCTGCTTCTGACAGCATTAATAATCACTCTTACCAAACGTATACTCAAATCAATGATATGATTAGGACTGTAAATAAGAACTACAAGACAACACATTTAAAAAGCCAGCTGCTTTGCTAATATGAATGCTATGTGGATTTTACTGATGGGGTCCAGAGGTAGCAATGAAGGTTTAAACATTAAGATCGTTTCAGAACAATTTCAAAAATTAATTACAAGCCCTGATTATCTGAGTAAGAAAAAAGGTATTTAGAATTCTGCTTTTTTCTTCGCCAGTGTGTTTGCTTCTTATCTGACAATGATATAGTCAGCATAATGTTAGTGTTTGTTTGGCAAGTATAAATTGTTTTCTTAAGGGGAAGCCCCTTGAGTTTATAAAGACAGAATGAGACAATCCAAATTTTGATTGGGGTACAAGCCATAGCATTATTTTCTGAAGAGTTTGAAAACAGTATTCGAGACAGACACCATGCCAAGAGTATCAAACATAACTTGAGAATTATATTAGTAATTAGTTAATGGAGTTACAATAATAAACAGAACAAATAGATACTTCAATAAAAATTATCTATCTCCGTTTGGGTAGTTAGTGTAATTCTTTGTGTTAGAAACTTGATTTTCGTGATGCCTCATTTAAATGGGCCTGGCGATGCTGTACTGTAAGATTCTTTATTTTATTACAGTTTTGTTTTTTTTAAGGTGAGACGGAATAATTACCTTTAAATAGCCAATGTATTCTATTGCGTTCTTACATAATTAGCATAGCCTCTCATATCTATAGGTATTATCATTTCAATATTATAGGTAAAGATAATAAGATGTTCAGAATTTAAGTAACTCACCAAATTAATACAAAACTCATTTCCAGACCCCTTGATGCTAATGTTGAGGTTCACTTTTCTACAACATGATGTTTCTGTAGTTTGAGTTAGATTTACTTAGGAGGTAAAACAAAACCAAAAAAATGTACTAATTCAGAAGTGGGTTCACCCAGATTTTGTACTGACATGAGTACTGGTTTTATCGTAGTCAAATGGCTAGTACATCATTCACTTGAGCCATGGAAATGTATTTTGTGTATTGTGTGTGTGCATGTCTGGTGGGGCCCAGGGTCATTGTCAGGAAACCCAATCTTGAATATGTTTTTTTTTTGTGTGTGTACAAGAGTGGATAGATTATAAACACCCATCTCTTTCTCATGAAGAAGGGCCTGACATGGGAATTGTAGGTTCTAATAATTGAAAATGGAAATTGATAAAACAAATGTGGCCCAAAGAAAAACATCTTTGGTTCATCCAGTCCTGAAAAATGCAAGATTGACCAGTGGTCCCAGAAGTATTGCCTTGGTTTCTCAGAGTTTGTTAAAAGCTAGAAAAAAAAAAAAGTGTACTAATTTTATACAGGGCAAATATCTGTGTTTATTTTGTATATATTTCTGAACAGGTCTTTAAAAGGGAAATTCTGTTTTTTTAAGAATATTTTTTAAAGAATATTGCTAACTTCTTCAACGTTTCTCAGAAAAGATTGTTTTATTGTGAAATTTCAATGTTACACAAATTTATTTGACAATCTCGTGGCAGCAGAAAATGGAAAGAAACAACTTTGAAACGATCTTAAATGCAGAAAGAAATAATCCAAGGAATATGACTGTGGAATCTTATATACCTACACTAAGTAAAATGTGTATTATTATTTTGATAGTAAGTACTGACAGAGGAACGATACTCTTTATCTTTTAGAAGTGTGCTTAGTAATTCAGAGTATGCGTATTGGAAGCTCTATAGGGTAGGTTCTATATCTTACTCATTTCTAAAGGACCCCAACTATGGCAGGCAATGATACAGTAAATTATGAAGAACATAAACTTCATAATTAAGCTAAATTGAGCTCAAATCCCTGCTTCTCAAAATATGTGAACTTAGGCATACTACTTAACTTCTTTGAAACTCTATCAAAGTGTGTCAAACATGCTGAACATCTCTTAAAATATGATGATATATTGACCTTGTCAAGTCATTGTGAAGCTTAACGGAAATGTTATATATAAAATTCTTGGCCTATTGTAGACTCTCAGTAAATGTCAAATATTATTATATGTTCCGAATGAGATATCCTTAAATAAGATAAGTATTGAGAATAATTGATATTGATTTTCCTAGTGGTTTTATTTCCTTCATGAAACACAAACTAAAGGATTTACTTTGAGGGCAAAAACAGTTTTAAACAGTTCCTATTTTACAGAATTGAAGATTGTATGCAAATAATGAATGAAGAAGACTAAGAACATTTTAATTAGGCACAAGACACAAAAATCAATAATGACCTTTATTTCATAATCATGTTTTATTTTTAAAACTTTTATTTACTTTTTTCAGACAAGTTTACATTTTCTATAAGCATTAATTTGTATGATAATACTGATATGTAGATAGATTTTTAAAATCATTTTGATAAGAACATGGTTCTTTCCTTGCAAAAATATTTTTCTTTATTTCTATATTTGTCTAAATTTCAAGATTAAAGTACTCTTATTTGATAGATTTGCTTATTTTTCTTCCAGTTCCTTGATATAAGGCCTTAATACCTACTACTCTATTCATTATGGTGAGTACAAAAATTCTCAAAATTAAAAGCAAATTAGTGAAAGTCAGTGACTTAAAATAGAATGAGTTTATTAGAATGACCAGTTCTGAGTGTCAAGTCTCAATTGTATTTGACTTTCCCTTTAGCATTCTCCTCCTTCCAATTTCTCTGCCTACATTTGCTGTTATTAGTATTCTCTTCAGTAGCTTCTTATAATTTAAGAAGCAAAACCATGCATTGGTGCTGGCATGATAGGAGCACAGCCATAGGAGTATTGAAAGAATAGAAAAAAACATGTAGGGCGCTTGGGTGGCTCAGTCGGCTAAACATCTGACTTAGGCTCAGGTCATGATCTTGTGGTTGGTGAGTTTGAGCCCTGCCCTGCATTGAGTTGTGTGCTGACAGCTCAGAGCCTGGAGCCTGCTTCAGATTCTGTGTCTCCCTAGCTGTCTCTGCCCCTCCTCTCCCTCAAAAATAAACATTAAAAAAAGTTAAAAAGGAAAAAACGTAAATCATGGATATATTTTTAAGGATTCACACTCAAATTGATAAATAAAGAATACGCATTAGCAGGTCTGAATAACTTCACTGAACAATATGAAAATAAACCTATTAAAACATATAATGACTATGAATGTTGAGTGCATAGAGAATAAAGAAAAGACTAGAATAACACCAATTAGTTAAGCAAAGATTTCTAGGAAAGGAAAGTTTTTGTTACTATTTTAAAGACAACTGTGATACAGGTTAGTACAAAGATCTAGCTGAAGCAAGTGAGAGGGCCTAGCACCATGAGGAAGTGAAGTCAGTGATAGCAAAAAGCTTTTCTTATAGAGATCATAGAACAGCAAATTAATCTTTTCAGTTATGGGGCAATATCCTGACTTTGGACTCCATTCCTTAACTCTCCAATGTCAGAAGGTCTTTATTTTGTTTCATTAGATTTACCTCTCCTCATCACCACCTGCAAGAACCTGGCCAAATTTAAGGTCAGCAGAGAAGGGTGAGAACCTCATTCAGCCTTCATACCTGAGTAATGCATGGGGTATGATTTGGGCTTATAGCCAAATTCAGCCTTAGATTTATGATGAAACCTAATATTACTGCTTGTTTACTAACATATATATTTGAGGACCTTGGCCACTGTTGCTAATCTAATGATGAAGTGCTGATTACTGATTTTTGCCAACCATTTTTTAACCGTGCCTAGTCATACTACCTAAGTATCTAATTTAACAAGAACCTATTGTCTTTCTTCTGAGCAGGATAAGAGAGAGAAATACTGCTTAAGCCCAAGGAACCTAAGAAACATTCAGCTGAATGGTCACATTTTTGATGAAATTGTTGGCTGCATAACCAGTACTTAATAAAGATGTGCTGGCTAAATAAATGAATGCTTGACCTTTTCACTTTCTGCTGTAATTCATCTTAAAAGATATTTCTAAGATATTTTACTCCATTCCACAATCTATGTTTTTAATCATCTGTATTTGAAAAAAGGTCTTTTTAAGTTGATTATTGCTAAGGAAACTAAGATGGAAAGTCCACTGTACAACTGTGTTAAAAACACTTTATCTCTTATTTTCCACTAATGAAATACATGTCTTCTCTCTCCAACTGCTACTCAAAAGTGATATATCATTATGATTTTCTTTGTTTTCTAATTTTAATCTTATTTTCTATGTTCTACATCGAATGTATAAATATGAAGGGAGTAAGCAAAAAAGCCAATATTCTGGATTATTTCTGTTATAAGGTCATGATGACAGGATAGGAAGGAGTCCTTTGTGATTAGAATGTTAGATGTTAAGGGTAAAAATGGGGGGAGCTGGAAGGACATTTGCTGCCTTAGGTAGAATCCGGAGATACTATAATTTAGAAGAGTATTTCAGGGTTAATTTAAAAAAGAAATGTTGATTAACTTTGTAGACTAAAGCAATATACTGAATTTCAAGCCAGAGGGGACACTGTCGTGTTCCTAGCTTCTTTTTTCTTCAATTTCCTTAAATGGAATTATGTCACTTCAAAAAAAAAAGACTCTTGGTTGCATATATATATATATATATATATATATATATATATACACATATATATATACACTCATATATGTATCATATATATGTATATATGTATGTATCTATATATATATACATAATATATATCATCATATTCCCCAGTTTCTTCATTCCATAAGTGACACTTATATTATGGTTTAGATATCATGGAGTTTGGATATTATTCTGTAATTAGGCTGAGAACTATTTTACACATGCAAGATTAAGAGTATCCCCGTGAGGTTTTTCCCAGGCTAATAAAGTCAGGATTAGTTGACCAGCATGAAAGGATTTAAGTGCAAAGGTAAAGTACACAGGGTAGGGGAAAAAAAAAAGGCATAGGAGTTAAAACTATGTTTTTAGTATAAGAAAATAAAAATGTATCAGGGAAATGGGGTAGATGACACAACTTCAGGTGATGTAGAAGTTTTCTTGGTTTCAAATGGAGAAGTTTCATGTCTGTTGTGAAAAGGAAGTCTTAGTTTTTCATCTTTCATGATATACAAAAATGAATTCCCACTGCATTTGAGTGTTAATTAAAAAATATAAAACCATGGGATAACTAGATCTATGATAGCATCTGTCAACTGAAAAGGAAGGAGGTGAAGTGGGGCAAGTGCAAATTACCAGAAATTTAGTTAATTCAGGACTTGCAGAAGAATTGCACAGGAAAGACAAAATGTAGGAAGCTTTTGCAGAGTCTGAGGACCCAAAGAGCAGGGAGTCCAGCCAGAGTCCAAGCAGTGAGTTTATTGGCTTCAGAAGAGGGATAGATTCTTAGCAGATTTTCTTTGGCTGGGTGATAAATTTCATTCTTCTGTAAATAGGGGATTTATGGGCAGTCTTCTGGTTCTTCAGTTTTGTTTCCCTAAGAGTGCTTAGGTGAGATTCTCTGTTTCAGTGGCTCCGTTTCCGCTTTTTTTATTTTTATTTTATTTTTTTATTCTTTATTTATTTTTGAGAGAGTAAGAGAGAGACAGAGGACGAGTTGGGGAGAGGCAGAGAGAGAGGGAGACACAGAATCTGAAGCAGGCTCCAGGCTCTGAGCCATCAGCACAGAGCCCAACGCGGGGCTCGAACTCACGGACCCTGAGATCATGACCAGAGCTGAAGTCGGAGGCTTAACCGACTGAGCCACCCAGGCACCCCTTGTTTCCGCTTTAGATTGAAATCCTTTCACATACGGAACATTGACATCACTCCAGGTGTTTGTAACAGGGCTTACCATTGTGCTGTTCAAGTCCACTCCCGAAGGCAAGTAAAAGAACTTCCCGAACAAATACATGAGAGCGAGCAGAAACTGTGCTCTTCCCACAAAGTGAGGCCCTCAAACGGTGAGCAGTAGCACCCTCCTGGGACCCGCTCCTAGGAGCCCCCAATAACTGAAACCACTGATGGTGGCAACAGATGGAGATTCTGGAAGGGGAAATCGAAGTTTGGATTTTTTGGACCTCTCTTCATTGCAGTATGAGTTCCTTTTTTTTTTTTTTTTTTTTAATTTATTTATTTAGAGAGAGAGTGTACGCGCAAGTGTGTGTACATGCAGAGAGAGGGATGGAGAGACTCTGTCAGTGCAGAGCCCAACACGGGGCCTGAACTCATGAACCCTGAGATCATGACCTGAGCAGAGATCAAGAGTCCACCTTTAACTGACTAAACCACCAAGTGCCCCTCCATGCTGAGTTCCATTGATGTGGGAAGAGGGGAATTAAGACTGTTAACCTTTCAATAATTTTCACATTATCAGGATTTTAAAAATTCCCCAATTTTTGGTGTTGACATCCTAGAAACTCTAAGAGACTTGTTTCAGTTAGAGGGTCCTGAAGTAATAAACTGTTTTTCACATTCCGAGTGGAGAGGATTTCTAATGTGTATAGAGAGCTTCGACAATGTCTTCTGATTGGAAAACTAAGTTACTAGTTCTTTTATGGTTCTTACTGAAATTCACATTAAAATTTGTCTAAAAGGTTTTTGACTTTTTCAGGTATTTATGTTTTAGTATATCATTTCTTATTTGAGTATTGAGTAACTATTTTTCTAGAATTAAACGTATAAGAAAATATTTACTTCTGAAAAGCAAAAAACTGTGTAAATATCAATCTAGAGCATGTCATTTATTTATCCTTAAAATCTATTGATCTTCCTCATAATTCTTTTTAATACATACCCAAAGTAATCTGGGAAGGGAAAATTCATTTACAATTATCAAATAAATGCCCCTTTAAAAAGTGCCCTTCTTCCTCACCCTTAAAATTAGTAGTTTGGGTTTTGCTGGCTTTCTCATAATTTATGTAACATTTTTATGTTTAAAATAAGGCCATGCATGGGAGCCTGAGATCTGGTTCATAGACTGGAGATTAAAACAAGAACTATTTATTTCTGTGCACTTAAATTTTACAGATGAAGAAGAATTTTAGATGTAAAGGCAGGGATGTTACTGACTTTATAGTTTTATTCCAACTTTAATAATTGTGAGTAGAATGGATGAGAAAATAAAGGTCATAACATTTAAGAACATCTTTTTAATATGGTACCGTTCTCTTAAATTGCTGATGGTCACAGAGTCCCTGCTGATTTATATTGTGTTCAGCAACATTTGCAAATTTTCTTTTTTTAATCTGAGAAGAATGTGTTACATTTCAGTGAATTATAGGTGGCAGTATACTCAGCTGAATTCCATGTTTTATCGCAGGTAGATAGAAGATATCTCAGTTGGTTAACAATTTCATATTTAAGCTTATTGCAATTTTAACTCCCATTCTAAACTCCCCCTTTCTTTTTGTTATCAATATAAAAACATCAAATAAACTCTCACAAATAAGAGAGTGTTCTTGGAAAGTATTTTAAATCTCAGGTTTATTCTGAAAGATGCAAAATATTTTATGTAATGTTATTAAAGATACATTAGAAACAGTATAATATTCACTGACCAGTTGACTTAATATTAACCTCAGAATTTTAAAGCAGAAAGCTTTCTTAGAATTACATATCAAGCTAGTGACAAGAGAATTTTTTACTCTGTCTCTACATCTTCTGTTTTAAAAGTTACAAGCAAATGTGTTTTGACTGCTAAGTTGTAAAAATTCAATACCTTCTTGATTTACTATCTTGAGGAATGATATCTCTCTTTGAGAATAAGTACAAAATTGCTATTCTTTATGCCTCATATCCACTCTGAAAGCATTATATCCATGAGTATAATAAAATTATATGTGATAGAGAGAAAGAAAACTTTAAATTGATGATCGATAGCCATAGTGTGTCGTCTCGTGGAGAGTAAGAACCTTAGGCAGTACAGTGGTCTGTTGACACCGTGCCTTCCAGAAATTTTCACAAGCGAATCCAAAGGTTTTAGGAAGGTTCCTGAGAGACACGTGGGGTTGGATGATGGGGCAGAGAGAGTAGAGGCGAGAGCCAAAGAGGCAACAGGTCAAACTCCGGTGCCCTGCAATTTTCCTGTTGTTTTGTTGTACATATTGAACTTTGTAAAATAACCTCTTTCCCCTTTAAACTGAAATCCTCTTATCTAATCCCAAATCCTCATGTTTAGAGCAGATAATTGAGAATGGAGTAGATTCAGACACGTGCTGAGGGTCAAGTCAATAATTAGCAGTGGAGGGCTGAATACTACCACTATACTGCTAACCAAGGAAGCGGTATTTACTTTGTGTTTCCTCTAGAGTGTTTATTTGTTGTTGTTTTTGTTTTTTTTTTTAACATTAATTTATTTATTTTGAGAGAGCGAGAAAGAAGAGAGAGAGAGAGAGAGAGAGAGAGAGAGAGAGAGAGAGGAATCCCAGGCAGGTCTCAATCCTACAAACTGCAAGAACACGACCTGAACTAAAATCAAGAGTTGGACGCTTAACCCACTGAGCCACCCAGGTCTATCCTCCAGTGTGGATCTTTGATGTCTGTTTGCTTGCTTGCTTTGTTTGTCCGTTTCCCCACCATCACTTGTTTATTCATTTTAATGCGGCCAATTACTTTGCAATTTTTGGCCTACATAGTAGCTTGTAAATCTCAAATAGATATGCTTGCTTGCAAATGTTCATATTAATGCTTGGCAATTGTTTTAGGACCATTTGGTTCTCTCAAGCTGGTATTTAAGCATTATTAATTCTAATAAGAAATAAGTAGACTTAGAGACATTCAGAGAGAAACGATTTCTTCATTTTTTTTTCTTTTTCAAGGTCAGTAAGATAAGTTCTCAGAACTTGAATGTTTCTTAAGTACTTGCCAGTGGATTTTATTGTTTTTTGATAAGATGTAGTTCTCTAGCATTTGGAAGTATGAAAAGCCTTAATTAAGCATTTGGAGTTTAAAAGAGGCCTAGACCTGTAGAAACCCAAGAAGACATTAGCTAAATGTGTTGAAAAACACATTTGAAAAACAAATTGAAGCATGAAAATGTTGGGAGACCAGCCCCAAATCTCCTGTTTGGGTGGAAGAAATGCCATGGACCCCAAGTTGTAGCCTCCTTATTTTTTAAATAATTTCCTCTCTTGCGTAGCTTTTGAATCAAATAGCATGTGAAGAATGGGTATATCTTAGCTGAAAGAAAACTTATGCCTGGAGCTACTAAATTCCTATGGAATACATCTAAGAATTTTTTTTTATTATTAGTTGAGATCTCAATCTTTCCCACTACTGATGCCTATATTTAATAAAAACGTAAATAAACCGTGTGGATATTGCAGTATGAATGTGGCTGACTTATTTTGCATGTGTGGTTAGGGTCTAGGAAAAAAATCATTTATTTAGTGGTGCTTGCATGGATCTATTTGATAATCTACACTTCAAGTTTATGAAGTCAAGTTTATTAAATACAGGGTCCCCCAGTAGTTAATAACTTGTAATGCTTCTTGTAATTTCAGCTTGAAATTAAAAAATGCTAAGAAATTTTGGTTGACTAATTCATTTATTCATTCAGGAAATGCATATTCAGCGTATGTGCCAAGCAAAGTGTTTGGAATACATTAGTTAATAAAATAGACAAATGTTCTTGGCTACATTGTAGTGTGTGTAAGTAAGTACAGACAACGACAAATGAACGTATTATATAAATAAATCATCTAGCATGTGAGAAGGTGAAAAGTGCTATGGAGAATAGGAAAAGTTGACTAGGTTAAGAGGATCTTCTAATTTAATATTGAGTATCTCTGACGTTTGTTGGGGTTGTGGAACTCAGAGACGAGTTATTAGTAAATGACTATGGTTGCTTTGCTGTGGGAAGAGAAAACAAACACAACTTAAGCTGTTCTTTTTTAAGATTTCCTTCAGGAGTTGCTTTAAAGTAGATTTCTCATTAGCCATTAAATTGAATGTTTTCCCACTAGGCAATTTGCCCCAAACACTAAATTAGTGGGAGAGCCACTAAAATAACTTTGTCATTCTAATGGCAATAAGGCTTTTAAAGTAAAGGTGTAAAGGGAAGTCTGGATACAGAGTAGGTTTCCTTTTTTTCCTTTTTTCCCTTGGCAGAAACATAAGGTAGGATTTAAGAATGTGTGAGTGGAGGCAAAACTGTGGTTTAAGATGTTGAGTTCCCAGCAGGAGACCTTTGAAGAATTTGTTGGTTACATTAACAAAAGCCTTATCTTCCATGAGGGATAGCTAAACAATAATAAAAGGACAGGCAAAAAAGAAAATGTAGTTACTGCCATTTGAACCATGTTTCACATGGCAACCTGATGACAAAAAGTTTTATCCAAGTTGACTGCTCTAAGAGCCCACCTTCACTGCCCTTTGCAAAGATACCATTCTTCCAGAAGCAGTGGACTTAGAACAAGTCATGTCTTCTGTGAATGCAAAATCAGTGATTACGAAATGCTCACTCTTTGTTTATGCTCTGAAAGATTTTCTCCTGCCTAAGGTTCCTAGTTTCATTTTAGAAGAATGCATATCTCCCAAGCTTACTTATTTACTTGCTGCTCACTTCGTATATGTATTTACTCACCTGTTTAAAAATGTGCAATGAAGTCCTCTATGTTTGGATCGTTGTGCTGTAGGTGCATACAAAAAACATTTTCTGGTCTAAAAAAGTCATATGAAATGTGGTAAGGTGATATGGCTAGTCTGATTTAAGAGCCACTGTTTACTTCTTTCTAGTTTATAGCTGTATATCATACAGCTGTGTGTCATCCTGTTGTTGACAGGGAAGATACGTGCAGAAGTATCCCTAGATTTGGAAGCAGAGAACCAGGAATCTGGATGAATTCAGGTAAGTGCTACACATGTGATGGTGTACACAGTGAAGACAAAGAGAAAAAGTTAAGGGCGCCTGGGTGGCTCAGTCGGTTACAACTTCGGCTCAGGTCATGATCTCCCAGTTCGTGGGTTCAAGCCCCGCATCGGGCTCTGTGCTGACAGCATGGAGCCTGGAGCCTGCTTCAGATTCTGTGTCTCCCTCTCTCCCTGCCCCTCCCCTACTTGCACTCTGTCCCTCTCTCTCTCAAAAATAAACATTAAAAAAGTATATATATACATATATATATATATGCATATATATATATAAAGAAAAGTTTAAATGTTGTTTAATAAGAATAAAAGAAGAGACATTTGAATACATTTTAATAAAAAAGGCATTTTTAATACACTTCAAAATGATTTCAGTGCAGTGGCCCACATTCACAGAAAGTTAATAACAAATTACATTAATGATAACGATCCTTTGTATTTCTATATTTAAGAAGTTTATGAAGTCTTTGATTACTATTTTTTTAATATTTATTTATTTTGATAGAGAGAAAAAGAGGGAGAGAGATAATCCCAAGCAGGCTCCATGCTGTAGCACAGAGCCAGGCAAGGGGCCCAAACTCATGAATCGAGAGATCATGACCTGAGCTGAAATCAAAAGTCAGACGCTTGACTGACTGAGCCACCAGGAGCCCCCTCGATTAGTTACATTTCAAGTTCTTATGTAAAGAAAATTATTTCGTGTGGATTATTTTATTTTTAGAATTTGATGAATACATTACACCATTATTGATTCTATTTAATCTATTTTTTGAAAAAGACCTTCCATAAATATTCACCTTACTGATTTGCCGTACTTGCTTTGCTGCAAACCTATTGTTTCTATAAAGACTCTCCTATATTTTATGGATTGATAGTGTAATTAATGAATATATTTTTAATCCTAAATGTTAAAAGAATCATGTTTAAATCATTCTTGCATTTACATACAAGGAGCTGAGTACAGTATACTGTATATAGAATTATCTTGTACATACTAACTGTGGATATCTTGTTTCCAACAATTTCATCATGTGAAATGGGAAATGTGTATTTTAGTTTCTATAGAATTATTATTAAATTTCATATAAAATGTTTCTGGGAGAAATGTGAGTAATTAAGAAGCATGAGGCTACCTATTTAATTAGCCTACTTGTCTCCACAGAAGAATCGTTAGTTGTAAAAAGTCAGAGGGAGCTTGCCTTTACTTAATTGAATCAGGGATTTTTTTTTTTTACCTTTTTACATTTCTCCCCGCTCATTTGATTTAGTTTTATTCACTCTAAATGACTCACTAAAAAATTTCAGACTGTATACATTTGTCCAAGTAATATTTTGTTGAAGCCTCTCTATGGTCAAATGTAGGGTCAATATAGATCATATTTTGTTACCAAAAAGACACAAATACGTTTTTATGATAAATCAGTATTCAAATATGAAAATAGAGTTCATTGTTCTTTAAGAGTAAGGGATTTAATGTTTTGACATCTATCGAATAGTTCAAAATGCAGTTTGATTGCTGCTTAATCTTTCTTTCCTGTGGATATTGCTAAACCACAGGTGTGGAGAACTTGGCTTACATATAGATCCTTCTATCCCCAGATAATTGCAGTATTTACAGAGATGAACTTTATCTTTTTCAGCTTAATATTTCTTTGAAAGGGCAGTCCTAATTTAGAAGCAAGCGAATAAAAGGCATCATGCTTTTAATTACTTTTTAAAAAAGAACCTGATTCTTTCCCCTTTGAATACCCTAAATTGGATTAAACTTTTCAGGGAGAAACAAAGCACAGGGAGTTGTCAGTGGAGAAGTGTTTTGAAGCCAAATATAAGTTACCACTCCTTTTATGGAATGAAGGAAACTAAGAAAAACAGCAGCTGCCACTTCAGCTCAGTAACTCCAGTAGCTCCGAGTGAAATAAATCATTTGGAGACTGCTGAGTAGAAATAGTTTAAAGGTCTGTTGTAAAAAACAATAATTTTATTCATTAATTAGACTCGTCAGAAACTGCTTTGATTTTGCAAAAGTGAATAACCTTTTATTCCCTGGTTATAGTGAAACCCTTAAGCTCATTTGATTTCCTGTGCCCCGCTCAATTTCGCTTTAAGGTTTCACTTTTGCAAATGCATTACACCAGGCCAATCCCATTAATGTTTTCATTTCTCTCTCACTTTAATAAAAAAGCAAAGGATAACTTTTCTTAAAATGAACACAAGAAGGGGGAACATAAATTGCAGAGTTGAAGGCACAAGTAATAGAATGAGTAACATTTTGTTTGTGTTTCCTACCTCCACCTCAGATAGATGATGAAGACTGCTGCTTTTTCTTAGGAGTGATTTTTTATGTTGTAAAATATTGGATTTTTATGGAGATTATTTTCAGTTTTGCTACTTTTTAGTTGAGGTTGATTCAAAGGCAGAATTTATGCCAGCATTTGGGATTTTGCTGTCTAGCATCTATCATATGTTAATTCACACTTGATTAATGTAGAATTTCTGAAAATTTCAGCATAGTATTGAACTTTTTTGACACAGCGGAAAAGAGTATACTAAACAAATAACTAGGGTACAAAATTACATAGGAAAAGTATACATACTTAGAGATCTAGCAGTTTTCAAAGTTTTAACTATAGTTAAAAATGTTCAACGCATTGTTTTTCAATTACTTTGACATGACAGTTTCAACTTCTTAATTATAGCGTTTATGTTCCTAAGATATATTGCTTTGTTTTAGATTTTAACATATTTCAAGTTACAGTTTCTCAAAAATCACTAATTTTAACTTAATATTTTTTAATGTGTCTTTTTTATTCATTTATTTTGAGAGAGAGAGAGAGAGAGAGAAAGGGAAAAAATGTGATCGGGGGAAGGGCAGAGAGGGAGACAGAGAACCCCAAGAAGACTCTGTGCCATCAACACAGAACCCGATGTGGGGTTTGATCCCAGGTACCACAAGATCATGACCTGAGCTGAAATCAAGAACTGGACACCTAATCAACTGAGCCACCTGAGTGCCCCTAATTTAAATTTTTTAAATCTAATACATTTGCATACATTTTAACTAAATAGTTCAGTGTGCAAAATGCAGAGATCTTCTGCTCCCAAGCTCCCCATCCCCCATCCAAAGTACCTAGTCACTGAAGGCAAGTACTTGAAATGTATAAGCTTTTTCTTTTGATATTTTTAGCTACATGTCTAAATATCTCACTGATATTTAGATTTCTTGACCTCTCAATTTTAAGCTGCGTGTAGCTATTAATGTCCCAGAGTAGAAGCTCTTTTAACGATCTGTGCATACGTATAAAAGACCGTATAAAAGACGCTTCTACTTGCCTCATCCCACTAGAGTCTTATTATAATTTTTGGTTAAAACATTAGTTGGTGTTTACATTATTACAAGTATGTAAATGTGTTTATATCTGAGTTAAATGCCATACACTAGAAATCAAATTGTTTTCTCGTGCAACTGCTTTATCTGGAGTTGATGATAAATTATGTCTTTAGTTTGTATGTACCTATCATTCCAAATTCTCCACAAACACTATAAAATTCTCTCAGTACATACACATCAGATAAACTTCTAGCTTCTTTTCTGTTTTGTTTTTGTCTTTTCACTGCCAGTTTATTTTTTTATTTGTCAGCTTCTGAGGTGTAGGTCAGTGATCCCGCTGTCAATCCAGGACTTCTTTCACCATAATCCCAAAATTTCCTGTGTGTTTCTCTTGTGTTCAGTTTGTTTTTATTCTCCTTCTGGATAATTCCTTAATTTTGGTTGAATATGTCCTCCAGAAACATATGAGAAGGGATCTGGGGAGTTAACATTTTGAGAGCCCACAATTCTGAATAGCATTACTGAACATGGTATTTGACTGAAGGTATAATTCTAGTTTAGAAATATTTATTTTTCCAAATGTTGAAGATTCCATTTCTTCTGGCTTCCAGAGTTGTTCTTGATAAATTTTAGTGACATTCTGATTCTAAATCTAGCTGTGTGTGATGGGACCTATTGTCCCCTTGGCTTATTTACTTCTCCAGAAGATTTTGGGATTTTCTCTTTATCCTTGGTATTCTGACATTTTAAGATGATACGACCCGTGTGCTGCTCCACACAAAATACCACATTTCGTTGGGCTCAGGACTCACTAGACCATTTTGCATTCTAAAATGTGTGTGTATGTTTCCAAAAAAATCATATAGATAGATAGATGATAGATAAATGATAGTTAGATGATAGATAGATAGATAGATAGATAGATAGATAGATAGATAGATCTTTCCTTCAGTTTTGGGAAATATTTTGATAGTATTTCTTAAATTTATTTTCTTCAATTTTGTTGTTCTGCTTTTTCTTGAAACTTAATTAAATCAGCACCTTAGTTTTATCGCATTTTCCTATCATCCATGTCTTTGTGATTTTTTTTTTCTGCTGTCTAAACTTCTTTTCAATTTGATCTTTCAAGTCTCCACCTGGATATTTTTACTTCTGTTATCATATATTTAATTTAAAAGAGGATTTTTACTCTGAATGTACCTTTTTAATATCTTATTTAATATCATTTTCTTTTGAATTTTTTTCAATGTTTTATTTTTTTGAGAGCAAGCAGGGGACATTCAGAGAAGGAGGGGATGAAGAATCTGAAGTGGGCTTTGCATTGACAGCACGCGGCCCGATTTGGGGCTCGAACTCACAAACTGTGAGATCACAACCTGAGGCGAAGTTGGATGCTCAACTGACTGAGCCCCCCAGACGCCCCTATTTTGAATTATTATCCTTCTCTTTTATTTACTTTCTTTCTTCTTTGATCCTATTTTCTGTCTATTGATTTTGTTCACGGTCTTTCATTTACAGAATTGTTTAATGTGTGATGGCCATTGACCATCCATGCAGTTTTAAATACAGAACTAAAACGTTGCTTTAGATGATCAGAATAAAAGAGTTCATTGGATGCTCAGTGTACAAGGTTCAGTTTGAGAATGATACATGTCCCTTACATTAGGGAGAACCATTTAATAGGGGATTTTAAAATATCAGCGTTGAAGGATCGTTTATCCTCCACTAATTTGCATAGAGCAGAATCTTCTCATTTCTTCCAGATAAATATAAAATGGGCTGGCGAATGCCACTTTTGACTGTGCAGATTTTCATACTAAACCTTTTGTTTTTATTTGGGTATCTTACTTTCACTTCTGTCACCTTTGTCTGGTGATCCAGAGATAAAAGCCTTTTTCTTTTTTAAGTTTATTTATTTATTTTGAGACAGACAGAGAGAGAGAGAGAGAGAGAGAGAGAGTACAAGTGGGGAACAGGCAGAGAAAGGGAGAGACAGAATCCCCAACAGGCTCTGCACTGTCAGCACAGAGCCAGACACAAGGCTCAAACTCCATAAACTGTGAGATCATGACCTGAGCCCAGATCAAGAGTCAGACATTTAACAGACTGAGCCACCTGAGCTCCCCAGTAAAAGCCTTTTTATGTTTATCATCTCCATAAAGTTAATGCATGTTAGGAAGAGGTAGGGGTACTTTTAGGACTGATGGGAAAGTTAGACAGATGTGAGAAGTGATCTATTCCATCTTTTGACAAATCTCCCTATTTTCAGTCTTCTCTCATATGCTTTAGCTCCACTAGTAACTCTAATTCCTGAGTAATATAGTGGCCTCGTGAGGAGGGACATGGCTTTCTTGCTGTGAGGGCACTTTAGCATTGGCTTTCTTTGCCATGCTATGTCAGTTATCACATATCCATCTTCTTTACTTCTGCCAGAAAAATTTCCTGATGTTTCTCATCTGCTGTGGTTTCCTCTCTTTCTATTATGTATATGTAATTTTTTTTATTCATTTAATTGTCACTTTATTTATTTATTTTTAAATATTTATTTATTTTGAAAGAGAGGGAAGGACAGAGAGGGAGAGAGAGAATCTCAAGTCGACTCCAAGCTGTCAGCACAGAGCCAACATGGAGCTCAATTCCAACGACTGTGAGATCTTGATATGAGCTGAAATCAAGAGTCAGACTCTTAAGCCACTGAGCTACTCACGTGCCCCTTTTCACTTGTCACTTCAATAGTTTTAAGAGATAATAGATGAAAAATGATGTTCAACCGAAAGTCATATAATATAATTTCAATTTGTAAAACTGGTAATTCAAAAATTTTATTATTTAATTTTAGTGAATTCACACTAATGATCACTTAAATTAGCTAAGTGGCAAAATGTGCTTATGAAAAATTATTACTCACTAACCACAGAATTCAAACCTGATCTTTCCTCCACAGGAAAAATGATGATTTAAAAATACATGTATTTATACACCGAAGGAATTCTTTCATTGGTAAGAGTGTATCACCGATCATACCAGAGTGTTCAGTTGATTTCCTATAGTACTCAGTTCCAAATGTTAAAAATATATGGATGAAATGTCCTAACTGTAGTATTGGTATCTGGTTTGGCCTGTTGATAGAATAGTTGTCACTGTTGTCCATGCATTTTAGACCTGATAATGTTTATAAAAATATTGATATCATTGGCCAGTATCATAAAATGTCCTACTCAAATGTATAGAATTCAGTAAGCATATTGACACGTAACCTTAAATTTCTGTAATTGAGGTAGAGATAAGAACATACTATCGAAAGGGGGGCAGACTCAAAAAGGAGATGAAGTCAGGTCAATTCAAAGTAGTATCATTGACTATTTTGTATTATGAACAAGAGAGGAAGCTTCCAAAGAAATGTAGGTTTTGAATAAGGGAGTAGATACCGGCATGGTTAATTAAGACATGATGTATATAAGAAAGAAAGAATGTTTTGGTTTCAGATGGATTATCCTTGAGGATCTTTAGAAATGTTAAATAGCAGTCTGTAATATAGGACTGGAACTCATCAGAAAGGTCTGGTTTAAATATGTAGGATTGATTCAGTTAGCTGAGCTACAGGGAACAGAAATAACTCCCACTTCACAGGAGCTAAAAGGAGATAGAGAATTATTCCACTCTTGTGAAAAGAAGCATAGTGGAAGGCAACCGGGGTTGAAGTGAGCACCAGAAAGTCATCCAGACTTATTTCAGATCTCTATTCTGCCGTTCCACGGTGTGTCACTCCTACTCCAAAATCTCTGGTATAAATGCCCCATTGGAGTGGTGTTCCAGTAGCCAAATGGAAGAAGGCAGAGCTCCTCCCTTTCAAGGAGACTTCGCCAGACTTTCACCCCATTTTGTTTATATCTCTTTCACAAGAATTTAGTCGTATCTCACCAAGCCGCCAGGAAGCCCTGAATATTATATTTTATTCTGTGTGGTAACATGGAAGGCTAAAAAAAAAATAGTGTTTTATATTTAAATAGAAATAAGGGAATGGAAGATGGAGTATGCATCTCTCAGTCCTATATTAAGTCACTGGCATATAGATTGCATTTTGAAATGTGGATATGTATGAATCACAGCGTGTATATTAAAAACCTTATTTTGAAGTCAGATTTCTGTGGATTGAGCAACGAATGGCAGATGAGGAACTAAAGAGAAACAGACAAATCCTTCAAAAGGCTTGGATGAAAGATGAGGGAGAAAGGACAGTAGTCCAAACATTTAGGATTTATGGAGAATACAGTGAACTCAGAAAGAGGTGAATCAAGAATGAAGAGTGCAATAAGGCTGATAACCAATTAATATTTGTTAAGTGATGCTCTCTATTGGTGCTGCATTGAATGCTTTTATGTGCACTAACTCTTTGCATCTATCATCTCCATTTTATAAGCAAATAAATGTAGGCCCGGATGATTAAATGACTTAAATTGAGACCCAGAGTTGCTAAATACTAGCGCTAAGAATTTTACACCAAGAGACCCGTGGTCAGCTCATAATCACGATCTACCTATTTTTCTTACTTAGGCAGGATCTCTACTCTGAACAGCCTCCCAACTTTTGTTTTTAGTTAGGAAGTTAAAGAGCTCAGTGAAGGTGAATAAATAGTTAGAAAGGACAATAAATAGTCAGAAAGGAGCAAGCTTTCTGTGGAAAAAACCTTCCTAATGATGACAAATTTCAAAACAATTTTACCAGGAACCTAGATTAGGTGCCAAAGGTACATGTTCTAGTTATGTTTCCAAGAGAGAAACTGATCATCACATTATAAATTAAATTAATGCTCTTAATCCTCTTTGAACTATAAATACTGCCTTAAGAGAGGGGGTTAGTATGTGTGTTTTGCATTTCATTATTTTTAGTTTTGTGTGATCTCTCATCATTTAAAATTTTAACTAAAGCACAATTATAAGAACTATGATAATGTTATAATTAGAGTTAATTTTGTTTAGATGAAAATGATACCATGGATATCGATGTAGTTGGTGACTACACTTTTAGATGATTTTATTCTTTAGAACCATGCCTTACACTAGAAGTTCAAAGAAGTGGACAGAATAGGAAAAGGGTATGCTTTCTTCTTGGGGAAGGGCCAAGTTTACTTCCTAAAAAGTCTTCATTTAAGTGGACTTTTCAAAGTTGCTGAAGAACGTGATTCTTTGAATATATTAGGTCTGTTTCTCTGGTATCATTTCTTATTGACCAACAGTGTAAGACTGGTGTATACTAGCGGAATGTATTTAAACACAAAGATAAGTAATTTAATAGAGACCAGAGCTGTGTGACTAGAAAAGATCTTTACTTCATGTGGTTAAGCCTTCCTTGGGACCAGTTGCTAGGTGTTTCTGAAATGAGACTAAGGCAAGTTAATTTAATTTTACAGTATTACTAAAATTATTCAATTCGTTCATCTCTCTCGATGGTGTTTTCTGAAGAACAGTTCATTATTTGTGGCGCACTGTGAGGAGAGGATATAAACGTGTGTAATTATCTAGGCCCTTAACACGTACCAGTGTACTAAGGTCTTTTTAATGCTTTCGTTTGCCCTTTACCGCAATGTTTTCAGACTGATAATGTTTTCATTTGGCAGATGAGAAAACTGAGGTTGAAAAACATTCTGACTTGTCCCAAGGGTTGTAAATGATTGACTCAGAATTGTAACCAAGGCCAATTCCATAGCCCGAAAAGGAAAGGACTCAATGTACAATATTTCCTGTAGCATGCATTTCTTAGATTCTTCAGAGCACTGTAACAAAATACTACACACTTAGTGTCTTAAAATGACAGAAATTTGTTCACTCAAAGGTGTGGAGGCCAGAAGTCCAGAATCAAGGTGTTAGCTTCCCACAAAGGCTCTAGGGAAGAATTCTACTTTGCCTTTCCCAGCTTCTGCGGGCTCAGGGCTTTCTTTGGCCTATGCCGATGTAACTTCAGTTTCCTCCTCAATTTTTGCATAGCCATCTTCCTTGTATCTCTGTGTTTCTCCTTTTCTGTGTCTTACAAGGAAATTTGTTACTGAGCTGAGGACCCACCTTAATCCAGGATGATCTCTAGAGATTCTGATCCTAACTACATTTGCAAAAACCCTTATTCCAAATAAGGTCACATTCTGAAGAGGGACATACCTTTTTGGGAGATCACTTTTCAACCCAGTACAATGGGCATGGCCACATTTAAAAAAAATTAAATTATAAAGCAGAGCAAAAGGACAGAAAAAATATAATACATCATGTAGAATATAATTAAGAATAATAACGTGATCACCTGGATAGGCCCCACCCACAAGACATAGAACTTTCCCAGCAATCTGAAAATGCACTGTTTCCTTTTAATGCTTATCTCCCACCTCTCCATCTCAGTTCATTAGAACTGTTTTGACTTTATGGCAATAACTTCCTTACTTTTCTTTAAAATTTTGCTATTCATGTAGCAAAATAATAGTTTTATACACTTTTGAATTTTATATCAGTGAAATATTACTGCATATTTTATTTTGTGTCCTGCTTTTTAAAATTAATACTACATTTATAGGAATCGTATATACATCATTGTGGGTGGCTGTAGTTAATTTGTTTTCTTTACAACTTATGCATTTAATTTTTGTTGCATATGTTTGTTATATTCTCTCTTTTTGACTTTCACAAATACTATTACGAACATTTTTATATATTTATCCTCATATAACTACACACTTTTATGTGAGATATATGCTTAGTAGATGAAAGCATATTACTTTTTTATTAATTTTTATTTTTTTAGAGAGAGGGTGTGAGCTGGGGAGAGGGGCGGAGGGAGAGAGAGAGAAGCTTAAGCAGACTCGATGCTCAGCACAGAATCCAATGCTGGGCTCCATACCATAACTCTGGGATCATGACCTGAGCTGAAATCTAGAGTCAGAAGGTCAACCAACTGAGCCACCCAGGCACCCCTGAGAATGTATTTTCGAAGCAGTTGTAAGCAATATACATCAGCAGTTTATGTGAGTTCCTGTTGCTTATAATAACCCATGGCGTCAGCTGAAATTGTAGTTATCTGGTAATTTCATAAGTGTGCAGCCAAATCCCATCACAGTTTTCATATAAGTATCCCTAAATACTAATGAGTATCATATATTTATTGGATTTGTACTTTTATGAACTTCCAGTTCAGTTCTTTTTCCCATTTTCAATTTGTCTTTCCTTACTATTTCTTTTTTCTTATAATTCTGGATAGGAGCCCACTTTTATTATATGTAATGTAAATATTTTTCTATCATATAATAGTTGTCTTTGTTCTTTTTTAGTGTATGCTTTGATGAACAGAAGTTCTTTTTTTAATGTCGTCAATCCAATCCAACTTTTTCTTTATGATTAGTCCTTTAAGAAATCTTTCCTGTTCTTTCCTACCAACATTTCTGTTTGTAATCTTTTCTGTTTGTTTCTTTAACCAACCAAACCCTTTTCTGATTGATGTATTCTTTTTTAACATGGTGGTATATTTAAGTTATAAACAAGTCTTGCTTTTTGGGAGCAATTCTGTCACTTTCAGGTGTATTGTATATTTTTTCTTTGTTGATTTTTCTTGGTTAACTTAGAGGCCAGTCTTAATTTGATCATTTTCATCTTCTTGGGAGATTTGTTTACAGTGGGCCTTAGCTATCTAGTAAGTATGGATAAAAGTACACTGGCTTTGAAATTAGTTTTACTCTGATTGGGCTTTCTGTATAAAGAATCTCCCCAACTGATTTCAGTGTTGGTCATACTTCATATTAGGTATCTGAGTACATGGAAAATTTACTCTTTACCAAATATTTTACATATGATATTTCAATTATATCAGAAAAGATACAATAAATATATATAATTATTATCATATTTTTGATGGAGATTATGAAATTGAGTGACATTAACGAATATACTCAAGGACAAATGAGGAAGTTACAAGTTAAAAATAGGTACTCAAATTTCACTTTTTTTCACTCCTTCGATGTCTCTCTTTAAATGCAATTTCAAACTTTAAAGCTACAAATTCACATATTTTAAATGACATCGCCAACCTAAAAATAAGTGAAAGAACCCTGCTCTAATTTAAACTACTTCCAAATTTCTCCCTATGAGCATTCTTGCCTTATCCATATTCAAATAAAATTATTTACATTTATAATCCTTTCAAAAGTTATTCCCGTTGTTTTCCATATTAGTTACTGTAATGTATTTTCTTTTTCTTTGAAGAATTTTGGGGTGAGTCATAGGGAGCCTTTCGAGGACAATTTGCCTAGCAAATAGTCTTTCCCCCTTGTTTGCTTTTTAGCAAATATTTTAGGTAAGAGAAATAAGGGAAAGATGGGCAAGACAAGAAAAAAGATCCAATTAGAGAAGTTCACTTGCCATTTGTCTGCAATACATTTTTGACTGTGGTTTCTATTTTGAAAGTTTATTCCTAAGAAGATATTTATTTCCAGTTAAGGTATTAGAGTTTTAGAATACATAAGTTTTATTTGCTTTAAAACCTTGAAAATCATACTTATATATTTGGAATGGGATGAGTCCCAACCTTATATCTCAGGAATTATTCTTCAAAAACAGAGTCAGTAATTCTAAATGCTTCTACTGCTTCCAAACCAATGGCCAAGGCTACATCTGTGAAGTTATGGGATAGGCAAGGGAAGTGGTAAAACGATGGCAAATATCTCTCTTTTGATTCTATTTACACAAAGAGATGAAAATATAATAATGAACTGAAAAATTTTGAGAAAAAATTTAAAGTGTAGTATCTAATTGTATTACAATACCCTCAAATAAATATGCTCACACTTGTGAGATTTTCTAATCCTCATTCGTCTTCTAGCAATAAGGTGAAGAATAATTCTGTAATTAATTCTTAGAAATTATTATATTATATAATACAAAATTCTAAAGAAAATTTAGTTATTTAAAGTAAGACTGACCCTAGACCAATATTAGCCACTAAGTGGTAAGCTGTCTTCTGCACATGCTCCTACCTGTGGTTGCTTTTTAGTATGATTTCTCATTTTGAAAATCTTTTGTAGTTCCTAGGTTTGAAATCTTAGGATATATACACTTCTTTCAAAAATGTCTTGTACTTTGTAATTATAATCACATCTCTT
Organism: Paguma larvata; assembly: GCA_030068075.1. Lineage (NCBI taxonomy): Eukaryota > Metazoa > Chordata > Mammalia > Carnivora > Viverridae > Paguma > Paguma larvata. The sequence continues at coordinate 87,919,381 of CM057823.1, forward strand.
TCAGAAGAAGAATAATAGAAAAGGTGACTATTACATGCTAGTCTCTCAGATGGATTATATTCTATCATGCTGCTGTTGTCTAAATACAAATACATTGTATTACCAGTTGATATAGATTGAAATCTGAGTAATCTATATTATCATTCTACTGGGTGTTGGGGTTTTCCCTTAAAATCATGCTTTTCAATTTTCTTTGAGTCTCTTTGGCTCAATCTCCTGCTGTTGTAATCATTAGAAGTCCATAGAGAGTGAAATTTCTCAAAATGTAGACAGTTTTATTCAGAACATGAGCCCTCAGGCATTTCTTTTCATTTTTACTTAGCTTGAGATATATAGATGCACCTTTGACTTTAATGTACGTATTATAGAGCCAGAACGCAGAATATGCTCTCTTCTGCTTTGAGATACAGGTGGCAAGAATTCTTGGTCTGCCAAGGAATTTTATTTGCTTCTAAATTCTGACTGTCCCATTATATGACTTTGTTATATTAAAATTTTAATGGTGCAAATAAGGGTCAAGGCTTCTTTGTTGATGAAATATTAAATCACTCTTTGGTCTTCTTACATCTGACAGTTATTTTCTACTTCATCTTTAAAAGCGGAAGTGTGAGAGCTTTTCATCCAGTGGAGTAGTTGGAATTTATTCATATGAGTTCAGATTCATTGAAACCTGCCAACCATATAAAAACAGTTGCCAATATGGAAGAAGTCTTCCTTGTGTTGTGAGAGAAAGGGTTTCACTGTTTAGATGTGAACTTAAAATAAAAATGTATTCCTCCATTTAAAAAAAAAAAAAAAAAAAGGCTGTGCCTGCTTGTCCTAGATGGCTTTCTACAGGAATTAAGAACAAAGATTTATTTGATAACATCTTAAACCTGAAATTATTTTTCAACTTCTATGTGTACGTGCTTCCAAACATATATTTTAAATGAATTTATATATGTGTGTGTGTGTGTGTGCATGTGTGTGTGTGTACACATGTAGATATATATCTAATGTTAGAAACAGTCTTAATTTAATGTCAACTTTAAATTGGATACAGAATTTATTTGGACTTTTTTTGACCAACTAGGCAAGCAATGAAATATATATATATATATATATATATATTTTATTTATGGATTTTATTTTTGGACCATGACTGATTCTTTGGCATCTGGATTTAAAAAGTATTCGAAATTATCTGAATTTTTATCAGTGAATGTTACTTGACACTAGTATGGTTTTCTTTACTAACTGGGTTTAAAAAGTATTCAAAATTATCTGAATTTTTATCAGTGAACGTTACTTGACACTAGTATGGTTTTCTTTACTAACTGGGTTCTTTTGTTAGTGATGTTGCTATCATTCTAATCATCTGTAGCAGCAAACATGGGGTCACAGTTAAAGATGTCAAAATCCTGGCTCACAGCTTCCCTGCCCAAGGCACTGGGAGTTGGAGGAGCCAAGACTCAGCAGGCATGACTGAAAAGGGAAGTCCCAATGGCACTAGAATGGTGCTACAGTGGCAGAAGATGGCTCATGGGTGAGGTCTAGAAGAGTGACAGGGAAGTCATCATCATTTGCTCCAAAGTATGAAGGTTGAATCCTAGGGGAGAATCATGACAATCTTGAACCCTGAGAAGTTACAGAAGCAGACTCTGGATGATCGGAAATGCACGTGCTTCAGCATAGTTTGATAAAAGGCCAGTCTTCCTGCTTCTTCACACTCCTCTCCCCCTTTTTTCTATTTGTTGCTATTATTTTATCCTTTTCTTATGCTTGTAGGAGCTATAGTACTTTTCCTGGAAGAGACCTCTAAAATCTCAAAACCCAACAGAAAAAGAAGAGGGAGGGTATTTTCCCAATGATAGAGAAAGGATACCAAAACCTGGGTGGAGAGGGGTTTGAGATGTTGAAAGATGTGAATTGTTTTACACACTCACTTTGGGGAGACAAGGAGAGAACACTTTGGAGTTCCTAACATCCCCATTGCCCATGAATGGCAGGAGCACGCTCTGAGGGCTTCCTGGAAATCTGTGTCCTGAATGTGAGTCATGATGGATATTCTCTGTCTCTTAGCCTTTGTCTGATGATGCAGACATAAAACAAAACAAAACAAAACAAAACAAAACAAACAGACAAACTCCAAATGCTATTCATTTTGTCTCTTCGATGTTTCCCGATCATTTATTACCCTTCCATTCATCCTGTCACCACTCTAATTTGGGTCCTCAATCCCTAACATTCATTTTTTTTTTTTTTTTTTGCAATTTCTGCCTGAAAATCTTACTTTCCCGTTTCTCTCTATTCCAGTCCATTCTAAACATTACTTTCAGCATTATTTTTCAAAAATACAGCTTTTATCCCATTATTTTTCCTGCTACAAACTTTCCATTGCTCTTTGATTTTGGAATAAGTTTCAAATTCCTAGCACCTTCTCAGCTCGAGACAGTGGCCACAGCCATGTGCAGGTCTTCACATTTAAATGGAAACTTAATTAAAAGTAAATAAAGGAAATTAATTTCATCAATCACAGCTTCATTTCATGTACTCAAATGCCTCTGTGGCTAGTGACTACTGAATTAGATAGCACGGATTTAGAATATTTCTATCATCACAGACTGTGTTATTGGACAACTCTGCCTTAGAATGTTGTATGAACCCTCCCATAACATGTTCTAGCTGACATTTCAACCATATTTTCTTTTACACAGTGTCAACACCCCTCTAAGATCCAGTCATATGTGTCTACTTAGTGTTGAAATCATCAGCCATTCAATCTACAAACTTTCATTGAGCTCCTTTGGTATGCTAGGTATCATTCTATTGGCAGCACTACTATGAACTAAAACAAGACAAAACAAGACTGCTCTCTTGGAATTTATATTAGTGGGGAAATTATAAACATCCAAAATATTAAAATGTAAAATACACCATGGTAAGGGGCACAAGAAAGAAAAATAAAAATGGTAGTGTTCAGTGAACAATGGGTGAGTTGTTACATAGGGTGTTCAGGAAAGGCCTTTTTGTTGACGGGTATTTCAACCAAACCTTGAATGAAGTGAGGAAATGAATCATATATACTCAGGGAGAGTATAAGTCTTTCCTCCTACTACTTTCAAGCTTTTGCTCTCTTATGTTTGTGGGAATATCATTTATAAATGACACATCATCATTAACTGGGAGCCTTTATCTTGCTCTAAAGATTTTTGGTCTCAATCCAGAATGTAATTGGGATCATAGACTGTTATTATGAGGCAACAATACTAGACAACTAGTATAAACTAGAGGCTACTATACTAGACAACAAGTATAAACTAGAAGCGACTATAGAAATCATCTTATCTATTTCCTAATTTTAAGGGGGGAGGTAGCTAAGATTCAGATAGGCCTAACTGACTTAAGTGGCAAAGTGAAATAATGGTAAAATGTCAATTAGAACCTAGTCTCCTGGCTTCTACTGTTGTCTTATTTGGGACCAAGTTTTCTAAATAATGAGATCAAAATGAGGAAGACCTCTTGAACCTTTTAAGAATGTTTTCTTTAAATATTTATATTGTTTTGGCTTTCTTCAGAATTTTGTTGATATTGATTCTTCAAATGAACCATTTCTTTTTCTTTTTACACTGCAGAATCTAATTGTTCAGACACATATTTGTAATTGCTTCTACATTTAGTTGTCTTCTAAACTTTGATTTACCAATACTGAAAATACTTTTTAGCACTGTAAACATGATACATATATATATATATGTTTCTGTACAAGGTAGATGTATATGTACATCTCTTTGCCATCAATTATATGCTGTTTTTGTGTTCACAGAGTGTATTCACAAAAAAACAGAAGCTTCCTTTGTGTATTCCCAACTATCATAATTTGAATTGAATTATGGCATTATTCTCCAAATGAAATCCTGAAGAATTGCTCTAAGAATTCACATAGAGGGTGGGCTAGTATTTAATTTTCTAGAACATTTTAAGGAATTAGAAGCCTTACACTCATCTTTGGTAGGTAAGGGCTAAGGCTCCTCTTCTTGCAGAGTGCAAGTTCATGGCACATTATTCAAGGTTAATAGCTTAGTAGTATAATTTTGTTATACTTACTATATTGTCAATTAATAGTAAGCTCATAAGGTGGATCTTCACTTAATTATTTTGAAAACAGTGAATTTCAACACTGAAACTACAACTACTGAGAATATATATTGAATTATGAGCTTTAGAGAATGACATCACCAATATACCAACACAGGTTATTTCTGATTTTGCTCCCCCTCACAAGAAGAATAATTGACAGCTATCTAAGAACAAGATATTCTTGAGAGAATTCTAGAACACGGCAGTGAGGCCGAGGCACACCCTTTCATTTAGAGACAAGGCAAACTACTTTAGAGGGGTAACAGAAACAGCTACGTGTTGACCACATTGTCCCTTCCCCGGGATACCAGAGCATCATACAGATAGGTCTCCCTCGAGCCTCTGTTTATTCCATAAAGAAAAGACAACAAGGAGGTCAATAAGCCTTCCCCAACATCGTAGGTTACTTTGTGGGAGCCGTCATTCTGATCTTGCATCATGGAGATTGCAAGTGAATCTGCAGGGCCGATCTCTGAGTATTTGATTGCCATAGAAAAGGAGGGGAGGAACTTGCAACAATCGGCACACAGATCTCAGGCAGACTGAGTTCATACCCGCAGAGCCCAAGTAGTAATCCCAGATAGCACCTCTGCTCATCTGCAGAACCAGTCAGGGATGTTTGCTGACCAGAGACCTTGAAGGGTGGCAGATCTGCCTGATTCAGATCATCGAAGGAGGCATTTGCTAGCTTAGAGCCCAGGATACTTACACTCAGGCAAGGTGATGAGCCATAGCTCGACCCGATGTGGAGAATGCCTTCTAGGTTTATGTGACCAGCAGGCTTGATGACAACTCATGGAAGCTGTGCAGCCTAGTGGCACTTGAGCTGACAGGCAGACAAGAATTGATTGCTCCCAGAGCAAAACTAGTACCCAATGTTGAAGCTTCCTGGGCTATGCATAGGCAGGAGAATTAATGCATAGAAGGCTGAGGGTGACTTTTGGCCCCATTCAAACAGAAAGCTTGTTTGGGAAATTAAGAGTAGCTTGGAACAGTTCCTCCCCCTCCTGTCTAGGCAAGAAGGCTGACATATAGCCCCACCTGCTGTGGAGAATGTCTTCAGCTCCCTCTGGCCAGAAGAGCTGGCAAAAACACCTGAAAGCTATGGAGTTTAGTGTTCAAGCCGAGAGAAATGAAGATCGAGCCAGTAGTTTGTAGAGCAAATCAGTGGCCTTGTACAACCAAGGACCTTGGGGTGAGGCCGAAGAATTTCTCAACCAAGAATCTATACTCAGTGAAGCTATCCTTCAGAAATGAACGAGGGATAAAGACTTTCTCAAACAAAAGATGAGAGCTTATTATCACAGCTTAAGTTAGGACAACAAAGAATTTCACCAGTTTAGAGCTACTTTGGCTGCACCCCGTTAGGGAATCTAGTTCCTAGATTAACAATAGCCCTGCTTATTATTAAAAACAGCTTTCAGCCTGTCCAAACAGAGAACTTAATAAGCACACAGGAAACTGCATAGGTAATTCAACAGTGGGACTCTGTACAGGGGTCCTTGAACAGAGAGTATTGCCTGTCTTCTCCTCTCTGCAGAACAAAACTTGCAGCCTTATCTGACCAAAGAACTCAATGCACATTCAGCCTTGATTCAAGCCCCTCCCAAAGCCATATAGACGCTAGGTTCTAGTTTGCTGTCTTTCTAGGGCAAGGAAGCTAATCCATAACTCTATCTACTACTAAATATAGTACCCGGTTCCAACCATATAGTAAGTCTGACCAGAGTATTCACAAATGTAGAGTCTATCCTACAGCCTCTCTTGGGTAGTGAGTAGTGTTATCTAACTATTCTGTCAGTGAGAACCCCCCCACACCCATCCTTGTCCTCAGAACTCAAACGGTTGCCTAGCTTCAAAGTAGACTATGACAGCAGGCCCTAGCTGCCCAAGGGCATTATCATCAGATACACCCAGAAACCCAAATTGAACTGACTGGTGAAGAATAGTCTCTGCCAAAGCAAATCTGTAAAGTCTGGAAGAGGAGTCCCATTACTTAAAGGCACAAATACCAATGTAGGGGATCAGGGATCACACACACACAAAAAAAATCAGGTAAATATATCACCAAACTAAATGAATAAAGCTTCCATAACTGAACGTAAAGAAATGGAGATCTATGAACTGTCAAAAAATATAGAAATTAAGAAAACAATGCATGAACAAAATAAGTGTGACGATGAAATAGCAATCATCAAAAACAATAACAAAGAAATGCTACAGTTGAAAAATATGATAATTGAACTGTAGAATTCAATAGTGAGTTTTCAAAGTAGACTTATGTCATGCAGAAGAAAAAATCAGCAACCTGGAAAATAGAATATTGGAAATTAACTAGTCAAAGGAGCACGAAGAAAACAAGAAGGAAAAAGAGGGAAGAAAGCCTACAGGACTTGTAGGACACTATGAAAATATATAATATTTACACCATGGGAATTCCAGAAGAAGAGAAAGTATATTTAAAGCAATAATGGCTAAAACTTTACAAATCTAAGGAGAGAAATGGACATCCAGATTTGTGAGGTCCAAAGGACCCTAAATAGATTGACTCTGAATAGTGCTACAGTGAGACACAGTCTAATTACATTGTCAAAAGTCAGGGACAAAGGGTTTTCATAACAGCAAGAGAAAAGAGGGAAATTACATACGAACAACTATAGGTCGATTTCTCAACAGAAATTTTTCATGTCAGAAGATAATGAAATGACATAATCAAAATGCTGAAAAAAAATTTCTCAACCAAGAATCTATACTCAGTGAAGCTATCCTTCAGAAATGAACGAGGGATAAAGACTTTCTCAAACAAAAGATGAGAGCTTATTATCACAGACCTATCTTATAAGAAATGCTAAAGGGCGTTACTGAGTAGAAGTAGAAGAATGCTAATTAGCATCATAAAAAGGTACCTACAAAAAGGTAGCAAAAATACCACTGGTAGTGGTAAATATATATTCATAGTTAGATTCTGCAATATGGTAATGGTAACACATTAACTCACAGTTATAGTTTAAAAGTTAGAAAAAGTGAATGTAGCAAAAATAACCATAAGCACAATAACCTGTTATTGTTACACAATATAAAAAGCATGTAAATTGTAACAGAAATAACATAGAATGTGAAGGGGACAAGAAACAAAGTGTAAGGTGTACAAATTCTATTGAAGTTATCGGTTTAAAATATGGTATTATAACTTTAAGATATTGTATTTAAGCTTCATGGTAACTACGAGGGAAAGTTCAGTAGTAATTACACAACAGAACACAAGAAAATAGTCAAAGTATACTGATACTAAAAGACATGAAAACACAAAGAACACAAGATCAGACATAGGGAACAACGGGTCTACACAGCAACTAGAAAACAACAAGGTAGCAATACTAAGTCCTTACCTATGGACAATCTCTTTAAACATGAATGGATTAAATTCTCCAATAAAAGACATAGAATGGCTAAATAGACTAAAAAAAGATAAATCAAAGTCCAATAATATGCCACCAATGAGAGGCTCACTTCAGTGTTAAAAGACTGAGAGTAAAGGGATGGAAAGAGACATTTCAAGCAAATGGTAACCAAGAAAGGCAAGATATATATACTTATATAAGTGTATTTATATGACAACTATAAACTATACTTATATCAGACAAAACACATTTTAAACTCAAAATGGTAAATAGAGGCAAAGGAGGTCATATAATAATAAAAGGGTCATTACATCAAGAAGATATAGCAGTTGTAATATTTATGCACCTGAAATTAGAGCACTTACATATGTAAAGCAAAAAGCAACAAAAGGAAAAGGAAAAATAAAGAGTAATACAATAATAGTTAGGGACATTGATACCCATTCTCAACAATGGTAGATCATTCAGATAAAGAATCATAAAAAAAAAAACAAAAAAAACAAAAAACAGTAGACTTGAATGCTATAGACCAAATGGACCTCACAGGCATATACAGAACATTTTATCCAACAACAACAACGTGAACTTTCTTCTCAAGTGCACATGAAACATTTTCTAGAATAGACCATATATTAGGCCACAGAACAATTTTTATAAAATTCATAAGATTGAAATTTTACCTAGTATCTTCTCTGAACACAGTAGCATAAGTTTAGAAATCAATGGCAAGAGAAAAACTGGAAAATTCATGAACACATTGAAATTAAGATTCTCATGAACAACTGATGGATCAAAGAATAAAAGAGAAATAGTTTCTTGAGTCAAATGAAAATGGATGCACCACATAGCAGAGCATACAGGACGAAGCAAAAATAATTCTAAGAGGGGAAGTTTATACAATAAATGCCTACATTAAGAGTCAAGAGCAGTTAAGATGGCAGAGTAGTAGGAGAACCCTAGGCTTGCCCTTCCCTCCAGGGATATTTATCCCTACGTAAGTATCAAATCATTCTGGATACCCAAAAAATTGATCTGAGGACTGACAGAACAAAGCACACAGCTAGAGGGAGAGAGGCCATAGAGTGGAAGGTAAGAGGTACGGAGATGGGGAGAAACGGATCTTGGGTGCCATGGAGAAGACAGAGCCCTGGTCAAGGAGAGAGGCAGTAAGAAAGAGAGAGAGAGAGAGAGAGAGAGAGAGATTGAGGGAAGGGCACAAGGGATTGCACAAAGTAAACACTTCCCTGAAGTCATTGGTTGCACAAAGGAGAGGGGTTGATTTTTGTGAGTTTTTACAACCAGTGGAGCTCAGAATTTTAGAGGTCTGATGCATGGCTAGTATAAAGCTCTGAGAGCTCTGCAGTGTTCCTGTAGAGAAGGTAAACGGGTAAACCTAGGGGGTGAGGGGCAGGTGGCAAGATCTCAGGATCACCTGAGATGCACTGGGAGAGGCAGTTCCCCCTTTTGGGAACACATCTGAGAGAGGCGGTATTGCCTCTCTGGGGACAAAGGAGTCTACAGGCACCATTTCCCTCTCCCTCCCCTCGCATTATGTAGAGACCCCTGTTGAGGACAGCTAACTTGGACACTGGCTCTTTATTGTGCTTTGCTCCAAACCCCGTGCTCCTGCTATCTGGTGTGACTGCCTTTCTAGGTCAAATCTGCATCAATCCCAGCATGGTGAGACTCTCCCCCAGAAGACCAGCACTGGTGTTGTCACTCCAGGTCCCGAAAGTTTGAGGTTTTGAAAGTTAGCAGGCTTGGCTGGAATAGAGTCCAAGGTGCACTGTGCTGCTCCATTCAGGCAAGCAACCTGGACACAGACACAGACATTATAAACATCCAGACATTCAAACAAACATGTCTGTGAAAACAGCAATCTGAAGAACACCTAGAACACATGAAGGGCATGTGTTCGCTCTTCTAGGAGAGCTTTCCTGACAGCAGCAGCACAAACCTCCCTCTCCAGGCACGAAGGAGCTGGCTGGTGCCATTTCCCTACCCCACCCCTCAGCATAAACTAACTTCATTAAACAGCATAGTGCCAACATTGGCTGTCTAATCTGCTTATACCAAGCCCCACCCCCACTGTGCTCTGCTGGTATTGCTCTTCTCAGGCAAGTTTGTCTGAGAACCAGTACACCAGGCCCCTCTCCCAGAAGACCAGCCCACACCCCCTCCACCCTTTCAGGCACCATTGTTACCGTCCATACTGACAATAGAGTTCTATTCAACTGTAGTGGAAACAGCATCAGGTCTCTTTTAAAGCAGGCAAGAACACACCTAGTTAACACCCATGCCCTCTGGCCAAAGTTCAAACACTCCCCACTGCAGGCAAGAAGAAACTCTGCAGAGGACAGACCTGAGGGACAGAGCAGTCATAACATAGCAGCGGAGTGCATGCAACATACACTAGAGACACTTCTTGTGGCTCCAGTCCCTGGACAATATATGATCTCTTTTTCATAAAGTCATTATTCTCAGAGGCAGGAAACATAACAGGCTTTCCTAACACCCAGAAGAAGACAGAGACCTAGCAAAAAACCAAGACAGAGAAATTCACTGCAAGAACAAGGCAAGGTCTTGGACAGGGATCTAACCAAAACAGACATAAGTAATAAGGCTGATCCAGAATTTTTTTTTAATTTATTATTTATTTTGATAGAGAAAGAGTGTAAGCAAGAGAGGGACAGAGAGAGAGAGTGAGAGAGAGAATCCCAAGCAGGGATTGACCTCATGACTGTGAGATCACAGCATGAGCCAAAATCAAGAGTCAGTTGCTTGGGGTGTCTGGGTTGCTCTGTCAGTTAAGCATAATAACATTCATATCATAGGAGTCCCAGAAGAAGAGAGAGAGAAGGGAGCAGAGGTTTATTTGAGGAAATTATAGCTGAAAACTTTCTTAATGTGGAGAAGGAAACAGACTTCCAAATCCAGTAAGCACAGAGAACTCCCCACAAAATCAACAAAAGCAGGCCCACACCAAGACATAGTTAAATTTGCAAAATATAGAGATAAAGAAAAAATCTTAAAAGCAACAAGACAGAAGAAGTCCCTAAGAGAAAACAAATAAGATTAGCAGCAGATCTCTCCACAAAACTTGGCAGGGCAGAAGGGAGTGGCATTATATATTCACTGTGCTGAATGGGAAAAATCCGTAGCCAAGAATACTCTATCCAGCAAGGCTGTCATTCAGAATAGAAGGAAAAATAGTTTCCCAGACAAACAAAAATCAAAGGCGTTCATGACCACTAAATCAGCCCTCTAAGAAATATTAAAAGGGACTCATTAACTGGGAAATAAAGACTAAAAGCGACAAATACTAGAAAGAAATAGAGAAAATCTCTAGAAATACTAATAAAACAGTAAATAAAATAGCACTAAATTCACATCTATCAATAATTACACTGAATATAAATGGACTAAATGCTCCAGTCAAAAGACATAAGGTGTCAGCATGGATAAAAAAAACAAGACCTATCCATATGCTGAGTCTCTGAGGGACTCATTTTAGAATATGCTGCAGATTGGAAGTGAGGGAATAGAGCAACAATTACCAGGCAAATGGACATAAGAGACAGCCAGAGTAGAAATACTGATATCAGACAAACTAGATTCTAAACCAAAGACAGTAACGAGAGATGAAGTAAGGCACTATATCATAATAAAGGAGTCTATCTATCAAGATCTAGCAATTGTAAATATTTATGCCCCCAACTTGAAAAAACACTCAAATATATAAAACAATTAATAAAAAAAAAAAACATGGTGCGCCTGGGTGGCTAGGTCGGTTAAATATCTGACTCTTGATTTTGCATCATATCATGATCTCACAGTTCATGAGTTTGAGCCCTGCGTCAGGCTTTGCACCAACAGTGAAAATTCTGCTTGAGATTCTTTCTCTCCCTCCCTTTCTCTTCCCCTCCCCTGCTCACATGCTCACTTTCCCTCTATAATAAATAAATTTAAAAGAAACCATAAAGGTACTGGTTGATAATAATACAATAATAGTAGGGGACTTTAACTCCCCACTTACAGCAATGGACAGATCATCTAAGCAGAAAATCAACAGAGAAACAATGGCTTTGAATGACATACTAAACCAGATGGATTCAACAGATATATTCAGAACATTTCTTCCTGAAGCGACAGAATATACATTATTTCCTATTGCACATGGGACATTCTCAAAAATAGATGATGTACTAGGCCACATATCAGGTCTCAATAAGTATAAAAATATTGAGATCATACCATACATATTTTCAGACCACAACACTATGAAACTTGAGGTCAACCACAAGAAAAATTTTGGGAAGAACACAAATACATGGGGATTAAAGAACATCCTACTAATGAATCAATGGATTAACCAGGAAATTAAAGAAGACATTTAAAAATACATGGAAATGCATGAAAATGAAATCACGAGGGTCAAAACTCTTTGGAGTGCAGCAAAAGTGATCATAAGAGGAAAGTATATAGCAATACAGGCCTACCTTAAGAAGCAAGAAAAACTCAAATATGCAAACTAATCTTTCACCTAAAGGAGCTAGAAAAAGAACAACAACAACAACAACAACAATAAGCCTAAAGTCATCAGAAAAAAGGGAAATAATAAAGATAAGAGCAGAAATAAATGATACACAAAAAAAACCCACAACAACAAAAAATGGTAAAACAGGTTTATGAAACCAGGAGCTGGTTCTTTGAAAAACTTAATAAAATTGATAAACCTGTAGCCAAACTTATAAAAAAGAAAAGAGAAAAGACCCAAATAAATAATATCACTAATGAGAGAAGAGAAATCACAACCATCCCACAGAAATACAATTATAAGACAATATTGGGAGATACTATATGGCAATAAAATGGGCTATCTGGAAGAAATAGATAAATTCCTAGAAATATATAAACTACCAAAACTGAAACAAGAAGAAATAGAAAACGTGAACAGACCAACAGTCAGCAAAGGAATTGAATCAGTAATAAAAAAATCTCCCAAAAACAAAAGTCCAGGGCCAGATAGCTTCACAGGAGAATTTTGCCAGACATTTAAGAAGTGTTAATACCTATTCTTCTCAAGTTATTTGGGGGAAAAAAAAACAGGAATGGAAGGAAAACTTCCAAACTCATTCTACTAGGCCAGCATTATCCTGATTCCAAAACCAGACACAGACTCCACTAAAAAGATACCTACAGGTCAATATCCCTGATGAACACGGATGCAAAAATTCTGAACAAAATACTAGCAAATTGAAACCAACAGTGGATTAAAAGAATCATTCACCACTATTGTGGTTCAATATCCACACAGCAATCAACATCATACACCACATTAATAAAAGAAAAGATAAAACCATATAGTGCTCTAAGAAGATGTAGAAAAAGCATTTCTGCTTGGGTACGACATCCACTCTTGATAAAATCTCTTAAAAATACGGAAGAGAGAACATACCTCAACATCATAAAGACCATATATGAAAAATCCACAGCTAATATCGTCCTCAATGGGGACAAACTGAGAGCTTTTTGTCTACAGTAAAGAACAAGTTACTTCTAGTAACGAGGAGTTCAGCAGACATCAAAAAGAAATAAAACATTTCCAAAGTGGAAAAGAAGAAATCAAACTTTCACTATTTGCAGAGGACATGATACTCTATGTAGAAAACTCCAAGACTCAACAATAACAACAACAAAATTGCTAGAACTGATACACAAATTCAACAATCGATACAAAATCGATGTTGCACCAAAAACCATAAGATACCTAGAAATAAACCTAACCAAAGAAGTAGAAGTTCTAGTCTGAAAACTATAAAATACTTATGAAAGAAATTGAAGATGACACAAAATAAATGGAAAAACAAAAGACCCCGAATACCCAAAGCAATTTTGAACAAGAAAAGCAAACCTGGGGAAGTATCACAATTCCAGACTTCAAGCTATGTTACAAAGCTATAACCATCAAGACAGTGCAGTACTGGCACAGAAACAGACACATAGACCAATGGAACAGAATAGAAAACCCAGAAATGGAACCACAACTCCATAGTCAACTAATCTTCAATAAAAGAAGAAAGAATATCCAATGGAAAAAAGACAGTCTCTTGAACAAATGGCATTGGGAAAACTGGACAGCAGCATGCAGAAGAATGAAACTAGACCACATTCTTACACCATGTACAAAAATAATTCCAAATGGATAAAAGCCCTATTTTGAGACAAGAAACCATCAAAGTCCCAGAAGTAGTAATAGGTACTAACCTCTTTGACATTGGGCCTAGCAACTTCTTACTAAATATGTCTCCTGAGACAATGGAAACACAAGCAAAAAAAATTATTGGGACTTCATCATGATAAAAAGCTTAGCACAGCAAAGGAAACAATCAACAAAACTGAAAGACGGCCTATGGAATGGGAGAAGATAATTGCAAATGACATATCTGATAAAGGGTTTGCATCAAAAATCTACAAATAACTTACAAAACTCAATGCTCAAGAAACAAATAATCCAATTAAAAAATGAGCAGAAGACATGAATGGATATTTTTCCAAAGAAGATATACAGATGGCCAACAGACACATGGAAAAATGCTCAACATCACTCATCATCAGGGAAATGCAAATCAAAACCATGATGAGATACCACTTCATACCTGTCAGAATGACTAACAATGCAGGAACCAATAGGCGAGGATGTGGAGAAAAGGGAACTCTTTTATACTGCTGGTGGAAATGCAAAATGGTGCAGACACTGTGGAAAACAGTATAGAGTTTCTTCAGAAATTTAAAAATAGAACCAGCAATTACACTACTAGATATTTGCCTAAAGTATACAAATATATTGATTTAAAAGGCTACATGCCCCCTGATATTTTTAGTAGCATTATCAACAATAGCCAAACTATGAAAAGAAATCAAATGTCCATTGACTGATTAATGGATAAAGAAAATGCAGTACATATAACAATGGAATAATACTCAGTCAACAAAAAACTGAAATGTTGCATTTTTTATAATAGACACAGACTTTTTTATTGAGATAGTAATTGAAATGTTTCATTTTTTAATGAGGTGAATGGAGCTAGAGAGTATTATGCTAAGCAAAATAAGTCAGTCAGAGAAAGACAAATACCATATGATTTCACTCATATGTGGAATTTAAGAAATAAAACGCATGAACATAGGGGAAAAAAGAGAGAGGCAAACCACAAAACAGAGTCTTAACCAAACAGAACAAACAGGGTTGCTGAAGGGGAAGTGGGCAGGGCTTGAATGGGTGAGGAGCATTAAGGAGGGCACCTGTGATGAGCACTTTGTGTTGTATGTAAGTGATGAATCACTAAATTCTACACTGAAACTAATATTACACTCTATGTTAACTAAGTGGAAGTTAAATAAAGCCTTGAAACTTAAAGTAAATTTTTAAAAAGTAAAAAAAAAAAAAAAAAACAATTAAAAAAGAAGCAAAGCAGTCCTAAATAAACAGACTAACTGTATACCTTAAGGAACTAGAAAAATTAAAAACAATGTGACCTGAAAGTTAGCAGGATAAAATAAATAATAAATATTAGAGCAAAAATAAGTTAAATAGAGAACAACAAAACAGAAGAAAAAGTTAACCAAACTAAGAGTTGTTACTTAGAAAAGATGAACAAAATTGACAAACCCTTAAACTAACAAGGAAAAAAGAGAAAGGACTTAAATCTGCCTAATCGTGATTGAAAAAGATGTTACAACTGATACCATAGAAATTCAGAGGATCATAAGGGGCTTCTATGAACAACTATATGTCAACATATTGAATAACCTAGAAGAAATGGAAAAAAAATCTTAAAAATATGCAACTTACAATGACTCTATCATGAAGAAATAGAAAATCTGAGTAAACCAATTACTAGTAAGAATGAGGGTTCAGGAAATGAATATCTCCCAATGAAAAAAAAAAGCACAAGACTAGATAGTTTTCCTTGGCAAATTTTACCAAACATTTCAAGAATTAGCATGAATCCTCTTAATGCCTTCCAAAAATATCAAAGAGGAAGGAACAGTCACTCCCAAATTGACTTTACAAGGCCAGCATTACCTTGTATTAAAAGGATGCTACTAGGAAAGAAAACCACAGACCAATATCTCTGATAAATAGAGATGCAAAAATTCTCAATAAAATACTAGCGAACTGAATTAGTAGCTTTTAAAAAGGTTATTCACCAGGATCAAGTGTGATTTATCCCTTAGATGCAAGAATGGTTCAACATATGCAAATGATTGTGATATATTGCATTAATAGAATGAAAGAAGAAAATAGTGTGATCATCTCAACAGATGTAGAAAAAGCACTTGACACAATCCGTCATCCATTTATGATAAACATTTGTAACAAATTAAGCATAGAAGCAATGTATCTTAACATAATGAAGGCCTTATATGACAAGCGCACGACTAACAACATACTCAGTGGTGAAAGGATGAAAACTTTCCATTTAAAATGAGGAATAAGACATGTGGGCCCACTTTCACTCCTCCTAGTCAACATAATATTAGAAGTCTTATCCAGAGCAGTCAGACAGGAAAAAGAAATAAAACGCATTAAAATTGGAAAGGGAAAAATAAAATTGTCTCTCTTTGCAGACAACACAGTTTTATATATAGAAAATCTTAAAGACCCAGCTAAAAACTGTTGCCTCTAATCAGTGAATTCAGTAATTTGTAGGATATAAAATTAACATATGAAAATCAGTATCATTTCTATACACCAGCAAAAAATTTCCAAAAAAGAAATACATCAATCTCACATAGAGTAAGCATCACAAACTTTCTTGTGAGAGCAATAGAGTGACAAAGGCTTTGTTATTATGAGAAAAAAATATTTTGACCTTGTGGACCTCTTGGAAATTGTTAGAGTCACTAGGAGTCCTTTGAGTGCACTTTAAGAAGACATTAACAACTAATCCTATTGAAGAATATTATCCTGCTCTTTCAACTTATGTTTATCTCTCAACTCCACAACTCTTAAAACCAGTTGCTTGTGGATTTTTGTATTCCAGTCCTACAGTAATGGATTGCTCATGGTACGGAGCTCCAAGTATGGCATTAGGGGTGTCTCTAACTTTGCATGTATTCTTTTCCCTGCTGAGGAAGCTTTTACTCATCTTGCAAGTCTTTTTCAGATAATCAGTCACATTCTTTGCAACACATTAATCATTCCTGTATCTTTCTTGTTTTATGCTTCATACATATTTTTTATTATTTTCTAATCATGCAGGTGTTACTTGCAGTCTAAAAGCCAAGATGTGTATAAAATACCACTATATTTTCTTTCTAATTTATTTTACTGTGACTTCTTAACTTTCTAACTTCACAGGAAATTCCAACTTCAGCATGGTAGCTTCTCCTTCCCTGACCTCATGTTCCACCATACTGTGAGAGCCCATTTGTTACCCAGAGATTGGAAATGAGGTTTGAGTGACTGTGAGGGACATGCTGACACTCCCAGTGCCATCACATATGGGAGTCATCTACTTGCTTGCCGAGTCTTAGCTGGCCCCATGCCTTGATTTTTGTGACCAAATCGCTTCTGGATCTGATAACCAATGAGCAGTGACAATGGTCACTCGTTTCTCTACTCCCATGCAGCCATTCCTTTTGGAGGCTACAGGGTACTGTCCCATCACATTTGTGTCTCTAGTTCGGGGACCCCACCAACCCAAGGCAAACAGTAGTTTAAAGGAAACCCCAACTTGCCTCATGGTTTTGCAAAACTCTTTTGGATTTATAATTGACCCTATTGTGCTCGGTGGGTCTAGGATTTACCAAACAAGGATTAAGAATTCTGGCAAGTTATCTTTCTTTTCCTTCCAGTTATATATTTGCCCTGAGTACATGATCCATGGCATTTTCTACTTTCTTGAGGGGGAGGAAGAAAAAAGAAGAAAATCTGGGAGAAGGGAAACACACTAATTCATCAAACAATATAGTGTCTATCCGTACATGTATTAGACATGTAAATTTTATCTTTGCATCCCGTTCCCCAACATACATACACACATGTATGCACACATAGTCCATGATGTTGATGTGAATGCCTTGACATAGGTAGCTTCTAGTACCACACACAATGACCGACACATTGTAGAATTTCTAAATATTTGTTAAAGCAATCTAAATACATATATATATTTATATATAGTTATATATAAATATAAATATATATAGTTATATATAGTTATATATATAGTTATATATAGTTATATATAAATATAAATATATATAGTTATATATATAGTTATATATATATAGTTATATATATACATATAAAACTAAGGCATTTACCAATATATTTTATCTTAATTCTCTTTGAAAACGAATCTAAGCTATGCCTTCTTGTTCTTTGGTATTATAACTGAGGACTTAAAAGCTAAAGGCCACACAACAAAATACTGATACCTTTCTTTAAGGATTTAAACATACTAAAACAAGTTCTTGGTATAATAAGAACATTTCCTGCCTGTCAATGCCAGGCAGAGCTCTAGAGTGAGGCATTGGGAGGAAATACACAATAAGTAGACAGCACGTCTTCTGAATCAGAATTGTTTATAAATTAAAATTTCCTTTAGTGCTGGAAAATTATAGCCATCTGGTAGGTACACTTAGGTATGCACACTAATTCATTTGTCCACAGGAATTTTTGTAGCACTAAATGATATGATGTTTTAAAATAGCTAGTACACTATGTCATAGGTGTCAGGTGAGGCCCAGGAAATGGAAGTTATTTCCTTTGCTTTATTTCCCTCTGACTATAGACCTTGTCTATAGCAAGCTGCTATAGCACAGCTCTCGTGCAGCTGTGAGAAATGCCAGTTTTCTCTGCCGCTAGTAAATTCTTTCTGCACCAAGAGGAAATCTGGACTTCTTGCTTCATTAAGGTGCACAATAAAATAACTATTATAGAAGCAGAAAAAGGGAGGACTTAAATGATTCTGTGACATCTGAGAAACGTACTTCACAGGAGACAGTGAGAAATCTGAGTTTCCCAGTACTTTTAAGGTTTTTTTATGACTTATTTTTCTGTGGTTTATGCACACTCAATTTCTGCTATGTCCAGATAAGCTTAAAGTATGTGTTCACACCACACATAATGCTCAGTTTCTTTTTTTTAATTTTTTTTCAAGGTTTATTTATTTTTGAGAGAGAGAGAGAGAGATGGAGTACAAGCTGAGGAGGGGCAGAGAGAGAGGGAGACACAGAATTGGAAGCAGGCTCCAGGCTCTGAGCTGTCAGCACAGAGCCTGACGCGGGACTCGAACACACGACCTGTGAGATCATGACCTGAGCCAAAGTCATATGTTTAACCGACCGAGCCACTCAGGCGCTCCTCAGTTTCTTAAAATAATAGACAAAAGATCTCTTCCAGCATAAAAATTAGTCTTCATCATATAATGAAAGGATTGCCATAACTTTAAAAATTTTTTTTAAACGTTTATTTATTTTTGAGAGGCATAGAGACAGAGCGTGAACAGGGGAAGGGCAGAGAGAGAGAGGGAGACATAGAATCCGAAGCAGGCTCCAGGCTCTGATGAGCAGTCAGCACAGAGCCCGATCCGGGGCTGGAACTCACAGACCGCGAGATCATAACCTGAGCCGAAGTCGGCCGCCTAACCGACTGAGGCACCCAGGCACCCCAAGGAGTGCCATAACTTTAGAAAAATATTTATTTACTTTGAGAGAAAGAGAGAGAGAGAACACTTGAGGAGGGGAGGGAGAGATAGAAAGGGAGAGAGATAATCTCAGGCAGGCTGCAAACTCAGTGCAGAGCCAAATGTGGGGTTTGATCCCATGACCCTGAGATCATTACCTGAGCTGAAATCATAAGTTGAATACTTAACAGACTGAGCCACCCGGGTGCCCCAAATTGCCCTAACTTTTAAATAAGTATTTTAGGAAGAATGATTTAGGCAAAGTTAAAATTTAATATAAAACTTCTATAGATACTTGATGGATTTGCAGACTGGGAATGTGTTTGGATAATTTTATCAAAACAAAAATCCAATAATGTAAAATCTTTAATATCAGTCTTCCTTGTGTTGAAGCTTAAAAATGCAGGGTGTGGCATCTGTATTTTAATCTTTGCTCTACATTGGCCACTGTGAGCAAATTTTTATGTTTTCTGATACCCCAGTTTCACGTCTAAGACAGTGGAACTAGAAATAGGAACTTGTCATAGGTTTATTGTGATTAATAAGTGAATGATTCCTCTAAAATGACAAAAGAGTGTCTAGCACATTGTAAGTCTTCATTAAATATTAAGTATAATAATAAACTACCTTCTAATCTCTACCCTCAGAACTTGTATATTTCATGAACTATTATTTAAGTTTTAAGAATTCCTTTCATCTTGCATCTAAAATATGCTGCTGGGGTGCATGGGTGCAGGTTAAGCATCTGGCTCCTGATTTCGATTCAGATCGTGATCTCACAGTTTCATGAGTTCAGGCCCCACATCGGGCTCTGCACAGAGCATGGGAGCCTGCTTGGATTCTCTCTTTCTCTTTCTCTCTCCATTCTTCTCCCACTCATTCCCTCTCTCTCTTTCTCTTTCTCAAAGTAAATAAATATACTTAAAAATATGCTGAACAATTATAACATATTTGGGTGATGGATTATCTCGTGGAACTATTATTTATTTTCTATTCTTCAATTTCGAGAATTAAAGTTTGAATTTAGAAAAGAAGTTAATATTCCTAATTGTAAATGCCATCTTTATAGTTTGATTTAATCATAAACATGATTTATTAGACATCTTATTAATGGTTTCTTTCACTGATGATAAAATAAATCCCTGTTGTATTGTTTAAATTTTTACATTAGTTAAAAGTCTCCTTTCTCTGAACTTGGTATTAATATACTTTTCATTCTTAGGTGGTTATAGGAAGTAGGTAAGCTTTTTCTCTATTTTCTTTACTCAACTCCAAGATATGTATGGTGGTAAGTATCATTGAAATTCTGAGATTTATCTCACTTTTACACTCACTGTTAACTTGCCTAACTTACTTAGTTCATCTAAGCTTGTGCGCAGGTCAACTTTGACAAGTAATTTAGAAAGTTGTCATGTTTGACAGGAAAGCCTCTGTGATCGTGGATTTTCTACTCTATTAATATTGTCAACTGGACTCTTTTCTGACATTTTAAAATAAATGTGAACCATATCTATTATTATTCAAAAGACAGATCACTCAACTACTTTGAATGAAAAATATTTCACTGGCTAGTAAGAATTTTTTAAGACATTATAAGTGTCATATTTAGAAAATATAGTTAGGTAATCATTAAAATTCCTATTATTAATTGGGCCTTTTTTGTACTTACTTCAATTTAACTACCGTGCTGCACTTTCTTCAGCCAAATGAAAAAAAACAATAATTTTTTAAAACCTCGAGTCTAGACAATTGCTGCTTTTGTATGTTTCCATTTTAAATCAGCAACTTTCTCTAAAGGTTGCAATATAAAATCACCAGGGTGCAAATTTTCTTTTATACCACCCCTGCTTTGGCAAAAAGAGGAATCTCTTGAGTTTTTAAGTTATGCGAATATAAAGCAGAGGTTTCTTCTAAAATGAAAGATTCTATCAAAGTGGTTCCAGGAAGTTAAACTTACTTGTAAGAAAATGAGAGAAGCACTCCAGTAATTCAATCAGAATACCAAAGTAGTTAAGATAAAGATTTGTTGGCTGGATGGCATGAGTTTGTATTTCTGTCTCTACTACCTGTGACCTCGATCAGGTTATATGCTTGTTTCCTTAACTATAAAATGGGGATAAAAATGATACTGTCTTGTCAGGTTGTTATATGGGACAAGTGGATGTGTTTTTACTTTATATGTTTTAAAACACTTTGAATTGTGTCTGGCGTGCACCATAGACAGACTCAGGTGAGCTTCCCTGTTTGGCACTACTCAATGCATATTATCATTCATTATGAAAAAAAAAAAGGCATCGTGTGAATGACTTCTCTGGGAGAGGACAACTGGAAGCTTGTGTTTGGTGATTCCTGGAATTCGTTGATACTAATCTGTATAATTTTGCTGTAATAAGCTGTATCTGTGAATATAATGCTTTCTATGAGTTCTGTCAGTTCTTCTGTTGAATTATTAAACTGAAGAGTGTTCTTGGGACCCCCTCTAACTTAAAATCCATGTCAGAAGTGAGGGTGATCTTGAGGACTCCTGAACTTTGCATGGCCAGTCACAAATACCTTCATACCCTGTCGTTATTCTGAAAATTTCATGCATATCTCTCCTTTAGACCTACTTATTCTGTCTTCAAACCTTTCCTTTCCAATTGTGTAGCCAGGAACCACCCTCAGCTCTTACCCATGAGTGCGAATCTCAGTATATCTCAAAAATTTTCTTCTAGGAAGGGAGGAAGCCAGATATATTGCCTGAAAGTATACACTTGGAGGATTTTCCTTACCACTGATTCTCAGTAATGCAGTAATCCAGTGGCCATCCACATTCCACGAACCAGGTCTGCATGTTAACTGGTCACCGTGAAACCCCACTGAGGCCATGGCTATGGGTTTAGGAAGAGTTGGAGAGCAGCATGAATAGTCATCATGAGATTCTGAACCACCAGCTCATGCAATTTAATTGTATGTTCTTGGTGTTATTGGACTTGGTCTCATACATAACATTTCCACCTGATGGAGTAGACATAAACCAGTTCATGATGGGCAATCCATGTTGCATATGTACTTGACTTTCTTTAATGAGACATCCAGTCTTTGCCAGAGCCCAGTAAATTGCCAGGAGTTGCTTCCCAAAAGTAGAATAGTTTTTGGCAATAGAGGACATAGCTTTACTCCAAAACTAATGAGTCTTTAATGTGATTCCCCATTGAGACTCATCAGACACTTTCATATACCATTGTCATTATTCCTGTACACTTCCAACATTGTCGGAATTCTACAACCTAATTGCTTTAATAATAATCTGCAGTTATTTTCAGAGATCTATCAGGCTTTCCTGCTCAAATAGAAAAGAAAAAAATGGGTGGGATAAGAATCACTAGCCCTTCAATTACTTTGAATAGTAGTAAAAATCTTCAGTTTCCTTACAGATGTAGAATTGTTTTGTATCTTGTATTTGTATATGGTGAGAGGGTCAGTTCCAAGAGGTTTTTGTTTGTTAATTTGTTTGTTTTAGCTTTTATTATCCTAATAGTGGGGTGTCAGTGTAAGAATTCTAACTTTACATTCAGGAACTGAAACAATAAACACAGGATTGGCTGTGGATCCATAGTATCCATGGGGAGACATATACCATGATTCTGTCATTTGACCTCCCATTCGGACAGTTGGTCTCAGATAGACTTGTGTTCTGAACTTTAGTATTAATTCAGCCTATACTTAGATTTGGAGATTCGGGTATTTATCTGTATCTAGTTATAAGGCACCCGAATAAATGGCTGCATATCTCTCTGGAGAAGTCTTGTTCCTTTCACATAGCTATGAGCACCATTACAGGGATCTTCCACAAATCCTCTCTATTCACTTTTTAAATTTTTTAAAATTTTGATTTAGTTTTTGAGAGAAAGAGAGAGACAGAGTGTGAGCGAAGGAGGGTCAGAGCAAGAGGGAGACACATAATCCAAACCAGGCTCCAGTCTCTGAGCTGTCAGCACAGAGTCTGACACTGGGCTTGAACCCACAAACTGTGAGATCATGACCTGAGCCAAAGTCGGACACTCAACCAACTGATCCACCCAGGCGCCCCCAAGTCTCTCTGTTCACTAGTGAAAGGATTCATCATCTATGAATTGACTTAAGACCATAAATTTGCTATTCTACTATGTTAATTTTCTACCCACTGAACTGATCTTTTTTCTTTATTAATATCAAGCACATACAGATTTCCCATTTCTTGCATTCTAGGGATATCATAATAAAATGTCAACTGCTTCAGTTTCCTGCAAGTCCATATACTCTTGTTACTACCCTTTCCTTGTGGTATTGTGTTAATTCCATATGCCTTCTTCATCTGGCCAATACTATACTGGGATTCCATTTCCCCATCATAAGCAGTGAACCCAGTTTTCTTGGAGTATCCTTCACAGGACAGCTGCCATAAATCTCTTTATAATTGGTGTTGCTTTCCTCATCAAAACATTTATTAGTGCCTCAGAAAAGGAAAACTATGATTATTATTTCTTTCATTTCTTTCTTGATCATTAGAAATTGTGTTCTTTATTGGTTTGCTTGTTAACACCCCATCCTTCTAGTATGTAAGATTTCTGGAATAATAAGGTAAGTCTTATTTATCTTATTCTTTGGTAACTCTGTAGTGACTTAATTAGGCCCTACTATCAAAGGCACTTAATAAATCATTACTGAAAGAATGAATGAATGAATGAATGAATGAAGAGTGAATGACTATATCTTCGTGTTTCTATGTGAATATTACTGTGGGATAGATTTCCAGAAATTTGAATTGCATTGTCTAAATTTATGGACATTTTAATTTTATGAAGTATCATCTAATTGTCTTTACAAATGGATTTTACTAATGGACATTTCATCAAATATGTATGAGAATGCTCTTTTCTTTTCTTTTTTTTAGTGTTATTTATTTATTTATTTATTTTTAATGTTTATTTATTTTTGAGAGACATAGAGGCACAGTGTGAACAGGGGAAGGGCAGAGAGAGAGGGAGACACAGAATTGGAAGCAGGCTCCAGGCTCTGAGCCGTCAGCACAGAGCCCGACGCGGGGCTCGGACTCACAGACTGCGAGATCATGACCTGAGCTGAAGTCGGCTGCCCAACCGACTGAGCCACCCAGGCGCCCCTAGTGTTTATTTATTTTTGAGAGATATAGAGACAGAGTATGAGCAGGGGAAGGGCAGAAAGAGAGGTAGATACAGAATCTGAAGCAGGCTCCAGGCTCTGGGCCATCAGCACAGAAACCGACGCAGGGCTCGAACTCACAGAGTGTCAGACCATGACCTGAGCCGAAGTCGGCTGCTTAACCAACTGAGCCAACCAGGCGCCCCGAGAATGCTCTTTTCCACAAATTCTTCCTAGTACATGGCCTAGGTGTATTGCCAGTCCATATGTGCAAAAAATCCTATTGATTTAATTTGCATTTCTTTGATGATTGGTACATTTGAGAATTTTGTATATAATATATATGTATTTAATATATTTGTGTCTATATTGTTATATATAAAATATATATGGTTGTGTTTATATATACTGGCCTTTTATTCTATGCATAAAGAGCTTGTTCATACGCTTTGCTTATTTTACAATAGAATTTTAAAAGCTTTATTTGAAGGAGGTCATTTTGTTCTGTAGGTTCTATTGGTTATAAATGGATTTGACAAACTTTATAAAGTGTGTTAATTATATAATTTTTCTGTAATTTCATTTGTATTTTTTATATAACCTATCTTGTCATCTGTGTGTAAAACCCTAGGTTTTTCTCCCCAATTCTTAAACATGATTTATTTTTCCTACCTACTGCAATAGGTTTAACTCCTGTATACTTCTAATAAGAAATGATAATTCTCTTGTCCTTGATCTCAAAGAAAATGTCTCAATTATATTTTTGTCTGTAAGTTGTTTATTTTGCACGCTTTTATTACATTTAGGAAGTTAATTTATTATTGTATTTGCCAAGAGTTTTTCACTTAAAAAATCCTGGATGGATGTTTAATTTTATCAGCATATCTTTTGAGGAGACCATAGAATTTTTCCCCATTGATATGCTGATGCGGTGTATTGTATTGACTTTTGAAAATGCAACACCACACTTGTATTCAAACATAAATCCAATTTTGCCATGTCTCTTTTACTTTTTTATTAAAAGCTTGATTGATTCAGTTTGTCTATATTTTGTTTAAAATTTTTGCACCTAAATTTAACCATGAGTTTTTATGTAAACTCCCTTTCTTGTACTTTTTTTTATTTTAGAAAAAAAATAAACTTTATTTTTTTAAAGCAATTTAAATTTGTAACAAAATTGAGAGGGTGGTACAGAAATTTCTCATATATCGCTTGCCCCTACAGATTAATAGCTTCTTCATTCATCAAAATTTTAAATCCAGAATGAAAGTACATTGGCGCATCATAATTATTCAATGGCCATACGTTACATTAGGGTCACTCTTGGTGTTATACATTCTATGGGTTTGGATAAATGCATAGCGAGATATGTTATATATCATACAGAGTATTTTCACTGACCTGAAAAGCCGCTGTGCTCCACGTACTCATCCTCTCCTCCCTCCCAATCCTGGTAAATACTAATCTTTTATTGTGTCCATAGTCTGCATAGTTTTCCCTTTTTCCAGAATGTTGTATGGTTGGAATCATACAGAATGTAGGCTTTTCAGATTGACTTCTTTTTTTTATTTATTTTTGAGTGGGAGAGACAGAAGGAGGGGCAGAGAGAGAAGGAGACAGAGGATCTGATGTGGACTCCAGGATGACAGCAAAGTCCCCGATGTGGGCTTGAACTCAAAAACCATGAGATTATGACCTGAGGCGAAATCAAGAGTCCTATGTGTATCCAACTGAGACACCCAGGTGCCCCTAAATTGACTTCTTCTACTTAGTAATATGTATTTAAGTTTACTCCATGTCTTTCATGCCTTCATGGCTAATTTCTTTCTAGGGCTGAATAATATTGCATTGTTTGGATATACCATAGTTTATCCATTTACCTAATGAATAACATCTTCTTTGCTTCCATTATTTTACAATTATGAATAAAGCTGCTATAAACATCTATGTGTGAGATTTTGTGTGGACATGCATTTTCAGCTCCTTTGAGTAAATACTCAGGAGTACAATTGCTGGGTCATATGCTTAAGAGTATGTTTAGTTTTGTAAGAAACTGCCAAACTGTCTACCAAAGTGGCTATACTATAATGCATTCCCACCAGCAATGTGTAAAAGTTCCTGTTGCTCCCGTCTTCGTCTGAATGTTGTCAGTGTTCCAGATTCTGTCACTCTAATAGATGTGTAATTGTGTCTCATTGTTTTAATTTGATTTTCGCTGATGGTAGATGATGTGTGGCATCTTTTCATATGCCAATGCTATCTGTATATCTTCTTTGAGGATTTTGGCCCATTTTTTAATTGTTTTTTTTATTGTTATTTTTTAGTTTTAAAATTCTTTGCATATTTTGGATAGAAATTCTTTATCCGTGTGTCTTCTGCAACTCTCCCAGTCTGTCTTGTCTTCTAACTGTTTTGATAATGGCTTTTACAGAGCAAAAGTTTTTAATTATAACGAAGTCCAGATTATCAACTGTTTTTCATGGGTTGTTCCTTTGATTTTAAAGAAGGAATGGCTATACCCAAGATCATCGAGGTTTTCTCATATCTAGGAAATTTACAAATTTGCATTTTACGCTTAGATCCATTTTGGGTAAATTTTTGTGAAGGGTGTAAGGTCAATATTTAATTTTTTCTGCACATGGATGTTCACTTGTTCTAGTACTGTTTGTTGAAGAGATGTCCTTGTTCCATTTTATTATATTTTCTTCTTTGCCAAAGGTCAGTTGACTATATTTATGGAGGTCTATTTCAGGGTTCTCTATTCTATTCCATTTGATCTGTTTATCTTTATTCCATTCCACACTGCTTTAATTACTGTAGCTTTATATCTTTGAAATCAGGTAGCATCAATTTCCAAATATGTCCTTTTCTTACAATATTGGTTTTTCCAGGTCTTTTGCCTTTCCGTATAAATTTCAGGTTTAATGTTTGTTGATATCCATAAAATAACTTGCTGGGATTTTGAATGGGATTGCATTGAATCTATAGATCAAATGGGAAAGAACTGACATCCTGAGTCTTATTGAATCTTATTAAGTCTTATTCATAAACGAAGACTATTTCTCTATTTAGCTCTGCAATTTCTTTCACCATAGTTTCTGCAGTTTTCCTCCAATAGATCCTGTACATATTTTGTTAGATTTGTACCCAAGTATTTCAGGTTTTGATTGCTAATAGAAATGTTATTATGTTTTTCATTTCAAATTCTACTTGTTTATTATAGGTATATAGGCCAGCAATGGACTTTTGTGTATTGGTCTTGCACCCTGAGAACTTGCTAGAATTACTTATTAATTCTAAGAGGGTTTTTTTGTTTGTTTTAATCAACTCTTTGGATATTCTACATAGGTAATCATGTCTTCTAAAAAGACAATTTTATGTCTTCCCTCTCAATCTACATACCTTTAATTTCTTTTTTCTGCCTTATTATATTAGCAAGGACTTTCAGTATGATGTTGAAAAGGAGTGATAAGAGGGGACATCTTTGCTTAATACCTGGTCACAGTGAGAAAGCTTCAAGTTTCTCACCATTAGGTATGATGTTAGCTGTAGGTTTTTGTAAATGCTCTTTGTCAAGAAGGTAGAGTTCCCCTCTATTCTTAAATTACTGAGAGATTTTATCACAGATGTGTGCTAGATTTTCTCAAATATTTTTTTCCACAACTATTGATATGATCTGTGATTTTTCTTTCTTTTTTGTCTGTTAATGTGATAGATTATATTAATAACTTTTCGAATTTTGAATCAGCCTTGTGTACCTGGGATAAACCCACTTGATCATGGTGTATAATCCTTTTTACACATTGTTTGGTTCAATTTACTAGTGTTTTGTTGAGGATGTTTGCTACTGTTGCTGGATAAAGTAGTCTACAGATATTAGTGCTATTCATTTGATTGATGATGTTGTTGAGATCAACTGTGGTCTTACTAATTTTCTGTCTATTCTGTTTCTGAGAGAGTAGTATCAAAGTCTCCAACTATGATGGTGGATTTTCAGTTTCTCCTGACAGTTACGTAGATTTTGTCTCATGGAGTTTGATGCTCTGTTGTTAGGTGTATTCAGATTTAAATCCTTTTGGAAAATTGGCTCCTTTATCATTATGTACTGTCCTTCTTTGTCTTTGTTAATTCTCCTTAACTTTTAGCCTGACTTGTCTGAAATTGGTATTACTACTCTTGTGCTGGAGTCCAGCTCCGGCTGTCCAGGAATATTCTGAAGGATGAAAGGTATCGGCATGGATGAATGACTCAAGAGAACTGCATGGCTTCTGGAATCAGGCAGGCAGTCCCTCCTGATCACAGTGTTTTATTTAAAAGTAGTAAGTGATGTTACAATGAGTGAGTGACATTCCATCAGTAAGCATGTTTGATATCTTTAACAACAATGTGTTTTTGTCAGCAAAGCTTTGATTTCCTCAGTCTTGCAAGTTGTTTTCAAGTTAATTAGCATTTAAATTTAAGGCAAGGGGAGAAAACAGGGCCTAGGCCTATGTTAATTACCTATAAACAGGCCAGGAGTCATTCTGCCTATTCTTCCAACTACAATGGGGGAGGTGCAACCCATCCAGCAAGGACAGAATTCCCAGTGCTTGTCCTTTGCTTGTGAATGAGTGAATTTACATAATAGGAGCCCAACATTTACACAAGTCACACCAATATTCAGCCAGCTCATAACTGCTATCAATCTGTGCAACCCATCCCCGAGATGCAACTTTAAGATTACTTCTGGCCAGGCTACTTTCATTCAGATGTATTCCATCAAAGCATCCTGCTCCAGGTTCTTCCTTTTTATTTAAATGCTATAAAACAAACAAACAAAAAAAAAACATTACATTCCTTAGGGCCAACGAGAGCAGCCCAAGAAATCCAAGCCTGAAAAATTATTTAGAAGGAGGTAAGACTGGGCGCCATTTTGACTGGCAGGAGCTTTGCTATGACTATGTTTCCACACAGGGAGGTGTCTCACCCTGTGAGCCCAAGATGGCTTCCAACACTCTTGCTTTTTTTTTTGTTTACCATTAGCATGGCGTATATCTCTCCATCTATTTAGTTTTAATTCATATGTTTTTATATTTAAAGTGGATTTCTTGTAGACATCATAAAGTTGGGTCATATTTTTTGATCCACTCTGACAATCTCAGTCTTTTAATTGGTGCATTTATACTATTGACATTTAAAGTGATTATTGATATATTTGAAATGCTATCTCTCATATTCATTACTGTTTACTATTTGTTGCCCTGTTCTTTGTTTCTATATGTGTCTTTCATTGTTTTTCTGCCTTTTGTGGTTTTAATTAAGCATTTTACTTTTTAATTTTCTTAAGCATTTTATATGATTCAACTTTCTCATCTTTCTTGGCATATCATTTATACTTTTTTTTTTTTTTTTACTTTTTTAGTGACTGTACTAAAGTTTGCAATGTATATTTATATCTAATTCAAATCTACTTTCTAATAATAATACTTCACTTTGTGATAACATGAGTATCTTGTATTACCAAAATCCTTACTTTTCCTACTGTATCTTATATCTTTATTGTTATTCATTTCACTTATATATAATCTTACATAGGAATATATACAAACATATATAAGCATATATAATTGAACACATTGTTGCTATTTTATTCTTAAATATGTTTTGAACAAACATATTTAAGAATAAAAAAATAAAAATTTTATTTTACCTTCACTTATTCCTTCTTTGGTACTCTTCCTTTGTCATAAATAAATACATTCAAGTTTCCGACCTATATTATTTTCTATCTCTCTAAATAACTTAACATTTCTTGAATGGCAGATATCCTTGCAAAAAATTTCCTCAATTTTTGTTTGAGAACATCTTTATTTCTCCCTCACTTTTCTAGGATAATTTCACAAGTTATAGAATTCAAATTTTTCTCTCACAATTTAAATATTTCACTCCACTCTATTCTTGCTTGGATGGTTTCTGAGGAGAAGTGGGATATAATTCTTTTTTTTTTTTTTTCTTATCGGTAAGTTATTTTCCTTTTTTTTTTCAGAATTTTTTTCTTTGTTTTTGACTTTATGTAACTTGAAAATGATATTCCCGGTGAGGTTTTTTGGGGTGATAGTGGGGTTCATGGTGTCCAGAGCCAATGACCAAGAAAGAATTCTTGAAGATGACTTTGGTGCAAAAAGGTGATTTAATTGAAGCATGGAGACAGGACCCATGGACAGGAAGAGGTGCCCTGGGACCAAGAGGAGAGATGGGTTATATACTATGGGTTTGGGAGAGGTCAAGTCCAGGGAAAGTTTCTAGTGAGATTTTCATATGCTAAAGAAGACTCATAGGATACTGGAGACCTAGCTATTGTTAAGCTTAGGTGGTTTTCCCTCTAGCAAAGTGTTAACATTAAGACAGTAAGGACCTCCTGTAGAAATGTTTTACTCTGCCAGCCTCAAGTATTTGTCAATGGGCTGCAGGTTATAAGGAAATATAATTATATCTGCCATTTCCTTCTGCTTTTATTTCCACATCACTAGGGAGGGGTAATGGAGACTTAGGTCCCACAGGACTATCAGTTCTATCAGTTAACATTTGGTTTTTCCCCTTTCCTTTGTTCTTGGGCAACCAGCAGTGCCTAAGGAATATCACACATATCCCATGGGGGTGGGGGATGGGGTATTCATGGCTTGTCAGCTTGCCTTATGCTTCCTTGTCAATCCTAGGTGGAATTTATGGTATTTATCATGTTTGGCATTCTCTAAAATTTCTGGATATGGGGTTTGGTGTCTGATATTAATTTGGGGAAATCCTCAGTCATTATTGTTTCAAATATTTCTTCTGTTCCTTACTCTCCTTTCCTTCTACTATTACCATTATGTGTATGTTGCACATTTTGTAGTTGTTTTACAGTCCTTAGGTTTTCTATTCTGCTTTTTTAGTCTTTTCAGTCTTTGCTTTTCAGTTTAAGAGCATTCTATTGATACCAGACAATCTTTCCTCACCTGTTTCCAATATAATAATAACCCCCATCAAAAGCTTCATTTCTGTTTCAGGTTTATTAATCTGTAGCATTTCTTTTTCATTCTTCAGGATTTCTATCTCTCTGCCTACTTGTCCATTTTTTCTTTCATGTTGTATTCTTTATTCATTAAAACCCTTGGCATATTAATTATAATTGTTTTAAATTCTTTGACATCCCCAAATCTCTGCCATATACATGCAGAGTATGTATTCCAGTAAATATATATATTTACTGGAATAGTTTGAGAAGGATAGATATTAGCTCTTCTTTAAATGTCTGGTAGAATTCCCCTGTGAACCCATCTAGCCCTGGACTCTTGTTTGTTGTGAGATTTTTGATTACTAATTCAATTTCTTTACTGGTTATAGGTCTCTAAAATTTTATATTTCTTCCTGTTTCAGTTTTGGTAGTTTGTATGGTTCAAGGAATTTGTCCATTTTTTTCCAGATTGCCTAATGTATTGACATATAATTTTTCATAATATTCTCTTATAATCATATATCTGTAGTGTTGGCTGTGATCTCTTCTCTTTCATTAATGATTTTATTTATTCGGGTCCTTTCTCTTTTCTTTTTTATAAGTCTGACTAGGGATTTATCAATTTGGCAGCAATCTTTGCCCTCACCATAGCAACTTCTTAGTAGACATGTCTCTAGAGTCAAAAGAAACAAAAGCAAAAATAAACCATTGGGACTTGATCAATGTAAAATACTTCTGCACAGTGAAGGAAACAACAAAACTAAAAGGCAGCCTATGGCATAGGAGTAGATATTTGCAAAAGACATATCTGATAAAAGGTTAGTATCAAAAATCTCTATAGAATTTATTAATCTCAACACCCAAAAAATAATAATCCAGTTTAAAAATGGGCAGAAGACATGAATAGACACTTTTCCAAAGGAGTCCAGATGGCCAATAGACACATAAAAAGATGCTCAACCTCACTCATCATCAGGAATATACAAATAAAAACTACAATAAGATATAATCTCACACCTGTCATAATGTCTAAATTTAACAAGACAGGAAAATACAGATGTCGGTGTGGATGTGAAGAAAGTGGAAACCTCATACATTGTTGGTCAGAATGCAAACTGGTACAGTCACTCTGGAAAACAATTTGGAGTTTAGTCAGAAAGTTGAAAATAGAACTACCCTACCCAGCAATTGTGCAACCATCGGTATTTATCCAAAGGGTACAAAAATACTGATTCAAAGAGACACATGCAGCCTGATGTTTATAGCAACATTATCTACAATAGCCAAATTATTGAAAGAGTTCAGATGTCCTTTAACTGATGAGTGGATAAAGAAAATTATATATGTATGTGTTTATATATGTATATATATATATATATAATGGAATACTACTCAGCCATCAAAATGAATGAAATCTTGGCATTTACAACAACATAGCAACATGGATGGAGCTATAATGTATTATGCTAAGTGAAACAAGTCAGTCAAAGAAAGACAAATACCAGATGATTTCACTCAATTATGGAATTTGAGAAATAAAACAGATCAACATAGGAGAATGGAAAAGAAAAAGAGAGGGAAGAAACCATA
Organism: Paguma larvata; assembly: GCA_030068075.1. NCBI lineage: Eukaryota > Metazoa > Chordata > Mammalia > Carnivora > Viverridae > Paguma > Paguma larvata. Next base: position 87,952,305 of record CM057823.1, read on the forward strand.
AAAGATCCTTAAATATAGAGAACAAAATGAGGGTTGCTGTAGGGAAGTTGGATGGGGGATGGGCTAAATGGGTGATGGTTATTAAGGAGGGCACTTGTGTTAAACGCTGGGTGTTATATATAAGTGATGAATTGTAAATTCTACTCCTAAAACCAAAGTTACACTATATGTAAACTGTCTAGAATTTAAATAAAAACTTGAACAAAAAAAAGAAAAAAAGAATGGAAAATTAAATAAATAAATAGACTATATTTATGTATGAAAAAAGTTTTGGAAACAGTGTGATGGTCGCACAGTGATATGAATGTAATTAGTGCTGCTTGCGATTTATACACTTAAAAATGGTTAACAAAAATCACAAATTTTCTGTTAAAATATATGTTTTACCACAATAAAAAATGATCAGGTTAAAAAAATAAAATAAAAATAAAAATTGTTTTCTTTTCTTCTCCTTCTGCTGAAAGCCCTGGGAGATTTTTCTCCAACATTTACCGTGGGAATCTGGCCAGACTATTGCAGGTAAATCTCACAAAATTGTGGAACGTGTTTATGAATGTGCCCCCTGTAGGTTTTAATTCTTAGAGTTGTCTGCACTGAGCCTCCAGCAATTCATCAATACTCTTCATTTCTTCTTACCTGGCACTAGTTTCTTGTAGAAGTTTCTGCTTGTAAGTCTCTGCTCTAGTAAACTAAGACCTGTAGTTGCCTGTTTGTCTCTCTAATTTGGGGATCAGCAGTTTGCTCTGTGTTCTCCCCTTTCTTAAGGATCCAAGCAGAGTTGTTGGTTTTTTCAGTTTGTTTGGCATTTTACGTATTAGGATGGACTGGTGACTTTCAGTCTCCCTACATAGGGAAGTAGAAACTAGATCCCTCTTGTACTGTGTGTCAGTTTTTAATATGAAGTTAATGGTAGTATAATAGTATATTATTTTTCTCTTTAAAATGTGTATGTTACTATAACCATTGATTCATATAAATTATGTTCACATGTATTTATGTATATCATTATGAATATGTATCAGATTGTAACAGTTGCGCAACCACTCCCAAACCATATGTATAATTGTTTTAGCACTATTTTTTAAGTAGAACCTAGCTTCCCCTTGAAGTGCCATTTTCCCCTATATCGATGATATATGTTTTTGTTTAATTGTCACCATTTATAGATAGCACATCTGTTAGTAATTCTGGCTTTATGAAAATCTCTGATCGCTTAAAGACCAACACTTTGTGCTATACTGGTTTTTTCTAAGACTGCTTTGGATTAAAAAACAAACAAATAAACAAATCAATCAATCAATCAATCAATAGACTCAAAACAATCCTTAGACTCCTACAAGAAGGAAATAGCTTGTGCAACATGTATAGTTTCCAAAAATAATGAACAAGTAAGTATCTTCAAGAGAGTGGAACTTGATATCCTAGAGAACAATATACAAGGAAGTTACTCTTGGTCAGGAATGTGGATATAATAATGGAACTTTCCCCATAGTAGGTCAAAATTAGTAAATGTGAGAAAATAGTACTTTATAGGCCCTGCCAGCAGCATTGTTTGATTCTTATCGTCAGCTGTGTGCCCTGATTTTTCTCTCCCCTTTCTAAAATGTAAGTTTTCTACTGTGGTTATATGGTCTTTATACACTGAATTGATAGTTTGGCCTTTATACCATACTTTGCAGGACCACAACAACTGGGTCCAGCCATGATGGAGAGAACTACTCAATATGCAGAGATATTGAATGGTCTTTCAACTATCTATGGTACGTGGATAGATAAAACTTTGAATTGTCATTCCTGGGGAAAGAGTGAGTATATATTACCTGCGGGAAGAGACTGCACATATATAGCTATCAACAGAAACGTGATTCGTGCAGAATTTTAGTGGCTCAATACTGCATTTGTTCTCCACTTCTTCTTTTTTTTTTTTCCCTAAGTTTATGTATTTACTTAAGGGGAGAGGGCAGGGAGACAGGAAGGAGAGAATCCCTAGCAGAGTCCACGCTGTCAGCACAGGACCTCATGTGGGGCTCATCTCACCAACTATGATCATGACCTCAGCTGAAATCAAGAGTCAGATGCTTAACCAACTGAGTCACCCAGGAGACCCTATTATCCACTTCTTGATTCCAGAGGTAAAGTTTTCGCATCTCTCTTGCTCTTTTACGTGGACATTTCCTGAGTTCTAGCCAATGAAATATGAGCACGTTTGAAGTATACCATTTCCAGTCTTGGATGATTAAAAACTCCCATGCATGCTCCTTTAAGCTCTATTTGCTTCCTGTCTTTTTGGAATGGGGAACATTGCCAGAGAGACCTCGAATGGTAAAAGATGAGGATGGCAGAAATTCTTTTGGCCATTTGGAAGAAGATTTCTCTGCCAATCTGTTTACTTTTAGGAGCAAAAAAATGAGCTTCTAATGCATTTTTGCCATGTCTTAGTTGAGGCACCTTTAACAAAGTACTATAGATAGGTTGGCTTATAAATAAAAATTTATTGCCCAAAGTTCAGGATGGGAATCTGAAATCAGAATGCCATCATGATTGAGTCCAGAGAAGTCCCCGATTCTCTTTGTATCCTCATGTGGCAGAAAATGAGTAAGCTAGTTTTCTGCCCCCTTTTCATGAGGGAAATAATCTTCACTTCATTACCTAATTAGTTCTCAGAGGTCCCACTACCACATACTATCACATTAAGGGTTAAGAGTTCAACATATGCATTTTAGGAGACATAGACTTACAGTACGTAACAAACTATTTATTTTGGCCTCCATTCGTTGCAGCAGTTAATTGACCATGCCTAATAAAAACAAAATTACTGAAAGAGCACCGAAAGTATATATTAACAAATTCATCCTGAATGAAACCTGTTCAAATTTTAGCCCCTTTTCGCCATTTGCAATCAACTTTATCATCATTTTTCTGTAACTATGTAGTCTTAATTTAATGATTAACTTGACCAAATTATTATTTTTTATGGTGACAATAGTAACAGACTTCGATGGCTAAATTCAACACATAAAGTGGTAAGACTGGCGTCTGCCATGTCTGGTTGAAGTGTGTTGTTATGTCACCAAGAATCTCTCTTTTATTTCTCTTGACTTGGATTTCTGCTGTGTTGGTTTCATTGTGGTAAAGATGGCAAGCGGTCAACTCAGGCTACAACTCAGGCTTTAAATCTACATATTCTGGTGATTAGTGTGCTGCTTATCCAGCCTCTCTTTTTTTCTCTTTCTCTTTTTAAATTAACTAATTAAATATTTTTTTTAAAAATGGGTCTCTATACCCAATATGGGGCTTGAACTCATGACCGAGGACAAGAGTCTCATGCTCTACTGACTAAGCCACCCAGGCACCCCTCCAATACCTATTTTTGAGAGCAGCATAACTGGTCTACTTTGCGTTATATGCACATATCTAAAGCAATCAGTTTTCTGTAAAACAATGTTGATGCCACATACCTAACCTTGCGGTATGGACACATCAGAACTGCATAGAATGAATCCCATTAATGAAATGGAGGTTCATCTAAAAGATAAAGAGGAAAAGTAATTAAAAGACACACACACAAACTCAAAACACAGATATTCACTGTTGAGGACCTATCTAAATTTCAACTGTAGCTACAGATGCTCAATGCTCAAAAGAAGTTAGTTTCACAGTTCTCCCATAGTGTTATGAATTAAAAAAATATATACATGGAATCATAATCAGCTCCCCAATTCTCTGTTCATCCTCCTTCAAATGGAAACAAGAATATTTCAGCAGCATGATTTTATTTTTCTTTTGTAAACCTTCTCTTTCAGGCACTGAAATGGGATTGAATTTGGTCTGATAAGGTGTTCCATCTCCTAGAGCTATTATCCGGAAGTCATTTAAAAAATAGAATCGACTTTTATATGGTATAATTTGTTTTCCTATATATAATCAATGATGTTCCAACATCATCTACTGAGTTACATACTGAAGAATTTTCCTACTGATTTGTAAAGGCCCTGCTACCAGATACAGGTATTCATACGTGGAGGCTATGAATCATGGCTTTCTAATCTGTCTATTGTTGGTCTATCCCTGTCCTATCATCACACAGTCAGTATTACTAAGTGTCTTAATATGTGACAGGATGAAGTGCTCCTCCTAATGTTATAGCTTTAAATTTGTCTCTGCTGTGCATCATTGCCCTTCATTATTCCACATGGATTTGTAGTTTACTTGTCAGCTTTGAAAATCAGTTTTGATATTTGGATCAGAATTGCATCCAATTTATAGATTACTTTGTAGAAAATTGACATTCTTATGATATTTAGTCTCTTCAACTATGAATACATTATTCATTTCCATTTCTGAATATTAGTGTGCACTTTGGGGTAGTAGTAGCAGTAACAATAACGAAAACCAGTTATACGGTCAATGTCATGTGATAGATGTTCTCAATGTACCATCTGTACATCATCTCATATATTGATACTGGCGGGAAGGATTATCTACATTACACTGAGGTGCAGGGAACTTAATAACATGTGCTGTTATATAAGAGGAAGAGCTGAGACTTGAATACATGCAGTTTGTCTCCAGAGTTTAAAATCTTCACTAATATCAGATAATGCCTCCCTTAGAACCTGGATCTCCTTCTCAGTGATTCTACCATTGGTTTATTACCTTAGATTTTCTAATTAAATAATAATATGTTCTGTGCATAACTGCAGTAAAATTATTGTTACATTCCAATCCTTAAACCACTTGTGTTTACTTGCTTGCACATTACCTTAGCTAACACTTCCAGGAAAATGTGTATTACCAGGGGTGATAGTCTTGCACTTGATTTAAAATAGACTACTTCTAAGTATTAATATTTAGCAAGATGTTTGCTGCTTTAATAGTAAACATTATAAAGTTATTTCTCCTCTGTTTCCTCCATATTTGAACTATAAATGGGTGCTTAACTTTTAAAAATCTATTTTCTACTTCTATTTTCTACTGTTAAAATGTGTGCCTTCCTGAGACGCATCCCATGCTCTCAGAAGAGATCGCAGAGTCAAAAAATCATGACTTTTGTGTTGACTTTCTGGTTGTAAGGCTTTCTATGGGCTTGGGAGAGTTACCTAAGTTCCTGAACAGTAACAATCTTAGATGCTTGCGAGAGGGAAACTTCTTCTGGGCCCTGCCCTTGGGAGGTCCTGTGTATCACAATCACACCCACAAAATGAATGTATTAAATAATACTTGAATTTCTTTTATCATTTTGCAAGTAAATATTTAACAACAGTCTCTCAAAAATGTGTATGTATGCATATACATACATGTATATAAACTTGTAAGTTTTATTGATATAAAGAATATATAATCTAGTATAAATAATAAACTATTCCACACTATTTATTGCAAATTATATATAGCCAATTGTTTTTCACAGGATGTTTGCATTTATTTATTTATTTATTTATCCATTTATTTATTTATTTTTGCTTACTCCATATGTATAATCAACTTTTGAGTGTATTGACTAGCAAGTGTAGTCCTGACATGGATATTGGTTGATATTTTTCATTTACATTAATAAGACAAAGTGAAATAATGCAGACGTGTAGTAGAAATTCATTTGTTCATCAACGATGCAAGCAACTTCTTTGCTGAGTTGGATAGTAGGTTTAGAAAAACAGAATACCACTTTTAATTCTTTTTTGATTCTTTTAATGTTTATTTATTTTTGAGAGAGAGAGAGAGAGAGAGAAACAGAGTGAGAGTGGGAGAGGGACAGAGAAAAAAGGAGACACAGAATCCAAAGCAGACTCCAGGCTCTGAGCTGTCAGCACAGAGCCCGATATGGTGCTCGAACTGACAAACCACGAGATCATGACCTGAGCCGGAGTTGGACGCTTAACCGACTGAGCCACCCAGACACCCCAACATTTTTCAATTCATTATTCTACTCCTAATGTAATGGCTATACACAAAACATTTTCAGGTTTGATGCATATTATTAACATGTTCTCTTTCACTTTCTCCTGCTTAGACAGTCAACAAAATAATAAGTACCTGATTATAGTATTTTGCCTTTTGTTAATGGTTATGTAAATGCTCCCAATATGGCAGAGTTCATCTCCACGTGGAGGAGGCATGCAGTGGCACACCATTATAAACCGTCTCTGCCATGCAGATAAAATAGATCTCTTCAGCGTAGAACATAGTAAAATGTATTATGGGGCACATGGGTGGCTCAGTCAGTTAAGTGTCGGACTTCGGTTTAGATCACGATCTCGCATTTATGAGTTTGAGCCCCACATAGGGCTCTGTGCTGACAGCTTGGAGCCTGGAGACTGCTTGGACTTCTCTGTCTCCCTCTCTCTCTGCCTCTTCCTCTGTCACACCCTGTCTCTCTCTCTCTCTCTCTCTCAAAAATAAACATTAAAAAATGTTAAAATAGTGATCCCTTTTGAATATTCATTTTCTTAACTTTTAATATAATGTTTAAATGTGAGTTTACAATATTTAATTCTCAGTAGTGTCTGTATTTATTTATTTTAAGGTTTATTTATTCATTTTTGAGAGAGACAGAGAGGGAGGGTCAGAGACGGAGGAAGAGAGAGAATCCCAGGCAGACTCCGCAATGTCAGTGCACTGCCTAACACGGGTCTTGAACTCACAGTCAGTAAGATCACGACCTGAGCTAAAATCAGGAGTTAGAGGCTTAACCGATGGAGCCATCTAGGTGCTCCAATAATGTCTGTGCTTAAAAATTGGGTCGTAAAGTTCCTGAAGATGTAAGTCATTCTGAGCCTTCCTGCACAGACTCCGGCATACTAGCACATCTGCATGCAAAGTCAGCACCTAGTCCCGACATACTGCATCCCACAACACTAAACACAAACTTCCCCACAGGTTTCAGGCTCCGGAAGAACACTCTCTACACATCTTGCCCTGTGCTTTAAAGCAAAAAGGTGACTGAATTCATTGATATGAAATTTATAAGATGGGCTGCTGCCAGTATTGGAGGTGGGCCTTGGAGCACAGTCGGTTTGAACAGAAGTGCTACGTGCTTAACTTGCCAAATCCTTCTTTTAGAAAGGACCAGAGCAACAGATTCTGCATGATGAAGTATCAAGTTCAATACTGAAAAACTTCCTTCACTTGTTGTTCCAATTCATGATCCTAGAGTTACACATTCATTAATGTGGTACTGGTAAAAGTTGTCTAAAGCAGGAGAGATACATTTTGCAGCTCTGTTTGATTTAAATTTTCTTTTCTTCCTTCCTTTCTTTCTTTCTTTCTTTCTTTCTTTCTTTCTTTCTTTCTTTCTTTCTTTCTTTCTTTTTTTAAGTTATTTATTGAGATAGAGAGGGCTCAAGTGAGCAACGGTGGAGAGAGAGAGAGAGAGAGAGAGAGAGAGAGAGAGATTGAGTGTCCCAGCACAGAGCCCGATGTGGGACTTGAACCCACGAAGCTGTGAAATCATGACATAAGCTGAAACCAAGAGCCCGACAATTAACTGACTGAACCACCAAGGCACCTGAGAGTAGGCTGATTTTAAATGTAGATATTGGTCAAAATAAATATGCTGTTATAACTACTATCTGATATAGAAACGGAACTTACCAGCATTCCAGAAGTGTTCCACATTGTGCTTATCTTTTGCAGTCAGTACCAACTCAGAAGGGTAATCTTTATCATGCCTTCTTCCCCCATGTGTTAGTATATTGCTGCTGCTATATTTTTTTTACATTTTCAGTATATATCAAATACAAATACGCATTCATATATATATATATATCAAATATATATAGCCCATTTCTCTTTCATCTTGATTCTTTCTCTCAACATTATCTTTGTCATTATCCATGTCATAGCACAAAGACATAATTCTTTTAATTTCTCCTTGCTGTATAGTAAGCCATTGTATAATATATCGTTTTGTTTATCGCCAAGCTGATGAATATTTTGGGTTATTTTCTAATTCATATTACATATTACTGCTACAAAAAATGTTGCCTCTTTTGGCAAAATATTTTTACATATTTATTTGTACATATTTATTTGCAGGCTGCATTTGTTGGTTCATAGGGTATGTGTGTGTTAAGCTGTAAAAGTACAATGTAGCAATTTTGGAAATAGTGCCAATTTAAGCTGTCAGCAGCATATGAGAATTCAAAAATTTTTACACACTTGCCAACACTTGGAATTATCTTTCTCTTTCATTTTTAACCTTCTGGTAGACATACAGTGGTTTAGTCTCTTTTATTTTACACTTCTTTAATGACTAAGAATTGAAGCACTTTTCATATATTCATTTGCCTCTTGAATATTTCACCTTTGAAGAGTCTTTTCAAGTATTTTCTATTTTTTATTTTGTTTACTACCTTTATAATATTGATTTGTAAGAGTTTGTTTTTATTTATTACGTTTATATTTTGTCAGATAGGAATATATATAATATAATATCTTAAATATTTAACATATAATTATTAAAGATATATTAATTTAATGTATAAATGTTAAGCAATTATTCCATTCTTAACGTATTTTCACCAAATAAATTTTACTGTGGTCCAAGTTACCATTTTTTTGATGCTTATTCTTTTATCTTTTTTTTTAATGTTTATTTATTTTTGAGAGAGAGGGAGAGACAGAGCACAAGTGGCAGAGGGGCAGAGAGAGAGGGAGACACAGAATCCGAAGCAGGCTTCAGGCTCTGAGCTGTCAGCACAGAATCAGATGCAGGGCTCGAACTCACAAGTTGTGAGATCATGACCTGAGCCAAAGTCAGTCGCTTAACCTACCGAGTCATCCAGGGGCCCCTCTTTTGTCTTTTTAAAGAGATCTTCGATTACCTAAGATCATAAGGTTAGTCTTCCATTTTTCTTTTAAAAATATTGTTGTTTTACCTTCCATGTTTAGATTCATATTCTGTCTATAATTGATTTTTGTTTATGGTATGAGCTGGAGGTTGATATTAATATGTATAATGTAACTATCCAAGTGACTTAGCATGTTTATAGAATAATCATTCATTCCCAGTGCCCTGCACTGTAATGTGAACTTAGATATATCTGTTTTTAGACTCTATTAATGCTTTCTTAATTATAATAGTCATGATCTTGATATCTGATAATATAGATCCTCTAGATTTCTTCCTTGAGATTGGCGTTACTGTTCTTTGTTTTTTATATTCCTATTGTTTATACATAGTAGAAACAACATGTCAGTTTCTTCATATACATACACACTTACACATACAAGCACCAGTTTGAATCCTAATCTGGATAGCATTAGATGTATAAATGAGTAGGGGGAATTTATATTACTGAAATGGTCAACATTCCAATTCACAAATATGCTATTCTCTTCTATTGAAGAAGGAAACCTATCATTAATGTCATGAAGTTTCAGCATACGCGTTTGCACATCTTGCATTAAGTTTATTTTTAGATACTTGATTTTGTTAATCTATTGAAAATTAAATAATTTAACATTTTAATTTCTATATTTCTTGGCATGCATAGAAATGATTCATGGCTTATAATGTTTATTTTTTAAATCCAGAAGTCTGATTAAATTCTTTAATAATGTTAATATTTTGTAGATTTTTTGATACTCTATAATAGTCGAATCACCTGTTAATAATGAAAGCTTAATACATATATTTTTATAATTTCTTATTTCTTTAACTGTCATTCTATTAGGGTTTTCTTGACTGATTACAATTGCCTACCATTTCTTATGTACTATTGAATAGAATTTGCATAGTGAGTGTCTCTGTATCACTTCTGACTTTACAAATATATCTTTTAATAATTCATCATTAAGTATAAGATTTGTTCTTGTGTCTTCATGGATACATTTTTGGTATATTTAGGAAGTACATGATTTTATTGGTTTCAAAAGTTTTTTTTTATGTTGAATGATTTTGAATATTATCAAATTTTTAAATAGTGTATTGAGATAGTATTTATTTTAATGCAATTAGTTATATTAGTTTTCAAGTGGTAAAGAAATTTAGCACACCTGGAATAGAATCCACTTGTTTGTGACATGTTATTCTTCTCTTATATTGCTGAATTAAATCTCCAAATATTTGATTTTGGCTCAGATCATGACCCCAGGGTTATGGGATAGAGTCCACATTGAGCTCCAAGTTGAGAGTGGAGCCTGCTTAGAGATACTGTCTTTCCCTCTGCCCCTCTCCTCTCTTCCATCCTCTCTCTCTCGCAGTCGAAAGAAAGAAAGGAAGAAAGAAAGAAAGAGAGAAAAAGAAAGAGAGAGAGAGAAAGGAAGAAAGGAAGGAAGGAAAGGAAGGAAGGAAGGAAGGAAGAGGGAGGAAGGAAGGAAGGGAGGAAGGAAGGAAGGAAGGAAGGAAGGAAGAAAAAGAAAGAAAGAAAAGAAAAAGAAAGAAAGAAAGAAAGAAAGGAAGGAAGGAAGGAAGGAAGGAAGAAAAAGAAAGAAAGAAAAGAGAAAGAAAGAAAGAAAGAAAGAAAGAAAGAAAGAAAGAAAGAAAGGAAGGAAGGAAGGAAGAAGGAGGAAAGAAGGAAGGAAGGAAGGAAGGAAGGAAGGAAAGAAGGAAAGAAGGGAGAAAAAGAAAGAAAGGAAAGGAAGGAAGGAAGGAAGGAAGAAAAAGAAAGAAAGAAAAGAAAAAGGAAGAAAGAAAGAAAAAAAAGATAAAAAAAGGAAGGAAGGAAGGAAGAAGGCAGGAATGAAGGAAGGAAGGAAGGAAGGAAGAAAAAGAAAGAAAGAAAAGAGAAAGAAAGAAAGAAAGAAAGAAAGAAAGAAAGAAAGAAAGAAAGAAAGAAAGAAAGAAAGAATTATCTATTATTTGAAGCTTGAGAGGTCCTGTATTCAAGGGATTCTTCAGTCACTATGTCAGCTGGCCAGATGTTTCTCTTTCTTCGTATGATGAAGATCAGGGATTTAAACTCATCCAAAAGGCTAGGGAGGCACCTTTTGTTTCTATCGGAGTGGTGCTCTTGCAGCTATTATTGTTTATGCACTATATGAATCGAAGAGCAGGGGAAGTACTAAAATGGCTGTCCACCTGATCCACGTGCACGGGGCAGCTTGAGGCTAGGTTGTGGGAGCAATAACTCTTGCTATGGGCTATTCTATGTTTAAGGAATTCTGGACAAAGCCTAAGCCCTAGAAGAATAGAAGCTGTCTTGGTTTTGATAGTGGTGCTTGCTTTAGCTAAACGTCTTATGTTGAGTGTCTAAGTTTATGTTGAAAATCAATCATTTGAATGTGTCAGACAATAATTTGGTAATTTGAATATTGGCTTCCTTTCTTATAGGCTTGATTGACCTAATAACCAAATTATTAGTGACTAGTTAACCAGCTAGGTTATTCAGGGGAGTCACAATAACACAAAAGAAGCCTGTCTCTTTTAAATGTACTTGATAGTGGTAAAAGATGAACCTTCATAAACTCTTCTGATGAAATTAGCTCTACAGAGGACAATTTGCCAATCCCTACATACTCTCAGTCTCTGCAGAATATCACTAGCTTTTGATGTTATATAGGAATCCTGTTTGTGCCAGGAAATTTAACTTTTTTCTGCCTGTCTTGCAGAGCGATAGAGTACTTCAGTTGTTTGGGCTGGTGGCTCTTAATCCTTTCAGAACAGTGCATGCAATATAACATTATAAGCATCCCCCCAACTGAGAACATGTGTGTGTTTAAACCAACACTAAAAAGCTGAAAACAGTTGCTTTGAAGTAGTATTTATTTCAGAATCAGCCTTGTCCACAGGAGAATAACTGACTATGGATCTCAGTTTAGTTTTTTTGTAATTGTAGAATTACATATATTTCCTGTTGTATTAGAATAATTTTAAGTGTTAACTTGAAATGGAAATGCGTATTTTAAGTACTAATGTACAGGTAAATGAAAAACACTTTTTAAAAATAAAAAAATATTATCTGCATTTTTTTATTCTTGAAATGCCCTGCTCAGATTTTTATGTGAGATTTTAGATACATTGGGAATAATTCCTTTTTTTTTATTATTTTTCTGGAAGTGTTTATATAAAATAGATACTCTTTCTCTCTTTCTTCTCTCTTTCTTTCAATGTTTATTTTTGAGAGAGAGAAAGAGACAGACAGACAGAGAGACAGAGAGTGCACAGGGCAGGGGCGGAGACAGGGAGACACAGAACCTGAAGCAGGCTCCAGGCTCTGAGCTGTCAGCACAGAGCCAACGTGGGGCTCAAACTCACAAACCGCGAGATCATGACCTGAGCTTAAGTCAGACACTTAACCAACTGAGCCACCCAGGTGCCCCTATCTCTTTCACAAATACTTGAATTAATTTACCAGTGGAAACTTTCATATACATAGTTTGATTTATGAAAAGTTTTTAGAAATGGATTCCATGTTTTATTTATTTATTTTTGTAAGTTTATTTTGAAAGAGAGAGAAAGAGAGAGAGAGAGAGAGAGAGAGAGAAAGAGAGAGAGAGAACAAGTGTGCATGGAAGCAGGGGAGGGGCAGAGAGAAAGGACGAGATAGAATCCCAAGCAGGCTCTGTGCTATCAGCAGTCCCAGGGCGGAACTCATGTACAGTGAGATCATGACGAGCTGAGATCAAGAGTCAGATGCTCAACCTACTGAGTCACTCAGGTGGCCCAGAATCCATGTTTTAATCATGTCAGAATATTTAAAACGTTTTTTTCTAAGTTGTGTTTTGCAAGGCATTTGATCATTTATATATTTTTTCAGATTTTATGTATATATTTCAAAATATATATTTTTTTGTTCACACTATTCTCTTTTCAATGTTAGCAGGATCTATAGTGTGCTCTCATTTTTAATTCATGATATTGGTAATTTTTTCTATTTTCTGGATTAGTTCTAAGGGAATTATTAAAAATTTATATTCTTAAATAAAACGTCTTTCAGCTTGGTTGATTTTTCTCTATTGTGCATTTATTTATTTTCTATTTTATTGATTCTGATCTTATGTTTATTAATTCCTCCTTTCTAATTTCTTTGCTAAGATTCATTGCTCTTTTCTATCACCATGAAATGAAAACATTGATCATTTATTCTCAACTTTCATTCTTTTATAATGTATGTGCTATCGGCTCTAGGTAGTCACTTGAGTACTGCATCTCACAAAATTCAAAATGTTGTGTCTTAAATTAGCCTTCTGCTAAAAATACTTTTTAAATACCTATAGTGATTTCTTAATTGACCTTAGAAATGTTTTCCTTAATTTCCAAATAGTTGGAGATTTTCTAGTTGGTATTTATTAGTGGTTTCTGGTTCAATTTCATTGTGGTCAGAAAATATACTCAAAAGGATTTTAATATTTTAAAACCTGTGGAGCTTTGGTATATAAGGAAGAAAGTCATAAGTTTTGGTATTTGTTCTACATGCACTTGAAAAGAATAAAGTTTGCCATTGTAGATTTCAGCTTCTATTTATGCCATTGTTACCTGTTGTATGCTAACATTTTGAATGCAGTTTATTTCTCCTTTGATTACTGTCAATTACTGTTTTAAAAAATGTGAAGCTATATTATAGGTGTGAAATATAACACACTTAACGGAATGGCTAAAATGAACAACTCAGGAAACAGTAGATGTTGGCAAGGATGCAGAGAAAGGAGAACAATATTTCACTGCTGATGGGAATGCAAACTGGCTCAAATAGTCTGGAAAACAGTATGGAGTTTCCTTTAAAAATTAAAAATAGAACCACCCTATGACCCAGCAATTGCACTGCTAGATATTTATACAAAATATACGAAAATGCTGGTTCAAAGGAGCACATGTACCCGAGTGTTAACAGTAATGCTATCAACAGTAGCCAAAGTATAGAAAGAGCCCAAATGTCCATTGAACTGATGAATGGATAAATAAGATGTGGTATATATATATAATGGAATATTACTTGGCAATCAAAAAGAATGAAATCTTGCCATTTACAACAATGTGGATGGAACTAGAATGTATTATGCTAAGTGAAATAAGTTAGTCAGAGAAAGACAACTATCACATGATTTCACTCGTATGTGGAATTTAAAAAACACAACAGATGAACATAAGGGAAGGGAAAAAAAAACTAAGATAAAAGCAGAGAAGGAGGCAAACCATAAGAGACTCTAAAATACTGAGAACAAACTGAGGGTTGCTGGAAGGGAGGTGGGTGGGGAGATGGGATAAATGGGTGATGGACATTAAGCAGAGCACTTGTTGGGATGAGCACTGGGTGTTATATGTATGTGATGAACCACTGGGTTCTACTCCTGAAACCAATACTACACTGTATGTTACTTAGCTTGAATTTAAATAAATAAATAAATAAATACATAAATAAATAAATAAACAGATAAAGCTATATTATAGGGTTATATAGTTGTATCTAAAAAAATGATAGATTGGTTGACTGGTAGACTGACCATACTATCATTATAATATGATTCTCTCTGCATTTAACAATGATTTTAATTCTAAAGTTTCCATTTTTTTGAATGTTTATTTATTTATTTTGAGAAAGAGAGCTAGAACATGAGTGGGGGAGGGCCAGAGAGGGGGAAGGAGAGAATTCCAAGCAGCCTCCACACTATCAAGTGCAGAGCCCAATGTTGTGCTCAGATTCACAAATTGTGAGATCATGACCTGAGCTCAAAGCAAGAGACAGATGCTTAACTTACTGAGCCACTCAGGTGTCCTCATTTTTTTTTTTTATATTGCACTAAACTAACTTCTTTTTGTGTGTGTGCGTGGTTTTCTTTTTTTTTAATATAATTTTACCTTCTTTGAATTTCATCCTATTTCTGGTGCTTGATATTTTTTTTCTTTCTTATTTCATTTTTTCTTTTTCTTTTTTTCTTTGCCTTTCTTTCCTTATTCAGTTATGTATTTGTTTGTTTATTATTTCAATTGAAAACAAAGCAGAAAGCTCATAGCATGAAGTTGGCAAACATTAGATCCAACATCCTAAAATTAATTTAGTATGTACAAACATCCTATAATCTAGAGCAGAAACTAGAGGACTGATAGCTAAAAAGAGTTCTCCATGTTAACACACCTTCTGCAAAGAAAATTGAAGATCTATTACAAACCTTATATTTCTACTAAAATTCTCCTAGGGTAAACATCACTAAAATATTAAAGACCAGAAAATTGGTTTAGAAAATGTCTTGCTTTATTCTTATAGTTAAATTATTCTATTTACCGGAAAATCAAAACCAAAATCTAGACAACCAATTTTCCTGCTGAGATAGAAGACTTTAAGAGACCATATCTCATTATCAGAGATCATATCTCATAATCTTCTCTCAGTTATGTATTTTAAAAGTTTTTATATTACATTTTATCTGGTATATCTATTTGTTTGTATTTGGATGGGGGAGAGATTTTCAAATTAGCTTAGTATACCACGTTGATGGAAGTACTATTCACAGCTTCCTTTCAGTATTTATTTGGCATGTAACATGTGGATTTGCTGACCTGACATAGGTTACTTTATCTCAATTGTACAGCACACTCTTGAAGTACATGGAAAATATAATCTGCAGAAATAACTCCAGTAACTCAGTTTAAGTCCATTGTAAAATCTTGGAATAGTTTCTGCAAGTAATGTTATACTGCTTGTGGTAGACAGAATAATGACCCGGTCTCCAAAGATGTTCTTGTCCAAATCCCTAGAATCCCTGAATATGTTATGTTACATACAAAGCAGAGGGGAACTAAGATTGCAGATGGAATCGAGTTCGCTGATCAATTGGTCTTAAGATATGATTATGCTGATTATACTGATGAATCCTGCGGGATCACAAGGGTTGTTGAAGTGTGGGAAAGGGAGGCACAAGAGTCAGAAAAGATGTGAGGAATAAAGCAAGTTTACAATGGTGTGAGGCAAGTTCTCAAACCACCAGTGCTGACTTTCAAGATAGAAGTCCATGAGCCAAGGAATGTAGGCAACCTGTAGAAGCTGGAAAAGACAAGAAATGGACTCTTCCCCTAGATCCTCCCTGAAGGGACATAGTCATGTCAACACGTTGATTTCTGTTCAGTAAGACTCATTTCGGGTTTTAACAGCCAAAACTATAAGATATGAAATGTTTTAAGATATGAAGTCATGGTAATTTATTATAATATCAATAAGAAAATATACACTGTCAAACCACAAGTTTACTTTTTATTTAAGATATTTTAAATTTCAGAAAAGTTATGCATTTTCATGACATTAAAAACTAAAGGTTATTTTTAAGGAATAGGCAGTATCTTCCTAGAAAACTGACAATCTATAGTGATGGAACGCTACCAGCTTTTAAAGGATGGTTGCTACAGCTTAAGGGTCTCTGGTTTGTACCCGGAAGGAAGGCTAAAGCATCTTTCTACTTTATTTTGTGTTCCCAAAGCTGATCCATTTTAGATGTGAAAGAAGGATTGGATTTTTTCATTTTTTCATTTTAATTCCAGTAGAGTTAACATACAGTGTTGTATTAATTTCAGATGTACCATATAGTGAGTCAACAATTCTATACATTACTCAGTGCTCATCGGGATAGGATAAGTGTACTCTTTAATCCTCATCACCTGTTTCACCCATCCTCCCATCTGCATCCTCTCTGGTAACCGTCAGTGTGTTCTCTACAGAAGAGTATGTTTTTTGGTTTGCCTCTCCTTTTCTTCTTCTTCTTCTTCTTCTTCTTTTTTTTTTTTTTTTTGCTTATTTGTTTTGTTTCTTAAATTCCGCACATGAGTGAAGTCTTATGGTATTTGCCTTCTTTGACTGACTTATTTCTGCTTAGCATTATAATCCCTAGCTCCCCCCATGTCATTGCAAACAGAAAGACTTCATTCGCCGAGGTTGAATAATATTCCATTATAAATACCACCTCATCTTTGTCCATTCATCTATCAGTGGACACTTGGGGTGCTTCCATAATTTGGCTATTGTAAATAATGCTGCAATAAGCATAAGGATACATGCTTTCCTTTGAAATTGTGTTTTTGTATTTTGGGGGTAAATATCCAGTAGTACAATTACTGGACCATACGATAGTTCTAGTTTTAACTTTTTGAGGAACCTCCAGACTGTTTTCCATAGTGGTTGCACCAGTTTGCATTCCCACCAACAGTTCCCAAGGTTTCCTATTTCTCCACATCCTCGCCAACATTTGTTTCTTGTATTTTTTATTTTGGCCTTTCTGACAGCTGTGAAGTTATATCTCATAGTAGTTTTGATTTGCATTTCCCTGATGATTTATGTTGAGCACCTTTTCATGTGTCTGCTGTCCATCTGGATGTCTTCTTTGGAGAAATGCCTGCTCATGACTTCTGTTTTTTTAAATCAGATTATTTATTTTTTGGGCGTTGAGCTTTATAAGTTCTTTACATATTTTGGATGCTAACCCTATATCACAAATGTAATTTGCAAATACTTCTCCCATTCTGAAAATTTCCTTTTAGTTTTGTTGATTGTTTCCTTCTCTGTGCTGAAGCTTTATTTTGATGTAGTCCCAAGGGTTTACTTTTGCTTTTATTTCCTTTGATTGGATTTTTCTTACTGAAATCCTTAAACAATATAATTAAAGGAAACTTCTCATATAGTGGCAATAGTCTTATTTTTCATAAAGAATAAACATTTCTGTCTTTTTTGTTCCTTTTTCATAGATATTTTAATGCTTTTTTGGAGGATAGATTGTTTAAAAATTATTTCCTTGTTATAATTTTAGTTGTAAGTTGAATATTTTACATAATATTCTTTTACATACTGAATGGCATGTTAGGTAGCATCCACACGTACCTCAGATTGGTATAAATTGGCAATGACAAATCTAGAGCAATTAGAATTGAACTTGATGTCTTTTATTCAAGAGGTAATGATCCATGGATTAGGGGAATACGGTGCCTCACAAAAAGGGGAGCACCCCACTGGAGGCATTTTGGGTAAAAGTGAGTTTTATAGCATATTAAAAGAGGTGAGGAGAAACAGAACATAATTGGCTAGGTGGTTGGGGAGTTCCTTACAAGGCTAGCAGGTTGAAGGGTAAGGTAAGCTAGCTAAAGCAGAGGTAGAGGATTGTGATTGGTGTATGTTAGCTCTCCTTGACAGAAATTTCCCATAAATGCAGATTGGCTTAGATTTAGATTTGTGACCTGTCCCTGGCCGGTGGGGCAGCCTCCATTTTGTGAGTCCTGATACACAACTTTATCAAAGCATGTATTTTATCATAACTCTGGTAAACTAATTTGCATCAATATGTAATCAGAGTCAAGGCTTGTTTTAATTTAGCTTCTGAGTGAGACAAAATTAGTACATAAATTCTGACCTAAGAGTGTTTGCAAGTTGCATTATCTCTTTTGAGATACAAAGACATTATTACATATTTATGTATCAAACAGTTTAAAATAATTCTGACATTTTTATGTGTCTCTACCTGGAAAAACCTACGGCTTACTCCTTCTGAAATTCTTGATTATTCTGTATGTCCCTCTCTTGCTTTCATTTATTAAGTGCTTTATGAGCAACTTGGGCATGGTCCATCACCTCTACATATTTTCGTGGAGGACATCCATCAGTTACATTATTCCGATTAAATGCATTTTTGGAGATTGGAAAAGAAGAATGTTCTTTATTATTTCTAATGCTTCCCAGCTACACGTTTACGTACAGAATGAGGTTCAGACCATGGCTGTAGATCACTTTTATTTTCTTGTTAAAAAATGTAGAAAAACATTTTTCGGTAATATAAATGTTATATCTCTTCCTGCATGAAATGTGGTCTTTCAAATTGAATATATCCAAATAAAATAGAATGCCGGAATATTCTAGTTTGTATTATTAATTGATTAGTAGCCCATTCAACTATTACTTTGATTATGTCAATGACTCATAAGCTTTGCCCTTTCTGCATTCACTGGCGACAGAGCTGAGTTTTAAAGGACTATTTCTGGCTTCATTGACATTTGTAGTGACTAAAATTCCTTTCAGTCACTTGCTTCCTTTGATGATACTTTATTGACTCAATGAGAAACAATATCTTCAGTATTCATATTCCAGGATTCTGAACACAGACAGTGGAGCCATAGCCCGCTTAACATGCTTAATTATAATAATTCATATGGTAAATGATGCCATTAAGTTTCAAATTAAGTTTTCTATTCATGAATTCAGCAGGAGTTTCTTCCAACTTCAGAGTAAAGTAGAAATCTTGCCCCCCTGCAAATATTTTTGAAAGAAACAAAAGATCGAAAGAAGAAAACGGCAGCTTACTTGGGCTGAACATGACTTATGTTTTGAGCCAGACTCGAATAAACAGAAGCACCAATTATAGCTCATAGATTATTCAAAACAAAGTAAACATTATTTATTATTGCTTTATAATTATGCCTTTTTAAAATTTATTTTACTGCTTGCTGATTTTTTTCACGGTCCTACCGCATCAGTATACTTAGTCTAGTTCTCATAATGAAACTAATTAAAATGTATGGATTAAATTTTAATTTCCATCCTACTTCAACAGCAATAATCTGAAAAATCTTCATATTTCTCCTTAAAAAAAGACATTAATCTCAGTACCAAACACTAGTTAGTATATAAGACTTCTCTCACTTTAGGAAATTTTCTAATTACTCATCTATTTTTTTTCCATGACATTATTAGGAAACCACTCAGATATTTCTGTGCATTACAATTTATGGAGATTCGTTATTAACTATGGCTGTATTATCTGTAAAATGTAATCCTAGAATATCAATCTAGTTCTGAATCAAATCTCTATAGATAAATGTTCATATGTTGGAAGTAAACATATTTTTCTTTTTCGAATAGACCCTGTGTAAACTTATAGAAAATATATATCATGCTGAATAAAAATAAACTAAATTATCTTTATATGCAGAGGTGGATGACATTGTATTTGTCAGACTTTTTAATTTAAAATAATATTTAAAAAGAAAAATGTATTTCTTTTGAAAGAGAGAGAGAGCACAATCTGGGGAGGGCAGAGTGAAGGAATCCCAAGTAGGCTCTGCACCATCAATGCAGAGACCAAGCTGGGCTCGAACGCACAAACCATGAGAGTACCCCCCTGAGTCAATGTCACACACTTAACCAACTGAGCCGCCCAGGCATCCCTCAAAAAGCAAATTAACTATGGTTACCTTGAGTAAAATAGTAGTTTTACAGAAGTGCCAGGTCATAGAGTTTCAGGGAGTACTGTAGAATTAGGTTTGGACAAGGATCAGTGTCAGCAGGACAACCCAGAGAAAATACACTTGATTAAAACATCACCACTAATTCTAGTTTTATTTAATCAATGTTTTTAAAAAAAAAATAATGTTTATTTTTTGAGGGAGAAAGAGAGAGCGACTGAGCACTAGCAGGGTAGGCATAGAGAGAGACACACACAGAATCTGAAACAGGGTCCAGGCTCTGAGCTGTCAGCACAGAGTCTGACGTGGGGCTCAACCTCAAGAATGATGAGATCATGACCTGAGCAGAAGTACAATGCTTAGGGGCGCCTGGGTGGCTCAGTCGGTTAAGCAGCGGACTTCAGCTCAAGTCATGATCTCATGGTCTGTGGGTTTGAGCCCCGCGTCAGGCTCTGTGCTGACGGCTCAGAGCCTGGAGCCTGCTTCAGATTCTGTGTCTCTCTCTCTCTCTGCCCTTTCCCTGTTCACACTCTGTCTCTATGTCTCTCAAAAAATAAATAAACATGCAAAAAATGTGAAAAAATGTAGGATGTTTAACCAACTGAGCCACCCAGGCGCCCCCAATTATTCTAGTTTTCACTGACTGTTTTTGTTTCTACTGTTGCTCCCAGACACTTAACTCCACCACAGTTGACACAATCTCGATTCTGACTCAGTGTCTTTGTGTAAAGTTCTTGGACTTTAAATTTCAGAGCCCCAGCTAGGAGAATCTCAGTGGGCCAACACCCCATTGTCTACCTGCCAAGTTCATGAGAGAAGGAATGTCTCTGCTCTCCTTAGGGCTGTATCTCTGGTCATCTCTCCTTCCAATGAAATGGTGAATTAAAAATATTGAAATTCTGCCCGTGGGGAGGATTTTCCTTCACTATCTCTCAAGCCACCTGAATGTGGTGGTATTGCTGTGGCAGTTAACATCCCAGTCATATCAACTATGGCACCATCTATAATCTGGGTTTGAGTCTGAGGACTCATGAGGGCATAGTTGTGCTTTGAAGAAGAAATGGTAATACAGCAAGAATAGATGGAACTCAGAGTGTGAGCCAGCTCCTCATACAATTTAGCTGTGCCTATAGAGCCTACTTGAATTCTGTTTCATATGCACTAGTTCACCTTGGTGTTGGAATATCGCTAGTCATGCTCATGCTTATCTGTTACGGTAGGTGATCTAATGACACTTAACGATGATGGACGGCTTAGCTCACGTAGTCCTTGGTTGAGTCTTTATTGCACAAGGAAAGCAAGAATGGATCATTAAACTATTTTTTCATAGAGATGTGGTTTTGCTCTGACATCTAAATTACATTATTAGTATGATCCCTCCTCCCATGTATGTTGTTGTATTTTGGTGCAACTATCCACTGTGGAATTATCACTAGATAACAAGGACTAAGTGACCTCTACCTCTGCCACAGCTTGCACAATTGAAGAAGCTTCTCTTGTTCTAGGGCCCTCATATTTTTGAAATAATAAAATCCATAATATGCCAATTAAGATTGCTTCAAAAGTAATGCTATTCAAAGCTTAAACATAATTCTAGTGGTAGAAAATCTAAACACAAGATTTTTGTTTTAGTCATTAATTATTAATTTGCTAGTTGACATTGACCAATTAACTTGTCCTTATATCCTTATCATTAAGTGTTCTCATGATATATCTGGCTCTAACAGGTTTTTGTTTAATCATTGAAATATATTGGGCAAATTCTATGATTTTTTTACTGCACTTTTTTTTTTCTATTGACTCAGGTAATTAGAGAAAGTAGCAATTTGAATATAGATTTCAGGGGTGCCTGGGTGGCTCAGTTGCTTAGAGTCTGACTTCAGCTCAGGTAATGATCTTATGGTTGTGAGTTCAAGCCCTGTGATGGGCTCTGTGCTGACAGCTCAGAGCCTGGACCCTGCTTCAGATTCTGTGTCTCCCTCTCTCTGCCCCTCCCCTGCTCGTGCTCTCTCTCCCTCAAAGAATAAATAAACATTAAGCAAAAGTTGAATGTAGCTTTCATAGTTATCAAGAAATTTCTGGATAAGACAAGTCTGAGGAGGGGAAGAAACTGAACAAACTACTCTGAGCTTAAGTAGTTAGCTACCTTAAATCTGTGCTAAATAACATGGAGGCTTTAGGAACTATCGGATGATTTTAATATATGTGCATTACTTTCAGTCAATTTTATAGATAAAATTGTATTATCTTCAGAAATATAATGTTCTCTTAATTTACTTCCCTTTTGCATTTCTCCTATAATCTTTTGGAACTATTCTAGATTTATGTTGATATCATGGACCTATGTTGACTACTCAAGCATAAAAGACCTCTAATTGAAAGGGATGTTTAAGGAGGATGTCCACGGGATTTGGTGGACAGATCAGTAGAGAGCAGTTGGAGGGTTTTTCATAACCATATATCAGAATGACTATTCTTCTCTATTGGGTAAATTAAGTCTATTATGGAGGCTTGAGAGAAGAGACATGTCCTGCTGAGCTGGAAAGGATAAATGAAGAAGAAATTAAGAGTTTGACTTTTTACAAGTGAAATTAGTGGTTTACAATCTGCAATTGGTCAAACATAAAGATAAAAATACTTGTTGTTTGGGTAACACAAATAGATACTAGTTATTAGTATCAATCCAACGTTAATTTTCTCTTAGGGACAAAGAAAAGCCATTTTAAATGTGAAATGAAAATTTAAAGCTAATTAGAGAATACCACTGAGAAATTTAAAAAATATAAACGAAAGAGAAAATGATTTTCTGAGCGCCCGTTATAAATGAGAGTTCTTGTCAGAAACTAAAATATAATCAGATAAATGAAGTACAAAATGCATCATGTAATGAAATATTGAGACACGTATCTATCTGATATATTTCTGGGATGAGATTACTTCAGTTTTATGTTATATAGCCAAATCAATTATTTGTTTTTAGATAAACAATAACACCAATTCTATCATCATGACAAACTATAGTCAACTAACTTTAGGTATTTAATCTTCTTAACAACATCATAATAAATGTATCTACTTGAATATTTTTGGTACAAAGCAAAAGGTAACATGCCTTTGTCTAAAACAATAAATTAGGAAAAATGCATTATAGTTTATTGATGGAATGTCAAAGTTACTCTTCTGTATGACAGTATTCCCAACTTTTTAAAACATGCATTTTTTGAACTATGTTTGTTGAACATAAAATCCTCTCTGATTTTATGCTTCTAATCTCTCCATTCCTTGCTCAACACAAGTCCTTGGCAGAGTGAAAAGTCATATAATAAGTCAGAAGTTAACAGCAACCTTAGTAGCAAAAACACACAGCAGACAGCATTTACTGAACTTCCTATTCTGTTCCATCACTGTGTAAATGCTTTGCAGGCACCCTTCTCTTCACTTTTCACACCAGTCCACCAAATGATTTCTATTGAAACCCAGGCTCAGAGAAATGCAGTGAATTTTGAACTGTCCAAGGTCACACCACTACTGTCAGTCCAAGGACTCTGGAGTCATTGTTCATTTTATTTTATTTGTTTATTTTTAAAAAATGGTTTAGTATTTATTTTTGAGACTGAAAGAGACAGAACACAAACAGGGGAGAAGACACAGAATCTGATGCGGTCTCCAGGCTCTGAGTTGTGAGCACAGAACCCAAGACAGGCTCTAACTCACAAACTTTGAGATCATGACCTGAGCTGAAGTCAGCCGCTTCACCAACTGAGCCACCCAGGGGCCCTGAGTCATTGTTCATTTTAAATCACAGTTGAATTTCACCCTATGTTTCGTTTTCTACTTCTGCATAGAAAACCATCCCTAAACTAAGCAATTCTAAAGAACAATATGATACATTATTTCTCTTGATATCATGGTTTGACTGGTGCTATAGATGGAATATTTGCTTCTCCTCAATTTATATGTTGAAACTCAAACCGCAATGGGATGATTTTAAGAGAGGTGGGGTTTTTGAGAGATATTTTATCAGAAGGTTGAACCCGACATGAATAAGATTAGTGCCCTTGTAAATGGGAAAAGACCCTAGAGATCTCCTTTTCCCTTTTCATGATGTGAGATCTCAGAGAAAAGGTGCATTTCTGTGAAGCAGGGAGCAGGCCTTCACCAGAACTCAAACTTGCCAGTGCCTTCATCTTTCAAGGCCAGAGGAAGAAAGTGAGAAAGAAATTTCTGTTGTTTATAAACCGCTCAGTCTATGGTGTTCTACTCTAGCAGCCCGAACAGACTAAGACAATGGACTCAAGTTGAGAACATCCTCTCCTTCACATGGTGCCAGCTGGAACTATAATCACCTGGAGGCTGAACTGGACTGGAACATCTAAGATGGCTTACTGGGGCGCCTGGGTGGCTCAGTCGATTGAGCGTCCGACTTCGGCTCAGGTCATGATCTCGCGGTCCGTGAGTTCGAGCCCCCGCGTCGGGCTCTGTGCTGACAGCTCAGAGCCTGGAGCCTGCTTCAGATTCTGTGTCTCCCGCGCTCTCTGCCCCTCCCCCATTCATGCTCTGTCTCTCTCTGTCTCAAAAATAAATAAACGTTAAAAAAAAATAAGATGGTTTACTGAGCATGGCTGCTAGGGGGTGACTGTTGGCTGAACACTTAGCTGAAATTGTCATTGGGAGAACCGTAGCTGTGACCTCTCCACCTTCCTTAGAATTCTCTCTGTATGGTCCATGAATTTTCAAGAGGAAACTTTCCAAACAATGAAAGCAAGACCTGCAGATCTCTTACGGTCCAACCGCATAAGCTATAGTTATTTCTGTTGTGTACAGTGGTCAATGAAATCTGTAGGTCTAGCCCAGAACCAAAGGGAAGAGAAATAGACTCCCCTCCCTTTTTGGGAGATGTGGCCAAAAATATGTAGCCATTTTAATCTACTATGCTGCTAATTTGTTATACTGTAAGTCATGTTGATTTCAATAAAAAAATAGTATTTATATTTTAATGAAGTTAAAATTCTCTTAGAGATCAATTTTAAATTATGAACTGTTTTTTTTTTTTCTTATACTGTTTGAATCACAAACACCAGAGGTTAATAACGTCATTGTATTAACCAACCTTTCTGTGACTGTGAATTTAATGGGATACTTTATTACTTTATGGAAGGTAACATTTTTGTTGTTGGATAAAATAGAGATATTAAATGTTTACCATCATCATTTTCACAACTTTTAGTATGTTTTTCTAATCTAATATATTATTCTTATTAAAATATATCTCTATAGTTATTTTCCTTACTAATGATGTTTCTGTTATATATTTGGAGTTTTGATAACTGAAATTTCACACAGCTTTCTCTCCATGGCTAAGGAAATATAGTGCTGTTGCTTTTCCATGACAAAAAAAAAAAAAGTGACCATATTTTGTTTTATAAATTTGCCTGATTTTTTCCCATCAAAACACCATGAATGTGACAAAAATGATTATTTAGTAATTGCAAAATTTCGTGGGACTTTATTCCCCATTTCTTTATGATTTTAAATATCTAAATATTATAAATATTTTATGACTTTTTTATTTAATGATATTGCTCTTAAATCATTGAAAGCATATCAATAAAACTGGGAGTCAATTAAATTATAAGATGGTGAATAATGTGATATGTGATTTAAATAGATTGTTTTCATACTGGTTACAGTTATGATTGGGGTGTTATGCAAGCATGCTGTCATAACATGGGTTGGTCATTTTCGAATGGGCTCACTGGGCTTACTGGGCTTACTGCATTCAAATTCTTTAGCTTAATACTTGAAAGTCTATCATATTAAGACATAACCTATTTTGATTTAATTCTTTCCTGAAATTTATGCAAGAATTGATTGCCTACAAGCTTTCTATAAAATATTTTCATGTATAGTATAATGCTTAAAAAGTATTGGGCATGTAGCTTTATCGGCTCACTATTGGGAATTTGTATTGATCATTTAATATATACAAATCTTTTTTTAAGTTTATTTATTTTTGAGACAGTTGCAGAGAGAGTGAGTGTGTGAGGGACAGAGAGAGTGGAAAGAGAGAATCTTAAGCAGGCTCTGCACTGTCAGCTTGGAGACCATTGTGGGGCTCAAACCCAGAAACCATGAAGTTTGAAAACCAATAGTCAGATGCTTAACTGACAGCCATCCGGGTGCCCCAAAATACATAAAATCTTAAAGGAAAGTTATTTATTAATTATATGCATTACAGAGATGAGGAAATTTAGGCTGAGAAAATGGAATAAATTACCCAAAGTCACACATCTAAGAGGTGATGGGGGCTGAATTTGTTGCTCTAACTCCTTGTTCCAAGCCTGTATCTTTAGACTGTAATATTATCTCCTACATAAGTTATTAAAAGAACTAACTGATAATTCTTTCTACAGAACATACAATATTCGTTTATTTATCTTCTGTTTGTCAGGTGCCGTTCATGGCATTGAGGAAATAGTAATGAGCAAAATAGATATGTTTGTGGGCTTATGGGGTTTTAGGTTAGAGCAATGTATAGCCACTAAGTGAATATATCAGTTTATAATCAAAAATGTGTCACAGTGCAAAGAGTAAAAGGGAAAAGATCAGATAGCAGGAAATCCTAAGACTTGCTTAATGAAAATTCATTCGAACTGAGATCTGAGAAAGAGAGTTTAAAAAGATGAAAACCAGGGAGGGCTTGGGATGAGCATCAGCCAGTGAGGAAAACCTATTAAAGGCTTCTCTGAAAGAAAGCAATGTTCAAGTAATTTAAACAAAGTCCATATATTCTGGAATTCAAAAAATTAGAAACAGGGTATATAAGATGATCCACAAGTAGATAAGGGCAAGACTATGTTTTAGATGATGCTAAATATTTAAACTTTAATCTGAGATCATTGATGCGTTTTCCAGAGTGGGTGACAAATTAGATTTTTACTTTAAAATGCTACATTGGCTACATTTGTAGAGAACAAAAGGAATAAAAAGCAGATGATGAAAAAGTTTGAAGTATTTTTATATATCCAAATAGACAAGAACGTACAGATTAGAATTCAGAGGAGAGATCTAGGTTATGAAAAAATAATTGAAATAATTTGAAGTATAGAGATGCTAATTAAAATAAAGGGGAGTGAAGATTTAAAACAGAAAAAATTGGGCAACTATGTATATTACACAGAGCTGAATCAACATTGAATAATGAGATTGAGCAAGATATGGATAAAAACTCTACGAAATGATTTTTTTAGTAACAAAGTAGAATGTTTGAAGGAAAAAGGAAGTCGTTAACAATGTTGAAGGCTGCTAAAGAGGAAGTGAGACAGGAAAGGAAAAAGTTACTTGGATTGAATAATACAGAGGCCATTGGTTACTTTAGTGGGAACAATTTTGACAGAAGTTTGAGGCAAGAGCCAGGTTGGCATGGGTTGAGGGGTGAATGCAAGGCGCGGAAAGAAATGGGGGAAGAAAACACCAACCCTTCCAAAATATAAATCTTATAAAAAGGATAAGAAAATTAAATATAAAGAAGAATTTTAATAGAAGATACCTTGACAAAATATTTTTAAAGCTCTGTGGAAGTATAATTGTGTCACAATAAATTGTACATAATTAAAGTGCGCTTGACAGACTTTGAAATATGTACACCCTTGTGAAATT
The DNA here is from genome assembly GCA_030068075.1 of Paguma larvata. NCBI lineage: Eukaryota > Metazoa > Chordata > Mammalia > Carnivora > Viverridae > Paguma > Paguma larvata. Next base: position 87,980,056 of record CM057823.1, read on the forward strand.
GTCACTCTCAATGAATACGACCATCAACCTTCCCATTTTCCTTATGCCCTTCCTCCTGCTCCTCAGCTAACCCTTCACCCTATCTCAAGACAGCAACTTACTTGTTCTCCGTTCATTAGTTTTTTATATTCTAAAATTTTATGTAAAAGAAAGCCTACAATATGTTTCTATTGCTAACCTGGCCTCATGTTTATCTGGCCCATTTCATTTCATGTAATTTATTTTGTAAGTTCTGCTTTTGTATATATCAAGAGTTCAGACCGTTATGTGGCTATGCCACAATTTATTTTTCCGTTCACTTATTGATAGACAATTGGGCCATTTCCAGTTTGGAACTGTTACAAATCCGCTATGAATATCCATGTAAAAATGTTTGTATAGATGCGTGCTTTTATTGGTCATGGGGTATAAGTGGAAGTAGTAATGTCTGGGTCATATGGTAGATGTTTTAATTTCTTCAAAATAATGCCAAACTTTCCAAAGTGGCTGTCATATTTTCCATTCTCATTACCAGTATCTGAGCAGTCTAGTTACTCCACACGCTTAACAATACTTGGAATGGATAGGTTTTCTTATAAATGCACAGTGATACCTCATTGTAGTTTAAATTTTTATTTTCCTAATCACGTTAAATATATTTTTATATGCTTATTTGAAATACTTATATCTTCTTTGAGAAGGTGTCCAGTCAAGTACTTTATCCATTTATTTTTTGAATTGTTTGCTTTCTCAGTTATACTTCCATGGAGTTTTAAAAATATTTTGTTAATATTTGTGAATTCTTTATGTATTTTAGAAAGATGTCCTTTATTAGATATGTAATTGCAAATAGTTTTTCTCATATGATAGGTTGTCTCTTCCTTCTATTACCACTATCTTAGGAGGAGAGGAAGTTTTTAGTTTTGATAAAGTACAAATTAGGACTTTTTTCATACTTTTGATGTCATATTCAATAAATGTTGATCTAACCCAAGTTCACAGATATTTTCTCCGGTGTTTTCTTCTGGAAATTTTATAATTTAAAATTTTTTGTTTAGGTATAAGATCCATTTGAGTTTAATCTTGTACATGATTTTAAGTGCGGTTTTAAAGCTTTTCTAGTAAAATGCGAAAATATTGATTTTTTCCATTGAATTGTTATGATGACTTTTTCAAAAATCAAGTGACTTAAAATTCATGATCTTGGCTGTGTTATCGTGGGCAAGTCAAATGATTTACTTTGACCTCGAGTTATCTTTTCTTCAAATAGAGAAAAATAGCCCTTCTCTGCCTCTGTGATAGGCCAGGGCAGTGTCGGCTTGGGTGCATATAGAGCTCCTGAGTTGGACAATAAGGGACACAAAATCGCTCTTAGTTTTTTTGATTGCTACTAAAATATGGTAATGCCTGTTAGTTCATTTATTTCTAATTATTTAGCACACTGCCCAGGACACTAGGTGCCACGGTAACATTTACATTAATGCATCGTTGAAAAAAAAAAGAAACGAGACATTGCCATGGGATAGTAATAATTTAGAAAGCCAACGAAGAGTTTTACTAAGAAGGAAATAAATTTCTGTTTTAAAAAAATAGGGAAAAACAGGACAAACATTTTAGGCTTGTTTTGGAGTTAAAACTAAGTGAATATGTAAGACATTCAGTGTAATGTCTTCTATGTAGTCATTCTTCAAATATTTGTCTCATTTTATTACATTTACACTCAAATAAAACTTAGGTAAGTTGTTTTAATATAATTATATATAATGTAATCTGGAATCATCTGAAGATAATTATCAAGCATCCGCATGATCTGCCAAACTATTTTACATTCATATTATTATACACATATGCATATGTAGAATGTTGTTGAGGAAATGTGGGGTGTTAATTACGAATGACCACTTTGGTGAGGAAAGAAAAATACAATGGTATTCCTTTTTATTATTGTTAGTTGTATCGTTTCTTTTTTGGATATTCTTAACATATACCCAGGTAGCCAAAAAACATCCTTGTAAATTAGACTGCTGGAATCAGGCAAAAATAATTACTTTTTCATTGTGTATGTGGACAGTCATAGATTCTCGTTGCTCTCTGTTGCTTCTGGATGTAAGATAAATCTACACTGGAACTTGTATTCATTTATTATTTTCTCTGATTGTACAAAGGTGTATTGACTACTGATAATATATGAATCATTTTTGGTTTGGTTTATGAAATGAGCAAAATATCATTATTTTTTAAGATATCAATCTACTTGGGGAAGAATAAAATAGAACTATTATCAACAAGAATTGTAATATGTACAAACAAAAAATATTCGCCATGAAGAAGATTAAGTATATTATTTTATAGTGAATTTGGGAGGGAAATTTTGGTAATAAAGCATCAGGGAAAATATATAAATTAAAAAGAAAGGGTGAAAAAGATAGTTAAGGAGAGGAAGGGCATTTTGAGGAAGAAAATAATATGTCAGTGTAGACAATCTTAAAAGAAATGTTTTATTTAAAAATCTGGAGTAGTGATGTTTGCTGAAGTGCAGTGTTTATGTTGGCAGTGATAAAAATAAAAAAATTTGTCGTTTTTGGTTAAACTGAAATCTAAGATTATTTGACATTAAAATTAAAATAATACTGGCAGTAAAATGATCACATAGTTTTTAATTTTGTAAGTATAACAGGAATTCAAATATTTTAATATTTTAGTGGTAAAATATTTGAAGTGTGAAAACAAGGATTTCAATGACAACTTTATGAATAAAAATTCTTATGATTTAAAAATGATTAGCAATAAGCTTTTTAGCTTATGATCAATTGAAACTTTTACTCAAAAAACGTTTCATAAACATTTAAAAAAATATTGATGGTTGTATTTAGAGTGAATTTAGACTATTTTTCACATTTTTATTTATTTTTCCCTTATTTTATTTTCCAATTTTCAATCTTTTACTTTCAGGATAACATCAAGATAATCTTTGTTACCTAGGTATGATTTTCTGTCTTTCACAAAATATTGCTTCATTATCATCTAAAATTAATTATTCTTGATTTCTCAGTGTCAGGGCTTTCAAAGAAACCCATACTTGTAGATATTACTGTAAGATATGAGTGATTATATGTTAATTTACTATCACCAAAAATAAATGAGACTTCATCTGAAATTATTATTTACGTTTTCTCATTTCTTCCTATTCCCCTATATGATCACTCATATATACCTTTAAAATATTAACTGATTTCATCAGATTCTCAGACTTTAATTCTAAGAATTAAGCTCTATCATTCTATTTAATCTAAAACATTTTCTCCATCTTTTGTAGTCTTCTTCATTACAAAAATTTTCTGTTCCAGACTATAAATCTGTCCTCAAATAATATGTTTTCATTACTGCTGTTTAACTTAACTTATTTGTTCTTATTGACATAATTTCAATTTATCAGCATTGAATATTTAATGCTACTTTTTTTGCAGTAATGTTAATATATCCCTCAGCCCACTAATTGTACCTGTGACAAGTGTATATTCCTCATTTCAGAACATCTTATTTCTTTTAATGATTTTGAGGAAGTTTTGATCCATCAATGTGTCTATGGCATTTTTATTTAATTATTCTTGTTTCCTTGTTAATTCATTGTCTATTATAAATTATCCTTAAAATGTTTTAAAGATTTTGATAACATAGTGTAAATATAGCATACCTGTACAGAAATGAAACAAGCTACATGAGATTCTAACAGGACTTAGGTTTAAAATATTCTGGAGTAGGAGCACCTGAGTGGCTCAGTCAGTTAAGCATCTGACTCTTGGTTTTGGCTCAGGTCATGATCTCATGGTTGGTGGGTTCAAGTGCTGCATGGGAGTCGTGCGCTGACAGTGTGGAGCCTGTTTGGGATTCTCTCTCTCTCTCTGCTTCTCCTCTGCTTCTGTTTGCTCTCTCTTTCAAAATATATAAATAATCTTTAAAATGTTTTAAAAATATTCTGGAGTATACATATAATAATTGGATTTGTTTGTTTGTTTGTTTGTGACTATGCTTCATGCCCAGTGTGGAACCCAAAACAGAGCTTGAACTCATGACCCTGAAATCAAGACCTGAGCTGAGATCAAGAGTCAGATGCTCAGCTGAGTCCCCCAGGATTCCCAATAACTGGATTTAAAATGTAATTGTTTCATGGAGCCTGGGTGGCTCAGTTTGTTAAGTGTCAGACTTCAGCTCAGGTCATGATCTTGCAGCTCCAGAGTTCAAGCCCTACATTGGGCTGTCTTCTGTCCACACAGAGCCCACTTTGGATCCCCTCCCCCTCTTGTGCTCTCTTTCTCTCTCTCTCTCTCTCTCAAAAATAAATAAGCATTTATAAAAATTAAATTGCTTCAAGCATAAATGACTATATATGAGTTTTAAAAAATCATCTTTAGTTTATGGAGCAGTCTAGATTAATAGAAATGTTACAAAGATGGTAGTGTTTCTATATATCCCACATCTAGTTTCTCCTATTATTAACATCTATATTAGTGTGATATATTTGATAATGTTGATAGGTTATTAATTAAAGTCCATAATTTATTCATATCTTCTTGATTTTTATCTGGTATCATGTTTGTGTTTCAGGATTGTGTCTAAAACACATTACATTTAATTGCGGTTTTTACTTAGATTTCTCTTAGCTGTGACATTTTCTTAAACTTTGTGAGTTTTTTTTTGGTTTATTTATTTTTTTGTTTTTGCTTTTTGTATCCGTTTTGTTTTGCTTAATGACTTAATTGGTTTTGAGGAAAACTAGTCAGGTATGTTCTAGAATGCCTAGTTATGAGAATTTGATGTTTTTCTCATGATTAAACTGGGGTTATGGGTTTTGGAGAGGATGACCTCAGAGATAAAGTGCCATTTTCATTACATCATATCAAAAGTACGTACTATCAACATGACTTATGACCACTCATGCTGACGCAATTCCCTGGCTGAGGTAAGTTTGTCAAGTTTCTCTATTGTAAGCTCTTCTTTTCTTCCCCACGCTTTCCATACTGTACTCTTTGGAAGGAAGTTTCTATATGTAGTTCATCTATAAGAACTGTATAGAGTTGCACTCCCCCCTCCTTGAAGGTGGAGTATATGTATAAATTATTTGCAATTCTTCTGCACAGATTTATCTCTTCTCCTTCTTCTATTTATAAATTAAGTTGAGATGATTTGACATCTTAACAGTAGTCTTCCTGTCCAAGAACACTATTTATTTAGATCGTTGACTTTTTCATCAGAGTTTTCTAGTCTTTGCACATCAATGCTGTACGTATTCTCTTAGATTTATATCTAAGTTTTTCAATTGTTGCTCCTACTCTCAGTGTATTTTTTTCCCGTGCGTTCATTGCTTACATATTGGAAAGCTACAATTTTATAATTTAATGTTGGATATAAGTAGTGAGAGAGGACATTTTTGACTCTTCCAGAACTTATGGGGAAATTTTTCATTTTCTTATCATTGATTATGATGGTGGCTGAATGTGTATGTGTGTGTGTGTGTGTGTGTGTGTGTGTGTGTGTGTGTGCGCACGTGCATGTTGTAGATGTTTTTGTTCAAGTTGAAGTCTCCCTCTATCTCTACTGTGCTGAGAAATTTTATCATGAATGAGTGTTGGGCTTTGTAAAATTTTTTTTGGTATCAATGGATATGATTATATAATTTTCTTTCCTTTGTTGATGTGGTAGATTGCAATGATTGATTTTTTAAAATATTTATTTTATTTTTGAGAGAGAGAAAGAGAGAGAGAGAGAGTGAGAGAGAGAGAGATGGGCAGACAGAGAGGGGAACAGAGGATCTGAAGTGAGTCTGAGCTGACAGCAGAGAGCCCCATGTGGGGCTCGAACTCATGAACCATGAGATCCTGACCTGAGCCAAAATCAGACACTTAACTAAAGAATGAGCTACCCAGGGACCCCTACAATGACTGACTTTTGAATGTTGAAATTTCTTGTTTGCCAGAACTAATTTCCAATTCTCTATGGCATATAGTTCTTTTTACTCACTGTTGGATTTGATAACTTAATGTTTTGTTGAAGATTTTTATATCTGTGTTTATGATAAGTATTAGTTTGCAGTTTTTCTTTTTTTGTAATATATTTATTTCACTTTGGTAGTAGGGTAATGCTGATCTCATAAAAAGAGTTAGAAAGTGTTTTCTCCTGTTTTCTGGAAGATATTTTTTTTTTTTTAATTAGCAACATTTGTCTTTAAATATTTGGTAGCATTTATTGTCAAAAACATCCTGGCCTGGTGAGAATTTATGTTAATCTGGCTAAAAATTGGACTGTATTTAACATTTTCTGCAGTTGTAGGTACTGAGGGGTCACATTTCTCTGTCATCCTTGTTTTCATTTCTCTTGTCCTTAGGCTTCTTAAACTTCTTTCTTAGATTTTGTGTCTTGCAGCTCTTTTAGCTTTAAACCACTCTGATTATACTGAAGTCTTTCAGTATGTGGTAAGTTAGACATGAGGGAAGAGAGCGATAATCTAGTGATTATATAGTTCTTTCACTTTGTCCCCAGAAGCGAAAATAGGAAGCCTAGAAGAGGCCGGAATTGGGGAGATGCATTTGCCTGCTTCGGGATACATCTGTAGTAAAGTCTTTTCTGGAGTGACGGCTGTTGTTATGGAGGACACTTAGATTATGTCACAGTAGGTACATTTCCACTACCCTTGCCAGACTCTGAGAACCTGGGGGAGTCGAGGTTTTGGAGGGAAAACACAAAATATGTGGGTTTGTCTAAGACTACCATCCTCCAGGATTTTTTTCATTTTCTTACTAATCTATTTTCAGCTTCTAGCATGCTGTTAAAATTATCATTAACCATCCTATCAGTTTAGAGTTTCAGCAATTTCCATTTGTGAGCAGATCTCAGCCATGTTTAGATTTGTCTCTCCGGATTTATCAGTGGCTTTTTGCCCTGCCTTTTGCCCTGGGTTCTCTGATGTGTCCAAGAAAAGTCATTGCTTTGTGTTTCTTCCTGTTGTTGTTGTCAAGGCAGGAGTGACAATTTCCAGGTTAATTGTTAGCACAGAAGGCAGAAATTCTATGGTATGATTATTTTAGCCTTTAGCTAACTGTGCTCTGCTTCGAACTATAAGGGTGTTCTTCTGTATATAAATGTTCTTACAGACATTTATGGTTGAGGAAAAAAAAAATAAAGCTAATAATTATAAATTTAAATACTTAAGCCTATCCAACATACTTTAACCACAAAAGTATTAATACTAGATTAATACTTCATTTTATAATCTAGACATGTGAGTGAAGTTTGTTTCTATCCTTTCATGATATATTGCTATTAACAGAAAGTAAAAACTGGTCTTTGGTTGACTGGTCTTTGGTCCTGCACGGAAAATTTTCCATTGTGATATTTGCAATTTCAAAGTGATTGGCAAAGTATGTATCAAGTAAAGATCTCATCACCATGAGTAAACACGGACATCACACGTGCCCTCCACTGAAGATTCTTGCTGGTGGACTTCAATTCAGTTATAAACACTGATGTGTTCAGTTTTTTAAAAAGAGATTCATACACTAAATAGAAACCTATATTTGACTGCCTCAAAGTACTCTATCAAATCTAAGAGATGTGCTATTCCTGGTTAATTTCAGCTTGAAATTCCATAATAATTATTTCTGGCATTTGGATGTCTGAAACCTCCAACTTTATAGTTAATAGCGTGAAACCCCTTTCTGTCCCCAGAAGCTATATGACACATAATTATTTTAAGTATTTAAAATTCAAATTACTGTTATTTTAGAATTCTATATAACTTCTTGTGATAATTAGAGATCTGTCTAGAACAAAGTGACTACATATCTAACTATCGGGTTTCGGAACCGGAAGAGGCAAGCAGGCAAGGAAATGGACAATGATTTCTTCCTCTGCATTTCCAAGTCTCTAGAATATATCCTCTGAATATGGAAGCAGGCTTTAACGATGTCAGAAAGAAGTTCATCTCTACCGTTTCTTTACTGAATTTGCCTTTTACAGAAACAACAACAACAAACAGAAAAGGAATTTCGAGATCCAAAGTATTTGCATAGCTCCTCTGCAATATTCATGATTTGAGATGCCTGACTTTGAATTCGGATTATTAGCTGTGTGACTTTGGGCCAGTTACTTATTATTCTGTGCTATTTTAAAATCAAGATAATATATTACTTTTTAGTTTCTAGAAGAATTAGGCTAATATGTCAAGTAATTTGAATACTGTGAACATTGTCCATGCGTATAAGTGTTTGCTAATATTACTAAACCTCGGTGCAATAATTCACAAAACATACTGTCAAGTTCACATTATAGTTTATTTACAAAGAGTTCCATAGAAGACAATTATTTTGAATTGTTAATAAAATAAACAAACAAAAAATAAACACAAAAATCAAAAACAACTACAGCAAAGCAATCTTATTTTGGGAATTGTCAAAACCAATGTTGGGAATCACTGTAAGAAAAACAAACTTCATCCGTTTTCCAGTGTAGGCCTTTGTCTCTTTCTACACATAGTGACCTTATTTGCTACCCACATCTTATTTTTGGAAATATGACAAAAATCTTTATTTTCTATTTGAGGTAGCAATTAAAATATTCAGCAGTAAAAATATCAGCCTTATTCCCTCTGGTGTTTGTTTACGAGAGGGACCAAATGACCAAATGTTACATGTTTAATTCTTTCTAAAATGGATGTGAGGGGGTGATGGGCATTAAAAAAGGGCACATGTTGGGATGAACACTGGGTGTTTTATGTAAACCAATTTGAAAATAAACTATTATAAATGAAAAAAAAAGAAAAAAAATAAAATAGATTGAAACAGTTGAATTTATACTAAAAATCATTTTCAAAAGGACACTCTGCATATGATGGTTTTGGTATCAGGATTTTTTCAAAGTATAAATGAAGTAACATTTCTCAGGTGTCTAGTATGTAATGCCTGAAGCAGAATAGAACCTCAATAAATGAATCTGGTTTCACTTTTAGTTGAATTAACAGACTAAACCAAATAACGAAACGCACTAATTCCCAAGGACTAAGTATGTAAGCATTAAAATTTTTAAGTGAGATCTTAAATATTATGCACTAATTACATTTTACAGAATTTTAAAATCGAACAATCCTGTGTTATTATTGAATTGTATTTCACCTCCTGACCATTTCAACTGGTGAAAAATTAAGACTGACAGTTTATCTAATAAATTTTATGGATATATTAAGTTAAGTAGGAGTTACTGCTTATGCTTAAAACCTAAATCCCAGCAAGATTATGGAATTAATATAACTACTATTGGAGCAAAATAACACAATGTGGGGCACTTGGGTGGATCAGTTGGGTGAGCATCCAACGTCGGCTCAGGTCGTGATCTCACGCTTTGTGGGTTCGAGACCCATGTCCGGCTCTGTGCTGTAGCCTGCTTCCGATTCTGTGTCTCCCTCGCTCTCTGCCCTTCCCCCATTTATGCTCTGTCTATCTCTCAAAAACAAATAACCACACAAAGAAGTTTAAGTTAAAAAAGTGTATAAAATTCTATATATGACGTGATATTTCTTTTATAAGATACCTATTAATGTTATTTATGTTTATCGAGTACTTAGAAAATTGCTCTACAACAGTGCTATCCAACAGAATATAATATGAGCAGAAATGTAATTTTATATTAGATGTCTCAGTCCCTTAAGCATCCTACTCTCGATCTCAGCTCAGGTCATGAACTCACAGTTCGTCAGATGGAGCCCTGCACTGGGCTCTGTGCTGACAGCTCAGAGCCTGCTTGCGACTCTGTCTCTCTCTCTCTCTCTCTCTCTCTCTTTCTCTCTCTGCCCTTTCCCCATGCTTACTTTCTTTCTCTCTCGAAATAAACTTTAAAAAAAAGAATTTTTCTTTTTTAATCCAATATATCGCAGATATTATAACTTCAACACAAATCAAAATAAAATTAGTGAGATATTTACATTCTTTTTTCAAACTAAGTCTTCCTAAACCACTGTGAATTTTCCACCTAAAAGCGTATCTCAAATCAGACTGTTCACATTTCAAATGGCTCAAAAGGGCCACAGAATGAACACACCATTCTTGAAAATATTGTTGCTCCATCTTAAAAAAAATGTGTGTGTGTGTGTGATTTCAACCATAATAAAAGCCATCCCCGTGCCATGTCTAAATTTTAATCTGAACTTTACCACAATAACTAAAATAGGGAAAATTACTTTTGTAATGTTTATTTATGTATTTTCAGAGAGCGAGAGAGAGCGTGAAAGTGGGGCAAGGGCAGAGAGCAAGGGAGAGAGTGAATCCTAAGCAGTATCTGTGCTGTGAGCACGAAGCCTGCCGTGGGGTTCCATCTCCAGAGCCTTGAGATCATGACCTGAGCCAAAAATCAAGAGTCAGAGCCTCAAACAACTGAGCCACTCGGGTGCCCCAGAATAATTAATTTTTAATCAGCCTCTCATTTTACATAATTTTACCAAAACCATTTATTATTTATAAAAATTATTTATATTACTACGTAAGAAAAAAAGGTTAATGAGGGATGCTAAATTTAAGATATCGAAACATGTTACTAATTGTTTCTATATAATTAGATCTTACAGAACATAAAACAATCATAAAACAAGATCTCTCTCAGTTGTAGTAACTTAAAATTAGATCAGAATATAACGGGCATATATATTAAAATATATTAGAGAAATGAATCAGGCATTACAAAATAGCGTACTAAATGTACAGTTCAAGTAAGAAGATCTTTGCCAAAAGAGTAGTTGGCAAGGTGAAAAATCTTTGAAATTAATTTGAAACACATGGCTCCTATCCCTACCTCTAATATTAAGTAGATCTAAATGCTGATCAAACTTGTGTATCTTTAGACATTTTTTAGTACTTGTTTACACTTGTAAAATAAAACCCTTGATTGAATCATCTTGCTTGAGATTTCCAGAGAAACTGAAAAAATTACGACTGATAGTGAGAGTGTACAGCTCAGAGAAGCACTTCATTTACCGTAATGTGGACAACTGATCTGATCATATCTGACCACTGATATTTTAAGTTTTGATGTTTATATGCAAAGTGTACTCTGGGTTTGCGGTTGTGGGAGACAGGAATTACATGTTTTGCATCTAATATTTTTCTAGGACCTCAAAACAAACTTTAATGTTATCTCCAAACAAGTGTTAGCAGCTATCCATTGGAAGTATTGAAAAAACATATTGATTACTCTAATTTAAATTTAGGTCACGTATATATTACAAAGTGAACTTTCTTAGAAATTTCATGGATTTCATCTACCTTATGGAGGATGCAATAAAGTTGCACAGCATTTTAATTTCAAAGTATCAAATTTCAAATAAATATTTAAAATAAGTCAGCATTTTCATAAATATAACTTTTGCATTTTTTGAAATAAAAATAAAATCACTGAAAATAGCCTCACTTCTACTAATTTCTTAAACTACAGTATAAAATAGGATAAAATTGAGTCATAAGTATAGTTAGCATCGACTCATCCTAAAAAACAGTCAACCAATCAGATACCTCACCACTGATTTGAATGATTACTATCGGGGAACTGAAATTCTCTGGTGTATGTCCTTGATACAGCATTTATACAACTCTGGGAATTAAACTTAAATTAGAAATCAATTGAAGTAAACAGCACACTATTATTTAAAAACAGATACATAGTTTCAGAAGTATCCATATATATGTTAACTGCTTTAATACATCCATGTTCAGAAAAAAATAATTTGTCTTTAATTTCTAAAGCTCTCAATTGAGAAAAATATTTTACAGCTTTATCAAAAGGATGAGCTACATGGAATGCATCGTAACATGATTCATCAGTCATAGAACATCACATTTTATTTCTATTGGGCACATTTGTTCAACATAAAGAGATCAAGCAGAGAAAATAAATGACAAATATTTCTTCAGACACCATTTGACCCAGCAAGTGTTAGACTCTGCTGGCAAGTCACAGCGGCTACAAATAATAGGGTTAATTGCAGGCTTTTTTCAGCTTTAAAAACTCAGTTATGCTCATCAAGAGAAAAACAACAAAGTTCAGCAGTGATATGTTAATAAGCAATTTCAATTTTGTTCATCATTACTGTTGTTTATCAAAACTAAAGCACGCTGCTGGAGGTGGGGGGATCCTTTAGTTTTGAACTCAGGGCCAAAGGAATCAATCTAAAGGGACGTACTTAGCACACAGAGATTGAATTTTCAACCCCCTGATTTGCAGTACTGGTTGTATGGAAAATAAGTTTTAAGATTCACATCTTCAGTCCATCAACATTTGATTAAATGAGAATGTTTTCAGGTAGATCCTTGCTTCAGTATTTTTTAAAAATACCCCAGATGCATCTATGTCAACAGCCAATAGACTATAACACTCTCTTCTTTCTCAAAATAATCTAATAGAGATCTTTGAAGCTGTATGATCAGCAAAATAGTATCAAAGTTTTCTTCATTATAAATTACTCGGTCAGATCTATTCTTAATCAAAAATGCCTAACAGTTGAAGGTGCATACCACTGCATGGGGAAACCAAAAATTACATGAAAGATAGGTACTTTTAACATACAAAGGTTTATTATTTCAAGCTGCCATGTATCTTTTTTTTTTCTTTTTGCCATATTTTATTTGACTGAAGTATATAACTGACACACGATGCCCTTGTAAGTTTCAGGTGTATGTCATAGTGATTCGATATTTGTAAGGTGACAGATGGTGGTAACTACACTTACCCTGGAGATAATTTTGCAATGTATAAAAATACAAAATTGGTACCTGTATCTTGAAGGCCGATCTTTCAAAATATGGGAAGATAACAGTATGCTGTCTTCCCATACAATTTTAGCATTATTGAAAAAATCCTAATTATTTCTTTACATGAGCAAAGGATGACAGCAAAACACTGAAACAAAATTTGTTATCAACCAGCCATTGTAAAGAAAATTAGAGTTCATCTCCTAACCAGTGTATTGATTGTCAATAAGTACCGACAGAAGATAAAAGCCCACCTCCAGGAGTCTGAATCATGGGCACAAACTTCTGCCGTCTCCCTCATTTAAGAAACTCGCCTGCTGGCAAAGTTCAGTTTTGCAAAACCAGTAGCTAACAAACATGGTGTCTCTAAAGAAAAGAGTACATAAGAGATATGTAATTAAAGAGAAGAAAGATATGCAATGTGGAAACCTGTAAACCCTCCAGAGACCTTAGTATCTTAAGTCTGATGATGGCATCTATTCTAAGAATAAGACCTCTAATAAAATAACCCAGAAATTAACCAAAAAGTCATTTCCAAAATAGACTATATCTATTTCAACATCATTTATGCTTTGCTTTTCCTACTGTGTGTTTTTGCTGCAAAGTCCACTGGTGGGTGGCAGTTTCCTGAGATCCATAACTTTAAGACCCCTACCTTTGAGATCACCAGAGCTTTTTTTTTTTTTTTTTTTCCTACATAAAATGTGATGCAGGGGCACCTGGGAGACTCTGTTAGTTAAGCATCCGACTTTGCCTCAGGCCATGATCTTGCTATTACTGAGTTTGAGCCCTGCACCAAGCTCTGTGCTGACTGCTCAGAGCCTGGATTCTGTTTCAGATTCTGTGTCTCCTTTGCTCTCGCTGGCCTTCTCCCACTCACGCTCTGTTTCTCTCTCTCAAAAATAAATAATCATTAAAGAATAAATAAATTCATAAATTAATTAAATAAATGTGATGCAGTCTCCTATTAAATTTACTTAAATAATAGACACACAAAGCAAACAATAGAGAACAATGAAGAAAATTAACTCTTAATGTATAATTTCTATAAATTAGATTAAACTAATAAAGTGATCATTTTTCCACCCTTGGTCTTAGTTAATGGTACAGTAGCATTGTTTGAATTATACAAGTTAGAGATCATTGTGTCCTCTTTATTTTTTATTTTATTATTTTATTTTTTTATTTTTGAGAGACAGAGTGAGCAAAGGAAGGGCAGAGAGAGAGGGAGATACAGAATCTGAAGCAGGCTCCAGGCTCCGAGCCATCAGCACAGAGCCTGACGTGGGGCTCCAACTCACAGATCATGAGATCATGACCTGAGCTGAAGTCGGCCACTTAACCGACTGAGCCACCCAGGTGCCCCCATTGTGTCCTCTTTAAATCATTCATTTTTCTTAGCCTCACATGTAGTTATATTCAAGTTCCATTTTTTCTTGATTCTTTTTTCTCTTCATTTTTAAGCTAACACTTTCCAGTCCTAAAGTCCGGGCATCCATACATCCTTACGTATTATTACATTAGCCTCTAAACTATTACTTTTTCAGTATCTCCTTCGAAATGCTGTGACTCACATTTCCACCATTTTTCATCAAACTTTAATCTGATTACGAACTCCTCCTTAAGAAATAACCACTATTTGCAGTTGTCTCCAAGTAAAGTATGAATTCTACCCATTTCAGATATTTTATTCTTCCATTTCCCAACTCCTTTTCAATCATATGCTATATATAGATCCAATTAAATCAGACTCTTTAGGAGGCAGAATAACGCGGTGGTTAAATAATACCTTAGATGGCTTAATCGCTTGGTGGTTAATAAATATGGGCTTTTAAATTAGCTTTGGTGTTTGAAGCCTGACTATATCACTTATGACTTTGGTGAAATTACTTCAGTAAAATCAAAATTATGTTATTAACTATTACACAGTGATATTGTGAGTGTAAAATGCTTAATGCATGTAAAATGCTTTCTGAGTACTTAATATTATTAGCTCTTAATAATAGGTTGAATCGTGGTCTCCCAAAAAGGTATATTGAAGTCCTAACCCTCATTCATTACCTCAGAATTTGACTTTATTTGGAAATACAGTGGTTGCAGATGTAACTACTTAAAATGAGGACATACTGGAGTAGGGTAGATCTCTAATCCAATGACTGGTATCCTTATAAGAAGATGACCAAGTAAAGACACAGAGATAGAGGGGTAATGTAATATGAATATTGAGGCAGAGTTTGGAGTGATGCATGTACAATGCAAGGAATGACAAAGATTGCCAACTGTTCATAGAAGCATGGGATAGTCTCCCTCCAAGGGCATTCAGAAAAAACCGCCGGTGCCAATACCCTGATTTTTGACTTCCAGATTCCAGAACTGTTTTAGGATACTCTATTTGTGGTACTTTTTAATGGCAGCCGTACGAAGCTAAACATTTTATTATTTCAAGTTTATGACTTCTATTCTCATCTTTATTCCTTTGTTTCTGCTTTACTAGTTGTGCTTTTCAGGACTTGATTCCTATTTATGGCTCAAGTTCAGTTCTCTAATGTCTGTATTTCTACCATCCACTCCCTACTCCTAGATATTAACTCATAAATACCTTTATTACAGTCTTTATTATAATTTTTTATTGATATATAATCCCCTTTGCTGTAATATAAACTCCAAATATTCAGAAACTAGAATTTATCTCATTTTGATTCTTTGTTGGCCCTGTGTCTTTCACAGAGCTTTGTATGTAGAGGATCATGAAACGTTTTTGAATTAAAATTCCCTTTAGTAGTTGGGACACCTGGCTGGCTCAGTTGGTTAAGTGACTGACTCTTGATCTTGGCTCAGGTCATGATCTCAGTGTTTCTGAGATCCAGCCCTGCATCCGGCTCTGGGCTAACAGTGCAGAGCCTGCTGGAGATTCTGTCTCCCTCTCTCTCTGCCCCTGCTCAGCTCATGCTTTCTTTCTCTCTTTCTCAAAATAAATAAAATAAATTAATTAATTACTTTAAAAAAATAA
The DNA here is from genome assembly GCA_030068075.1 of Paguma larvata. NCBI lineage: Eukaryota > Metazoa > Chordata > Mammalia > Carnivora > Viverridae > Paguma > Paguma larvata. The sequence continues at coordinate 87,995,830 of CM057823.1, forward strand.
TGTCTTTTAGCAAATATGACAATGACAGAGCATTGTTTCTGGACAATCTTTGTAACGCTAACTATAAAACTCAAAAATATTGAAAACTTATAAGAATATGTTGGACAAATGTAGTAAATGAATTTTATAATCTGCAATCTAGAATAAGGCTACTAGATAGATATACTGCATCATCAAATTTAACATTCACTACTTTTTGTTGGAATGTTTGTTTGCTGATTAGAAAAACATAAAACTCCTAAAGATTTGTTTTTTAAAGGAACATAATATTTAAAAGTAAGATTATTATCAAGCTTAACATTTTATATAACAAATGTAAAAATTGTTAAATTAGTAGAAACGTGAAAAAGCATTTAAAATTGGAAGTCACCATCAAAATTTACCTTTGTATCTTATTTACACTCAATGACAAAATAAAATCTCAATGCTTTTTAGCATTTCTTACATTTGAGTAAAAGCACAGTCTCTAGCATATTCTATATCTAGCACTTATTTTACTAGAGCTAATTAGATCAATATATCTTCATTCTTTAATAATAAGTGCTGCATTTTTAAAAGTTTATTCATTTGAAGAGAGGGAGAGAAAGAGAGAGAGAGAGAGCTGGGAGAAGGGCAGAGAGAGAGGGAGAGAGAATTCCAAGCAGACTCCACACCATTAGCGCAAGGCCCCATGTGGGGCTCGATCTCATGGACAATGAGATCATGACCTGAGCCAAAATCAAGAGTCAATCACTCAACTGACTGAACCACTCAGGTACCCCATAAGTGCTGTATTTTTAATTTCAGCAATAAGATACCTTCAGGCAGGTCTAAAACCTGTGTGGCAAAGAAAAAAAGTCAGCTTTGATGTGTGTGCTCAACCTTACAGTAAACACCCAGGAATGTGCTGAGGTTAAGATAAAACCAGTTACTCACACCAGGAGACTTGGGATTTTGACAGAATCTGTGAAAGTTTGAAAGCCAGAGAAGCTTGCACCTCTAGTCAGAAGGCTGCTTTGTGTGTGGTTCATCTAAACTAAATATTCTGCTTTGCCTGTGGTCCTTAGCATTCTTCTGTCAATTTTCTCATCTGCTTGTGACAATCCTACATTTTATACTTTGTTGTTCTTTACCATAGAAACAGACTTTCTCACATAATATTTTGGATAAGGTTTGGCATGGAGTTTAATTTTTATTTGAAAACCAAAATGTGGTTTTATTTTTTTTTTTGTTTTTTATTTTTGTTTTTAGTTATTAAGGAGTGTTCGATAAGAAGAATAAACTTCTCAAATAAGAAAAGAAAATGGGGAAGGAAAAGACATCTGCTTGGGGATAGGAGGTAATTAGTAGGTCCTGCATAAAAACAAGATATGTGAAATTCACTTTACTGCCTCATGGCTTTTACCTTAAGCTGTCTTCATTATGAACAATCATCTCACGTGACACCTTTACAAAAGAGTTTGGTCTGGTTAGGTTTTCTATATATAAAATATCAAAAGCCAAAGCTGAATATATTTAATCGCCTCACCCCTTACATATAAAAGATTACACAATAAAAATCACACACTTTTTTTCTTGTTTTTTTAGTAGGTCAAATCAGTTTTTTGAATGTGTGTGTGTGTGTGTGTGTGTGTGTGTGTGTGTGTCTTTGTTTAATCACAGTAATAATTATAGTGCTATTAGGTAAATATTAGCAACTATTTCGTATTACTGCAGTTTAAGATGGAGAAACACCCAGACCAGTAGAAGTCTTGTAGAATATTAAGCTTTAATTTAAAATTTCAATACTATAGAGTTAAAGGGGAAATTTTAAGAGGATAATAAAATCATGACTCTCATAGAGATATAAGGTAAACATATCACAGGTTTTATTTAATTTATTAAATAAGGAGGGAACAGAACAAGCAAAAGGTGTTTATACCCTGCGTCTAGGTTATGTTTACACGGATATAATTAAATGGTTCATATAGCACCTGCAGATCATGCTTCATACTTGGCCAAAACTTTCACTGAGACAGGCACTGTGAAAAACTGAAAAATCAAAAACGAAGTCTGAAGGTTATATTGATATTATACTGATATAATTTAGTGCCCACTAGTAATTGTGGTAAAAACGTTAAGAAAAAATTCATGGTCTGCTTACAAAGTCAGATAGCATTTTTATTTGCTTCTAGAACTCACTTTTCAGGATTAATGAAGGCTCTTATCTGTTCAGTCTCTTCAACCAGCATATCCCATACTTCTTATTTAACACAAACTAAAACTCTCCTAAGGAAATTACTTCTCTGCCTCCCTTCTAGTTGGAGTTTTTTCTTTCATACTTTGGATACATACCATGCATAAGGTATGGTAAATCCTCTCATCAGTTCTTCAGCATCTCCCATGCTCCTTTTCTTTGATGCATTTTTTAAATTGGGGAGAGAGTGTGTGAGCAGGGGAGGGGCAGAGGGAGAGAGGGAGACAGAGGATCCAAAGCAGGAGCTGCACCAACAGCGGCCAGCTCGATGTGGGACTCGGATTCATGAACTGTGAGATCATGACTTGAGCCAGAGTCGGATGCTCAACTGACTAAGTCACCCAGGCACCCCTTTTGATGTATTTTTTTTAAATCCCTTGCTCATTTAAGTCCCATGCCATGGGAATAAAATGCCTCTACCCCAATGTACCAATAATAACTACTATTTTACTGAAATGTTGCCCCATAGATTGCAGCATTAGTACATTGATCTTGTCAACCCAACCAATAGTGTGTATTCTCAACTTCTTGACTTGCTCACCAATAACAGTTTATCACCCATAACTCCTTTCAGTTATCCCTAGGATTTAGCACCTGCAAATGTAACACTAGTGGGAGGATACATTCAGCCATTCCCCTTTCAACAAAGGTTCTTTTTCTAACAATTTTCTCATTTTAATCCCCTATTTTTTCCCCTTTACCATGCTCGGTCCCAAGTCCATCATATGTCTCTAATTTTATCTAGCACTTGCCACCTTGTTATGAAAGATTTTTCTCACACTGAGGGTGACCAACCATCACAGCTTACTTTGAAGTGAGAGGTTTCTGTGGACACAGGACTTCCAGTGCTGACACTAGGACAGTCGCAGCAAACCCAGGCAGTTGATGGTATTACTCCGTTACTATAGCCTCTTACTCTGGTTCTACTGTCCTGGTAAGACCACAACCTAATCCACAACTCATACAGTATACACTCCATGACATTCTAATTCCATAAAATTATAGTGAGTGCAGGAATACAACCTTTTGAGTTATGATTTTGGCAATCAAAATTTTCAGTTGAGTGTAGGAACACATCTTTTTGAGTTATGGATTTTTCAATCAAAAATTTCAAGTGATATTTGGTGTAGCAACAGGAAACAGGGAGGCACTTAATAGCTTAGAAAGATTTCTGCCTCACGTAGTAGTCTTAACTCTGCCATTTGCTAGCTTGGTGACATTGATCAAAATACTTAATCCTATCTTGCTTCTCATTTTCCATCTGTAAAACGAGGGGTAACCACAAATGCTTGATGAGCTGTTAATTACCATTTTGTTACACAGATCAAGTTAATATGAAGTAATAGATGCGGAAATAGTGAATGAAAAGCTGTTTATAAGCTGTTGGTTACAACTTCTATGGAGAGTCCTCTTTCCTGTTACAAATCAGCTGAATGTAAGGCAATTCCTGGCAGGCTTCTGGCAACGGGTGGTGGAGCAGCTTGTTGGGGTTTATTGTTGTACTGAGGGGTAGCCTTTGGGATCCCACGTTTATGGTGAATATATCTCCACTCCACAGCCCGTGTGGAACATAGCCTGCATTTGGTTTCTGGTATTGTGCTGCCTATGCAGAAAAATCTGATGCGAGTTCCTGGGGTTAGGAAATGCTCTCATGGCAAAAGAACTGCAAGAGTAATTAATACTTTGGGTTTTGCTTTCTTTTGCACTTGAGGCAGAAATTTTATTTTATCATTTTTTTCAATTAATTTCAGTGATTTTCAATGGAAGAGGTATCCCTAATACCTATTCTATTCTATTGAACATAATAAACAGAGGAACCTCCCAGCCATATTCTTGGATATGGAAGAATCTGTATATGTCTTAAATTTTATTTTATATTCCAAAAGTATCATGTGCTCTGAGGGCTCTACATTACCCTCTATTTAATAGTATAAAATATCAGTGCCATACTACGTTAAAAGTTATGTCAGGTAGTATGTCAGGGAATATACGAGCTCTGTCTGGAATGAATACCATGAATTACATAGGCAAAAGGGTAGGAAATGGGAGAGGGAATAGTAACTTTGAAGTAAAAGCATATTTCAATAATCTGCCATGTGGAAATTAGAAATAATTAATTCATTAAGTTATTAATCATAAATAGATCTTATTTTTAAGATTCTTCCTTAGTGCAGCCCCTGGGTGGCTCAGTTGGTTGAACATCTGATTCTTGATTTTAGCTCATGCCATGATCTCATGGTTCATTGAGTGTGAGTCTCGTGTCAGGCTCTGCGCTGGCAGTGTGGAACCTGCCTGGGATTTTCTTTTCCTCCTTCTCCCTCTTCCCCCTTCCCTGCTCATATGTGCACTCTCTCCCTCTCTCTCTCTCTCTCTCTCTCTCTCTCTCAAAATAAATAAACAAACATAAAACTAATATAATATAATATAATATAATATAATATAATATAATATAATATAATAAATAATAAAATAAAATTCAGCCTTAGAGTGGCAATGCTGCTCCCGATACTGTTTTAGGAATTCAAAATATCACTGAATAAGATTCCAGCTCTCATAACCTTTATCTTCTACTGAGAGGAAATAATAAATGAGTAAACAAATATGCAACCATTACTTTTATATAGAAAAAGTGCTTCAAAGAAAATTAGGGCATTTTAATAGAAAATGACTAAAGGAAGGGAGTGGTTTAGACTGAGCAAATATGTAATTTGTGAGCTAAATGTCAAAAGGGAGTCAATGAGGTGAATATCTTCAATCAAGTAGAAAGCCCTGAAGCTGATGTTTGTACTAGCGGATTAGACAGAGAGTAATGCAGGGAGTTAGGGAGAGAGAACAAGTAAACGAGTGTTCAAGGACCACTTCATTTAGTCCTTTATAGACTATCTTAAGAAATTTCCTTTTTATTCCAATTGCAGTGGATTGTTTCAAGTAGACAGGTATCTGGATTTGACTTAGGATGAAAAAATATATATACATCACTCTCACTCTTATGTAGAAAATGGATTGTAATGAAGAAAGACACTAGTCTTTGGGCTGCTTCTGGCCAGAAAGAATAATGGCTTAAAATGAACCATTATCAGCGGTTGTCTTTTCAATAGAAGAAAAACTAGGTTTGAAAAATATATATTAAACAAATAGAATCCATGAGAATGCTGCACAGATTATATATAAAGAAGTCTATATGGTTCACTGAGTTTTGGCTCGAATGATTGCTTTGAAATGCAGCATGATTCACTGGGAGAGAAAGTACGAAGGTAGAGGCATAGAGATGATGGAGTTATTGCAAAATTGGGTTTGAGTTATGTACTGAACATCTAAGACATTTCAATATGGACAGGCAGCCTCTCTTGGTAGGAAAAACATGTATTTGTAATCAAACTAAGATTTTAATCATGGCTTTGCAGTTTACAAGCTGTGAAAACTTGAAGAAGATAAATTCTTTGATTCTCGACATTCTTTTCCAGTAAAGGGGATTATTAATACAAAATACTGAGTTGATTTGAAAATTATGAATTACATACTGCTTTAGATTACTTGGGATTTGGAAGTTGTCTTATGTCATCATTAGCATATGTGGCTTGCATAGTGGGAGGAAAATTATAGTTACCATTTGGGAGATATTTTGCATATAGTTTTTTTTAATCTATTAATTTGAATGAAATATAATGTAAGAACTAAGGGGAAAATGACATGATGGAAATGAAGGGGGAATCACGGGGGACAGTAAATGGTGATGGGTAAAGTTGACGCTGAATATGAAAGAGATCTCAAAATGGAGAAGTTGGGAAGTTGGAAGGAGGGGAAGCAGGAAGAGGAAGTTTGAGATGGAAACTATAGTCAGTTGTAGATACAAAGAGGAAGATCCTAGTGATAGATAATGATAATGGCGGTCACCATTAATCTGGTCAAGAGTTGTGTCATTGGGAACAGAAATCTTGGAGAAGAAGGAACATCTTTTCAATTCAGAGAGGTGTAAAAATGTAATAATATGGGGGTACATGGGTGGCCCACCGGGATGAACGTCTGACTCTTGATTTCAATTCATGGCATGACGTCATGGTTTGTGAGATGGAGCCCTGCATTGGGCTCTGCACTCAGAGCACGTAATCTGTTTGGGATTCTCTCCCTCCCTCTCTCTGCCCCTTCCTCCTTCACACACTTGCTCTAAATACATAAATAAATAAATAAATAAATAAATAAATAAATAAATAAATAAATAAATAAATAGTAAAGGAATAAAATAATATGAGAAAATAGCTTTTCATTTGTAGAAGAAACAAAGTTGCAATAAAGATTTTCTTATGTACCACACAAAATCATGTACATGGAATAAGGGTGAAAAGGTTTGGGTAGGGAATTTGGTTGAGGAGATGACAGTTGGAATAAAACTATCAAGAGTAACAACTTCTCCACAATCACTTGCTGACAAGAACAGTAAAAATCCTAGAAGGATTGTTGGAAAACATTTGCTTATGTTAAAAAAAAAACCTGGCACTATAATCTTATGTCAGTATCAGTAAGAATATAAAATTAAGGTACACTAAAATATATTAATATTAAATGCAATTCAGCATCTTCCATATACAGTAAATTGTGGTTCACGTGCTTTACCAAAAATGACCTACTTCAAAAGAGAGACCAGTTGTACGTATTTCTGATCTTGAAGACATGCTGTTTTATTAATTAGTGTATAAGGAATTGTTAGGTTAGATGATTATGTTCAATTAAGTATAATGAATATAATTAATGTAGTTGCTGTTTTGGGTTTTTGAGTTAATAGTGCCATTAAATGCTGCTGTTTTTGTTGTGATGCTGATTATCGTTATAATAGAATACCAAACTTTGAAGTGAAAGGAAAGCTCAAAGTTTGGCTGTAGCAGTGTGTGTGTATGTATTTATTTATGTTGTCATTTAAATAGCAGATTATAACTTCAATACATTATGCAATAATTAGCTCTTTAAGTCATTACATTAACTACTTAAAAACATTTTTATCTATTTGGAAAGAACGGTTTCAAGTTAAAATATAGCTGTCAAATCACAATTGGAAGACGAGCATACATGCCTTTTAATTATCTGAAATGAGAAAACGTATTCATTTAGTTCCTAGGCAAGTATGTTAAGCATTTTCAACATGCCAAACATCTTAAATAAGGTGATTTTTCTTTACTAAATGCTTCAATAATTTACTTTTATGTAAAAACGATTTCCACAATATTCACCATCAATAACAATGCATCATGAAATTTTAATACTATTTGTAGTTTCTTTTCACATCTACTTGTTCTACAGGAGATAGAAATGAATATTTAAATACGAATAAATGAAAACCCTTCTTTCACATTTAAGCAGTGCTATAAAAAATGTGTATAATCTGCATTTTTTGGATTATTTATAGTTTAAAGATCATAATTAAATTAAATATTTTTAACATAAATTAGAAATGTACCATTGATTCTCATCTCTAGCTACATTAATCACACTGAAAAAATGTGAAGGTATTCTTATTAAAATTGTTTTTATATATGTTCTCATTTCGGATATGAAAATGTATAATTTCATGTATTTTGTATTCTTTCATTTTAGTCACATAAGACTCCTGGGCACTTGACTTCTGCTATGTGAGTTAACTGAAAGTTCCTACTTACAAATGTGAAAGAATAAGAGACCCCAAATATACTTTACATAGTTTTAAAATCATTTTACACAGTTTTTCTAGTAGTAAATATTTATAGTATTTTTCCCTCCAATAATGCATTAGTTTGATGTTTGAAGTTTATAAGTGTCATCATAGCATGCAATTTCCCAATTTATTTGCTGAAAAATGGAGATGACTCTCCTGTGTGTTGGGTGTTGAGAATAGATCTGGAGTTATAATTTATCAATCACATATTTCTAGCTCTGTTGAGATAAAGCTGAGGTTTCCATTACTTTTCTTTCAACAAAAAGAAAATCAGATTAAATATGGTTGACGTTTACTTTTTTTAAATGTTTATTTATTTTTGAGAGAGCAAGAGAGAGAGACAGTGCATGAGAAGGGTGGGACAGAGAAAGAGAGTGAGAGAGAGAATCCCAAGCAGCTCCGCAATGCCAGTGCAGAGCCTGACCTGGAGCTTGAACACAAATCATGAGATCATGACCTTGAGCTGCAATCAAGAGTCAGATGCTCAAACCACTGAGCTCCCAGGGGCCCCTTGTTGAGATATCTTAATTCAAGAGTTTTGGTGCAGAATTTTGAAAAGGCACTGTATTCACAATCACTTGACATTATTGATATGCAAGGGCCAGTTCTGCTCTTTCCCCTTGAAAAACACTTAGTTTGTTCTCACTATCTTTTCATATTAATTGAAAGGGTTAGTTCAAATTTTGCGTTTCAGACTCTGTTCTTTTAATGCCTTCAGGTGGGGCCGATGGTCACGTTTCCCACTTCATAAATGCCGAGGTGCCATTGACAAGCTCATCTACTCACATGACTTGATCCTGAGTGTAACTCACAAGGGAGTAGGCAACAGGCCCAAGTGTTAAGTTTCAAAACCTTGAGCTAAAGATATGATCAGAATAGGTTTACTTTTAAATTTTATTTACAGATCGAAATGACTGATTCCCTAAATTTGCTCACTTTTAAAACCTTTTTAGGTCTTTTTATGTGTATGTGAAAAGAATTAAAGTTATTGATTCCATTTTTTTACTATTTAGTGCTATTCAAGTTTTTATCTGTCTTGAGTCAGTTTTGGTAGTTATAATTCATCAGACATTTTTTTTCTTCTGTTTAAAATTTTTTCAACAATCTTTTTATAGTTTCCTCTTTAATATTTGTTCTATGTGTAGCTATACTTATTTTTAACATATATCTGTGTTCTTTTTAGGATGTCTATTAATATTGTCATACATTTATCAAATTTCTTTATTTATTTTAGTTAACTTTTTTTTGTACAGCATTTTATTGACAAACTACTTCCACATTTTTAAAGGTTTTATTTAAATTCCAGTTAGTCAACATACAGCATGATATTAGCACCAGTGCTCATCATAAGTGCACTCTCCATCATAATCATTGAAAATGACAAGATTTTATTCTTTTTTAATGGCTGAGTAGTATTCCATTTTATATATAATTCCTTATCTATTCATCAATTGATGGACTGTTTCTAATTCCATCAATTGGAAGGTTTCCATAATTTGACTATTGTAGACAGCCAAATCTACATGCCACTATAAACATCTGGGTGCATGTATCCCTTTGAATTAGTGTTTTTGTATTTTCGGGTGGATACCCAGTAGTGCAATTGCTGGATCATAGGGTAGTTCTATTTTTAACTGTTTGAGAGAACTCCATGCTGTTTTCCACAGTGGTTGTACCACTTTGCATTCCCACCAAAAGTTCAAGAGGATTCTCCTTTTTCTAAACAAAACAAAAACAAAAACAAAACAAAAAAAACTTTCACTATTTATAGAGGACATGACTCTTTAGATAGAAAACTCCAAAAAGTCTGCCAAAAACTGCTCCAACTGATACATGAATTCAGCAAAGTTGCAGGATACAAAATCAACATATAGAAATCCGTTGCATTTCTATATACCAATAATGAAACAAAAGAAAGAGAAATGAAGGCATCGATCCCATTTACAATGGCACCAAACCCAATAAAGAAGTGAAAGGCCTAGCCTCTGAAAACTATAAAATGCTGAGTAAAGAAATTGTAGGTGACAGAAAGAAATGGAAAGACATTCCATGCTCATGAATTGGAAGAACAAAATATTGCCAAAATGTGTATGCTATCCTAAGCAATCAACACATTTAATTCAATCCCTATCAAAATACCAACAGCATTTTTCCAGAGCTAGAGCAAATTTGTTTTAAAATATGATTCAGGGCTCCTGGCTGGTTCAGTTGATGAAGTGTCCAACTCTTGACGTTGCCTCAGGTCGTGATCTCACAGTCATGATATCCAGTCCCACATCGAGTACTCTATGCTGAGTGGGGAACCTACTTGGGAGTCTCGCTCTTCCTCTCTCTGTCTCCCCTACTCGTGCTCATTCTCTCTCCCTCCAAATCAATAAATAAACATTTAAGAAACTAAAATATGATTCAACTTTGTCTTGTTGAACCTCTTTTCTGTATATTTATCATATTTTAAAAATATTATTCATATTAGTGTTTATCATTTTATTCCATTTAGTGTACTTATAATTATTCTATCTCATATCTACTTCATTTATATTTCTTTTCTAACTTCAAGTTTTTTAACTTTAACCTTTTGTATATTTAACATAAGTACATTATGTAAATTTTCTTCTATGTCAAAATTAAGTCCATTCTCTGAGTTTTGATAACGATTATTGACACTTTTGATTTCTTTGGGCAGTGGATGGGAATTTTTAAATGTTACGTCATCATTTTCATCATAATTGAACAGTTGCGTGATGCAAAGATAATATATTGCATGTAATGCAGAATCTCTGAAATTTGCTTTATGTCACATTTCATTGATTTTCTCAAATGTCCTATATACCCTATGTGTATTTCCCAGTTGAGTACAGAAAAAAAATACACACACATCGAATGAAGTATTGGTTTCTTAAAATCTGTTATATATTACAAATTCGTAATCTTGGTATAAATAATACCTTTAATTGGTTGATTTAAACATAACTTAATAGAGTCATCTGTTTTTCTATTTTAATTTGCTAATTTTTGATTTTTTGAATTATTATTAGGTATAAAAATGCAAAATTGTTATATCCTTCTTTAGATTTACACCTTCCATTATTAAGTAGCACACTTTCTTATTTTTGGCCATTTGAATACATATCAGCTTTAATTTGATTAATATTGTCTTTCCTATTTCTTTGTCTCTCACCACATATCTCTTTATACACATGCATATGTATACATGTATGTATGTATTCATATTCTGTGTATATACATAGAAAATAAGGTATTTACACACACACATTAATATATGCATGCACATCGGCTATTTTATTGAGGTATAATTTGTGCACAATGAAATAAAATTTTGAATATAAAGCTTGATAATTATATATGAATTTTCATATATTATGTAACAACTAACCAAATAAAAACAGAAATTTTCTTTATTGCAATATGTTATTACATGTATCTATAATTTGGTCTTTATTACTGCTTAATATTCTTTTGTATGAATTTAGCCCTATTTTGTTTGTTCCATTTTCCAATCAATGGACATTAAGTGCTAATCCTGGGTTTTGGCTATAATGAATAAAGCTACTATAAATCTTGTTGTACAAGTTATTTGGAGGTCATAGGTTCTCTTATCTCCAGAAGAAGAATTGCTGGATTACTTGGTACATGTATGTTTAATTTTAGTAGCAAATTCTGAAAAGTTTTAAATGTGTGTTTACCAACATTAAGATACTTTTTATATACATTAAACTTTTTGTTTAAGGTGCATAATCTGGTAAATTTTGTCATATGTATACAGCCATGAAACCATAACCATAATAAAGAGAATATACCTTTCCATCACCTTCCCCCCCCCCCAAATAAAACTTTTTCTCTTGCTCCCTTGAAATCTTGTCCCCTGGATCCTTTGGTAGATAAATAATAGTAGAATATCTGTGCTATATCATATATCTGTGTTTAACTATTTATTAAACTAAAACATTGTTTTCCAAAGTGAATGTACCATTTTAAATTCCTAACAAGAGTATAGAAAATTCCAGTTCTTTCACATTCTTTATTTTAATTTTTTAATGTTTCTTTATTTTCGAGAGAAGGAGAAAGAGACAGAGCAAGAGTGGGAAAAGGGCAGAGAGAGAGGGAGACACAGAATCCAAAGCAGGCTCCAGGCTCTGAACTGTCAGCACAGTGCTGGTTGCATGACTCCAGCTCACAAACCATGAGGTCATGACCTGAGCTGAAGTCTGACACTTAACCAACTGAGCCACCCAGGCGCCTCTAGTTGTTCCACATTCTTAACAATTGACATGATAACACATTTTAATTTTAGATCTCTTAATAGATATCGGATAGTGTCACCTTGGGATTTTAATTTGTATTTCTTTAATGAATAATGCCAATGTGACTTTAGTATTTTATGCCAACCAACCATGTATGAGAGTTTCATCAGGGATTGAAAATAGTTTTGATTTTCCAATTTGGATGAGTGTCTAGTTGTTTTTGACTGTGATTTAATTTGTGTTTCCCTGAGGAATGATAATGTTTGACAATTTTTCATGTGCTAATAGCCTATTTGAATATTCTACTTTAGGAGAGAATTTTCAAATCTTTTGCTCATCTTTTAATTGGGTTGTTTGCTTTTTTTTAAATTAATCTTTATGGTTTATATATTCTGAATATGAAATTTTTTGCAGATTTTTGAATTTTAGGTATTTTCTTTCATTCTGTCGCTTACCTTCGTACTTTTTTAGTAGTGTGCTTAATAAGCAGATTTAAAATAATTTCGATAAAGTCAAAGTTGTCATTTTTTCCTGTTCCCACTTTCCATGTCCTATTTAAGAAATCTTTGTCTAACACTAGGTCATGATTATATCATCATGTTTCTTTCTAGAAGCTTCATAGACTAGCTTCATAGTTAGGTTTCATCTTGAATTAATTTTAGAATATTGAGTGGTAGGAATCAAGGTTAGTGCATTTCTTTCTGGATTTCCAGTTGGTGCAGCACCATTTACTGAAAGTATGTTCTTTCCCCCATTGAATTGTTTGGACACCTTTATTAAGGGGTCATAGAAGTGAAGGCCTACTGTGCTCTCTGTTCTGCTCCGTTGATGGTCGTTTTTCTAGGCATTGTTCTTTTTATTTAAATCATTTAAATATATTGGTGTAGTAGTGCTCACAATATCTATCTATCTATCTATCTATCTATCTATCTATCTATCTATCTATCTATCTATCATCTGTTTATTTATTTAATTTTAGAATTTATAATCATGTATCCCTTTCTTTACTATTTGGTAAATTGTTTTAACGTTTATTTATTTTTGAGAGTCATAGAGACAGAGTATGAGCAGGGGAAGGGCAGAGACAGAGGGAGACACAGAATCCGAAGCAGGCTCCAGGCTCTGAGCCATCTGCACAGAGCCCGATGCGGGGCTCGAACTCACAGACCGTGAGATCATGACCCGAGCCGAAGTCGGCCGCCTAACCAACTGAGCCACCCAGGCGCCCCGGTAAATTGTTTTATACTATTTTACTTACTTGGTCAAAATAAATAGTTACATTTACATTTATTACCCTTACAGCTCAGAGCCTGGAGCCTGCTTCAGATTCTGTGTGTGTCTCTCCCTCTCTGCTCTCCCCCCGGTCAGTCTATCTTTTTCTCTTTCTCTTAAAAATAAATAAAAACATTAAAATTTTTAAATGATTTATTTATTTATTTGATCTATTTCATATCTGATTTCTATTGATTTCTTTTCTTACACTTATAATTTTGTTCTTTCTAACATTTTTGAGATGAATACACTGATCTTGGTCTGCTATCTTGAGAGAGGAGTTCATATAATTGATTTTAAACCTTATTTCTTTTTTAATATATCATGTAAAGTGGCAAAGTTCGTTGGGTACTGATTTAGATGCTTGCTACAAACTTATTTGGTTATATCATTCAAGTTATTATTACGCAGGCCAAATGATTTTGAATTTTATTAAGACTTGCTTCATGATGTATTTTGTCTATTTTGGTGAATGTTCCACATGTATTTAAAGATGGTAGGTTTTTTGAGGTAAAAATAGTGTTCAATATATAAATTATCTCAAGTTGATTCAAGTCTTTTTTTTAATTTTTTAAATTATGTTTTTTTATTTTTTTAGATTTTTTTTTAATTTATTTTAGAGAGAGAGAGAGAGAGTGCAAGCAGGGAAAGGGCAGAGAGAGAGGGAGACACAGAATCCGAAGCAGGCTCCAGGCTCTGAGTGTCAACACAGAGCCCGATACGGGGCTTGAACTCACGAACGGTGAGATCATGACCTGAGCTGAAGTTGGACGCTTAACTGACTGAGCCACCCAGGTGCCCGTTTTACTTTTGAGAGGCAGACAGAGGATGAATGCGGGAGGGGCAGAGATAGAGGGAGATACAGAATCCATCTAAAGCAGGCTCCAGGCTCTGATGGAAAGGGAAATAACCGAGCTTCCCATTTGAAGGAATTGGCTCAGTATGTTGGTATAAGTCAAAAATGGGCAACGGCTGCTTTATAGTCAGGCAAGGTTGGCCTTGAAAGAAAGTAGCAAGAGAAAATATTTTCGATGAGCCAGGCTGTGAGTCATACACCTGGTCACCTACTGAATGTGTAATGTATACTGGTTCAAGGTAAGAATTTATTTGGACTTATGAGCAGTGACAGACTGAGTGGCTATTCAAATTCAAAAAAAGCAAAAACCTTAGGAAATAGAGAAAAGGTGGTATGAAGTAGACACACATGGCTGAATATATTCGAGTAGGCATGAGTTTGCAGATCTTTGTGTCTCATTTCCATGACCACCAGAATGTATCCACCATAGAAAAAGATCTGAAGAACAAGTAGACTCAACTGGTTAGCATTACCAAATACATGATGGGACACGGTAACCTTCTGGAGGGTTAAGAGATTCATTTTTATAGGAATAGACACCTATTCCAGGGAAGAGTTTTCCCTTCCTGTACATACAGCCTCGGCCAGCATCATTATCTGGGGTTTATGGCATGCTAAATCCATAGGCATGAAGTCCCACAGAGTAAATAATTTGACAAAGGGACTCAGTTCACAGCAAGGAAGTTCCAGAAGTTTACCAAGGCCTGTGAGATCCACTGACTGCAGTTCTTTCTGCACCATACTGAAGCCGATGGCCTGGCCAATCGGGCGTCCTACTGAAGCACATCTGATATATCATCTCAGAAGATGTGTGCCATCCAGGATGCAGCATACATGCTGAATCAGAGGCCCGCATTTAATTTTATGTTTGTAATAAGAGTAATACATGATTCTGGGGAGCAAGAGATAGAAACTGGTGTGATAGTTTATTTTCTGAATCAACTTGGCTAGGCCATGGTGTCCATATATTTGGTCAAACATTATTTTAAACGTTTCTGTGAGTATATTTTTGTTTTTTTTTAAGTTTGTTGATTTGTTTGTTTATTTATTTATTTATAGAACAGGAGAGAGGCAGAGAGAGAGGGAGAGGGAGAGTCCCAAGCAGGCTCCATGCTCAGAGCAGAGCCTGAAACAGGGCTTGATTTCATGACCATGAGATCATGACCTGAGTGGAAATCAAGAGTCGGATGTTTAAATGAGCTGTCCAGGCACCTTTTTTTTTTTTTTAAGTGTTTGTTTTTTATTTATTTATTTAGATAGAGTGTGCATGAGATGGGGAGGGGCAGAGATAGAGAGGGAGAGAGAGAATCTCAAGCAGGCTCAATCCTCAGCGTGGAGTCCAATGTAGGGGTCTGTAAGTATATTTTTGGATGAGATTTACATTTGAATCATAGACCTTGAGTAAAGTAGATTGCTCTACATAATGTGAGTGGGCCTCATCTAATCAGTTGAAGACTGAATGAACACAAGGCTAATTTTCCTGGAGTAAGAGAGAATTCTGCTTAAAAACTGTTTTTGGATTTCCTCTGTAACATTGACTTCCGGTTCACAAGAAGACTGCCTTTATACTCACACTTCCACTGTTTCCTGGTCTTTAGTCTGCTGGCTTCAAAATCAGATTTTAGACTTGTCAACCCTCCGCAACTGTGAGTCCATTCCTTAAAACCAAATTTTTCCTCTCTATATCCACATACTGTTGGTTTTGTTTCTCTGGAAAATTCTGGCATTATAGTGAACATAGGCCTGATTACCATCATCTGAATGATCCACTGGCAAAATCTGAGTTCTTCTTACCACTTTGGTCTCTCAAGATTTAGAGGTCTTTTTTCCAAAGAAGGTACATTCTTGCCAGAAGACACAGCCATGGTTCCATTAAATTTCAAGCTATGACACCTTGAAGCCTTAGGTCCAGGGACCAGAAAGATTGAATCATCATCTTGATAACAGCACTTCAGTAAGCAGGAAAGGGTAGAGCTGCTCCAACATCGAGGTAAAGAAGGGACTATGTGGGGAACTCAGGTGGCCACATGGGTGCCTCTTGGTTATTTTTATTCTAGTTGTGAATGGACAAGTGCAGCAGCCATATCTTAAGAATAGTATAATCACCATAGGCTCAGAGCCAGGAAGAATGAGGGATTAAGCTACAGACCAGATAAACCACCGAAATCAGCTTAGAGAGACTTTGAATTCCAGGTGCAGCCCTAGACCAATGCAACAATGGACTAAAGTGAATCTCACTAACATAGAACTAGTGAGTTTCCTTGAGTAGGAGGATTACAGGAGCTAGTCACTGAATATGTATGGATGAATAGATCTGAGTAGGCATTGGCAGTAGCCTACATGGAGGTGCATTATCTGAATTGCCTCTCAAGAAAGATCTTGCCATTTAGCTGCAAGGAGTTCAGTTAACTGACAGCTACAGTTGGTAGTGTCTTTTGAATCTACCTCAGGCTTGAAGTCAAGGTCAAGTTCTTTCTAACCACGCCCAGCAAATGATTGAGCATGCCTGTTGGTACAGGGTCTGGACATTTCTCTCTCTAACCTGTAATCTTTGCTCCAGAGCTCCCCCTGAACTGGCCAAGAATTTGTCAGATTTGTGTTATGATTGAAGTCTCTCCTTGCCTAATCCTGATTACTTCTTTTGTTATATATATTTCATAACCATTACTAACTAATAAGTCTCTTTCTGGTACACAGCAAAGCACCACAGAGGTTTAAACAACAAAAAATGTATTTTCTTAGACTTAAGGCTAGAAGTTTCTGATCAAGCTGTTGGCAAATTCAGTTCCTGGTCATATCTCTCATCCTGGCTTATAAATGGCTGCTTTCTCTAGATGGCTTCTCCCTGATGTATGTTCATGAGAGTGGGGGAGGATCTAGCTCTCTGTTATGTGTTCCTAAGAGGACACTAATTCGATGAGATTAGTGCCCCTTCCTTGTGACCTAATTTAACCTTGATTACTTCCTTACAGGCTTCCATTTCTGAATATAGCCATACTGAGGTTTGGGGTTTCAACATATAAATTTGGGTCAGGGGGCACAAACATTCATTCCATAACCCTAGCATTCAACTCAGTTTGATATTGCTTCTTGGAAGCCCAAGTTATATACCCTAAAGAGTCTTGATGCCCCTACTCTGATCCCTATGCACAAAATAAAAAAGTGTCTACCTCTTTGACGAAAGCACCCATTGATATCTGCAAACTGAGAAATTGCTCTTCCTTCTATGAATTTTTTTTTGTTTAGACATCTCTATTCTAAGTTCACACTGATACCTTTATTCATATAGAAATGAACTGATAAATAAAAATATTTTATATATTAATATATTGCATACTATAATACATAATAAGTAAATTAAATCTTTTCTAAATTAAAATCACATATTATTATAATATATTGATTATATTATTATATATAAAATACTTTTTAAATTTATCAATTCTTTTATTAGTTATTGCTGTAGCTGTGATCATCAGCTGAAATATTTTCATGTTCCACTTACGTGGCAACATTATTTAAGGTATTAAAAAACTTTTTTAAAGGTTTATTTAATATTGAGAGAGTCACAGACAGAATGCGAGCAGAGGAGAGGCAGAGAGAGAGGGAGATAGAATGTGAGGCAGCCTGCAGTCTCCCAGCTGTCGGCACAGAGCCCCACGTGAGTCTCAGGCTCACAAACTGTGAAATCAAGACCTGAGTAGAAGTCAGATGCTCAACCAACTGAGCCACCCAGGTGCCCCTGAAGGTATTTTTTTTTTTTTTAATTTTTATGTATTTTAGGAGAGCACAAGCAGGAGGGACAGAGAGAGTGGGAGAGATGATAGGAATCAGGCTCTGCGCTGACAGGCTGACAGCAGTGAGTTTGAGTTGGGGCTCAAACTCAGAAACCCCGAGATCATGACCTGAACCAAAGTCCAAAGCTGAAGCAACTGAGCCACCCTGGTGCCCTGAAGTGTTCTTTTGTTTTTGTTTTTGTTTTTTGTTTTTTGTTTTTTTTTTAGTTGCATGCATTTGACTCAGTCCATTTTCATTTCCACGTACTGTAGCTATTAATAAATTTAGATTTGATTTTACCTTTTGTTTGCTTTCCTTTGTCTCATTTTATTTTGCTATATTTAATATATTTCTAGCTTTCTTTAGATACAATTGAAGTTTTTCTCCCCTTCATTGTTAAATTTTTCTTCTCCTGGTTTAAAATGTATACTTTCTGTTTCTGTTATTCCAGCCTAAGGTAGTCAGTATTTTTAACATGTGTACTTAATTTAAAATCTAAAGTAATTTTTTTCATATGCCAAGAAAAAAAATTAAGAAGTTTACAACTACTAGATTCCCGATTTAAACAGTTCTATTGTTTTTTTTTAATTTTTTTTTTTTTAACTTTTATTTATCTTTGAGAGACATAGAGATAGATTGTGAGCAGGGTAAGGGCAGAGAGAGAGGGAGACACAGAATCTGAAGCAGGCTCCAGGCTCTGATGAGCCACCAGCACAGAGCCCAATGTGGGCTCGAACTCACAGACTGTGAGATCATGACCTGAGCTGAAGTCGGCCGCTTAACTGACTGAGCCACCCAGGCGCCCCTAAACAGTTCTATTGTTGTAATTTAGTTTTGTTATTTCTAACTTAAGGAGTTTAAATTTCTCTATACTAATTATGTTTGGTCATGCACTATGTTTGTGTAAAAAGTCTTCAATGAAAAATAGCTCAGTGCTATTGTATTTCTATGCTTTACAGTGATTTCATTTCAACATGGTTTTTTCCATTTTCTTTTGACTTCCATCGTTCCTCTTGACTAGTCAGTTATTTAATTCTTTTACCAATTGCAGAAAACTTTTGTTTTGCTATGGCTTTTCTCTTTCCTTTCACTGGTCAACCGTGGTTTAACACTTAACTTACGGGGCATGGTTTTATTTTTATTTATTGTCTTAATGTTCTTTAGACTTTCTGAATCTGAAGAATGGTGACTTTCATTAATTGATTCTACTCATTAAAAAAAATATGTCCCTAGAAATTCTGATATATACCTTGAATTTTCTAGGTTTTGTTTTTCAAATACCTCATTCTTTATTGTGTATTTTCCATATATTTATTCCTCTGTGTTTTCTTCTCTTTATTTCCTTTGATTCCAGTTTTAATTTTATTAATTCTATTTTCAGCTCTATCAATCTGATGTTAAGCACCACCATTATTTAAAAATGTATGTGTTTTTAAGTTTATTTATTTATTTTGGAAGAGAGAGAAAGAACGAGAGACACAGAGAGTGAAAGAAGGGGAGAGAGAGAGTGGAGAGAGATACCCAAGTATGCTTCACACTAAGCATGAGCCTGACAAGGGGTTCAATCTCATGAATCTGTGCAATCACCACCTGAGTTGAAATCAAGAGTCAGATGCTTAACTGACTGACAACTGAGGTGCCCCAAAATGTGTGTTTGTGCATTATTTCTAAAATTTATATTTGACTAAATGACAAGGATGCCTCACCATTTAAAATAGCTTAGGGCTCTCAATTTATACTTTGTTTTTCTTTTTTAACTCTTTTAAACATATAATATGATTGTTGCATTGTTTTAAAACGTATATAAGTTTGGAAGTACTTGTGGGTTTGGTTCAGTTAGTCGTTTCAGATGACTATCACTCATAGAGCTTTTTCTCTATGTGTTTTGTAATTTTTGATTGTGAATCTATTATTGTTAATCTATCTATGGTAATTCTTGAAGATGACTTTCATCAATTCTATTCTACAAATAAATTGTGCTTGATCTTATAGAATCCTGGGACCATAGCGTACCCAGTTTCTCTTCAATTAAAAATCCTAGGTTAATAATAGATTAGAATTTACAGTGGTAAGTCATTGTTAAAATGTTCATTATATCTAAAAAGTTATTTATTTATTTATCTGTTTATCCTTTCATTCATTTAAACATCACCAAATAACAAAGCAGGCTTAAAATTTTCTTTGTGATCTGTATTTATTTATTTATTTATTTACCTTTGCTCAGGTATTTACCTCATCCTAACATTAGCTTCGTGTATTCTCAAATTCATCTCCCTACTTTTACAAGCTCCTAGTATTTGTATGAAAGAGATCTGGTACCTAGGTTCTGTGTATTCCCTGATGGCATCTGCAACTTCATGGATTAATAACATAGCTGAAACCACATTCCATTATGTTCCCTGGGCTCTGTTAATTTTCTTTAGACCACCATATTTGAAAGCATATTAAATTATTTTACTCAGAATTTTATGTTTTACATAATCAGTTTTTCATATCAGCTATAATCCGAATAATTAGCGTTGATGCTATAAAATTTTTAATTCCACTGAAATATATAATTTTAATGTCCCTTCTAATTCCTTACAATTTATGATGCTTTTACTTTTTGTAACTAGTCATTAATGTATAATTAATTGATTATGGTATAAAATAAATACTTTAAGAATTCAAGTATACATAAATAGCAAAACAAAGACCAATTCCTTACAATAATCCTAAATTATTAATGTGTGGATTCATTCACTTTAAATGCCTGCTTCCCTCATTTTTACCCACCCTACCCATAAGAACAATTATGGTTGTTTGTTTTTTTTCCTGGAAGAATGCCTTATAATTTTGGCTCCATGATATAAAATAATACTCAAATAGAGCAATACTCCTTAACTTTAACCCCGAACTATAAATATGAAGATGATTATCCTCAGCTGGGTCTCAACAGTAACGATTATCATTTACTTAGTTAATGTGCAAATTTACTTTCTGAAACAATTGAAACATGATATATGTAGCATTTTAATGCATTATGTAAACTTTAATGAAAAGACTGGAAGAAGTCAGTATAATAATTTAGAAGATCTTAATTCTTGATATTCATATTAAACCCAATTAAACCAGGAATAGTATCAATTCTAATTTATAATGCCTTTGTAATATTACATTTTCTATATTATCTGAACAATAGCATTTCCATATATGAGAAAATTGCCTATAAACAGAATCAGCACAGTGGATATGATGCTAAGATTTTCACCAGTTGTTTCTGCTACATCGCATCTTCTTTGTCTTTTTCTGTATCCCTTTCTCCTTCCATCTCCATTTTATTCTTTTTCTCTCTTAGTACCCTCCCTTGTTACCTAATGACTTGCCTACTTTAAACTCTTTATTTCTGAGCTGCCATGATTCATTTTCCACCTTACAGATCACTGCAAAAACAGAGGCCAGAAATACTTCAAATCAAATTTTTCATTATTTAATGTGACGAGTCTATCCAGGTCTCCAGAAAAATTACATATTTCTAACCCTAACTTTGAAAACACCTGTCCTGAATTTAAAAAGGATCTTCCATGTAATTTTATTCTTCATTTACTCTCTACTAGTCCTGTTCCCACGGAGATGCTTTATGTGTTACTCTTGATACTGTAGTCTGAATGTTTGTATCTAACCAAAATTCACATGTTGAAAACACATTTCCCAAAGTGATGATATTAGAAGATGGGGCTATTGAGTAATTAGGTTATAAGGGCAGATCTTTTAGACTTGGGGTTAGTACTTTTCTAAAACATGCTACAGAGATCCCTAGTTCTTTCCATCATGTGAGGACACAGCAAAAATATCTTGTCTAGGAAAGCAGGCTCTTACCTGATACTCAATCTGCCAGCATTTTGATCTTGGACCTCCCAGCCTCTATAACTGAGAAATCAATTTGTGCTGTTTATAAGCCATCCATCCTGTGGCATTTTGTTATGTCGGCCCAAATGGACTAAGACGATGGTATATAGTTGTTGAATGCTTTCCCTAAATTCTATTCTTTATCTCCACCATTGCAGGTACAAATATTTGCCAATGCTAGTTCAAAAACATGAAACCAATGATTTACTTTAAACTAATACTTGAATAGCATTTCATAATTTACGAAACAATTTAATGTATATTATTTTAAATGTGCATGAGAGATACAATTATCTGTATTTTATGGATGCAGAAACTGGCACTCAAAAAGGTTAAATAATTTACCTAAAAAAATAAAATAGGAAATTCCAAAATTTATTGGATTTGTATTTAACTAGAATAGTTCCTTGCCTACTTTGAATTATTAATAAATGCTTTCTGCCTGAATAAAATAAGGCAGAGGTGGGTTTATGTCAAACTCCTTTGCATGCTAGTTATATGATTTTGCACAATATCCTTGAGCATTCTGAGCTTCAGTTTCATTGTCTGAAAATTGAATATAGTAATGTCATTGAAAAAAACATTTTTTTTTGAGAGAGAAAGAGAGTGTGAGCAAGGGAGAGAGGCAGAGGAAGAGGGAGAGAGAATCGTAAGCAGGCTCCACGCTCAGCACGGAATTCAATGCGGGGCTCCATTCCATGACTCTGGGATCATAGCCTGAACCAAAATCAAGAGGGGTACAGTCAACCAACTGAGTCACCCAAGTGCCCCCAAATAATAATGTCATGAAAAGAATTGGTATGATCATTAAATAGAATGACATATATGACCTAACCAACAGTATGTCATCTAACTTAGCTTTCTTCCTCTCCTATCTGGAGAATCATAGTTCTTGGCGTTTCAGGACATATAACAGCGTGCAGGATTCTATATTCTATCCTTCACCCAAGTTAGGCATTTTGTTTCTCTGCTACCTCTTTTTCTCTTTCTGTCTTTGCAAATTGTGCTATTTGTCACCATCAAAAAGTAAAGACGATGTATGGAACACGTAGCGATAGAGTGAATCCACATTTCTGTTCTTGCAGCTTGCACATATTTGTTTTCATGTCCATAATCATAAAATTGCCATGCCAAATTGCTTAAAACTTCTTTTAATTAAAAGTTAAAAATTAATTTTTATGACAGACATGTTTAGTAGCCTCATAAAACATCTGCATATGCAATATTCTTAAGCAGAATTGAAGACAGGATCCCAAGAGAAAATGAACTGTAGAGGTATTTTCCCCTTAAGATCCAACAGGAAAACTGCTTTGATCTGCAGAGGATTTGTTCCTCTTTTATTATTACCAGCGTTTACTGAAACATATCTTGTTCCGAGAAGCAGACATAGTTGACAGTTTATAGAGAGAGACTACCGCAGTGTAAGACTCCTATTCTATTTGACCTACATATCATTCTTAATTTTGAGACATTCCAAAATAACTATGTTTTGCCTCTATACCTAAAAGCAGATTGACTATAAAAATCAGCTGAATGGTTGAACTCACTTCTTGGTGATTTACTTTCTAGTTTGGATTTCCAAAAGCTGGCTTCCAGCTTATGCTGTGTGGAAGTATTGTCTCTCATCTCTTCAGGATAACTTGGTTTTCTGCATAGCAATGGGCAGCTTGCATGTCTGGAACACATCCTTACATGTACTCCTGATTGGATGCCCAGGTCCAGCCTAAAAAATTGTCTCAAAATTATGCACTAATTATCTTATTTTTATCAATCAACTCATTAATAATATAGGCTAAATCTCATCTTTGCCATGTATTTTCAAGCACTTTTTATGTACTGAATACACAGCCTTGCACACATTGTTCAACTGCCTTGGCTGAGAAGGACATTCTTCAACCATTTCTTTAACGCTCATTGCATGCCATGTACTAGCTGGAGACACAGGAAAAAAAAAGGTATTGTTCTTTCCTGAAAGTGCTAATGAGTAACAATCTCGTGAAATCATTTTATTTTCATCGTTTTGATTCCTTAAATTTCGGTGTAAATAATACATGTTCAGATATACTTTTGACTTTTCCAGCAAATATAGGCCATGCATCCTCCAGAAATTGCCCGTTAACTTGGATATTTACAATAAAATGAAATGATTTGCATAAATAACCCCAGAATCCAGATGAACTGTATTTTGGCAAGGTTATCATCCTATAAATGGTTTATTCTCTTACAGTGGAATTAATCTTAGAAGGTCAGAGGGTTGGGAAGAGATAAAATTAATCCACATTACTGATAAATAAGAACTTAACTTGCTTAATAATGAGACACTGGAACACTTTAATGTTGCGAACTCACACAGGAAATTTTCAGAGGGCTGCTATCTTTCACCCGATGCTTAAGACTGCAATAGATTGATATCAAATGAAAGTCAGTATGTCTTAGGTATCAAACATCTTAACACTTTATGTCATTAATAAAAATTACTCAACTACTTTTCTAATCACACTGTTAGATTACTCTTAAAAATTAAAAAAAAACACAAAACAACAACAACAACAACAACAAAAACAATCCCACGGTTCTAATATACATAGGGAGATGGTGAATATAACGATATAAGGTGGGATTTCCAAAAGTCGTTATTATACGATGCTAATTCACTGCACACAAGCTACTCATGTAAAACGTCCCAATTATAGGCATCCTTGCTCTCATTTTTCTTGGATTCAAAAAGTTTTTTACTATGGTAACAAATTTGGGGCTGTCTATGACACCTTCATCTCTGGATAGAGGTGCTACAGATGACTTCTTATCTAGTGTCAAGAAAAGGACACTTATTTAATAATCTTCTTTACTATGGCCAAGACACTTTGAGAGGTGCATTTTTCTCTTTTTATCTTCATCCACTGCACCCTATTTTATGTATTTTCTGTACCTAAACAACTTCCTACTGGAGATTTCTTCTTTGATTGCTCAGTAAGTAACTCAGATTTGACATGTTGAACTCAACTATACATCATTTGCTTATTGGTTCGGTTTTGTTATGATAACACCCCCATTTTCACATTGGATTATAATTATCATATCTTGTTTATATGACATAAGGTCTATTGATCATTTGTATCTCTGCTAAGCTTGACTGGACTCTGGATGACTTCTTATTCTGGGACCACTATCTACCTGCCTGTTCTCATGGAAGGAGGTAGGAATGTGAGAGCCCTAGCTATATTACACAGTAACTTTTAACATTTTATCTGGATAAACTCATGGTGCAGTGATGTCTGCTGACATTTCCTCTACCATAATAGTCACTGAACTATGCTTAAGGGCAGTTAAATTCCTTGTTCAAGGCAAGTGGTATAACAATGAGTAGGATTGTGTAACCTAATACAGAGAGAAAGAGTGAAGAGTGGGAAGCATTAATTCTGTCTACCATAATGTCTCCAACCTTATCTTTTCAATAAATCATCCGTCGATCATGCCTTTATTACAGTAATAAGATCAACTACATGAAAGTTAATCTTCCTGAACTCTTGTTTATTCTTCAACAAACAGTTAGTTGACCATCAAGAATTTCATGATGCGGTCCGTCTCCTCCAGTGTTTTCCATTATCTCTCCATCTGATCACTCCCAGCTAAACAGGCATCATATCATTTGTCATTCATGTAATTATCACTATTTCATTCTTAACTTGACTGATTTAAGGTTTCCTTAAATCTCTTTTCCAACTGAACAAAAATTTTTTTATTTCAAAAATATATATTATATTTCCTAAAATCTGGGTGGTTTTTGGTTTTTTGTTGTTGTTTGTTTGTTTTGTGTGTCATTCCCATGACTCTGGGGATAAAGTCTTTAAGCAGAACATAATCACCCCTGGGTCTTTTATGACAAAGACGCTGTTGAGTGCTCCAGCCAAAATTTCCTACTACCATTCTTCCATAATACATTTCAGCTAGTTCAACATTGATGTTTCTCAGATGGTGTCTTCACTTTGAAAAGTCTTCTTTCCTTTCTCTTTTCAGTTAATACATCCACGAGGTGCTGCTATAACACCATATCTGGGGAGGCCACCTTCCATCGCAGCCACAGGATGTCTTTTTTTTTAATTTATTTATTTACTTTGAGAGAGATAGACAGAGGCAGAGAGAGAGGAAGAGAGAGAATCCCAGCAGACTACACACTGTAAGTGTTGATGTGGGTCTTGATCCTACAAATCGTGAGATCTTGACCTGAGCTGAAATCCAGAGTCAGTTGCTCAACTGACTGAGCCCCCCAGGCACCCCTACGAGATGTGTCTGAAGTGGTCTCTTGTGTGATGTCAGCACTGCGTGCTGTAATTGAGAGGTCACACATACAACATTTGCACTTCATCCCAAATCCATGCGTGTGTATGTACCCCTCGCCAGACTATGAATGTGAAAGGGGCATTTTGTGATATAATAAAATAAAAACTCTCAATTTTTTGTACATAAATGTTTGCAGTGATTGTTTCATTTGACTTCATTTTTGATATCACTATTAGCATTTTCATAATATTGGACCTTTTCACAGTATGATACTTATAACATTTTGCCAATAGGTGATAAAAGTTCAATTTATAATGGCTTGACCTTCCATACTATCTAGGAAATAATTGGGCCATAAGCAAACTTATGATTGCTAATCTTATTTGAATTTCAGGCCAGCGAAGGCTTCTTTATATAGGATTCTTATAGTGATGCATCGTTATGCAAATTTTAAATAAAATATTTCAATTTAAGTATGTATATCCTTTATGATTAGTCTATAAATTAGGTTATAACTTGACAGGTGAATGATTCCCCTTAAAATCCAAAAATTGAAATATAAGAGCTTTGAGGATTAACAAAAGTAAAACCAGTGGCTAAAAATTAATCTCATAGGATTACCAACTATTACACTAACTAGCTTTTTTCTTTAATTCGCTACAGGTATGTTACAGAACTTACATCCTTCGTATTAATTTGATTCAGATAGTATTTACTTTCTTGTTGGGAGATCAGTCTGCCTTGGTTCCTGGGTGTCCTTGCACATGTTTCCTGAATACATCAAATAGCAAGGTCCAAGTATCTCCTGAGAATGAGCAGTTTCAGGAGCTAGTCACGTAGACACTTACGCATGACAAGGAAACCGTGTGTACGACTGGGCAACTCCCTGTTCCCCAGGAGAGAGGAATGGCTTATTTTCTGCTTGCTACAAAAAGTGCTAGAGCCCTTGAACCTAGACTCCTCTGCTGTGGTACGACACACCTTGTACGTAGTGTCTACGTGGACCCATCTTGTCTGCTGCGTTGTAGACAATGAGCTATTTCGCTGGATCCCTGGAGTCACACTATTATAGGGCTATGGTCTTCCTATCTGCTTGCTTTTGTGGGGTCACTTTACTATTCTTTGCTGTCTTCTCAGATCAGCTTCATTCCCTCTCAGATTTTTTCTCTTTCCAATTAGGTGTTATTCACGTTCAAAAATAACCATAATCTCAAATTACAATATTTTCTCTTCTAATTTAAAATGGAACGGTATACAAGGTGAACGCATAAGGACTAGCCTACACAAAATGTTGGCTTCAGCTGCCAATTTGAAGAGCCTTTTAAAATTGATGGGGCGCCTGGGTGGCTCAGTCGGTTAGGCGTCCGACTTCGGCTCAGGTCATGATCTCACGGTCTGTGAGTTCGAGCCCCGCATCAGGCTCTGTGCTGACAGCTCAAAGCCTGGAACCTGCTTCGAATTCTGTGTTTCCCTCTCTCTCTGCCCTTCCCCTGCTCACGCTCTGTCTCTATGTCTCTCAAAAATAAATAAACATTAAAAAAATTTAAAATTGAATTTATGCCCCATGGGCAGATGTATTCAAAGGTGTTTTTTGTTTGTGTGTTTTGTTTGTTTTTTACAATCTTTATTTCTTCATAACTTGAAATTGTGTCATTAAATCCTTAAACTACCTATTCAATATAGTCAATGATACGATTACTCTCATTTTTATCCATTTGAACTGACATAATCATTCTAATGTACCTATGAAATTTGAAACTCAGTTAAATAAGCTTATATGTTTTTCTTGAAATGAATTTAGTTTCTTTAGCTATTAGTTAATTCTGTAAGAGCTTTTATTTGATTTGTTCTTATTCTTAATCTTGTGTTTCTGCTTCTTGTGTATCTGTAAAGTACCACCTACATAGGCATACCATTAAAAGGTATTTCATGATAAAATACATTTTTTTGTTTTTTGTTTTTTTTTCCTGCAGGACTTCTTCAAGCCGTTCTATCAATAAGTGCATGATGAACCTTTAAGGGGGAAACACAAGGTAATCTTAGTTTCCCAAAATCATGTTACCATGACCCATTCTCCTCACCACCAGCAGATGAAAGGTAGTGACAAGTTAAGAATTATTCCAAAAGGATGGTGTGTGATCCTGAGTGATTCATACGAAAATGTGTTATTGGAAATGATCAGTGTTCCAGAGTACGTATGATACCGTGATTAGTGGAACCCTGAGTTCCTTAGCTTATGCAACTTTGACACCATAATTTTTTTTTATTTTCCTAATATTCTCAGTCATAACTTTTTAAAATGTTTAAGTGAAGCGTTGATGAAATGCTCGGTAGACCTTAACCTTAGCAGCAGCGATTTTCTTTACTAACGTTAAAACAGGTCTTTATATGAAATAAGCATAACTTTATTATTACTTTTGTTATTAACGTTAATGTATTTCTAATGAACAAATGCTCAGTTAAAGGTATTCTAGCGAGCAGTTACTTTTGAGCATTGTTATCTGTATCTGTAAGTGGGTAACAGATTCAGAAGATTTAACAATTGAACTAGTAGAACCTTAGATTCCAACTGGATATTTCTGATGAGAAAATTGAAAGTATAAATAACCGAATAAATACCATGTTGCCTTTGAGAAAAATAATTCACGTGTTTAACTGCAGAGTTAATACAATTCTCACATAACCTTTCTATTTTGAAGTTTGGTTGCTAATTACAACACTAAGCAAATAACAGGATAAACGAGATCCGAGTTGCTGCCATAATTCTAAAAAGTACATGAGTTGTCCATACACATTATTCTACTGCATTTTATTCACTTTACTGCCTGAATGCTTTTCTGCACTTTGATTTCTATTTTAATGGCATTATAAGCCAATATAATAAGAGATAATTCTAGAGAGTTAAATTTGAGTAATTAAGCAATTCAGCAGTTCTGGATCCCAACCAAATTGTTTTTAAACATGCCTTGTTATGATCTATAAACATTTCTTGTTTATTTGCTTTTCCGTTATGAATGACCTGGGACATATAGATGACGTCTTGGGAAGTGGTGCTTCCAAGAACAGCCCAAGTAGCCCCGTCTACCTTGCAGCTACTGTTTCTTATTTTTATCTTAACCTTGCTATTTTTTCACCCTCACCTTCTGCAGAGGAAGGTGTTCTGGAGGGCACTGGACCCTGGCAAATTAAATGAGCATTGTTAAATGAACACTATTTAAAATATGTTCAGGGGTGCCTGGGTGGCTCAGTCGGTTGGGCGTCCGACTTCGGCTCAGGTCATGATCTCAAGGTCTGTGAGTTCGAGCCCCGCATCCGGCTCTGTGCTGACAGCTTGGAGCCTGGAGCCTGCTTCAGATTCTGTGTCTCCTTCTCTCTCTGCCCTTCCCCTGCTCACGCTCTGTCTCTATGTCTCTCAAAAATAAATAAACATTAAAAAAATTTTTTAATAAAATATATTCAATATTTAAAATGAGCAATAATGAAGACCTTGTGGCACTGATTTTGAGAACACAAAACTAAAACCCAGTTTAAAGACCAGCTTGCCTCTTTAACATGTTGCTTTATACAATTATATACCTTAAGGAATTTTACTTATTCTTTTATAGTGTCAGTGTAGAAAGGGACTTACTCTGCTTTTCCTAGAGAAAGCATTATAAGGACATTAATTTTAAATTAAGCCAGGTAACAAGATCCATATTTGAAAAATAGAATTTGTGGGGGTTTTTTGGAAAAATTACATAGAAGTTTTTAATGAGAACATATTACTTATCCTGAACAGAACTATGTTAGTAAAATGCTTAAACCATGTAATTTATAATACTTTGATAATATTAAAATGTGATGAATGAGGGAAACTTAATAATCTTTGGGATATTTAGAGATTTTCTAATTAGATAAAACAAGCAATTAAATTCACTTAAAAGAGCTTCCTAGAAGGATAAATAAATGGTTTTATTTTTATAGATCTCTCCACAGCATTCAAATTTGATTTTGTCAATTTTACTTTCCAATTAAATTCAGAAGTGGCAAGAATGCATTACCATTCATGAATGTCATTTATTCATTTTTTTATCTGCCAATGACTTATTAAGCATTTACTATTTCTGTTGTCCCATGTTTAAGGCAGTGGATATATAAAAGGAAATAAAACACAGCCCATTCTGTCAAGTATTTCAAGTGAGAAACTTGAACCTTGGCCAATTAAATGGACCTTGTTAATTGTATGCTTTTTTGCTGAAAAAGTTGAAGTTTTGTGCCTCCTGCAATTATTCGTCTACCATAAAAGCGAGACTTTAGAGTTTTCGGATTTCTTTGTTGATGTTTGTGTTGGTGTTTGGAGGAATATTTTATGTAATGTTAGATATAGGAAACGTATACCAATTCAATCAAGCCTAAAGAAAGACTAAATCATTGCAGTCTAGTGGAGTAGTTTATTCCCCAGTGATTAATTATAGTATATTGAAAATAATGAACCTCCATATTCCCTTAACTCGTCTCAGATGGAGTCTCATTGAACAACTTCAGATAATTTGGCGGAAAGGTTGACAACATACATTATTTAAAAACAGTGACTCCTTGTGGGTTGCCTAACAGTATGTTTCATTTGCTCTAAATTTCCTGACAATGGATTTTTCTCCCTACTCTTCAAGTTTCAAGTTTAGGCCCTGACAGCATTTTACTGTGAAAGCCCAGAGCAATAACAGAGGTTCACCCGTGGTCCTCTTTTATGATATCTAATCCTGAGCTATTGGAACATTTCCGCCTTCTGTGCATAGAAGGGCAAATGGGGTTAAGCAAAGGAAAAAGAAGTTAGCAAAATGAAAGCAAAAACTTTCTTGATGACACCAAAGCACAAAAGGGTCAGTTCTATTTATAAAAGAGGATTAGTATTAGCTCACTGAACATTTACAATTCAGATGACAAGAAGATACTTTTAAGAGCTGATTTACTATTCTCAGGCCAGTGCTCATGCCAAGTGAGCTAAAGTAACTCCACCAGCTGAGCTAGTAAAAGTACTTAATATACTCATCTAAGATCTCCACAAGAGTGACTTTTTGGCTGCAACGACAGGGCTGCAGCTGTCAGCTTTCTCCAGTGTCACCGGTAGATATCACTGCAGTCAATTAGAATTACTACAGAGGATTTCAGGCAGAGACACATGCATCTTTTCGTTCCTGTGTAGGCAGCTGCCCAGAGGTCACTAATCCATGGCTGGAGGGAGGAAGTCTTGGCAGCGATGGGACTTGTGCATTCAATGAACAGCTATAATCATCTGTCCAAATGTCTTAGGGACAACATCGGATGGATCTCTCAACGCAGTGAAATGAGTTTCCTTCTAAGACCCATGTGATAGATCCTGATATGTTTAAATAGGTTGACCCTGGTCACAACGGCAACTTTTCCTGTAATTTGAAAATTTGAAAGGAAAATGTTAAGCATTTACATTCTAATTATTTCCTAAAATGATAACAGTAAGCTTGGTGCTATTTCGTTCTTTTCAGAGTGTTCTTCAATAATGAGGGCATTTACAAATAACTCCTTAACATAAATATTAATAATCATATGATCATATTATTTAAATTTAAAGACTTTGATTGGCATGCAATCTATTAATTTTGGTTAATTAAGTGATATCTTTAATTTTTTCGATTTATTTTAGATTTTAGATTCTGGACTTCCAGAAAGCATGGGGGGTGGCAGATAATAAGTTTTCTATATTTTAAGTTATCTAATTATTCATCAGAATGTAGTCAGAAATAAACAAAACAAAAGGAGGAATTATTTCAAAAAATAGTAAGAAATCAATATTCAGTGATATGAAATTAATGTCATAGTTTACTTTGAGCCAATCTTAACTCATTTCTTAAGAGATGATATATGGTTACTGTCAAAAGTAATTAATGCTAGCACCACTAATCAGAAAAAAAAAAGTTTTATTCTAAGTGATGTAACTATGTTTATGCTATTGCACAAAAGGAAACCACATCATGAAATCCATAAAGGAAGTAAATTATTATTAGGTTGTGAGGAGAACAATTATTACTAGGTTGTGAGAAGAACAATATAAAATTAAGGGAAATGGTGTTTTAGGAGTAATGTTACACTTTGGTCCAAATAATTCTTTTATTTGGATTTGTGGAAATAATTTTTCCAGAGTTTATACATAACTAATTATAGGGGAAATTTTTCAAAATTTAACATTTACCTTAATTATCTTTATTTGGAAAATCATTAGCTTATTAGCCTATACCAGGTTGTATATTGTAGGTTTTAAGTGTATGTTTCAGGTTTTAGATGGCTTCACATCCTAAATGGTCACAAGACGGTGCAACGACTCTAACCACTGTTTCTCTTTACTGCATCAACGCTCAAAACAAATAGTGTGGAAGATCTTCTCACCGCTCCCTCCTCTCCTTTTTCAGTCAGAAGGAAAATAATTCCTCTTGCATTTTTATCTCTCTGTATGAAAATCCGGCTGAAAAAGATGCTAAAGTGTGAGCTCCTGGTAAGGTAGGAAGTGGAGGAAACATTTTTGCTGGTTAGGGACAGATGGTGTCTGCCACACTCACCATAATTAAAACAAGAAAGAACATCTTTCTGAATCTTTATATAAACAAGGGGGAACTGAGAGCCGCTCTATTTGCATTAAAGGTGTGCAGGTGATCTTGGAAACTAACAACGCTTGGATGTCAGCTTCCAAACATCCAAACATCAGTGAAGGATTGGAAAATTATAGAGGAAAGAAAAAATTCTCTTTGATGAAGAAAATTATTGCTTTCAATTACACTGATGACAAAGCTACATCAGTTTGACATCCATTTGGAAAATATGTGTCATCATTTTGAATGATTGATATTTCTGGAGTTAAAATTTTCTCAATAATAACAGTTGATATGGCTTGTTTTTCAGTTGTATAATCCAGTGGCTCACAATTCTCAGAATAAAAATAATGAACTTGTGAAATATGAATAATTATGGTATCTGGGTAAGAAAATAAGGAGACACATTTTAAAAGCATCTGACTAAGCCTAGGACTGATTTATAGCCTATAGACCTGTTGAAAGGGAAAAATTATTGTGCACTTAGCCACAGTTTCCTTAATATTAGGGAAAATAAAATTAGAGCTGGTAAGTTAGTGCCATGACAAACTCATGTTATTTCTTTTCTTTTTTGAGTTTTACTATTTGACACACTGAAACAGAAAGCTGAGATAGCAAAGAAGGGACTTATTTGAGGAAAAAGTGGCAATAAATCCCAGAGCTTTAAAACAGGACGGTAACCTGAAGGATTTTTTATTAAGCTCTTTTGCCAAATTCAAAGTTCTGCATACGGAAGAATTCAGAGAATGGGATATTTTCAAAAAAAGTTCTTTTCCTGCTCTGATTTGTTTCTAATAAATGCAAAAAGCATTTTTAGAAGAGTAAGAGCTCTCTGATAAGTATCACTTGCAAATATAGTGCATGCTTTTATATTGAACTTTATCTTGAGAATATATATCGACTTCCCATAATCTCCTGTATTTTTAAAGCAAGCATTTTTCTTGCATAACCATATATTTCAATATTGTTTTAAAGTTTGATTGTTTCCGGAAGACTGTTGTCATCCACCTGCTGATTTATTCACCAAATATGGTGTTTGAAGAAGCGCCCGACAAAACATCATGTGCAAATGGGCCCATCACACACGCCTTTGTGAGTGATGGTGATGGTGATGGTGGATTATAACCAATCTACTCTACTGTCCCAGTTTTCCTTGGAAAATATCATCTATACTAAATCATTGAAAATGTCTGATTTGTTATCATACGTGAGATAATATCACACAATTCACAAACGTTGTCAGTTTGTTTAGATAGCGTAGAATTTGAAATTTATAAATAAAATTAAGATGATAATAAATCTCATTGACTAATAAAGAATTTTAAAAAGCACTTGATTATCTCAATGCAATGTAGATACATATTACTTAATCTATGAAGATGGAAAAGAAACACAAATACAGGAAGTGTTTCAGGAGACGGTTCCTGTAAATCTTATAGGGATGGTAGGAATTTATTGAGATGAATTTTATGATTTTTTTTCCTTTTCCATTTCAATTTTTAATTTTTTTTTAATTTTTTTAATGTTTATTTATTCTTAAGAGACATAGAGACAGAGCGTGAGCAGGAGAAGGGAAGAAAGAGAGAGAGACACAGAATCCGAAGCAGGCTCCAGGCTCTGATGAGCCGTCAGCACAGAGCCCGACGTGGGGCTCGAACCCACAGACTGTGAGATCATGACCTGAGCTGAAGTCGGCCGCTTAACCGACTGAGCCACCCAGGTGCCCCTCCATTTCAATTTTTAATTTTTTCCCTCAACACAGAGGCGCAAACAAAGTAATTACCTGGCTATTTCTTAAAAGCTGTCTTTTCATTGTTTAAAAATTATTTATTATCAATCATATGATGGAATTATTTTTAGGTACTGGAGATACCTAATTCATATTTATTTCTCTTGATGCCTTACCCCTCCAAATTTTATCTTTTTTTTGTATGCTAACTTGATCATCTATAATTCTCAATGTACTTCTTGCCTTATTTTGTATTTATTATACATTCTATGATATGGAAACTGGACTGGGGCCCCAAAACAAGGATAATTTCTAGAAAAGCCCTTTAAAGAAAAAATACTTCATCAACATAATCAAACGTATTATATACTCCTTACAAGTTATCTTCACATTTGCAAAAGTCCATCAAATATCTGCTCTATCAACACAGAATGCTAGTATTTGCACATTAAACAGATGCACACACATGCACGCATATGGACACATCCACACATATACTGAATTACGTATCTTAAATACTTCCTCTCCTCAATTTTTCCCTTACCATTAAATGTTGAACTAAATAGTCTTTGGGTCTCGTGGATATGGTGTAGAAGATAAAGCCCTAGATGGGCGTTAAGATCATTGGTAGCATATGCACAGCCTCTTATTATGAACTTAGATCATGATTTAATCTTTCTGTGTCTTGATATTCTTCTGAGTATTTATGCTTCACCTTGCTCCCTCACTTATCGGTGAAAATTACATATATGTGTATGTGGCAGTCCTTCATAAAATAATTTTTTGTTACTCTAAATTTCTCTACTATAGATACTCAATTCAGTTAGACATTTTTAGGAACAAAAGTTCTTTATAAGTTTAGGGGTCATGGCTACCTTTAATGTACTACACCATGAACATGTAATCTAAGCTAGTATTTTAATTTAGTCTCAAAATATCATCTCATATGGTGTCAAATGAACAGAGGAGCATTTCACACCAACTTTTACTGTAATATTAAGCCTTAAACTTTCTATTTAATCATTCAAATTAACCTGTGGAAGTTGATTTGTACTTTCAACTTCATTGCCCCAGTTATTTTCAAAAATTTATAATAAAGTATTGTTAACAACAAGAATATTTTGGTATAGTTTGACAGGAAGAAATACAATTCACTTCATCAGCCAAAAACATTATATATGAAAGTAAATTTCTTTCCTTGAATTAAATATTCTTCTCTCATAATTAAAAATAACAAATTTACAAATATGAGGGCTCATATGTTATGATTTGGTAATAGAAATGCAAATTTATGAGTCGATATTGTGATTTATATAAATATATTAATATATATATACAGTTGAATATATTCATGGTTCTATGAGAAAAGTTCTCAGAGATCATTTTGATAACATTTTTTGTAATTTTAGCATAATATGAAATTTCATGTGCGGCAAGAAATACATGTTAAACACTTAGCATTTATTTCACAAAGGTTTTGTTTCTTCATTTCGTATTAGCATGTGGAAGTGCAGAAACTTTATAACATTAGGTTCTTTGAACTCAATATTCTTTGCTAAGTCGAGGCTCTTTGGTTACAAAGAATGGAGACTCACAGAACTACTTAGGAATAGTGGGAGAGATTTACCATGATCATGATATACTTTAGTGTTCAGAGATCTCCTTGAGTTGAAGGACAGGAAATGAGGAAATCGGCCTATCTGTGAGGTAGATCTGGGCACATGAAGTGCAATCGGGTGAGGCTGCTTTCCGTCTCTCTCTCTTCCAGTTCTACCTGCCTCTTGTATGTTTTCTCCTGTGTGGAAGTTTTCTCAGGCTATTGCACTTTCTAAGCATATCTTGAATCTGCATGATCTTTCCATTTATATACCATTCCTAATTAACTAGTTCAGACTTTATCTCCTGCGAAAGGATTGTGATTGGTTTAGCCTGGATTAACTCCCTAAATGTGATTTGTGTGTCTAGATTTTGACGGTCTCAGGGAAAGAGGATGGGACTGAGGAGCAATAGCATTGGCTGTGGGTGAGTGGAGGTCTCAGGAAGGAAGTCATGAGTAGGTGGAACCTTCAAAACTGTCTAAAATGGTATTCAGAGGAAACAACTATAATTTTTTAAATATTACAATCCTATTGTAGAAAATGAAAAATCTTTGAAAAATTTCAGGCTCTGGAGTTTGGTAAACATAGATAAGATCCCTGCCCTTCCTCTCACGAATAAGCATAAGCTTTGCCAATAATCTAAACTGTTTACTGCTGTTTCTTTATTTTTAAAATTGACATACTGAGCAGGTTTTATTGACTGCACTGCATAGAATGTCTTCTATAGAATCTTCTTTGTTAGGAGCCCATCAAAATGACTGCTCTATATACATTGTGACAATAGTGGTGGTTAACCGAATGGAGTGGATCCCTGAATGAAGCCCAGCCTCCTGGTTGTTAGAACAAAACTTCTCAGATCCTTTCACCAGTGTGAGGTGTAGGTGACTATTTGAGCTCCTAGGCCAGGGTTCTGGAAGGTTTTTAGTTTCCATGAAGCTATCCTTTGTTATTTTCCTTGTAATCAGTGAACTGTGTAATCTTTTTGCAATAAAGCCTCTGTATTTTCAGAATCTTTAATTCTAGCTGAAATGACCGTAACTAGAAAAATGAAGAAGTTTTCATAGTAAAGACTAATGCATTTTGAACACTAATTATGTGCCAGCCTTTGTTCTAAATACATTGCACATAATTTGCTTATTTCTCAAAATAACTGGATGACATAGGTACTATAATTATTTCTGTTTTCACAAGTGAAAAGGCTCAAACACCACATTGAACACTATGCTTTTATGAGCCTAAAAGCATTTGAAATATATTTGAAACCAGTCTAGTCCGATTCCAAAGATCATCTTATTAACTACAGAGAACTACATAATAAAAAGTGGTTAGAGCCTTGTAATAAAGTGAGTGTTTTTGGTATTGCTGTTATCTTCATGTTCAGGCACTGAGTGCCTATTATTGTATATGTATGCAGATGAGGAAACTGAGCGTCCCAGAGCTACCTAAGTTCATACAAACAGTTGGTATCAAACAGAGAATGTGAATTCAAACAGAGTCTGGCTCTATGTTATGTGTTTTAAAAATAATAACTTTAGGGGTTTTTGCCAAATTTAAAAAATCAATTCTGAAAGAATTTTATTTACAGAGAGTTATATGCATCACTGTTTTTGGTAGCTCAGATCTTTGCTAATATACATAATAAGAATATAAAATATTTAGAATCAGAACAAGTTATGTCAAATTTTTATTTTTTTTAAATGTTTATTTTGAGAGAGAGAGTGGGAGGGTGTGCACGTGGGCATGTGGGGTAAGGGCCGAGAGAGAGAGGGAAAGAGAGAATCCCAAGCAAGCTCTGTGCTGTCAGCCCAGAGACCAACACGGTGCTCCATCCCACAAACAGTGAGATCATGACCTGAGCCGAAATCAAAAGCCAGAGGCTCAACCCGCTGACCCCCCACCCCCGGGAACCCCTCAAAGTTTTACTTTTATTCACTGTGTGACTATGGCCCAATCACCTAACCATTCTGATCCAGGTATTGCCAGCTAGGTTAGTATTATCCTACCAGTTTCCAGGCACAATGCAAGACATTGGATTTCAGTCACTTGTTAATCATGCATTGTCTTTCTTTTATAGCACTCAAGGCAAGTTTCTGCTGGCTTATAGGGGTTCCCATAATTTGGAATGAGGAAATAGAGAGGGATTCAGGACTTAAACTTTTATGTCCTTTACCTATTTTGTAGTTTTGCATAGAATCTGTTCAGTTTTGGTTTCGACGAGTATTGATAATTCATTATTGATATATTCTTTAAATATAAATGAAGGATGACAACATGAATATACTTAACACTCCTGAACTATGTACTAAAAGTGGCTTAGATGGGAAATTTTTCTGTATATCTTAAAACAATTAAATGTGAAAAAGAAAAAAAGTGAAGAAAAGAAACACAAGTAGATTAAAATTTACTATATGTTACAATAATTTGAATCTGCATATACAATCTCGACTATATTCACATTGCAATACTTAAAATACTCACATTGGAATAAAAATATTAACATTGATCACGGGTGTGTATATGTGTTCCACAATATTTAATTTGGTAAATAATACCGAATGAAAAAATATATATGTATGAGCAAATAATCTAATTCTTATAGGTATTACACAAATCGAGATCACTTTCATAAATGAATACCCTGCAGCAGTATAGTTTTCCATGAGTATAGGATTACCATAGAATTCGGTGTCGGTACGGGGAAAATTTTGAAAGAGAATAGGAATATGGAAACAAACCAAGGCAGAATCATCAAGTGTAACTATACTGAACAAACCTGAACCCAAAGTCACTGTCTATGGGCAAATAATAAAACTGAAGCCCAAATTGTGTAAGTACTAGGCCAAAGGAATTAAAAAAGAAATAAAATTGGCATTTATCTTCTCAGAATTTCCAACTAACTAGGTTTTATTACCTCTGTTCTATTCCAAAGTAATCAGTTTTTATATGAAACAAGTGAATTGTGAATTAGTTTCCATATTAAACCTCTCTCATTTAGTACTACAGGTAAATAAATGAAAATACAAATAAGTATAACATAGATATTATAAAAATATTCTGTACATCTATTGTAAGTCTGACAAACTACATTTTTTTAAACAACTAAAATCATGATGATTAATCTTTTGGTTCTACTTAGAAATAATACAACAGACTACTTTTACTCTATTGCATTTTTTCTTTTTTAATCTTGAAAGGGGAGGAGGGAGAAGAGATGTGGGAGGGAGGTGGGGAAGAGGTTCTTTAACAAGCTCCATGCTTATCACTAAACGCTACACAGGGTCCATCTCACAACCCTGGGATTATGACCTGAGCCGAAACCAAGAGCGGGCTGCTCAACTGACTGAGCCACTCAGATGCCCCATGCCAGCATATGCCAGCATTCCTTAATGATGGCAAAAGTCAATAGTTTCCCATAATGCTGAAATCATGAATCAACATATGAGTTGCTAGGTTATTTTAATAAACAAACACAAAGTCTTCGTATGGATAATCAAATATACCACAATAATTTAAAATTCAGAACACCTTTAGGGTATACTTGTCCCTTTGATTAAGAATAAATCTATATATAATGATCAGTAAATCAAAAGAAAATCATTTAGTTATTAAAATTACCAACTTTTCAAAAACATATATTTTGCCAGGTGCTGTTCTAGACTATTGGGTACATTTGTATTCTATTATTTTATAGAGACAATAAACCAAGACAGAAAAGGCAGGTGAAAAGTTCTATGAAGAAAAGAAAACTTCTGTGAAGAGGGAAATTCTAAGGGCTGATGAAGTCTGAGTGGATATGTTGGAAGGAGAGAGTCATAAAGACCTGAGTTACCATGGGGAAGGGAAGTGTGCCCTGAAAATATGTCAAATAAAGGCAATTCTGACAGAGGAAATATAAGTATAAATGCCATGGGGCAAGAACAAACTTACTGTTTTCTAAAGAAACAGGAAAACCAAAGGAAAAATATTCACTGTCTACTAGCTAGAAGGTAGGAGTTGTCTTATGACCATGACTAATCATTTCAAGTCGCTGGACTTCTGTTTTCATAACTGCCCGGTAGAGACATAAAGTACTACCTCAGAGCTGGGAAGTGGTAATGTTTGTCAAAGCACATTGAAAATTTTAAATGGCTACAACAGTGTAAGTTATTGTTTTAGAACTACACTATTATACGGTATAATTTAAATAGTCTGAGCCCCTGTGCCTGGTAGATGTCACACTAATTCGAGATGTTTACTTGGTGAAGTGTGTAGGAGTGAAAATGACTTACTCTATTCCATGGTTTAAAAGACATTTTCACCATTTAACCATTTCTACTTTTCTCAACTTTCTTTGGAGTCTCAGTTTACTTATTGATAAACAGGAGACATAAACCTAATTTATAGGTTTTAGTAAAAATTTGTTGAGATACTATATATCAAGTATGTAGCAGGGTGCCAAGGATATATTAACTACTAAATAACCAGCGGCTCTGATGGCTATAATTGTCCATTATGGTAATTATTATAAAGAGGCATACCAAAATAAAGTATCTAATCTCATATAAATTCATATGTAAAGTTCTTAAATACTGATGGAGAACATATAATTATATTACAAAGCAACCATAGATAACAAACAAAATAAATTAAACATACCAACTCTACTTGGAAGTCAGTAATTTTATTAAATAATGAAAGTTTTGGAATAGTAGAAGCACTGAACTCATAAACGCATTCATGTTTTTAAGAACGTTATGATTAACCAAAATAATTAAATACACACACCATTGGCTTTTAATTAAAAAGATAACCATGTTATTTCATAGACCTCTTGAATCTTAACAAGCGTGGTAGTTTTATTTGTCAGATAATACCATCTAAAATAAGATAATTTAACAGAAACATAGTATGTGTTTCTGCAAAGGGTACAAAGCATGGATTTTGTAATTTTATGAATGTGTATTTAGCAGCTAACCTGCATTAAGATTTATGGATACGATGATGAAACAAATTCCTTCTACCATTGACATCATCAAATTTGGGGAAGACTGTCACATACACATTGATATAATGGACTGCAGTAAGTCAGAGGAAAGTAGATATACAGAAATCAGGCTGTGACATGAGATTGGTTAAGGAGGGCATTTTGAATGAGGGAAGCCAAAATGAAGACTTCTGGATTTAGGATCCAGCCAATCAGAATCAGGAGGATTTGAGTGTGGAGGCAGAGGAGAGAGCATGTGCTAAAAGATTACCAAGAAACATGAGAAAAATTGATTGGAGATGATGAATTTGTTCACTTTCTTTCTTATGGAAATGATTCCATGTAACAAAACTTAAAAATCTTAGAGCTCATCCCGTGTAATATTTTTAGCATTTTTCCCATTGCCGGGCCCATAGTAAGTTAAAAAAAAAGTTACCAAATTGTGCAGGTTAATTATGTGCAGATTATAATACATCCAACTATATCTCAATAAAGCTGTAAAATATTTTGTAAAACGATCTAACAATGAATGGGAAGTAAGAATGTAGGTAAGCAGTAAAGGATCAGTCTGTAATATATATTACAGAAAGTTACATTTTGTATTGAAATTTCATCTCTAAATTATGTATCAGGCGCATAGATAATTCACTAAAACTTTTGAAGAACAGGCAATCCCATAATCTTTCCACATTTCTGAAACATACACAAAGACTGAAAGCTTTTTATTTCAGTTTTTAACTTTTAATTTTGAGGTAATTTCAGACTTACATGAGAGTTCCAAAGATAGTACAGTGAATTTCTGTATACTTTTTTCTAATGTAAACATTTATGTACCCATGGCACGTTTGTCAAAGTGAAGATTAGCATTGGTATATTATTGTTAATAAAACTACAGGCTTTATCAGGATTTCAGTTGTGCTACTGATGTTTTTTCCTCTTTCATGTTTCAGCCCACAGCACCCCATCATGCTCAGTTTTCCTGATTTCTTAAACACCACCAATCTATGATGGTTTCTCAGTCTTTGCTTTTATAACTTGGAAACTGAAGATACTGTTCAGGAATTTTCAAGGATCCTGTAGAATGTCCCATAAGTTTGGTTATTCGTAGGTTGTCTCATCATTCCACCAGAGGCATGAATTTTGGGAAAGAATATCACAGAGTTGAACTGTCTTTTCCATCCTATCATGTCAAGGGGAACATGGTATCATCATGACTTTCTACTGGTGATGTTAATTAACCTCGATCATTAGAGGTGTTTCATCTGCCAAGTTTTCTATGCTGTAAATCCCTTTAAATTCATAAATCAGCCCCTTTACCCCCTTCAATATAGCTATATGGTTTATTTATAATATAATTAAATTCATTCTTAAGTAGTCTGCATTCCATTCTGGCATCATGCTCTTGTTTCAATTTTAAATGAACGTATAGGAAAATTTGCTCTGTTGGTTTCGACAATGCACAGTCACGAATCCGCCACACAGTACTACATAGAACAACTGTATCTCCTCCAAAAAGCCCTGTGTAGACCACCTCCTTTTCTACGCCCTTCCTGAGACAACCGTTGATCCATTTCCTATCCCTGTTGTTTAGCTTATTCCAGGATGTCATCTAAATTAAATCATACAATATGTAGCCTTTGGGAGTTGATGTCTTTCAGTTCATAAAATACATTTAAGAGTTATTCACATTGTTGCATGAATCAATAGTGTTTTTTTTTCTTTATTGCTGAGTAGCATTCAATTAAATGGATGTTATCCAGTTTGTTTATCCATTCGACTTTTGAAAGATATTTGAGTCCTCCCAGGTTTTAGTAATTATAATAAACTGGTATAAGCTGTTGTGTACAGATTTTATGTCAACATGCTTCCAATTTACATGGGAAACTTCCAAAAAATGGAATTGCTAAGTTATATAGTAAGTGTTCAATTCATTTTTTGCCAGTTATTATTTTTCCTCCAAACTCTTTTCAATTGAAATAAAGTCTACGTAAAATAATATATAATATGTGGAGTTCAATAAGTTTTGAATACCCATGTCTTCAAATAACTAAATCCAACTCAGGATTTAGAACATTTTGATCATCCTGGAAGTTCTTTATGTTTCTCTCCAGTCAATTCCCCCTTTACTGTACCTACGTGGAGACAATT
Source organism: Paguma larvata (assembly GCA_030068075.1). NCBI lineage: Eukaryota > Metazoa > Chordata > Mammalia > Carnivora > Viverridae > Paguma > Paguma larvata. The sequence continues at coordinate 88,039,101 of CM057823.1, forward strand.
GCTGGTCTGATTTTTATTTCCATAGATTGAGTTAATCAATTTATAGTTTTATAGAACAAGTGAAAGAATACGGTATGCATATTTTTGTGCTTGTCTTCTTTTATTAAACTTCATGTTTTTGACATTGATTCACTTGTTTTATGAATTAATTATTATTTTTATTGATTATTTCTTCCCTAAAATTAATTTATCACACTCAGTTTATTTATTCAGTCATTTATGGACATTTTAGTTTCTTATGTTTTTCCCAAGTTTTTTTGATTGGATGAATAAAGATAAAATTAACATCAATTGTATGCATATATTTATAGAGAAACATTTTCCTTTCTTTTGGGTAAATTCATAAAAGTGTAATCACTGAGATAGGAGTATATTATTACTCTATAACTGACCAACAGCATCTAAATTTTATTAACATTGATTCAGTTTTTAAGAGGCAGAAAGACAGAACATGAGTGAGAGAAGAGCAGAGAGAGAGGGAGACACAGAATCCGAGGAAGGCTCCGGGCTCCCAACTGTTAGCACGGAACCAGACTTGGGGCTTGAACCCATGAACCGTGAGACCAAAACCTGAGCTCAAGTCAGACAGTTAACTGACCAAGCCACCCAGGCATCCAGACAGCATTTTAAAGTGGTTGGATCATTTTACATACCCACTAATAATACGTTATAGTTCCAACTGCTACACATCCCAAATATTGATGTTAGCGTTTATTTTAGTTATCCTACAGAGTTTGAAATCAGGTCTTACTGTAGTTTTAGCTTGCATTTTCTTGATGAACTCAAAACTGATAAAAACATTCCTCATTAGAGTATGTGTTAGGAATATTTCCTTTGCAGTTACTGGTTTTCACTTTCATTTTTTTCAATGGGTTATCTTTATGGGCAAGGTATTTTTAACGTTTATGATGTCCAATTAATTTTTTTTTCCTTTCAAGAAAGTTCAATTTGTGTCCTCAGAAGTTTTTACTGACCCATGCTTTTGAACATATTTTACTAGCTTTTATTCTAGATGATTTTTAGTTTTAGCTTTTACATTTAAGATTCTTCTTACTTACCTTACATCATATTATCAACTATATTCTCTTTGTTCTAGGTTCTATGTTACTATTATTGTTTATTCCTTACAACGTGAACTATCATGTCATTTGCAGATAAAGAGGGTAGCGTTCTTCTTTTTTAATCTTTAGGAATCATCTTTCTTTTCATTGTATTTTTGCAAAGACGAGATCTTCAAGGAGAATTCTGAGGTGACAATAGAGTCTTTTGTTGGGGAAAAGCATTCACTATTTAACCATTAATGATGAGACTGACCTTCCCCACCCCCACCTTTTTTTTTTTTTTTTTTTTTTTTTAAGAAAGTTCTCTTCAACTTCAGATTTGCTGCAGAGTTTTCTCCTGCACTTTGATTTTGGCAAGTACTTTTCCTTTGTGTACGTAGATGATGCATTTTTTTCTACTTTTTCAATATAGTTCTTTAGATCAATTTGTTTTCAAATCCTAAACCAACTTTTCTTTCCTGGTTTTAATCTGCATAGTCAAGTTGTATTAATGTTTTATGTATTACTGGATTCAATTTGCTGATATCTCTTGAAAATTTTTGCATCTAATCCATGAAGTCTATTGATCTATAATTTTCATTTTTAGTAACGTCTTTAGAAGGTTTGACAATATGATTAAATGAGTTAGGGAGTATTCTGCTCTACTTAATCAATAAAGTTGTTTAAGTATTTGAAATAATTTTCTAGTAAAGCTATCTGAGATTTTTTATAGGAATATTTTAGAATTCAGTGACAAAAAAGATGGAGGTGTATTCAAAGTTTCTTTTTCTCTTTTAGTAGTTTTGTAAAGTTGTGTTTTTTTAAATTAATTTATTTATTTTGAGAGAAAGAGATGGCACACGCTTGTGCATGTGTGCAATTGGGGAGGGGCAGAGAGAAGGAAAGAGAGAGAATCCCAAACAGGCTCCATGCTGCCAATACAGAGCCCAACAAAGGGCAAGAAATTTGAGCTTTTCGATTAATGTCCATTTCTTCTGATTTTCTAAATATTGCCATAACCTCATTCATAATATTAATATACATTTAATATTTACAGAATGTGTAGTAATGATTCCTCTTCAATTTCTGATGTCAAAATTATCATTTTCTTGATTAGTCTTGCTATGTTTCTATCAATTATATTTATCATCTTAAAGACCTTACTTCCATCATTGATTTTTTATTTGTTTGCTATTTCATTTATTTTTGCTATTTTGTTTCCTCCCTTATAAATAATTGAACATTGATTTGTACTTACATCTTCCTTAATTATATAGTCTCTAGCTTTTTTAATTTGCACGTCTGGCTTCTTAAGTTGAAAACTTAGCCCATAGATTTTAAACTTTTCCTCCTTTATAACATGACTGTGAAGCCACACTTTTCCTTCTGCACAGATTTAGCTCCTTCCCCTGATGTTTTGTTATATTGTACTTTAATTCTTATTTAGTTGGAAATATTTTCTATTTTCTTTTGTGATTTATTTTTCAATCAATAGGCTATTTAGGAGTATATTGCTTAAACTCTAATTATTTGGGGGAAATAACTGGGTATTTTATGATTTCTAATTTAATTTGGTTGGGATCATAGTAGATATTCCCTTTGATTTTGGTACTTTAAAATTTGTTTCGTTTGTTTTATGGCTTGGCATTCTAGCTGTGTAGTACTCTATAAAAATAAATTAATTTTGTTTATTATGTGGTTCAAATTTTATCATTTTATTTTCTCCTTCAACTTTTATATTTTTCATCATCATATTTTTATGTATTTGCCTTATCAATTACTGAGAAATGGATGTTAAATGCTCCATTGTGACGTAGATTTATCCTGTTTTAACTTTAGTACTGTCAATTTTGCTTTCATGCATTTTGAAACTGCAACTAGTACATCTTTAGGAATATTTCTTTGACCATTTTATCTTTATGAAGTGACCCTCTTTATCTCTGGTAATATTACTTGTCCTGAAGTCTAGTCTGTCTGATGTTAATGAAGCCATACCAACTTTCTGAGTTTAGATCTTGCATGCTATATCTTGCTTTTTATTTTTAACCTTTTCATGTCTTTATATGTCAAATGCATCACTTGGAAGCATGTGATTGTATACCAGTTTTTTTAAATTTTTTTAATGTTTATTTATTTTTGAGAGGCATAGAGACAGAATATGAGCAGGGGAAGGGCAGAGAGAGAGGGAGACACAGAATCCGAAGCAGGCTTCAGGCTCTGAGCCGTCAACACAGATCCCGATGTGGGGCTTGAACTCACAGACCATGAGATCATGACCTGAGCCAAAGTCGGCCGCTCAACCGACTTAGCCACCCAGGCGCCCCTATCAGTTTTTTTTTTTAATTATTCTGACAATATCCCTCTTCTCTTTTAATTGGAATGTAGTCCATTTACCTATAAGTTAATTAGTATGCTTCAAAGATATCTATTTTTCCTATATTTTCTAATTATTGTCTGTTCTGTATTTCTTCTTTTTTTTTTCCTTTTCGGCTATCATTTGGGCTAATTGAACACTTTTAATTCTTAATTTTTTTTATTTTTTGGCTGTACTTGTTTATTGTTTGCTCTAAGAGTGAAAGTTTAGCTGTAGAAACAGAAGTACTAAACTGTGACTGTAAGTGTAAGACTGCTGTATTATGATGAATAATGGCTTCCAAACTTATCCAGGTTTAGGGCATTGGAAACTGTTACTGTAATCTGGCAAAACTAACTTTGTAGATGTGATTATTAAAGATCTTGTGATAGAAAGATTATTCTAGATTATCCTGGTGGGTCCTTTAAGTAATCAAAAGCGACCTTATTGGAGAGAGAAGGGAAGATTCAACAAGAGAGAACAGAAAAGAGACAAGGTGACCACTGAGGTATATGATACCACCTGCTGGCCCTAAGAAGCTAGAAACGACAAAGAAACAGTTTCTTCCCTAGAGTCTCCAGAGGTAGTACAGCCTGCCGGCACTTTGGTTTCAGACTAGCATTTATAGAACTGATTTATAGAACTGTTAGAGAATAAAGATGTGTTAAGTCCCCAAATATGTAGTTATTTGTTACAGCACACATGAACACTTGGATAGGACCTTGTATTGGCAATGTCACCAAGTATAATAGAGCGTTATGCTTCTAGCGTTTAGTAGCATCAAGGCAGAAAATTAAGATGAAATTTTTATTAATAATTTCTTATCTTGAAAGGTCCTCTTAAATGTTTGCTGCCAATGAAGTCATTGGAATTCACCATGTATGTGAAGAATACAAAGGATTTGATATGGGTAGAAAGACTTTGCCCATTATATTTCATAATTATATTTTACTAAAAAAAGTTAAATTAGAAGACAAAGATAATTTATTATGTCAAAACAAGTTATCCATTCTGCTAAATTCATTGCACCAACAATATTTCTAAGTGGAATATTAGTCTTCATCATCTACTCTCTAACCTAATTAATCTTAATATTCTGGACTTGTAGAGCGACAGACCTAGAAAGGTTTTCGGCCAGTGTCTAGTGGCACTTGCAATTTGAGAAAAATGGGTGCCTAGAAAAGTTAAATTTATCATTCTGATTCTAAGACAGTAAAATGCCACCCATCAGTTGACATTCTATAGAATACATTTTTCTCAAATCGTAGAAGAGTGATTCTATAACTTTATATCCTTTAAATATGTGTCCTGCTATTTTCCAATTAGTTGAAAAGTTATGTTTCCCTTAGGAAAACAACAGTGACTCTAGGACTTCTGAGGAGAAATGGGTTAATCCAGGCCATTTTAGGCTCGCCCAAACATTATTGGAGAGTTAGCTGAAGAAGGCCAGGGAAAAATTTCCTTAAAATAGTTGATTCACAGACATTCACAAGGAAGCCACAGTAAATTTCACCCATCTCATCAGGAAATTGTTAGCCGTTGAAGCAGGCCATTTTCCCAGGCTGTCTGTCTCTGAAGTGGTGGTAGATCTCACCATTTTTGACAAGACATCTTAACACCCGTTCTCAGCTGTTGGCAGCACCAATCGATGTGAGCCTCGAGGCTCACCTTCTGTGCAAGTTCTGCTTCCACCTGCCTCAGAGATCATTTCCCCTTCACCTTCCACATCTGGTGCAAGTGTCTCACCGTGGCTTACCCAACCTCAGAACGACATTCAGGGAAACATAGCTCCTGATTTCTCTCTGCAGGGCATAAGAGACCCTAAAGGGGGTACCACTGACACGAAGTTGAGCATAGATTGTTTTTCTTTGAGTTCCTCAAGGTTTATGACTTTTATTTGTGGTAATTGAAATAGTCTTTATTAAAAAAAAAAAAAAGAGGGGCTTTGCCTTTGAAATGTACTGACAATATTGTTCTTGGATTTCTTGTACTGTATTTTGTCTACTAACATTACTCTTCTGTCTGGGTCCAGATTTCTTCAGGCCCTGTCAGCCAGCGGTATGATAGTGCCGTGATAACAGTAACAGCAATCAGCTAGAGGTATAATAGCATCATAGTAACAAAAGAGTAAACCTAAGTTAACTCTCAAATACTACGTATTGAATTTCTAATGTGTGCTTCAGTTTGTCAGGGACCATAGTCTTTCTCAACATGTTAACATCCATCGTTTCATCTCTGATTGGAGATGACCTCATCAAACATCTTTGGTCATTTACTATATGTCCTATACTCCTGCTGTTGATTTCGTAACTGCTTTTCTGTTCTGCATCATCGGTCATCTGGCTGAATCAGTAGGTAGGAGAAAAAGTATATCATTTCCCCCACTAAAGGCTATAATGGTATTAGAACCTTATTTAATCTGTCCCAAAATATCTATCCCAAAGGAATTCTGCAAAAGTCCCTGGGATAAACAAGAAAAAACAATCCACATTGCATTGGACTTAATTAATATTTGTTCAAGATTCTGTCATTCTTTTTTTTAATTTTTAAAAATTTTTAATGTTCATTTATTTTTGAGAGAGAGAGACAGATCATGAGCAGGGTTGGGGCAGAGAGAGAGGAAGACGCACAATCTGAAACAGGGTCTAGGCTCTGAGCTGTCAGCACAGAGCCCGAAGCACATCTTAAACTCACAAGCCATGAGATCATGACCCGACCTGAAGTTGGAAGCCTAACCGACTGAGCCACCCAGGCACTACCAGATTCTTCCATTGTTAAAAAATAAACTTTAAGGGGTGCCTGGATGCCTCAGTCATTTAAGCATCTGAATTTGGCTCAGGTCAGTTATGATCTTAAAGTTCATGACTTGGAGCCTTTCATTGAGCTTTCTGTTGTCAGCAGAGCTCACTTTGGGTCTTCTGTCTCCCTCTCTCTCTGCCCCCCGTCCCTTGCTCTTTCTCTCTCAAAAATAAATGAAACAACAACAAAAAGAAAACAAAATTTTAAACCATTTTAGAACAATTTTGCTTTACAGAATTATATTCAATCTAGAACAGAGAGATTGGGTATATTTCCACATCCATATTCCCCCTATCACTAACATCTTACATTAGTATGGTACATTTGTTACAATTAATAAACCATATTGATGAACTACTACTTTTTTAAACCTTATTTATTTATTTTGGGACAGAGAGAGAGAGAGAGAGCGCGCGCGCGCGCGCGCGCGCGCCCCAGCAAATGGGGGAGGGGCAGAGAGGAAAAAAGAGAGACAATTCCCAAGCAGCCTCTGCAAGTATCAGCACAGAGCCCAACACAGAGCTCGAACCCAGAAACCATGAGATCATGACTTGAGCTGAGATCAAAACTCGGTCTCTTAACCGACTGAGCCACCCAGGCACCCACTTTCTTGAGGGCAGAGTGTTTACATACATTCTTTGGAATTCTTTTGCACAGGAATTTGCCTCTTACCCCCCATTTATTTATTAAATCCTGTTAGATGTGATGTTCATTTTATACATTGTTGGGTTAGACAGCTAATATTTTAAGAATTGTTGCATCTGTTTTATGAGAGATACAGTTCATGTATAAACAAAAACATATAATGCTGTACATTAGAGAATTAATTAGGAAGTATTCATCCTGCTTTCAATATTGAAAGACATTGTAGAGAATTGGTATCACTGCTTTCTTGAGTGTTCAATAGAACTCACTGGTGCAATCATCTGGACCTGTTGACTTCTGTTTTGAGAGATAATTAATTGTTCTAAATTTTTTTTAAATAGATACAGTGCTAATTAGGTTATCTGGTTATCCTTGTATGTTTTTGTAGTTTGCATCTTTCAAGAAATTGAAATTTCTTGATTATATAAATTTTCAGATTAGTGGCATAGACTCATTCATAATATATTTTATTATCCTACTATCTATTCAATAAGTTATGATTTCATCAAATTTCTGATACTTGTAATTTGTATTTTCATGTTTTCCTTGCTTAATATTGCTAGAATTACAATTACAATTACAATTGCTAGAATTTTATTGATCTTTTCAAAGAATCGGATTTTGGTTTAATTGATTTTTCTCTACTTACTCTTCTCCATTTCTAAAATTCCTGCTCTAAATTTTGTTATTTATTTTCTTGTCTTACTTAAGGCTGTATTTTTCTTCTTTCTGTAGTTTCCTAAAATGAAAGATTTTAGATTTTTTTCTTCTCTAATATGTTTTCACTACTACATTTTTCCTTCAAGCACAGCTTTCACTGCAGCCTACAAATATGAGCAAATTGTTCATTTGTTCAAGTATTTTAAAATTCTTTTGATACCTTTTTTTGTATCCTGTGTTATTTAGAAGTATTCTTTAATTTCCACTATTTTTTGAGATCTGCTGCCTATCTTTCTGTTTTGATTCCTTGTTTAATTCCATTTTGTTTGAGACCAGACTTTATATGATTTCTATTATTCTAAATTTATTAAAGTGTATTTTATGGTTCAATGTGCTCTATGTGGGTGAACGTTCCATTTGAACTTCGAAAATATATTGTGCTGCTTTTCGATGGAATAGTTTATAAATATCGATTAGATCAATCTGATTAATAAGGTTGTTCAGGTCAACGATAGCCTTAGTGATTTTCCGCCTTCTTTGATGTATTCGTTTTTGATGGGAAGTGTTAAATTCTCCAACTTTAAAAGTAGATTTGCCTCTTAACCTTTCAGTTCTATTAGTTTTTTACTCATGTATTTTGATGCTGTGTTGTTTGGTGCGTACACACTAAGGATTATTATGTCTTTCTGGAGAATTGACTTCTTTATCATTATGTAATGTATATCTTTATTCCTGATGGTTTTCTTTGATTTGGAATCAGATTTGTTTGAATAGTTACTCCAAATTTCTTTCGATTATGTTAACATTTTATATATTTCTCTATCTCTTTATTTTTAGCCAACCTGAGTCTTTTGTTTTCTTTTTATTCATACTGACAGGTGTTGTCTTTTTAATAGGTATATTTAAACTAATCATTTTTAAAGTGATTATTTATATACTGTAAAAACCAGGATCAATAACAGTGGGATTTATAATTTGATTCTGTTCTTCACAGAGGCCTTTCTTCTGTGTTCTGTCTTTAAAGTGTGCATTTGGGGCACTTGGATGGCTAAGTTAGTTAAGCGTCCAAATTCAGCTCAGGTAGTGATCTCGGGGTTCGTGGGTTCAAACCCTGTGTTGGCAGTTCAGAAACTGGAGCCTGCTTCGGATCCTGTGTCTTCCTCTCTCTCTGCTCCTCCCACGCTGTCTCTCTCTGTCTCTCAAAAATGAATAAACGTTAAAAAAATAAGTAAATAAATAAATTCTGCATTATATGTGATTCCATTTAATCTCCTTCTCCAGGATAACAATTATAACTCACTCCTTTTTTATTTTTTTCTTAAATGAGATTTACCTGGAAGTTTTTAAACAGCCTATATCTGATTTAAAATGACACTATGAAATAAATAACTAAATAAATAAACAAAATATTATAAACAAAATAAAATAAAAGACACTACTCTGTTTCTCATGTAATAGATACCTTATCAGAGTAGTCCAAATCCCTCCTTCCTTTCTCTTATGATAAATGCTTTCATTCTTTTTACTTAATCATATGTTATGATCACATAATACACTGTTATAATTCTTATTTTCAAAAATATTTTAAAACAAGTAAAAATAGGAAATGAAATACTTAATTTAGCTTTCATTTATTCCTTATTCATTGCTTTCCCTTTCTTTATATAGGTTCATACTTACAACCTATAACATTTTTCTTTTGCTTAAAAATACTCTGAATATTTCTTGTAGCTTCTGTCTGCTACTGATAAATTTCCTCAGATTTTCTTGTTTTATATTTGTATTTAGTGTAAAAATATTTTAATTACTCTTAACTTTTGAACCATAATTTCACTGGCCTAGAATTTTAGGTTTTATTTTATTTTTCCTTCAACACTTTAAATATTTCACACCATTGTTGGGGTACCTGGGTGGCCAGTTGGTTAAGAGTCCGACTCTTGGGTTTGGCTCAGATCATCATCTTACAGTTCCTGGGTTTGAGCCCACATCAGGCTCTGCACTCACAGTGCAGGGCTTGCTTGAGATTCTTTCTCTCTCCCTCTCTTTCTGCCCTTCCTCTACTTATTATCTCTATATAACTCAAACTAAATAAATAAACTTAAAAAAATATTTTACACCATTGTCTTCTTACCTGCATTGTTTCCTAAGAAATATTAGCTCTAATTCTCACTTTCGTTCAAATGTTTTTGGCTTTTTAAAAACTTTTAAATTTTTTTCTGTGTTTTTTGTTTTTTTTTTTTTGGAGTGTGACTATAATATACTTTTAACTTTTTATAGTCTAAATATCATATGCCTAAAGATTAGGTGTTTTTTTTTTTGTGTGTGTGTAGGAAGGGGATTGTTGTTATTTATACCTCTTGGGATTCCTTGAGCTTCCTGGAATGGGATTTTTCCTAAATATTGGAAATCTCAAAGCCATTATTGCTTCAAATATTGATCATGCTCCATTCTTCCTTTTTTATTTCCATTATGTGTATGATACAGCTTTTGAAATTCTCCTTAGTTCTTGGATATTTTCTTCTAGTTTTTCATTAAAATCTGGAAACTTTTTGTTGATATATCTTTCAAACTCACTGATTCTTTCCCAAATCCAGTACACTAATGAAATCATCAAGACAGTCTTCATTTTTATTACAATATTTTTATTTGTAGCATTTCCTTTTAATTCTTTTGTAAGATTTCCACTTCTCATGTTACCCATTTATTTTTTCTTCTTATCTGCGTTATCGTTTCAGCCATTAGCCTGTTAATTATATTTATTTTTAAGTTGTCTGTCTGGTACTCCGGCCTCTGTTTTACGTCTCATGTTGCTTTGTTCCTTCAAATTGTTGTTTTCTCCTACCCTGCAGTATGCTTTATGATTTTTGTTTGGAACCAGACAAGTTGCATCTGATAATAGGAGTAGGGTAAAATAATTCTCCACTGTGAAGACTTATGTTAATTTGTGTTAATGAAAGTGGGAACTGGGCTTTGTTTGCTGTTCGTTTGCTATTTGCTGCAGTTTAGATGTTAGAAACTTTAAGCCTCTTGGTTGTTCTTATTTTTGTAGTTCCTCTTGACTTCAGGTTTCTTTAGTACCCCTTCTTGGAGAGAGTCTGTGCCTCCTGCTTTTTCAGCTGTAACCCACAATTGTTATTATTTGAGTGCTGTTGGTGTCGTTGAGGAGGTTTCTATAACCTTTCAATTTATCTTGGTCTTTTAGAGGGCCTGTGTCTCTGGCTTCTAACCTTCATAGGATTTCTTCTCTTATAGTTTTTTTTTTCCCCCCTCCTATGTGAGGCAGAAAGTCTGGAGGGGGATAACTGGGTGGAATGACCTTCTATCAAGGCTCTGGGACGAGGGTCTGATGAAGTCTTCCCTGGAACAGTGGGCCTTTGCCAAATAGAATGTTTGTGGCATAGTGGTGTAACTAATAAGGATTACTCTTCTCCCTCTCCTAGATCCATGAGATCTTTTCTTCTTGCATCTTCACCAGGAGAACCTGAGGAAATTGTTGAACATAAATCCCAGAAAAGCATGGAATCGCCTGAAGACTGCGGCCCCCAAAAGTTTCCCACTTTCACCTAAGTGCATACTTAGCTTCCAACACTTCATCAAAGCCACATTGTACTTGTTCCTATCAGCTTGTGATGGGGAAAATCTGTTATCAGATGGCTGACAGGACTGATAGGGGAATTCCAGTCCCTGCCTGAAGACTCCCCATTCCAGGTTTTCCTTCCCACCCTGCTTGCCTTAGGAACAGACTACGAATTGTCACCTCTGCTTCAGTTCTGGGCTCAGACCTGCAGAGAATGATCTCCTCTGAGCCCACGGGTGTAAAATAAACCTCCTGCCTCCCAAGACCTCGGAGTGCTGCTTGGTTCCGCTGCCGGGTGATCCAGACCAGACTCCATAACATTTCTTGTCCAGATAAGGAGAGCTTGACTGTTAATGCAGGTTTACTTGTTTCACCAGCTCTCAGTGAGGGAGTTTGTCCTGGAAATTCAGTTCTCTGATGGGTCCCAGAAATTACTGATTTTTAGTTGTTCAACTTTTATTGTTCTACTTACAGGGAATTGAGTGATGTCTCCAAAGATGTTTGCATATTGGAGCTGAAACTAGAAAGTTGTGCATTGTTTTCTTGGAGCCACATAAGTATATCTCAAGTATATCTTTTTTTAAATTTTTAAATGTTTATTTAATTTTTGAGAGACAGAACGTGAGTGGGGGAGGAGCAGAGAGAGAGGGAGACAGAATCCAAAGCAACTCCAGGCTCTGAGCTGTCCACAAGAGCCCGACACAGGGCTTGAACCCACGAACTGTGAGATCATGACCTGAGCCGAAGTCAGAAGCTTAACCGACTGAGCCACCCAGGCACCCCTCAAATATATCTTAATGATGAGTTTCTTTCCTACCTGGTATTCTGTTAAGTTTGAGAAACAACTTATTGATAGGTTCTTTTTTCCAGGGTGGTTTAGAAAGTGTCTTAATCCTGGGAGGCAGCTTTCAATCTAAACTTCTCAGTTATCCAATAGTTTCCAGGTCTCCTTGGTCTTACCACAGTGAAGTCCTCCTATCCTCAAAGGTTTGGGTTTCCTGTGTGGCTTTCCCTACAGCATACTGTTCTCAAACAAAGCAAAACAAACAAACAAAAACCAAAAAAAAACACATAGTTCTAAGTAATAATTTGTATTTACGATTAAAACTTGAAGTTGCTTTGAAATGAATAAGATGATATTTTGAGATAGAAGCCACCCTACTGAACTACAATGGAAATATTTCATGAAAAATACTTTTCTGAAGTGTGGGGGAAGTAGCATTTTCCATCCAACAGTTTAGGAAGAGATTTTATGCAAACTGGAAAAGTCATATGCCAAAAATATACACTTGTGGGATAATTAAGATTGTGTCTCATTTGGGGCATCTGGGTGGCTCATTCAGTTAAGCATCCGACTTTGGCTCAGGTAATGATCTCGAGGCATGTGGGTTTGAGCCCCTAGTCAGGCTCCGTGCTGACAGCTCAGACCCTGGAGTCTGCTTTGGGTTCTGTGTCTCCCTCTTTCTCTGCCCTTGCCCTGCTCATGCTCTGTCTGCCATTCTCTCTCAAAAATAAAATAAACATTAGAAATTTTTTTTTAAAAAAGATGGCATCTCATTTGATAGTCTAACATTAAATATCATTACTGTTCTTACTTGTAATAGGGCCTCTGCAGAAATAAAAATAGTACTGTCATGCTTACTTTTTTAATAAAAAATGCATTTTAAGTTCTACTGTTTTCTTCATTCATTTGTCCAATGTGCATTGAAACTTTAAATCTAACATTTCATTTCTAGTGTCTTTAGACCATTTACTTTGACTCTTACAATTATTATTTAAAGAATCGTAGTGTTCTTTTTATTGATGGTACTTTTAGCTTTCTGCGGCCCTTCTAAAAGCTCTGCCTATGTGGAACAGGCAGACTGAAATGGACAGTAGATTATCTACCACCTATAAAATGAATTTTATTCTCCATTGCATATGTTTCACATTAAGAATAGAAGAAATCTGTGCCTGAAACAGATGAAAAAAGAAACCTTCTTCCTCAAAAGTGTTCATTTTTCATAGAATCACTAGGTCGTCCACTGCCTAGACAAAGATATTCTGGGAATCCTTTTTTTTTTTTTTTTTTAGTTCCAGACATTCCATTGCAAAACTTGTTACAATACACAGCTTATTTCTCCTCACCCACACATCTACTAACATTAGTTTTCTGAAGTGTGAAACAGGACTTCCTGGTGGCGTCTTCACATTTTACGTAACTGTTGATGAAACTACTGCTGACACTGGGAATGTCACTGTAAAATCCTGAGACTTTTTGGAGAGAAGAAAAGTGTTATCCAATTATTTGCTCAAAATATAGCACTGGCAAGTAACTGAGAAGGCAGTCTCAACCTACCTGTCAGCTCTTCAAAATCGTGGCCTACCAGTTGGAGGCGACTTCCTTGTTCAAAACCTTTATTAAACAGTTTAAAAACTATGAATTATAGAGTTCTGCTCATTTAGGAGAAAAGAAGGAAATATCTACTCAGCAAAAAAAAAAAAAAAAGAGATAGGATTTAAATTGGTCGACTTCACAGTCTGAATTCGGTAGACAGTTGCAGATTTGTGTGTTTCGTGGGGTAGTTTGCAAATGATTGTAGTCTGAAACAATAATTTTGCAAGCATATCTGTAACAGCTTTAGAGAGATGCAGTTCTGTAAATAGTTCAAGACGAAAAAAAACTGCTTTAGGTTGAATTTCTCTGATCGCTGAGGAGAGCTGATGTGACTTTGTCTTGATTTATTCTTCCTTTACATCCCTATAGTCGATCGCAAATCCTCTATCTCTATTTACAGTTCTATCCAGTTAATTTTAAATCGTCTATTTTGCCAATTAAAATGGCTTATGTCAGATCTTAATTGCAAAAGCATAATTTTACTCCGAATTATCCAAATGGGGAGGGAGAGGGAATCCTTTGCATGAAATTATAATTTTGAACAAAACTGACATTATTTCAGTTTATTTAAGAAAAAAAAAATAAATGAATGCGATCAAGTGCAGATGGCTCATAGGTCATTGTTACATATATATATTTTTTTTCTTTTCAATGTAGAGAAGTATAAACTACATAGCGATGTGGAACTCTAGCAATGAGCGTTAACTGTGTACAACAATATTTGTTTGGAGTTTTTTAATCCTTTTACTTTTCATACTGTAAGGCATTGCTTCTTAATCTTACTTTCTCTTAAACACTCAGTCAAATGCTTAACATTTGGGTTATATTATAGGTATTTTTGGGCTGAGTTTATATTATAGGTATTTTTCCCATGCAGCACAGGCTACCTTGAAAACAGTTTGTCCTTCTTATTCTCATTGATACTTAGGGGTAGCCAATGAGTTGTAATAAGAAAATGTCCTGTAGTTGCTTCTGTAAACTTTCTTTAAAGATGAAAGACTCCTGTCTGTTCTCATTTGCATCTTCTTCCTTCTCACTATCTAGAATACAGAGATGTGCTGGAGCTGGAACAGCTGTTTTGAACCACGAGGTTACCCCAAGAATGGAGTTAGCACAAGGCTAAGTACCACAGTAGACGTAGTCAGGGTTCCTGAGATTTCACAGGCAAAGCCTCCGTTACAGATCTGGATTTCCATCCCTAAAATGTCAGAAAGCTGTAAACGTCTATTTTGGTGAAAATACTAATATTGTAAGTATTCGTTACAGCCAGACTGGGCAGACAAACACTCCATGCTTATGTCAAGTTTCTACCCAAATGGAGACTGCTATTCCACCAAATCAAAATTGAATAGTACCGGCCATATGTTTTTTAGCAGGAAAATGTTCACTAACTGTTCTTGGAAAGATATCTACCCTTCTTCATGACACAGATATGATTATTCTGAGCCAATCCTTTCACACATTTAGTTGTGGTAATGGACTAGAAAGATTTTTTTTTTTTTATCTAGATACAGTTATTTATCAGAAGAGAACTACTATAATCTCCCTCCCTCAATGGCCCTTTCCCTGTCCTGGCTCTATTATAACTAGGTGTGGCTTTTACTGGTCTATTTTTCACTCCAAGGTATCTTAATCACGAGTAATGCTTACCTATCATTATTATGTATCAGTTAATTTACCTTATTTAGTTTGGCAGAGTTCGGCTAAGAGATATAAAAATACTCCTCTGGTCTATTTATAGCAAACGGTATTCTGATCTGCTATACTCAAATTAAAAAGTAGATTGTACCTACTCTCTCTTAGAGGAGATATCCATACTATTTTATAGGAAACTTCGTAAGGAAAGCAACATCAGATGAGAGCCTTTTCTCCCTCCGACTTTAGATCATGAATAACAGAACTTAAAGAAATAACCAGTACAAGATGTCTTGCCAATTCATTTTCCCTTGGCTAAACACATTTTCATATGGACACATGACCTACATAATGACTAAGAGAGTAGAGCATGTAAATTATTGAACAATATCTGGTGTATCTTCCTGCCATATTTTCCTGAGAGGAACATTGTCCTATGGAAAGATGTGTATCTTTGATTTGTCTTAGCTTCAGTTTCACGTTCAAAATGAAGTGAAATATTTTGTTACATTTTCAGGTATGTTATTTTGAATTTCACACTTAAGACAAAAATTGTTCTAGTCTAGCATCATAGGGGTGGTTGATTAACTCATTTTATATTGTTGGCACAGACTAAGGTACATTTTAAGATAGTGGATAAAAAAGGAAAAGTTTACTTTTTAAAAATATCCAATGAGCAAACTTAAACCAACCATAAATATTCATCGAACTAATTAAACGCATCATGTACAATCAGGTGTATTTGTTAGGTTGATATCAAATCAAAGATTTTATATTTAAAATAGTTGGAAATTATTCTTTTAATATGCAAAACTGATAAAAATTGGCAGCATGAAATGGAATAGTCATAATCACGATTGAGCTTGTAGGTGACATTTAAATCCCCAGGCGTTTGAAACACAAAGGTTCTATGTAGAATTACAGTCTAATAATTTAAAAATTATACTTGAATGTGAAAATAACCTTAATATCACAAAAATTTTCATTCTATTGTGACATTTAGGAAATACAACATTAAAATATCTTGTATTTTTTTTCTTGATATTCCTTTAATGGAAATACGCTATTCATGAGTGTCGCTTCATTGGGTGCTGTGTTAGATATGCTAGGTATTTTTCTCTACTGTGAGACATATATGCCCACAAAGGATGGTGTGTTTAAAAGACTTTTAAAAATCTTATTTAAACAGCTTTTGTAAAATAGACAGATGGCTTGTGTTATGATTATTGTGATTTAAATTCCTCCAAAGAAACACTCAAACACACAGTCTGACCATGGAATTAGATTCAGGTTATTTGGCATTACCGTCCTGATTGTGAGTGTACTAAAATTCACATCAGGTTGTAAAGTTTTAAAGGTTCTACAGAAATGATGCAGAGTAGCAAATCTAACACAACTTGTTCCACTGGGTAAAAAAAAAAAAAAAAAAAAAAAAAAAAGGTACATTTGGAGACAGCTTCTTGATTATTACCCTGACTGTTACCCAGGGAAACATCAAATATCTAAGTGCATGACTGACCATGAATCTGGAGAATTCCTGCACCTTATGCTGTTCTATTGCCTACTCACTCATTCAATCATATGAATAATGCAATCCGCTAGAATAAAATACAAATGAGTCAAAGTATTTGTTTTTTGGAAGAGTTGGGTAAAATAATTAGTAATTGTTCATGACTAAGAACGTTTTACTTTTAAGTGAATATGTTATGATTATTGAGAATCTTTCAGGGACTCCTGGCAACATGTTCACATACAAAAGAAACCTGAATGTGTACAGCAAGTAAAACTCTAACATTTTCTGCTTTAAATATGTACTTTTGGAGCTTGTTGCTCTGATACAGCCCTTTCTCATAAAGGTAAAGTGGAGAAAAACATCAGAGCTACTAACAGATTCAGCAAACTTAAGTGGGAAGTGCATTACTTTTTATGGTACATTTGCAAAGCACAAGTGAAATGTAGAGTCTATCTGTGGTATTTGGATTTCGTGTTACCAAAATGTTCTATTATTTATCAATATTTTTTAAAAGCCTGGTGAAATTTTATTATTGCCACTCTTCTCATTTCACATGTTAAACCTGGGTGGTTTCTCTGTCCCAAACAATATTTTTTTTAATATTGCTGGACTTAATCCACACCTGCAACTATCTAATTAACATTTCCATTTTCTCTTACTTTCTCCCTGCCAGATACTCCATTTGCCAGTATTCCCAGTCCCAAGGAATGATCACAATTTGCATGATCATGAAAGTCAGTCACCAGAATATAGATGATAATTCTCTTTCTCAAGTTCTGTTTGTGAATATCACTTTCTTTTATTTTAATTAATTAATTAATTAATTATTATTCTCAAGTTAGTTAACATACAGTGTAGTCTTGGCTTCAGGGTAGAACCCAGTGACTCATCCCTCACATCTGACACTGAGGGCTAATACTGAAGAGTGACCTCCTTAATGTCTGTCACCCATTTACCCCACCCCCATCAACCCTCAGTTTGTTCTCTGTGTTTAAGAGTCTCTTACGGTTTGCCCACCTGTTTTTATCTTATTTTTCCTTCCCTTCCCCCTTTCATCATCTCTTAAATTTCTCAAATTTCAAATATGAGTGAAACATATAAGATATATCTTACTCTAACTTATTTCTGTTAACATAGTACCCTCCAGTTTCATCCATGTTGTTGCAAATGCCTAGATTTTGTTCTTTTTCATCGCCAAGTAGTATTGCATTGTGTGTGTGTGTGTATATACATAGCACATCTTCTTTATCCATTCATCAGTTACTGGGCATTTAGGCTCCACCACTTGTTTTAGTTACTCACTTTTGCCAATAGAAGGAAAACAAAATATCCAGTTACCTTGATATTGTCTAAGAAGACATCAAATTCTGCCTCTACTGGATTTTCAGAGTCAACTCTTACTGAAGTTTTCCTCAAATATCACCATCCAGTATTAAAATTCTGACAGTTCTTAAAGTGTGTTTTTTGTTGAGAATAGTCTCTCTGAAATGCTCCCCCCACTACAACCACCACTCCCTTCTGCCATCATCAGTCTCCCAACCACCTTATCTCTAGAGATAACACCTATTCTTTCCTCAGGAGTAAGTTCATGTAACCTTCTGTGTGAAGTTTTTCATGGATCTCAGAGATATAATTTATCACTCCCCGCACTTTTTTTTTTTTAACATCTTAACCATTTGTTTACTTCTGTAATGGCTCTAGAATTTAATACTGATTTAGAGTTAATGGCTCTGTTTATACTTAATAGATTGAAAGTTCACTGGAGAATTTAGTTCTATATTCATACAATTTAACATAAGTCCTTCTGAAAATGGTCATTGAATGAAAGTTGAATCATAAAGAACCAAAAGGAAACAGAATATGCGTAACATTTTACTGTAAATGAAGAAGTTTCATATCGTATTCTTAAAAAAAATCAATCCGATATATAAATAAAATATAAACTATAGTAAAATCAAGACTTCAATTTTATATGTGAAAAACTAAAATATTATTTCCCCGGTGTCACCTCATGAGTATGGGAGTGGAAATTTGAATGTGGGTCTGCGGATGAAATGACTTCATTTCAGTTTTTCAAACAGAAGGTGCTATTTAAGAGTGCTGACAATATGGGAAATCTACAGAGTCAGGACTACATAAGAATTTAGGTTGTATTTGGATCTGTTATTAGAAGATCCTAGGAAGTAATTTACTGTCCATGGAATTCGGTTTCCTGAGTGTAGGACACAGTCCCTTCTAAATTCATATTTAGCTCTCAACCCCTATGAAATTTTTTTCTGGTTATGGACTATAGTACTCAAGATGACTTTATACTTTTTACTTAGTAAAAACCGAGACTTAACAGTGAAATGCAAGTTTGTTCGGGAATTTCCCCCAAACTGTTTCTTCCTACATGCTCTCTCTCTCTCTCTCTCTATCTCTCTCTCTCTCTCTCTCTCTATCTATCTATCTATCTATCTATATATATATATACATGCATATATATATATATATTTTAAATCTCAACATATATGGCTACTGACGTTACTCAGTTTATTGGATATTCAAGATACTTCCAACTCTATCTTTCTCCATAAGTAATTATTTGTAATTGAAAAACTGGAATAAAATGTTAATATATTCAAAGTGTTAAAGTAAAACTTATACTTTGCCCCAGTACCATTAGGCTCAGATGTCTATTTTCCTTCATAAAGGGGAGAAAATGTTCAGGACATACGAAAGAAACCACATCTACCTCGTATCAAAAAAATAAAAAAATAAACAGCCCGAGAAGATTGTCCACTGGTCCAACTATAATTTTCAAATAAATGAAGTCTTGGCATTTTCTTTTTTCCTTCCTTCCATCTTTCCTTCCTTCCTTCCTTCCTTCCTTCCTTCCTTCCTTCCTTCCTTCCTTCCTTCCTTCCTTCCTTCCTTTTTTGTAAATGACTGACTCAGTAACAAAAAATACAACACATCATCTCTGTTTTCTACACTGCTGCTTAAAGGATAAGCCTAGTAGTTAGAATTCAAGGACACATTCACAGGAAGGATTCTCAAGTATTAACCTATTAAATTTACAATAGTCCTTTTCTTTTCTTCTCCTTTGTCTCCTCCTTCACCTCCTTCTTTTCCTCTTTTCTTCTTCACCTCCTCTGCTTCTGCCCCTCCTCCTCTCCCTCCTCCTTCTTCTCCTTCTTTTTTCCTCTTTCTTCTTCCTTCTTCGTCTTTCTTTTTCTTTTTCATTAGCAAAATTTGTCCTTGTACCTCAGTTGCAATTGGGATCTCTCAGAACAAAATACTCTATTTCAGCTTGTCTGGGTTGTTATTATTTTTTTTTTTTCATGCATCGCAGATCTCTTATTTCTCTGAAGATGTTAATTGCTTTTTAATTAGTTTTATCTTTCCTTCTGCTCTATTTTTGTTTGTTTTATCCAAAATCCATTATTTGTCTTTTTGCCCTTCATGTTAGATTTTCTTCAGATGTCTGTCAATCTTTCCGTGCCTATCCATATTTAAGTGGGAGAAATTGAATTGCTAATTAAACTGCTGTGTGTTGGCTTAGCCCCCTGAGCGTTCAACAGGAAGGTGTGCAGCTGAATGGAGGCATATGTCCTATGTCAGCATATGGAGGCCTTTTGTCTTGTGACTGTGTCTTTGGATGACACTCCTGTACACACACAAAAAAGAATACACTCTTTTACGCAGTATATAGCCACATTAAAAAGAAGGTAGTTCTGCCACTCAAAGTGCCTTCTGGAGTCTTATCTGCAGAGTCACACTGAAGTGTTTTTGAGATGCAAGGCTCTTGTTTATTTCAAGTGACCCCACTTACCAATACCGAGATTATTGGAACTTTCAAAGTTAATCAGCTATAAGGTGGTCTTCTATTACCTTTAAGATAACAAAAATTGAAATCCATGTTATCTAGATAAAAATTAACTTAACTAGCCAGATGAACTTTCTGAAGGATTTGAAGATGTCACACTCTAATAAGAAAAGCAAGTAAAGGGCATGAAGCAAAAATATATAATGCTTTTGTAGAAGCCTCATAGCTTTCTAGGCTCTAGAAAATACGGTATTAGTACTACCTCACAGTTATTAAATGCTGGGCAATCTTCTAACTTATATACTTGAACTTTTTCAATTAATCCTCACTCTGTTGTCTCTCCATCTGGATACTGACTGTACAGACTATGGTAGTGATTATATTCCTTACTCCTCTGGCTTTTATTTGAGTTCAGTCATAAGATTAGAAAGAAAAAAGGGAGATCTCAAGATCTATTCTGCATGCTTTCCCCTATAGATCCTCTCAGGCTGCCTACTTCCTTCAGCCCGAAGTCATCACTCTTTTGAAGTCATCCCTCTCCATGCAAACTTCTCCTTCCTCTAGGAAGCTGGTAGCCAATTCCTCTCATTGCTTTTCAGACCTAAGACGGATGACAGTATTCACTATTCCTTGGAGGTTCCCTGAACCTTGTTCAGTTTTTAAAAGGTTATTTACTATATCTTCATATAATTATCCTTACTCCTACGTACCATCTATTTTGTTTTAGTTGGGAATGTCCAGTCCATCGACTGACAGGTCTGTCTCAGAACAACATGAATATAGTGAAACTGTTCTTTCCTATTGAAGAAAAAAACAAGATGAAAATAGTAGCTAACCTTTACTGGACACACTTAGTAGTTGCCAGGAAATAACTTGGACACTTTTCATTCACTGTCATTAACTTCTCACAAATGAATGCTGGATCTATTATTGTTACTATTATTTTATACAGGAGGAATCAGTGGAACTTGCCCCAGCTCACACAACCTAGTACATGGTAAAGCAATGACTGAAGTCAAGGATGATGGACTCCAGCCTGTACATTCAACAGGTACTCAAATGGCATTTGTTAACAGGAAATGGCTAACAGGACAGAGAATACTTATATTAGAGACAGCTCTACCTGTCATGTGTTTCTAGTATTGCCAGAACTGATTTATTAGAAGAAGCTATACAGATTTTTTTTTTGTATAACCTCTCTTAGTTTTTAAGTTTAGACTTAAACTCCTCCAAACAAACACAGACAAGCAAACAAAAACCAAAAAGTTCCTAACCGAACACAAAACTTACTTTCTGTGGGCCAAACAAAAGTTTCTACTTGCTAAAATATCGTCCATTTACCAGTATTTTAGAATATTTCAAAAGACTAAGTTGAAAATAAAATTAATATGTAAGTAGCATTAACCATTTGTGCTTTTTATTAATAGATTTATCTTAAAGTAACTTAAAACAACACTGTCTTCAAAATAGCTTCTGTAGAAGTGTTTCATACATTGAAGGTATTCTAATTCTTTATCTCCATAAGACCCAGCTCACTGAGACTATGACAACACACTTAGTCTTATATTTTCTGTCTAGTGGTCTCCTTGATCTCCTGCTTATTTTCAATTTGTTATGAATGAGTTTTGTACAAGAGTAAAATACTGCCTTTGGAGTTGGACAGATATACTTAGAGGTATTAGCTCATAGCTTATTTACCATTAACTCAGGAGCTCAGCTTCCTCATCTATAAAAATTAGAATCACAATATCTAATTTGTAAGTTTGTTAAGTACTAAATGAGGTTATGTGTATACAGCACCTAGCAAATAATTAAGGATCTAGAGTAGGAATATCTGATTAAAATCCTAAACAAACATCAAGTAGTTACTTTGTATAAATTACTTACCGTCTGTATCTCCCACTACCCTTCTCTACCTTTAGTGGTTCTTAAACTTGAGTGTATGTTAGATAGCCTGGAAGGTTGTTCATACAGATCTCCATGACTCACTCTCAGGTTTAGTGATTTAGTAGCACTGGGAGGGTCCCACAGATTTGCATTTCTAACATGCTCCCAAATAAATTTAGTCCTGTTGGTGGGCACCATGCTTTCAGAAACACTGTTTTATATAATCTTGTTAATGCTGTTTTTCAAAAGACTATAAATAAGCCTTGAAAGATGTAATATCTATAAGACATTATACTGAGAATATTGTTGTATACTATACAACTGCCTAAGAATGTAAAGGTCAAGAAATGTTAACTAGTTGATATCATTATCCTTATTTACTCTAAACTATTTGTTTCTCGATTTTCTTTCAAAAATACACTTGAGAATTTATCTACAGAATTCCTTTTGGTAACTTAATTTCTTCTTTGAAATGAATATATAATTTCTCCATTTCTAAGAATGATACTTATTCATAAAGAGAGAGTGATACTTCTTCATAAAAGAAGGGTGAAATGTATATTAAGACCCCGTCACCCACTTATTTATGGACATAAATATAGTAGTTGCCTATTGCTATAATAATGCTTCATAACTCAGAGGCTTAAAGAAACGCATATGTATTTTCTTACTCTTTGTTCTGTGAACCGTCAGGAGCAGCTCTGCCTTAGTATATGTTGTGAATCAACCGAGCTGGCTTCAAGCTTCAAGTCAAGGTCTGGCCCACACTACTGGTCCATCTGAGGTTCAGACTGAAGGAACAACAGCTACAGGGGGACATGCTCCTCTCCTGGTGCCTATAGAAACCAGAGAACCATGCACATTGGAAGTACCTTGTTCATGGCACATTCAGTAATATTCCATTAGCCAAAGCAAGTCATTTTGCCACACCCAACATTAATGGGGTCAGGGATACTCTCAATCACAGTAAAGTGACTTGGCAAAACAAAACAAAACAAAAAAAAAAAGTTTTGAATAAAGGTGAAAAGTGACGAATTGAGAGCAATGATGCAATCTACCAGTCAACTAAAGGAAAATATTCTAAACACGAATACTCGAGAGACATGGATGTTTTCACGTATTGTTATCACTTCCTTTGAGAAATAAAGCATTCAAATTTTTTTTTCTGGGAAATTACTTTGGGAAAGTGTGAAAAATTTATGCACATTGTTAATATTAAGGGAGACTGGCCTCAACAGAAAAGTAATAACATTTTACTCATTTCTAATAATTCTTGTAAGACTGAGGCCTCCTTAAACTGATCGTGTGGACGATGAAGATGAAGGTGATGATGATGACAATAATGAAGTTTCTGTAGAATAAGGATTCAAATAAATAAAAGATAAAATTATTTTACATTTTGATATGGTACCATAATTACATGTAATATTTTACATGCATCTGTGGAAATTTCTTTGGAGGTTCTTGGATGAGATATATTGGACCTTATCAATAAAAGTTAGGCACTTCAGCTCTTTAAAAAAATACTATTAAATGAATCAAAAGACAAGGCTCAACTGAGAGAAAATATTTGCAAATCACATATCTAACAAAGGACTGGAATCTAGCATACAGAAAGAACTCTTACAATTCAACAGTTAGAAAAGAAACAACAGAATTTTTAAAAAGACTTTATAAACAGATACTTCAGCATAGAACTACAAATGACTCACACATTTTCAGTCACCAGAGTAATGGAAACTGAAATATAATGAAATATCATGGCATACCTATTAAAATATCTAAAATTGAATCATCTGATCATATCAAATGTCGGTGAGGATTTTGAGCGACTGGAACTCTCATACACTGCTCCTAGGGCTGAAAATAGGAAAACCACCTTGAAAACAACTTGGCAATTCTTAAAACGCTACTCCAACACCCATTATTTCACCCAGTCATCTCTGCCAAAAGATGTGAAAGCAAATTTTCATGGAAATTTGCACATGAATTTTCATAGTCATTTTATGTACAATAGGCAAAAACTGGAATTTGTTCATAACAAGTACCTTGATAAACTGTGGTATGTTCATATAATGAAATACTAGTTAGCCATAAAAATGAATTAACCATCGATACATGCAACAGTATGAATGCATTTCAAAATAATTATTTTGAATGAAAAATGCTACATGAATAAAAATACATAATACATGACAATTTTTATATAAAATTCTAAAAGACTAGAATTAATATATGGTGAGAAAAAGGAGATCATAGGTTGCCAGAGGCTAGAAAAGTGCTGAGAAATATAGGAGGAAGAGATTACCAAAGTTTTCAGGGAAACTTTTGGATGTGTTTGTGTGTTTATTTTCATGATTGTGTTCGTAGTTTCACAAGTTTACTTATGTGTCAAAACTTACCAAATTATAGATTTAAATATATGCTATTTATTGTATGTCAAACGTACCTCAATAAAGCTGTTATTTTTTTAAAGAAAAGAAAATAAAATCAACGAGCATGATGCTAATTCTAACCTTACCAATTTCAAAATTTATTCAGTGGTGTTACACTACAAATATTATTTAATCAATAATAAGTTTCATTCTTTGTGGTCTATAAAGCTAAAGGACAACCTTTTCTTTCTACTATACCAGTTGAAACTGTGGTTAACATAGCAGTTTTTGATAGTCCAATAAGGAAAGGGTCATTTTTTTTTTCAGTGAGAATTCAAATTATAATGCATTTTTCTATCACTCTCTTTATATTGGAGGAATTCTTAAAATCTCTTAGCTAGTTGTAATTAGTGATAATCAATAAAAAACAAAAAATAAAAAATAAAAATCAAAGAATGACATGTTCTCTCTTACTAGTTTACTATAAAAATAGTTTTGTAGTAAAATATGAAACTCTTGGTTGTTTATTTCCATTACACACCAAAAGATTGCTAACAGATAAATTCAAAGGAGAAATAAAAATATAATACTAAGAACATACATATATATATATAGATAGATAGATAGATAGATAAAAATGATAGATATATTCAAAAATGTATCTTGCTGAGGTAGATACCTATCTTTATGTTAAAATATAAGAGTATGCACCCATTAACCCAGAAAACCAACAATTAAAAATATAGAATTAATTTTCTACTCATAATATTTTGTACCTTAGGTTAATTTTACTTTAGAGATTTACTTCTATAATCAAACTCCAAGCTGTGTCTAAGAGTCAATAACGATTCAGTTTTATTTATTAGTTTCACCAAATACTACAACTATAATGGTTTGCCGATTAATTTGAATCAATGGCCTACTTTAAGTAATGTTTGAATACTTGTATATTCCGAAGGGAGTCAAAATTATACATCTAGGTAGAGCTTTAGAGTTATAATTCTGATGTCAAGTGCATGTTATTTTATTCTAGTTCTTTGAACACTGTTAATCCATGTATGATATATTTGACAAATGTCAATTAACAAGAATGTTCAATTAACCAAAAGACCCAATTTTCTGATTATTTTTGGATAAATGGGTGCTTACTAAAATTTCTACAATAATTGCCATAAATGTAACTTTTATTATTTATATACCCATGCCTGATGAAAATTAAAGATCTCTGACATGGAAATCTCTCTATGTTTTGATGAATAAGGCAATTTCGCCTAATACGTGTGTCTTGAAGATTAAAATACAGAGTTCTAGCAAGCAAATAATTTACAATATAGATTTTTATGACGTGTTTTATTCATTAATTAGTAATGCTTATTATATAAACTATATTAAGCTTTGTACTTGCATATTGTACAGATTATTAAGCTATTGTCTTTCAGGAGGGTGAAACCGCACTTCATTTGCACAGAAAACGATAGTTTCAGCCTCCTGCTTCTTTCCTCATTCCCAGAACCAGCTTAATCATGCCAGTGTTACGGGGCCAATTTGCAAAGCCCCCTCCCCGGTATTCTGAATGCCAACCCATGGTCTCTTCCAAGGTCTGATAATGCAGCCTATTTCCTTTGTTCTTACCATCCTTCCAATGGTTGTTTCCTCTAATTAATATCTCTGTAATAATCTAGCTCATAATTTTTTGTACTTTAAGCTTTCCAATGCTTATGTAACTAATTTCCTCTGTAATTTCTCTCTGTTGAAATGCTTTATAAATTTTCTTGGAATTAGAGACACTGTAGAACGAGAAGTACTATGTAGTTGGATATACTTCTGTATGATTAAAGAAATCATCTTTAAAAATCAATTTGCTTTAGGGGCGCCTGGGTGGCTCAGTAGGTTAAGCAACTGAACTTGGCTTAGGTAATGATCTTCAAGTTCCTGAGTTTGAGCCCAGCATCCAGCTCTGTGCTGACCATGTAAAGACTGCTTGTGATTCTCTTTCTCTCCCTCTCTGTCTGCCCCTTCCCCACTTGAGCTCTCTCTCTCTCTCTCTTTCAAAATAAATAAATTAAAAAATATTTGTTTTACATTCTAATTTGGAATTAGCGACAAAAAAAAAAAAAAATCACACAATGAGGAGCGCCTGGGTGGCTCAGTCAGTTAAGCGTCCTGACTTCCGCTCAGGTCATGATCTCATGGTTCATGACTCTGAGCCAGGCATGAGGCTCTATGCTGAAAGCTCAGACCCTGGAGCCTGCTTCAGATTCTCTGTCTCCCTTCTCTGTTCCTCCCTTCTCTCTTCCTCTCCCCTCCCCAGTTGCACTCTGTCTCTCTCTCTCTTACTCTCTCAAAAATAAATAAACATTAAAAAAATTAAAAAAAATCATTCGATGCACGAAACTCTAAATCTATTGTAGGGATTAAGATGTGTTTATATATATATATATACACATACATATAATTTGTAAAGACAGAAGTCTTAATATCAATTAAATTAGTGCTTGTCCCAGTGAAGCGTCACTATTACTGTCATGTTCTTTTATGAATCTCCAGTCATGTTTAGAAGTTCGGGATTTCCAGGCCATCAGTTTCCCTTTTCTGATCTCATCTCCCACTCCTTCATTGTTGACTTATCACCTGAATTTGCCATATTTGATAACTCCTTTCTCTTCTCCTGGTTACCTTTTATTCAATTGGCTTCCAAGATAGCACATAAGTAGCGTTACTCTTCCTCTTCCTATTGTCTCTTTTCTGGTTTCTCCTCATCTAACCTAACTTCTTGGATTTTTTTCTTTCTTTTTAAAAACTACTTTAAAAAAATAACTTATCCCTTTGGAAAACTCCTGTAGCCTCAAATCAATTGTACACTAATCATTTGCTATTGTCAATGTTTGTACCTTTAGTGACCCTCCTGTACTAATTTTCTAAAGTGTACTTCCTTCATTGTATGGTCATTCAAATCACTGCTCATACTTGCACATGCGAACCAAGAATCTTCCATTTTGCCTGTAATGTGGGGCTGTGTTTGTGCTGCTTCCTTGCTGCCATGCTCTAGCGGATTAAGACTTTGTCTCAGCCTTTAGTTCTTGCAGTGATCTGAACATCAGCCAAAATGAGAACTCTCAGACCTCTTCAGCTCTTTGCTGGACAAGCCCACAGACCTCCACACACAAGTGGCCTCCTCACTTCCCAAGAATGTTGGAGCTTTTGAAATTCCCTTAGGGACCCCTGATTCATCCTATCCTCATTTATGGTTTTTGCCCATCTCTTTTTTAAAACTAGTTTTGCCACCTCAGGTAGATGTGATTTGAACAATTTCTACTCATTGTTTTTGACAAAAGCCCCAGGGTTAAAGCTTTTCCAACTGAAGGAGATCTAAGGCAGGTCAAATTATGACAAGTCTTACAAGTGGTATGTTTCCGTGGAGCCAACAGATATGTTAAACGGTGAAAAATCACTAATAATGGGGCTCTTTGGAGAGGTTTTAAGTCCATTCTGCCCACTTCATTGGCTGCTCCACTGTTGTTTTTCAGAGTTACTGCAATTGCAAGATGGCTGGGTTTTATTAGAACAACATAGCACAGAGAAAATGTGTTTGGTAATAGGGCAAACTAAGTTGCCACAAAGTTCACTGTGAATCACAGATTCAGCCATCTAAAAAAGAAAAACAAAAACAAACAAAAAACTCAATGCTTATTAGATAGTTGCAAATCTTTGTTAATATCCAGAGGTCTGAAAAACAATAATTTTGACCTTTTTTTGGCATAAAACAACAGATATTTATTATCTCACAGATCTGCAACTTTGAATTGCAAAATCAAAGTGTCAGCAGGACCACGCTCTCTCCTGTGACTATACAGAAGAATTCTTCTATGTCTCTCTGTAGTTGCCTCTGATAGTTGCTAGTAATTCTTAGAGTTCCTTGACTTGTAGCTGGGTCCTTTCAATATCCACCAGCATTGTCACACAGCCTTGTTCCATGATTCCACTCTGTGTCTTCAAATCTCTCTCTCCTTAAAAGACAACTAGACATAGTGGTATATGGAATTAGGGTTAGCCCTGAACCAATATGACCTCATCTTAATCTGCAAAGACCCTAGTTCCAAATAATGTCAAATTCACTGTTCCTGGGGGTTAAGACTTCAACACAACTTTGAAGGAGGCTCGATTAAATCCACTATTGGTTTGCCAGCTCTGCATTGTGACAGTCTTTTTTCCTAAGCACAGTTTTAGCTCTGTCTTACAGGTTTTGATATGCTGTATTTCCATAAATCTTTTAGCTCAAAGTACTGATTTCAATTTTGGTTTCTTCTTTAGCTCATTGGGTTCTTAGTATGTATTAAGTTGTAAACTTTGCAATTTTCTAGTCGCCTTTCTGTGATTGACTTTCTGCCTCATTTCTCTGTGATCACACATCAGACTCTGTATTATTTCATCATTTGATATTGGCTGAGACTTGCTTTATGGTCCAGCATATGGTCAGTTTGATAAATGTCGTGTGTTCACTTAGAAAGAGTCTGAGTTCTGCAGTTGTTGGATACATGGTCTACACATGTGTTCGTTAGGTCAATCTTGTTACACATGTAGCTTAAGTCTTCTCTGTCTCTGCTGATTTTTGTGTCCACTTGTCCTATCAGTTACTATAAGAGGTTCCTTAAAATCTTCAACTACTTTTATGAAATTGTCTTTTTTAGTTCTTTCAGTTTTTGTTATATTCAGAGCTATTCATGAGAGCACATGAACATTTCTGTTTCTTGTGTGGAGGACTGGATTTTCAGAAGTCCTTTCTCCAACCTTTCTGAAAGTCCTGCCTCCCAGACCTCATTTTGATTTCTTGCAATAATGACATGATTGAAGCTCAGGATACCAAGGGACTTAAGATGTCAAAAATGTATACTATCCCTTCTTTCCTTATTTTATTCAGTACCAATCACTACAGAAACATTTTCCACACTGCTTCGTGAGCTCTGTTAGAAGTGGTTCTATTCAATGCCTTCACGTTGTTGTGGCTCACTTGGTGATGGGGATTGGGCATTGAAGAGTTTCCTTTTAGTTTATTTAAGCTGAATGGTGATGACTGGATACCTGTTTCACTAGAGGAAATTTCATGTATTTTATGTTTCTGTGGAAGAAACTAGGGGCTCTTGATTACATCTGGCTGCATTTCTCTTACATTTATTGAAACTTCAAATACAAGTTTCTCAGTTCTCTTTTATGGGAACTTAAAAAATCAGCCAAACTGGGGCACCTGGCTGGCTATGTTGGGTGAAATGTCTGACTTTGGCTGAGGTCATGATTTCAGGGTTCATGAGTTCAAGCCCTGCATCAGGCTCACTACTCTCAGCCTTCTTTGGTTCATCTGTCCCCCTCTCTCCACCCCTCCCCTGCTTGTGCTCTCTCAAATGTAAATAAACAACAACAACAAAATCAGCCAAAGAAATGTATAAACATAAAGAGTTACTGAATAATAAAATAGTAGGATTACATTTATATCCCGGTTTTGTATTTAGAATCATTTCTAAAAAGGCTACAAAGATATCGATATGATTTTCTAGAACCAAAACACATTAGCCACAATCGGCTAATTTCAACTGCTTTTAATGAAGCATCGGCAGTGTTTCCGATATGGTATTTTTCAGTGTAAAGGTACATTTTTGGTCTGATGTGGGGATTATTCTGATGGTCTCTCATTAGTTTAACAAAACGGAATTTCCCATTTTATTAAATGGAGTTTAATGGAATTTAAATGGAATCAGGTGTACACCCAGTGATAGATAAAGATTCAAGCAACTATCACTTTGAATCTGATTATTGCTAAAGTCACATCTCTCAAGATTCATCCCATTTTCAACACCAGTTAATAGATTAGGGCTTTAGGAAGAAAAATACAGTTGACAATTGAATGTATTCATTCCCCTGGGAAAAGCTTCTTGTCATGTCTTTCTAGGACCACTTAAGAGTTGCTTCACTCATGTACATAAATGATATGTTCTTTCCTTTATTAAATTTTCCCTTATGGCTTCTCATCATATTTATATCATAAGTCAAATGGCTTCCCATCATTTGTAAAACCCTTTATTATCCAACCTCAAACCTCATATCCTGTGAGTTTCTACCTCATTCACTTTTCCAGGTGAGCCAAATTGGCCTTTTTGTGGTTCATAAGCATAACAAGTAGAACCAATATGTGCCCTTGCCTTTACTGTTTTCTTTGATGAAACATTCCTCTCTAATCACTTTTTGTGGCTTAATACCTCATCTAGTTTAGGTCCTTGCTGAAATGTCACTGTTTCTAGAGGGATTTCCAAGTCATCCTATCCAACATAGCAGGTAGTGATCTTTGTAAGAAGAAAATGACTAAAACTGGGTGCTGAGATAAAGATGGACCCAATCTGTGAGAAAGATACCACTTGGTTAGGAATGAAGGTGATATTTAAGCTGAGAAGTGAATGACAGGGAAGAGTCAGCTTTGTGATGATAATTTATAGATAGGATTCAAGGAAAGCATAGACTGCAAAGTAGGTTAGTGCCTTGGTCTTTGAAATCAGTGAGCTTTTCTCACGATGCTAATTCTATCTAAAATATTCCTTTTTTAGGCTTGTTCATGTCTTACTCATCTTTGAAAATCTAGCTTTTATGTCATCTCTTATCTGAAGCCTTCCATACCCCTTTTTATGAAAGGTCTGTTTTTACCTCCGGTTCCTGTGTTTCCATGTTCTACATTTTGCTGTCTATCTAGTGTTTAAATAAGGTATATGCCTGATGAAATTATGTGAAACGGATATGTATATGTAATTTGCTTTAAAATAAAAGTGTGTGTGTGTGTGTGTGTGTGTGTGTGTGCATGTGTGCACGTGGTGTGTGTACAGGCACACACTTCCTGCCATGCTGGTTTTCTAAATTTAGTCTGACTATCGGGTTGTCTAGAATGGCAGATGTTGATAGATATATAAAGAAAACAAAGACTCAGGGCAAAGCAATCAGAAGAAAATTATCATAGGATAATAAGTAAAACAGTCAAAAAGTATTTTTAGTGTTTGATGATAGCAACCTTTTTGGAGAAGAATGATTAAGATTGAAGTTTTAGCATTTCTGATACATGCAAAGACTAAAATGTCTTTTGTAGAAAATAGAAGCGACATGAGAAGATGTAGTCAATTTCACTTTATATGTTATGAATGAAGAACAGCATGAAAAAATGAAATTAGTGCATTTGGAATGTAGGGTGATAGAAAAATGCAGAGCAGAGCAGTATAGACATTTCCCACTTGAATGCTGATTTCAAAGTCTTACCAGTTTCTTAAAGAGGAAGAAACTTCTTGCATGTATCATTTTAATATCTTTAGGTATGTTAATTCTAAAGTTACATATCTTAGTATGTAGAGTCTTATCTGGTGTGCAGGTTCAGCTATTTATTCATCTATTTATTGAACTATTTATTTATTTATGACCTGTGTAGTGGAGAGAAAGAGGATTCTTAAGACTGACATAAACCATTCTTTTTAGAATCCACAAACTTTCTAATTTTTTTTAACGTTTATTCATTTTTGAGAGACAGAGTGTGAGCAGGGTAAGGGCAGAGAGAGAGGGAGACACAGAATTTGAAGCAGGCTCCAGACTCCCGGCTGTCAGCACAGAGCCCTATATGCAGTTCAAACTCATGAATCGCGAGACTATGACCTGAGTCGAAGTTGGGCGCTTAACTGACTGAACCACCCAGGCGCCCTTAGAATTCACAAATTTTCTAATGATTCTAACTCCAAATTAGGTCTTATATAGAAATATTGCTCACTTACATGGGTTTTTATTGAAAGAGTCTACGATACTTTCTTGATCTCTTAATTTAGAATGCTTAGATTCTAATTCACTTTCCAACTATGTGACATTATACATATAATGTAAGTTGCCTAATTTTCAGTTATATATCAGTTTATATTTTTAATCTAAGGAATATATATATAAACAAATGTGCTAACTAAAGTATTAAATCTAAGTTCCTAAAAGAAAATTTTCTGAGTTTTAAATTTGTATGTTCAGCACTTCACACAATGTCTTATAT
This sequence comes from Paguma larvata, assembly GCA_030068075.1. Classification (NCBI taxonomy): domain Eukaryota; kingdom Metazoa; phylum Chordata; class Mammalia; order Carnivora; family Viverridae; genus Paguma; species Paguma larvata. The sequence goes on from CM057823.1 coordinate 88,071,823, forward strand.
TGAAGTGTCTGCTCAGTTGGACATAATTGAACAAAGCTACATTTCTAATGGTTATTAAACAATTATGTATCTAACTATGTGGGGTTTTTCTTAGCCAAATTTTGCCTTTTAAAAAATACTCTTCCCACACGTGTTCAGATTTTTACTTGATTTGAATCTAAATTCAATCAAGTCTTACAAACTTACAAATTCCATGAAGTATAGTTTTATATTTAATGCAAATGCTCTTTAATTTTGCATGCAAAGAAGAGTTTTCTTCCATATTTTGAATGGCACACAACTCTTTCTCATGTTTATGTGGAGAACATAAAGGAAAAACCTTATGCTAATAGTCTGTGATCAGTAGATTTGTAGGGATTGCATTTCAGTCTTTGCCAAAGCTTATAATTACTTTAAATTTATTTCCAGCTTTCCTAGGCTTTTAAAATATTGCTGTCAAAAATTAAAACCAAGCATTTATGCATTTAGTTTTGAAATGCAAGGTAAAATGTATTTATAAACAAAATTCAAATTATTTAAATGTATAAATAAAAATTTCAGTTGAAACCTTATGTTATGGGTTAAGTGTGAACAACCACCCTCAACCCGAGCCATTTGTTGTTGGTGTAACTATTTTTTATTATATTTATTTATTTATTCACGATCATGCACACACACACACACACACACACACACACAAACCTTTCACATCTTTGTCTTTTTGTGCTATATTTTAGAAAATTCCTTTAGAAATATGTTCTGAAATTTTCTTTTTGATCAAGAGTAATAAGCTATTGATATTTTCTAAATTTTTAAAAAATTATATTTTTCATTTCTAGGGTTTTTGTTGTTGTTGTTTCTTACCCAATTTCAGTTTCTTTGTATCATCTTTATAAATTTGTTAATTAATTTTATTTTAGAGAGAGAGAGTACAAATAGAGGAGAGGGGAGAGGGAGAGAGAGAGAGAGAGAGAGAGAGAGAGAATCTTAAATGCAGACTCCACACTCATCATGGAGCCTAATTCAAGGATCAATCCCATGATCTTGGCTGAGATTATGACCTGAGCCGAAATCAAGAGTTGGCTGAGCATCTGACTGAGCCACCTACAAGCCTCTCTTCCTTATTATGAGTTCCCTGTTTATACTTCCATACTTTTATTTTTTAAGCATAATTAGCCAAGCTTTTAAAAGGTTTTTTTCATAAATTTTATCCTCTGAAATATTCCTTTTAGATACTTTTCACTGCTTATTATCTCTGCTGGTTTCAATTCATGTGTCTTATGTTTTTTTTTTTTTTTTTTTTTTTTTTTTTTTTTTGCCTCGTGTTTATGTACTGCTCATATTCCTTGGCACATTTCTTGATGGGATTTTTTTTTAAAGCTGGGGTTAGATTTGTTTCTGTTAGATATTCATTTCTTACTGCTGAGTGATTAATGATACTACCAATATGAGATCCCTGTAATTTAGTTTACCACTTGAAGTATTTCAACTGCCTGTTGGGAATTCAAATATTCAACTTATGTCTAGGTTTGTTTTTGTCACAAGTTATCAGAGGAATTATCCCATTTGTCTCAGCACCACAGTTAGTAGAAGCACATTGAAAATCCTTTTGTGGAAGAATTTTTCTAAAAAAAAAATAACTTCGATTCTGATGAAATACAGATATCTGTCTTCCAAGTTAATTGGGGTTCTTACTATATTCAGCACACTGTGTGAGACCTAAGCTTAATATTCTGTTGCCCTTCTAAGATGTACAAAGACATATAGTGGTTCAAAAATTTGGCAGAAACTTTTCCTCTGTCAGGCAACTTTGTAATGCCTTTTCTTATAGGATACCTGCTTAGTATTTAGTTTGGAATCACAGTTTATCCTTTCTGAAATCAGACAATTTTGGAAAATGGGAATTTTTAGTGTGGTTCATACCTTACAACAATTTTTAAATGTGATAAACATCTAGTTCACGTATGAATTCACTCTACATGATCAATGATCGAGTGTTCATTCTAAACCACCTGTAGTATAATCATTTATATTAATTTATTATAAATTCTGATTATCCACAAAATCATATAAGTGAGCTTTTCAACAAAAAAACTTTTCAATTTAAGGCTAAATAATATTCAATGTTAAAATTATAATCTAATATAATATGTGATTTAAGACATAAAATATTGAAAATATTTAATAAAGATATAGAAGTGACTTTATTAAAAAAATGAGTTGTGAGGCACCTGGGTGGCTCAGTCAGTTAAATGTCTGACTCTTGATTCTGGCTCAGATCATGATCTCACAGTTCATGAGATCGAGCCCTGCACTGGGCTCTGTGCTGACAGCATTGAGCTTGTTTGGGATTCTCTCTCTCTCTCTCTCTCTCTCTCTATGTCCCTACTCTATTTACATTCTCTCAGAATAAATAAAGAAAAAAATGAGTTGGGTCATCTTAAATAGTTTACTTACAAAATTGAAAAATAATATTTATTTACCAACAACTATGTAGAGTAATACCAACAATTACTCTAGGTCTTGTATTAAGTACTCTATATTAACATCCCCATTTAATGATCATAATATACCTATGAAAAAGAGGTTATTTTTATCCTCAAAACATAAATAAGGGACTTAGGATAAGAGGATAAATGATATGTAAAAGTTCATTCAGTTATTATGTGGAAAACTAGTAAAAAAGTCTGTTTTACTCTATAATCGGTACTACAACTTTGTAGAAAAGCAACTGTGTGAAATCTTAAGTGTGATACATAAAAATATCAATAAGGATAAGCATTATATTATGTTATATTACAACATTATAATTATTTTAGTAGGGCTGTCACAACAAGTACCTCAGACTGATGGCTTAAACAACTTTTTTTTTTTTTTTTCCTCACAATTCTGGAAGGTAGAATTCTAGGATAAAGGTGTCAGCAGTGTTGACTTCCTCTGATGACTCTCAACCAAGTTTGTAAATGCCATCTTCTGGTCTTTAATGATCTTCCCTATGTGCGCAAGTCTGTTTCCCAATTCTTCTTATAAGAACACTAGCCATATTGGATTAACCCCAGTCTCATGGGTCTTATTTTAATTTAATTACCTCTTTAAGGACCTTGTTTCCAAATATAGTAACATTCTGCAGTACTGATGTTAGAATTTCAATATATGAATTTGGGGGGATATACTTCAACCCGTAGCTAGCTAGCTGATAGAACTCTAAATACAACTCTATATAGAACTATAGATGTAGAAGTCACTATCTACATGGAATGCTGTAAGTAATATCCAAAAGTATTAAGGTAAATGATTAATACTTGTACATACAGTCCTTTCTAAGAAGGAATGACTGATAAATTTTAAATTGTGCTTTTAAGGCATCTTTACAGAGGGAATGGATTTGCAATGGACATGAGAGATGAGAGTGGGTATGATGGTAAGGGAGAGACATCTGTGCTAGGAGAATCACTTGGATAAGGCATTGAGATAGGAAAACAGGAGTTGGATTCAGATGACAATGACAATGAACACAATGACTTAGCTTGTATAAAGAATTGGTTTGTGGAATGATGACAGGGAAGAGCAATTTAGTACCAATTAATGGAGAGCTTGGATGCCAGAATGAATAACGTTTATGTTGTTCTGAAGGAAAAGAATCACTTTTGCAGTTGTTTGTTTATTTGCTTTTTAACTGGTCTTATTGTACTTTCTTCGGCATCAAAGGCAGATTATCCATTTTCCTCTCTTTATTTAATTTGTTTTTATTTATTTTTAACTTTTACTTATTTATTTGAAAGAGAGAGAGCAAGTGTGTGTAATCAGGGGAGTGGGGCAGAGAGAGAGAAGGAGAGAGAGAATCCTAAACAAGCTTCATTCTCAACACAGAATCCAACCTAAGGCTCGATGCCAGGTCCCTGGTATCATGATCAGGGCCAATGTCAAGAATTGGCAAGACACTCAACTGACTGAGCTACCCAGGGGCTCCCCTATTTTCCTTTCTAAGGCAAATCACTCCACCTACCCATTATTAATCACATGACTGCCTATTACCTCTGAAAACATCTGATATTAGTTATATCTTCTATTTCTGTATTCTTCAATTTATTTTTTATTGTTACTTCTTTTCTTTCTTCCTAAAATTCATTACTCAGTCTTTTCAGGATTAACTAATTTTCTCTGTCTACAATTTTCCTTGCTTTGAAATTCTTATGAATACACCAAGAATTTAGTTTTCACCTTCTCACCTTTCTTTCACCCCTTCTCCTTCTGCACCTTCCTCTTCTACCACTCTATGAATATCAACCATGTCAAAGCATCCACTTGTCAAATTTCATGACATCTTGCAGATACCACGTAGCTCAACTTACCTTGATCACTCTATACTGTTGATGGGTATAAAAAACAAAATAAAACAAAATAAAAATAAAAAGATGGATTTTGAAAATACACATAACTAAATTATCTTGATAAAATTTCATAACTTTTAACATTCTGAATATAGTAGTGGTATTTAAGTGGGAAGAAGACAAACTATAAGAGACTCTTAAATACTGAGAACAAACTGAGGGTTGTTGGAGGGGGATTGGATGGGGGGGATGGGCTAAATGGGTTACGAACATGAAGGAGAGCACTTGTTAGGATGAGCACTGTGTGTTACGTGTAAGTGATGAATCACTAAATTCTATATCCGAAATCATTATTACACTATGTGTTAACTACCTTGGATTTAAATATAAGTAAGTAAGTAAGTAAGTAAGTAAATAAATAAATAAATTGAGAATAAATAAATGGGGAGAGAATAAAGTTAGGATATGTTCAAGGTGTATCACAATGTATGACACAGAATACACCATAAATAAGCAGTAACTAATATTAACAGAATTGTCTTTCCCCACTGTCCCTAATTTGGGTCTTTTAATGTGCTTTAATTTCGTTTCAAATTCCATATATAAAAGCTTCTTCTCACCCTTTGTTAATAACATAGGTATGGAGGGAAGGTTTTCCTGTAATATGATCCTGTATTACGGTGTACAAGAACACAGCATCTTACCATATTAATGATATTCCAGATTAGCTGGAAATTTGGTTGCAAAATCTTGAGACAAAGTTGTATTGTTGTTGTTGTTGTTGTTGTTGTTGACTTTTTTTTAATGCCATAAAGAAACTGTCATAATAAATTGTATGAGGGCTGCTGTGCTGGGTTCTGTGGGTGAGGTGCAGGCCGGTCACTTGAAATGGTGGTTGCAGAAAGTCTTGTCTCCCAGACCATTGACTCTGACATTTTTTAGGCAAGAATTCCTAAATATGAGGCCAAAGCATCTAAATCTCAGTTATAAAACCTTTCCATCGACCCTTTATTTTCTTCCTTGATACAACTGCTTACCTATGTCCTTACTCAATAACTTTTCATCTAATGTTTTTATTTGTGTGTTAAAGACTGATTACCCATTTGAAAGAGGTAAAAAAGATTAAATTACCATAAGGCTTAGATGAAATTTCTTCTCCCTCTCTAAAACTCCTATTAGTCTAATCTCATTTTAACTATTTCAAGTCTAGGGACCTTAGTCTTCTTCTAGATTCCGTGTGTTTAGATCCTTTCAATACCAAGGACACTTATATAAACTGCTTATTGTATTTAAATGATCTGGCCTCTGTCATCTCTCTATACTTTCTTAACAATAAATACTTGTCTAACCTCCTCATAATTTTTTCCTCATTTTATTTGTTATATAACAAATAAAGAAGTATATACTTCTTAAGAAACTAATCATGGTTGCAATTTTATTCTTATTATTGTTATTAGTATTCTCTAAGTTTCATAAAAACAGGTTTTAATCCATTTAAGCTCTTTTTAGATCCAAAATTCAAGACATAGTATACCACAATAAAGTGGTTCTGAAGGAAAGAATAAGCCCAGTCCTTAACAACATAAGAGCTCTTTATCTTACTGAAAAGAGAGTTTCTATTTATTGAAAAACAATGGATGGTCTACCCTTCTAGAGAGCAATTGAAGTGATTTCATTCTCTCCTGGAGTTATCTCGAAGGACCAAATGCCCACTCTCATGAATGGATCAAATGTCTATTTTCTAAAAACAGAAACATTTTTAAAAATTGCACTCTTTCTCTCTCGTTCCTCTCTCTCCTTTCCATGACTTGGCATACAACTAAATAAAATAATCTCCCTTTCCATGAAAACTTATTTCTTTGTATAGTTTTGATAGTCCTCTCCTCTTCTTACTTTTCTAATTACTCTATACCAAACTTTTTTTTAAATTTGTTTTTTAACAAAGTTTTTTTGAATTTTTTAAAATGTTAATGTAATCAATTTTTTTCTTTTCAATCTTCTTATGGTTTCAGTTATCTTGAATAATTGCATCTATTCTTGTTTACAGTAATGAATATTCACTTTCTCACATAAGAAATGTATAGATAGAAAAAAATGCATGTGTATTTTAACACAAACATATGATTCAGTTATAAATAGAATGTTTTGACAGAATTTTATTGTTTAGATGAAAAAATGAGTATTTTTTTGTCTTGATGATCTTTAGGAAACTATAATCAAACAGTAATTTTCTAGTGTGATGTGTCTTCTTAATAGTTTTGGTCTCGGTATCACTGAAAAACGTATAATGCGCAAAATCAACCTAGCTTAACAAAAATGAACTCCATTACTGGGGGAGAGGGACAGGAAATGTAGTGGCACAAACCCAATTTGATGAATATACTTTGATAAATATTTTAAAAAGTTTATTGCTTACAATTCTCTGCATAATAATCTACCTCTCATGACAAACCACATGATGATAGATGAATATTTTGGGCCGTAAAATCTGTAGATATGACCTCAACTCTCAACTCTGAAGTAATTATACATGTAAGCATCTGATAACCTTATGTAGATTCTACAGACTTTGGTAACTTGGAATCAATAACATCCTCCTATGACACAGATCTATCTACTTCTTACATACTGGAAGGAAGATAATACATTCATATGTGCTTCTTGTGTGTGTGTCTAGCATCAACAGATGATACAAAGATAAATATGATGTAAATGAGAAATTTCTTTCTGAGGACATTTAGGAAGAAAATGTTCTAGGAAAACAGGAACACAAATAAAAAGTCAATAAATCTGTGAAAAGTAAGAAAAAGATGGGTCTCCTCCTAATCTCCCCTTTACTTCCCTACGCTACAGCAAAAATGTTTTCAAAATTTAAATTTACGATGTCAAACTCCCACTACTAAAAAAAGAAGAAAAAGAAAGAAAAAATTTTCAGTACCCTTCTCATTTCTCTTTGGATAAAATATGTGGTGTTAACATAGCTGGCATGTCATTGCACGGTCTAGTTTTTGTCTCTCTCTCCAGCTGTATCTCCCACTACCCACAACTTTGTAACTAGTACGCCATCCAAACTGGCCTTTTCAGTCACAGGTCCTTACATTTGCAATCCTCCATACTTGTTTATTTCATACCCATTTACCTACTTAACATGTAAACATTTTTTAATATTTTGGTATAGGAATGATTTCTTGGGTAAGCTTAGATCATGCTCCTCTGTTTTATACTTTATAGCACCTTATTTATATCCTATTATGAAAACTTTTAGTGAACATATTATTATAGTAATCATTTATTTAATATGAGTTTTGGTACTGGAAGTAATACTTACTGAAAAAAGAGAAGAGCCTCTACTTGTTTACTATTGTATATCTACCAAGCACTTTTAATTGTCTGATACATGTTGGCATTGTGAGCGAATGGGCATTAACAAGGCTTAATTTGAAAAGACAGGAGAAAGAAATATTGGCCTAGAAAGGTCTGATTTAAGGCCTCTGTGTCTTATGCCAGAAAAGAATAGATCATTGTTTGTTTTCTAATAAACTCAAATAATCTCTTTACATAGTTTTCAATAAAATATGATTCTGAGTTCTGTGGTATTATTCATGATTTTTTAGTGTGCAGTATAGCAATATTAAGAATTATAGTATCAATGTGAATCCTTAATTTAAAAGTTGCTGAAAAACTGAGTTTTTGTGCCTATAGTTCTTATATTTCTTCAGTTTCAAGGTCAACTGTGTAAGCTAACTTCATGACAAAATGCTAAGAAGCAATAGACTTTGGGTTTTATAGGTAATGGATAAAACTAAAGTGACTCCTTTTCAAGAAATGCAATTATTTTATGTCATAACATGTTCAGAAGTCCATGAATGTAATGTATTTTTTTCTCTTTTTAATCCTACTACAGAATATTCCTCAGCTAAATGAACTCAGGTTCTTGTTTTTCATGAGTCCCATTAGTACCGTCATAGAAGGTGCTACCTTCAGTCAAAATGTCAATACCTGTAACTGCATTTGGATAATTCTATGACATTACTTTTCAGCAATGTCACCTCATAGGGACTAGTTCTTGAAATGACATAAAAATCAATGCATTTCATAAGATTTAATAAGAATTAAATATATAACATTATAATAATGATAAAATACACATAACATAAGGAATGCATATTTTGACATAACTCTTTATAATCAGGCACAGTTTACCATTAAATTACCAAAATATTCTCTATTTTTAAAACTAAACATGCTAAATCTATTCCCATGTATGATTTTATAAATTTAATAAATTTATTAAATAAATAAGGAATTACTAACTAAAAATGTATCCTTTTTCAAGCTATGTGTTTCAGAATATCTTTAGGTAAACTCAATGTAGGATCATATTTAAACTTGTGACAACTTTCTAGACCAAGTGTCATGGAGAAGCCAACAAAATGTATAACAACAACTCAGTTATCTTACTACTAAATTCATAATTGGAAAAAATTATTGTGAATTCATCTGTGCATGAATAATAGACAACATACTCTTAATAGGAGTAAAATCTCAGGGAGTTCAGTCAGAACAGGACCTCTTTGTCCCACAAGAAAAACACTATATTAGAAGATTAAACAACAGGTTTTGTTTGCTTTAAACACATTAAGAATGTGGAGAGATCTATCAAAGATGTCTGGAAATTAAGAATAGAAATAAACTGGGGGATCAGGGTGACTCAGGAAACTTAGGTTGCGTGGATAGCCCAGTCAGTTAAGTGTCTGACTCTTGATTTCAGCTCAGGTCATGATCTCCTGGTTTATGAGATTGAAACCTTTCCACCCCACTCCCCACCCCCTTGTCAGGCTCCATGTTGAGCCTGAAGCCTACTTGGGATTCTCTTTCTCCCACTCTTTCTGCCCCCTTCCACATTCCTTCTCTCTCTCTCTCAAAATAAATAAATAAATATTAAAAAAAAAAAAGAATGGAAATAAATTATTGGGTTTTGTGTCCATTACCAATTGGCATCTAAATGAACATACATTCATACAAAGTTTTGAAAATCCATCTAAATCTAGGAGATATAGTGCAATTCTCATTGTTGCAGAAAATAGCATTAAGGTCAAAGGTCCTGTAATGACTGGTTTTTATTCATCATTCAGGTAAGTGCTCCTGCAGATACATTCTTAGCACTTAACCCACTCAAGTCAACAACAGGTAGCAGCACTCAATAATGAGATAGAAAATTGGATACATATACATAAGACAAAGATACCCATGTTCATACCAGGAAGACTCTTCAACAGGGATATTAGATGCCCACATAGAAAGAATTTTTGAAAAGACCTAAATAAATGTATTACAAGGGAGCAAATTGGCCCTTACTGTTTCTAGTAAAAGATCATCTAAAGAGAATACACATTTAGGGATTGTTGTCCTGTTTCACAAAATGTAGGATGCTAAAGGTGCTAAAGGACATTGTCATGTAGAACTCAACCTCATGAAGTTTTGAAAATAGAAATAGTTTTTACTCTCCATCCATTCACACGTGCACACACACACACCACATTTGGATACTAATGTATTATCAATAAAGAATTGTCAATCTCTTGTGATTTTTAAATTATATTTTTTCTAAAAGTTTAAGTAGTGAGGTACGACTTGTAGACAAGTGCTAATAAATATTGCTTTATACACAATAAGCATGTTAAGATTTATTGAGTAATCAACACATTAAATATTTTAAAATTTTTTTAATGTTTATTTATTTTTGAGAGACATAGAGGCACAGCATGAACAGGGGAGGGGCAGAGAGAGAGGGGGACACAGAATCGGAAGCAGGCTCCAGGCTCTGAGCCATCAGCACAGAGCCCGACGCGGGGCTCAAACTCACAGACCGTGAGATCATGACCTGAGCTGAAGTCGGCCGCTTAACCGACTGAGCCACCCAGACACCCCTAAATATTTTAAACAAATATCATAAATAACAAAATTTAATGAGTGTTTGCTAAAAGTTGTGTGCAACATTGAGCATTTTATGCATTTATTTTGTTATCTCTCCTTTGATCTCTCTAGTCTATAATAGACATTTTATTTCAATTATAGAGATGAAAGAACTCTGCCTCAGATAGGTCATATAACTTCCTTGTAGGACTCCTACATGGTAGAACAATTAGTCAGAGTCAGGTCCAATTTCAGAGTGCAAGTGGTTTTTCTTTAACAAATATCACAGAATGGAACAATTATCATCAATTATAATTAAGTTTAAAACAAATATGTACATCTTTATTAAATGGGTTTTCTTGCTGATTTGCCTATTTATCTTTCAATTTATCCAATAAATATTCATTGAGCCTATTTTTGAGAAATTTTAGAATACACAAGGGGAAAATATGAAAATGAATAAGGAATTACAATAAATATAATTAATGCAGGAATGTTGCAATAAGGGTATTGTGAACGTTTTAAAATGGAGTGTTCAACTCAGAAAGAGTGCGAGGTGTGTGTCTTGTGACAAAAACAAGAAAATTTGTTTTGTAAAATGTGTCACGACAATGTGTATTACTGTCGTTTTTGAAATGAGGGGCACCTAGGAATGATTCTGGAGGTAAAGGTAAAAGGTCTGATCTTTCCAAGACTTAGAATTCAATCTAAGGAGTTTGGATATTATCCTAAAATTTATAGGGTCCAGGAGGATTTGGGCTTTGAAGAATTTTAGACAAAGTGGATCCAAAACCAGTTTCTTATTTTGTAGATAAATCCCCGATATTGTGTAAAGAGTATCTCGGAAAAAGGAGATTAAATGTGCTTTTTTTTTTTTTTTGCCATCCTGCATGCAAATGAAAATTATATCGAAGTAAATATAAAAGCGAGCAATGGAGAAGAGCAACACTTACGCGATAGTATCAAAAGAAATCTGCTTAGGAGGGAAATGAAGAGTCAGGTTAAAGATAGAGCATTAACATTCCATTTCAGCGCAATCCATATATTTTACATACAGCAGTATATCTAGTTAATTAGGCTGTTAATTTGATAAGCATGACTGACTGTAATTTATTTAGAACAAACTAATAATGGTTTTGCTTATTAAGGATGGTTTAAATGTATGCAGATAAAAAGGAGCTCTTGAAAGAGATGTGAGTTCATATCAATCAGGGTCTCTGGTTGCAAAATACCTGTTTAAAAAAAAAAAAAAAAACACTTAAGTAGAAATGTAATTCATTGGAGAGTAGCAGGTAGTTCATAGAATTTATGGGTGTACCGGATAGTGGACTCAGGAAGTGGGCAGGGCCAAGGGTGGCTGGTCTCCAGAATCCTCTGGCAAAGTCAGTACTGCCAAAACTGCCCTTCCCACATATGTGCCCTGCAGCAATCCAAGTGTGAAATACAACTGGATTTTGAAAACTCGAGAAAAAAAAAAAACAAGAAACACCTTAATCACAAAAATCACATTAAGATTTGTATATTAACTACATTTTGAAATGGTCATATTTTAAATCTTTTGGTTTAAATAATATATCTTTTAAAATTAATTGTACCTGTTTCTTTTTATTGTTTTGAATGTGACTACTAGAAACGTTAACATTAGATAAGAGGCTTACCTTGGTGTCTTGGTATATTTTTATTGGATGGCATCATTCTATAGACTAGTTGGGGGTCTTGTGTGTGAGTGTGTGTGAGTGCATGTGTAGGAAAGAAACAACAGGGATTAGAGCAAAATGGGCAATAGTGTTGAGCTATAGCATTTAATGTTTTTTCCCCACAAACCAACATCATTTTTACCAACTAACCCCTTTTCTGCTGAAGGAAGGTAAAAAGAATGATAAAATAGCATGGATATTGGGGATAGACAAGGCAACACGCCCCTGAAAGAAGAAATAAAGAGAAAAAAAAACTGCATTTGCAAGTGGTAAGAAGGAACACGAACCAACAATATGTGTCTTGAAAAATTTTAGTGTTTGCTATTTGAGTAATTTCTAATTTTCTTGACACATTCCTTCATCAAATTTTACCTAAATACTAAATGAAATACCTAAAAAAACAATGCTAATAATGTGAGAAAAAGATAAAGTCATGATTCATTTCAGTTCATTTAGTATAGTAAAAAGAACATGGATTTATTTTTACTGTCATTTTGCACTCACATGAATGTGTGAAAAGGAATTGAGGGCAGTGCCTACAAAAAGGAGAAATTTCTAATCCTGTTACTTCTCAGCAGCCTTGTAAAACACCAACTAATATACTTAGTAAAAGAAAATGTTTTAACTGTTGTTTGCAAGAAAATCGGATTTTTTTTTTTTTTTCAGGGGCAGTCAGAACAGGAGCAAATGCTGACCTGCTGTTTCACACAATAGAATCCCGTTCTTCTTGTTATGCCCATTAATCTAAGAATTGCTGAAGAAAGCAAACTTCTTACCAGGGACAAAGCCTATTTGAGCTTATAGTTTTGCCTCAGGCCGAAAAAGGAAGGAAAGCCCTTTCCTAACTTTCTAACCATATGTGGTAGTCATCTTGCTAAAAGGGAAAATCTTCCGCAAGCAAGCAATTCCCTATAAAGAAATGTCATTATCTCCAGTGGCTCTTTTGATTATTCTGCATACCAATCCATCAGCCGGTTTTCCAGGAGCAGTTTCAGAGATGACTGTTAATGCCAATAGCAATTATAAAGAAAATTGATCCTGTAAAAGCAACAGTTTGATCTTCATTCCAACAAACGACCTCTTCCACAAATAATACCAGAACCTTTGCACACTTAAAAGCCACAACAGACATAAAGCAAAATGATTGCCTTGGTCAGGGGATTGAACCATCATAGGCATAAAATACAGGACTGATATTTTAAAGACATATGATGATAATCATTTAATCGAAATAGATACTCCTTCTTCAGTTGTAAAGATTAATAAGAAACTAAAGCTTTCTGCTGTCTAAAATATTTTCATGTAAATTTCAAAGCAGATGAAGACTGGATTTAATTTCTTGCTTCTAGTATCATGGATGCTTCTAGTATCATGCATGGTTTATATTTGTCGTCACACATAAATGAAGGAGAAGCTAATTGCAGGCCTTTGAGTACCACAGTGTCAGTAGTAAGGCTGCAGACAACACACAAAAGTGTGACTCCTGATGGTGTAAGTATTTGTTGGGTTGAAGCCCCATCAGAGAGAGCCAGCTGAACATATGGAACAAGCTTTACTATTCCCTATCACGGGCGAGGTTCCCCAAGTCTTTTTCTTCTTTTCTGCTTCTTCTTCCTCATTCCCTTGCATCCTTTAATTTGTATTTTTTTAAGATTTTCCAGTTTTATTGAGATATAATTGACATAAAACATTTAGTTTGAGGTGGAACTCTGAGGCAGTGAATATGGTAGATAATCTCCATAAATAAAACTCCTTCTTCTCAACACTTATCTGAATAGTCTGAGATAAGGTGCCTTGGAATTTTAAAGGGTTTTAACAACTTCCATGGCAAATGTATGTTTTTTCTCCATGAATAGCAGTTCCTTCGATTTGGTATCTCTGACTAGTTCAGCCAAGTTCAATACCTCTGACTTTATATTCCCATAGGACTCTAGGTTACCAACTTTAGGCCATTTTCTTCACATAGTGTGCATATAAAAACAAATCCATTAGGTCGGAACAGATAATGGGGCTTTGCACAGACATATAATAATGACTAATAGTTACTAAATTTCCATAGATGCCTACCCATGGCTTGCACTCTGCTAAATTCTTTGATATAACTCATCTCCTCTTTAAGTCAAAGAGAGAACTTCTCCCATGCTCACAGATGATCAGATTGAAGTTCAACTAAAAAGCATCTATCTCACTTTCTATAGACGCTCTTTTCATTTCACAACTGTGCATCTTATAGGCACTCAATAAGAAATCGGTGAGAAGGAAATGAATAAATGAATGGAGGAATGGGTGCAGAAATTAACTAGAATGTATATTATTCAATGTTTACGTCTTTCTGGTAGTTTAAAAACTACGCATCTAATACTTCTGTTAAAATGATTTGTGTCAAATCATATAGATCACATTTATATGTTATACCATTCATTTCAGTAGTTATAACTAAACCAACTATAAAACGTTTTTATAAAATAAGTTTATCCCAGTGATTTAAAAAAACAGAATATTAACCTTCTCAAGTAAGTTAAATATAGTGTTTTAAATATTGCTTGTATATGCTGTGAAAGAACAAGAATGTAAATAGGTAAATAAAACTTTTTTTCTGGATTTATGCCTCACTTATCATGGACCATGGTAAACAATTTTTCTCTTCTGTATCAGAGAGTTATATTTCCTAATTAAACATAAAGCATTATGAATATTCCACTGAATATTTTAGGTTTTTTTAAATTTTACTAATTATCTGTTATGTATGTCTTAAAGTATATCTTATTGGAAAATTTCAAATTTATTTATTTTTTATTAATTTTTTAATGTTTATTTTTGAGAGAGAGACACACAGAGCATGAGCAGGGGAGGGGCAGAGAGAGTGTGAGACACAGAATTTGAAGCAGGCTCCAGGCTCTGAGCTGTCAGCACAGAGCCCGATGCAGGGCTCGAACTCACAAACCATGAGATCATGACCTGAGCCGAAGTCGGATTCTTAACCGACTGAACTACCCAGGCTTCCCGGAAATATTCACATTTAATGTCATACATTGTAAAAAAAATAGTCATGCATAATAAATGCACCAGAGTTAAAGTATGTAAGATACATACTTATTGACACGTGTCTAAATACTCAAGTATAGGTAAGAAAAAAAAGAGAGAGCATTCTTTTTCATACACTCTAAAATTTCCTCTTATATCTGAAGATAAGTCTAATGCACTGGATTCTGATTTTTAATCTTTCTGATATATGTTATAAATTTTAATCAACAGCTAACCTTTCAATATTGAGGGTGTGGGTTGCACATTGATTTTCAATCACTTAGTAATTTGCTTTTGAAGAATCTGATTGCATTTGTGCCAGATTCAAGTTTATGGAAAATGGAGCTGTCTTTTTACTAGCTGAATGACTAGTGCTGTTCAGGACAATTAGTACAAAGTTGAGTGACTAAATTAACCAAAGTTATAATCCTAATATTATGAACTATAAGTTTCCTTATTTGAAAGAGTTATAACTAACTGCAGATATTTATTGTGTACTTAGGTTTCATGAGGACTTCTTGGCATAGTTCGCTGTGAGAGTCAGGATATCAGTAAGCATATTTAGAGGAGGTTTTAATTTTTACTAATAAACTCATTTATTAAAGTATTATTTATGTTTCTAGTGTCACTTTTTGTTAATGTACATTTCATCATATTAATAAATTATAATACAGTTCAGCAGAGGCATTTGATTTAATAATTAAAACTTTAGTTTAGTTACCTTCTAATTTATGGTCTTAAGATTAAAACAATATCCAAAAACATAAACAGAATTCGTTCTTTCCTGACTCCAGTATCGCTATTATTTGGTTTGATGCTATAGTGTTTACATGCCTAAAATTTCTAACTTTTATTAAATCTTCTAGTCAGCTCATTGTTGAGGAAAACCTTTTTAGTTTTTTACAGTTTTCACCACATTCCCGAAGTATCAGTTTCAATTGATGCATAAAGAAATTTATTGCAGTGATTAGGTTTAACCATTCTTTGGGCTAGGTTTTATAACCCCATGACTTCATCTTAAGTAGAGATTTCCCTCATTTCCCAAAGCACATCAATAGTATATTTAAAACATAAATCTGGCTATTTATTCATCTGCCCACATTTGAACTCTACATAGTCAATGAAGATACATTAACAAAGCATTAAGTAATTTTTGCAAATCACCTATTTGATGGTTTGATCATCAAACTTCCCTTCAAAAATGGTATGAATTGATAGTGGAGAAAGCAAATAGAAGATTTTAGAGAGGACAAAGGTTTCCCAAAGACCTGAGAGAACAGATGTACAATCAGCACCACTCCGTGAGTATCAATGCTCAAGAGATACAGGCAGCAGGTTTCTCCACCCCGCGTTGCTCTTGTGAGAACAAATCTCAAAATGGGCTCCACCGAGATTTCACAAGTTAGCAACCATGCAAAGTATTTTGGGGGAAAATGGGAAGACTGCAGAACAATAGTAGAGGAAGGAATAGTACCTGGATAACAACTACAATCTGTGCTTAAAAGGATAAATGCATTCAATCAAATAATTGTGAATATTTGATCAATGAGTTCTTTATGTGAACATACAAATGGCAACATGCTGTTTTGGAGAGCTATTGCCAAAATAACACTTTATAGCAATTGATACGAAACTGGCGTTGCTCATTATTTAGTGAGTAGGTTATGGCTCTGCTAGGCTGTTTAAAGATCAGTTGGGCTTGCTCAAGTGAAGGTTTTGTTTTGGATTCTGGTATGCTCTGTCTGCTCATTCCCTTGGATCAGTGACTATCTGGAGCACGCCCTTCTCTAAGTTAAGGGCAAAAAGGCAAGAGTGAAAGCCGGACAATAAGAGCACACTTATATCTACACTGACCGTGCTTGCTAATATTCCATTGGCTAAAGTAAGTCATGTGACATCCAAATTCAGCGGAGTAGCCATATTTATGTGCCTGACAGAAGGCGGCCGTGAAAAAAGTGAGAAACAAAGGACAGATTTTAATCAAGCAATACGATTCTGCCCTCTTGGTTACAATGATTAATTTCTCTTCTATTTGAAGAGTACGTTTATTTTTTTCCCCAAATCACCAGAAAAATCTGTCCCCATCATGGCAATACCCATTTACGGGATTGTTGTGAGGATAAGTATAAAACAACTAGCTCTCAGCCTTGCACATAGAAGCTGCATTCTGTAGCTAATAATATTAGTCATATAAATGACAAATATGATATTTAAGTTTATTGTAATGTTCCTAAAATTAAATGCTTTTCTATATTTTATCTGAAAATTATCACTATGCTATATTAAGGAATATTTTATTTAAATGTTTCAACATTCCAATAATATGCTTATCTGTCGTTTACAAGCACGACTTGTAACTTTTGAATGAGGGGAAAAAAGAGAATTTAATCAAGTGAGTTAGACAGATGCCTTACGACTTAACTTTCAAATGGAATTGATTCCCAGGGAATGCAAAACCCCTGTAAACACTGTAAGTGAAATTAAACTGTAAAATGAATCTTACATATGTAGTGTACTCTAAAGCGATAAAACACATTAAAGTATCCCCAGCAAATATTGACTTACATGTACACCAAGTCAAAGGTAATCCACTTCGTGAATTAACAGACATAATAGAGAAATTGAGGATGAACAAAGAATACAGGAAGCACAATTAACAGCAACCAATTGGTAATATTGCCCCATTTAAAAAAATGATTTAGTTTCCACACTCCACGCAATGCTTGAAAATGCTATTTGGTTCTTTGATTGTGCTATAATCAACTAGCTTTCAAGTGATTAAAATTCTTCCTGTTTTTTTTTTTTCCCCCTCTTTCTTTTCTTTTCTTCTTCCAGCTGCCAGATGGGGATCTGTGCATTGGCCTCCACCACATCATCAACATCTCTGCTTAAATTCTAGTGAGCTCGGAGTGCTCCATTACCCATCGCATTCTGCCCCATTTGATCCAGGCGCATTTGCCACTTTGATGCCTTCCCAGTACAAACAAGGTGCACTAATCAAAGCCTCCCTGTTCCATCCTGCGAGAACCTCTCATCATTGCCGTGGTTTCAAATCTGGTGCACCACATTTCCTCTTCATTTTGTTCCCTTTGATCCGAGCAGTCTGACACTTTGATCTAAGCATTGCGCTAACTGGACTCATCAAAGCTTCCGCACTTTTGTTTTTGACAGGCAGTGACAAAGATTCCAGCAAGATGAGGGACTCTTACTCTTACTTGTTTCTGTTGCATTTTCAGCCTCAAATATTTTTGTAATTAATTCTGGTTCTAGGACACATTTATTAATCTTATCGGCATTGGATTTTAAAATGGAGATTTATTTTTTAACTAAAGCTTGCCAAAGGCAATTAAGTATACTCATATCAGAGTTGTATATCACGTAATTGTTTAACGCACCATGGGTGCTTAATCAATGATTCTAAAATGCCAGTAGCTTAATGGAAACAATTAGTAGTATGTAAAGCAACTGTACTGATGTGAACTAGAATATTGTACAACTTCATCTTAGAAAAATGTGTGCCATCTAATAACGTTTATCAGAAAATACATTTTGTCTTACTGTGATATAATTAGATAGACTTTTGCATGCGTTTTAAATATACCGACTGACCAAGTAAGAATGGGAAAAAAATTGCTCATGATTAGAAGATTGGAAGATTGGCTTGCTCCAGTTTTCGTGCTTACATTTATTTATATCAGGCCCAGAAATATCGGTGTATATATTTTCCTACATAGCGTTTTTGTGAGCTATTTAAAATTATATTTATCTAATGATCTAGTTGACTTATAAAACAGAGTGGAAATAAAGTTCTAAGAGTCCCATAAGATCACCAGATAATCTATTTTTCTTAAGTCCCCTAATTCATTTGTTTGTTTTTAAATTTTAATGTTTATTTTTGAGAGAGAGAGAGAGAGAGAGAGAGAGAGAGAGAGAAATCACACGCAGGGGAAGGACAGAGAGAGAGAGGGAGACCCAGAATCTGAAGCAGGCTCCAGGCTCTAAGTTGTCATCACAGAGACTGATGAGGGACCCAAACTCACGAACCACAAGATCATGACCTGAGCCGAGTCGGATGCTTAACCAATTGAGCCACACAGGCACCCCATAAGTTGCCTAATTCTTAACTAATATTAACATAAATCCCCAACTCTGAATGAATTATACAGGAAACTTTATGGTCCAATGGGTAGGTTTCTAGGGCCTCAAAATTGACACTAAATGACAAAAGTTGATCCTTTGGAGGGATGCCATGTTAGGTTGTCTATAAGAGAAAGAAAGGATGTCATCAATGAATCTGACACTGATAAGATTGCTCTGTATCATTATTTTATTTGTGAATAGTAAGCATGAACACTTTTATTACTCTTTTTACCATACAAGACTCTAAGGATATGAGAAACAACATGACACGGAGATAAACTAATTATCAAGAAGTATCGCCATGTATACCCTAATGATCTCTTGAGATTTTTAGACATTAAAAAGAAGAAATCACTAAACTAGTAGAAACCTTGGTAGATTTCCATTCTCCATTTAAAGAAGTAGAACTGTCCACACAAAATTTATAATTCACTCAGTGAAATATGCTGAATGTAACATACTAGCCAAGTTACAGTTTTGTGCCTCCTGGTGGTTATAACAGAACCTCACAAATGAGGTTTATCTGTTGACCCAGTGGAAACTCTATGCTGCTGCTGCCACTTCCCCTTCTTCCCCTTCTCCTTCTCCTTCTCCTTCTCCTTCCCTTTCTCCTTCCCTTCCCCTCCCCCTTCTCCTTCTCCTCCTCCTCCTCCTCCTCCTCCTCCTTCTTCTCCTTCCCCTTCCCCTTCCCCTTCCCCTTCCCCTTCTTCCCCTTCTCCTTCTCCTTCTCCTTCTCCTTCTCCTTCTCCTTCTCCTTCTCCTTCTCCTTCTCCTTCTCCTTCTCCTTCTCCTCCTCCTCCTCCTCCTCCTCCTCCTCCTCCTCCTCCTCCTCCTTCTTCTTCTCCTTCTACTTCTCTTCTTCCTCTGCATCTACTTCTGCTTCTGCTTCTTCTTTTGGAAAAAACAAAAAACATTATTACTGCCAAGTCCTAGATATTACACAAATTACACAGAACACCTGGGGCCACACACTGAGGCTCTAAGGACAGATAAAGAGAAAATGCTTAGACCTGGAGTTCTTTTATAGGAGTGGAGGGCAGTGTCTACGGTTTCTCAGTCTCATACTTTATTACTGACTTTAAAACGTAAGAACAGGAATTTAAATTTCAGAAGACAAAAAACACAGGTACCCTGAATGGTCTGTTATTGAAGTCAAATAAGGTGTCTAAAGCAAAGGAGCCTCAATAGGAGGTGGCCACCCTCCCTCTTTACTCAGGTGGCTGAGTGGCAGTGTGTGTATTCAAAATAGCCTCTTTGAAGTGGCTATCTCCTGAAATGGATGCCTCAACAATCTAAACTTAAGTCAGGCACTTGCATGACAAATCTAGAAAATAAAATAAATAAAATAACTGTCAGGGCTTACATTATGATCCCCTTTGTAATGCCAAGGCATTAAAATCAATGGTGAGGACATTAACTGATTGATACGCCAAAAGTCAGAGGTAGGGCACGTTGTAACCTAGAAAGTAAAAGTCTACATAGGTTTATAGTACCAAGTCCTGTAATCATTATGCAGGCAATGGCCTAAAATCCAGTTTGTAGCTATTGTTTCAAACTCGAATGCACCTAAAATGAAGGAAAATCAGTGATCTCACGGGCCCAAGAAATTTGTTCAAAGATTTGTGGAATATTTGAACATCTTGGGCCATTGGATAGATGTAAGACATGAAGCTGTCTGGAGTTGGCATATTGCTCCATATCTCCTGAACCAGTCTCTAAGCCCTGAGAATAGGTCGGTTTAATTAAAAGTTTATGTCTCATTTCCAGAAGCAGTGTTTCAGATGGTTCCCCAAATTAGGCCTGTGTGGTACAAGTAATCAGGCATTTAGTAACAGTTATTTTCATAGATTTCAAATTCTGGAGGGATTAAATAGGGAAAAAAGAATAAATGGTTCATCTTTGCTCAGAAAGGTTTATCTTACCCAGTTGTTGTAGGACCTGGCCATGAATACTGCAGAAAAATTCCCTTGATCTTCGGGAACAGTGAAGGTAAAAGAAACCATGTGGAAATATGCTAAAGCATTCATCTTCTTAACCCATGCTTCTTAATAGGCAATAGACAAGGCCTCCTGGTGATAAGTTGCTCATAATTTACTAATATGATCTCTTCTCACAAAACCAAAATATATCAAAGAAAATATGATTAGTTCCTGCCTTTGGTAACATATGTCCTCTGATGAGAAGAAAGGAGAAACCTACATATTAGTTAATGAAATAGAGAAGGTCTGGAATATTCAGGATAATTATGAAGTAGTGACCTTAAGCAAGATCTCAAAGTTCACTTAGGACCTGTTGCCACACTTATCTCGTGGGAAGAGGAATAAGAGCCAGAACAGGAAGTGTCAAATGGTTTCCTCTACCTGTCTGACAAAAGTAGAGTCTAAGTTTCTTGACAAAGGCAGCCCTAAAAATGAAACAGTGTATGCATTTTGACCTTTTAGAGTCTTGGCCACCAAAGTAAATAAAAAGCTAAGTTTCCAAGGGGTTATTTTTCTGCCTCACATAATTTTCTTTTGGTATTTTCTTTCTTTCTGTAACTCAGGTAGGACCGGAGTTAAGTCATTACAGCCCTTTATACAGGGGTCACTTGACCTAAGCCAGCCCTCTGTGTACAGTGATTGATTTGTTGGGCATATTCTCAAGTAAGGTCAGAGTTATATTTGGGAGAATAAAATGAGGGAACAAAATGAGTAAGAGGACCTCTACTTTTCTTTAATCAGGAGATATAAAAACTATGCAACACTAGTGAGTGTGTGTGTGTGTGTGTGTGGTGGGGAATCTATCTATAAAGCCTGCTTAGAGAACCAAGCCTACATATTACAACACGGAGCTAACAGATGGTAGAGCAGGAGAGCAGTAGATGGATAATGGGTGACATCACCTGAGCTGGATCCTGCTGTGTCTAAAACCAGCCTAAATCTGTATGTTTTCACTATTTAGGCCCATTCTCTACCTTTTTACTTGATGATAATTTGATATTAGCTTGATTCATCTGCAATCAAAGGCTTTTATTTACTGAGTGTTAAATTTACTGGAATATTTGTAGGAGCTCATTTGTAATATTTTCATTTTCGTAATGCTTTCATCATGATACATTTTTTTTTTCAAGAAAAAGAGGTGATTGTCAGATTGTTTCTTGGCATGATAGAATAAATAGGGGACAGATTACAAACATCCAAGGTAGGAGCTTTAGGATTGAAGCCATAACGAAACTGGATCAATATATCTATTTAGTAATGGTCTAAAAATGAAGGACATACTTTCTTCCATATATCTAGAGGATTAAAGATTAAGGATAAAATTCACTTGTGTATAATAGACTGAAAGATACTTGCCATGAAGTTCTATAGATAAATTACCTTTAGCCTTGCCATCTTTCTTTTGTTGTAGACTTATACTTTAATCATTCAAAGTATTATTTTCTTCTTATACATTATGACAATTAATATAATCTACTTTTGAATCAAAAGTAGGTTTATATATATATATTTGTATTTATATAAATATATTAATGTTTGGAAATTGTTTATATATAATATATAAAAAGTTATATATATATATATATATGTAAATATATATGTATATATTTATTTATGTTTGGAAATTACCAAAAGAATGCAAAATAGACAATGAAAAGCATGCAAATCCTACTACCTAGAAACTGTGTGCTCTGTATAGCTGTCTTCTTTCTTTGAACATATAAATTCATTTCTGTTCTTTGTACAGATTACAGTTCTGTCTAGAAAAGATCATTATATTTGTAATCAGTAGCTAAAGTAATATGTGGAAAATATCACATCATATAGTTAGATAATTTTTAAACATGACTTTCTGTTATGACAATTGAAAATAGTGTCTTTTGCTATTTTAATTTGTGTCTCCTTAATTAGCAGTACATTTAACAATTCTTCATATGTGATGGTCTTTTTCATTGCCTTTTCATAGCCTATTTATATCAATTTTTCTATCAGTGGTTTTTAAATGTTTATTCATTTATTTTGAGAAAGAGAGACAGAGAGAGCATGCACGCACCCACGAGCACGGAAGGGGCTGAAAGAGAAGGATAAAAGAATCCCAAGCAGGCTCCATGCTGTCAGTGCAGAGCCCGACACAGGGCTTGATCTCACATACTATGATATCATTACCTGAACCAAAATTAATAGTTGTGGGACACAACTGACTGAGCCACACAGGCACCCCAGTGAATGTATAAAATGGGAGATATTAAACTATCTATATTTATTGATATCTCATTTATTGATATAACTCATAGCCCTATTATGAAGCACATTTTTAGTTTTACTTTTTTCACATTTCATTTTTTATTCCTTTTCTATAAGGATTATAATATGTTTTCATCTTACCTTTCTCATATTTTAAAAACTATGTGAGGTCTATTTAAAATTTTATTAATGATATACTTATTCAAAATACTTCCTTGAAATGTAGCCTGTAATTTTCAATTGGAATAAACCAAAATATTTATTTTTAATATATGCTAGTATTATGTAATATATCATGATGACCCTGTCATTGGTAGCATAATTTCTGGCTTTTATTGACTATGTCTCTATTACTATAATTTGAATATTTTTTCAATCAATGATAATTATTGACATTTACATTCAGATTTTTAATGAATATTACTTTTCTAAATTTATTTTTAATTTAATTTAAATATATATTTTAAGTTTATTTATTTATTTTGAGAGAGGGAGAGAGACGGAGGGAGTAGGAGTAGAAACAGGAGAGAAAGAATCCCAAGCAGGCTCTGCATTGCCAACATAGAGCCCGACGTGGAGCTCGAATTCATGAACTGTGAGATTGTGACCTGAGATGAAATCGAGAGTGGGTTGCTTAGCTGAATAAGCCACCAAGCTCTCCTAAATTTATTTTTAATTTTAATTGGTTTAATACAATGATATATTTTACATTCTAAAGTTCCTAATGTTGATTTTTCCTGCAAGTGGATTAAAAAAACACTCATTTTATCTACTTTTTAGAAGAGTCACTTGAACTGTGTTTTCTTGAAATCTTAAATAGGTAAAAAGACTTTATTTTGAATAGCAAATATTTATGAACTGCAATTTGGCAAGTCCTGATAATCTGAAAACACAAAATTTTCTCCAAACATACTTCATAGACACTGTTCAGAGATTTCTCACTTGTGAAGAGTCTTGTAAGGTCACACTGATATTTTACTCAGCTCTTATTAAGATGTGATTTGTTTCTCCCTTTGTTTTATTTTTACTTCCTATAATTGAAAATATTTGACGGTATAGTGTCTGAATCTCATTTCGCTCTCAGTTTTTACCTTCAGATTATTGTGAATTTTTTCCTTTGCATTCAGAATTTCTTTTTCAGTTCAGATATACTTCACCTTTGGAGACACATGAGTGGCTCAGTCGGTCAAGTGTCCAACTTGGACTCAGGTTATGATTTCACAGTTCGTGAGTTGGAGCCCCACATCAGGCTCTGTGTTGACAGTGCAGACCCTGGTGCCTGCTTCAGATTCTGTGTCTCCCTCTCTTTCTGCTCCTCCACCACTCATACTCTGTCTCTCTCCCTCTAAAAAATAAATAAACATTAAAAAAGTTTTTAAAGATCTATTTCACCATCATAGCCAATGCCAGAATATAGTTCAACACATAGTAAACAAAATCGTACTTACAATACATCTGGCCTTCCATAGGTGCTAAATATGTACGTATCAAATGAATGAATAAGAGTGAAACCCATATGTGAGGGGATAAAAAAATATAAAATCATATTTACAGTCCATCTTTCAATCATATTGGTCAGTTTCATTAATTCAAGATTCATTGAAACAATCAAGAATCACAGCAGTTTAGAAAAGGAAAAATCACCATAATACTTATGAAATGACTATCAGAACCTAGTACTGAAAGTAAAGTGTTGAAGATAAAACTATCTCAAGGTTTAGATATAAAAAGAGAAATTGATTTTCACAGAGGACTGGGATTGTCAAGCTGTTTCTGCCAATTTGAAGGCAAAGAGTCTGGATCAAATTTTGCTTTCTTTCGGGGCAAGTGATTTATAGTAATTATACTAGTTAATATCTACTTACATATTACTTAGTGGTAGGCTTTTTATTAAATGTGTTTTATATATTAACTCATGCTCTGTTGCATCTTCAGTCATCATAATCTTTTTTTATATGGTCTATCTGCAAACTTATTTCATTCTGTCATCTTTTCTCATTCTGTTATTTTCTTTCTCTTGTTTTATTGTTTGATAAGTGTTGTATCTTTTTGCCTTATGAAATTTCCAGTTTTTTGAAGAGTTTATAGCTGATATAATAGATAAATTTCATAGTTATGGTCTTTCTCTTCTTCTGCAACTTTAAAATGAGGTTTTTCCATTCTTCTCATTTTTTCAAAAGACGACTTATTTTGGACCCGTAGACTAGTGTGAGATCTGTAGGCTGACTGCATGACTTAGAATCCAGTCTATATTATTCGTAACTGTGTGGATTTTGATAACTTATACAACTTCTCTGTGCTTTAACGTTCTCTAGTATTAATCCAGTGCCTTCTCTATAATGTTACAAAGGAAAATAAAGTAATAATATACTATATCAAATCTACTTTTCATTACTTCATACTTCATTCCTTCGATATATATTGAAAACTAGTAGAATGGCGAGAGGAATAAGGGTATGCTGGTGCCTTAAAATTGATTCTTGGGAGTGTTTAGAAAAATGCCCTGTCCAGAGCCTAGTTTTTATTTTATACTGTTAGGTTTGACTGCGTGATAAAACATTTAAAATTTTTCATGATTCTCCTGTATTTGCCTCATCATTATTGACATCTCCTATCAACTATTGTATTAGATTATCTTGTAATATTAGGTTCATAGTAAGAATTCGGAAGAGACCCAGTGTTAAACCCCAAACAGCAACCTTATATTTTTGCATATGTTTAAGGAAAAGATTACAGAACTTGTTTAGCAGTTTTTTAAAATAAACTAAATAATACTTCTTACATAATGTTTATGCAAGGATGAATCCCTTTTATGCTCCAAACAATTGAACACACTCAAATCAAAGCATTTGTAATTCTCTGCAGTGTATAAAGATCTTACAAATAATCAGTATTTTCTTAGGTGCTCAGAAGACATACAAACCATTTTCATCTAAACCTTGATGCAGATGTATATTTGTCTTCTTTTTTTGTAGAGTTTATTTTTTAATAATTGAAAAGCAAAATGGAATTAAATACCTCTCAAATACACTTGAAAAAGAAGTAAGGGATTGCCTACTAGTCTACTATGTACCACTCAGAAGAATATTAGACATGGCCACTTTTTTATGTTTACTTATTATTCTGCATAGAACTTAACCAGAAATTTGAATAAATGCCATCCATATGAAGAACTATTTTAAGAAAGATCATTAATTTAGATATTTTAAAACTTGTCTAAATGTTTATAACTAAGCTCAAAATATTGTTTTTCAGCTAAAAAGTAGAGATATAATTTTACACATTGCTATGGCATAAGCATTTCAGAATAAAGTGATTTAAATGAACTCATCTAAAAGTCCTCAAGTGTTGGTTTTTACAGTTTTGCAACAGTTTCAGCAAAAACATTTTAGACAAATAAAGTGGCTTTACAATTTTGCTAGATAAATGCAATTATTGTTTATGCAATTCTGAAGTTAGCATTTTAATTGCACTAGAATATTCCTAGATCTGAGCTTTATACACACACACATGCACGCACAGCGCGCGCACACACACACACACACAGTTCAGTTGGTAGGAAAGCATGTCAGCATGACTTTCAGAGGGTTATGTAGAAAACTCAAAGAGATTGCTTCTTTTTTCTCTCCCTGATTGTATATTTCTTGCATTTATGATATTAACACGATGTGAATACCAGTATTTTTCCTTTCCACAAAGCATAAATCTAGATCCCTCTGAATCCTCTAAAGAAGAGAGAATGATCTTCTTTGAAGTAATGAGTGCACACACACAAAAATTCAAACATAGTTTCAAAGATACTATGTGACATATCTCATATGGTGAAGAATGCCTTCAATAAAATCTCAGTTTGGGTTTTCTTTTTTTTTCTTTTCAGAGATGGTAAAGACGTTATTCATTTCAAAACAGTGGTTAAAAAGTAGATGTTCTTGCTAGAAAATACATTTTTGAAGATTCATAACAAATAATTTTTGAATAAAAATGAGGTAAAATTTTTAAGACTTCATAAATTTAAAAACTCATTTAAAAGTTTGTAAAAGTTTTTATTGCAAAATGTATATACTAAAATATATGCATATAGTTTAAGGCATGAAAATAAGGATGCATCTTAGACTAAGAGAAATATCGGCGGTAGTTTAGGAACTGCCAGTGGGTTCCTCAAAACAAACCATTTTCTTAACTCCCCAAATTTGCGTGACTTCTTTCTTCATAATTTTTCTAATGATTATTATTAATGTCTCAATAATATACATTCTTAGTTTTTCCTGCTTGAGATTTATATAAATGGGCTTTACTTAAGGAATTCATCTCTGATTTCAGTCTGTCAATTTCATGATTAGGTTACTCATCCAAGTGTATGTATTCTATAGTATTCCTTTTGATTGTGTATTTGTTTCCTGCTGCCGTGCAGTAGAATTGCTGTCTTGTTTTGTCAATTCCAGTAGTAATAGCAATGTATTTTCTAATATCGTTGTGCTAGTTTATACTCTCCCAGTTTGGAGTTCTAATGATTGCACATCATCTATAACCCAGGATATTGTCTGACTTTGCTTTTCTTTTCTTTTTTTAAATTTTTTGGTGTGAAGTGACACGCTGTTGTGAGTTACATTCACAGTTCTCTGGTTAACAGTGGAGTAAGTGATAGTGAACATGCTTATGTGCCATTTGTAGGTCTTCTTTTTAAAGTATCTATATATTTTTTTTGCCAATACTCCTTCTGTTTTTTCTTGTTATTGGATAGACTCTATTTTGTCCATTGCTAACTTTTTACTAATCATGCGTTGCATATATCTCTGATCTTGGCTTCAAGCATGTTCAGTCACTTTATGGTAATTCTTGTAAACAGATATATTTTTTAGTTCAATGTAGTAGAATTAAAAAAACACTTTCTTTTGCAATTAGAAAACAATTACAATTTTATTTCATTTAATTTTTTACTAATTTCATTACTTTTAATTTCTTTTACTTGCTAGCCTAAGTCTAAAGTAAATGTTGACTAGCTAATTGACATACTTATTTTGTTTCTGATCTTAAAATACTTTGAAATACTTAAATACTTAAGCCATTTGATATAATACTTGACGTAAGACTTTTGTGAATGCTTCAGTTAATTTAATAATGTTTATTAGAACTACCAGTTTTTATCTACTATGAAAGTAGAATTTTATTAGACAATTTTGAATATGTTGTGGGGAACATTTGGGGTTTCTTATTGATTTTATGGTAAATAATGTTGCTCAATTCTTTAATAATAAACACCCATTACTCTTATTATGATTCAGGATCCAGTCTATGTATCTACTCTTCACATTTGCTATTAATATTTAGCACTATTTCATCTATGTACTATTAGGTATAACATATTTGAGATTTCCTGCAATTTTCTTTTTTGTACTTTTATTTTTGTAATTTTTTAATCTGTTGCTGTGGAATGAATTATCCTAAACTTAGTGATTTAAAACAAAAGTTTTTATTATCTTAAAGTTTCTGGGAGTCAGTGGGTATAGTTCAACTGGGTGCTTCTTGTACAATAGTTCATCTGAGGCTTGACCAGGGGACAATGTTTTAACAACTTCACCCATGTGTTTGTTGTCCAGAATCCATTTCTCAGTGTCTAATGGACTGAAGTTCTCAGATTTTCATTGACTGTTGATTAACTCCTTCAATTCTTTACCAAATTAATCTCTCTGTATAGCACAGCTCACAGCACAGAAACCGGCTTTCCAATGGTGCCAGCAAGCTAGAAAGCAACAGTGGAAAAGCAAGATGGAGGCTTTTGGGTAATCTGATCTCAGAAATGGCATCCCATTACTTTCGCTGTTTTGAAATTTTTTAGAAACGAATTGCTATGTCCAGTTTACACTAAAGGAAAGGGAATTACACAAGACCATTAATACTAAGGGGGTATTTAGAAGTTATTTTAGGGCTGTCTACCACAATAATTTAAGTTTATATATATATATATGTATATGCGTATATATATATGTGTATATATATCAGCTTATTTACATAAATCTTATTTTAATCCCTCATGAAATTTGCTGTTTATCTCTTCCAGATTTACATTGCCAAAAGTTTGTCTAATTTATGACATTTTTTAAAGAAAAAATGAACTTTTGTGTTTCTATACTGAATGTTTGTATCTATTAACTTTCTCTTTATCATCCTTAGTTACTTCCTTTCTTTTTAATTTTTCTTTCTGTTTGTGTGCTATTAATTATCTTTTATTCATATGTATTTTTTAAAGTCTATATATTTCCTCTTAAATAGTGGTTTAGTTGTATCCCACATGTTTTAATATATATTATTTTTCATTGTAAATCAGCTCTCAGAATTTTGTAACTTCTATCATAATTTCTCTTTTGACTCATTTGCAGAAGTATCTTCTTTTTTAGAGAGATGGGATATTCAAAAGTGAATGTCCCCAACTTTTTTTTCAATTATTATTTATTTTCGAGAGAGAGGCAGAGCACAAGCAGGGGAGGGACAGAGACCGAGGGAGACACAGAATCTGAAGCAGGCTCCAGACTCTGAGGTGTCAGACAGAGTCCGATGTGGGGCTTGAACTCATGAACTGTAATCTCATGACCTGAGCAAAGTCACATGCTTACCCAACTGAGCCACCCAGGCACCCCTATAGAAGTATATTTTTAAATTTCTCCATTGAATACATTTTCCCGCTTTATCAAAGATTAGTTGGCCATATACTTGCGGGTCCATTTCTGAGTTTTCTATTCTATTCCATTGGTCTATGTGTCTGTTTTTGTGCCAATACCATACAGTCTTGATGACCACCGCTTTGTAGTAGAGGTTAAAGTCTGGGATTGTGATGCCTCCCGCCTTGGTTTTATTCTTCAGTATTATTTTGGCTATTCGAGGTCTTTTGTGGTTCCATACAAATTTTAGGATTGTTTGCTCTAGCTTTGAGAAGAATGCTGGTGCAATTTTGATTGGGATTGCATTGAATGTGTAGATTGCTTTGGGTAGTATTGCCATTTTAACGATATTTATTCTTCCAATCCATGAGCATGGGATGTTTTTCCATTTCCTTGTGTCTTCCTCAATTTCCTTCATAAGTTTTTTATAGTTTTCTGAATAAAGGAAGTTTTTTTTTCTAATTATCTATTATTTATTTCATACTTAGTTGCATTGGAGTCAGAGTTTGTGGTCTGAATAAATTTAAACTTAATAAATTATTGAATGCAGCATTTTTGACCAGCACATTGATCATCTCTGCTTAGTGCCAGGTTTATACTAACAGGTATTTTGCATTTATGAGACTCAATATTTTATGTATGTTTTAGATCTAGCTTAGAATAACATTCAATTTTGTAATTTTTTAACATTTTAATTTATTATTGAGAGACAGAGAGAGACAGAGCATGAGCAGGGGAGAGGCAGAGAGAAAGGGAGACACAGAATCTGAAGCAGGCTCCAGGCTCCGAGCTGTCAGCACAGAGCCCGACGCCGGACTCGAACTCACAAACTGCGAGACCCTGACCCAGTTGAAGTCGGACACTTAACTGACTGAGCCACCCAGGCCCCCCCAATTTTGTAATTTTACTAATTTTGCTGTATGCTTGATCTATAAATTATTGACACAAGAATGTTAATATATTTTAATGGTGTCCTATTCGATTTTTCTTGTAGGTGTCAGTTCCTACTCTTGATAATGGAAACTGGTGTCAGGGCATCCATGTTTTAGAATGTAAATCTTACTGGCGAATTGAAAATTGCATTATTATGTAGTAAGCTTTTTATTGGTAATATATCATTTTACTTAATTTTTTCCTGATATTAATATAATCACACTAGCTTCTTTTGCTAATATTTACTGATATATATATATATATATCAGTAATATATATATATATTTATATATAAAATATATAAATATATATATATATATATATTTCTCCTATTCTTGACTTTCCAGGATTTCAGAGCATTTTAGTTAGAAAGCCTATCAACAGACTTTATCATTTTAATTAAGTGTACTTTAAAACTGGATATTTAGTCCATTCATATTTATATTTGTGATTATATTTTATATTTATGTTATATTTGAACTTTTTCATAAGATTATGAGATTTCTACCTTTTTTTCTGTCTTCCTTATTTATTTTTTCTTCTTTGTTTAGTATTTTACAGCTAGGTACAGTCTTTCAGTGTTTGTAGCTACTTTAACTTGAACATCTAACTGATTTTTAAGTAAATCAATGTGGTTTGATTTCTCCTGGTTAAAACAGTGACCATGGAATATATTAATTCTGATCAGCTATGCTCCCATTTATGGGTTACTAATGTCCAATATTATATTTTAACTTATTTTCACTCCACGATTTAGATATTACCATTGTTTTTGTGTGTGTGTGTGTGTGTGTGTGTGTGTTTATTTATTTATTTTTGAGAGAGACAGAGAGCAAGCAAGGGAGGGGCAGAGAGAGAGAGAGAGACAGACAGACAGACAGACAGAAAATCCCAGGCAGGTTCTACACTGTCAGTGCAGAGCCTCACCTAGGACTTGACTTATGAACCTGAGATCATGACCCGAATTGTTTGTTTGTTTTCTGCCAAAAAGAGTCCTTCTAGTAATTTTATGAAAGTTGACCTATGGTTGCAAAGTTCTGCTATTTTATTTTTTATTTGTTATTATCTGAATTTTATTCTCAATGAAAGTTTGAGCATACACTTGTAAGTTGATAACTATTTTCTTTCTCTCAGAAAAATGAAAATATTAGTCTATTTCTATTTCAACGTATATATCAGAAGTCTTCACAGTCTTGGGCGAGTAGCCCTAAACTTGCAGTTTTTCAGTTTTGTGGAATGGAGTGATCAGAGGGGTGGAGAAGAAGAAAGCTCAAGAAGAGAAAAGTACTGAGTACTGAGTACTGAGTCAGAGTGGGGAAAAGTGTTAGGATTACCCAAATAAGACATTTGTTAATCAAGTTAACAAGGCCCGATGAGGCCTTCCAACACTAGTCTCTCGTCCTCGGCTTCAATTCCAGTCCAAACAATTCGGTTTAGTTCTTGGTTTTAGAAGGAATGCCTGTGGCCATCAGTCTCAAACAGTTTATTTTCTCCATGATATCAGCTATCAGCCTCAGAAGTCTGGACGCCACATGGAGTGAGGTGTTTCACAAGGAACGCACAGTAGCTATTGCTTCACAGTCATCATTGTCAGGTGTGATTATGGGCTCACAGTCAGTCTGAATCCCAAACACTCCCAGGAGCCTAGAATGATGGCGTAGGGGGTGTTTTTGTTTGTGTGTGTATGTGTTTGTTTGTTTCAGAGGAGGAAAGATTTGAGAACAATTTTCTAAAACGAAGATCGGTAATGTCTCCCCTCTCCCCCCTTGCCTTCCTAGAGACCAGACTTAGATTTTTTGTTTGTTTTTCTTGTTATTATCAGTGTTTCCCATTTAATAAGCAAAAATTTGCTTTCTTTTTTAATCATCCCCCATTGTCATCCAAACATTTCATCTGGAAAGGATGGATGCAAGAAGGACAAAAACACATTTAGAGAAAAAAAAAAGTTTAATATAACTGAGTCAGAAAGGTACATTATGTTCAGTAATTGGTTTATATAAAATTCTGCATGTTCTTACACAGTCTCTCATCCTTTGTTTGATAGACATTCGATCTCTCATATAATTGAGTCTTTAGAAAAGAATTGAACAGAATGCAAAGTCCTTACAGGATCTTCCAGGGGACCGGAGTGTCCATAATTGTAAAAAAAGAGATCAAAACTTGAAGGAAAAGGCAGACAGCCTGATAGGACACGTGACACAAAAGAACTGTGGCCTTTTGGAGAATCGCTGCTTTGAGACACCAGATGACTTACCTAAGATGTGCAGACCAGGCTAAGGTTTTCTTATTCTCTTTCATAAACCAACGGAAGTTTGTCCTTAGGGCCTTAATTTCATTAAAACATTCAATAATCCTTGTGGTTTTGGAGTGACACGGAGTACTGGACATTGTATGTTCAGTGACTGAGCCCACTGAGGAGTAATAAGGGCTGCGAATCTAGATCTGTTATCTGATACAATGTGCTCAGGAAACCCCGATAGGAAACAATTGTGATCTTACAAGGCTTGGATACGTGTGTGCTCTGAGTCAGTGGAATGCTTGGGGATGTCTAAGCCAAACCTAGAGAAAGCCTTAACTGTGGTCAGGATACAGCAAAACCCTTTGAATGGCAAATCTCTGTATGTTATTCTCAATTTTGCAGTGAACCTGAAATTGCTTCAAAAAGAATGTCTTTAAAAAGAAAATGGAATTATCAGTTAAGTTTTTAATCACCACAATAATAAAAATCAGAGACTAAACCTGGAGAAAGTGCTAACCCCCATCCCTTCCCATTTTACTTTTTTACATGAAAAGGTACCCCGGTGCTGGTGCGGGTCAGGTGGATTGACATAGACATGGGGGATCTCTACGTGCTTAGCATACTTGCAAACAGTCTTTAATAAGAAGAAAAGCAAGGTGATGACCAGTTACTAAAGAATCACAAGGTCAAAGGTAAATGGCAGTGGGACCCAGTGAGGCAAAGGTAACCCTGATGGCACTTTATCCTGAGAATATCTATTAAAAGTGTAAAACTTAAGCTTCATTTTCAGTATCTTATTGTTTACCATATCTTGCAATATCTTATGGATGAGCTAGTACTCATCCCAAGTAAAAGGTCCAATTGTAGAAGCCGTCCCTACAAACCGGTACACAAAGTTTTATATACGAAGTATGACATAGAAACAAACTTTCCAAAGCCACATCCGCACCATGAAAACTATGCATAAAATACATTACTGTGAAGCAAAGCAAGGCAGAAAGTCCTTTAGAATTTGTAATTTCAGGCAGAGAAGTATATATTTGTAGCCCAAGTTCATATTCCAGGAGTGATAAAAAATGCAAAGTAATAACTTAAAGAATTCTAAACTCATAAAGGATCCAGGCACTAAATAGAATGTAAATACAAATCCTCTCAAGGAAAGCAGGAGATAGACACCAGAACATGAGAATCAACAGAAAACAGAAAGACACAAACGGATTATTTAGATGTTGTGATTATCAGACACCTTATGTAATAATTATGCTTGCAATTTCTAAAAGCTAAAAACTGGGCTTGGAAAAAACCTTACAAGTTTGAGAAAAAAAGGAAAATATAACTACACATCTGTTTTAAAAACAGGTAATATATAATTATATGAATACAACTCTAAAAACATACTTTTGAATGAGGAAAAAAGTTAAAACTTCTTAAATCTCATAGGCTGTCCAGAGACATGATGGAGATATTAATTATATAAGAACTTGAATTGCTAAATATGTATGTTAAAATGCCCACAGTATGTAACAAAGAAGAGACTCTGTGTGTGTGTGTGTGTGTGTGTGTGTGTGTGTGTGTGTGTGTAAAACTTCTAAACTAGTAAATTGGGGAGAAAAATGCAAAGGAGTGACCAAAAGTAACACATGATAATTAGGACAAATAGAAAACAAATATAAATTTATAACCCAAAGTTAACTAATATCTAAAATTGAAAAAAATGGCAGTACTACAAATATTAAGTAGATGATAAGATACGAATGACTGTAAGCACTTAATTTGAAAACTTATATTAATTGGATAAGTTTCTTGAAATGTAAAATGTGACCACAGAAAAGAAAACAAACTTTAAAATGTACAATGAAAAAAATCAGCATTTAATAATAATTCACAAAATCAAAACCCCACAACAAGATCATTTCTTGATTCGTTAATGAAATACACCAAACACTAAAGACACAAATAATTTTAATCTTAAAACAACTTTTCCAGAGAATATGAAAACAGAGAAGTTTCCAACTTGTATGAAAATGTCATAATCCTACACTGAATTCTACTAAGGCACTAGCCTAAGTAGGGAAAAAGAAATGTATAATCCACTCTCAGGGGTGCCTGGGTGGCTCAGTCGGTTGAGTGTCCGACTTCAGCTCAGGTCATGAGCTCATGGTTCGTGGGTTGGAGCCCCGCATCAGGCTCTGTGCTGAACACTTGCTCTGAGCCTGGAGCCTGCTTCAGATTCTGTCTCCTTCTCTTCCTGTTCCTCCTCCCCTTGTACTGTGTCTCACTATGTCTCTCGAAAAATAAATATATGCAAATATATATATATATAAAATCCACTCTCAGTCAGGAGATAAGACCAAAATTTGTAGGCAAAATATTAGGTCATAGAATCATGTGTGTGTGTGCACGTATGGATATTTCATTGCGTTGAATTTTGGTTTATGACTGGAAAGTGGTTAAACAAAAGAAAACATATCAGAAATATCATTTGACAAATTATGCAGATGAGAAATTTGATTCAATTAAATACATTTTATAAATTGTTTTTTTTTAAGAATTAGAATTTACATGAAATTCTTTTTTTTTAAATTTTTTTTTAACATTTATTTCTTTTTTATTTTTGAGAGACATAGAGACAGAGCATGAGCAAGGGAAGGGCAAAGAGAGGGAGATACAGAATCTGAAGCAGGCTCCAGGCTCTGAGCCGCCAGCACAGAGCCCGACGCGGGGCCCGAACTCACAGACTGTGAGATCATGACCTGAGTTGAAGTCGGCCGCTTAACCGACTGAGCCACCCAGGCGTCCCTAGAATTTACATGAAATTCTAAGCTGCCATAAGATATGTACAAGAAACCTAAACAAATACAATAAAGAAACATTAAAAGTTTTTTTCTTTAAAACCGAGAATTAATAGGACACTTGGTGCAATAATACAAGAAAAATAAACATATTTTAAGAATTTAAATGGATGTATAAAACATTATTATTTGTAGGTAAGATGATCATATATGTATGTAAAGCTATTAGATTTTAATTTACGAATACCAGCAAGAAAGGATTAACATATAATTAAATAATAATATTCTGATAGGGTGTGTTTTCCTGGAAACATACTCTAAGCCAAATCTTACATATGAATAATCCCAAGAAAAAGGAGTATGGAGAAGGTGGAAGAAAGATAGTGAAAAGAAACCATGCATGCAACTAATTTTTGGTGAAGTCCATTACTCAGTTCTGGGGGCTCTGGTACATCAGACCATATCTGAATTTCCCTTTTCTAGGTAAAAAACGTAGGTGGGTTTGTTTGTTTGTTTGTTTTAGAGAGAGAGAGAGAGAGAGAATGTAAGAGTGCATGAGTGAGGGGAGGGGCAGAGAAAAAGGGAGAGAACCTTAAGCAGTCTTCACGCTCAGCAGATCTCACAACTGTGAGATCATGACCTGAGCCCAAAATCAAGACTCCAACGCTAAATTGAATGAGCCATGCGGGCACCCCCAAAAAGGTCGTCTTTTAACTCTCACACTAGTGATTGGCTATAGCTACCGTTGGAGTGGTGGTAGTAAGCATAACACACCAAGTAATTCTAGATCTCTATGGTGGCAAAGAAGCTCGATTGCTCAAGGGTAAGCTTCAGAATAGACCAGGTATGAGATCTGAACATCAAACCACGCAGAAACTAAGAAAGTTTCAGAGGTGCTAAAGGGGACCATATAGCACATGGAAGGACTCAGAAGTGTCCACTACAGATGTTAATCACATGGCTAACCCAAACATCCAGTAAATAGTGAAATATTTTAAGATCTCCATGGAAAAATTATAACGAACCACATAAATTTTGCATATTGGAGAAGAAATGGTTTAAAGATGACAATTTTCTAACTGAGCTGCAAATTAGTCCCAAGAAAGTGTACCAGTGGGGGAATAGTAGTCATTGGAAAAATAAAATCAAGTACCAGATACAGCGATAGCCTCATATGAATGGACTCTGTATACATGACATGATGGGCCCTGTGAAAAACAGGCAAAGATGAAAAAATAGTAACTGGCCCTGGACAGTGTTGCTACCCACATAGGCTCCCATACTCATCTCCAGCACAAAAATAAAATGTGACTTCTGCAATTCAAGATTAATCAGACTAAATGTGGCCAATAAAGCTCCACAAACCATAATATAAAAAACGAATATCTTCATGAAATCAGAAGAGGAAATAAATTTCTAAACTAGACCTAAAACACTTCCAGTGGAAGGGGCTGATAATTTCTATTACTATAAAATTAAGACCATTATTCATTAGAAAGTTTCAAACTAGGGCAAAAATACAGAGAGAAGTTATGGGTCACGTACATAACTACAATGTATTAGTAAAAGAAAAAGTATTTAAACAAAGACCCAATGAAACAAATAGGCAAAAGATTTGAAGAAGCATTTTACAATCTAAATGGAAAGATAGGTTGTGAGATGATCGCTCACCTTTCGTACACTGAGAGAAGGTGTATAAATTGGTCGAATCACATTGAGAAAGATCCGGCGCTGTTTAGTAAAGTTAAAAATGTCAAAACATGAGGCACTTGGGTGGCTCAGTCGGTTAGGCGACTGACTTTTGAATTCTAGTCAAGTCATGACCCCACAGTCATGGAACGGAGCCCCTCATTGGTCTCAGCCCTGAGCTCTGAGCAAGGAGCTCCCTCACACATGTTCTCTCTCTCTCTTTCAAAAAAAAAAAAAAAAAAAAAGGTCAAAATGTTTTAACCAGCAATTCTACACTGAGGTACCATCCCTCAGAAAAAATCTTACACATAAGACCTTCAGAAGATGTATAAACTGTCCCTAGCAGAATATGATGGACTACCGACCACACAACGATCCATAAAAATGAATCGAAGTTAAATACACACACAAATTGATGAATCTCACAACAGGACATAATTTTGAGAAAAAAGAAGCAAGTCACAAAAGATCTGAAAAGCCCTAAGCTAGCATATAGCATTTAGGATGCAAATATAGACAGTAGAACTTTTTTTTTTTTTTTAATGCCAACATAGTAGTTGGATTTCTTTTTAGAGGGAAGAGAAAGAGATATGATTTAGATGAGGAAGGCAGGGAGTTACAGTTGTGATTTTCAGTTCTATGTTTTGGCTTTATGAATGTATGTGTTTTATGTATTCTCTTATATGTATAGAGCGAGATATCCTTTCACGTTTTCTGATTTCCTATTCTATAGGATAAGGGACACACTCCTAAATTGTCAAATGAGTCCCTTTATACTTAGACTTCAGGCTATCTTTCTAATCATATCTCTCAACTTTTATCTGCACATTTATACTAAGCTCATATTTTTATTTTCAGTCAACTCCTCACTGTTAGCAAATAACATAATCCCATAACTTTCCTACTTCTGTGGCTGTGGTCTTCCACTTACCCAGACTACCATTTCTCTCTCGTTTGTTATTAAATGAAAGAAAACTTCATGGTAATAATCCGATAAGTATTTTATTCTCACTTTCTCTAAACTTTAAACCAAAATTAACTTTTTTTCTTCTCTCTTTTTTCATGGCATGTTGTACCTTGTTCTATGATAGTATTTATTGTATTATATTTAATTATCTGTTTACATGTCTACATTCAGGCGCAAGACAAATTATTGAACTTATAGTCATATAACAGTATTATTTATCTTCCTAATCGCATCGAAGACTGGTGTTCCTTTTTTCTTCCGTTAGCCTTGGGATTGTTACTTTCCTATTGAAATATAAGATTTTCTGTGTCCCTATATGCATTTGAAACCTCTATGATGGCTGTTATGAAATTGTCTGAGTGGTACATTCTGTTGTATGTGGTCACTGATATGTGTCCATGTGTGTTTGTGTGTAGTGTGGGGACTCGAATGAATAAATGTGTGTGTGTGTGTGTCTGTGCGCGCGCACACTGTGTATGTTCTTTGGAGTGTGAGTGATGAGAGGAAATTGCATAGATAGAGATCAGTTTCCTCAAGGTACAACCGGACCAGATCTAGCCTACTCACTGGACAGTTGCCAGTCTTATACCAATGTTTTGGCTTTGCTGCTCGTTGCAATTACAGTAAATATTCTGTTGTATGTATTGTCGAAACGGAGGTTTATAATTTAGTTTTCCCACCCCTGAGAAGGGGAACTTGAAGAAAAAAATGAGAAGTCGAATAGCATTTTATTCCTTACTATGTTAATGGAATCTGGAAAATTGTAGCCAGCCATTTGAAAATGTTACCAATCTAAGATTCTGTCAGAAATCAAGGTTAAAAAATAAATTGTCAAAAGTGAAGTAACAGGTACCATTTTGTATTAAATATTGTATCTCTTCTAATAGAGAAATTGTCATATTCAGGACAAATGATACCTAACAACAAAATTCTTATAATTGAATATATTCTTTCATTTAATCATTAGATAGATATGTGCATCTAATATGCATTACATCTAAATATTTTTGGAAATGTTTGTTGATATATTTTGTACTTATCCCTAGGAAAGAGATTTTAAAAATTCCATTTGTCTTATTCCAGTGCTTACTTTCTGTTCTATTTGTATATACAAAACAAAATCAGTATTGCTATGAGTTTATAAGCTCATAGGATTTTAGAAAACTGAGTAAAATTTTACATCAAGTTACGAGACATTATTTTTGTCTTATATGATAATTCCTAGGGATTCTTTCTATGGTGACTGTACACATTTTCCACTATTGATCTAGCAACAAATCCCATCCTCCCCAAAACATCTGCTGAAGCAGATTTGTCTGTAGAAATGGTTTCCAGATCTGAATTGCACTGTTCAAACCATTGTCAGTATTCAACTAATAGCTAGTTCCATTTCTAGGGCTATATTTAAGTATTCATTCTTGATTCAAGTTATCTTGTTCCAAATACAGAAGAAGTGAATTTTTAGATGTCCTAGCTAATTTTCAAGTCAAACCATCATGGTCTGTTGCTCAGTTCTTCCAGAATTGACCTCTCGCGTCTTGGTACCTCTATCCTGAACATAACTTCTCGACTGTAAAAGTTGTCTGCTGTTGATCCTTCGCATGTCCTTTATATCCTAGCTATTAACTTTCTGGAAGTAAGGGTGCCATGTCTTCTTCCTCGTTATTTCCTCAGTATTTATCACACTGTCTGTGGAAAGTTTTCAACCTAAAATAAATGAACACGTAAGTTGATATTATGATAAAATAAGATGATTATAGCCAGAAATATACATGAAAGCTGAAGACTGTAATCGCAGTAATTTTTGTGTAACTCTGTCAGCCTATTTTTCAGTTTCATAGATATATGAAAAATATTTAGAGATAGGCCTTTTACGAGGGAACTAAGAAGGAGGGCTTTAGGGTAGGAACTATTTTTCAGTTTCATATATATATATATATATGTATATATATATATATAAATTTTATGTTGCACAATGACTATAGCAATAAAAGACAGATGGCAAATATCACTGTGAAAAGAGGACATGGTTTAATTTTATTTAAGGAAAGTCTAATTGGGTGTCTGAACAATGACATAAATAATTAAATGTAAACTTTTTTCCTTGAAGTATGTATTTTTATTTAATGCTGAATATATTTTTATATGAGCACTCTATAACACATTCCTGGATAAAACTTTTTGTCCTCACTTTTATTTCATGTGATATCCATTCATAAAGATGTTATTAATAGCTCCCATTTTGCTGTGCTCTGAAGTCAGCAATTTGAATGGGATACAGCAAGTGATTTTTTTTTTTTTGTTAATT
Source organism: Paguma larvata (assembly GCA_030068075.1). Lineage (NCBI taxonomy): Eukaryota > Metazoa > Chordata > Mammalia > Carnivora > Viverridae > Paguma > Paguma larvata. The sequence continues at coordinate 88,112,717 of CM057823.1, forward strand.
TCTGATATTTTCTTTGCTGCATACTACATGTATTAGTTTGCTGAGGCTGCCATAACGAAACATCACAGAGAGAGTGGACTAAATAACAGAAACTTATTTTCTCACAGTTTTGGAAGTTTGAAATCCATGACCAAGGCATCTGTAGGGCTGTTTCTCTTAAGGCTTCTGTCCTTGAGGTGCAAATGGATACATCCTCTGATTGCACATGGCCTTTATCCACGTGCACCTCACTCCTAGTGTCTCTCCCTAGAGTCGAGTTGGATTTGATCCCACCCTAAAGCCCTCCTTCTTAATTCCCTCATAAAAGGCCTATCTCTAAATACAGTCAATTCTAAAGTACAAGGATAAGGTTTCAATATATGAATTTTGTCCATATTAGTATTTAAATGTATAAAGATACACATTTGAGGAAAATAGGTAACAGTTATCTCTATTTAGATTTTGATCCAAGGTGCTAAGTGTATTTACAAGTGCTCTCTCAGAATTAATTTAAAAATGTCCATATAAATATTTTCTTAAAATTAGTCTAAAGTTTCTTTTGGCCTTAAATATATATGTGTTTGGAATTGTTTACAAAATTACCGATGATTATTCATAAATTGAACATTGTCTTAAGTTTAAAAATTAAATATTTACGTTTATAATTAAATCTGTTACCTTTTTCAGAAATTAACAAGGGAGAAAGAATGAGATTAATTGTTGAGAAGACATCTGTTATGTCTGCTTTTTAAAGTATGCTAAGTTCTACTTGAACGTGTCTTTTAAAACAATATATCACCTTTAAAGTCGCATATTTTTAGTATTCAATGAAATAATTTTTACTATATTTTTAAGGTACAAGAAAAAGATGAAATATTTTCCATCAATAATAAGAACTACATATGACAATAATCCACTGCTAAAATTTTAGATTTTTTGACTAATATCAATTCACACATATTAAGTGGAATATGAAGTTTATGGAGGTCAGAAAATGACAAAAATACATAACCTAAAGTAAAAAGATAAATATAAATATATATTTATTTATATATTTATATTTATCTTTTATCTTTATATATTTATAAATATATAAAGATATATAAGATTTATAAGATATCTATAAATAGATAAATATATCTATATAAATAGATATTTATATCTAATATAATATACCTATATAATATAATAATATATTAGATATATATAATATTTTTATATCTATATAAATAAATTGTAAATATATTTTACCCCTGCTTCTTGATTCAAAAACATTTAACTTTTGCTCTCCCTCTATCTCCTCGCTCTGTATCTTTCTCCTCTCTTCCCCAAACCCTGCCTTCTTTTCAATTTAATCTTCCAGGAAAGGTAAGTAACTGCTACACCAAATGAAGACAGGAAGAATACCAGAATCGATTCATTCTAAATTCATTTACTATTATTTTTAAGCCTGTTGCTCATATACTGTTCCTGCCAACACCATGTTGCAAATTTGCAACACTAATAAATGTGTGTTTAAAGCTGAGGCCACTAGAGGAGTGTGAAAAAGCCAGTGATAACTCCATTTTTTTTTTACTGGATACATTGAAAAATATACATTTCCCATAATCTTTTGTAAGTGGTTCATAAAACTGGGATCTAACCAATGAAAATATATGTAAATTAATGGTATTCAAAATTTTTTCCTTGGATCTGCCCTGCAGAATATTTTACTAATCTGTAGGAGGAATATTCAAAGACGTAAACTGAAGTTTTCAAAGTAGTAAAAAATAGTGGATAAAGACTTAAATATCCATAAAATCTCAATAGTTAAATATAATGTAGTGTAATCATGTAACGAAATACTGTACAGTTGAACGAATGAGCTTGACGTATAGCTATCCATCTCAATATGCCACAAAGCACATTTTTTAGTCTTCTAAAAATTAAGTTTTAGAAAGAGAAATGCAGTTCAAACTCATTTGACCCACTACTAAAAACAAACATATAAGAAGAAAATACGTTTAACTGTCTCTGTTAGATACAAACTATAAAACCTACCTAAAAGGATCACAGCCAAAAGCGTAAGTTTGATCATTATTTGAAGAGAAGAAGATAAGAATTGTTGTGTTCATTGCAGACTTTAAAGCTATCTTATATATTCATTTCTTTTAAATTAAGAGGGACTCATTTTATTTGCATTGTAAGTTAATTTAAAATTAATTAAAATTTTCAATTATACATACTTCTACCACAATTGTCTTTTACTAGTTTCATTTTTTTAGTTGCCTCCATTAATCCTTATATAATATAGTTTATATTTCTTTATTATTTTTTTTAATTTTTTAAATGCTTATTTACTTTCTACAGAGGGACAGAGTGTGAGCAGGGGAGAGGAAGTGAAAGGAGACACAGAATCTGAACAGGCTCCAGGCCCTGGGCTGTCAGCACAGAGCCCGACGCGGACTCAAACTCACAAACTATGAGATCATGACCTGAGCCAAAGTCAGTGCTCAACCGACTAAGGCCACCCAGGCGCCCCAATTTCTTTATTATCTTGATATCGCTCAGAGCATGCTTCGAATTTTTCAATCTTCACGCTCTGGTGTTACCAAGGATGACACTACGTGCGCCTGGCTGGTCACCGTCAAATCTATTTTTATCAGCAATCCTCACTCTGGGGTTAGAAAGTGGGAGACTGAAATTTCAGAATTTCTAAAGCGAAAAGGTACCATACAGTGGCAGATAAACGTTTCATAATATAATTCTAAACAATATATTTCAGGAAGTTATCAACAATAAATCTTTGTGATGGGTATATGGAAACAAAGGACTCTTCACCAGCAAGTAATGAAACCACCACAAAAATTATGAAGCACTGCCATCATTATTCTTCTGTAGTCTACGATTGTTTTGCACTCATCTCAATGTTCACACTGAATTTATTTGTTGCAAAATCTCCCAACTCCTTTTCTACCTAGTTTCTTGGTTTCGAACTTACATTTGTCTCACATTCAAAGTAGAGTTCTATTATGACTTTTTTTTCCTGTTTTCATTTTTTTTCTTGTCATAACAAAACTCCTTTCTTAGTCTTCTGTTCTTAAATTTGTCTTTACAGTCTTAACTTACCCTTCCTACAGACAGCTTTAGTTGCCTTGTCCAGAGATAAAAACCAAATTAAAAGATAAAAATTACAAAATACGAAATATATTTAAGGATTATTGTGGATGTGGAACACAAAGGGGTGGTACATAGAAGGCAAAATATGTCAAAATCACTAATTTTAACGATGCGACTTTCAGTGCCAGGGAGGGTAAATTTATAAAAGTTTTATATTTCGGGGAATATTTTCAAAATCTTCTCGGACTCATGATAGTGTGTTTTCACATGTATGTAAACAGGATTTCAAAGACCATGAGAGAAGGGAAGGGGAAAAAATAGTTACAAGCAGAGAAGGAGGGAGGCAAACCACAAATGATTCTTAAATACAGAGAACAAACTGAGAGTGGATGGAGGTGGGGGGGGAGGGGAGGGTGGGTGATGGGCATTGAGGAGGGCACTTGTTGGGATGAACACTGGGCATTGTGTGTAAGTCAGTTAGACAATAAATTATATTACAAAATGAAAGTAAACAGAATTCCACAGTAATTGACATTATAGCTTGATATAAGGCCTGGCATTGAGAATAAGCTTCACCAGAAGACTTATGAACGCTGAGTGGCAGGACATTCCTACTTTTACCACGGTTCTAAAACTATCCTTTGGTGTTGTCAGCATTGCAGTAATGAATTATACAAGTAAAAGTAACAAAGAGACGAAAATAAATCAATTAGGTAACTAACCTATTTCTCTAACTTTGATTTTTTACGTACCTACTATGTGTCAGCATAGTTACCGTGCTACTTGTTGCTCGGTGCAGCTATTGTATACATATGTAAAACTAAACTAAAATGAATCATCACTGCATTTGGTACAATCTGATAAAATATAGGTAGTCGTGGGTAGAACCAAGAGAAATTAAATGTGCATTGATTTGCAAACTTTTATATAAAACTTTATTGTTCGCCTATTACACATGGGGTTTGCTCCATTTGTCTTTTCAGTCACTACAAGAATGTTCTCTTATGTCAGAGAGCAGACGCACAAAAAGGGTGAAAGGAGGGGCACCTGGGTGTCTCAGTGAGTTAACCATCTGACTCTTGATTTTGGTTCAGGTCATAATGTCACAGTTAATGAGATCAAGTCCCACACGGAACTCTGCTGAGAACACACAGCCTGCTTGGATTCTCTCTCTCCTCTCTCGGCCTTTCCCCACTCGTGTCTGTCTCTCTTTCTCTCCCTCACAAAACAAATAATTAAAATTTTTTTTTTTTTAAATGGGTGAAAGGGTAGGTAAAACATACAAAGTCTTTGTCTTGAAAGTGGCACTATATGTGATAAGTGATAATTCACTTCCATTTCTATTTTATCAACATTACCCTTTAAAGGCAGTCATTTGGCCACACTTACTACCCAGGGGTGACTTAAGTGAGCGTGTGCAATACTACTGTAGGGAGGAAATAAAAATTTGTTAACAAGAACCCAATGTACCACTGGAATTATAAAGTCTTACTTTCTTCTTTTTGCCTCTTGCTACGTCCTTTTTGCTGATGAGGTAGTAGAGCTTAATCTGCCAAGGAATGGCAGAACTTTAGCGTCCAAATCACCGAACTTTTAGAAGGATTGCTTCTTTTTCCAGAGCAAAGTTTAAGTGTACTCCTAACCAACCGAAAGAAATATTAAATCGTGAAAACCATAAATCAGCAGGGAAAATAAAAATAAATGTACAAATGGAATTATGCTCACTGATACAATGGATTTCTATGTTTCAAATGAAATTTCACAAAAAGGAATTTTAAGCGATGTTTTATTTAGATGGCTTTATTCATTGATCAAAAATATTTATAGATTGCCTATTAAGTTTTAGAATAGATACTTGAGGGGCACCTGGGTGGCTCAGTTGGTGGAGCGGCCGACTTCAGCTCAGGTGATGATCTCACAGTCTGTGAGTTCGAGCCCCATGTCGGGCTCTGTGCTGATGGCTCATCAGAGCCTGGAGCCTGCTTCTGTTTCTGTGTCTCCCTCTACCTCTGCCCTTCCCCTGCTCACGCTGTGTCTCTATGTCTCTCAAAAATAAATAAAAATTTAAAAAAAAAAGAATAGATACTTGAATTCTAGTGGTCATAAACATCTAACTGGTCTTTGCTTTTACTAGGAACTACAAAGAGAATTTGAATTGTAACAAAGAGGTTATCGGAAGCAATTTCTGAAATTTAGGAAAATGATGATGTGGTTATGTAAGATTGAAGGTAATGAAGATGATAAAATATGGACATATGAGAGGTATGCAACGGATCAAACTCTGTGTGTGTGATTTGGACAGATTTATAGGATAATTCCAACCTTCTTATCTTGAGCATGTAAGAGTATGAATGTGCAATTTAAAGAAATTAGTATAAATAAAAGAAGACATTTTTTGAAGAATAAATGTAAGCATTCATTTCTGAAGATGTGTAGTTAGAAACGGTTGTGAGAAATCTTAGTATAGATGTGCAGTAATTAGTCAAATCTATGTGTTAGGACTTTAGAAAAAATAATTTAGAGGTAGATATGTGCTGAAGTTAATTATCACCGTCACAATGGCATTTAAAGTTATGAGAGTGGATAACATCAATTTGAAGAGGAATGGGAGTGAAAGAGTAGAGAAGAGGTTATTGGACTTAGCCCTGTTCCACAAGTATTTACTTGTCAGTTATTGCAAAGAGCTAGAAGGGTAGCTGAGAAGGAATAGAAAAACAGATAAATGTGTAATATAATGAAGCCAAGGAAGAATATATTTGAAGAATTTAGGAAATGTCATCTTTATATGAAGCTGTTGGAATGATTAAGTAGCAAAAGGACTACAATTGCAACAAGAAGGGATAAAATGTAACATAGACAGTATTGGTGAGGTGGAAGAGGGTTGATCCTGACATTTTTACCTTGTAACCAACACAAGAAGTTTGAAGTGCCGAGGTACTTTTTTATTTGCTTATGTATTTATTTTATTTTAGTTTTTAACTGTTTATTTATTTTTGAGAGAGACAGAGAAAGAGAGAGCATGAGCGGGGGAGGGGCAGATAGCAAGGGAGAAAGAATCTGAAGGAGCTCCAGGCTCTGAGCTGTCAGCACAGAACCGGACCCAGGGCTAGAACCCACAGACCACGAGATCATGACCTGATGCGAAGTCAGACGCTTAACCCCACTGAGCCACCCAGTCACTCTAGTGTATTTATTTCATCCAGTAAACTTTTAGGTTGAATCGACATGGAAAGTCCTTTCTGGGAAATATGCCCAGATAAGACTGGAGGAGTTGCAAATTGTAACTTTTATTTTCTCATCATGAAAGCCCTGGATATAAATAAAAGCTTCATTGATCAGATATAAAATTACAGGATTAAGTGTCAGTTTCACTAAAAAAAATACTTTTAGACAGTCAGAATGGAATGAAATAAAATCGCCTTTGCCAAGCATGCAGATCTCCTGAGTAATACATTTGCTTCAATATTGTATTCCATATTTCATAATTCTAACATACCCATGAAATTATTTCTGGGCTTAAATGTTTTGGGGTGGCAGAGAGCAATGAAAAATTTAGTCGAATCTGGGAATATATAAAATTGTATTGCTGAAATAGGTTTCATTCAAATCTAATTGTCAATTTTCTTTCTGTTTCAGGAGAAAGTAATAGGGATATTGATCAGGAGCCTCCAAGGTATCCTCTCCTTCCTTTGCCCTAAACCTAAAAGACCCAAAGTTTCTGATCAAGTAGTCGAGTGAATTCTCTGTAACAAAAAACAAACTAGATATCTACTACTTTTCATTTACTAGCAGTCTTTGAGGGGAAAACATAATATTAAAGTTTACTGAGGACATTTAACTGACGTTTCTGCTATAATACCCTTCTCCTATTTTCCCCTTGGAGTGGTATTATCATGGGTTCTAATTGCCAAGATGCCAGTTCTCAGAGACTGAGACTGAGTATGATAGCTCTGCTCAAACTCACGTTCTCTAGTTCTCAAGAATGTCTTTAATCAATGAGTTAGATGGAAACTTTAAATCAAGTTTTCAATGAGGAATAAAATGTTTGACTTCACAGCTATATGTACACATTTGATATTTTCCAAAAGCTGTATCAAATAACATCTGTTCTCTAAGAAGCAGACGGATACCTTATGAAGGATAATTTTAATATTTTAGTCTTACAATTCATCATCATATTATTTTTGACCTATTGTAAAGTTTACTCTATCAGTTCAGTAATCCCTTTGGCTAGATCAATATGGTTTTTATTGGTTGATGTATTTTCAGAGTCATGTATTTCTTTTTTTCTATAAATTTGGTTATATAAACGTAATGTGCACCTAAAGTAAAAACTTCCCCCAGACAGAAAAGTGTAAGATAAAAAGTAGAAGTCTTTTCAATACAAAGATCCTCTCTCAAAATATTCTACTCTTTTCTGGTTAGCATAAATATATTCTTTTTAACAAGTGAAAAATAACTTATTTTCAGTGATGCTCTTTGGATTGTTTTCTATGTTTTACTATCGCAAATAATATTGTAATCATTTTCACAGAGCTTAACGTAAGGTTGTGAGTATATTGTAGGAAATAATCAGTATTGAATTTGCTTAAGTAAAATTCGTATGTGTGTCTGTGTGCTTTAATTTTAATAAGGTAAATTACTCTCTAGGGTAGTGCTATCGAAAAGAACTTTCTGCTCTGATGAAGATGCTCTATGAATCTATGTTGTCTAATAAAATAAACCTTACCCATGCATGGTTTGAAATACGGTTCATATAACTTAAAGAACTGATTTGTAAATTAAAATTAATTATTTTAAATAATCACACATGGCCAATGGCTACCATATGTATGAGCACAGTTCTACATGGCTGAAGATAATATTTTATTCCACAAACTTACAAATGTTAACCATTACCAAACATTTTAAACTTTGCCCCTTATTACAAAGAAATAAACAAACAAACAAACAAACAAAAACTTCCCCTTTGCTTTTGCTTTACTTTAATTATCTTTGAGGATGAGCCTATTTGCATAAACTCTGTGGACACTTTTTTATTTTAAATATGATTAGCTGTCCGTGTACTTTAAAAAATTTCTCTTTGGTTATTCATTTTTTTATTATGAATTCATTAGATGTTTCCATTTTAATTAATAAGCTTCCTGTGATGTACCTGAAAAGTATCATAAACTAAGGTAATCATTTTCCCACATTTGTAACAATTTTTGTTAAGCAGAAATTTAAAATTTTCAAGGAAGAAATGGATTAATCTTTTTCTTGTGACTTTTGATATTTATGTCTTTTTTAGAAAAAGTTTTCATCACTGAGATTACGAATGAGTTTAGGTTTATACTTTCCTAACAATTGTATAAGTTTATTTTTACATTCAAAATTGAGCCATCAAATTTGCTTTTCAGGATTCAAATGCTAATAAGCAAGCAAACAAACAAACAAGTAAATATATAAATAAATAAGTAAAAGCACACTAACCGGTTTTTCTGCCAATAATTTCAAATATCATTTATTATATGTTAACTCCCAATGCATTGTAATCCAGTTATACATTTTAAAATGTTCAACTATCCCTTTTATTTCTTTTTACTCCCTCAAACCATAACCTTATGGTATGTATGTTGCAGAATCCAGTACAGCTAATAATCCATTGTTTCCAATTATAGAAAACATTATTCCAGTTATAAAAAAATCAGTTCTCAGACACTAACCAACCAGTGGTAGAGAAGATTCCCTAAATTACACCCAACTCTCCCCAAGAATGCCCCTATGTCAGAGCCAGTTGCACATTTTGGGTGTCCTCAAGCCAACTGAACTTCTACTTAGCAATTTACAAATTAGAGGTTTCCCTAAGTCTCTTCAGATTTGATAATACACCAATGTGACTCAGAGAACTCCCTAAAAATGCTACATTTTTTATTACAATTTTACTATGAAGGATGCAACTCAGAAAGAGCCAAGCAGAAGAGATTTGTAGGGCCAGGTCTGGGGAGGCTCTAGATGTGAAGCTTTCATGACCTTTCTCCATGGAGTCAAGGGACGTCACCTTCCCAGTATATCGCTGTAGTCATCCACCAGGAAGCTCCACAGAGTATGGTGTCCATAGTTTTTATTGGGATCTCTTTACCTCAGCTGATTGACTTAATCATTGTCCATGTAATTGAAGTCAACCTCTAGACTTCCTCCCTTCCCTGGAGGATGCACTGGCTCAAAGATCCAATTTTCTATCCTGTAGTTGGTCTTTCTAGTGACTACACCCATACTAAAGCTATCTAGGGGCCCACCTGAGTCACCAAAACCCGTTAGCATAAACGACAGTCCTCTCACTCAGGAAATTCTAAATGTTTCTGAAGCTGTGTCCAGAACAGAAAACAAAGGCTGATCTATTCTTTATCATATTTCATGTTCTAATTAGATTCATATTTAATTTATATATAAATCTAGGAGAATTAGCATCTCTGTTTATGGTGCGTTTCTCTGCAAAGCTGGCATTTATATTTACATTTGAAAAATTATTTATGTCAATAAAGATTTAAATTTATTAAATTAATGGTATATATAAAATTTAAATTCATGATATATATAAAGGCAAAATTAAAAAATTTTAAAGATATGGATTTAGTAAGTAATATATAGACATGAAGATATATCTTACTACTTTAAAGAGTTTGTTTGATTATTATTTTTCATTTTGAAAGTACACATACGATGATTTTGCCTCCTACTACTTAGTTGGTTTTTTAGGCTTGTTTTGTTTTCTTACATAATTGCAACTACTGATCTATTCTTCACCTGTATAGTTTTGCCTTTTTCAGCATATCACATACATGAAATTATGCAATATTTTTTGTCTTTTATTACCAAAATACACTTGACATTCTAATCAAGGTTTTTAATGTCTCAATGGTTTGTTCTTTTATTTTCTGAGTAATATCTTATACTACAGATATATCACCATTTTTTATCCATTCCTTGCCTGAAAAACATTCAGTTTATTTCCAGACTGGTGATTATGTATAAAAGTACAGAATCACGTACAGGTTTTTGTGTAAACATGTTTTTATTTATTTTGGCTAAATACCTGGGATAGGATTACCGAGCCATATAATGTATTAGTTTTCTATTGCAGCTCTTTCAAATTGCTATATATTTAGCACCTTAAAACAACAAAAATTTATTATTTTATACTTCTGAAGGTCAGTTGTTCAAAATAGTTTCACTGGGCTGTAATCAATATGTCAGCGAGGCCACATTCTTTCCAGAAGCTCTAGGGGAAATTCACTTTTTTGCTGCCTGCATTCCATTGGCCCGTTTCTCATTCTTCGGAATCAAGCATTGTAGCATCTTCAAATTTCTCTCTGACTCTGACCCGGTGGTCTTTCTCTCTCCCCACTTTATGAGACCCTAGGGATTATATTGGGCCACCTGTGTAATCCAGTATAATCCCCCTATTTTAAAGTCAACTGATTAGCAAACAATTCCATTTGCCGCTTTAATTCCATCTTTCCACATGACTTAACATATCCACAGGTTCCAGGGTAGGAAACTGACATTTTTCGGCAGTGGGGAGAGGTGTCATTATTCCGCTAGTGACATATGCTAAGTATATATTTAACTTCGTAAGAAACAGCCATGCTGTTTTCTCAAGTGGCTGTACCCTTATGTATTCCCTTAAGCAATGTGTAAGAGTTCCTGTTGCTCTGCGTCAGTATTGACAGGTTTCTCAGCATCACTTTCAACATCAGTTTTAAGTCTTCTCTTTTTACTGCACCTGAGAATGGGTTTTCCAGCCCTCGTCTAGTTATTTCGGCAGGTTGTTTTCATTTTCCTTCTACAGCTGCAATTGCTTATCATGAATTCTTTTTGAAAAACAGCGTCTGTTTTCTTTCAGTATGCTATGGCTTTTACTACCTATAGGAGGTAGTGAGAAACATCTAGGAGCATTTTTCTGTCTTTCTTGCAGTGAATGTTTTGGAACTCTACCCAGTGCTTTGCCACAGGGAACCTTTTTCAGGGCTTTCACCAATTGTTTTTATGAGTGCTTTTTAAAGTCTGTGGAGAAAAGCCTGCAAGTGGGTATGAATTCCCTTTATACCTGCAGCCCCTAGGGCTTCAATATTATCTTACTAGACCATACCCGATATTTACCATTTCATTGATAAATGTAACTGAATTGTCCTTGCTGGTGTCTTTTTGTATATAAATTATCACATACCCTTTCGGTTGCCCATTTTTCTTTACATTTTGGGTTAGTTGGTTGCCTAGCAATGTCAGCCACCTGATGTGTTCAGAAAACATTGTGAATTTTCAAACTGTGGGGCTTAATTTTTTTTGTTATTGAATGGGTAGGAGCTATTCCATCACCATGTTTCTACATCCCAGATATTTTTAACTGTGCAAAGACTTATTGAAGATTTTGTGGAGAATATACTAATAGTGAATTTCCTAATACTAAAAAAATTCCATTCCTCGTATTAATATCATTTGGTTGTGATGATTCTTTAAATAATATCCTAGAATCTATTTGCTAATTTATTATTTTCAGTTCATAGGAGAGTTGTAAAATATATGTCTATATATACTATAATTATATATGTGTATATATTAATGTACCATTTCCTGTAGGTTTTAGTGTCAATGTTTTATGGATTGATGTAAAGTATTTGGATTTTGTTTTTAATTCCTATTTTCTTGAAAAATCTTGAAGTTCACAGACATAACCTATTTCTTTGTGGTTTGAAAGAATCCTGCCTTGATCTGTTTGGGATGCTATAACAGAGTACCATACTAGGTGACTTATAAAAACAGAAATTTATTTCTCATGGTCTAGAGGTCAGAAAGAACTAGGAGGCTAGGGGATTCAACATCAAGATTCAGTGTCTGGTCAGAACCTGTATCCCTGTGTTTGCACGTGGTGAGTAGAGCAAGAGAACTCTACGAAGGGAACTAATCCCATTCCTCTTTCATGACCTAATCACCTATAAAGTCCCCCCCGCCCCCAGTACCATCACATTTGAGCTACGATTTAACAATCGGATTTTGTGGAGACACAAACATTCAATTTATGGCAATTTCCTCATGAAAGTTCTTCAAAATATTATTTTATTTTTTATTTTTAATATTTAAAAAATAAAATATTTTTATTTTTTTGATAATAGCTATTATCAAATAGCATTTGCAGCTATTAGATGGCTGCAATCTTCTTAATTGTTTCCTGTCACTTTGGAATACCTATTTCTTTGAGATTTTTTTTAAACCAAATTGTCCTAAAAAAAATATGTTCTTTGGCCCAGGTATTTACAGGTGGTCGAATAGATTTTAGAAAAATACTCATTTGCAATTTTCCTACTTTTCTTGGAACGATTTCTCTACTTTTTAATTTTAAGTATCTGTATTTTTTCTACCTGTATCTTTATTATATTCTTATTCTTCTTTCCTTAAGTGTATTTTATTGCTATTTGAGTAATATTTTCTTTAGACTATATGAACCTGATATTGACTTACTCTTATAACTTGCTTTATACATTTTAGATAGTATTTACTTTTGATGCAAAAATGAGGAAATAATTATATTTCTAATTTTTCTTATCTTATTAATATTTTTAGTTTTTTGGTTCAAGAGATTGATTTCACCCTACCCCAAGTGGCTCATGGTTAGGCCATCAATTGCATATATTAAAAATGAGTACCAGATATTTATTGATTTTTTTCCCAAAAAAAAGACCTTTATCTCTGTCACGTATTATTATCATTTTGTAAAGTGACAGAATGATTTCTTTCTAACATGATCTAATAGATGAGAAACTAACATTAATATTATAATATTTTCCTCCTAAAACAGCATAATAGGTAAACAAGAAACTTTAGTGGAAATACAACAATTATGTTTTTAAAACTTTTTGTTTCTGTTTTAACTTCTGAGCATTAGAAGGTATTATGTAAAACAGATGCTTTTAAAACTTCTATCAAGGCTTTTGAAATAGTATTAGATGCCTTTGCTGAATAACTTAAAGAATCTGTGTTTAAAGATAAAACATTTTAGAGATTTTAAAACATACTTTATATATATAATTTGTTGTACAAATTGTCTCGCCTTTTTCCTTGGGTATTAACTATATCATATCATTGACAGTGATATCATTTCTACTATACAGATAAGAAAATGATGCTCAGAGATCAAAAAATGGTAAATAGATTCAAACTGACATGCCTAAATTGTAGTGTCATTTATCCAAAATAATCTGATCAAAACTTGTTTCTTTTTACAGATTATGTCTTTGGCTAAACATATTATATTTCGTAAGTTCCAAGTGAAGATGTTCTATTTTTTTAATATTCAAACTTAAATAATGCTTTTTCTAATTAAGATTTCTTTATAAACTTTTTCTCCTTTTCTTATCTCTTCTGTAATGAGGTTATATATAAAGTCCGTGCAAGGAAAATGAAAATGTACCTACAATGATATATCTGTCAATGTTGTATTTTAACACACATGTATATTTCCATTAATATCTGTACTCAAATTTCCTAGAGTCCATGGAAAGTTAAATGATGCATCTTGATGAAATTACCAATACGTGAGGAAACAATAAGCATTCTTAAGCAAATTGTTCACCAGACTGTTTACTTTGTAGTAAGAACATGTTTTGTTGGCATAAAGCAATGCAAAAAATCCTTAAAACCTGTATAGTTAAAGAGGACATCATGAAGATCTATTTAAAATGGCATTCTTTGAATTCCAGCTTATGTTAAAATTTTCAATTCTATATAAGAGTAACATCTTGTAATTTAAACTATCTTTTCTGAGTATGTCAGCAGAAGTAGAGTTCATTAAGTTGATATAGATCTTTTCCTAACCTTAACCAGACTTGCAAGTTTAAGTTTAGCAGTGTATTCATACGGTAAGCATACTGAAAGTGCTTACTTAATATAAAGTGCAACTTGTGCCATCTATTTCAAATTACGTATTTTGGGTCCCACTTTTTCGGAGAAAGAACCTTATAACTCAATCTTCTTTCTAACAATTTCAGCAGAATGTAACTTTAAATTCTATACAGATAAACAGCCAGAATTTGGAATTTACAGCCTTGTGAGCATGAAGGCCAACCAAGTATAACAACGAAAATAAAGAAATAAAGAACTAATACAAAAAGGAGTAAGAGCAGGAGTGGCAATCTTATTTCAATATAGGAAAATATTAATTTTCATGTTACTAGGAATAATGTAGAAATATGATAGTTTTATTTGTAGAGCCATAAACATTATTCTTAACTACTTTATTAAAAGTGAAAATGTGATTTCTAACCCTTAACCAAATTTGTCTCTGCTAAACTTCTACCTTAAAAAATTATTTACTGGGACTCCTGGGAGCCTCAGTCAGTTAAGGGTCTGACTTCGGCTCAGGTCATGATCTCACAATCCATGAGTTCAAGCCCTGCATCAGGCTCTGTGCTGACAGCTCTAAGCCTAGAGCTGTTTGAGATTCTGTGTCTCCCTCTCTCTGCTCCTCTCACACTCCGGCTTTGTCTCTCTCTGCCTCTCTTTCTCTCAAAAATATATAAATATTACAATTAAAAAAAATATGTTTTACTCTAACCATCTGTTCAGTAATTCTACTTGTTCTCTCTTGTCTCTCAGATAAATTAAAAAAAAATAAAATAAAATTCTCCACAATCCTGTTCCATTTTAACTGTAAACTCTCATTGTATCTGACTTGCCCTTAACAACAGTTTCCATTTAATCTGCATATTAGTTAACTCGAAGCTGTCTGATAAATTTGGAATCATTCCCACAACCAATTCTTAACAGGTATCTTTGCCTTTATTTATGTTTATTTTAAGATTGTAATTCTTGTGAGATTCTTGTGTAAACAACCTGACCAGTATACACTGTGATATGTTTGCTCTTTCCTCTGAGACTTCACAATGTGTGTCTTGCACAATTGCCTTGATATAGTTTTGTCGATAATTTACCATATTGTTAGATTTTAAATTCATGATATTAACTCCTCTCTTTGTTTTCTGACCATTCTTACTCATTTTTATTATTCATACCTTTATTATAAATCAAAGTAAATCTTCTTGAAAAGATGATAATTCTCTTTATTTAGTGAACAATCAAGTATTCTGGACTTTCAGGAATTTACCAAAGGTGACTCACACAAAATGAAAAGATCTAGGATTTTTCTCCCAGATCCAGATCTGAGCTAATGGTGAGTCCATGCTTGGCCGAGTTTTCGCTGAGCCACCTGAGATTTCAAATCTTGGCAAAGTTGTTAACAATGAGAGGGCTGAGCACAACCTAAATGTTTGAATCAGTTTCAGAGTGTAGATTATCTGAGACCCACATAGATCTTTAGGAAGTCTTATTCTCAATTTGTAAATGGCCAGGCAGTTGAATCCCATAGTAGGAAGTACCTGGAGTGTGAAAAAAGTTTCCCTGTTTTTAGTTTCTTTTGTTATTCAGAGTAAGCAGTGAAATAACGTCTTCTGTGACAGTAATGTCTGTGCGCGCGCGTGTGTGTGACTACGTTTTAATTTTTATTCCACTGTATAAATCTAAACCAAAGTTGGCTCTCCTTATGGATTGAGCACCTTTTATCTCTCTCTCTCTCTTTTTCTTTAAGTCATATAAAAAGATAGATTAGGTAGTTTTGGAAATGAAATTGAAAGCAGGATTTATATGCCTTTATAAGACTTATTGACTATTAGGGGGAAACAAGCTGATAAATTAGCTATTAATCCCCGTGATTAATTGTTTTCTATGGCAACCTAACCTTAAGAGTACAGAAGGCTCTTAAACTAGTTATTTTAGGGAAGAATATTGTCAAGGAAGCTTTCTTAATGTAACATAAAAACTAAAATTTAAAAGAATTTTAAAAATGAACCAAGAAAAAGAGATGAAGAACACACAAAATATATGTATATTAAATACAAAATGCAGCATAAACCTTACAGTTTTTCCGAAGCATTTCTTGGATGGTTTTGATTTACTTTTATACAGTAAAATACAGTAAACTTAAGGGTATAGTTTGAAGAAATTTGACAACATATTCCTGTATGTTACCAGCATTCAAAAAAATAATACTTTTCCTTCACTCCAGAAGATGAATTGTAAACTTTTTCTCATCATGTTTGTTCATGTTTTTGTAATAGATGTTGAATTGTTAGATTGTTTATTTCTTATGAGATCTTTGGCAAATTGTTTCTTTTAAGTAATTGTTTCACTTCATTTAGGTTATCACATTTGTAAGCACAGTTGTTCAACATATTTCATTATTGTACTTTTAATGTCCATTGGGTCTGTAATGCCCACTCTTTCATTTCTGATATTAGTAATTTGTATCTTATATTTTCTCGTGCTCAGTATGGATGGAAGGCTAACAATTGTACTGATAATTTCAAATACAAAGTTTTTTTATTTTGTTGAGTTTCTTTTTTGATTTCCTATTTTCTACCTCATTGACTTCTGCTCTATACCCCCACCTTCACCTCGTTTAGTTTGGATTTAATTTGGTCTTTTTTTCCTAGTCTCTAAGGTGGAAACTTAGATGATTGAATATACATTTTTCTTCTTTACTTTTTTTCTTCTCTAATAAATGCAGTGAATGCTATTAATTTATTTCTAGACATTGCTTGCATGACATCCCACAATTTTTACTAAGTTGTATATTCCTTTTCATTTAATTCTTCTTTTTATTAAATTTTCTCTTATGATTTCTCCTTTCACCCATGTGGTATTTAGAAATGTCTTGTTTAATCCCCACATAGTTTTGGATTATCCAGCTAGCTTGCTTGTCTTGTTTTCTAGTCCAGTTTCTCTGTGGTCTGAGAACAGACTTGTATGACTTCTATTCTTTTAAATTTGTTAGGAATTGTGTTATTGCCTAGATATGATCTATCTTGGTGAATATTCCATGTGAGCTTAAGAAGAATATATATCCTGTTACTGCCTGGAAATACAGTTTATAGATATCCATTACATGCAGTTGATTGATATTATTGAGGTCAATTATGTCCTTGCTGATTGGTAGCCTGCTTGTCTGTATACTTTGATAAAAAGGTGTTAAAAATCTCAAATTATACTAGTGGATTTATCAATTTCTCCTTGCAATTTTATCAATTTTTCTTCAGTGTTTTGGTATTCTGTTGTTAGGCACATACACACTAAGCATTGTTATGTCTTCATGGACTATTGACTCTTTGACTATTTGACTCATGTGTTGCCCCTTTTTTTTACCCCTGAGAAATTTACTTGTTCAGAGATGACTCTGTTTAAACTTTGTGTAGATCACCATTATCATGGTCAGTCTCTCTCTAGCTCTGTAATTTTAATCCAATTGTGTCTTTATATTTAAAGTGGGATTCTTGTAGATAACATGTAGTTGAGTGTTGTTTTTTGATCCTCTCTCAAATTCATGACTTTATAATTGATGTAGTTAAACCATTGACTTTTATAGTGATCATTGACATACTTTGATTAACAGCTACCATATTCATTACTGTTTTCTCTTTTATCCTCTTCTGTTTTGTTCCGGTTTTTGTCTTCCATACTTTTTCTACCTTTTGTGGTTTTAACTGAGCAATTTATATGATTCTATATTCTCTCTTTTCTTAGCACAGATCATTTCTTTTTTATTTTTTAATGTTTCCCCTAGAATTTGCAATATGCATTTAAAATAACCCAGATATACTTTCAAATAACTCTGTGTAGTTTCATGCACATTGCAGATATTTGGTATCTAATAACAAAATATATCTACTTCCTCCCTTTTATCACCTGTATCATTGGCATCATTTATTTAAATTATACATAAGTAGATATAAGTATATAACCAAATTGAATTCATAATTTAATATATCGATTCTAATATTATTTTGAACAAATCGTTATGTGTCATATCAGTTAAGAATAAGAAAAATAAAAGTTATTAGTTTACTCGTTTATTCTTCAGTGCTCATCTTTCCTTTATGTATGTCCGAGTTCTTGGTGTATATAATTTTTCTTCTCTTCAAAGAACTTCTTTATGAGTATTTGCGAGGCAAGTCAATTGAGGATTAAAAAATAACATGTCTTCAAAGTTTGTTTGATAAAATCTTTATTTCTCCTTCACTTTTGAAGGATAATTTTGCAGGGTTTGTATTTCTCTCAACACTTTATATATTTCAGTCTACATTTTATTTCTGTATGGTTTCTAAGAAATTTGATAGAAATTGTATATTTGCTCTTTTATAGGTAATATGTTCTTTTTGTTCTGGCTTCTTTTAAGACTTTTTCTTTATCTTTTATATTCTAAAATGTGAATAATATATGTCTAGGTTTAAGTTTTTTAGCAATTATTCTGCTTGGTGTTCTCTGAGCTTCATGAATCTCTGGTTTAATAACTGACATTAATTTGGGAAAATTCTTTCATTATTGCTTATATCTTTCTTCTGTTCTTTTCTGTATCTTCCTTTTCATATTTTCATTACATGTGGAACATCTTTTATAATTATCCCACAGTTCTTGGATTTTTAATTTTTAATATTTTTTATCATTTCTTTTTAAGATTTCTGTTTTTGACATTTCTACTGACACATTCCTAAGCCCAGAGATGTTTTCCTCACCTTTGTCTAGTCTCCTAATGAGTCCATCAAAGACAGTCTTTATTCCTGTTTCAGCATTTTTGATCTTTTCATTTCTTTTTTGATTCTTTCTTAGAAATTTCATTTCTCTGCTTAAATTATACATCTCTTCTTGAATGTCATATACTTTTCACATTGAAACCTTTAACATAATTATTGTAGACTTTTTGAAATTCCTGGTCTGTTAATTTCAATATCCCTCCTATATCTGAGGGATAGGGATCCTATATCTTTAGTTCTGATGCTTGTTCAGTCTCAAATTTGTCCTCACCTTTTATACATTTTGTAATTAATAGGTAGATATAGATAGATAGATAGATAGATAGATAGATAGATAGGCAGTCACGATGTGCCAATAAGAGGAACTACAGTAAAAAGACCTTTAATAATGGGGTGGTAAAATGTGGGGGGGGAATCTACAGTCCTATAATTAGATCTCAGTCTTTGGTGAGTCGAGTCTGTGTTTCTGGACTTTGAACTTTACCAATGCTTCTCAGTCCTTCCTTGAGGCAGGATATTTAGGAGGAGTTGGAGTTGAATATTTCCCTTTGTCCAGATAAGTAAGCTCTGATAAAACCCCAGCACATTAGACCCTGGTAAAACAGTTTGTTCTAAGCCCTTTTTAAGAACGGACTGTCTGATATATTTCCCATTTATTTTCTTTCCCCCTGCTAGAATCACAAGGGGATTTGTCTTCAAAGTTTATTGTGAGAACCAAGTAGGCTCCTGGAGGTAAAATTCACAAAAGTGTAGGCCTTTGATGACCAGTCTCCCTTGGAGTTTTAACCTCCGGAGACATCCAATAAATTGATAATTTATCAATCCCAGTTGAGATTTCCCTACCCCTGTACCAGTTCCTGTGGAGGTTTTTGCTCTTGAATTTCTGCTCTGAAAACTGTGATTTTGGAGATACAGGAAAATACAGAGAACACAGCTAAGATCTGCTTATCTGGAGCAAAAACCACTGGATCCATAACATGGTACAAACAAACGAAAATTTTGACAAGTTTGTGGAAATTGACAAATTGCTGGAGCTTGAAAGTGAACAAACATGGAAGTGCAACTCCTGGAAGCCAGTTGGAGGGGCACCTCAAAACTTTAATAAGTTTTACCTGTAGGAATCTACCAGATTTTCATGAGGTGCTAAAAATATCTCCTTGTAGTTCTGGCTGAGGGTGGGAAAAAAGAACCAACTAATGTATGGCCATATTATTCTCTATAGCAAAGGTATACTGTCCTGGGGAAAAACCTATTCAGAACCTTATCCTCTCTAGGAGGAAGGGCACAAGAGCTTCTAGTTTTCCTATCTTATCTACAAGAGGAATGAACCTTGAGAAACCATTGTGAAGGTTGTAGCCCAAGGAGTCAAACCTGCTGAAAGAACTGAGATTTAATCATAAGATTATAGAATGATTCCCATCCTCCACACATTCTCCCCATCGATTCCAATAAAATAAAAGTGGATTACAACTGAAAAGTCTCCAAGGCACAAACTCTGAGTTAAAAGGGATTACTTATAGGAAAGCGAAAGACCTGAGAGACAAAAACAAAACAAAGCAAAAAAACTTCATATTAAAGACCGATTACCTCAGTTCCTATCACCTAATATGTTGTGTTTAGCTTTCAATAAAAATTAAAGGCATTGTAAAAAAAAAAAAAAAAAGGAAAAAAGAAAAAACCCAGCCTTGAGACAATGCAAGCATTAGAAACATACTCAGATATGACATACATATTGAAAATTTCAGTCAGTCATTCCTATGGTTAAGATACTGAGGACTGTCATGAAAGAGAGAAATGATATGCAGAAATATGGTTTCTATGAACACAGAGGAATAAACACTCAGAAGACTCTAAAGAAATGTGAAAAATAAAGAAACACAAGCAAAATGCCTTTGATGGGCACATCAGTAGACTGGAACTGGCCACGCTTTGAATTAGTGAGTTTGAAACATGTCAAGAGAAACCTTTTTAAGTGAAATGTCAAGAGGTAAAATAATAAAAAGAAATACAACAGACTAAGACTAGGGAGAAATTTAAAATGGATGACATACATAAGTAGAATGCCAAAAGGATAAAGAGAAAAACAGAGTGAAAGTCATATGGCCGATAATTTTCCAAAATTAATGATATCATTTGGATTTTGTAGGGAGTCTTTAAATTCAACAGTGATAGTATGATCCATGAAAGAAAACTTGATAAGTTAGACTTTATTAATATTAGACAACTCTCTGTGAAGGGCACCATTAAGAGAATCAGAAATAAAACAAAACAAACCAAAACTGAGAGAAACTATGTGCAAAACATATGTGTAATAAAGGATTTATATCTGGAATATATAAAGAACTCTTAAAACTAAAAAAAATAAGAAACACAGAAGACACCATAAAAAAATGGATAAAAGACTAACACATCTCACCAAAAAGAGATATGAGATGGCAGCCAAGCATATGAAAAAATGTTTAACATCATATGTCATTAGGTAATTGCAAATTATAACTACAATGAAATACCACCTCCCATATATTTAAAAAGCTAGAGTCCACACACCAAAGAAATGATAATACTAAATGCTGATGAGGAGCCAGAGAAACAAAATACTCTTATTTATTGCAGCATTGGATGCAAAGTGGTACGGTCATTTTGGAGATGGTTTTGCAGTTTCTTACAAAGGTAAACAATGTCTTCCTATACAATATAGAAATCACATTTCGAGATATTTATGTTGGATTAAATTTTGGATTTTTGGTTCAAAAAAATTATATACACACAGAAACTTGCATGTGGTTGTTTATAGTAGCTTTATTGATAATTGTCAAAAACTCTAAGAAACAAAGATGTCTTTCAACAAGTGAATAAACAAATGGTAGTACATTTATATAATAAATAGAATCTTACTCTATGATAAAAAGAAATGAACTATCAAATAATGAAAAGACATTAAGTCCATGTTGTTATGTAAAAGAAGAAGGTGGGGATACATACTATATAATTCCAATTATATGAAATTTTGTATAAGACAAAATATTTGGATGATAAAATGATTAGTGGTCGCCATGAACTTGGAGGTATTGAGAGTTGAATAGGTAAAGCTCAGGTGAATCGTTAGGACTGTGAAATTATTCTGTATGACACTACGATGCGGGATACATAACATCATGTATTTGTCAAACCCATAGAATTTTAGAGCAAAAACAGCAAACCTTAATGTATATAAATTCTAAAAATCTATAGTTTAGGAGGTCAGGGAACTCCTGAAGGGAATGCAGACTGGTACTAGATAATCAATGTGTACTAAAAATGTATTAAACTACCTCACTAAAGGGGATGGAGAGAAAGTGTTTACCGAAGTAACTCTGGAAATGAGTGGAGAAAATGTAAGACTAAAAAGACAAGAGACTACTACACATAAGCACTGAAGTCTAGTTGTTGACACAGCTGTTTTTCACAGGAGTATGGTTAACAGTGCCAATGCTATCATACCTGTATATCAGAATAGAACAATTAAGTAAGTGGATGATGAGTAGTAGGGCCAAAATTCTCACTGTTGGAGTGAGAATATTTTAATTACCAAGGGAATGAAGTTATCATAATCCATGTGATAAACACTTTTCAGTTGGAGACATTATTTAGAACTCATGTTTACCTGAATACAGATGTAGATAGTTACATAGGAATATATTTATAGATTTTGTCCATACAATTCTACAAATTGTCTCTATAAATTGTATACTCTTATTTTTTTCTTTTTTTGCCATCTAAAATGTCTAAAAGCAATGGCCACCTAACAGCAACAAATAGAACTAAAGCCTCAATCTTGGTTTTTAATCTCATTCTCCAATTAAAACAAAAACAAAACAAAAAACAAACAAACAAACAAACAAACAAAAAAAGACTTTTTGATTTTAGTATATGTGCTGCTGAAGTGATCACGAAAAATACTTTTGAAAAAAGGGATGGTGTTAGGGCTGAAAATATTTCAAGATGAGCCTGGAAAAAGCTGTAGGACTAGAAGATGAAGAAATGTTCAAAAAACAAAAACAAAAACAAAAATAAAAACAAAATAAAAGGTGAAGGGATACAGAAGCAAAGTGAGAGAGCTTTAAATAGCCAAAACTGGAACCATTCAAGCAACCAAATAAAAGCCATTTTGAACTAAAACATATAAAATTAATATCTGGGTTGGGCTGCCAGGGTGGCTTAGTCGGTTAAGCATCTGACTTCAGCTCAAGTCATGATCTCAAGGTCCGCGAGTTCAAGTCCTGCGTTGGGCTCTATTCTGACAGCTCAGAGCCTGGAGTCTGCTTTGGATTCTGTGTCTCCCTTTCTCTCTGCCCCTCTCCAACTCATGTTCTGTCTCTCTCTGTTTTCTCAAAAATAAATAAATATTTGAAAATTTAAAATTAATATCTGGGTCTATACTGATATAAATAAAAAAACAGAATAATAAGTCAATGGGGAAGAATAGATTGCTCATGCAGAAGAATTTCAGATAATTCATATAGATACTCTACCTATAAAGAGAGGGACAGGATTCCCTACTGCTTAAGGGTGGGATATATATGCTATCTTTCCTCCAAAAAAAATACAATATGAAAAGGGAGAAAAAAATAGGGTAGCTTTATAGTGGAATAACCTGAGAACACTACCTCAACCAGGCGGGAAAGGTCAGCATCAACACTCATAAATCATGTGCATAGTATGTACCTTTGATAAGATGTGATAACCCCAATCTAATCGTGAGAAAAACTTCCAACAAATTACAGTAGAGGGGAATTCTTCAAGATAACTGACCAGTACACCTCAAAATCTCAAGGTCATCAAAACAAAGAAAGTGTGAGAAACTGTCATAGTCAAGAGGGTCCTAAGTAAATACCATAATTAAATTTATGTGGTATATTGGATAGATTCCTGAAAAAGCCAAAGAATATTAGGTAAAACTAAGGAAGTAGAACAAAGTATGAATTTAGTTAACAATAAGGTATCAATATTGTCTAATTGTAACAAATTTACTCTACTGATCTAAAATACTAATCTGGAGAGAACTGAGTGCAAGGTATATGTTCTCAACTGTTTGTCAGTCTAAAACTATTCTGAAAAAGACAGAAGGAGACACAGATCTTTTCTCGTTATTTTGGAAATTTCATATTAAGTCATTTCAACGTAAATGAATATTTGCCATCTCTCTCTCAAAACTTTTTACCAAATGTGAGCAGTGATGCATAAAACATGATTTCTTCCATCCTGGGACATGAGTGTTTGTCTCCTTGTATAGAAGTTTCAAAAAAGGCATTAATAAAAATGTCATGAGTTAGATTTTGAACAGTCTGAACTTGATGCAAGTACAAATGGGTAAAGGACAATGTCCTCAGTTGAAGACTTTAAACTGTGTCAGAACTTCTTTCCTTTCCTCTGCGAGACATTCATTTCAGTAGTAAGAACACATTACTTTTTGGTAGGTAAGACTCGCTTGCAAATTAGATGCTCAGATTCAGATATAATTCACTTCATATGCTTTCTTCACGCAGGATTTGTCTTTTAGCTCATGATCTTGCACTGTGTTTGAGAGGCATGGTTTCTTTATGCCTCTTCTACTCTTCTTCTGTTTCTGGATCTTTCAGGATAGGCATGGAAGAAGCAGGGATTAGGATTAGGTGAAACAGAATGTCATTCATTTACTTACTTATTTTTAATGTAACTATTGCTGCTATTATAGTTTTCTCTGGAATATAACTGGATTAGTGGCAATAATCCTTTACGGCAGATGTCTTTTTGTTCGGTGTCGGTATAGGTTCTTAAAAGTCCTCACACACAAATACACTGAAAATTTACCTTATATAGGCAATGCAAGTTTAAGCAGTTTTTTAAATCCCTCCACGATCTTCAGATCCTGTCTTTGATGATACACCACAAACCTCATATTACTACATTCTTTTTTGCTCAAGGAAACAAATTATGACTATGGCAAAATGTGGGTGTTCAGGAAGCCCTTTCCCCTCATTCTATCCTTGATGATAGTTTACTTGGGTTCCCAGGATTGGTGTTGCAGAGCAGTGCAGTGCAGACATCAATCTGTATGTGCATATGTGCCCTAAACTCCAGAAGACATACGTCAAGCTGTCCTTAAAGCTCTCTAACGATGCTATTCTTTTTCTCGAGGGCAATGGCTTCCAAATTTGATATATTCTACTACTTCAAATAAATGTTTGTGGTGGTATAAGAAAGAAAAAAAAAATCGACTGCTCTTTTTAAACCCTTCAGAGGTTTTCTGGAAGTTAATCCGCACTCTTTATCATCTGTTGTTGTAAATATTGGTAATTTCACTGAAATTATGGGTCAATAGGAAAAGTACTCCAACATCTTGTGACAGACACGGAAACTGTATGATGGTCCAATGTAAGCTTAGCTGAGACTCCATCACCTTCATGGGCCAGTTTGGTGACTAAACTCACAGAATCATCCAGAGTCATATGCCTGAAAGAGAGTTGAAATGTAGTTAGAAAGGGGTATCTTTGAGGCTCAGTTGGTTAAGCATCTGACTCTCGACTTTGGCTCAGATCTGGACCTCATGGCTTGAAGGTTTGAGCCCCGTGTTGGGCTCTGCAGTAAAAGCACAGAGCCTGCTTGGGATTCTCTGTCTCCCTCTCTCACTGCTCCTCCCCTGCTAGTACTTTCTCTCTCAAAAATAAATAAACATAAAAAAAAGAAAGGCACATTTTAGCCAGCAAGTGAAGACTTTTGATGAAAAGAAACACTGTCCTGTGCATCCTGAGATCCTGCTAACATTAAAGCGATATTGGATCTTGGAAAGTTAATTAAAATATGTTGTACTTATTTAACATTTCAAATGTGTGCGATTAATGAAAATTCCTCAAAGAGGACTGTGAAATATAAAGTTTTGCCATATCAAATGTTTTGGATTCTTAAATTACCTAAGATATCAAAAACGGGCTGTGAGATCTTGTTGTAAAAAATGGAATGAAGGAATATGTGCTTAACATATGGATCATATCAAATGTTTGGGGGTGATTCTGAAATTACTTTAGATTTTGAAATGTCACAGTTAAAACATTGCAACCATCAGGGTTTTGTTATTCTGCACCGGCATACTTTGGAGATCTTGCAGGTTCAGTTCTAGACCATTGCAATTAAACAAATAGCACAATAATGCTAACCAAATGGATTTTTTGGTTTCTCAGTGCATATAAAGCTTATGTTTACACTATATCATAGTCTATTAAGTGTAAAATAGCATTCTGTTCTAAAAAAAATCTTACTGAATAAAAATTTTCTGGAAAAAAAAGTACCTTAATTAAAAGATACTTTATTTCTGGGTGCCTGGGTGGCTCAGTCAGCTAAGTGTTCTGCATCAGCTCAGGGCATGATCTCATGGTTCGTGTATTTGAGCCCCATGATGGGCTTTGTGCTGAAAGCTCAGAGTCTAGAATCTGCTTTGGATTCTGTGTTTCCCTCTCTCTCTACCCCTCCCCACCCCCTCAAAAATAAATAAATACTAAAATAATAACACTTTAATTGGTAAAAAAAATGCTAAAAATCATCTAAGCTTTCAGCAAGTTTGTAATATTTTTTCATTTGTACCCTTTTTCCTGGTGGAGATTCTTGCTTGCCTCCATGCCGATGGCTGCTCACTGATCAGGGTGGTGGTTACTGAAAGTTGGGGTGGGTGTAGCAATTTCTCAGGGAATTAGGAGGCCTGAGGAGAGGGAGAGAGACAGGGAAACACTGGCCAGTGGAGTCGTCAGAAGATATATAACATTTACGATCAGTTTGCTTTCTTATATTGGTGTGGTTTTTGGTGGCCTGAAACAATTACAATAGTAACATCAAAAGACACTAATCACAGATCGCCTTACAAGTATAATAATAATAATGAAGAAGTTTGAAAATTGGGAGAATTACTGAAATATGACTCAGAGACACAAAGTGAGCAAATGCGGTTGGGAAAACTCTGTTGATAGACATGCCACAGGGCCCTCATAAATCCCCAATTTGTAAAAAGCACAAAATCTGCAAAATGCAGTAAAAGCAAGCACAATAAAACAAAGTGTGCCTGTAATAGTTCTGATAACACCAAAACTTTCGGTTTGATAATTTTGGCTGCTATTTCACAGAATAAATGGAAGTTAAATATAGTGGACTAGCAATTGCTAATTTTTGTAAACTATCTGACCAGTGTATAATTTCAATTTGCCACTTTCAAAATAAATGATGTCATTCATTCTCAAACATTATCTATTCATCATGGGCTGTTAGTACATTTTGTTAGAAGAGAGTGACAGTTTACACCCTAGGACGTAGCTTTTATCTAAAATGTGTCTTGCATTTAGCCTATTCTCCAACAAAACTAGGACACTACAGGGGATTTTTAAGGATTCTGGCAGAATTCTGAGAACAATCGATACTAGAGCTGAGGGTACAGTGAAAATTCTTGAGGTACACTTCTCATGACATTCGTTTTGATTAAGCATAACATATTTCTATTCCAAATTTATTCATTTGGCCAGCCCGAGCCAAAATATTAGGATAATTCTTTCTTAATTCTGTACATCTGTGTGGAGTTCTGTAGAAAAAATCAGAGGATGCAAGAATTATTTCAAGTAATATAGAAATAATTTCCTTGAATGTGTCTAGTTGGGTTTAATTGTAGGTCGTCTACAATAGGTTAAGCTAACTATACAAGGATGTTACATGTGAGAAAATTTAGTTATAAAACTTAGTATAGCCTTTTCTCTTCTACTTTTGTGTGTATATTGAACTAATTGATCCTTGAGTTGTGAAAAAGTTATCCACATATCTAAGTTGACTTGTCAAATAATTTTAATGGCTGTAATTTCAAATAAAATATAAGATTATCAAAATTCACATTTAACTTTTTGTTTTTATCAATGTCTGGTTTTATCGATCATAAAAGTAAAGAGAAGACAAGCAGAGAATAAATTAAGTACATTGTCTTCATTCAGTTCCTATGTCCAATGGATTTCTAGCTATGTCATTTGAGAACACCGTAAAATCATTTATTCTCTCCGTGTCTCCCTTTTCCATCTTCTTCAAGGGAAGTTATTCATCCATATATCCCAATGTACTCTACCTTCTTCCTAAGCTTATAAGGAGATTATATGTATACGCATGTGAAGTGCTTAGCATAGTGCCTGGCTAAGTTAGTTATCGTTGTGATTACTAGGAAGTTTTTCAAAAGGGGAATATTTTTTAAATAGCAATTGTCACTTTTTCTAATATATTTACTAACTGAATGAGTCACATTTAGAAATACTTACACAGTATTAGATGAAAGGGAAAATATTTTATGATCAACAACCAGCAAAATTTTTTCTTATTTGCTATTATATTCTATATTTGATATTTGAGACTATATTTGATACTGTCTTTCTTATTTATACTGTGTGTTACCAAGATGATCACTCCATTCCCCTATCAGAACTCATTTACTCTAAATTATTGGGTTAAATCCCATTTCCCATAATTTCTTTTAGTGTTCTCTATTCAGGAGAGTGTAGGTATTCTTTCTTCTTAGTTTGTGTCTATATTGTGAGTCGTCATTTGCCCTAGTAACTGCTCACCATCTTCTCCAGCATTAGGGAGTGTATAAGAAAGGGATATGATCCAGGCTGAGCAAATATATACCTTGTGTTTTTCTAATAAGGTGTATGCATGTGTGCATTTGTGAGAGAGGAGCTTTTTTAAAAGTTTCTTACTTGAAAAAATTAAAAAAATAATAAAAGTTGCTTACTTGACATTAGCACGAAATCACAAATGAAAACATGTCACTAATATATTTTTTCAAAGTTTCTAAAGTCTTTTCCCATGTTTTAGAGTTCACACATTTGCCACCCTTTACCATCCTCTCATGAGAAATGACTATTGCCACCTTGTATTCTACAAATTCCTACAAACCCATGAGGAATTAACTTCTGGGCCCATCCTTCTTCTCCATATGTATGCCATGATTCCAAGTGATTCAGCCTGGATTGTAGCCAAAGGTCACATCCTCCAAGTCACTAATGCCTATTGAGAACATTCACATTGTACAGTACACCCTGGAGTTAAATGTCTGGGGGACCAAGTGTGGGCAAAGTTTCCGCAGGTTAAATTTCATTTGTGCACTGTGAAAACTTCCCCATCTACCATGTGTACGCAAACCTTTAATTCTTGAAGTTTTTTTAGTGAGCTATGCAAATCCACAAAGAAGATACAGTAAATGGAGAATTGATTACAGAAGTATGGACAGCATAAGTCACAGTAAGAAAGAAAATGTTTCTTTAATTAGAAAATTTCTCATACACCACATGGAGGACAGTATCCTTTAATTTTAATTATGCTTTATTTTGGTACTTATTGAAATCCATGAAGTAAATGTTGTTAAATGGATGCTACATTTTTAAACTCTTAGAATCAATTATTCGAGGTTCTAGATAGACTTTGATCTCTCTCTGATTAGGTAAATAGCTATTTCCCATTTTACTTAAAAAGAAATTTTATAACTATTTCTGAAAAACACATAAAGAAAATACATCTGAATACTACCTGTTTTATGCCCAAAATGTGTTCCCCTGAGTTAAGCAGGAGATGGTTGAATTAATAAATGATACAGGTAAGTCTTCTGGTTATTAAAACACTCCCCCAGTATCAATGTCCTTTGATAATACATATCTTTCCTCTATAATTTTGAGATTATCCTCTGGGAAAGTACATAGATATAGAGACAGAAATAGAAGTAATAGAAATAGAAATAGACATAAATAAACAATAGATGTAGAAAGAGTATAGACATACAGAGTTGATATATGGTAGATTAAAAACTAAGGCTTTGAAGTCAGTTGTGTTAGACTTCAAAATCTACAGATTATATGTTATTGTGCAAAATATTTTACAGATTCTATTTCTTTTATTTCACCAAACATTCTCAAAGTTGATTTGTTAAAGTATTAGGGAGGCAAAAGTGTCTTGTCAACTCAGTTGTCTCCAATTTCATATTCATGGGTGTCAACTAGTGTTTACCCTTGAATAATATGCATTTGAACTGTGCAGTTCCACTTATATTCATTTTTAATATAAATGCTACATAGTATTTTAAATGTATTTTCCTTATGACTTTTTAATAACATTTTTTCTCTAGCTTACTTTATTGTAAGAATACACTGCATAATACATATAACATACAAAATATGTGTTAATCAACTTGTGTTATTGATTAAATTTCCAGTCAACAATAAGATACTAGTATGTTTTCTGGGGCTCAAAAATTATAAATGGATTTTCAACTGCAAGGAGGGTCAGTGCCCCTAACCCACATATTCTAAAGTCAAGTGAATTTCCTGAATTCTGCTTTTCTCATTTTCACTTAAAATCCAACTTTTAATAATGTCTTGAGATTAATATAATTTCCAATCATCATTAAACAAAGCTGCATGTATGTACATGTCTGGGTAGGTGAACTGAGAAGAGATAACATTAAGGAAAAACCACTATTAATAAGTTTATATTTTAGGTAAATAATCTTAAGGAAATATGGTTTAAATCTATTTTTTTGGCCAATAGACAAATGAGAGTTGATTCCTATTCTATATTATTTTGTAAATAATTTTCAAATTATTCAAGTTATTACTATAACTTTATGATCATAAATGTCTAAAAGGAAAGACAAGAGCAAACATTGGAATTTACTTCTCAGTGACCAGTAAGAAAGTTTACTTGTATTCTCCCTCAGAGAAGCTAAGTATCTGTCAATATTGGACCCAGGTCAAAATCAGTTTTGTTTGATTGATTTTTTTAACATGGGTTTACTTGCATTCTTAAGTTATTTGAATACATTGTGAATTCAAAACTAAATAAAACATTTAGGCATCTCGGGGCTCAGTAAGTCAAGCCTCTGACTTTTGATTTCAGCTCAGGTCATGATCTCATAGTCGAGATTGAGCCCCATGCCAGGGTCCATGCTGGGCATGGAGCCAGCTTAAGATTCTTTCTCTCCCTCTTCCTCTGCTCCTCACTTACTCATTCTCTCTCCCTCTCTTTCTAAAAATAAATAAGTAAAAAACAAATAATACAAACATCCAAATATATATAAATACTTAAATACTTTTAGAATATCTGGCAATATCAAATTCGTATGGTATGAACTGCATACATTAAATATCTCAGAGTTGAGTCACCATATAATTCATCAGCTAAAGTGGTACAATTCTAGGAGCAAAAGGAAGTTTCATTAAATCGTCTGTCTCACTATCAGTTAGAAGCCAGAATTGTATCAAGATAATGGAGATGCATGATTACTCTGGATATGATTCTTATAGCCATCAAAATCTTTAATACTTCCTATTGACTCTCGGACTCTAAAAGGCAAGTGTCAATAGTTTTCACACTATTGTATTGGTAAGAGGAGGGGAAAATATTTCCACATTTATGTTTCTAAGAAGCTAAAGAAACACCATATTGAGAAAATGTTTTTATCTCAAAGCTTTATGCATTATTCTCACTGAAAATTAAGACTCTGCCCTTAATTCCAATATTTCCTCATTTAATAACATTAATTTATGGCATTTTGAAAACCATTGTTAAGTTCCAGTTTTATAAGTATCTTGTTTCTTTAATATTAAAGTTATCAATAAATACAAGAATCTAAAATTTGGTATTTGTCTAAAAAACATGTCTTTCAATAAAATTGGTCAAAAATAATTGTAAAAGGGAAATCTGAGTTTTTAAAAATTCTAAATCATTAAAAATAATTTTTGAATCTTAATCTGGAAGATATAGTGGAAAATATGAAATATTTATTCATGAACACCAAGATACTATTACTATTATTACTATTTTTGCTACTAGCTTACAGGAACTATATCTTAGAATAGGCTCTTGAACATATTAAGAAGTTCTTCTAAGAATTTTTCACTAGAATTTTGTAAGATATATAGTATCATTTTCCTACAAAAATATATTCTTTTGGAGAATAAAAGTAAACAAGATTCAGGAAGAAGTTTTTCAGGCTATAGTACCACTACATAGTCAAACTTAAAAGAAGAAATTATTAGAATTGGTATTCTAGTTAAATTAAGTTTTAATTTTTTCTATAAACACCGAAGTCTTTAATGATAAATTTGCCATTACAAATTTTTTTTCTCTCTAAATGGACTTAAATGTTTCTTAGCCAGTTACAGAGACTGAAGAGTGTGGTGATAGCTTTCTAAATATTCAATAGTAAATATTGAGTGTAGCTGCAAACAGAAATTCACAGGAATCAAATGTAATCACTAAACTATGTGTCTACTTTGGACATCAAGAATGACAGGACTTATTTCAAAATAGTTGCAAAGATGTAATAGTGAAATTAAAACTTACCATCACTAACCTGAAAATCTCTAACATAATGCATTACATTAAAAAATTAAATATATTTATGTATTTCACATTGAGTTCTAAGTGCCACAGAGATACATATATTTAACTGTGTCTAAATATGAACATGCATGTGTATGTATAACATTTACATGTGTACACATAAATATGTGTGTGGATAAATGGACAGGTTAGATCTGATAGGTCTCCAACACATGCACAGATTCATACTGTCTTGTAGAGAAAATAAGAAAAGATCCTATATGGATAATTTCATCAAAGAGGGTAAAAACAAACAAAAGTCAGAATCATGTGTTTATTGACATGGGAGCTGATACCTAGAAATGTCTTTCAAAAATATCATGAATACTTACAATTTAATATGCTATATTGTTAATAAATAAGAAGTTAGGATATAAATTCTATACTTCTTACATTTAAAAACTTGTTTTACCTAAATGTTACATTTGCATTTGATTTGAAAGAGTTTTAAACTATTATATCTTTAAAATTTTTAATTTAAATTTTAGGTAACACGCAGTGCAATATTAGTTTTATGAACAGAATTCAGTGATTCATCACCTATTTACACGACCCAGTGCTCATCACAATAAGTGCTCTTCTTAACACCCATCGCCCATTGAGCCATCTCCCATCCACTTCCCCTCATCAAACCTTAATTTGTTTTCTATCTTTAAGAGTCTCTCTAGTGGTTTGCTTCCCTCGCTCCTCTTTTTTCCACCCTTTCCATATGTTCACCTGTTTTCTTAAATTCCACATATGAATGAAATCAGATAGTATTGGTCTTTCTCTGACTGAGTTATTTTGCTTAGCATAATACTCTCTCGTTCATCCATGTTGTTGAAAATGATAAGATTTCATCCTTTTTGATGGCTGACTAATACTCCATTGTACACATTTACCACATTTTTATCCATTCATCAGTCCATAGACGTTCTCTTTACATAGTTTGGCTATTTTTGATAATGCTGCTATAAACATATCAGTTTGAATCTGTATTTTTGTATCCTTTGGGTAAATACTCATTAGTCCCATTGTTGAATCATAAGGTAGTTCTATTTTCAGTTTTCTGAGAAATCTCAGTTCTGTTCTCCAGAGTGGTTGCACCAGTTTGCCTTCCCACCAACAGTGCGAGAGTGTTCCCTTTTCTCTGCATCCTCGCCAATACCTATTGTTCCTTGTGTTGTTTATTTTAACCATCCTGACAGGTGTGAGGTGATATCTTATTATGGTTTTGATTTTGATTATGGTTGAGTTCTCTGTAGATTTTGGATACTAACCCTTTATCTGATATGTCATTTGCAAATATCTTCTCCCATTAGATGACTTTTAGTTTTGTTGATTTCTTCCTTCACTGCACAGAAACGTTTTATCTTGATGAAGTCCTAATATTTCATGTTTGCTTTTGTTTTCCTTGCCTCCAGAGATGTGTTTAATAAGAAGTTGCTATGGCCAAGGTCAAAGAAGTTACTGCCTGTGTTCTCCTCTAGGATTTTGAGAGTTTCCTATGTCACATTTAGGTTTTTCATCCATTTTGAATTTTATTTTTTTGTGTGGTGTAAGAAAGTAGTCCAGTTTCATTCTTCTGCATGTTACTGTCCAATTTTCCTAACACCATGTGTTGAGACATTGTATATTCTTTACTTCTTTTTTGAAGATGAGTTGACATAGAGTTGTGGGTCCATTTCTGGGTTCCATTAATCTATGTGGCTGTTTTTGTGCTAATGCCATATTCTCTTGATAACTACAGCTTTGTAATATGGCTTGAAGTCTGGAATTGTAATGCTTCCAATTTTGTTTTCCATTTTCAAGATTGCTTTGGCTATTTGGAGTCTTTTGTGATTCCATACAAATTTTAGGATTGTTTGTTTTAGTTCTCTGATACATGTTGTGGTATTTTAATAGGAATTGCATTAAATGTGTAGATTGCAGTAGATAGTATATACATTTTAACAACATTTGTTCTTTCAGTCTATGAATGTGGAATGCTTTTCGATTTCTCTGTGTTCTCTTCAATTCTTTTCGTAAGCATTCTATAGTTTCAGAGTATAAATATTTTACCTCCTTAGTTAAGTTTATTCCTAGGAATCTTATTGTTTTTGTGCGATTGCAAATGGGATTGATTCCTTGATTCCTTTTTCTGCTGCATTGTTATTGGTGTATTGAAATGCAACAGATTTCTGCACATTGATTTTATATTTTGTGACTTCGCTTAATTCATGTATCAGTTCTAGCAAATTTTTGGTGGAGCCTTTCAAGTTCTCTACATAGAGTATCATGCCATCTGCAAATAGTGACAGTGTGACTTCTTCCTTGCCCATTTGGATGTCTTTTGTTTCCTCTTGTCTGATTGCTGAGGCTAAGACTTCTATTACTATTTTAAATAGTAATGGTGATAATGGACTTCCTTGTCTTATTTTTGACCATAGGGAAAAGCTCTCAGTTTTTACCCATTGGGGATGGTATTAGGTGTGGATCTTTCACATATGGCCTTTACAATGTTGAGGTATGTTCCATCTATCCCTACTCGTTGAGGTTTTTTTTTTTTTCTTTTTTTTTTTTTTTTATCAAAAATGGATGCTCTATTTTGCCAAATGCTTTTTCTGCGTCTATGGACAGGATCACATGATTCTTATCCTTTCTTTTATTAATGTAGTGTATCACATTGATTGATTTGCAAATATTGAACCAACTCTGCTGCTGAGGAATAAATCCCACTTGATCATGGTGAATAATTATTTAACGTATTGTTGAATTCAGTCTGATAGTATTTTATTGAGAATTTTTACATGTTAATAATGGGTATTGGCCTGCAATTCTTTTTAGTGGGGGTCTTTTTCTGGTTTTGGAATCAAGGTAATATTGGCTTTGTAGAATGAGTTTGGAAGCTTTCCTTTCATTTCTAAGTTTTTGAAACAGTTTGAGAAGAATAGGTGTTAACTCTGCATTAAATGTCTGGTAGAATTCCCCTGGGAAGCCATCTGGCCCAGGACTCTTTTGTTGGGAGACTTTTGAATGTTGATTCAATCTCTTTGCTGGTTATGGGTCTGTTCAAATTTTCTATTTCTTCCTGTTTTAGTTTCTGTAGTATGTAAATTTCTGGGAAGATGTCGATTTCCTATATAATTGTTCATAGCATTTTCTTATAAGTGTTTGTATTTCTGTGGTGTTGGTTGTCATCTCTCCTCCTTCATCATGATTTATATATTTGGGTTCTCTCTCTCTCTCTTTTGTTCTCTATATGTCATTTTTATTTCTCTTTCTATATAATTTCTTTACAGTGAGAAAAAACACTGATTAGTTCTTTCAAAGAACCAGGGCTCGATTTCATTGATCTGTTCTGTTTTTTGTTTGCTTGCTTTTTTTTTTTTTCTGTATCAGTTATTTGTGCTATAATCTTTATTATTTCCTTTCTGCTGGTTTTAGGTTTTATTTGCTTGTCTTTTTCTAGCTCCTTTAGGTATAAGGTTAGGTTCTGTATTTCATACCTTTCTTGCTTCTTGATATAATTATTGGATTTTGAAACAGAGTGTGTTGAAAGATATTTTAATTGATGTACATAAAAATAAAATTACATATATTAAGCATAACATGTTTTAGTGCATTATCTCACTTCTCTCTCGCCTCTACACATAACTTGGATTACATCTTTGTGAAAAGGAAACATTCAATTATCCAAGTTAATTTTAAAATATTGTAGAAAATGCTCTAAATATATTGGGACTAAAGAGTTGCAGAGCTGACCTGATCTTATCGGTCTTTGCAGGCTTTTAAAATCAGTTTGGAGTTTTCTGTTCTGTGAACTAAAAGTTAAGAATGTGTTTTGAGAAGATGAAAGTCCTGGGCTAAAAACATTTCTCCTTGAGAAAATTTAGAGTCTACATTTCGAAATAGTAACTACCAGGCTAAATTTTAAACACTTTTCAGTCTTTTGTCTCTTTATATAGTAATGCTTTATGGTTAAATTGAATTGGATACCAAAAATATGAAGTATTTTATATATGGACCTACTATTGAATTTGCCAATATTTTGCCTGCATTTTAAAGGTCATTGAATGGTTAAAATATCCTTTTTTTCTGGTAAAAGGAATATATTTCATACAGCTATTTTAAGTACTCTGTTACTCTGCATTTTATAAAATGACAATTAATAGCTGCTTTTCTAATTAATGTGATTTAAAAGAAAATTAAATTCAAGGCACCTGGGTGGCTCAGTTGATTAAACATCTGGCTCTTAATAAGGTCATGATCTCACATTTCAGGAGATGGAACCCTGAACCAGGCTCCACCCTGAGTGTGGAGTCTGTTTGGGATTCTGTTTCTCTCTTTATCTTCACTTCATACACTCACTCTCTCTCTCTTTCTCTAAATAAGATATAAAAAAAATTTAAAATTGTAAAAAAAGAAAAGAAACAATGATTACCAATTTGTATATATAATAGTGATATGCTGGATAAAAACGACTGATTTATATCTAAATTATATATAATAATATAAATTATATATATAAATTATATTACATATATACATCTTAAATTATCTGTTGTTCCTAAATTATTGATTCTAAAATTAAGATGCATCTAATGCATTACAGCTGTATAGGAGTATGTTTAGTCGTATAGATTCTTAGTTTTAATCTAGTCTCTAAATTTGAATGAGAATGATGAGATGAATCATAGGTTTAAGTTGAATCAAATTTACACACAAAAAAGGTTCAAATTATTTCAATTGGATGACAAATGTATACCTTTCTTTTAATTTTGGTATATCTATGTCTTCCATTCAAGATTTCACTGTATATTTCTTTCATATCCTCAGAAATAAATGATAGGCCAAACATATCCAACATTGGGAAAAACAAACAAAAACATCTACTTTATATCATCATAATAACTCATCTAAGGAATACCATTAAAGTATACTGAAAATATCCATGATTTTATTCTTTTTTACCAAAATGTTTCTCACTGGGATATACTAACAAGACAGTAATACATTTTAATTTAATGTGATTTCTCATATGAAAAGTCTAATATGACCTTTTAGATAGCCAGATATGTTTTAACACATACAATGCTTGAATTTTGTTCAAATAGAGTTCCATAATACAGCAAAAAACACCTTACTTCCGGATATAATCAAAACTGAAAAATGTAACTGAAAACTAGTAGATTAATCTATATCAAAGAACTAATGATTTCTTCAACATTGTTCTTATTCCTTAAGCTAAGAAGCTGATATAGTGTATCAGTTGAAGCTGATTTTATTTACTGTTGTGATAAAAAAAATATGTACTTCATAATATGGGAAAATATACCTCTGTAATCATTACTATTCTTTCTGACTTAAATGTATTACTCCAACTCATTATTCCGACAGAATTTTAAGTAGGTTTCAAGGCAGATTCGTTGAAAAGGACAGTGATAGTGAAGTCCTTTTGGTATGGAAAACATTGAATTATTCTTACATCAATGCCTACTGTTTTTTAATGAAACAATTTTTATGTTTCATTACAAAAATATTATGCCTGAATCCCTTTTGTTTTTAGTTACTTTTTTAAAATTCCAAGAGCATCATGCATTTCTCAGAAAATTTATAATGCTAATTTATGTGAATGTCTGCGGTTAGTAACCATTTTAAAATAGTAAATGCCCCCCTGTTTTAAAATAAAAATATATCATATTAGCTCTTTTAGCCTGTGTAATTTGTTCAAAATGTTACTTTCTTTAAATATCTTTATTTTTCATTGTTTTGAGAACATTAGACCAATTAACATTACTATCAAAATGAATTTTGCATGTTATATTTATCACCCTTGCAGATTTATAAGTGAAAATTGCTATGTCATCTATGTTTATAATTGTTTAAGATCTGCAATAATAGAAAATTGAATGAGGTTACAGAGACATCATTCAGACTATAAATTCTTAATTTAGCACCCTAGGAGACTCAATTGTTTTGCCTTTTATTACTCATTTGCTCTAGTCTCCCACATTGTATAACTAAAACTGAAATGGTTTAAAAGCTTATTTTCTCACAAATCTTGCCCTCTTGTTTTAAGACAGCAATATTTTATATTGAGCTCTATCTAATGCTTTATATATTTCGAAATATATAGCAAAAGAGACAATTTAAAAATTTCCAGATGGGGAATTAAAATACGTGACAATGTAAAGCAATAAAGATGAGATCACTGAATAACATCAAATTATCTGTTTTAAGATGTATATGATTTATAATTTCTTGCAACTCTATAAGCTTCAACAGAAACTACAATGGAATAAGGGAAGGTCTGTAAAGGGAGCTACAAAGTTTGGAAGCTCACCATACACAGGTGTTTCCAAAGATATTTCTATGCATGGAGTAAATCTTTTAAGAAATATTTCATAACGTGTTTCTAAGTAAAACGCTTCATAGTCCTACCAAAACTCATACTAAAAGAACTTCGCAGGCACGGGTGTTGTGAATTTTACGAGATGAAACTTCGATCAAATAGGATTTATGTATATAGCTATTTCAACTTGATAGCCAATTTTTCTCAGTGAAGATGATGTCATTCCCTTGTTGCTTTTGAATAAATAAATGATATTTATTGGAGGTCTTCTAAAAAGAACGGAAAATTACTCGGGAATGGTGAGCAGTTAAGTTTTGCAGTGAGATCTTTAAAAAAGAAATGAACTTTGCCTTTTGGTTTGCTACGTCATCACACAAAATCCATTGGTAGATTTTTACCTGTCATGTTTCAACTAGTTGGGCTTTTAATATAGATTGTGTGGCATAATTAATAATCACTTTGGGGAGCCATGGGTACACTTAAAAGGGATCGCAACTTTGTAGTTTGTCCAATAGAGTTCTCTACAATAATGGACATATTCTGTATCAGGTCTGCCGAATATAGGAGCCTCTTGTCACATGAAGGTAAGCACTTGAATTGTGACTTATATCATGGGGCTACAAAAGTGAAGTTTTAATTTTATTTAATTTTAACTGATTCTAATTTAAATAGCTACACATTCCTAGTAGCACCATTTTAGAAGGTACAAGTCTAGAGCATTGGAAACAGGACAAATCCCTATCATCTGAAAAGGGTTTTTGACATAAATATAACCTATGTGAATACATTAAAAATTAGTGAACGTTTAATCAGTTAGATGTTACTAGTTGCTCAACCACAATTAGATGAACATCAAAACTGATTATAATAGCTATGATTTTGATAACTATAACATTTTAGTAACGATAGATATTTTGAGTTTAAACTCTTATCCTTGCCATGGCCAATGGAATAGAATCAGCTGGGGAACGTGACAAACAAACTTCTTGACTCTCCCAAATGCAAGTATTGTAATAATAATAAATTAAAGTTTTATTTCCTGGATATAGTTCAAGAAAGTAAATAGCTATGTGAATTCAAACTATTATACTCAGGTAAATGAGAAGACGTGAAAGTTATGGACAAAATGGCTCCCGCAGAAAGAGTCAGCTGAAGAACAACAATGCATCTGCTTGCAGGAGAACATTCCAGTGACTAACAATAAAACCAGCTGATAAGGAAATGAGAAAATATCAGGTGAAAAAAACGTTACTAGATTTTTATACACTGCAAAACAAACAAAAATTAAAAAAACACCCTGAGATAACTCAGACTTAAGTTGGGTTTTATAACACTTTTATGTAGAACACATATAAATTTATCTTCTAAGAAATATTTGCAGCTATGGTTTGCTTCTTGCCTGTCCAAGACCATTTCAATTGTGCTAATCAAATCCGCAAGTAGTATTACTCTTTGGCTCAAAAGCTCTGGAGTTGCTTGTACCACTCAGCCTCAGAGTCGTTGCAATAGCATTTCAAGTCTTATAAACATGTACAACTCATGACCAATCATTCCTATTGACTCTTTGACATTAACTTTTGTCATCCTCTTCCTCATTCTGCTCCTGTCGAACTATCTTTCCCTGACAGCCCCTTTAATATGCTTGGCATTCTCCTAATCCAGAGCTTTTGTAATTGTTGCAGAATCTTTCATTTACCAAAAACATCCAAATTCCTGCATGTCCCAGTCTTCTCTGGGGTAACCATGTGACTGTGTTTTATCACTTTCAAGACTGACCCATTAGAAGAACTGGGTGCTTCGCTATGTTCTTTCCCTCTCCCCGATGACTGAATGTGAAATAACATACTTAGAAGACTTGTGTTGATGATAAGAAAGTTTTCAGTAGCCTGGATCCCCTAATGACAGCATGATGGACAGACACCCACAGGCCAGGGACATCTATATTCTATTGTCAGATGATTGAGAAATAAAGTGTATCATGCTTGAACCATTACACATTTCAGTATCTATTTTTTACAGCAGCCAGTGTTAATTGAACTAATTCACCCAGTTACCAAATAATTACAAAATATTAAACTATATATCTATCTGGTTAAATATTTTCTAAATGATTTCTTATTTCTATTTTTAAATTTTTTTTGGCGTTTTTATTTTATTTTTGAGAG
The DNA here is from genome assembly GCA_030068075.1 of Paguma larvata. Classification (NCBI taxonomy): domain Eukaryota; kingdom Metazoa; phylum Chordata; class Mammalia; order Carnivora; family Viverridae; genus Paguma; species Paguma larvata. Next base: position 88,153,300 of record CM057823.1, read on the forward strand.
ACATAGAGACAGAATGTGAGCAAGGGAAGGGCAGAGAGAGAGGGAGATACAGAATCTGAAGCAGGCTCCAGGCTCTGAGCCATCAGCACAGAGCCTGGCGTGGGGCTCGAACCCACAAACCATGAGATCATGACCTGAGCTGAAGTCGGCCACTTAACCGACTGAGCCACCCATGTGCCCCAATGATTTCTTATTTCAAAATGACCTAGCTGAGTCTTTACACTGTAGTAAATTTTATAAAAATATCTTCATTGGAATTGTGAAACTTTGTTAAGATTCATGTAACATGGTCTTATTTCCATAAGAATTATTATCTTTGGAATCAAGCTTAATGCTACTAAAAGCTTCTACATCACACTTTAGTGGTTAAAAATAAAACTGTATAATAACTTTTATAACATTATATAAAAATAAAGTATACATTATTTTGACTCACAATCTACTTTCCTCTTAAAGGGTTTCACAAGCGTGTAGTCAAATGGTTTACGTTCAGTACACTTTAGTCATACCAAATTCATAACGATAGTAGTATATGCAAATCTTTCTCTCTCTTGTACTTAGAATGTTAAATATTTATAAAAAACTAAAGGTAGGGAGTCAAAAAATATTAAAGATGTGCCATTTTTTCACAATACACAAATTGTATCTTTCCTAGTTTCTTCATTCAACTATTTGACAATTACCAAAATTACCCATTATGCATATCCTTCCTTTTAGGGGGGAAGGTGAAACACCCATAATCCCTGAGGTTAGTATTTATGATTGATATGTTATGTATATAGTTGAGTGTTAGTTTATGGTGTTTATTGTGTGTATTACTTTCCATAGATATCTAATTTATGAAAATATGAAACACTTGCATATGGTAATTATTTTAGAATTTCATACTTATATAATTTCATTTTTATATAATTTTCCATGATGATAAATAAATTTAGAATAAACATTTCTGAAAACATTTATACATAATTTAAATATCAGTAAGTATAGCGTATGCTTGCTTAGAATCCTGTTTTTTGGATTCTGTATTCATGCATATAATCCTTGGATTATTCTGTGTTCATGCATATATATGTGATGTAGTCTTCAAAGAAAAAGAAATGTCTTATTTTGTGGTTAATGGCACTTATGAAAGATTTTAAATATTAACCAAAAAATACAATATCTGTTTAGACTAATATACAAACATCTACACATTCTTAAACAAATCTTTAGTCAGCATCTTTTTTAGCTTAAAACTGGCATAATGTTTACTGCATTTTGTAATTGACAAGCTGTTTCAACATCGTTAACACATGCATGTGAAATTATTCACTTACATACTCCAATACCAAATATTGAAATGTGTGGGATGCTGGGAAGCCAATTGCAATTATTCATTTAACAGTTTCATTTTTTGTGGACAAAATAATTCATATCTCCATATCTATTTAAGTTTTATTTCTTATAGCAAACCAGTTCAAGGTGATATTGAATGAAAGAGTAGAAGCAAATTAGCCAACATAAAATACCCAATTCTAAAACTATGACATGGAGAAATATTAAACCATTTTATTAATATTGCTAACATTATCATTTTAGACAATGGTTTCAAATATCAATATGAAAGAGATATTTATTTATAAACAGAAAATAATTTAATAGGATATGCAACCAAATTAAAAAAAGAAAAAAGCCATACTAGCCTTTTCATTTTTGAGTGAAATATCTAATCACAAAAAGTGCAATACCTTGTCACAATTCTTTTTTATTTTTTTAAATTTTTCAACGTTTATTTATTTTTGAGACATAGAGACCAAGCATGAGCAGGGGAAGGCGAGAGAGAGAGGGAGACACAGAATCTGAAGCAGGCTCCAGGCTCTGAAGAGCCGTCAGCACAGAGCCCGATGTGGGACTCCAACCCACAGATGTGAGATCCTGACCTGAGCTGAAGTCGGCCGCTTAGCCGACTGAGCCACCCAGGTGCCCCTTGTCACAATTCTTAAAGTCTAGAATATTGTTCAGTAAATGTGCTGTATCTCATTAGTTTGATTTTTATTTTATACTATGATTTCTTTCTGAGATTTTTGCCAACTTACAAGTTAATATATTAGAAGAGATTATTCTTCTTGGTTTGCTTGATGAAAAGAAATTATCTTTCTTTTAAATTAAGTGCTTTGGAAACCTGCTAATATTGCTTGTATATGTCCTTATCTATTGGTGGACTATAATGAGATGACTTTGTTTTTCCTCTTACATGGACTTGTGTCTCTCTTAGGCAACACCCACCTCTACTAAGCCTTAGAGAGGTTCTATTTCTTACGTTTCCAGTGTGGAAGAAGGTGAAAATCTCAAGGGATATTTGCTCTAGTAGTTCTCAATCTTGACTGCATATTGAAACCTTCTGGGAAGTTCTTACAAGATGGATGTCAGATCCCCACCTCCAGAGATTCTGATTTAATTGGTATAGGCAAAGAATTGTTCAAAGTTATTTTATAAAAGATCATCTGTTGATTCTGTAGTTAAAAAATCACTACTCTAGTGTATCTCCCTTCCTCCCTCTTCTATCACTGCCACATCTACTCTGTAGGAGCTTGAAGATTGTTGGGTTATAGATCTTAGGCATATTCAGGAAATTAGTACCTAAATCAGCAAGCATTGTTGTCAGTCTTATATAAGTGAATATTAATGTAGCTACTTGCAACTTCTTTAGCAGATTGTCTCAAGGAATACTGCCAAGTGCACCAGAGGAATAAAACAAGAGATAAAGTTCAAGCAAAGAGAATTGGGGTAGGATTCTGAGCAGATTTTAGAGGAAGAGGAAACCTTAGCAAAATAAGTGTGGGATGGAAGGACAAGGCCTATCAATTCTCCAGGGACAGGAAGTACAGAAGGATTCATGTTTCCATGCAGAAAGGCATAAAAACAGCCAGTAATAATACAGAATAAAATCCACACTAATCATATAGTTTCCTCAATAGTATATAAAGTACAAATGACATAATAAACAGATGTATAATTCTTGAGTAATATAGACACAAGTTTAGTCTTTTTCAAGTCTAAAGACAATCTAAAACCAAGTACTAGAATGCAGAAATTTTGAAGTGGGAACTAGATATTTTAAGCATCATCCTTGCTTAATCCCATTTTATATATGGAGAAACCAAGACATAAGAAGGCTACATGATTTGTTCAATTTTCAAATACAATAATATAGTTGCATGTGGTAAACACTGTAGAATATCACTAAAACTTCTGCAGTTTGATTTTATAAATCTATAAAATAATTGAGACAGATGGACTCTAGTCTATGTTCTAATTCCAAACAGGCCAATAACTTCTTAGAGTTGATTTCTCTTTGAAGAAATTAAAGGCCATCTTCTTGATATTCTATCTAGAAGTGTTCATTTAAAAAGAAAATGGGGGCATTTGCCCATTTAGTATTCTTAAAAGTCTTCCTTTTTTCCATTATTGGTTAAAAAGAATCAAAACTTGTTTGGGGGTCATGACAAATGGCTTCTCTATCTTCCTTGAGTCTATGGATTTGAATTTATTCAGGGCAACATGATTTTGTCACCTGTGATATGCTCTGTCTAGTTTTTTTTTTTTTTTTTTCCTTTCCCTTTTGAAGATTACACTCACTCCTACAGGAGAAAGAGCAAAAGGCCATCTTGGTACTTCTTTAGCTACCATTCCCCACTTCTAAAATGACACTATTTTTATAGATGACAGATATATCTCTTCCATTTTCATCTTGTTTCAAAAATGATCCAGTAGTTTTGTTTTTTTTAAGTATTATTTACCATGTTATCTGACACTATTTCTATAAGTCTGTATTAAACTTGTATATATTTTCTTAATGCTACAAACCTTTTTTCATCATTTGGGCATGTTCCTTTAAAATTTGTGAGCTAAATAGCTTCCAGAGATTATTACACAAAAATAAGGTCTTTGATTTTCTTAGAGGTTAGTGCTAAGAGCTGATAAAAGGGTATGTTTTGACTTTTTTGATATTTGGAAATAATGTTTCACACATTTCACATTGCTATCTAGCAGACATGTCATTAAGACTATTTATATGCCTACTTTCTTGTAAAGTCCTTAGAAACTTTTTGCACTCATTAAGTCTTAAAATCCCAAAGACCAAAATAGATGGGACACATTGTTCTCACCTTATAATCAGATAAATTGAGACATAGACAAGTAAATGATCTTTATAACCCCATAGCTTTTGGGGTTATTTCAACATTTTCAGAACAAGGAAAAAAAAACTATGAGTAATAACTCCTAAATGTATTAAATTGAGGATATGTACACCATTGTGTTGCTCTGAAACTCATATTTTGAACTACAAGTATAATATAAAAGTTGAAGGGAAAATAAAAACAAACAAACAGAGAGACCTTGAGAGCCAAGGTTAACCTGGTCATTGTCTTGATGTTTGGTAATGTGAACTACAGACTTTATCTAAGAAGGATATGAAGTTTACTGCCCTTTAAAAGTCATTTACAATGTCAGTACTGCGATTTTTGTCTTCTAATTTCCAAAATAAGATTTTCTAGAATTATTTTTTCAATATCTAGAGGTCTTATAAATGCCTTTTGAAAAACTCTATGTAATCTAAAGTTGCATAGTTCCTAAGTGCTGTACGCATTTGGAAATAACACATCTGTAACACATGTTACTACCCTAATTAGGAATGGGTTACTTAAAAGGAAAACATGAAAATATATACTGATTAGCTTCTTTTATATGGTATTATCTAATAAATTAGCCTACATGAATTTCAACCTCCTTTTATTACCTCATTGGTATAGTGAGATACTAATTGTAGTACCAAATATCCCCGACTATATGGCCAAATGGTTTACATTTAATTAGGTTAGTCATAATGCTATTACACAGAGGGTTCTCATGTTTGTGGGTTGCTTTCTATTGCATTTATTTTCTCCTTTTCTACATATAATAATAGTATTACCATGTAGGAACCAATTTATTACCACCATGAACAGGAAAGAGTATACATGAATCTATTTACACAATGCTCTTAATCAGCCAAAGTATTTTCATGTTAAAAATCAGAAGAGTGATTGATAACATTTGAGGTAAACATATCTGGGAGATGGACTTCTATAAGGCTATTAATTTTCCATTCTTAATGTGGATGCTTATTACAGTTTTGAAATTCATCAGTCTGATTTATGAATGTTCTATATGTATTTATACATTATTTAAAATGTTATTTTAAAAAGGGCCAAAGACGTTGGCTGAAGATATTATCTGAGGTAGAGAAAATTAAACCTTTAGTGAGAAAGAAGATCAGGGCCAGATTACTTAAAGACACACAGTTAATAGAACAACAGGGATTTAAAACAAGGGTGACTCTAAAGTACACAATGTTAAACTTTCTCCAGTAGCAGAAATAGACCATTTTGCTCCTAAACACAAGTCTAACACACTCAATAGTGCATATCTTTTCTGAGTTCAAAACTTTCAGGTCATAGTCAGATGAGTCAGGCATATAAAAGTCTGGCCTATAATTAAGGGTTAGTCAAGTGACCACTCCAACTTGATTAAGATTACTTTAAACTTGATTTACTATTAAAAGAGCAGAGGCACCTGGGTGGCAAATTTGGTTAAGCATCCGACTTTAACTCGGGTCATGATATCACAGTTGGTGAGTTCGAGCCCCGCATCAGGCTCTGTGCTGACAGTTCAGAGACTGGAGCCTATTTCGGATTAAGTTTCCCTCTCTCTGCCCCTATCCCCTCATGCTCTGTCTCTCTCTCAAAAATAGACATTAAATTAAATATATATATATATATATATATATATATATATATATATATATATTTAAAAAAGAGCAAACACGGAATGCAAAGAATATATAAGATGAAAGGTAATGATGGATGTTTGCAAATTCAGTCCTAATTCCTTGTGGAATTGTGTTCAAAATTTGGTAATTTAACAGTTCTTTGAAGTAAGAAATCTATTTAAAGAAGAACCTCAAAACATTGGCTCACTGTATTTTTAGTCTCTAAGTCAAGGACTGCATATCATTGCATGGATATTTTTGTCATAGTACAATTATTTAGTTCAGTTTTCTTTCTTATTGATATTGTGGGTGTGGAGAAATACGGACAGGGTCTACTGTCACGTTCTCAAACCTATACCTAAACTTTCAATACTACTCTAGTGTCCCAAGACATAGTAGAGCTAAATCTTCTAACTCACTTGAATAAAATAAAACTACTTTTCTGGACCTAGACAATAACATACATATATTTTCTTAGACTATGAAAATTTAAGTCTGTTCCAGAAGCTAGTAGAAGATGTTCCTTTACCTACATTGGAGGTCTCCAAGGAAGTTTCTATTAGAGTCAGTTTTTATGTCAATCATTTTCAGGAATTGTTAGTAGTCTTGAGATGAGGGGTAATATGAAGATGCAAGGAAAATGTCAGACATAATGGTATAAGAGTTAAGTGTTAAAAAGTATTAGAGAGTGGAATTTTCTGAGATAATATTTTCTTAGAAGTAGGTGCAATTTGGGGGCTCAAAATTGGTGATTTTAAGATGGATGTATTATAAATTCTTGAGATGGATGTATTATAGATTCTTGAGATGGATGTATTATAGATTCTTGATTTCTCATTCTATCATTTGGAGGCAAAATATAGATGACTTTATAATTTATATTAAAGGATTATTCTCCTAAATTAAATTTATTTGTTATCATCCTTCAATATTTTCATGAATATATAGAATATGTAGTGATATCTCATAATGTTTTGAACCTACTGGTAGAGGAAAACTTCATAGTTAAATTATTTCAATGTTATCAGATGTTTAGAATAGTAAATCAATTTTGGTAGCACATGCTATGGAACAAACATAATGTCCCTACCACATTAGGAAACTTAAAATAAATAAATGCATTTAGAATTGGCTATATTGTATACATAACACACTATTGTGACTAAAAACATAGCAATATTTTACAAATTGAGATACAAGTTATTCTTGACATACTCAAAATTATTTTTGTCTCCTCAGCTGAAGTATCAAACTGATATTATTTAAACACCGATATTTATTCATTTTAAGTATTCTGTACAATCTTACTCTGTAGAATTTCTTTCTTTGCTATCCTGCATCAGTTTGATCCTAGAACCATTTGAGCATGTGAAGAATTACTTGGTAAATCAACCTAAGTTTTCTACAACATTATTACACATTTTTTGGTTGTTCTTAATGAGTTTTCTAAATTTTGTTATGTGTTGTTACAGTCAGGCCTCAAAAGTATTTTATTGAATTACTTAATATATGAAGCTCCAAACTCCAAGTTTGGCAAACTGAAGTTACTTAACGTAAAGCAGGTAAACCAAAGAACGATAACACATATTTCAATAAAAGCAAGATAGGAACTATACTCAATTTAGTAACTAAAAACTTAAATTATACAAGGGGTTGTATATTGGCTCTGATTTTTAGATTCTAGAATTGTGGTTGGGAGCAAAGCAAATTGAATTAGAAATCTTTGAATGTGATTCACATTTAAATGGGATGGTTTTCTGAAATAAGATGAAATTGGGAAAGCTTATAATTATGTAACATCTCACTTTGGGAAAACACTCAAACTATCATGAAAAAGAAGTGAAACGGTTGGTGAGTTTATCTTGTATAATTTATAGGAGTAAAGCAGTAAGAACAAAAAACAAAGTACATATGAAAATATTTGAAATTAAATATTTGAAAGATAGAATTGATAACATCCTTTATTAGACAGAAGAGATCAATGAAGAGATAAATAATTCTAAATGTACTACCTAAACAATATGTAGGAAATATTCTGCTACTTTTATAAAACTGGTTAAATGTGTCAATTAAAAACTTTGTCAGAAAAATACCAGTGATAGTAATAAACTATTAAACATAGGTATGGATAAAAAATTAATTTGTAGGTAGACATACTTGTTGAATTGTCCATGGTAATGCTATCATTCACAACAGTTATTTGGGAGTAATCATTAATATCCTGTTACACTCTCAGAATACCTCCTAATTAGTTGATAAATTATAGTTTAGTCATACACATATGCAATGTTTTGCATTGTGATGAATAGTTTTTCTTCTGATCTTATTTTTAATTATTAATGAGAATATTCAGTTTTAAAATTTGCCTTTAACCGTGTCAGTATACAGCTATTTCTATTCTTTTAAAGAATAAAAATTTGACAAATTAGTATTTAGTAGCTCCTTTCAATTGCCAAATGGTGGAGTTAAACAATAAATTATATGGCCCCACTGTATCTGATAAGGATCAAAGTAAATAGTCCATTCATGACAAAGCAGAAAAAAATAGTATTTAAAGACATAAAGATTAGAAAAACTGTATAAAATATTCTTGCCTTTTGTATCAATTCTAGGAAGAGTATTATTCCCAGACATCAAGAACTACTAATTACAATTAGATGTTAGTACACGAATGAGGCTTAACAAGCTTATCATATACCCTGTAAGCTTTACAGATCTTTAATGGATTAAGTTTTGAGATGCATAACCCTGTAACTTTAAAGATATTTCAGCTATGACTTGTAAAAATGTACTTAGTAAAGTCATAAATAAAAATAAGTCACTGAAAAAAAGAAAATCACAAAGACTTAGAGTTTGTATCAGATTTTGTGTGTTTATGTGTGTATGTGATGTTTATATATATTATTATTCATAATGATTAATAAAGTACTTGTATTAAGAAATCACAGACATTTATTATTTGAATAATTGTTTTCATACTATTTACCAAGAGATCCTGGGGTCTTTTAGTTTGATTAAATAGAGAAGAATTACTTCTACAGATTTTTAAAGATCATGGGACTTTAAAAGGATTGTTCAATTTAACTCCAAAGTCAGTGAGTGTGTCTTGATAAATGCCTAGGACACTCAGAATTTATAAGTAGAAAATAGGCACCATTTATTTTCTCAGTAGTCTCTTAAAGTAATGATACTATTATTCAGAACTCTAATTTGTTTGTGTAATTACACATGCATATATATGCATATACTACTGAACACATCTCTTTTAACAAAAAATTCCACAGGATTGGATTTTTACTCATTATCAAGAAAAGAACTACTAAATTAGTGGAACTTATAAAACATTTCTTACTGCTTTAGTCATATTTTTATAGCAGGAAGATGAGGAATTTTTTTTTCTCCTTTTTGAGTAAAATCGAGTTACATTTTACAAAGGGCACATTTTCATTTTTGTATTTATCAATAAGTTATTTTAAAGAGAGGAGATTGTTTAGAACAATAACTCAGTGGTGTCTTTAGAACTTTACAAGTCACGATAATATCCTCAAAATATAAGGCAGAAGAGAGATTGGAAGGAGATGCCGCAGATTCAGCCCAAACTAACATGATAAATCAAGGCTTGTAAAAGTAGAAAATGAATTGCTACCTTTATATATTCTGGCAGTACCTTTACATAACAAAATTTTCAAAAAGGCCTTACTTTTTGATGTATATTAGAAGTATAAATTACTTGTCATCATATAATGCAAAAACAGTCATCAGAATATCTTAAATATCTTAAATATATGTCATCTTTAACTGATGACATATAGTCACCTAAAATAATACACACACTTAGTATTAACTGGTTTCTCCAGGAGGTACATAGCAGGTGGTCTTGGAAAATAGCTATAGATAAAGCAAAATCACAGGTTATGCTTAAGGTTATTTTGGGTAAATGAAATGTGGCTACATTTAAACAGTTTTTTAATGTTTTTATTTTATTTTGAGAGAGAGACAGAGTGCAAGCGGAGGAAAACAGAGAGGAAGGTTTTGTCATCAACTGAAGAGAGGGGTTTCAGAGAGGAGGAGAGAGAGCTGGTTTGGGAGTTAGGATCAAGAGTCTAGTCTTGACAATTATTGGGTTATTTATTAGACTTGTTTATAAAGATGTTGTGTAGGAAGTTATGACTTTGGGCATTGATATAGTTTCTATGTACATATTTGGGAGTGTCAGCAAATAAAAGACATCTGAAGCTATTAGATTAAATGAAGCTATCAAGGAAATAGGCTTAGTGAGACTATAAAAAAGGATGTACAACTGAATCTGGGATTTTCCAGAAATTTGGAGACCCTCTAGGAATTTCACACAAAAAATAACAAGAAAGAGTGAGATAAGAGAAAACAATGGTGATGTTCATTCTTAGGAAAAATAAAATAAAAAAAAATAAGGAAAAAGAATTGTGTCAAATGCTGGTGTGAAATGAAGCAAATGAGAAATTAGAATGATCATTATATTCAGCAAAATGGAGATGATGGTGAATTTGAAAAAAACAGGTTCAGGTTCAATGAAGTATTGATGGAATATTGGGTGAGAACCGAAGTGCATTTAAGAAAGAATGCAACTTTTATAGGTACTGGACTTGTCCATTTGCCTGAAACACCTAAAACATAAGCAAAATATATGAAACGTTCGTTTTCAAGACACCGTTGATCACCCAATGAGAATTAGTACTTTTTGAGTGAAAGGAAACAAACAAACAAAAAATGAGTTCTATTACTGTCAGAGCTTACTGCTTTGAGAGAGTTTCGCAGGTTTAGCTCAGGAAAGAGGGGTCATGTTTGAACCCAACCATACACCCTGAGTTATGGAGCTGAGGATAGGTGTGAGAGAAAATTAAGGCAGCTGGAGTTTGAAGGATATAGTGTATTGTTGGTTGATAATTTTTCCCTTTTAGTACTTTTAATATGTCATCCTGCTCAGTTCTTTCCTATAAGATTTCTGCTAAGAACATCTGTTGATAATCTAATAGGAGCTCTCTTCTACATGGTGAGTCTCTGTAACTTTTGATAGTTTGATTACAATGTGTCTTGGTAGGATCTCTATATTCTTTTTTAAGAATAAATTGAGATTTTTTATTTTAAGTTCGTTTCTTTCATGAAACTTGGGAAGTTTTTGACATTTTTTTTCAAATAGACTCCCCTTCTTTCTCTTGGGGGGTGGGCATTAAAAAGTATCAAAATCTAGGTTTATTTTTCCCCAATACCGAGGCAAGATCCTGTCTACTCCTCTACCCATTTCCAATATGGCTGGTGGTAACCTGAACTATTACCAGCCCTGTGTGATGCCATAGCATTCCCTACAATCCGTGTAGGTGGTTATTTCCCTGGTATTGAATTGTTTTCTCCCATGCATCTTCTGATTGGTACTGTGATCATCTCAATTGATACCGAAAAAAGTATTTGACAAGATTTACCACGCTTTGTTGAGAAAAGCACTCAACAAATTAGGAATAAGAGAAACTGCCTCAACATAATATTGGCTCTATATGAAAAGCTTACAATCCAAATTTTTGTAATGAGAATGTAAAATGTTACATCCCTCATGAAAATACTTTGGCATTTATTCAAAATGTCAAACACCTACTATATGTTCTAATCGTTTCATACTTAAGTATTTACCTAAGAAAATAAAAAGCACGTTTTCATAAAATTGTACACAAATGTTAATAGCAAAAAACATTTTTGTGTGTGCCATGTGAATGAATTCAAAACAACTATGTTGGATGAAAGAGGATAAAATGTTATATATTTATGATTATATTTTATAATACATAATATATAATAATACATAATATAAATATAATGTTTAATTATATATTATATAACATATATATTTATAATTAAAAATTATGAATATCAGAAATTCTTAAACTGTATTGTTAACTCAATTAGATGAACCTAATTCTATTTGATGCAGATAAAGAGACTTTAAATGATTGCTTGATAAGTGTCAGCATATCAGAAAAACTCTAGAAGTAAAATTAACAAAGTATTCTACTGATTTCTAACTTTATGTTTTTTCTCTGTTCTTAGTTTAGTTTATTCTTCATTGTGATTTTGATTAAGGTCAATCCCAAAATACATTATAAGGATGTGAACTTGTCAACTGGCTGAAGAGCTAAACACAACAATTTTGTTTTTTAGATGGAGTGCAGAGAATTATTCATGAATAAGTGGAATAAAAAGTAAGAAGTGCTTTATACCACTATTGTTGTTCATTGTAAGAGCAACTGATTTCCATTGCTTAGCATGAAGAAGTTTTGACACATCTTTTGGTTGTTATTATTTGAATGTTTATCTGGACATAACTTGAAAAAAATTAGTTATATGCATTTACACATTTTTACAACTCATTGCAGGGTTGATATGCTTCTTATTTGAGTTTTAGAGTAGTTCATATTGTTGATTACCTGTTTTCACTTTTATTCTTATGCGCCCTGTACTATGTCACCTTATCCATATATATATATATATATATTTCCCTCCCTTTTCTTTCTTCAATTTCCTGAACCAACTCTATTCTCCTTCAAGACTCATGCCCTTAAGATATTGTCATTAACCTCAGATATGGGACATTGTCAAAAATGTTTTCTAGAAGGGAAACGACTTTGTCATTTCATTAGAAAATGTGCAAGTGTGTTTTGAAACTTTTCTTATTTTTATCTTCAAGGTTATTTTATCTTTGGGGGAGTAAATACTTTTTTTCTTAGGATGAAATCGTACAGATTTCCTTTCCAAGGAATTTCAGCTTTGACTGCTGGCCATGTACTTAGGTTGATAATCCTTTATACCAGCCAAAAAATATTAATCGCGATGTAAGTAGGAGATTATAAATATTCAAAATTGTAAGAATTTTTCAAAAGGCTTTAGATATTAAATCATTCTCTCTCTTCTTACCATTATTTTTCCTACCATAAAAAGTGACCATATCACTTCTGCCTACTGATAAGAACTATCATGTTACTATTGTGTCCTCACAAATTAAGTTGTTGAAAAGATGGCTTAATTTGCCCTTCATAGCAAGTCAAGTGCATTCCAATCAAAAGATAGAGTTGCACCTGTTCTGTGTGTGTTCTAAATTTTGAGAATCATTTGATAGATTTCTTCAAAGATGACAAGAAAATTAAATGCTTAAATTTTGTGTGAAAGAATTCTGTAGGCTCAGATATTTAAAAATAAAAATTCAATGAATTGGAACAAATTAAGAAGCTAGAAGAATCAATAAAAATATAGCTTGTGTTATGTTGAGGAACATATACAGTGTTAGGTAAAAGTCTTTTTCTTCAAAACGTCTGTGTTGTGAAGTGTATTAGGGGAGCCTTTCAGCTATTAGAGTCCATAGATCTATTTAATTTAAATGGAAGAAAGTCTATTTTAAACAATCTAGATTAGAGTATGTTTCTCGGATTAAACAAAATACTAGCTAACGGAAGGAATATAACACTTACCGAATGGTTATGCCAGAGTTTCGATACTCATAGCATCCTACAATATTAGAAATTCTTAGCTAAGATTAAAACTGAGTTTGACTAATCTAGCATCATCATGCCTACTCCAGCATGCTAGCTTTCTATAAGTACCGATTCAGCAACCTGCATCAAAATCTTCTGGGAAGTCATGTTAAAGTATGTATCCCTCAACGTTACCACAACAATCTGAATCACAGTCTCTGGAGGTAAGGAACGTTTTAATAAGCCCCATGGGTGACTCTATGTACCCAATTGTTAAATATCACTGCACCATAGCATGCTTCCACGATATTACCTTGTTTTGTGTCCAACGAATAAAAGTTTTCAACTCTCAATTGGTGCAAAGGTCTTAAAATTTTAAGTCATACGCATGATCTATTTTTAGCCCGAGTACCTTGGTCCTGCCAAAATCAATTGAATAATTGGAAAACTGAACTGAGAAAGACTCTCCCTAGAGAAGCTAAGAGAGTGCAGCATAAATAAAATATCAGCCTGTTCAAGGTAGACTGTTCTAGTTTACTGATACAGGAGGCTCTCTTGTCAGGTATCACATTCAGTTACTAAAGTAGTTTCAATGGAGTCATCCAGAAGTCACCGTTGATATCTAATGGAAAGAAAACATGCTATGCAAGAGCCACCCGCTCATCCAGTTCCAGAAGTTCACTTTAAAAACAATGCTCTGTCAATCTGATGTGAATCCAGCTAAACTCCAGCACCATAAACATGTCATAAGAGCATACGCAAAGGCACAGAAGAAAAGAAATGTTGATTTGGGGGGAACCAGAGAAATAGAGAGATGAGATGGCTCTGCCCTCTTTGAACCTAAGTAGTTTTTCATCCAGGTGGTAAAAATATAAACAAAACCCAAGAAGAATTAAGTTTTCTGATAAAAGAAGGGCATGCCAATGTAATCTCTTTTAGCTTTGTACACAGAGAGAGCAAAACATTCAGAAAAAAGAACTATTAAAATGAAGCATAATGGAAGTAAGGTAGTAGGATTTTTTTAGGGATACAATAAAATGCATCGTTTTTATACAACTTCTACAACATATTCAAAAAAACTGAGACAATAAATACTTCCCTAAATGTGGAAGCTATTGCATCGGAGGACAATCATTGATGGCTATAGTTATTCAGTAGGTCCAGAAACCCTATCAAATGAAAAAAATAAAAGCCAAGGAAGCTATATACCAGAAGATGTAAGAATTTTAAAATTTAGATTTTCAATATATTTACAGAATTTTGTTCTACCGTAGTTTATTGTACCATTGTATTAACAGGTGATTGAAAGATCGTTTTATTTTTTCAACAGTTAAAAACGTCTATCCTAATTACCTTTTAAGTGATAAAAACAAATACTCTGTTCTAAGATTAAATTACACAGACAAAATACTGGAGTTTTAAAAATTTTTGAAAAAACAATAATATAAATGACATTTTTTTCAGTGCAACCTCAGTCATCATATATATAATATGTATATATATAAAATACTAAACAAAAAGCTGGCTTTTAGTCACAGATATGGCCATTTCCTGGGTGCAATAGAATCCAAGAATCGAGAAAGAAAGAACAATCTCTTTATCTGGGCTCTGTCTCACCACCTATCACCTGGATATGGGGTCCTGTGGAAAAAAAAAATGCTTGGTAAATGTTAGGACCTAAAACAATGAGTGAGTTCAGATAATGAACTAGGTAAAATTTCATCATGATTCCAAAATGAATCAAAATGCATTTTCATCAATTTATAAGGTGAATTGGCAAAGAGCAGAAAAAATCCTGGAGCTTGAACTTCCTTCTGTTATTACTACCTTTTACTTTTAAGAAAATACAAAGAATGAAAAAGTACAGAGAAGAGAAAAGTTGGGTAGTAATTGTCTGTGCCTTGCAAGAGTAGTTTAAAAACAAAGTGTTCCCCCACCCACCCACCCACCCAATGCAACACCCTCACTTTCTTTTTTAAAAGGAAAGACAGAAGAAAAAAATATCTCCATTCCAGTCTTGTTTGGATCCAGTTAGATTTGTGAATATTTTCTCATTTATTGACAGCAGTTACTGAATTTTGAATCTAAAATTAAAACGTTTAGAATTAGCTTAGTAGAATTCCCAAACTATATTTACAACTGTCTTAATGTAAGCAGACTGCTAAAACAAAATAAACCATTGGGTGGCTCAAACAGCAACATTTATTTCTCACATGAAGGCTAGCATATCCAAGATCAAGGTGTCAGCCAGTTCTCTTCCTGGGGAGAGCCCTCTTTCTGATTTGTGGATGGTCACCACGTTCCCCCTGTGTCCTTACAAGGCGGAGAAGCAGAAAAGTCTTTCTCTCTTCTTTTTCTTTTAAAGCCACTAATCCTTTGATGAAGGCTCTAGTGTCTTGACCACAGCTTATCTTAATTACCTCACAAGAGAACACTTCCAAACACAGTCACAAAGGAAGTTAGGGCTTGAATATATGGATTTTTAAAAGAAACACAATCGCATCTATAGGGATAACTTGTAGATGCATCACGTCCTAACTGGAGATCCTAACTCCCATACTTGGTATAAATGGAATCATTACTACTATTACTATTTGCTGTATCTGTTCTGCTATAACCCAACCTTAGTACAGTTTGGGCTGCAAAACTATACTCATCCACTAACAATATCTTTGTGGCCTCATTTATTCAGTATTTATGGTAAGACCTGTGTCTAGACACTTACTCAATTGTCTTTCAAATTTTAGCCAGAGTATTTATCTTTCTCTCCCTCTGCCTCTAATATTATAATTCAACCAACTGTTCTATGCAACGGAGTACAGCTTACTGATGATTTTCTTTCCTGCATACTGCTCATTCACCTAAATTTTCTCCTCTTGTCTCAGACAGAGACATTCTCTAGCAAGGCTACTCTGCTTCAGGCCACTGGCATACACCTTGATCTAATAATCTCTGCTCTTGGTTTTCTTTGTTGTGAGATATGTTCTGATTTTTAGCATATGATTTGCTTAATATTCTTGATATGAAAAGCCCTATATTATTGATAAACTTCAACTTATAATAATCTTTGCTATTATAAGCTACAACTCATAGTGGTAAATATTGATTTTCACTTTGTGGCAGCATCACGATTCCAGAGGCACAATTATTCTGAGACAGAAAAAGTATTGGTTGAACTTAATGACTCAGAGTAACAAAGGTAGGTTAAGATCTTCATATAAAGCCAAAAATTGATCCTTATAGTCATTAACTAATCTCTGCAATGACTGCTACAACTTCTAATCCCCAATATCAACTTTTTATGGACACGTCTCCATTAGAGCACACACATAAAGTTTTAACAGGTTTTTTTTTTTACTCCTTTTCATTCTTATTTTAAGATTTTTTTTTTTAAACGTTTATTTATTTCTGAGAGACATAGAGACAGAGTATGAGCAGGGGAAGGGCAGAGAGAGAGGGAGGCACAGAATCCGAAGCAGGCTCTAGGCTCTGATGAGCCATCAGCACAGAGCCTGATGCGGGGCTCGAACCCACAGACTGTGAGATCTGACCTGAGTTGAAGTCGGCCACTTAACCGACTGAGCCACCCAGGCGCCCCTCTTATTTTAAGATTTGATATTAACACTGCTGTATAGTACATGTGAGAGCTGCTAAAAGAGCAGATCCTAAAATTCTTATCACAAGGAAAAAAAATTTGGTGACTATTTGAGGAGATGAATATTTACGAAACTTACTGTAATCTTTTGCAATGTAGGTCAGGTCATTTATATGACAAAAACCCTTAGACATGATAATACTTCACCCAATATTATGGAGCCTTTACTAATATAATCTTACTAAATTGTCATAGATGGACAAACTTAGGACCCTTTTTTAGTGAAGTTATTTTTCTTAATTAACTGTACTTTATTTAGACCTTTTTATCAGTTCTTGTAGCAGAAGACTTGAGTGCAATATCTAAAATAATACCTGTAAATAATTGCTTGTCCAGAGTCTGTTGTGACTTGCAACACTTATTGGCAACACCCTCGATATGGATTTATCACACTAGTTAGTTTGACTAATCTAAACGAACTAAAACACATTAACTGAATACCCAAAAGAGATCTTCAGAATCAACTAGTATGGGGCGTAAATGCTACAACAATATCGCCTCAGCTCAGTTACCTAACTGTGCTTCAGTTCTTTGTGAAATAACGATAATAATGTTAATCAGAGACACTATATGAATCAAACATAATAATGAAAACCTGTAAAACGATAGATAACTTTATACATTTAGTGATCCATTACTTTTCGTGTTTAGATTCAAAGTTGTGAACATGACTTTTTTCCAAGTACTAATATTTACTGAAATATACTATAACGATTGAATTGACAAAAATTAATAGATGCCATATCAGGTAGTTTGTTTTCACCTACTGCTTCTTTCATTTCACTTGATCCTTTCTTTATTAGCCAAATCCCTAACTGTAGTCTGAATTGATACCACAAGCTTTAATTCACATCTAAGTGTAGCTCATGCCACTTAGTGACTCTTTTCCTTATTTTTTCTAAAGTTCTCCAATTTCTCTACTAACCTTATTATCAGATAACATTATCTGATATAAATCCTAAACCTACTCTTCTCATATCCTTTTTCTTGTAAATTTTGCGTTCTACATTTAACAAGTACCTATTTAGTTTCAAGTCCATATTGTCAGGACTCCTACTTGAAAGACATATAAGGGGATTCTGAGGCAAATAGGACAGGAATTTATTAAAAAGGAAATGCATAAACTTCCAGACTTCCAGGTTCGACTCAGAATGTAGTGAGTTGAAAAAGGTTTCATTCTCAACCTGAAACAAAGAAACCAAACAAAAAGTTCGGCTGAAAAGCTGCACATTTTCTTTTTTTGAACTCAGTACTATTATGATCACAGGCTAATCCATTTCTTTTTAATTTTTATTTTTGCGAGACATAGAGACAGAACGAGAGTAAGGGAAGGGTAGAGAGAGAGGGAGATACAGAATCTGAAGCAGGCTACAGGCTCTGAGCTGTCAGCACAAAGCCCGACACGGGGCTCGAACTCACAGACCGTGAGATCATGACCTGAGCTGAAGTCATGAGCTGAGCCACCCAGGCGCCCTAGGCTAACCCACCTTTCTGTAACATAAGGAGAGTCAGGGAGACCAAAGTTCTGGATCATCTGGGCTGTTAGTAGGACGCATTTAGAAAAATTCAGCTGAGCAAATATAAATTAGTGAAGCCTACTGACTGCGATGGCAAAAGAAAGTGTAGCTTCTGGGGCTTGCAAATACAGGGAGTGTCCACAATCTCTTGCTAGGCTTTTGACTCATGAATCTTTTTGGGAAAATACAGAAAATTTTGGGGAAATTCTGAGAAAATGTTCTTTATAGCATGGATCTCAGGAAGAAGAACATAGGCTCTTTGCAGGAGAGGCATGAAGCAGTACAATATTATTTAAAGGTATATTCAGACCATAAAAGAATTAAACTAGAAATCAATAATGAGAAAATATATCTGAAGTGTTCCAAATGTTTGAAAATTAAACACAAATAAAAAAAATGTGAGTCAAAAAGTAAGTTTCAAGGAAAATTGACATATTGAGCAAAATAAAACTTAAATTCAACATATAAACATTTCTGAGATGCAGCTAAAGTAGTGATTAGAGGGCAGCAGATAGAATTATAAGTATCACTAGATTCGAATTGTTTTATGTGTTTTTCACAGAAGTAAGGATTATCAATTTTAATTTTTAAGATTATTTTGAGAGAGAGAGTGAAAGAGAAAGAGGGAAAATGTGGGGAAGAGGCAAAGAGAGAGAGGAGAGAGAGAATCCCAAGCAAGCTCCATGCTGCCATGGCAGAGCCTGATATGGGGTTTGAACTCACCAACTAAGAGATCATAACCTGAGCCAAAATCAAGAGTCAGATGCTTAACTAACTGAGCCACCCAGGCTTCCCTAGGCTTAGCTGTTTTAAAACTGCTTTACATGTTATCAATTAATTAAACAAGTATGTTGATAGACTCTGTGTTTCTACTCTGATGGCAGAATACATAAACAAACACAAATTTAAGTCTGTAAATGCCTCAAAGGCACCAAACTGGAACCTCAGGAAAACCATAAACAGCCAACTGCAGCTTACAGCTGTAGGTCATCAAAAATGTTCTTGTGTTGTTTCCACGTTTTCTCTATAAAATCTCTCTAAGCTCCTGTTCATGGAGATCCTAACCACTCCCACTTTGGCACTGCCCAATGGAATTGATATTTTGTTCAGATAAGCTCCACAGTTTAATATGCCTTGGTTTACCTGTTAACACACTTATAGCTGATAAGTAAATATAGACTGTGAAAACCAGTTTTCTCACCCTCAGAAAATGAAGTTACAAATAAGCAACAAGGAATGCTAAAATGAAGCCTGTGCATTGACTTGGGAACAGAACACAGTTTCATAAAGAAATAGATGATGATCTATTTTTGCATGTGAAATGCAATATATATGTTATGAAAGGATTCTTTAAATAGAATAGACTTGCTATCAGAAAACTTAATAACTGTATGGAAAACTATAAATTCT
This sequence comes from Paguma larvata, assembly GCA_030068075.1. NCBI lineage: Eukaryota > Metazoa > Chordata > Mammalia > Carnivora > Viverridae > Paguma > Paguma larvata. The sequence continues at coordinate 88,173,169 of CM057823.1, forward strand.
ATTCACTAATTTCAAGAGCCCAATAAATCCATGATTGCAGTTACAGGCTTCCTCATTGTTAAGCTTTCCATTGCTCTTGGCAAATGCGATGCTTAGCAGGAAATTTGAGGGAGTTTTCGATTCACCTGATCTTTCTGTAAATTCCCATAACCTACCTGGCATTGCTTCTCTGAAGAGAGCTATCGTTTATGGGTCTCCTTATAAGTGTTCTGGCCAGCTTTCTCTGACCCTTGGTTTTTGGCCCTAGGGAATATTAATAGTTTCTCAGTTATTACATCTGGATTAGTTGCCACAGAACTAGGAGATAACTATTGAGAAGTTTCAAGAAAACAGAACTTTGAGTGAAGTTAGAATAATACTTAAATTATGTACTAGAACATTTATTGGCTTCTACAGTATTAAGGACCTTATCTTATTAATAAAATCTCCTAATATTTAACGTATGCATTTATAGCAAGTACCTAAGGCTACTGAATGAATGAGAGCTATTAATACATAAAAAGAATTAGTAAAGTTTTTCAGACAGAGGGAGAACATTCATTAGTTAAAATATGATCTATGAAAGATGCCAGAGGGTATTAAAAGAGTAAAGAATAATAGTAAAATAAATTTTAAAGAATGGTATAACACTAGCAGAAACTTTTATGTTAAAATCATTCTCATTACCCAACCTCCAACCTGTATTTATAATTTCCCCTTCTAGGGGATTTTATAAAATGTTGGATTGGAACACATCCTGATTTTCCTTGCCATGCCCTTTTTCAGAGATCCTCTTCAAACTGAAGCTCCTGAAGACTGGGCAGAAATCACATGATTCTGTCCCTAACCCTTTAGCCACAGTGGTTAGAATGCCCATTTCCTTGATATGAGGGATAGGCAAAATAATTTTTCCTATTGAAATTTTAAATGTTTGTTTGTTTGTTTATAACAAGCAGGGGAGAGGCAGAGAGAGAGAGGGAGAGCAAGAATCCCAAGCAGGCTCTGGGCTGTCACGGGGCTCCATCTCACAAACCAATATCATGACCCGAGCTGAAATCAAGAGTTGGTCACTTGACTGATTGAGCCACCCAGGTACCCTTCTCCATTGAATTTTTAATTAGAACTCAAATAGGCTGTTTCATGTGGTAACAGGAGAGAAAGAAACAATATGTAGAGTAACTAATGGAGCATTAGAGTGGAAAAAAAAAATCTCTGTACTCTGACTTTTATCTGCTCTAGAGCTTTCTTGGTTCTTTCCAGAACTCAGACTTGACTATCGAGTTGCTCTGAATTCCTTGAGAATCTTTGTAATAACCATTTCTCCAAACACTCTGTAAACGGAGTTAATTTAAGCCGTTTTCTGTTTCTAACTATAATGAATATATATACACATAGAATATAATTGAGTTTATTTATATTTAGAATTGCATCTAAATTGTTGCTTAAAAATTTGCATAATATTTCATAAGTCGGTGTATCATATTTTATTTGTACCATGGATACTTAGTCTGATACTCACTTTTGTTATTTTAGATATTACATTTTTCAATAGATTCTTTTGTTTGTCTTTTAAATCATTTACTCCACATAACTCTTAAGAGTGGGATCACTGACTTCAAGGACTCTTGCTTTTTTTTTTCTTTGTTTATATTATCATTCTGCTTTCCATTTTTTAAAATTTTTATTTATACTTGAGAGAGAGAGAGAGAGAGAGAGCATGAGCAGGAAAGGGGGAGAGAGAGAGCGAGACACAAAATCCAAAGCAGACTCCAGGCTCTGAAATGTCAGCACAGAGCCTGATGCAGAGTTCAAACTCACTGACTGCGAGATCATGACCTGAGCCAGACGCCTAACTGACTGAGCCACCCAGGCACTCCCTGCTTCCCATTTTTATACAAATTAAATACACACTATTTATTTATTCATGCTTATGTTATTATAATATAATGGAAAATAAGTGATCTCTTAAAAGTCAAATTTTTAAGTTTGGAAAAGGGGTGTTTAATTTTGGCAAGACATTCCAGATCGATGTTATAATATTAAGAAAATAAAATATTTTTTAACCTTGAGTACTTACAGTAAAAAGTGACCTTATTTGATATCTGAGTATATCAATAATCGAGAAATGCTTAGAATGTGAGACACATGCCTTTTTCATACCTTTATATTGTATCTCTACCATTGGACATTATAAATTTTGTTTCTAATCTGGGAGATTAACTGACTTGAAGATTTTTGTTTTCCCCATGTAATGAGAAGTTTAGCAAAGACTTACTAGTATCTTAGTACTTAGATAGTAATTAGTAATATACTTAGTATTTATCTACTTTTAGCAGCTACTTAAACTTAAAAAATCTTGTATGGGGCATCTGGGTGGCTCAGTCAATTGAGTGTCCAACTCTTGATTTCAGCTCAGGTCATGATCCTAGGGTCATAGGATAGAGCCTCACATGGGGCTTTGTGCTGAACATGGAGCCTGCTTAGGATTCTCTGTTTCTCTCCCTCTACCTCTCTCTCCCACTTGCATGCTCTGTCTCTCTCTATAATAAAAAGAATGAATGAATGAATGAATGAATGAATGAATGAATGAATAAAATGTTAAATCTTGTGTTCATCTTTATTAACACAATTCTGTCAGTTGAGATAACAATGGATATCTATTCTAGTTAGGTGTAATAAGATTGGATTAAGGTATAACATTATTTAAATCAAATTTGTGTTCTCTCAGTTAATTTCATTTTGACCTTCAGTAATAAACAAGAAGGGCTATATTTCTACCAAAACTTTTGATATTAGTTAGAAACTTAAGGCATGTTCAATATGTATTCTGGGCAGCTAACAGAATATACCCATGTTTGATACAAAATGATTTTAAAATAAAATTAATCCGTTTACTTTAGTAATGATAAATACAACTTCCATTTTAATCTCTGAACATCACTGAGGTCACCAAACTTCTTCATATGGATTTTTGATTTACACTAGAAGCTAGTCTGAAAATAATTCAGACTACACATTCCATTTAGAGTAGAGGATATTAAGCCCCCTCTTATCTACCTAAAAGGAGAGACAGCAGGAATTCAGAGACTTATGTTCAGTTTCTGAGAATCTGACTCTTTAGGCCGTGTACTAAAATGGAAATACTGCACCCCTATTAGTCAAGTTATGAATGTAAAGTTATAATCGTATAACGGAGTTGTTGTAATTTGTGTCTCTTCCAACAGAGCTGTCGATTCATGATTGTTTGTAATGTCATCAACAGGTAGGCTGAACTGCAAAATTCGTTATTTTTTGCGTACAAAGTAAAAGAGGACCTAGAAAAAATGTCTTTTAGAAAGTCATGGTTATCAAAATAAGGTATAATAAAACCCCACTGTTTATAGCATCTTTTAGTGGAATTTTTCCTTCAATTTTTGTCTACTATGAAGGATTTATTGATGTTCCATATAAGATTATAACTCACATCAATGAAGCTGTCTTAGGAAGGAAAACGACTATTAAGTTCAACCAAAAGGGGTCAGGGGCTCTATTCATTTTTTGTACTCTAATTAGTTAATGAGCTTCATTTTAAGTACAGTGTGTGAAGAGATCAGAGGCTAAATTCTCCCATTACACACTCATCTGTACCAATTCTTAATTTCAATGGAAGTTTCCACATAAATAGCTTGGAGTGGAATTTAGATCTAGCAAGTAGGATGTAGGGAAATTCAGTAAATGTTATATTTTTTCTAACTAATTATTTTGGTAATTAATTTATCTAACAATATTTTATTACAAAATGTCTGCTCCCTGATATCAATAGTGTATTATAAAACTTTATATCTTTGATCTTAATTATCAGATAGTTAGAAATAATTTCTTTACCTGTATTAAATGTATGTAATGGTTTCAAAATTGTAGTAATATAGTCTTTCTTGTGATGCACTTACTAAAACAATTTTACACACATTTGGTCTAATTCAGGACATGACAAGTATCTTTCCATTGAAAGTGTTAAGCTATTTAAGGATTAAAATTAACTAGTTCAAGGGCTTGGATTACTTCACTGACCTGAGTAATAATTAAAGAATGATTGGGATTTGATGAAAACCATAACTAAGGTATAAAATCAGAGAACTTCTGTTGTATTTTACTTCTTTTATAAGGACAAGTAGCATTTTTTCTGCATAGAGTAATATTTTTATTAAAAAATTTAATGTTTATTTATCTTTGAGAAAGAGAGAGAGAGAGAGACAGAGACAGAGCATGATCAGGAGAGAGGTAGAGAGAGGGAGAGACACAGAATCTGCAGCAGGCTCCAGGTTCTGAGCTATCAGCACAGACCCCAGTGCGGGGCTCCTGTTCAAGAACTGTGAGATCATGACCTGAGCCGAAGTCGGAGGCTTAACCAACTGAGTCACCCAGGCGCCCCACCACAGAGCAATTTTTTAACTGGAATCATGTCATGTGTTCTTCTTTGATCATTCCATTCTCCATATTCTTCAAGCCTTTAGTTTTACTTGCGGTAAATTGAGGCTATACAAAGAAATAAAGAAATAGAGGAGCATATGTGGTCAACATCAGCATGGTTACTAACATTTAACATAAAACAGTATGGATAGTACAAATTAATTACCATTTATTTTTATATTTTTATTGATGTAAAATATTGTTTTTATTACTCTGTTTTAGAAACAGAAATATTAAGGTAGGGGTACTTAATTGTATACAAAATATGGGGTTACTTTCTCTCTTCTTGCGCTGTATCTTAAGGCAAATTTTCTGTTACACTAAGATAACTGCATGTTTTCATGCTTCTAATATTTCATAGAAATTGAAAATTATTCAAAGTGAGATTTTTAAGCATTTAGTTTTTATTATGAAATATAAGGCACAATTACAAGTAGACCTACAACAAATATGTACAGCTTAACAAATATTTATGCAGTGATCATCTATAGGGCCGTTGTTCAGGAAAAGAAATGGAATTTGGTAGCAAAGAGATGTTCCTCGTGTCCCAAACTTCTCCTGTTCTCACTGTGCTTACCTTTCTTCTGGCTTTCATTATAACCACTAGTGCGGGGCTCCGCATTACTTAGTTTCCTGCCAATACACAAATCCAGAAAGTGTAATTTTTCTATATAAAAAAAAAAAAAAAAACATGGGAATAAGTTGGAATGTATGCTTTTGCCTTTTGCTTCTATAGTTTAACATTGTTTTAGAAAATCATGTGTTTGCAGGAAAGAATGTAGCTGTAACTTGTTTTTTATTCTAATGGAATTGTCAGTGCTTTATGAAACAGCTCTTATTGATTCTACTGGGCATCCTGCTATGATTTCCGATTATTGGATAGTACCAACATGGTCACTATAAAACTTCTTATGCAAGTAATTGTATGCATGTTCACATATTTCTCCAATATAAATTCACATATATACACCAATATCTACACGTACATGTGTATGTGCTTTTATGTATATATACAGAGAAAGAGACAATGACAGAGATAGAAAGACAAAGAGACACAGAGAGACAAAGGGAGACAAAGAGACATAAAGGTATTGTGGCATGTGGAGCATGTGAGGAACTGACACCACACAGCACTTTTATACTTTGCCTGTGACCCAGGTACAACCTAACTCTAAAAATAGGGAAATATTAGAAGATCATGAATTCAGGGACATTCTATAACATTATTGGTCTTTAGTCTACAAGGAGATAAATATTGTAAAAAATGGATTGAAAAACTGCTCCAAGTTAAAAGGAATAAAAAAGACATGATCTATGGGGCACCTGGGTGGCTCTGTAGGTTGAGTGTCTGACTTCTGATTTCAGCTCAGGTCATGATCTAACAGTTTATGAGACAGGCCCACGAGGGCTCCACGCTGTCAATGCTTTGCTGAGCCTGGTTAGGATTCTCTCTCTCTCTTTCTCTGACCCTCCCCAGTTCTCTATCTGTCTCTCAAAATTCATATATGCATACATACATACATACATACATATATACTTACATTCATAAAATTTAAAAAAGAGGCATGCTCCACAATTTTTTTTAGCTTCAAACAATAGTAGAACAGTTGCTGAAATCTTGGTTCTGTAAGAAAAAATATTCCTCCCACCCTTTTCAAAAGAGAAACACATTGAAATATTTAGTCGTGAGAGACTTTCATGTCTACAACTCCTTTCAAATTGTTCAGGGGAATAATAAGAGAGATAGAAAGAAAAATCAAACATGGTAATATACTCTCCTGTGAGGAACCCACATGAAGGCTATAAGGAAATTATTGTTCCGGTCTCTTGTCAAATTGCCAAAAAAGATTCCTACATGGAGATATGGACATTTTAGAAGTATTCAGAATGAAGGATAAAATAAATGTGTGATAAATGTATATGGTTATCAACTGTAAGATTAGTAATATAAAAATCAAGAATAAAAGTTATGAGAGCTATAATGCAAAAAGTGAGAATGGTATATGACTGAATTAACATGTTCTAATGTTCTGGCATTAAAAGGAAAAAGGTAAAATTGATAATTGTGTTAGACTCTTAAGGATGCATATTTTAATCTTTTGAGTATTTATTAAAATGATAGTAAATAAATGTATACATAGTAATTAATGGAAATAAATACGGAATAAAATGTAATTGATAAAAATGGAGAGTAAAGAAAATATTAATAGGTGGGTTAAAGAGAAAGATGACAGATATGAAATTAAATATTCTGTAATTACATTACATGTCAATAGATTTGATACTCCATATGAAAGACTAAGGCTGTCAAACTGGAAAAAAAAGAAAAAAAAACAGTAATATGTTGCTTACGAAGATATGCTTTAGGAGCACAAAGAGTTTGAAAAGGTTGGAAAAACACTTAACCAAATAAAGCTGGTGTATTTACATCGAATAAAGTAAATATAAGGAAAAATGAATTACTAGACTATAAATTTCATGTTAAGAGGACAGTTCATCAAGAGTAATACAATACTAAATGTGTATTCTCTTAATAGCAATGGGATATAGGAAATTTAAATAACATTTTATCAATTAGACCTCCTGGGCATAAATAGTACTCTATATCCAAAATATTCTGTATCCAATTTTCCAAGTGCATATACAACAGATTCCAAAACAGGGTAAATCATGAGACAAAAGACATATCTCAATAAATTTTAAAAGCATGTTGAAGTTCTTCAGAATATATTGCCTGACCACAGTGGAGTTAAAACAGCAATCAGTCAAAATAAGTAGAACAGCCCACAAAAATTTGAAAATTATGCAATACTGACTTAAACAATCTATGTCAAAGAGAAGAATCATGACAGGGATTGATGACGAAGTAAATACAACACAGAGAGGATGCAATCAGAGGCATGCTTAGGATAAACTTTAAATTATATCCCCAAAATAATGTCCTAATTGTCTACCTCAATAACTTATTGTAATAATGCATAATTAAATCTGAAGAAAGTAAAATGAAATGAGAGGTAAACACATACAAGTAGAAGAAAAGAATTATACAATAAAAAAATTTGACACCACCGGAAGGTGTTGCTTTTAAAAGCTAATAATATTGATAACATCTAAAAAAAACTTATAAAGAAAAAAAGAGGATAGATTGTTGAATCAATGTATTGTATACCTGAAACTACTATAATGTGTATTAACTATACTGAGAGTCATAGATTAACAGTATGAAGATAGACAAATTATATATGAAAGATTTTTACAATTGTTTTAAATAGAATGTATGAATAACTTTGTGGAAAAAGGAAAATTCTATGAAGTTTACATTTCATACAAATTATTATCAAAAGGGGCTCAAGAGTAGATAGAAAATCCGAATAATGATTTACTCCATAAATAACATCTATCTTACAAAAATTCTACCGAAGTATAAAATTAAGAACAATTTTCAAACTGAAACTTCATTTCAGTAAATTAAGTTAGGACATAATTCATAATAAAACGATTGAAAAAATCAACAAAGAATATGAAAGATCAATATAGCTTAGGATAATACATTCAAAAATTATAAACAAAATGCTAGCTAACACATTACAGCTCTACATTAAAATTAATACTTAATGACCAAGATGGACTCATTCCAGTAATGAAAGTTTGCTTTAACATTCAAAAACTCCATCGCTGTTATTCATTGCATTAAGAGAACCTAAAGAGAAAATGCACAATAATCTCTATAGAGGAAGGAAACACACTTAATAATTCTCTCCATACTTAAGTAAAATGAGTTCTTGGAAAACTACTATAGAAGAAATGTCCTTATTTTTATTGATTTATTTATTTTTATTTTTTTTATGTTTTTATTTTAATTCCAGCTAGTAGACATAGTGTTATATTAGTTTCAGGTATATGATATAGAACTTCAACACTTCCATACATCACCTGTTGCTCATCAGAGCAAGTGCCCTCTTTAATCCCAATCACCCAATCAACCTCCCCTCCCCTCTGGTTAACCATCAGTTTGTTCCCTATAGTTAAGAGCCTGTTTCTTGGTTTTTGTGTGTGTGTCTCTCTCTTATTTTTCTTCTGCTCATTTATTTTGTTTCTTAAATTCCACATATGGGTGAAATTATATGGTATTTGTCTTTCTCTGTCTGACATTTCAACGGACATTATACTCTCTAGGTCCATGCATGTCACTGCAAATGGCAAGATTTCACTCTTTTTAGTTACTGAGTAATATTCCAGTGTGTGTGTGTGTGTGTGTGTGTGTGTGTGTGAGTGTGTGTGTGTGGATATATACATTAACTCTTTATCGATTCATCAATTGATGGACACTGGGGCTTCTTCCATATCTTGGCTATTGTAAATAGTGTTACTATCAACACGGAGGTGCATGTATCCCTGTGAATTAGTTATTAGTATCCCTGTGAATTTTGTATTCCTTGGGTAAATATCCAGTAGTAGGATTGCTGAACCATAGGGTAGTTCTATTTTTAACTTTTTGAGGAATTACACACTGTTTCCCACAGTGGCTGACCAGTTTGCATTCCCACCAACAGTGCATGAGTGTTCCTTTTTCTCCACATCATCGCCAACACTTACAGTTTCTTGTGCTGTTTTTTTTAGCTATTCTTACAGATGTGGGATGATATCTCATTGTAGTTTTATTATTTTTTAAATGTTTATTTATTTTTGAGAGAAAGAGACAGAGTGGGAGTGCAGGAGGGGCAGAGAGAGAGGGAGTCACAGAATCCAAAACAGGCTCCAAGCACTGAGCTGTCAGCACAGAGCCCAGTGTGGGGCTTGAACTCGCGAACCGTGAGATGATGACCTGAGCTGAAGTTGGACGCTAAACCAACTGAGCCCCCCAGGTACCCCTTTCATTGTAGTTTTAATTTGTATTTCCCTGATGATAAATCATGATGAATTTCTTCTCATGTGTCCTTTGGCCACCCTGATGCCTTCTTTGGAGAAATGTCTATTCATATAATCTATCCATTTTTTAATTGGATTATTTGTTCTTTGCATGTTGAGTTTCATAAGTTCTTTATATATTTTGGATAATAACCATTAATCAGATATGTAATTTGTTAATACCTTCCTCTGGTCTGCAGGTTGCCTTTGAGTTTTGTCAACTGTTTCCTTTGCTGTGCAGAGGCGTTTTATCTTGAAGAAATCCTAATAGTTCATTTGTGCTTTTGTTTCCCTTGCCACAGGAGACATATCTAGAAAATTTGCTATGGCCGATATCAAAGAGCTTACTTCCTATGTTTTCTTCTAGGATATTTATGTTTTCAAATATCATATTTAGGTCTTTAATCCATTATTTTTCCATGTTTCTGTCCAGTTTTCCCAGCACCATCATTGAAGAGACTGTCCTTTTCCCATTGGATATTCTTTTCTAGTTTGTCAAAGATTAATTGACCAGATTGTTGTAGTTTTCTGGGTTTTCTGTCCATTGACCGATGTGTTTATTCTTATGTCAGTACCATACTCTTTTGATTACTACAGCTTTGTAATAAAACTTGAAATACAAAATCATGATACCTCCCGCTTTGCTTTTTTTCAAGATTGCTTTGGCTACTCAGGGTCTTTTATGGTTCTATACAAATTTTATAATTGTTTGTTCAAATTCTGTGAAAAATGTCATTGGTATTTTGATAGGGATTGCATTAAATATGTAGATTGCTTTGGGTAGTATAGACTATTAACAATATTTGTTCTTCTAATCCATGAGCATGGAATGTCATTTCATTTCTTTGTGTCATCCTCAAATTCTTTCATCAGTGTTATATAGTTTTCAAAGAACAGATTTTTCACCTCTTTGGTTGGATTTTTTCCTAGTGCAATTATAAATGGGATTATTTTCTTAATTTCTCTTTCTTCTGTTTCATCATTGATCAGTAGAAATGTACAGATTCCTGTATGTTGATTTTGTATCCTGTGACTTTACTGAATTTGTGTATCTAGCAATTTTTTGACGGAGTCTTTTGGATTTTCCATATTGAATATCATGTCATATGCAAATAGTGAAAGTTTGACTTTTTTTACCAATTTAAATATCTTTCATTTCTTTTTGTTGTCTGATTGCTATGAGTTCTAGTAGCATGTTGAATAAATTTGGTGAGAATGGACATCCTTGCCTTGTTCTTTACCTCAGGGGAAAAACTCTCAGTTTTTCCCCATTGAAGATGATGTTTGTTAGCTGTGGGTTTTTCATATATGGCCTTTATTATGTTGAGGTATGTTCCCTCTAAACCTACTTTGTTGAGGGTTTTTATCATGAATAGATGTACTTTATCTAATATTTTTTTCTGTGTCTACTGAAATGATTCTATGTTTCTTATCTTTACTCGTCTTGATGTGATGCATGATGTTGATTGATTTGAGAATATTGGACCACTTTTGTAACCCAGTAATAAATCCCACTTGATCATGGTGGATAATTTTTTACTGTATTATTGAATTCAGTTAGCTAATGTTTTGTTGAAGATTTTTACATCTGCGTTTATCAGTGATATCGGCCTATAGTTCTGTTTTTCACTGCTGTCTTTATTTGTTTTTTTTTTTTTTTTTTTTGTAATCTTCTATAAGTAGCCTTATAGAATGAATTTGGAAATATTCCTTCATTTTTCTATTTTTTTGGAATATTTGAGAAGAAAAAGTATTAACTCTTCTTTAAATGTTTGGTAGAATTCACCTGTGAATCATCTGGTCCTGAACTTTTGTTTGTTGGAAGTTTTTAAATTACTGATTCAATTTCTTTGCTTGTTTTTGGTCTGGTCAAATTTTCTACTTCTCCCTGTTTCAGTTTTGTTAGTTTATATGTTTCTAGGAGTTAAACCAATACTTCTAGGTTGTTCAGCTTGGCCTACAGTTTTTCATAATACTATCTTATAATTGTTTTCATTTGTGTGGTGTTGGTTATTATTTCTCCTCTCTCATTTGTGATTTTACTTATTTGAGTCTTGTTTTTCTTGATAAGTCTGTCTAGAAGTTTATCAATTTTATTGATTTTTTTCAAAGAACTAGCTCCTGGTTTTATTGATCTTTTCTATTATTATTTACTTTTTTTTTTAGTTTCTATATCATTTGTTTTTGCTCTAAATAATATTATTTTCTCCCTTCAGTTGATTTTATGTTTCATTGGTTGTTCTTTTTATACCTCCTTTAGGTGGAAGATTATGTTGTTTGTTGGAGATTTTTCTTGCTTCTTTAGTTAGGCCTATATTGCTATCCATTAGAAATACCTTTAATTTAATAATTATCATTGTGTTTAAATCTTAGGAAGTGCTTACAATAAGCAGATTAAGTAAAGTGCATTTATATTCAAATAAATAACATCACTGTTATTTTCATGGATTATGATTTCATATGAAAAAGATACAAAAAAATCTAGAGAATATAAAATAATAAAAATATATTTTAAAAGATTGTTGATACAAGATTAATATAGAAATATTTTCTATATATAGCAACAAATTGAAATAAAAATTAAAACATGATTTATATCAATACTAAAAAATATAAAATACTTTTTGATATATATAACAAGAGCTGTGTCAGATTTCTGTACTCAACAGCAAAAAAATTATTCTTGAAATATTTTATAGACCTAAATAAATGAGGCAGTACAACATATTCATATGTTGATGACTTGATATTGTAAAAATTGTTGTTTTCTCAAATTGTCTCTAGATTTATTGCAAATCTAAATATCGGAAAAACATTTAATGTTAAAATTGACGAGGTGACTGTAAAATGTTATAGAAATACAGAGGGCCAAGTGACCAGGGGATCTTGAAGAGTACAGCTGAAGTAAGTACACTCTCAGATATCCCAATAGCTCTTACAAATCTCCTGTCATTAAGACACTGTAAACTCAACTAAGGAAGTAGAAGTAGGTCATTAGAATAGAATGGAAAATGAGAAGCAGACCTGTTCAAATGCAGCCATCTGCTACAAGACAAGGTTGACCATGATGTGCAGTGGTGAAATGTGAGTCTATTTAATAAATGAATTGGTTAAATGAAAGCAATATCAGAACCACTATAAGTTGGGGGACCTGGGTGGCTCAGTAGATTGAGTGTCTGACATTTGATTTTGGCTCAGGTCATGGTCTCATGATCGGTGAAAGGTAGCCTCACATCAGGCTCTGCAGGGTCAGTGTGGAGCCTGCTTGAGATTCTCTCTGTCCCTCTCTCTGCCCCTCTGCTGCTCTCTCTGTCTTTGTTTTTGTCTCTCCCTCTCTCTCTTTATCTCTTTATTTATTTATCAAAACAAATAAATAAACATTAAAAAACAAATTTGCAATGAATTCTAGATGTGCATATGAAAGATAAACAGAATATGTTATGTTAATGGAAAATATAGGTAATTACCATGAACTGAGGTAGGCATACATTTTGTAAATAGAACAAAATACAATATAAAAGAAAAAATGGAAAATTGGATTAGAAAATAATTAGGACTTTATGTGTGACACAAGACACCATTAAGAATATCAATTTTGAATATAAGGTGTGATGATGTGTTTCTATTTTGTATATTTAATAAAGAAAAATGCAGACAATATGAAGAACTTTTATAAATCTATAGGTAAAATGGAAGGAAAAAGAAAAAAAATGAAAATATGAGAAAAAAGGTCTTGAAAAGACATTATTAAAAGGAGTTGATGCAAACAGCCAGTAAACATAGGAAAAGTGCTCAATATCATTACTCACAGGGAAATTCACATTAACTGCACAATTAGACACTAACCCACACCCAACAGAAAAATTAAAATGAAAAAGAAAATACCAAGTTTGAGACAGGGTGCAGAACACCTGGATTCATATCCTGTGGGATAACTACTTTGTAAAGCCATTTGACAATATTTTCCACAATAATGAGAACGAACACCATGAATTAATCTGCCAATTACTACTTTCAGTGGAAGTCAGGAACAAAAAACTATGTTCTGTATGAACCCCTTTATATTAACTATAAAACAAGCAAACTTACCTATGGTCTTGAGACCATATTTTTCCAGTGAGTGGGCAGGTCAAGGATAGGAAATATGTGTGGGGATGGGGGGTAGGGAGATGAAGTTCTTCCAGGATGTCAATAGAGGTCTGTTTGCTACTTATAAGTGTATAATGCACTTTGTGAAAATTCATTACAGACCTATGATTGTGAACGTATGTATGTTATACTTTTATAAAGAGTTCATTTAAAATTTTCATTTGTGCCGTTTCTAATAAAGAGCATATTATTTTGTTTTGCTCCTCTTATATATTTGTTATAGTACATAGGCATTATGAGGACATGATATTGAACCAAAATAAGATTGGTAAACGTTTTACTACCAAAAATCAATTGGCAAACTGTACTATTGCACTCCCTCTATATGTAAGTAGATAAGTAATAAAGTATTGGAATTAAGTGTGACTTTATATATCTGCATTTCTCTGTATGTATAACTATATCTCTATTACTGTATTTCTATTTACCAATCTGCTTCTGTCTATCTATCTATCATCTATCATTTATCTATCATCATCATCCTCAATCTTTTTAATTCTGGTTTTTATCTTTCTCTACTAAATGTGAAGAGATCATTAAGCCCTTTTATGAATTTAGGGCTACATCAATAGAAACTGGATTTCAGAAGCTCAGTTATAAACATCTGAATTATATCCCTAAATAAAGTAGTCTCGATTTCAAGTAGAAAATACACTGGTACAGAGCAAATGCTCAGCAAGTATTTGTTAAACATTGACAGAATTAAAAATAACAAAAGTTTTATCTCCAGATAGCTATCAAGTATGTAGAAAGCAGTGTTCTAAAAAGTTCAAGAGGAAATTCTGGAATCCAAAGAAGAAAATAATCACAAATCTAAAAGAAAAAAAGCAAATATATGTATAGTAATTCCTGAAATATTAACATAGAAATAATGTAAATTGAAAATGGAAAATATAGTACACATATTGTATTTAAATCAAAAAATAAATGAAAAAGAATGTTTGGGTCCACAAATAAAACATGAGCAGGTCAACACGAAAGTATTTTTGAATATAATACAAGTTCACTATTTCTCCTTTGGTTTTTAAAATGCTCATTAAATTTCTCTTAAAATTAATTGAAACTATTAGAGATATTTTATATAATATTGCGATCTTTTAAAAATTCTTTTTTAATTGCTTTTGCCTTCACTTAAGATGTGATATATAAGTTGGTAGATAACTTTAGTCATATCATTTTATTTATTATTGATTGTAGAATTATCTACTCCTTGACAATAGCTTTACCATCTGATTCTTGTGTTGTGCAAAGATTGAAGATTTATAATTCGATAAAATATGTTAGAGTTACTCTGAAAATTGAAGACCTCAGAGTCCATCTTGAGAATTGGAATTGAGTTGACTGTTGATCATTGGACAGATTTTCTCAGTCAAGCATTGGCGGAACTGCATCTAATCATAGCAATACATACAAATGCCTTCTTTGTATAATTTTGAAGTTTTGAAGTACTTACAACATTCAGGTATATGTGCCAATTATTCCTTTACTTTGATTTCATCACTTTGGTTTCAGGCATATACTATCTAGACTGTTGAAATTTTAATAATTATTTATTTTTAAGAGAGTACAAGCTGGGGAAGGGCAGAGAGAGGGGGACAGAGGATCCAGAGTGGCTCTGTGCTGACAGGCTGACAGCCGTGAGCCCTACATGGGGCTCAAACTCACAAACTGTAGATCATGACCTGAGTTGAAGTCAGACTCTCAACTGACTGATCCACCCTAGGTGCCCCTAGAGAGTTGTAATACACTGAAGTGTTAATTTAAGCGATATGAATCTTCAGCATTAATAAAAAGGCTTAGATTTCATTCAGAATCTATTCTGAAATTTAGTGTTATAGAGTACATTCAAATATCTGTAATATTTATTTAGAATGTACATTACAACATATTTTATTTCAGTGGTCTACTGGAGAGAAAATGTTGAATGAAATCTGGTATTTCTATGACCACTGAACTATATGAAGTAAATTGAATATTTCTTAACTGTATTAAAATATTTGAATTTGATTTTCCTCCTGTAATTTATAATCCTTTATAAAATAAATATTCAAAACATTTGCTTATATTCCTGCTCTGATTCTTATGAATTTACAAGATAGTCATTAATATTTCTTTACACTCTAGCATGGCAGCTTCTTCTTAAATTATAATTATAATATTTCTCTCTACTTCAGGTTTCATAAAGGTTTTATTTTGACATCCATACTACATATTAATATATGAAATTTGTTCTTTTCACCTACATAATGCATTATGTCTTATAATTATACACTTATATGATCCTTGTGGAAACTTACCTTATAATACTTTGAGTCCTAACATGGGCTAAGAGAATAAGAAAATAGGAAAGATATATCTCTGCAATGATATCTTTTGTTTTACTTAATATTTACAGCTTTATTAGTGTGATAAGGTGTAGTGAAATTACAAAAAAACAAGTACAGACTTGAAATATATCAAAATTATGAAAGATGGAGCATAAACTTCACTTCATTTGTGTATTATTATAATTTTGAGTGCTCTTTCTTATGACAAACATTATAATGAGGAGGAGAAATGCACAAAATTGATTTATTCTGAAGACAAAGATAATAATGAGGTGAGATGAGAACATATGCTTACAATTTCTAACTTTGTCATCGTGTAGGTTGTGCAGTTTCTGTACTTCATGACTTTATAAAATAAGATATTCTGACTTATCTTTATTTTTTATTGTGATATGATTCAAATAGAGAGAAATGGGTAGGATGAATCGGTACCTCTAATGGAGTATATATCAGTAATATTTTTTCTTATAGAATTACAAACTTTTTTTACAAAGTAAGTTATAGATATCCCCATATATACAATGTTCAGAATATGGTGTCATACTGTATTCTGCACTGAAGATGATATTTAAACTCTAAACATATTTGCATATCTGAAAATATTTTGTTTCTTGATAACAAATTGTTTACACCTTTCTTTCCTATTTTCATGGAATTAAATTTCTCTAAAAATATTGATGCATATGGCTAAGGAATAATAGTTAACAATTTTAATACACTAGACATAATTCTAATTTTTTGTTTAGCCCTCTAAACCAGTCTAGCAGATGGATAGAAATATAATCCTTCTTTTACTTAGCTACAGAGAGATACTTAAACCAGGTCACACAGTTATTTTATGACATATCCAGGATTCAAAACCAGAAATTAGAGCTTCAGAGTCCATATGCTCGGCCACTGTCCTACACTCCTACTCAACAAGAATTCATATCTGCGGTCTTTTCACAGGCACTTCATTTTATGTTGAGATCTATGATTACCATGCTGTGATATTTCACAATTCTCTATCTGTATTTTACTTTTTAGCATTAAGATGAACTGTAATGCCCATGTAGTGAACTCTCTTTTACTACCTTTCGATAAAAGAAATGATACACAAATATTTACATTATCCTCCAATGCCTCTCGCTTGCCTTAGAGATGTTCATAAGATAGAATAGATGGATATTTCTCTACCCTTCAGGCCTATTAACAAAATGCAGTTCTAAGCCATCGTAGTTGCCATAACAGACATATTGTTAACGATCTCTTTTTCCACTAGCATGAGTTCATTTACACGGTGCCTCCTAGGAGTCATTACAGCTAATATTTGAGCAAGGTGTGGCTGGGGGAAAAAAATAAAGAAATTGAGAGTTACAAAACTCATTTTGTAGGTAATGTATTGAATCATTTTGGAATTTATCAGAATAAAATGCTAAAACGTTCTCTACCCACACAGATCTCACTTTTTGCAGAGATACATTTTCCCACGTAATTCATACACATTTTGAGCCAAAGTGTCATTTCAACTGTGTGTGTGTGTGTGTGTGTGTGTGTGTGTGTGTGTGTAAAATATGGGGGCTCTGGGCACTGGCTCCTGCACAGTTGAAATTTGCATATAACTTTTGACTACCCAAAAACTTAATTGCTCATAGCTTACTGTTGACCAGAACCTTACCAATAATATAAACAGCTGATTAATACATGTATTATATATGGTATTCTTAGAGCAAAATAAGCTAGAGAAAAGCAAATGTATTAAGAACATCAGAAGTAAGGAAGAGAAAGTACATTTATAGTACTATACTATATTTATACAAAAAATCCATGTGTAAGTGGACCTGACGGCTCAAACCCATGTTATTCAAGGGCATGTATACATGTGTGCTATGACGAGCTATACAGTTTCCACAATTCTGTTTTAGAAGAAAGTGGAATGGAATTTTGTTTTAAAAAAGTGAAAATATTGTGATTAAACAATTGCTATAACTAATCTATGGCACTTTATAAGGATAGTCACTCTTAAGAGTCTCATTTCTTACCATTTTTCTGTTGTAATTATCTGTACAGACTAATATCTGAGTCACTACTAATATAAAAGTACTTTGTTTTAGCTCAACACTTACATTGACAGCTGTACAGGCACACCTTGGAGATATTACCGTTTGTTTCCAGATCACTGCAATAAAGCGAGTATCACAATTAAGCAAGGCAAATTAAATTTTTGGTTTCCTAGTGCATACAAAAGTTATGTTTGCACTATACTGTAGTCTTTTAAGGGTGCAATAGCATTATGTGTAAACAAACATAAAAGCAATGTACATACCCTAACTGAAAAATTATTTCTTGCTAAGAAATGCTAACCATCACCTGAGCTTTTAGTGAGCCCTAATCACTGATCACAGATTACCATAACAAATGTACTAATGAAAAATTTTGCAATATCGCGAGAATTACCAAAATGTGACTGAAATATGAGGCGAACCAATGCTTATAGAAGAACGGTTTGCTTTATGCACAGTGCCCACAAACCTTCTATTTGAAAAAAAAAAAAAAAAAAAAAAAAAAAAAAAAAAAAAAAAAAAAGGAGGCAGCATCTGTGAAGTGCAATATATATAGTAGATAATATTTCCTGACATATTATACAGCAAAAGGGTATTTGCTCATTGCTCTGCTGCAAATGCCAAACAGATATCCCTCCTCTTTGCCAGTGAAACATGTGCATTTCTATTACAAGTGTGACAGTCGAATCTCCATGCCAGGATCATCTCTATAGACGTATGAAACTATATTTATAATATTTTAAACTTGCTCTTCAGGGGACTGGAAAATAAAATACAGGACTCACAATTTCATTTTTCAGTAATTTAAAAAAGCAAATAGAGGGGCACCTGGATGGCTAAATCGGCTGAACATCCAACTTCAACTCAGGTCACGATCTCCTGGTTCATGAGTTCGAGCGCCCCACCGGGCTCCCTGCTGTCACCACCGACCCTGCTTCGGATCCACTGTTCATCTATTTACACCGCCTCTGCTCATGCTGTGTCTCTCAAAAATAAATAAACATATTTTTTAAAAAGGGAAAAAGACTTCACACTATTTGTGTGGATTCAGGTACATATTTATCAAAAAAAAGAAGAGAAAAGAAAAGAATTGAAAATCTAGAGAGCAAACTTTTAACAAGGATTTAAAATAGGCATTGTGTACCCAATTTCTCCTATATTTTCATAATTAGTCTTGTGATCATGACAAAAATGATATTGATGTAGAGTTTTAGGCATACTAGAGAGATTCTTTTAATTATAATACAGTTATTTATTATTTTCAACCAAGGATATAATTTTGTATTATTCAAAATATCTCAAAAACTCCCTACAGTATCTCAAGATTAAGGATTTGCATTTGATATGATTAAAGTTAGAATGTATATTTAAAAGTGACTTTGTTTAAGGTTTAACTCCCATCTCCCTTAAACTATATATGCTTCAACTAACTGGAAATGAAAGATTTAATTCTAAGCAATTTAGAATTTGTTTTAAACATTTAAAGGATGTCATCGGTTTCTTGTCTAACGGCAACCATGCTTCAAATAATTTACTTATGAATATAGTGTTATAATTAAGAACATAGTATATTAACACAACTACATACATTACAATAACGGTAATTTATATAAAGTTGTCATGCCTCAGTTTATTAATTTTTAAACCATTTATTAACTACCTATGTAGCATGTTTATAACTATTATATGAGTTACTCATGAAAAACACTTAAGGCAGAATCTAACACATAAAATTTTAGCTTTTTCTTCCTGAGCCTTTGGATTCTTTGTGCTTTTGTAGCTTCATTAGTATTGTCCTCTTACCAACTGAGTAGACACATGCAAATTTTTGCATATTATCGACTATTTGTCATCTCTAGGCCTGGAGAGAGTTAAACTGAATAGCAAAATATATAGGTCAATAATTTCAAAATCCAGGTCTTTGTATTTTATAAACAAGGGATATTTAATAAAATTAAAATAATTTGTTTCCACTTGATCACATTAAATTATTGTGGAAATCATATTTTGTTCAATTTCTTTATTCTATTTCTATACTCTAATTGCTACTATTACGTTTATATTTCTAAAAAATGCTAAGTCAATAGCCTGTAATTCCAGACTGTACCTGAGTCCCTTTCATTGCTCTCTCTCTGTTATATTTTGTTTTGGTTTTTATTTATTTATTTATTTATTTATTTATTTATTTATTTATTTACTATCTACTTTTAGTGGTTAGTAGTTTATTGTTCTTTTGGATATATATTTTTTGAAATGCTCATTCAGGTCTTTGGATACTTTTTTTTACTGAGTTATATTTTTTTAACATGCAGGAATTTGGGGGGCTTCTTTGGGTTTTTTTGAGGTGTAATTGACATATAACGTTATATTAGTTTCAAATATCCAGCACAGTGATATGATATTTTCATACACTGTAAAGTGATGCCTACAATGAGTCTAGTACCATCCATCACCATAATAATTTACAAAATTATTTGTGTCTATGCATGTGAGAGATGAGAATTTTTAGCATTTACTCCCCTTGGCAACTTTCAAGTGTGCACTACAATATTATTGCCTATAGTCACCATGCTGTACATGCATCCCCATGACTTATTTATTTTATAATATATGCATAATATATAAGTATATATATAAATATAATTTATAATTCAACCATATCACCACCTTATAATATATACATATTTTATATATACATACAATTTATATATAAATATACATATATATTATTTATAATTCACCCATTTCGCCACCTCCCAATCCCCTTTCTTTCTAGCTGCTCTGTTTTCTGTATCTTTGGCTTGTAGTGTATTGTTTGCCCATCTTGGTTTTTAGATTCCACCTGTAAGTGAAACCATATAGAATTTGCTTTTCTCTGTCTAACTTACTTAGAAGAATTCCCTCAAGGTCCATCCATATTGTCATGAAAGGCAAGATTTTATTCTTTTTTATGGCTAAGTAGTATTCCATCGCGTGTGTGTGTATACACACACACACACACACACACACACACACATATATATATGCATGAAGATGTGTGTGGCCATGCATCTTTTCAAATCAGTGGGTTTTTTTTGTTTGTTTGTTTGTTTTATTTTCTTTGAATAAATACCTGGTAGTGGAAATGCTGGATCATATGTTAGTTCTATTTTTAACTTTTTCAGGAACTTCCACGCTCTTTTCCACAGTGGCTGCACCAGTTTGCATTTCCACCAGCAGCGTATAAGACCTAAGGGTTGGGGTACCTGGCGTGGGGCACATGCCCTCTTGGACTCCAGGGAGAAGCTGCTGCTTAGTGAAATCCTCCCAACTGTGGATCACTGATCTGAGGGTGGGGGGTTGGGGAGGATGTGCCTCCGCCCCCCTACCTGTTTCGGCATGGCCCTTTTATCCCTAATTGTGGAGGAGCTGTTCTGCAAGTTTTCAGGTCTTTTTCAGAGGGAATTTTTATACGTACTGGTGTATTCAGTGTCTCCACGGGAGGAGGTGAGTTCAGAATCTTCCCATGTCATCGTCTTGGACCAACCCCCTTCCTTTCGTTACTTTTACAGGCAGGGAATCTGTAATCCTATGACCACATATCACTCAATACATCCAATCGGTCACTTTTGCTGATACTGTGTTGTTACTCGTGTTATTTCAATTTAACACACATCCATGTGCTTTTTTAAGCCTTATTCATCAGTGATAGGAATAATAATACAAATTCTGCAAATAAATTTTCTATGTCTTAATATAAAATATGCACTGGAAATATGTTCAAAATTATGACATTTAAGGATATATCAAGGTAATTCTTATTGATGTTACATTCAAGGTAAGAATACACAGCTTTTATTCCTTGTATAAAATTATTCCTAATAATTTTAGCTCAAATTGTCATAATTGTTCATACGGTAAAATCTTATATTGTCATTTTTCAATTATTATATTCTTGCATAATTTAAAAAACTAAGCAAAATCCTTTAGAATGTTCATTATTTAAGTTAACTATTATTTTTAAATATATACCTATGACTAAATATTTTTATCAAGGCACTTTAACAAGCAAGTGACAAGCAAGTGTGTTTTCTATAAAATGTTTTTTAAAATTTTACATATTTGGGAATATGGAACTGAATTAAATAGTTTCTATTTTTCAAATTTAAATTTAGGACTTAAGCTAATTCTCTAGAGAGCCTGGAGAGAAAACATTACATTTGGAAAAAGCAAATATCAGGTGCTGGTAAAAGGATTAAGAAAAATCAGGTTGCACATGCATTAGAGATATGATTTTTCTGAAATACATGATCTTAAGTTATGTTTAAGTCCTCAATACTTTTATTTTGTGGGGAGATAACTCTTTAGAAATAAAGTAAGCAAGTTCTAGACAGTCCATTAGCCACACAACTAAATGGCTTCACTTCATCATTGACAGGAAATATTTTGTGATTTTTATTCTATCAGTAGGCATGGACTTTACTAGTGTTGCACCTTAAAAAAATCTGCCACAAACTAGCTTGTGATAATTGTCAGTCATCATACAATATTGATAGTTCCAATAAATTTTTGTTAAAATATTTTTAATAAAAATACCAGACATACTCTGGGAAATAAAAGCACCAAATAACTAATAGTCATCAGCAATACATTTGTTCATTCATTTAGTCATTCACTGATTTAGCAACTTGCATTATGGTATCACCATAAACGTTAGTAATTAATAAGTACCCAGGAGTACCAGAGCAAAAACAAAAGAAAACAAAACAAAACAAAATAGAACGTGTTCTTCAATAGTTTAAGGTCAAATAAGTCAGAGTTCTACAAATAATCACAACTTTTTATATATATACATATATATATATAAAAATAATTATATTATTATATAATAAGTATATATAAACAAATATTAAGACCCCTACTAAATGCCAGGATATATAAATACAGGGTTATTTATTTATTATCTCTTTTTTCTTTGTCTTTCTCTCTCTCTCTCTATATATATATATATATGTACATATATATATGTGTGTGTGTGTGTATGTATATACATTCTATCTCTCTCTCTATGTATATATATATATATATATATATATAGCTAAGTCACTAAACAGAGAGATTATATGAAATATATGTGTTTTAAATATTATTTTTCACCTCTTTTGCAAGTTTATCTAATCTGATTCTGTTGTCTCTATTCTTCATCTAGAATAGATTCATTTAAATTGAAAAATATTTAATTCCTACTCCTGGTAAACTGCCCAGATTGCAGAGATACACATAAATGCAATACAATAAATGCATTACAACAAATATGTTTCTGGTAAAGTTCTCAGAAACAGATAGTGTGTTAGATTTTGTATCAACCTGTCTAAAAATGAGTAGTAGGTAGGATTGGGCAGAAGACCAAGTAGAAATGTAAATATATTTAGTTTGAAGAGTCTGGGAGACACTTAGCATAAAGGTCAACACAGAGATTTTTATAATCAATTTAATTCTAAAATATGAGGTGGAAGTCTAGAGGAAAGGGCACTGGTAGTGCTGTGATCCTAGTAAAAACAAGCTAAAGAGAGTAATTAAAAACTTAAGTGAAAGACACTTGCTGGGCAAGTCATCCTCGGATCACAGCCAATAACGGGATTTGGAAAGGCTATGGATGTACACTGGGCTGTACCTACACAGGGGCAAGCAGGATATGGACCAACTTGAAAACATCCCCCAAACCACACACAGATTCATCAGCAAAAGGTGAAAGACTCACTGTCACTAAGGGCTTAAGCACAACTTTGACCAAGCACTGGCTGAACATTGTGATACTCTGAGGTAGGGGCATCTCCTAAGACTCAAAAATAAAATCACACGTATCCTCGCATCCTTAGGTCTGTGTGAATAACCAAGACTGAGCCCTCTCACCAATAATCACAGAGGATAACTCAATCTACTAATAGGCAATGGAGGAGAGAGAGAGAGAGAGAGAGAGAGAGAGATGAAGAAAGAAGTAAATCCCTTTAACTGTGACAGCAGACTCCAAGCTATCATATATCCAATGGTAAAAGGCCAAAATCTAACTGTAGAAGGGGCTTATGTGAAGAATCTTTGATCAATTAGTGGCTTAGCTGTTCCAGAGTTTAAATATAAAAACAAGAAACATCTGAGAAAGGTCATCAAAGGCTCTACATTGTGGGGGGAAAAAGTTACTTCAGCCCCGAGTCACTAAATAAATAATTAACATAAAACCCCAAGGAAGAGAGAACCTTGGAGATTATTACCCAGAGCTGCGAAAATAATTTAGTTTTCAGGTAAAAATTGAGACGTACAAAGAAACCAGAAAGTATGGTCTACACGGAAAAAAAAAAAAAAGAAGAAGAAGACTGTAAGACCCTGGTTATGAAGCAGGCTAGATGTTAGACTTAGCAGACAAAAACTTCAAAGTCATAATAAAACGAAAGTTGTCCCATGTTTGTTGTCCTAGGTTTATGATTGATGAGAATATTTTATATTGTTAAGATGCTAATAGTTCCCAAATTGGCCTTCAAATTCAATGCAATCACTGTCAAAATCACAAATTTTTTTCTCCCTCAGAAATAGATAAGCTGATCCTAAAACTCATGTAGAAATACAATGGACCAGAATAGACAAAAGAATCTTGAAAAAGAACAAAGTGGAGGACTCACACTCTTCAATTTCACAACCACTACAAAGCTATAGTAACCCATTGGTATGGTACTGATAGAAAGACAGACATGCAGATCAATGGAATAGAACTGAGGGGCCAAAATAAACTCTTATATTTATGATGAAATGATTTTTGACAAAGATGCCAATAAAACTCAATAGGAGAAAATTGAATTTTTGACCAATGGTTTGGAACAATTGAATAATCCAATGCTAAGGAATAAAGTTTGAATTATATCTCACAACATTTATAAAAATTAATTCAGAATGGAACATAGGCCCAAACGTAAGATCTAAAAAACCACAAGACTCTTAGAGACACATGAGTAAATATTTGTGACATTGAGTCAAGTAATATTTTCTTAAATCTAACATCAAAAGCACAAGTGACAAAATAAAAACAATAATAAATTGTTAAATTTAAATTGTTTTATTAATAAAAATAAATAGCCTTTTTAAATAATAAAAATAATAAACTACTATCAAGAAAGTGGAGACGCAACCCACAGAATGGGAAAAAAATTACGAATCATGTATTGTGTAAGTGACTTGTATCCAGCATACATAAAGTCCTCCTATAACTCAATAATAAAAGACAACCTAATTTTTAAAATGATCAAAGGATTGAAATAAACATTTCTTCTGAAAATATACTTAAAAAGCCAATAACTACATGAAAAGATGCTCAAATCATTACTTATTAGAGAAATATAAATCAAAATCACAATAAGATACTACTTCACACCCCCTAGGATGGCTATAATAATAAATAGAATATGTCTTGGTAAGAATTTTGAGAATTTGGAACCCTCATTCATTTCTGGTTGGAATGTAAAATGGCACAGCCACTTTGGAAAACAGGTTGAGAGTTCCTCAAAATATAAAGCACAGAGTTGCCACATGATCTATTAATTCCACTCATTTTTATATATACAGTCAGTGAAAATGTATATACACATAAAACCTTGCACATGAAGATCACAGTCACATAGTCACAATAGCCAAGAATAGAAACAATCCAACCGTCATTTAACTGAGGAATGGAATCGCACAAGTGGTATATCTACACAATGGGATGTTACTGGGCAGTAAAAAGAAATGAAGTGCCGATACATATTAAACATAGATGAACCTTGAACACATTATGCTAAGTGAAAGAAGCCAGTCTCAGTAGATTATGTATTTTATGATTCTATTTCTCTGGAATCAAGGCAACGATGGCTTCATGGAATGATTTAGTTACTCATATTCTCATTTTGTTCATGTATCATTTTTCTGTCTATGTTCATATCTTCTTTTGGTTGTTTAGCATGTCTAGAGTATGTTTTTGTTTTGTTTTGCTTTGCTTTTTTTTTTTTTTTTAACATCCTCTTCTAGTAAGTCTAAGGATAGTTTATTTTGTTCCTTCGAATGGGCCATAGTTTCATCTTTCATTATATATGACTTTGATTTTTGATTGAAAATCAAGCATGTAAATATTGTAATGTGGTAGCTCTGGAAATCAGATTTCCACACTTACCCAGAGTTTGCTTTTTCGTTTTTTGTTTGTTGATGAAAGGTGACTCTGTGCCTTGGATCATCCTAATGTGAAAGCTTAAACTTTGTCAAGTCTTCTCTGAGACTATGTTTCTGGGTTTATGCCATTGCTTTTTAAATTCCACCAAATCTGTGGTTGCTTCTAAACATACTAGTCTTTAAATATCTGACTCCCAAAAGGAGAAAAGGAGAAAAAAATAAAAGAAAAACAGATGGTTTTCTTTATATTCCCTGGAAACTCTTTCAACCAGTAGAGTGACGAAACAATGGTGGCCAGCCTCTGTAAGTGCATTTAATAATCAAAAGCAACTATCAGCTACCACAACACTTAACTTCAATATTTGGAGGATAAGGTCTTTATTGTTCAATCTATCTCTAGCAAGCACATTAGGAATATGGGCATGGGTCCTGGTATGGCTGGAGGGCATGGAGTAAGTAGTACCTGCTATGCTAAAAGCCGAAACCACAATTTGCCAGCCATATTTCAGCCATATTTTCCCCTGGAAGCTGACAGTATTCAAGTAAACTAACTTTCTTTCCTTCTTTCCTTTCTTTCTTTCTTTCTTTCTTTCTTTCTTTCTTTCTTTCTTTCTTTCTTTCTTTCTTTCTTCTTTCTTTCTTCTTTCTTTCTTTCTTTCTTTCTTCTTAAGTTTGTTTATTCTTGAGAGAGAGAGAGAGAGAGAGACAGAGCACAAGTGCAGAGGAACAAAGAAGGAGAGAGAAACAGAATCTGAAGCAGGCTCCAGGCTCTGAGCTGTCAGCACAGAGCCAGATGCAGGGCTCGAACTCATGAATTGGGAGATCATGACTTGAACTGAAGACGGACACTGTACTGACTGAGCCACCCAGGCGCCCCAGAACTACACAGTTTCGATTCAACTTCTTACAGTTTCTACCAGTATAATTGTTGTCTAGGTAGAAGATGAATCCTTGGTGCTTCCTACCATGCCCTCTTCTTACATCATTCCCCTTGCCAACTTCCTGAGACACATGGAGACATAGGACCCAGCAAAGCTGTGTCTGGATTCCTGACCCACAAAAATGGTGAAGTGCTAAATGGAATAAATGTTTTTTCAAGAATCAAAGACCTGGATTATTTGCTACCCAGCAAATAGATTTTTAAAACATGTTTCTGTTATTATAGTAGCATATAAGTAAAATATACTTATTATAAATTGTTATCTTTATACTTAGTGTACAATATATATGCTTAGAATATAATATATAATTATAATATATATTCTATAATACATACTGTATATTTATACAATACATAAAGTTATTTTTAAAATTTAAATATATTATATATTACTTAATTTTATTGAATATTATATATTATATGATATATCCTATATAATTAATATATAATACATAGTCCTTATTATACATAATATTCCACATCACTAAATTATAATATATTATTATATATTAGTGATATGTCATAGAAAGTGACTTAGCTCTTATTTTTCTTTTTTAAATCAAAATTATTAAGCCAATCTTTTTTTAATTTTTTTATTTTTAAAAAAAATTTTTTAAATATTTATTTTTGAGAAACATAGAGACACAGCATGAACAGGGGAAGGGCAGAGAGAGAGGGAGACACAGAATCGGAAGCAGGCTCTGAGCTGTCAGCACAGAGCCCGATGCAGGGCTCGAACTCACAGACCGCAAGATCATGACCTGAGCTGAAGTCGGCCGCCACCCCGACTGAGCCACCCAGGCGCCCCTATTAAGCCAATCTTATTTGCCCAAAGATTCACCTTAACTGTGTGAACTTGAGTGCTACACTGTATCTCACAAAGCAGTTAATGTAAATTTTTTTTCTTAAATGTCTAACACATTTGAAATATAAAAAGTTCATTTTTTCATTTTCTTTTAAGTAATATTTCATTTCTTTAAGTGCTTATTTGTCTCTACAAACCAGTCAGAAGATATAATCTCATTTATTAATACTCATTTGAAGTAAGAAAATGCTTCTCAGTCATCTAAGCAGAGGTAATCACTTTTCTGAATTGCAGATGTCTCATACACAAGTATATAGAGAGCTCCTTGTAAAACTTTCGCCATAGGTCAAAAAAAAAAAAAAAACACACAAAAACTTACCTGACCAAATTTCAGAGTTGTTTCTCTTTTCAGTGAGCGTGAAAGTCTAAATTGCTTTTATTCACAGTTAGACAAATGTACAAACAAATGAAAAGCCAAATGAGCTAAATTATCTTTTCGCTCATCCATCAGACTTGTTGTCCCCATCCAGTGAAAAGAACACCTAATCACCGTAATCAAATTCCCAATCATTATTGCTGCAGATAGAAAATAGCTTAACATCACCTGTGAGTGAACCAGGAAAACACACACAGACATACAATTATTACAAAACACACACACCATAAATGCACAAACCAAGCAGGGAGTCAGCAAAGTCATAGCCCTATTGCCACTTGGGATTCATTTGAAAAGCCAAGGAAAGACATGCCTTGATCTAAACAGCTGTGAGGTATTTATACAGCAATTAAGATGTATACTGAATGTATGTTAAATATTTTATTCAACTCATAATGTAATGAGGAAACTACTTAATGGTTAAAACCAGTACACGAGAGAATTCAACTTAGGGAAATTTATATTTTCTACTGGGAAAAATTGATATCTATGAACAGGAATCATTTGCATTTTTGTGGGCAGGAGAAATGGCCATTGTTTAAGTTTACCATACTTTAACTTTGACCCGACAAGACTGTAAAATAGCCTGGGTACTAGCAAATCAATCCAGAGTGTACACACCTGTGGAATCATAATCTCTGGAGGGTCTGTCAGAAAATGCCCAGCATTCTTCTGAAAAAGATAACCAATTATGTCTTTCGCCTATGGCAAACAATGTAACTGGGTAAAGCTTTGATGAAATGATTTTGTATATTATGAAGAAAGACCTAAGGTGGAGAAACAAAGCTACCAAAAGGAAATGGAACTTGCCAACCCTGATGTTTTATTTGTCAATGTTAATTAAGAATATTCCCCTCATTTTTTCCCTACGAAGTTTTCCAAATACATGTGCTCATGTAGAGATGTGCGCATGTTTGTTCTGGTAAGTTTAATAGCAAATAGGGAAGCCCAGAACTCTTACTGATGTGAATACTGAAAATGTTTGTTTGCTCAGGAAACAAAGAAGAAAAAAGAAGACAAAGAAACTTAGGTCTCTAGAGACCTTATTCTCTAGTAGTTCTCTGCTATATGAAACTGGGCGTTCTCAACCTTATATTAGAATCTCAAAGGTCAAAATTAGACATAATGACTTGAATTTGGTTCAAAGGAAGATAGACACAGATAGTGAGATCATCGTGTTTGGCTAAGGCCTTAATTTGTATATAAAGTATTTAGTATAAAAAGGAGAGCTGACACAAAGACAAATGCTAATTAAATATAATGATAGCTGGTAATTAGATGTGACAAAAATCATAAAGGTGGAATATGATGCCTGAAACTAGGAAAATATCCTGTTACAGGAAAGTGACAGATCATTTGAATAAGTACATATGTAGATGACAAAAAACAGTTGATTATAAATTAACTCCGGGGGACAGGTTATCTGATAACTCTACTATTTTCATTAATCTGAGAATATTTGCAAAATAAACATAAACTTCCATTCCCCTAGGATTTAGAGACTTTGGAAACAATTGTAAACCTACATCTAGAATTATTTCTCAGTATTTTTAATGATAATTAGTTTATTTAAACTCAATGACTCATACTCATGATGAAATACATTGCTTAATATTTATGTCAAATATTAAACATTTAAATTATTTAACTATATATTCTATTTACATAACATTTAAAAAATTAAATTTATTCATTTTTGAGAGAGAGAGAAAGAGACAGAGCATGAGCCGAAGAGGGTCAGAGAGAAAGAGAGGGAGACACAGAATCTGAAGCAGGATCCAGGCTCTGAACTGTCAGCACTGAGTCCAATGCAGGGCTCAAACTCACAACTGTGAGATCATGACCTGAGCCAAAGTTGGACACTTATTTTTTTTTTGTTATTTTTTTTACATCAGAAGAATGAAATATTTTGCAAGCAGAATGCATAATTTAATTCTGGTGATTTTTAATATGGTTGCTAATTTTGGCAATTAAGATTCTATTTTGAAGTGACCAAAACAATACATATTTTTTGAAATATAGTTTGAAAATATCACAGGCTGCAAACTGGCAGCAAATAGTCTAAAATCAGTTCCTAAAAGAGGTTTGGTTCATACAGATCAGGAATCTATTGATCTTTGATTTTAATATACATATTCCCCAATATTCTAGTTTGAATTACTCCTTATTTCCTTAAATGTATAAATTTCACTACTTTGCGTTTACTTCTTGGACCCTATATTCATTCATGTTTGATACTTCTGGCCGAGACCTTCTTTTCTGGAAGAAAGTAATTACAAAATTAGTTGCAGAATGAGAGCGTCATAACCTCCCCATCCCACTCCTGGAGGTTACATACATTTTTGAGCTAGGAAGACTAGTCTGTACTTTCTCTCCCTTCCAGATCACAGAATAATAACAATAATAGCATATAGTCCACGCGTATTCTCTACCAATCCTCCGTGGTGGGTTTCATTAGTAGTACCGATTTATAAATACAGAAACCTAGACACTAATCACTTTTTCAAGTTAGTAAATGATGGATCCTCTCCAGTACTTCTCTATTTGACCCCATCAGATAAATCACCCAATGGTAAAAGTCAACCTTAGTAATAATTGGACAGGTATAGCATTTATGATGTACTGGTCACTTAACTAAGGACTCTGCAAATATTACTTAACCATTATATAAACTTATGGAGCATGTATTTCCATTATCATTGTCTCTATCTTACTGATGAGAAAAGTACGGCACAGAGAAATTGTTAGCTAATTCAAAGTCATATAGCAGGTAAGGGACATAGCCAAAATTTTAATTCATTCAGTTTAGCTCTAAGCCTGCGTTCTGAGGGTTATCTTTATATTTATTTCATCATTGCAAACACTTGTGAAGCAGGAATATGTCAGAAGAGGAAGATGTCCTAAAGTTATTTATTATTTTAATATCTGAAGATACTCATGTGCAAAAATCGCAGGTTTTCTTAGCTGAACAATGTTCTATTTGTTGCTGGAAAGTGTAGCCTCTATTTAAATTCCCCATACTTCCCCACATTCCCACTGTAGGGTCATTTCTTTTTATTCAAAGAGAAACTCGCTTAAAAACCCAAAGCAGTAATGCTTCGGATTCTGTGTCTCCCTCTCTCTATGCCCCTTCCGGCTCACACTCTGTCTCTCTCTGTGTCTCTCAAAAACAAATAAACATTAAAAAAAAAAAAAAAAAAGACTTTATTTTAGAGGCATTAAGGAATGTACCACCCAAGTGGGAAGTAGGTATCTGAAAGGGTAGGGTAGGAGCGCAGTTCTGTTTTCATATGCAAAACAGTAAATGTTCAACCGCTGAAGTTCTGGGCCCTGGAGAAATAGATAATATCATTGACAACCATCAAGTTTACTATTTGTAAATAGAACCAAAAGGTGAACTCCGTCAGATTTACATTATCTGCTCCAAGTGAATACAAGTAAGCAGGACTAGCTAAATTGAGCTAATCAACACATCCCAGTTTGTTTGAGACTTTCTCTGTTTTAATACTGAATATCCCCTTACCTAGGAGCTCCCTAGGTACTGAGCAAAACAGGATAGTTGTTAACTAATGAATCCAGCTGCTCTGAAGGGAGGTAAAAAAAGTAGTGAAGTCTACAGCTTTCTTGCCCAATCTCCTATTTCCTCCAAACAGACTTTGTAACTATGAGCAAACACCTGTCAAGACTCACATAAATGTGTAGTCATGTGATTAGATGCACTGGAAATCGAAATAGAAATGTTTCTCTTCAGAACAAAGATCGACTTGCTTTATTATCCAGTAGTCTCCCTATGGGCCATTAAATGTTTTAACATTTCAGTGGGCGTCCATGGCCAAGATAATTTGCTCTTGAAACGATGAAATGAGTCACTGCCAAATCCTGTTTTGAATTGTTACTACCTTTATTTTTGTGTAATGTCTCATCCTAAAGAGTTAGAGGAAAATTAAAACCATTGCAAGTCCCACAATGAGCCTTTAAGGAAAGTGTAGATCATGCTTCCTATGGTTGGAGATGCAAAATTAACTGTTCTTAACTGACATAGCATAACATTATCATAACATTAACATTCTGGCCCTTCATAAAGTATTTTGCTCATTTGATGTCTTAAATCCACTGCTAGATTTCTTTAATGACCTTAGTTGTGTGCCTCATAAATACGTAGTTCTTTATGGGGGTATTGCATAGACCTCTACTTAATGTATGGCTAACTCGAAAGGACAATCGTTCAATGATTCATATCTGGGTGATTATTTTGTGGCTAGTAACCTGCTTCTCTAAGGAATAAACCTGTACTTTGAACCGTGATGATTCTTAAATCAAAAGTAGCAAAACCTGTGGGGAAAGCGACATTTATAGTTGAAAATATTGATTTAAGTATGCCAGAACCCGGTTTCAGGTCTTATTACATTTCACATGTATGAAATAAGAAAATGAGTTTCCAACAGTAGAACCTATTATTTGGAATGAATTGGACTTGGGGAATTAAAAGAAGATAGTCAATATGCCTGACACATCTACCGTGAATTTCAATCTCGGGTTACCTTTCCAAAAAGAAACCATGAGAGGTAATTTTCTTCAAATAATGATACAGCCTCTGTAAATAATGTCTTCAACTGTAACATTGAATAGTATGCAAAATTAATGATGATTTCATATCATAGTTTATTAAATTCGTTTCAGTTATTCCATTTGGGTATTGCTGCCATTCGGCAAACCTGGTTATTAGGTTCTGTTTTGGGTTTTGTTTTTTGGCCCAGGCACAAACTAAACATCTAGCTGCAAGAGGCCAAATCCTCTGCCCAAGAAATCACAGATTATGTGCTGGCCGCTCAAGCGAGGCCATTCACCCATTTGACCTTGAATGTCATTTATTTTCATACCTTTAATTGCTGTTTACAGTTGATGATATTATATATTTGGCTTATACTTTCTTTCCTTCTCCCTCTTTCCTCTATTCCTATCAAATAGCACAGTGATTGAATGACATTCTTATCAAATAACCCCATGGGGGAAAATTGATGTATGTACACCACACATTAGGTATCTTGCAAGGGCATGATAGCTTCCAAAATTCCACTGGTGTTTGCTTCATTATCTAGTTGAAGTTCTGTTACTGGATCCTTAGACAAATTAGTTCATTAGGTTTTCTGGATGGATGGAATACTTTATCATTATAAAGTGTCCTACGTTATCCCAATAATATGTCTTGTTCTGAAGTCTAGTTTACCTGTTACCAACATTCTTGGTTGGTATGTGTCTGGTATATTTCCCGTCTTTACTTTATCTATACCTGTTTATATGTAAACCGCTTTCTTGGAACAGCATGTAGTATGTTCTTTTTTTTAATTTTATTTCATCTGACAATGCTGTTCATATTCATGATGCCATTTTTTGTTATTTGGTCTTTTCTTTTATCATTACTATGACATGTCTGTATTTTAATTAGTGTGTTTGCATTTGCACTCTTTGATGTAGTAGTCCTTAGCTACGCGTGGCTGTTGAACTTTGAGATGATGCTGAATAAATTACCAAGATATGTGCTATATGTGTAAAATGCACTCCGTATTTCAATCATGTAGAATAAAATTCAAAATATGTCATTCATGATTGTTTATTGATTATATGTTGAAATACTATTAAATAGAATTTTAAAATTAAAATAAAAACTAATTCACCTTTCATTCTTATTGTGGATAACAGAAATATTTAGATGATATTAAATATTAAATATTTATAAATAAACAATTGACTCCAATTATATTTATATTCAATAGTTTTGGTTTAGACCACTTATGTTCAAGCAAATGATCTTATGCTATTTTTGGATTTAGTGTACTTCTTTCCTGCTATTTTTCATGCTATTTTTGGCTTTAGTGTACTTCTATGTATACTATAAAGCTCAAAATATAAGTCAGTTATCTTTTAAAGGTATTAAAAATAACACCTTATCATATTTGCCATCGGTGACATTCTTCATTCAATTGTGCATATACAAGTTTCCATTTGGTATTATTTTATTATTTTCCTTTTGCCTGAAGGAATCCTTAAAACTTTCTGGTAGAACAGGTCAACTAATAAAAAATTCTCCCAGAGTTCATTTTTCTAAATTTTTCTTTTATACACCTTCATTTTTGAAGAAAAAAAAGTTTTTACTGGGTACAGAATTCTGAGTATATAATTCTTATATTTTCTTTCTCCAAATATAATATACTGTTTGGTGTTGGTTTTGATTTCTGACTGCTTTGATAGATTCTGTTTATTAACAGATTTCAGCCATTTGTTATGTTTGGAGTGGATTATTTTATGTTTGTTCTACTTAAAGTTATTTTACCTTTTTGTATTTGAGATTTTGTAGTTTCCACCATCTTTAGAAAATATATGTCATTATTTCCTTAAGTATTTTCCTCTCCTTCCTTATCTTTACTCTGGAATTCCAATTACATGTATGTATCCCATAGGTCACTGTTGGTCTATTTATTTTCTTTGTTCTAAGCATTACTCTTTTATTATAGATACTGTCTATTGGTATGTCTTCAAACTCACTGATAGTTTCTTCTGAAATCTCTATTTTTTTCTGTTAATATTATGCTGTTCACTTTTTAAATGAGATATTTTGTTTTTCATATATAGAAGGTTCATCCATGTATTTTCTGATCTTTTATTTTCCACCTCATTATGTTCAAGTTTTCCTTTACATCCCTGAGCATAGTAATAATATTTATACTTGACATTCTAAGGTCTTCTCCTACCTATTTTATCTTCTCTGTGATTGCTGTTGAATTATTTTTATCTGTTTTTATTTTACATGTTCCATATCTTTACTTGTTGATTACTTTTGTTTAGATATTGTATATCATAGATTTTGTGTAATGAGTGTTGTACTCACAAAGTATAGACTTTATTCTTGCACACACATAAATTAGTGAAACTTAGTTTTATCTTTTAGATACTTGCTTTTCAGGATGTTTAGGTGTCTCCGGAGTACACTTTACCCTAGGTCTAACCTAGCCCAGTTCTAGGGCATGGCTCTTTGCAGGTGTCTACTCTATACCCTGTGTTTATGAGGTTTCTTGTTTCTCATTTTGTTTTGTTTTTTTTGTTTTTGTTGTTTATTTTGTTTTTTTTAATGTTTTGTTTATTTTTGAGACAGAGACAGAGACAGCACGAGCAGGGGAGAGACAGAGAGAGAGGGAGACACAGAATCTGAAGCAGGCTGCAGGCTCTGAGCTGTCAGCACAGAGCCCAACATGGGCCTCAAATTCACGAACCATGAGATCATGACCTGAGCCAAAGTCTGATGCTTAACCAACCAAGCCACCCAGGCGCCCTGGTTTCTTATTTCTAGCTGCTGGAAATGGAAACTCTTCCTTATCCCCATAGGCTCTGAGAATAGTTCGGCCCGCTGTTTATAGATGGTCCTTTCTTTGATCTTGGGGAGTTTCAGAGCTTAGTTTCATGCACATGATAATACTCTAAGATGTAACCAGACTACTCCTTGTATCTCTGGAGTTTCTTCTCTGCTTAGCTGTCTTATTTCTGGAACTGTGCCATGCATATTCTAGCTTTTAGGCCTTATCGGAATAGGATCTTTGGGATACCTGGATGGCTCAGTCAGTTAAATGTATGACTCATGATCTCAGGGTCATGGGATCAAGTCTTGTGTCAAGCTCTGCGCTAAGCCTGGACCTTGCTTGAGATCTCTCTCTCTCTCTCTCTCTCTCTCTCACACACACACACCTTCTGCCCTTCTCTTCCCTGCTCCCCCACTTCTTTCTCTCTCTCTCACAATAAAAAAAAAAATTGTATGTTCCTCTCTTCAACTCAGAGAGACTGTAGGACTTTGGGGTTTCAACCCCTCTGGCAACTGCCCGTAAGCTGTCCCTGGGCACTTTCTCTTCTCAAGACTCAGCATCTTCTGCTACATATTGTCCATTATGAAAACAGCCATTTCTTATGTCTAGTCCAGCTATCTGTATATTACAAACATGGTGGGAGAGAAATTCCTGTTATCACTAATAAAATTCTTAAATTTTTCGACCATGAAGTTTTTACTGATTTTGTTATGAGATGACATTTGTATTTAAAATAATGTTATGTGCATTTAGCAATTTAAGTTACTTTGTAACAGAGCAGTTTTAGAGATATTAATTCAGCACCTACCCAGACTACTGCAAAATTTTCAACTCAAATAACTTAAATCATAGTGCCAAGTAAATGTATAAAAGTAGTTATCTAGTGGTAACCTAAATCAGATCAGAAATTATTAAGGAATATCTTTATTTTGTTTTAAATTAAAAATGACTTTAAATTTTGCATCTGTTGCCTTCTCCTATACTTACCTAGTAATCTTTCCTCACTTTTCCCTACATCTTGGTTCAGGTAAGTTTTATTTTATTTTATTTTATTTTACTTTATTTTTTGAAAACGTTTATTTACTATTGGGTGGGGGCAGGGCAGAGAGAGAAGGGGACAGAGGATCCAAAGAGGACTCTGCACTGACAGCAGAGAGACTGATGTGGTGTGGTGTATTTTATTTTCCAGAAAAAAAAGGAGTACTATCAATATTTGCTTCAATATTTTATTTGTTAAAATATACCCTATGTTTTGCTTATCCAAGACCCACTCTTTTGATTTTTAAAAATCATTTTACAGATCAAATAATTTAATATTGACTAGTTTTTTTTTATATTATCACTCAACCCTTCCAGACAGTTTCTTCTCACAGTGCATTTCCTTGACCCTTTAAATGAAACCATGCTCTGACTTACCAATCACACCACTTTTTTTTAAAATATCTTTTGTAACACATATCGTGAACTGCAAATTTTGTTTACTTTGTATTGTTTATTTGCTAATTGCCTGCAGTGTGTTCTAGTTTATAACCTTCCTGAAGACAAAGACTGGATCTGGTAGCAGGCACAGTGGTTTTACCTCTATATTACCTGGACAACAATTTGTGTTCAACAATTAGTCACATAAGTTAGTAAATGAATATGAAGATCTTAAATAGCAGAACTTATGTATCAGCCACAGTGACTCTGCTCTTTAAGGTCTCTTAAGGTTGACTTAATTTCCATTCATGCATTACTGAAAGTCACATGCTTTTCCAGAAATTTCTAACAATTCCTAAGGGATAACATTATCCCACTTAGAAGAAAACCTCTTGGCCTTTGCTGAATTAATTTAATTTGGGTTATTCTCATTATTTCACATGTATTATTACTTTTATTTTCTCCGTTGCCCAGAGGGAGAAGAACACTTTTAGGGTTTTGTTTTTTTTTTTTAATGGAAAGGGTCATACAATAGTTACATTTAAAAATAGCACATGCATATACTTTTGCTGATAACTGTTCATAAAAAGGCACATATCTCTGTAGATGGCTTTAATGGACACATAGACGAGATATCCTGCTTGTCAATAACACATGAAGTTGAATATTGCACATACCTGTTCTTAAAAATTTGTTCAGTGTTTTGCTCAAATCAATTTTTGCCTTCCCACCATGTCGTGATATGTCATTCTTCCTTGCTGTCTCAATCTTCATGTGTCCTTTCTGTCTTTCTCCAGTACATCTTAGCCAGAGCAACCAATTAAACACCAAATGACTGGTCAAACAATCAATCAACTAAAAAACATCAAACCTTCCCATATTCCTGATTAGATGAAATTGTTTCTAGCACCCTACTCCCAATTGCAATCCAGGCTTCAGGACTCTTTCTAGGTGTCCAAAGAATCTAAAATCTCTGTAATTGCTGCTGTCATGCTAACAGAGTTCACTTAAATTTCTAGACAAAGGCCATTCTTACACGTTTTCCTATCTGAGAACTAGGCTCTGATATCCCTCTAAATTTAATACAGAATTGGTTATAGACCACTCAGGATTTTAATTAATAAATAATAGAACATTTAAGGTAGTTATTATGGGAAAAGGCTTAAAGAATTTATTGAGAGTAACAGACAATTGCAAAATGTTCAGAACATTTAAAACTTAAAAAGGAAGGGATATAGAAAGGATAGAAATAAGGAAGGAAGGAAAGAAGGGAGAAAGAAAGAAAGCAAGGATGAATGAAAAGAACAAAAGGAAAAAAATAATAAAGTGTTCTCATATTGCCAGGCAATTGAAGTGAGTTTAGCATTGTAAATTTTGACACCAAAATGGTCAGGGCTCAATTATTGGATTCAGTATTCCATATGGATTTAAATATGTATTTAAATATGCATGTATGCATTTATCTCTTGAATGATGTTTGAATATAGTTAGAAATAATTTTCATTTACATATTCATTCACATACTGATTCAAATAAACAACTATCCTATACGGTATTAATTACATAAATCAGAGCACAGCATATAAGTAAGAAATGTAATATCAAGTTGTGCTATAAGATTGGCTAGTTCTTTGAGGAACATACATGTATCATGAAAAGGTATACTTTTTTTTTTCAAAATAATTAAAAAACTGTGTAGGTTTGTTATCCTTATTCTCAAATTTCAAGAATTCTACCACCATGAATAGGAAACTTGATTCACTAAAATTAGAAATTCTTTAAATTTATACCCAGCCTGAAAGCTTTGAATAGAATGGCATGGTTAATTAAAAAAAAAAAGTCACATGTAAATAACACTCATAAATTATACCGGGTGATATGCTGTGTCACTATATCACGGTCCCTTCAGAACTGATGTACCCTTTGCCAGCTGTCAAGAGCATTGCTTGCTAATGATCGATACATCAGATCCTCTTTAGGCCTTGCCTTGCCTGAAGGATCCGCAACGGCAGCACGTAGATCAGTTTTGTTGAGTGGCCATTCTGGTATTGGCACAGGACAAAAAAAAAAAAAACAGAGTGGCCACAGTGTCAGGACACAGGATTTTTAAGGACTTGTGTGTGGGTCCCCATTACCAAGGGCAATAGCTAATTTCACTTCCTGATGCCCTGCTTGCCAACAATGGAGCCCCTCATTGGGCATATTGCCTCAAGTGGATCACCCAACTTCTTGGTGACAAGCTGATTATATTTTCTTCTTCTACTCCAGAAGTGGAAGCAATTCATTTTGATCAGAATCCACATGTTTCTATAGGCATTCTTGCCCCTATAGTCTTGGCACCTACTACTATCAGAAGATATATAGAAGTTTTGTTCTTTTGGAACAGACAGGATTCTTTATCTCACATGGTATCAAGAACACACTTGACACCACTCTCAGTGACCCACTTTGCGAGTATTATGGGCTGAATATGGCTATTCTCCCCAAATTTACATACTGAAGCCTAACTGTCAGTAGTTGTATTTAGAACTGGGGCCTCTAAGGAAGTAATTAATATTAAATAAAGTCATAGGGGTGGGGCCCAGATGTGATAGAATTAGTGTCCTTAAAAGAAAAAAACTCCAGGAAGCTAGCTGTCCCTCTCTTTGCATGCACCCATTGAAGAAACACTATGTGAGCACATAAGAAGTCAGCCATTTACAAGCCAGGAAGAGAGTTCTCACCAGACACTAAACCCTGCCAGAACCTTGTTCTTGGACTTGCCACCATCCAGAACTGTAAAAAGTAAATTTTTGTTATTTGAACCACCCAGTCTGTGGAATTTTGTTATGGCAGCTCAAGTTCATTAACATAGGCCATGGCTACAATTCTAGGCTCTGCAGTTTTAGAGCTTCTGTTTATCATGGGGAGATGTTTCAAGATTCCTTTTAAAATTTTAGATAAGACCATCAATTCCAACAGCAGACCTGCAGGCAGGGAAGGTAGACATCATGCTTATAGGGAAAATTGAGTTGTTCACCAGGTGGGGGGACTGAGGTTGCACAATGGGATCAGGTAAGAATATGTTTGGCATCTTTGTGATTCCTTGGATCGTCCTTTGCTCTGCCCAGTTAGGATGTAAATGGACAAGTGCGGGAGTTATTCCCTGGGTAGGGTATGGTGACCAGAGCCAAAGAAGCCTTGGGAATAAGAGCCTCATAAGGTAAACCGTCTAGGCCATTGAAACTGACCGTTAAGGGTGAACGATTTAGAAAGGGTGGTAGAGAAGGGAGATTATGAGTCAATTGCAATGGATAGAATAGCTGCAGTGGCAGAGACCGTAGTTCGTCTGCTGCCCATCCTCTCATGAGTTCCCCCAGAAAGAGACCAACCAGAATCTTGAACCAGCTGTTCCCAGATGGGACAAACTGATTGTATGAAGTAAGTGAATGTTGTGGTTTAACACATGATTCTTTCTTCAATCCCAAGGCGCTAATTCCTTTTCTGAAGGCTAAGATTCCTCCCTAGGGTAGCCTGTATCCAATAACTGAAAAATGCAGGGACAGAAAGAGATAATCTGGGAAATCTCTTAAAGGTCATCCAAGCTGCATAACTACCCTTGGTATTGATGAGGCCTAGGTTGTACTGAGTTACAGTTCAACTTCATCTGGCTACTCCTGTTTCCTTCCCTCTGCACAAGGATAGGTCCTTAGATACTCTCTCATATTCCAGCTAGGTAGAAATTTCCATCTCTAACAACCCAGGATAAATAGTGAATAATTGACATGTTTGGTAACTGTAGGTTTGGAAGGAGACCAATAAGTAGTACCATCTTCTTTCTCTGAGTTCTAAAATGTTAAGAAGCAGAAATAAGACTCAGGCAGATACAGATCAAAATAGTATTCTCCTTTTTAACTGAAATGGCAAGGTTATAACTTAAATGTTTGGCAATAAAGAGCTTCCTCAGGCAACATTCACAGTTAAGCAGTCTCACCCTATCGTAAGTTGGTTGGATAACTATAGGCTTCTTACTTTAGATAGTGTTCACCATAATTTACGTTTATTGGAACAGAGTAGAATGTAAACTCTTTGAAAGAAAATAATCCCAAAGAAAAAAGGAATAGCTGAGCAAGCAGAGATAGTTCCAGACCCTACATTTATCCAATTTTATAATTTGTTGCTTATCCCTTTTGAAAAACATGGGAAACTTACAACTTTTTTGAGACAGAAAGCTTGACTGAGATGTTAGATAAAGAATACAGTTGTATTGACCCTGATTTTTCAGGTTCAGCAAGATTGGTGAATATGAATGTTGACTCCCATACATAGAAAAATCTTTAAAAATCTTTTATTAACCTACTTATTTGAGCATAGGAGATTCCCATGTGCATCTAGGGGTTAGTCTTAATCTTCCACCTCAATACGCATAGCTATATAACTTGTTTTTCTGTAATAAATTCAGCCAAAGCTTATCACAACACAAGAGGATACTCTGACCTCAACCTACATCTTAGTTTCTCTCCACAATCAGACATAGTAATGAAGTTTCAATGCCTTTTTGTACCTTGCCTCAGCTTTTCTCTTTTCTTTCTTTTATTATTACCTAGACTGCATTTTAAAAACAGACAAGCAACGGGAACAATACTAATCCATCCCTTCTACCTTTGCAATTTTTGCTTCTTTTGGATTTAGTTTGTATTCAAAATTATTTAAATAAAATGAATATATCAGTTCATAGTATCCTTTGTTTTTCTTGAAGTCAGTTAGCATTTATTTGCAGCACGAATTTTTTTTTCACAATTTAACTGCGATTTTGATCTCATTGCCTCGTCTGTATATTAAGGAAACATAAATAGTAAGTGCCTAATTAAAACATTAAATAATTGAATGATGATTGAAAGAGTGTTATTTCCTATGATCTATAGTTATTAAAGTATTTGCTGTTGTGTAGGGTTATTAGCTCTGTAATTAGGGAGATAAAGGGATTTCTAGGTGAATGGTACATTGGAAGGAGCTAAAGCATTGTCATCAATATTTGAGTATATGAAAAAAATCAAACAAGGAAGTATATTTTATATAATATTCTTGCAGAAATTACTCAAAAGTAACCACTTAATTACTTTAATAGAACTCAGAGAAAGACTTTCTAATATATAGTGTAACTAAATAGTGGAATATTATAGTTGGGATGGACCAAAGAACACCATGCTATAGCAGAAATAGCATGAGCTTGGAATTTGCTTCTTATAAAATTAAACACACTCTTTTGTGTGATAGAGCAATAATATTCTTTAGGATTTACCCAAATGAATCAAAACCTATGCCCAACCTGCACACGGATGTTTATATCAACTTTCTTCATAATTACACAAACTTGGAAGCAACAAATAGGTGAATGGATTAACTCTGGTACATATACACAACGGAATATTATTCAGCACTAAAAAGACATGAATTATCAAGCCATGACAAGATATAGAAGAGCCTTAAATGCATGATACTCAGTGAAAGAAACCAATTTGAAAATTCTATATAATGGAATCCAACTCTATGACATTCTGGAAGAGGTAAAACTACTGAGAGATTAAAAAGATCAGTGATTGCCTAGAGTTGGGAGAAGATGAATTAGCAGGGAACAGAGGATTTGTAGGGTAGTGAAATATACTCTGTATGATATTATAATGGTAGATACATGTCATTATACATTTGTACAAACCCATAGTATATACAACACCAAGAATGATTGCTAATGAAAGCTGTAGAATTTGAGCGATAACAGTGCACCAATATAAGTTCAACAGTTGTAACAAATGAACCACTACAATGGAGAATGTTGGCAATGGGAATCTATGTGTGGGAGCAGGGGCTATATATAAATCTCAGTGCCTTTTTCTCAATATTGCTTTAAACATAAAATTGCTCTAACATAAAGTCTTACTAGGGGTGCTTGGATGGCTCAGTTGGTTAAGTATCCAACTCTTGGTTTCAGCTCAGGTCACTATCTCCATTGTGAGTTTGAGCCCAACATAGGGCTCTGCTCTGACAGTGCAGACTGGGAATCTTTCTCTCTTTCTCTCTCTGCCCCTCCCCGACTCCCACTCCCACTCTCTCTCTCTCAAAATAAATAAATAAACTTAAAAAAATGAAATAAAATCTTACTAAAATAGTATTCAAAATGTTGTTATAGTAATTACATGTAATAATTTTACTAAAATAGCTGGCACAAAGTAATTCTTCGATTCAAACTCAACTAAATTATTTTATATTTTAAATTAATAATCCATGAAAGATAGGAAATACGTCGTTCACATCCTTTTATTCTTTAACATTCTTCTATATTTTTATTTCATTGCAGAAGTTTTACTAAAAATTCCTGAAGCCATTTCTAACTTTTTAAATTTTATTATATAAAATAATTCTTTTGAATGGTAAATGTTTTAGCTATTATAAGTAAAAGCAGTTATTATGAATAGCATGGAGCATAAGAAATATGTTTCTAAAAGAAAAAGGAAATATTGAAGATCACTGAGCTATATATTATAAAAACATATCTTATAAAGAGCTCTTTGACATCAAACAAAAAGTATCAATCTGAGTGGCTTTCTCTTTAAAAAATAATTGGAAGTTAAATTTGAATTAAGAATTAGCTATTTGTCAGGTGCCTGTTGTAAACTTATTCTCAAACTTTGAAAACTTTGTTAACATTTCCACATTTTGATGAGTAGACTTGATAAGGCTCAAACTGAGTTGGGCCTGACTTTTATTCTTTACAATGTTGTTTGAAGATGGAATAAGTCATTTGTTTCTTTTAAATAAATATTGATGAATAAATATTTGACACCATAGCATTTCAATGATTATACTCAAGTTATGACATGAAGATATAGGTATAGATAAGTGTAAATATATATGTAATATGTGTGTACAAAATTAATTTTCCAAACTTTAATATAAAAATATATTTTTAAATTTCTGTTAGTACTTTACTGTGTCTTTCATTATAGTTTAGTTTCTTTGATAGATTTGGTTCTATTTCCAAGCTATGTATTTTCCCCTTAATCTGTGATCAATGGCTTTCAAAAGTGATCTCTTCATCAGTGCTGTATATCCAAGACTTTTGCAATATCATTTAGCAGCTGTGATTATTAAAGGGGTGGAGTCAATTTTCCACTCCTTAAATTTAGGCTAGCCTTATGACTTGCTTTGGAAATTAGAATGGAAAAAAGTGGTTGGTGTGCCGGTTTTCGGCCTAGGTCCAAAAGGTATTTGGGTTTCTACTTATTCTCTCAGACCTGCTGCCAAATTTGAATAAACCAATACTAACCTGCTGGATTATGAGACAATGCTGTTAGCTCAGTTTCTATCAGCAAATATGGCCAGAGACAGCCATCCGCTACACACATGAATGAAGCAATCCTAGGGCAGCCATAAGCAGCTGACCCGTCAAACACCTTAGCAACATCAAATACAGATCCTCAGTCTTTTAATTCTCTAAGTTTCTGCCAGTTATAATGCGAGAAATAATGGGTGGAGTTTAGGTATT
This sequence comes from Paguma larvata, assembly GCA_030068075.1. NCBI lineage: Eukaryota > Metazoa > Chordata > Mammalia > Carnivora > Viverridae > Paguma > Paguma larvata. The sequence continues at coordinate 88,217,666 of CM057823.1, forward strand.
TTAAGATCGAAATAAACCTTTTATGTAACTTTTGATTACATAATTGTTGATATTTGATTGGGTTGGAACCATATTTGATGCTCATGTAGCAAGATTGCTGTAAGAAACTACTATTCATTCATCAAAATAAATATTAGATTGATTGTATCAAATTAGTTTTATTTTAGGCTTGTATTTAGTTCAGTTTCTCAGAAGGAATCTAGAGTAAATGAAGTTTTATGAAACCAAAGATATGAAATTCTTTATTCCAATTTGTTCAAAGATTTTAAGTTCTTTTTTTCAAAAGAAGGGGAAAAGGAATCTCTACAGGTGGCAGTTTCTGTTATAATAAATGATCTAGAGACAGACACTGGAGCATATATCCTAGTATTATCTAATTATATTTCACTAATTCATTTATTTCCATCTATGCATCCTATCTTTATGAGAAAAAAAAACACACCATAATCAAGATGTCCATGCTATTGCTATGATTGAAATAAAATTTTAAAGAATGTCCAGGGGCGCCTGGGTGGCTCAGTCGGTTAAGCGTCCGACTTCAGCTCAGGTCATGATCTCACGGTCTGTGAGTTCGGGCCGCGCATCGGGCTCTGTGCTAACAGCTTGGAACCTGCTTCAGATTCTATATCTCCCTCTCTCTCTGTCCTTCCCCTGCTCACGCTCTGTCTTTATGTCTCTCGAGAATAAATAAATGTTAAAAAAAAATAAAAAAAAAAGAATGTTCAGTAACATAACTGATATGATTATAAAATTTTAGAAGTAGAAAAAAAACTATAATTCATCTTCCTTATTTTGCTGATACTGAATCATTCAGAAGTCAAGTGATTTTTATTAAGTTTAAGTAGCTATTTAAAAACAAAGACATAATTAAAACTAAAACTTATACACTTCGCATAATGTTCTATGTATAAATAGTATGTGTTAAGAGAACTATTCCAAGCAAAGTAAATCCACAACCAGAGAAGTAAGAATACTTCTGGATAATTCATTAAACCAAATTTAAATACACAAATAAGTCCTAAATAAGAAAAAAAAAAAACATTTAAAAATGGAATAATTTATATGGACACAATTTGCAACTGTGAAAATAAGTCATAGTGATCTGAAATAATTATGGGATATGAAAAAATATACTCATAATTTTCTTAGCATATATTACTTTATTTAGACAACTTTTGTTAGTTTTATAAATATCTTTTATCTCAAGAGTTTATTGCATATCATTCTTATCTCCTTTAAATGTACAAACATAGCTTTTATCACACACATACAAATATATATACATACCTATATGTATGTATGTAAATATATATATATATATATACACAACCATCAAGAAATTGTCATTTTTGGTTTGTGTGAGTATACGAATTTCATATCACTGATTCAAGTTGAAGTTTATATATGTGAATATATGTGATTCATTCAGTTGAATGAATATCTGAGAAATATTACTTTGGAAGTTACAAGTAATGCAACCTCCTCATACATGAGCAACATATTTGATAACAACAAATAAGGAAACATCTAAGAATTCCAAATGGTTACCTAAATACTTCCAATTTAGTTAGCTGATATACATAATATCCCCAAATTTAAAATTGTTAAACCAGAGATAAAGTGTGGGTAGTAGCAACTGTGTAAGCTTTTGTCTCTTTTTTGGTTGTTTTTAAAAATTCTATAATCTCTCTTTACTTGGAGAATTAATTATGTTTATTTGCAATTTCAGAGTCATTTTTATTCCCAAATCTATCATGGTAGGACTTAGGGTAGACTGACAGCTTCATCACACCCAAATGGTGATAATTGGAATTAACTCTTGTTATTAATAAAAAGAGTGTATCAGTGGTGTATCATCTACTCGCATTGTTTACTCAGTACTCAATTTCTAGAAACATAGCAGTCAATAAATCAACTTGGATAGGTCATTGACAGTCTATCCATTTTGGGGGGGAACGTTTCTCCTTAAAGCCTGGCTAGTTCTTGACACACTTCCATTCTCTGACTGTGTCCTGCTATATTGGACAACTCTCCTTGAGAAATGGTCCTGTCTTTCTGACTTCAAAATGCTGTCTGCAATCCTAGGTTTTTGTTTGTTTGTTTGTTTATTTGTTTGTTTCATTGCCCTGTTGGCCATAACCCAACTGTAGTTTTAAATTATTCTAGTATAGATGCCTGCTTTTGTCTGAATACTTTTGTGCCCCCCAAATTCATATGCTGAAAGCCTAATGCCCATTGGGATGGTATTAGTTGGGACTTTTGGAATGTGCTTTATCATGGGGTGGAGCCTCCATAAATAGAATTAGCACTCTTCATAAAGAGGTCCCATAGAACTTTCTAATCCCATTCCAGATGTGAGAATGTTATGAGTAGTCTGTAACCCAGAAGAGGGTGCTCACCCCTACAATGCAGGTACAGGTGATCTTGGCCTTTCAGCCTTCAAGAGCTATGAGAAATACCTGCCATTTATCAGCCACCTGTGTTAATTTTGTTATAGGAACCGTTATGCACTACAAGAAAATGCCTGTGAAAACTGCATCTGAATTGGCCATGCCCATTAGGTGACTGGATTGCTCTCCTAAGTTTCAACTTCCATTGCTTGCTAAATCAATTTTCAAAAGGGTACTTTCCTTCTCCCAAGACCATTTATCATCTTTACTTTCTTTCTTCTCCCTCTTCGAATCAAATTCTTATGTCACCAAAGTTTATTGTGTGAATATGTTGAATGGATCAAAGCAACTTAGACTATTATATGATGTCACATTTCACAAGGAGGAGGTTTAGAATGTAAATGAATTGACCTTTGACATAATGCATAAAATAGATGATTCGAGTACAAAAATCTAATGACATTTCCCAATTGACAGAAATTCCTGCTGCATCATTCAGGCAGTCAGAAGATGTGTACAGTCAGTGGTCATCACTTCACTAGATCAGTAAACACTGATTAAATGCCAGCCCTGTGCTGGAGACCATTCTAGATAATGAGATAAAGAGCTTTAAAAATGCTCATTAGACGTGTTAGTTTAGTGGTAACAACAAACCAACCAACAATTACTACACATCTACAGTAAGTATAGAAAACATATGCAAATAGGGTATCTCAGGAACTCAGAAATTGTGCACTGAGAATTGCCATTCGCAAGTGAAGAAGAAACATTGTGCAGGAGGTATACGAGTAGAGGTTTGAAAGGAAACTAGGAGCTACATGAAATGGTATGACGAATAAGGTGAGGATGATATTCCAGGCATTATTTTTGTAACGTGCTGGGATCTACAAGATGCATTAATGAGGGAGCGTGGGGCAAGCTGAGGACAAAGTGGAGGCTACCAGCACTGCCCCCCACAGGTGGAATATGTGGCATATTCCTTGAACACTCCTGGCTGCCCAGGAACAGGGGAACGGAAGGAAAGCAAATGGTTGACTGGTAGAGATCACAGTCATGCAGGACAAGAGTCTCCTTCAGTTTACAGATAACTCAGTAAACTGCAAGAAAAAGTTCATCTTATCCATACACTTATCCCCACAAACCCATAGTCTCTGTTTCCTGGAGCCCTAATATCGCCTTCATCAAGATGTAAGGAGGTTTAAGTGCTTGCCATGGTAATGTGGGAAACAAAGAATGAAAATGAAAATGAAAATTTAAATTCCCTTCTGACCTAGAGCCCATTGACAACTCCTTGACACATGCAGAGTGACCCTCCTCTAGGAGCTCAGCTGCCTTAATGATGACATTTTGCTGGGATAAAAGAATCTTGGCTTATCATTATCCTGACCCTTGCAGGATCCTATGAGTCTCCTCAAACAAATGAGAATTCCTTTGCAAACCTTCTATATCTTTAACTCCCCAGTATGTGTTGGCAGTTATACCCGAAGCATATGGCCCCTGACATACATCTGAGGGGTCTCATGACTGAAGTTTTACTAAACAGTAATAAAAGATGTTTTCCTAACCACAGCTAGATCCTTAATGTCCTGGAAATTTTGTTTCCAAAATTCCTTAGAGACTTACATTGTTCCTAACTCCCTCCCAAACTGTATAATCAATCACTCTTCTCAACCCCAGTGCAGCTCTTTCTGCCCACAGGTCTTGTCCTGGTCTTTAATGAAATCATGTTTTTTGCACTAAAGACATATTTAAGAATTCTTTCTTGGCCATCACCTCTGAACCCCACCATCACCCCAAAATCTCATCAACACCCCTAGAAGGAAGGTTTAGGAAGTTGCTAAGCAACCAACAGAGGCCCATTTGAAGCAGAAAAATTCCTGACAGTCACTTTTGAAAAGCTACAGTATCTACTAATATAGAAAGTCCTTTGCATTTTCTAGCAAAGAATCTGTGTATGTTAAACATAGTTCTAAAAACAGTTATTTTATTACTGCCTATACAAATAAATAAGTTAAATCCACAGTATCTTGCCATCATATATCTCCAGAATTCATTTTTACTGTGTTGCTTTCAATTTTGGAATGATTTCTGAATTTGAATTTAACAGAATTTATTTTATTACTACCTATAATGTCCCATGGCATACTTTATTTCTAAGTATTCCTAAAGCTGAGCGCAATCGCAATTCTTCACATGCTTCCCATAAGAAGACACGAATATATTCCCACGGGAGCTAGTCTAATGCTTCTGCTCATTTCAGTAGAGTTGCCTTTAGGCTATGATAAATACTTTTTATTTCTGGCTTTTGACACCTGTGATAGTTATATTAGGTTTCCATCAGTTTTAACAAAGAATTATTGTGTTGAATTTTGAAAGCCGTTGAAATGGGAGAAGTTCATAATTCATTACAGAGACAGCTCTTTATTGTCCAAATAAATTTGTAATTTTAGAATTGCGGAAATAAAAATTCTCCAGGCTACACTGTGTAACTAAGTCACTGCATAAAACCTTTGCCATAGTCAGAAAGCTAGAATATCAGAAAGCTGCCTATAGTTACAACAGCAAGTGGTTAAGAACACCAGGCCTGAAAAATCATCAAAAATACTCTTTTACCAAAAAAAAAATCTTTTTTTTTTTTTTTTGCTATGTATATCAACATGAAGTTTATGCTGAAAAGATATGTGGGAAAGTACTGGAAAAAGATCAATAACATCTGAAATTCTAGCTGCGAAGGGCAATGGGAGATGTTTATACAGGATGTTATACGGGATGGGGATGTTATACGGGAAGGAATTCTGGAAAGGTTATGGGATCAGGGTTAGCCCCCAATACATGATCTCTCTAAAGTCAACTCCTTCTTTATTCCATTTCATATGCATCCCCTTCACCCGTATTTAAGCTTCCTGATAAAAACAACAATAAAAATAAAGAAGTATAATGCATTGCAGTTACAGCATGTAAATGAAGACAGCACCCAAAGATCTCATAAGTCATATTTAAGTGCATTTAAGTGATTTATCCTCTGATTCAGTCTTAAAGTCTCCACTAAACAACACCAGCACACCTGATTAAAAAGAAAACAATCCAAGGAGGACAGATAGATAATAGAAGAAAAAGCTTAATCAATATAAATAGATACGTAAAAGAGCAAGGAAAAAATCATGAGTACCTATGCCAGTCTCGATTTCCTTCCACCATTACCATGTTATCTCTGCCAGCAACCAGCATATTGAGGTGATTCTTCAACCCTTGGGGTGAGCTAAATCTTTGCTTTTGTTGCACTCAGTGAGTCTGCATACATTGTATGCCATTTTTCTCCATTAATATCTATCAGGGGACATTGATAATTGAAGCAATTAGAGGCACTTTGAGAAATAATTGATTTCTAAAAATATACTTCCATTTCCATCTTGTCAATAATATCATTATTTTCCATTGGTCATCAGGATCCATTTCCCAAGTCAATACCTTTTTCTGCCTGTTTTGTTATGATCATGTGGAGTCTAAAATGGCCACATGACTATTTCCACATCTCCTCACGTGTAACAATTGTTTTACACCCTGGGTAATTTTGTCTCCTTTGGGTACCAAGAACTCCATATAAACTAAGTATAAAACAGTAGAGTTAGAAAACAACAAAAAAATTCAAGTAGCTCATCAGGTGTAGTAGACCGAGATGTCTCTCCCATTTTCTTGGTTTGGGAATCATATACATTGATTATAAAAGAAAGATGATTCCATAGTGTATCTCAGAACAGTATGTTCTGTTCAGTTGCAAGATAGTTTTGAGTTCTGACACTGTATCTGAGTTTTCAAGAGGCTCTGCTACTATCCTGTAATGGTGGTTGCTTCTAGGCTAGTGTGCTGTGCGGTACAGTGAATCCTTTGAACACAAGCTCATTTTCCATGTAAAACAAAGTCCATCTTTGGAATGCTATTTTGTGGAATATGGTGTGTTAATTATTTATAAGGTCTGTAGTTGTTTCCAGGAGAAGTGTGTTGGTGAGGAAGACTAAGAAAGGTAAAGAACAAGGGAAAATTACTGTGCCCACCTTGATAGAAAGGGACCAATATCCTTGATATTGACACTCAAAAACTGTCTAGTCTCCTTAAAATACATCATTTGAAGAATTTATCATTTGTCATTAAAGCTAGCAGACTAGACACTTAGAAGTAGTAACAGACAGATCACCAATGAGAGAGAAAATTCATATTGTTGATTCAGTGCATAATCTCTGTTCCTGTCGTGACAGCAAATTGAATGTGCCATATCTGATCAGACATAAAGATTGCTGGAGAAATATGATTTCTGTCAAGAAACCATACTGTTAACCTGATAATTAAATGCCCGTAAAGATATGAAACATATGGAAACAAGCATTTTCATAGCCTTGATGCATTTTTTGAGGTTTACCTGCATATATCTACCTACCTTTTCTATTATTGATTTATGCATGTATCTGTTAATTCATGAAAACAATTAATGAACGTCCAAAAAAAATCACTCTAGATCTAAACCTCCAATTGTAAACTTTCTTTCCTGGTAATGAAGACACCCAAATATACTCCTTGGAGTCCCTTACCCACTTGTTATTCAGGACTGCCTTAAAATGGGACTGACTGACAGTAGTCGTCATTTTATACCAAGGAATTTCTAGACTTTCAATCACATTTACCTGAGGGAAGCATTGAATCTATTTTTCATCTACCTCTTTGATCATTAAAACCACTCTCAGAAAATCAGGAATGCATGTTTATATAACGTGTCTGGTATATGCACTCATATTTATTCTACTCTAAAAGTGCCATTCCCTGTTCTAGAAACTTCAGAATCCATCATACAAAAATTCTTCTGTTTATTCCCCTGATCAATAATGAAATCTTGCATTTCTTTTAGTAAATCAGCCTTTCATTCAAGGTACAACTTAATAATTAGCCTTCTAATTTAAATCTGGGACAAATGAAGGGTGACATGAAGACCTGTCTTGTCTTGAAAAGCAATATCTTGGGGGATTCATCAGTCAGAGAGGAAGAATGGCTTGTTCCAGCGAGAATCCCTACCTTGGTAGGGATTGGGTGTTTCAAAGTACTTTGGGTCATCTACATTTTCTAAATGTCATTATTACAACATTGGGATCCATCTATATCCATAAATTTTATGACTTTCACTAAAGATACTTAGCAAGTTGAATCTGCATCATAATTCAGCATCCCACAGAAAAGACTTGGAATCTCATTTTCAGATATAGCAACCCTATTTTTTAAGAGAGAAAATAATTATTTATGTTAATCATAGAAACCCTCACATCTTCAGAGGTCGCTTTGAGATGAAGAATTAAAAACTGGTACACTTTATTTTCTTTTTTTAAATGATTTTTTCTGGTTAATTAAAGAATTTAGACTTCCCAGAGTCTTTCCATTCCTTGTACAACCCTGGTGATATTTTTTTTCCCCAGCAAAGATTTGGTCACCAAGTCTGGCCTTCAACACCTTATAACATATAATGACAGGTACCCATCGTTGATAAACTAAACTCAGGGTTTAATGGACTACCTTTTCCCTCACTTTAATAACGTCAACCCTAATAGCAAATTTCAAATTTACATTTTCTTGAGAAGCTGTGGCTGACAGCTGTTATATCAGTGACTCATTTATTTAATGCGTTTGGTTGCTAACCACAGTGCTGTGCTAGCTACTTAAAACTGGAGCTACCTTATGAAATCACTAAGATGTGGAACCTCTAGAACAGCCCCTAATCTACACTGTAGAAGTGGACCACCGAGGGTACTATCTGCTGGCTCACTGCCAAGAAGTTGCACAACTGTTAAGTGCTGTTTACAGACTCAATTCTCATCTGCCAAGAGGTGGAAGCTGCCGAATTTGAAGGAATCTCTAAGATCAGGACATCAGTACAATTGTTGCTGGATCCCAAATCACACTTATCTCCCATAATCAGCGTCCTCAAAGCGGATGCTTTGTTCTTCAGGGAACTTTATCTTCCTCAAAATTTGATGGTTGAATCGAAGCCTCGCCTGAAATCTTAATTAGAAAAAGGTCCAAGTTGTGTAGTTTTACCCTGTACACTCTACTTCTCTACTACAAGTTATGTTTAAAAGGGATGAAAATAGGCGCACCTAGGTGGCTCAGTCGGTTAAGTGACCGACTTCGCTCAAGTCATGATCTCACGATCTGTGAGTTCGAGCCCCATGTCAGGCTCTGTGCTGAAAGCTCAGAACCTGGAGCCTGTGTTCTGATTCTGTGTCTCCCTCTCTCTCTGTCCTTCTCTTGCTCACGCGCTCTCTCTCTATGTCTCAAAAATAAGTAAACGTTAATAAAAAATAAAATAAAAGGGATCAAAATAAATACTGAGTAAACCAATCCATATTATCAATTTAAAACTGCTGGGCTTTTAAGTTATTGTTACTTATTGCACGGTTTGTAAGTTTTGTAATTTAAATGCACACATTTTAAAGTGCTTTGTTTTGTGGCATAGTATGTATTTGTGAATTTCTAGGAAAAGAAAAAAGAATAAATGTATTTTTATAGAGATTAATAAAGACTATTTTTAGGTAGGCCTTTGTTAATCATTCAAAGGAAATAGAAGTAACAATAGGTGGTCAATTAGAAGAATCAGTAAGTAAGAGCATATTCCTTTTTACCTGATTCATAATTAGAAAGAAACAGAACTCCAGAATAAAAATGTGTCATATTCTATAGTGATTTCTAGCATTTTAATATTTTATACTTACAATGTTTTATTAGATCATTAATAATTACTCGAAATTATTTTATTTATTAATACTAAAACTGAAGAAAACTGTCTACAGTGCTATATTCAATAAACTTTAGCACAGTATTGCCAAAGGCTTGTATAATAAACATGCTGTTTCAGTTTGTTGGAGGGGAAGATGGAAAAAGAAGTCAAGGGTAAATAAGGGTCATAAAAGAGATAAAATATAAAATTCATAGAATAACCAAAATGGAATACAAAACTGTTTCAGAAAATATTGGGGAAAAAAGATAAGAAAAGCAAAAGGGAAACGATAATAACAAAAGGTAATATGGAAAGACAATAGTTTAAGAAAAGCTTTTCAAGTATTTTAAATGTGGCCTTTATAATTTATCAAACAGGAAGAAAGCGAGCAATATTAACTCTGTTTGAAGACAGGAATAAAATCTACCTTGTGAAAGAATACATAAGAGTGTATTTTGATATGTTGAACTTAACCAATTGTGTTATATATATATATATATATATATATATATATATACACACACACACACATATATGTTGTATATATGTTATATATGTGTGTACACATATTTACATGCTATATATACATATAAGGTATATATCTGTGTATATATATAAGGAAGAAAGAACAGTATCTATAAATTTTACAGAAGGAAAAATGGGGGCGATTTCTTAATTTACGTAAAATAATGGGAAATATTGGGAACTAGAATTATCCTAATGAAACACACTTTCTAAGTTCAGAGCAATCTACTACTCTCCGCTACCCCCAACTCCTTAGCAAGACTCCTATTAGGTAAGAACTACACCATTTGATGTCAGGATATATTATTAGCCTACATATGGAGAGTTTGAATATTTAAAATTTTAAATAGCAAGCTAGTATTTGCATGCACTTTGTACAAGAACGATATCAGCGAATGTTTACCATTGTCTTCAAAGTGTATCTAATTATTAATCGTATGAAGGGTCACAAAATCATGCGATGATTATTAATGATACTGTACATTGATTCAATCCCTTTCAAAAAATGTTTTGCCATTCAAATTCTCACAACAATCATATCTTCTTATTCCATTTACCAAAGCAAAGGCAATCTCCAGAACGTTTCTTACTCTTTCACATTAATTAATAACAAAACATTCTATTGAAATCTTCAAAATTTTTGTTTTCAAATAGTCCAACTGCATTCTATTTTACCAAAGTTCCAAGTTAAGGGTAATGACTTTTCCTCAACTATTCTTTTGTTGCTAATTTTCATATTATTAGGACTTATAAGCATGTTTCAAGTTATTGGAGGTTCTAACTATTCATTTAAAAACAGTACTCTTATTTTTCATATGTAATCTAAATTGACTTGTAGAGCTACTGCTACTATTGTAACTGGAAGAAAAAAAATGAACTTGAAACACATTAAATTACAATAATTTATTTCCATTCATGAAAATTGGGAGTCTTATATAAGTTAAGGCAGAAGAGCAGAAAGGAAAGAAAAAGAGAAAATATAAAAAACTGAACTGAGGGAGGGGGTAGAGGGGGTGACGGGCATTAAAAGGGGCACATGTTGGGATGAACACTGGGTGTTATATGTAAACCAATTTGAAAATAAACTATTATAAAATAAATAAAAAAAAACAACAAAAAACTGAAGTACAATTTCCATTCATTTAGTAATTACACTTCTTAAAAATCTCACAATATAATTTTTGACCTTATATATGCAGTAGTTGAAATCAAGGAGGAATACAAACTGTGTATCAGGTGCTATAATTTTGAGGTTTGAAGATGCAATTCTGATTTGAGGATGCAAAACCCTTTGGAGATGAAAATATGGTCATGATATGAAACCTATTGAAAGAGTCCTATGCGTTTCAACATGTCGGGAATTCCCCAAATTGATGACTGTTGTCTCAGTATCTAACGCTTGTCTTGGAGATTTCATTTTTTAACAAAGTGTTTTATTAGTAATTAATCAAAATACGTTGCAAATGGTTTTTTTTTTTTTAACTCTCCTTTGTACTTTGAATCTTTCCGTATTCTCAGTGTGACATGAAACATATGTGCAGTGAATAGGGTTCTTATTTTAAAACATGGTTAAGTTGGAGAGACACCAGCAGTAACTCATCTCCCTTTTTTTCACACTTGACAGATAAAATATGACTAAAGCCACTCTTTCAAGGACAGAATGCAGTGTGCTCACTTGTAAAATGAACAACAGTTGGATATGAAGGACCAAGGACAGCTACCTCCAAATACTCTCAAGAAGTTTTCCGGGGAATTCAGTATTATCGCCCTTCAGTACCAAACATTTGTGATGTGAGTCAGGCTATAACTCGATGCATACATTAAGCCACAAGACAGATGATCAGTGGGAACCATGAGAAGTTATTAAATGCAAATGTGAAATTTGTGTAGGAAATAGTGTTTAAATAGTCCTGCCATTCGGCCTGTGAAGACTAATCTGAATGTTTCGTGAAAGTGATTTACATTTGTGTGTATATGTGTGCGTGTGCTTTCTTTTCTTTTTGGTAAACTGTAGTAGTAGAATAACAGGATTCCTTAGCAATTAAATATAAGAAACGGCCAGACTCTTTCCCTAAGTGTTTGCATAATTTTATATTCCTATTAGCAGTGTATGAAGGGCGGGTACTTCCACATCCTCACCAACACTTAGTGTATATACTGTCGGTCCTTCCATTTAGCCATTTTAGAAGGTGCATTGTAATGTATTATTGTGGTTTTAGTTTGCATTTCTGTTATGACTAAGATGTTCAACATCTTATGTGGTTTGCCATCTCATATCATATTTTCGTTTTTTGACTTGCCATTCTTATATCAGATACTGATGTAATTTCTGTTGAAAAACCTGGCCTATTTATACTGGATTGTTTTTCTCTTTGTAGTGAGTTTTGAGAGTTTTTTATATTCTGGACACCAATTCGTTACAAGATATGTGTGTGTAAATATATTGACCTACACGTGGTTTGTCTTTTTATTCACTGACTAGAGAATAAAAAGCATTTAAAAATATTGATTAAGATCATGGCGCCGGGATGGCTCAGTCAGTTAAGCGTCCACTTTGACTCAGGTCGTGATATTGTGGTCTGTGAGTTCGAGCCCTGCATCAAGCCCTGTTCTGACGACTGGGAACCTGGAGCCTGTTTCTGATTCTGTGTGTGTGTCTCTCTCTCTCTGCCTCTTCCTGCTTACTCTCTCTTACAAATAAATATTAAAAAAAACTAAAAAAAAATCATGAAGACTAATTATAATGATTTATTTTATCGGCTCTGCCTTTGGTATGACATCGAAGACAATTTCGTTAATCTGAGGGCACGAAAAAATTTCTGTTTATCTCTAGAGGATAATCTTGGTGAAAATTCAACTCTCGTTAATATTGAATGTTTCTGCTTTTAAGGTGGGAGTTGTTTTGGTAGTTGAATTTTCTTAACGTTTCTGCTCCATCCTCTGCTTTAAGGTTTTGCTTGTGGGTCAGTGGCTGGGTGAGGGTCTTTGTCACACTCTTGCCACTTTTCTAGCTGTGAAAAGCTATCACTGCTGCCTGGATGCTGGCGAGTCTTTGGTGAGGCAGGTCTGTCCTGAACAAGTGTTGATCTCATGTAGTTCCTGAGACCCTTAGACACCGAGCTGGGGTTTTCTCAGTGATTTTTCTGCTCTTCAGTTAGTAAAGTATCAACTATGGCCTAGGTTCAGAACACTTTTCTATCCTTCCCTCAAAGGAGAGAGTTTTGTTCTTCCTTTCCTTTCCTCCTGCATCATCCAGTCTTCACTTATGTCCTGGAGACAACAGTGTTTGCTATTCTTCCACCAGCAGCTTAACCTGTACGTTCTGGAAGGGAAAAGAATCAGCAGCAAGCTTCCTGCCTTTCCCATAGTAGCACTCACACCCCTCTTTCAGGCCTACCGGTGGCTGGAAAAATGTATTTGGTTGCTGCCTTGCTCTCAGTCTTTTTCATGAGCTTCCAGTAAAGATTTGTGAGGAAGATTTGTGAGGGAAGGCCTCTTGTGTCTGAGGCTCCCAGGTTCCCTATACTTTCTAGCTAGCCCATGCTCAGCCTTGCAGTTAAAAATATAGCTTTATGCATCTTAATCACTTGCATGGTTCCGGCAAATGGGAGCCATGCTTGCCACCTGTTTCTTTCTGGAAGTGCCTACTATTTAATTAAACAAGGAGGCCATTAGACCGACATGGCTCCAATGCCATGCAGACCTATACAAGCAAACCAAAATTTGTGCTTCTAAATGTCTAAAAGTTAGGAAATCAAAGATGCTAAGGACAGTCAAAGCTAGATAGACTTCCGGTTATAGCAAATTAAATAATTTCCATTCTTTCTTTCTACACATTGTGTAACTATATATATCTCCTACCTCCTGTATGCTGAGTTCTCCTAAAACTAATGTATTGACAATGTCAGATTCAAAGATATTTTGGTCTAATAAACTCTTAAAATTTTAATATGCCTCAGTTTATCTTTTAATAGCGCCTTTTCTAAATTTCAGGATACTGGATAACCCTGCAATCTCAGCTCTTTTTTGCTTCAAAGCAGTTATGAGTTTGTAGATCCTGCCTTTGTTGTTGTTAAAGTTTTTTCCAGCAATATATGTTCAATGTATAATTGTTGGCTCTTTCGACAAAAGAATTTAGCAAAGAGTTAAAAGGCACAGGTTTTGTATCGGTATCTTCAAGTTTCATATAACCAGTTAATTCTAATAATGGTTTAAAACTCTCATCCAATTTCTGTAAGCAGAAAAGTATTTGGAGCTTTATTGTGTCCAAAGCGAAAGGCAGGATATTATTGTTGCTGTACCTGCAGTTAAAATTTTCAACATAAAGTGTCGATATAATGTGCCTATTTTTGTTTAGTTACAATATAAAAAAATTGGTGAGATACAAAGCACAATTAGGAAAAAATGTTCTTCCTTCATAAGAAATCTACAGAATAGAGAAGCACTTATTGGCTGAAAGGAACTCAAAATTCAATTGTATCCAAAATAGTTGCAATATTTAATGAATCAAAATAGAATTTTTAACTTTTCAAGCATTATTTTTAAATTACATTTATATTACATAGGTTAATTTAACTATGGCATTTTTGTAAATGAATCTAATGTACAAAAACACACTTGCCTGGGTGCTTCAGTCAGTTAAGTAGTTAAGCATCTGATTGTATCTCAGGTCATGATCTCATGGTTCCTGATTCAAGTCCTACATTGGGCTCTCTGCTGTCAGCATGGAGCCTACTTCAGATCTTCTGTCCTCTTCTCTCTCTGCCTCTCCCCACGCTCTCTCAAAAATAAATATACATTTAAAAAACATAACAGAAAACAAACAAACAGGACAATTCAGCATTTCACTACATGCATTCTTTCTCTGCTGCCTGTTATCAGTTGGATGCTATGAATGTCTGAAATATTAAAGAAATAGATTAGATACCAGCATAAGCATCCTAAAATTGTCTTGATTTTTAAAAATTAATAAGTCCTCTTATTTTCAAGAGTTAAAAATCTTAAATTAAATAACTTAATAAAATGAGCACAGACCTTTCAAAATCTGAAGCTTTTGTCAAATTGTAGATGTTGAAAAACAATAATTTTGAAAACAAAAAGACATTGAAATATATTGCTAAAAAACAAAATAGAAACTGAATAAAATAAATAAGAGGTATGGTTTAATTTTGAAATTCTTTAAGTGTACTTTGATGTATATATCCTTGTGGAAAGAAAAATTTCTTCGAAACCCAATTTTTAACTAATTTATACTTTGTTCCTGAATGTCCTGACATCAAGAACACCTATGATTTCCTGGGTGCCTGGATGGCTCAGTTGGTTAAGTGTCTGACTTCGGCTCAGGTCATGATCTCATGGTTTGTGAGTTTGAGCCCCATGCTCTGTCTTCCTCTCTCTCTGCCCCTTCCATGCTTGGGCTGTCTCTCTCTCTCCCTCTCTCAAAAATAAATAAACATTAAAAAAAAAAAAAAAAGAATACCTATGATTTCCCAGCAACCCAATTTCATGAAATATTCAACAGATTCATAGAACAAGTTACTTGGTGAGTTTTCAGGCTCTAAAATATTTTTTCAAGAGAGCATTAAGTAACAAAATACTGAGCAGAAATATTTCTATGCTTAAATGTTAAAAATAATAGAAAAGAAACTATTCTCCATTTGGCAACATCACTATGAGTTTACTTGGTATTTTAGCATGTGTACACAGAAGCTTATATCAATTAAAAATATTATGGTCAAAAGAGGAAGAAATGGTCATAATAATTTGAAATTAACTAAACATAAAGGGCAACTTTGAAGATTTCACACTAGTTTATTAAATATTAAGTCTACTGAAACTGTATTAAAAAGTATTCTTCACTACATAGCAGTACCAAGATGTTTCTGAAGGAATGGAATAAGAATTTGATTATACTATCTGAATAATACTAAAAAAAATTCTTTTTTCAAATTTATTTGTTTTTTATTTGTTTGCTTGTTTCAAGTTTTTATTTAAATTCTAGTTCATTGACATACAGTGTAATATTGGTTTCAGAAGTAAAATTTAGTGATTCATCACTTACATACAACATCCAGTTCTCATCATAACAACTGCCCTCTTTAATATCCATCACCCATCTAGTCCATTCTCCTTGTGCTCCCTCTCAAACAACCCTTGGTTTGTTTTTTATAAATAAGAGTCTCTTATGGTTTGTCTCCCTCTCTTTCTGTTTTCCTTCCCCTATGTTCATCTGTTTTGTTTCTTGAATTTCACTTATGAGTGAAATCATATGGTATTGTCTTCTCTGACTAATTTCACTTAGCATAATCCATCCACATTGTTGCAAATGGCAAGATTTCATTCTTTTTGATGGCTGAGTAATTATATATATATATATATATATATATATATATATATATATATATATACACACACACGTATATACCCATTCATCTGTTGATGGACAATTGGTCTGTTTCCATAATTTGTCTATTGTTGATAATGCTGCTATAAATATTGGGGTGCATGTGACCTTTGAATCAGTATTTTTGTATCATTTGAGTAAATACCTAGTGGTGCAATTGCTGAATCAGAGGAAGTTCTATTTTTAACTCTTTGAGGAACCTCCATACTGTTCCCCAGAGTGGCTGCACCAGTTTGCATTTCCACCATTTTAGTTTAAGGTTTCCTTTTCTCCACATCCTCACCAACATTTGTTGTTTCCTGTGTTGTTAATTTTAGACATTCTGACAGGTGCGAGGCGGTATCTCATCATGGTTTCAACTTGTATTTCCCTGATGATGAGTGATGTTGAGCATCTTTTCATGTCTCCGTTGGCCATCTGGATGTCTTCTTTGGAAACATGTCTATTCATGTCTTCTGCCTGTTTCTTATTTGGATTATTTGTTTTCTGGGTGTTGAATTTAATAAGTTCTTTCTAAATTTTGGATACTAAGACTTTATCAGATATCAAATATCTTCTCCCATTCCATAGGCTGTCCTTTTGTTCTGTTGATTGTTTCCTTCTCTGTGCAGAAGGTTTTTATCTTGATGAAGTCCCAACAGTTCATGTTTGCTTTTGTTTTCCTTGCCTCTGGCAACATGTCTAAAAGAAGTTGCTAGGGGCACCTGGGTGGCTCAGTTGGTTAAGCGGCTGATTTCAGCTCAGGTCATGATCTCACAATCTGTGAGTTTGAGCCTCGCGTTGGGCTCTGTGCTGATGGCTCAAAGCCTGAAGCCTGCTTCGGTTTCTGTGTCTTCCTCTGTCTCTGCTCCTCCCCTGCTCACACACTGTCTCTCTCTCAAAAATAAATAAACATTAAAAAAAATTAAAAAAAGAAGTTGCTACAGCTGAGAACAAAGACGTCACTGTCTGTGTTCTCCTCTAAGATTTTTATGGTTTCCTGTCACACATTTAGGTCTTTCATCCATTTTGAATTTATTTTTCTGTATGGTGTAAGAAGTGGTCCAGTTTCATTTTTCTGTGTGTTGCTGTTCAGCATTGCATCTTCTTTCCTTCTTTGTCGAAGGTGGGTTGACCAAATAGTTGTGGGTCCATTTCTGTCTTTATTAATGTTGTTCCATTGATCTGTCTGTTTGTTTTTGTGCCAGTACCATACTGTCTTGATGGCTACATTTTTGTAATATAGCTTGAAGTCCAGAAGTGTGATGCCTACAGTTTTGCTTTTCTGTTTTGAGATTGATTTGGCTATCTGGGGAATTTTGTGGTTCCATACAACTTTAGAATTGTTTGTTCTAGCTTTTTGAAAAATACTGGTATTTTGATAATGATTGCATTAAATAGGTGGATTGCTTTGGGTAGTGTAGACATTTTAACAATGTTTGTTCTTCCAATCTATGAACATGGAATGTTTTTCCATTACTTTGTGTCCTCTTCAATGTCTTTCATAAGTGTTCTATAGTTTTCAGAGTACAGATGTTTTATCTCTTTGGTTAGGTTTATTCCTATGAATCTTATCAGTTTTGGTACAATTTTAAATGAGATCAATTCCTTGATTTCTCTTTCTGCTACTTTTTGTTTCTTTTATTAATTGATTTATATATTTCGGTGTCTCAAGTTAGGGACATAAATATTTACAATTGTTTGATGTTCCTGGTGGATAGATCCCTTTATCATAATATAGTGCCCTTCTTCAACTCTTGATATGGTGTTTGGTTTAAAATTATGTGTTATAAGTATGGGTATTGCTGCTTTCTTTTGATGTCCACTAGCATAAAACTTGCTCCCAACGCCTAACTTTCAATCTGGAGGTGACTTTAGGTCTAAAATGAGTCCCTTTTAGGCCATAATATAAATGGGTCATTTTTTTTTAATCCATTTTGATACCTTATGTCTTTTGATTGGAACATTTAGTCAATTTACATTCAGAGAGATTATTCACAGATATGCATTTAATCCCATGCATGACCTGTAAAGAAATTGTTTCTGGAGATTTTCTCTGTTCCTTTCTATGCTTTGTTGCTTTTGTTCTTTCTTTCCCACTCAAGGATTGCCCTTTAAAATTTCTCTGAGGGCTAATTGAGTGGTTATGAACTCCTTTAGTTTTGTTTGTGTGGGAAACTGTTTATGTTTCTTTCTATTCTGAATGGCAGCCTTGCTGAATAGAGTATTCTTGGTGCATATTTTTCCCATTAGTACATCAAATATATATCATGTCACTTCCTTTTGGGCTGCCAAGTTTCTGTAGAAAGATCTGTTGCAGGGCGCCTGGGTGGCTCAGTTGGTTAAGCGGCCAACTGCGGCTCAGGTCATGATCTCACAGTCTGTGAGTTCGAGCCCCGCATCGGGCTCTGTGCTGACGGCTCAGAGCCTGGAGCCCGCTTCAGATTCTGTGTCTCCCTCTCTCTCTGCCCTTCCCCTGCTCACTCTCTGTCTCTATGTCTCTCAAAAATAAATAAACATTAAAAAAAATTAAAAAAAAAAAAGAAAGATCTGTTGCTAACTATTTGTCTTTCCTTGTAAGTTAGAGATTTATTTTCCCTTGCTGCTTTCAAGATTCTTTACTTATATCTATATTTTGAAAATTTTACTATGATATGTCTTGGTGTTGCCTGCTTTTGTTAATTTTAAGGAGAGTTGTCTGTGCCTCTTGGATTTGGATGTCTGTTTCCCTCCTCAGATAATGGACATTTTCATTTATAATTTGCTCATGTAAACCTTCCATCCTTTTCCCTCTCTCTTCTTCTTCTGGGAGTCCTATAATATGAATATTATTACATTTTATGGAGTTGCTAAGTTCCCTAAGTCAACATTCATGGTTCCACATTTTTTCACTTCTTTTCAGCTTATTATTTTCCATGATTTTATCTTCTGTATCACTTACTCATTCCTCTGCTTCTACCATCCTTATAGTCATTACATTCAGTCAGTTTTCCATTTCAGTTATAGCATTTTTTTATTTGGGCCTGATTAGTTTTTAAATATTTTATTTCTGCAGTAAGGGACTCCCTGGTGTCTTTTTTTTTTTTTTTTAATATTTATTTATTTTTGAGAGAGAGAGAGAGAGCCTGAGTGAGGGACGGAAAGAGAGAGAAGGAGACACAAAATCTGAGGCGGACACCAGGCTATGAGCTGTCAGAACAGAGCCTGATGTGAGGTTTTGAACCCACAAACCATGAGATCATGACCTGAGCTGAAGTCAGACACTTAACCTACCAAGCCACACAGGTGCCCCTCCCTGGTATCTCTTATGCTTTTCTCAAACCCAGCTAGTATTTTTATAATTGTTTTAAATTCTGATTCAAGCATATTACCTATATTTGTTTTGACTAGATTCCTGGCTGTTATCTCTTCTTGTTCTTTCTTCTGGGATGAATTCCTCTGTATTGGGATTTTGTCTAGGTCTCTGACTTTTTTGTGTTAAGAAATCCTGCTATGTTGTCTGCTCCTGAGAATAATGGCTATAGGAAGAAGAAGTCATATATTGTCCAGGACTTAGTGCTTCAAAAAGTGTTGCTGGTATATACTGTGTGCACTCCAGCTGTTGTGTTGTAGGTAATTTTTCCTTCAGGTCAGTCTTCTGAAGAGTTTTGTTTTTTTGTTTTTTGTTTTTTGTTTTTGTTTTTGTTTTTGTTTTTGTTTTTTTGCCTGTGATGGGAACTGTTTGGACCTTGTCCACTGTGTAGGAAGTTTTAATTATGTGTGTTTTGGTCTGTTTGTTCAAAGAGGCTAGATCGTATCCCCTAGAGCTGAAGCTTTGCAGCACTCTATGGTCAGCAGACTTGATAGGTGGGGTGAGGGGTTGGGATGGTCTTCTGTGGGAGAGGCCCACTCCTCCTCTAACTCTTAGGCACACTTGCCCTAATGAAAAAGCACATGCAGAGCACAGGGAGGTGGGGCTTGGTGTAAGCAGCTCAAGCCTCCTTTGTGGGTGCTGTGCTATTCACAGAAGTCTGTCCATGCTGATGAGTGGGGGTAAAAATGACATCAGCTAGCTCTTTCATCCCTGGAGGGAGGAGTTCATGCCTACCACTATTCAGGAATCCCTCACAGAAGAGCAAACAATCTCCCTTTCTGTTTCCCAGGGTTCCCACAGATTCCTGTCTGTGTCTGAGCCTCTGCCTGTCCAGTGGCACCATGCTCCTGTGATTTATCTCAGGTGCACTGGTTAGGTTTCAGAACTCCAAATTTTACAGACTAGGCTCGCACAGGTGTTGACCTGCACTGATCCTCTGGGGGAGGGTCATGCCACACCCTGGCTGATGCTGATTTTTCCCAGAAGGGTAGTTGCGCAAAGGCAACAAAGTGTTGGAGTTTATGATAAAGTGTAGCAAAAAGCTGGCCTCCAGGTTACCTGTCCTGAGCAGCTGTCTCTCCTCCTATGCTAATAAACAGGGCAGCTCAATGGCACCTGCTGGCTCTTTTGTCCATGGAGAGGCAGTACCACCTCTCTCAAATGCACTCCAATAAGGGAACTGTCTCCCTCAGTGCAACCAAGGGATTCTCAGACCATGCTGTCCACTCCCAGACCTCTGACCTCCTTCTCCACAGGACCACCTTTGCACCTGCCAGACTCCACCCTGGTGATAGTACAGACTCTAAAACTTCAGATTTTGAGTTCTGCTACTTGTAAAATCTTGTGATTAAACTCTCTCATTTTCCTCATCAATGGTTATGGGGAGATGTTTTTCTCCTTCAGTGTCCCTGTGTTCTGTCCTCTCTCTCTCTCTCTCTTTCTCTCTCTCTCTCTGATGAGGACTCCCTCCCTTCTGGGGCACCGGCGATTTTTTTCTCCCCTAAATCACATTTCCACACCTCCTACCTTCCATGATGTGGCCTCTTCTCTCCTTTAGTTGTATTGTGTGTTCTCTCAGTCCTCAGATCGATTTCCTGGGTGTTCGGAATGATTTCGTATTTATCTAGCTCAGTTGGAGGTAGGAGGCAAGCATAAGGTCCTCCTACTACTCCAACATCTTAACTCCTCCCCCTTATTTTTCTCATTGCATTTGACAGGTAATAGAATTAGGAAGTTTTGTTTTGTTTTAGTTAAATGTACATTATATATATATTTTTTAATTTTAGAAAGCATTTTAATTTTAAAATATAGTTTAACAGAATAATTCCATATAGTCATCAAAACTATAAAACTACTCTTGCTCAGTAAGTAAACATTACTAAAATATAATTTAGGGACCTCTGAGTGGCTGATTTAGTTAAACATCTGACTCTTGATTTAGGCTCAATTCGTGATCTCATGGTCATAAGATTGAACCCCAGGTCAATTCTACTTGGGATTCTCTCTTCTTTCTGCCTCTCTTCCCCATTTGCTGGCTCGTGCACTCTCTCTCTCTCTCTCTTAAAATAAATAACTAAATAAATAAATAAATAAATAAATAAATAAATAAATAAATAACATATATATAATTTACATTGTTTTTAGCTTTCTTTTCCCTCTTAAAATGTCTAGGTTTGAAAATCAATATTTTGGGGCGCCTGGGTGACTCAGTCGGTTAAGTGGCTGAGTTCAGCTCAAGTCATGATCTCACGGTCTGTGAGTTCGAGCCCCACATCGGGCTCTGTGCTGACGGCTCATCAGAGCCTGGAGCCTGCTTCAGATTCTGTATCTCCCTCTCTCTCTGCCCTTCCCCTGCTCACGCTCTGTCTCTATGTCTCTCATAAATAAATGTTAAAAAATTAAAAAAAGAAAAATAAATATTTTGAGCCTATTTATAGTTTCTTTGATGGATAGAAATGTGAGTAAAGAAAGATTTTATTATATTAAAAGCTGAAAGAGTTACAGAAGTCATGGGAGAGGAGGGTGGTTATAGATGCAAATAGAGGAAGAAGCAGAATATGTCTCAGTTTTCACTGTGTCTAACATCACACAGAGACCGTCATGTTGCTTAGCAGCATTATTATGTACTTATTTTCTTATTTTAACAAGAGAAGCTGGAATTAAGGAAGATTCAAATAGTCATGAATGAATGTGTTTTCCATTTATCATTTTCATAACCTAGATATATCCAATTTATAAGTTTTATTCTAGATAAAATAACTGTCCTAACTACTTGTAAAATATCAATGGACTTTAAAGAATATTTTGTATATGTCATATGTAGTTTTAATTCAAATCATTCAGTTAGTATATGTATAACCCTAATTTTACTAAGATCATCTTTCTCAGAATGAGGAAATTGAGCTTCATAATAGTCAAGTAATTTGCCAAAACTTAAGGGGCTGTAGAAAAAAGATTGTATTTTTGAACTAATGGTCTCCTAGACCAAATTATTCACAATAGCCACATGCTATTTCCCTCTCATGTGTTTGCTTTTTAGCCAAAGGTTTCAAGGAAAAGAGTACTCTAGGACTTAATTATTTATACATACATATTATATACACATATATATATGTATATATATAATATACATATACACATATACACATACATACATACGTATATTACCTTACATTTTTTCTTAAGTGGGTGTTTGTTTGAAAGTTGAAAGTTAATTTAAGCAAAAATCATCCAAATTGTATGAAAAGTGACATTAGGAATTTAAGCGCCTTCCTAAAAATGAGAATGAGTATAAGAGAAATAAGAATTTGAATTATTTCAATAAGAAATTGACTTACTCTTTGATTTATATGTTATCTTTTAAGAAATCAGTGTATCCAAAAACCCTGCACATATTAAAGCCATATCAGAGTGTGTTTAAATAGGTCATATGCAAGGTGTGTATAGTGCTAGCCAATGAGCAACACATACCGTATGCTTGCATAATAAATGAATTTAAAAATTCCAAAAAAAATGTAGTGAACTCTAACTTATCAGTAATGAATACAGGATTATGTTTTTCTTTGGTAAGTAAGTACTAAACCAATAAGACTTAAATATTTATACTCTATTCTTGATGACGTTGTTGAAATAGAATTCTTTTGTTGACAGATCAGACATGAATCTTAAAAAGTAGATATCTCAGGTTCATTGGTGGGCAGCTGTATGCACATCTGTCTCCTACTAACAATATTGTAAAATTCCGCACAACAAAATATTACATAGTGAAATGCATTTAGTTCTCTCCCAAATAAATTTATCTGTATAACATAGGGGTATCATTTTAAGAATGCAAAATGTAGCTCTTGCCAAATGAGCCATGTAGCATATAATGTAGGTTTTGAAAAACATAAAGCATTAACTGAAAAGCCTTATAATGAGAGATGGCTGCATATAAAGTGAACATCAATATACAAAAGTGAATTTAAAATATGTGGTAGACAGGTGTGTGACTGAGTTGATAAACAGCAGCTGTGACTTACGTGTGTTTCTAAGTAGAGAACTAAAGAAAATCTTTTCAGTTCTAACATTTCTATTTTTTTATCTTGTATATTAATTAAAATATTTGTAAAAAAGGGTGGTTATTCAGCAATTTTTTTTGATTTGGCTGTTTATTAATTAGCTCTGATAATAGGCTATAGATATCATACCAATAAAAAAAGTCAAGGAATAGCCAAAACAAGCCACTTCCCTTAAAAGACTTTTTCCTTTTGTTATTATGAAGAACTGAATAGAATTTAACTATTTGAGACACAATGTTAAGTAAGGATAAAATATCCCTCAAATTGAGATCAATACGAAAATAAATCTAAAATGTCTCAGTTGATGAATATTCAACCAACGGGCTCCCATTTGGGGCCTGTTTATTATATCCAATAACTAAGCTAAGTGCTTTCAGGGGATTATCTCATTTAACCCTCAAAGCAGTGCTATTACAAATGCTATTATAGTCCCCACCTGGGAGACTGAAGCTTAGAATTCTTAACACGATGCTCAAGGCCATATTGGCTAGTAGGTTGAAATGCTGGGATGATGGGGCGCCTGGGTGGCTCAGTCGGTTAAGCGTCCGATTTCAGCTCAAGTCAGGATCTATTGGTTCATGGGTTCGAGCCCCACATTGGGCTCTGTGCTGACAGCTCAGAGCCTGGAGCCTGCTTCAGATTCTGTGTCTCCCTCTCTCTGCCCTTCCCCTGCTCACTCTCTGTCTCTATGTCTCTCAAAAATAAATAAACGTTTAAAAAAAATGAAATCCTGGGATTAATATCCAGCCTCATGATTCCTCAGTCCTACACTCTTAACCATTACTATTCTCTGTTTAGCAACATTCTCACAGTTCTCTAGGTGAGGGAGGGAGTCAGTGGGTGAGTCCCACAGTTCCCAGAGAATGGAATGATGGCTTTTTTTAATGAGGATACTCGTCTCTGCATATGTCTCATGTGGTAGGTCTGCAATATTGAAGACAAGTTTATGGCTTCTTCTCATCATATGCTAGATACAGGTCCTTTCAGGCAGATGATAGACCTCCAAAATATTTCACATGAAATAATGTGAATACGTTCACATGACTCTGGGATTCATGTACAGAATTAGGTTAGTAAAACTATCACTCAAAATATGAAGCAGATTAGGATAATGATGGGGTGGGCAGGGTTTGTGGGTGGAAGGAGATACCTTTTGGCATTAAAATGAGGATTTTCCTTATAAATGAGGATACTGATAGTATTAGCTCAGAATTTGAGATATAAAATGAGATACTATCTATAAATATTGCTTGTAAAGGGGAAGATTTTAAAAATTGTGGACATTCATATGAATTGAGATTTTAATGTATTTTATTTCCTACCTCTCATATATTACTTTAAAATTGACCAAGAGAAGCATTTTTATATGCATTTTTTAAAAAAGTTTATTTACTTATTTTGAGAGACAGCACACAGCATGGGAGGGGCAGAGAGAGAAGGGGAGAGAGAGAATCCCAAGCAGGTTCTGTGCTGTCAGCACACAATCAAATGCGGAGCTCGATCTCACGAACTGTGAGATCATGACCTGAGTTGAAATCAAGAGGTGGACACTTAACCCACTGAGACACCTGGGCACCCTTATACATTATTTTAAGTTTATTTTATTGTGTTCCGGGAATTGTTAATTTTATTTCAAAAAATTAAATTAAAATGAAAATATGAAGTATAGTTTGCACTTGAATTCGAATGATGTTTGCTTTTAAGAAACTTAGCTATATCAATAATAGAAGTTTTCTGGGAATAAATATCAATATATGAGTCAATATATATATATCATTGTTTCATTATTGAAATCAAATGTACACATGTAACCATTTATATGGAACTACAAAGAGGACTGTATTTCATAGCCTGTATTTCAACTAAACTAAATGCAAATATTCCATATACTCAGTAAACTAGCCAATAGCAAAAGTTTAAAAATATGATTGAATGCATAAAATAACCCTTCCTATTTTCTTTATTGTTTGTTTTATCCAGTTACATTAAGACAAGTTTAAGAGCACACATACACTATTATAGCTGTTGGCTTTTTTTTTTTCTTGGAGCAAATTTTAAGGTATCAAGAAAAACTAATATGTTTAAGATCATGACACCAAGGGGAAGGGTAAAAGCCATGTTCATGACAATTTTCTTTTCAACTAAAGGTCAGTACAAAGTTGACAATACCATAACAGTTAAAGCAACAGTGAGAGCTAAAACCTCAAGGGGTTGCTCTGAACACTGCACGGCTTATGTTTATGTAGTTTTAAGTTATTTTGATGTGATTTTTGCAGTCACTCACGACAATAGTACAGTAATCGCATATAATTTAAAACTGAAATCATATTTAAATAATTCATAAAGCAATACTTTTAAGTTATTTTGAAAGATAATCAAGTTTTAATGCCACTGGAAATGCTCTCCTGTCCCTTAAGTAATCTCAGCATCAGTCGGAACTGTTCCTGACCAATCCTAGAAACAGAAAAAGGAGTGGCATGTTGGTGTTGGCTTGAGGGCGACCTGGCAGAGAAATAAGGAGACGTGTTCTTTCTCACAAGGAAAATAATTGTAAACGCTGTCTCATAGGTATGGGTATTTGATAGCTCAAATTTGTCAGATTTTAAAGATTTTCTCATAAACGGATTTAATTTGTTTTTGAAAAGTAAGTAGAATTTACTGTTTCTCTTGAAATGTTTATCGTTTTTCCAGTACACGGTTTTTCCACAGGGTAATGCGCAAGATGGCCCCTGAATTCTGTAAAATATTGCTGCATCCTCCTGATCAATTCCATTTAAAATGTGGTTTAGGTGGAGAACGCTTTGAAAACTTAAAATGAAATCAAGTCACCTGAGAATTTAGCATGGGAATGTGAGATATGAAAATAAAAAACTATGTATAATAGAATAAAGTTAATGTTAATTATTTTGGTCGACCCATTTGTTCAAACTAAAGCTATATTATTCTCACTTTCCAACAAATGATTCTCCCTTTTAGTGTTTTATTTGCAAACTAAAATATTTGGCACATATATTGGTTTTCAGTAGTAATTATTTTAACTATTAAGCTTTATTAAAAATTAATGTTTATTTTTTTAAAAAAATTTTTAACGTTTATTTATTTTTGAGAGACACAGAGACAGGTATGAGCAGGGGAAGGGCAGAGAGAGAGGGAGACAGAATCTGAAGCAGGCTCCAGGCTCTGAGCCGTCAGCACAGAGCCTGACGTGGGGCTCGAACTCACAGACCATGAGATCATGACCTGAGCTGAAGTCGGCCGCTTAACCAACTGAGCCACCCAGGCGCCCCTAAATGTTTATTTTTGAGAGAGAGAAAGAGCATGAGGTCGGGAGGGGCAGAGAGAGAGGGAGATACAGAATCTGAAGCAGGCTCCAGGCTCCAAGCTATCAGACCAGAGCCTGAGGCAGGGCTCAAAACCATGAACCTGAACCCTGAGATCATGACCTGAGCCAAAGTAGGACACTTAACCAACTGAGCCACTCAGTCGCCGCTTTTAACTATTAAGCTTTCATTAGAAGCTCCTCTTTATTGGTTTATCTTCAACCACTTCTAGTAGTTATATGGCTTCTCAACCTAAAGTTATTTTGTAGTCTAAGGAAACATTAATTCAAAAATGTTCTTTATACTTTCACTCTGAGCATTTAACTACTGAACTTTTGTCTTTTTTTAATTCATTATTTTTCTAATATTTTATAGTTCAGAGCTTCTTGTTTTTACTTGCATTATATATTTTTGAACACTCTATCTAAAATATATAATGCTTAAGAGATTATTATATTCAATAAATAATTGTTGCATATAGAAATCTTGACAGGAGCTACCACATTATGAAGTTGTGATGGTTAAATTTCTACGCCTACTTGGCTAGGTTATAGTCCCAGTAGTTTGGTAGAACACTAGATGTTGCTGCAGTGGTATTTTGTAAATGGAATTCATATCTAAAATTTGTTTACTTTCAGCAAAAAAGATTATCCTTGATAAGGTGAGTAGGCCTCAACCACTAAGTTCAAGGCCTATAGAACAAAAACTGAAGTTTCAATAAGAAGAAGGAATTCTGAAGCCTTGCCTGATTTTCAGTCTTCCTGTCCATTTTACCAATTGCAGACTTGAGACTACACAACAACTTTTACCTGACTTTCCATCCTGCTGGCCTGTTTTATAAATTTCAGACTTGCTAGCACCTCCTAACCAGGTGAAGTAATCCATAAAATAATGCATTTTTAGGGGGCACCTGGGTGGCTCTGTCAGTTGAATGTCCAACTCTTGATTTTGGCTCAGGTCTTGATCGCAGGGACATGGGATCGAGCCCTGCATCAGGCTCTGCACTGAGCATAGAGCCTGTTTAGGATTCATACTTCTCTCTCCCTCTGACCCACTCTCCTGCTCACTTTCTTTCTCAAAATGAAAAGGGTATTTAAAATAATGTATTTTAAAAATAAAGTCAATCAATATACATATATTTTTACTGGTTCTTTACTGGTTCTGTTTTTGTTTGTTTTGAGAATCCTGGCTCATACAGAAGTTATAAATATATAATGAATATTAAAAGGTAGGATTTAATGTATGCATTCTTATACAATAAGTTTCTTACAAATTATTATATATCACAAGCAAAATAGGATATGGATTTCATTTCTATATAAAATAGACTCATCACGTTCTAGTCCTCCAACACCTTTTACTCCCTGATCCCCCCTGATGTTCTATGAGCACAATAACTTCTAGCTGAGATAGTCAACACTATATTCTGTTAATAATAAAGACTGAATTAAGTGCTTCTTATGTATGAGGCACAGCTTTAATCTCATTCTCCAGTGTAAGGTGAAATTCATTGCAAGAAGACGACATCTGCTATATTTCAAGAATGTAACTGGAGAAAAATATGGATGAACTGTTTTAAGCTGCTATTCCAAGAAAACAAAAATGTTCAAAAAAGAAAAAGAAAGTCTTCTTTATAACTTATATGAGAGATCCTGGAATCCAATTGTTCTTGCTTAAGTCTTGAGTTTTTTAGATGTTTTTTAAACATTAACACATTTTGTCTACCTACACACACGCACATGTGTGCACAATGTTAACAGTGCTAACATTTACAGTATAGGTATAGATGATACAGATAGATATATGTGATATAAATACAGATATAGATATTCAAGGGAATTAGTGGGCTAATTATATAACTTTAGATTGTATTTTTTAAAAAAAATTTGCATATAATGCCAAAGGGTACCTGTAGAAGAGGTATGGACTTTTTTCCATTCTTGCTATAATGTAAAGCATGTTTTTACACCTGAAAAAAACCATAAAAAACACACTTTTACTGTGCTGACTAAATCAATGCTGGTGAAATTCATTCTAAGACTACTTAGAAAATGCTAAATCCCGACGTTATTCTTTAACTGTACATGAGTGTAAACTGAATATAAATTGCTTTCACAAAGGATTTGAAAGCTTCTCTGCAACTATCTTGTCAATTTTATTGGCAGAGATGCCTAGTTAAGACATTTCATTCAAACTTTCTCTGTGAGAAAAAGACTGATAATGGCAAGAATATTGAAACGCTGTTAGGAGATCCTAGTCTATTTTTTTCTCCAGTGCCATGAATCTTTATTCTTTTGTTGTCTGTTTGTTTAGTACTACTAAAGCTTTCTCTTTATATGGATTAAAATGAATTATAACGTTCTTTTTTTATTCTTTCATAGTTTCTTTATACTGTAATATGCCTCACTGGGTTCATTATGTCCATCTCTAATTGATATCTAGGGTTCTCCTCACTTATATAGGTGAGAAAAAAGAACATAGTGAGTTTAATAAGAGATGCACATGGATTTTTACCCTTTTTTACGATTATTAAAACAAGGAAAAAAGCTACTTTTAGAAGAATTGGTTTGAATTAATACATGTAACTGAAAATATTACTGGTGTATTTAAGAAAAATGGTGAACCACAAGTATAAGAATATGAGGTTAAGTTTTTAATCATACAAATAATTGTCTATAGAATGAAAGAAAAAGAGAAGGCATCTCATTGAAAAAATACATATAGCCAACAGAAATTTTTTACTTTCTAATTATTTTCAATGGTTATTTAATTTTGAAAGAGAGTGCGAGCAGGGGTAGGGGCTGAAAGCAAGGAAGAGAAAGACGAAATAAGAATATGGAGTTAATTTCTTTAATCATAAAAATAATTTTATATGAAATGAAAAAATGAAGAGACATTTCAATGACAAAATATACGTAGTCAATAGAATATTTTCTTTTTTTAATTTTTAAATGTTTAATTTTGACAAAGAACATGAGTTGGGGAGGGGCAGAGCGTGAGGAGACAGTGGATCTGAAGCAGGCTCTGCGCTGTCAGCACAGCCCAGTGCAGCGCTCAAACTCAGGAACTGTGAGACCATGACATGAGCCAAAGTCGGATGCTTAACCAACTGAGTCACCGAGGTACCCCTAGATTTTTTAATTGAAGTATCTTCATTATTAATGAAACATTTAGTAATAAATATTAAGTTTTGCACCCTGCCTTTCAAAATGGCAAAATTTGATAGAAAATAATAAGAACCACTGTGATCTGATAAGTAGGTGAAGAGACACTCTTAAAAATTATGGCAATGGAAATTGGTTCTACATTCTAATGTGTTGATAGTCACACTGAAAATGCCTTATTATTTATTTATTTTTTTTTGTATAGGAACTTTATTGTGAGAAATTAAAAATTGACAAAGTTAGGTACAAACATTTGTGATGCAGAGTTTATTTTATTTTATTTATTTTTTTTTTACTCTTTAGCTCAGTATGTCCTGGACACAGGATAAGTACCAGGTATTTTGATGCTGTGAATACTGCAGCCAACCGAAACGATCTTTTCTTTGTCCTTACTGAGATTCAACTCAGCATAGGAACAGTTGTTTGTTGAAAAGTAATTATGTGGTAGTGGTTCAGTTGTTAAGTGTCTGACTTTAGCTCAGGTCATGATCTTGCAGTTTGTAAGTTCAAGCACCACCTCAGGCTCTATGCTGACAGCATGAAGCATACTTGGGATTCTTTCTCTGTTTTTATCTCTACCCCACTCATGCTCTCTCTTTCAAAATAAATAAGTAAATATTTTTTAAATCTTCTAAAAAAAAAGTAATTATGTTGTGTATAAGTGACGAATCACTGAACTCTTCTCCTGAAACCAACATTGCACTGTGAGTTAACTAACTAGAATTAAATACAAATTTAAAAAGAAAAAAAAAATTAAGATAAAGGAAACATACTAGAATAAGAAACATTAAAAAAAACCTAATTATGAATCATCATTCCTTCTTTATTTCAGCTCTACTATTTATCTCCTGAGTGACTTCAGTGGACTCTAGCCATCCTGTCCCACCTGAGGGGGTGGGGGGAAACTGAGAAGCACTTGTGAAATGTAAAACGACAGAGAGGCATCAGCTCATCAAAAAATGGTGACATAATCATAGAATTCTAAAATGTTTCCCCTTGCTCTACATTTCACCACCAAATAAAGGCCTGTTTACCGTATTTCCTTTTACCGAGTACATCATGCCTGACTCTCAGAATAAACAAACAAACAAATAAAATAAAATAAATCACAAACACACTGAAAGGCAAAACACAGCTTGAAAAGACAGCAAACAACAGACTCCGACTCTGACATGTCAGAAATGTTGGAAGTATCAGACTGAGAATTTAAACCAAATATGACTAATACACTAAAGATAGTAATGAATAAAGCAGACGATATACGAGAAAAGATGAGCAAAAGAAGCAGAGAGAGAGAAATTCTAAGAAATAATCAAAAAAGTTATACTAGAAATTAAAAACACTGTAACAGAAATGCAAAATGTCATTGATGGGCTCATGTGTAGACTGGAGATGGTGAGGAGTGACTCTCTGAGCTTAAAGCATATCTCAAAATAAACTTCCAAAATGGAAAGATAAAGATAAAAAAAGGGGCAGAAAAAAAACAACAACAACAGAATACCTAAAAACTGTGGGACACTATAAAAGGTGTAACATATGTGTAACAGGAATACAAAAAGGAGGAAAAAAGAATAACACAAAAAGATGAGGCAGTAATGAAAATTTCCCCAAATTAATGTCAGATACTTAAACCACAGATTGAAGAAGCGTAGACAACACCAAACAGAAAAGTATCAAAAAAAAAAAAAAAAAAGGGAAACCCATTCACATCATATTCAAACTGCAGAAAGTAAAAAAAAAAAAAAAAAAAAAAAAAAATCTTAGTTATTTCTTATTTATTTACTGATTTTTTAGTCAGTTTTTTAGTTTTAAAACTGAAGTATAGTTGATATATATTATTTTTAGGTATACAATACAGTAATTCAGCAATTATATACATTATGAATGCTCACCATAATAAGTGAAGTTACTATTACACCATACAAAATTGTTACGCTGTTATTGACTACAAGCCCTATGGTATACTTTTCATCTTTGTGACTTATTTATTTTATGACTGGGAGACGATATCTCTCAAATCTTTCACCTATATCACCTAACCTCCCAGTTTTCTCTCCTCTGGTAGCCACCAGTTTGTTCTCTGTATTTATGATTCTCTTTCTTTCTTATTATTGTTATCTTCTTTGTTTTGTTTTGTAGATTCCACATGTAAATTAAATCATATGGTATTAGTCTTTTAATGTCTAGCATCTATCGTTTTAAATTTTTTTATTTATTAAATTTTTTAAAGTGTTTATTTTTGAGACAGAGAGATAGACAGAGTGCGAGCAAGGGAGGGACAGAGAGAGAGGGAGACACAGAATCCTAAGCAGGCTCCAGGCTCTGAGCTGTTAGCCCAGAGCCTGATGGAGGGCTCAAACACATGAACCATGAGATCATGACCTGAGCCAATGTAGGATGCTTAACCAATGAGCCACCCAGTTGCCCTCTCACTTCTTTCATTTAAATAAGATCCTCTGAGTGTATTCATGTATTTGTGAATAAGAAAATTTCATGTTTTTCATAGCTGAGTAATATTCTATTGTGTTTATATGCCATATTTTCTTTATCTATTCATATATCAGTGGACACTGAAGCTGCTTCCATACCTTGGTTACTGTAAATAATGCTGCAATAAACATAAGGTGTATATATCTTTTAAAATTAGTGTTTATGTTTTCTCTGGGTGAATACCCAACAGTGTAATTACTGGATCTTATGATATTGCCTTTTTTGTTTTTTGAGGAACCTGCATAATGTTTTCCCAAAGGCATAATGTTGAAGGCTTGGCTTCACTTCTCCTTTCTGCTTTGTTTTAAAATGTGAGAGGAAAGAGATAAATTGAAGAAATTGTTAAGCAAAAAAAACAAGAGTCTGAGTATTTGGAAAATTCTCAGCAGATATCCATACTGTAAAAAATGAGAAAGCCTTTTCTTTTTGCTTTTTAATGTTTATTTTTTTGAGAGAGAGAGACAAGGCATAAGCAGGGGAGGGGGCAGGGAGAGAGGGAGACACAGAATCTGAAGCAGGCTCCAGGCTCCAAGCTATCAGCACAGAGCCCGAGGCAAGGCTCAAACTCACAAACTGTGATATCATGACCTAAGCAGAAGTCAGACTGTCAACCGACTAAGCCACCTTGGCACCCCAAGAAAGTTTCTCTGAAGTAAATACTAGCAATGTTACTGAAGAGTCATTTGGTAAGGAGACTAATAAGGAGATTGATTAGTCTGAGTGTAAATTACAGATCTAATCAGCCACCACAGTAGTCATCCACAATAGAGATGAGGTAGTAGGAGCCAAGACACTGCAAGTTTGGACCAAAGGGAATAGACATAGGATTAAAAAAAAAAAAAAAAAAGACTTTCATACTTCTGGGATCCTACAGTACCGGACAATTGAGTTACTTGGTACAATATCCTTCAAGAAAAGGGGGAAATGACATCAAAAGTGATTCAGAAATTATCAGGGTTGCCTCCAAGTTTCTGAAGGATGAAGCTTCTGGTTTCATTTCAGCAGGCCAGGTTGCCACCGCAGAAGTCTCGAGGGTCTGGTGGCGCAGCACCACCCCATGGGAGGGGACTCCCAGTGGAGCATCACGCAGAGCCCCAGGGGTGCTGCTGCTGCTGCTGCCCACTGCCCAATAGAGGGCACGACATCTAACTGAAGAGGATTATTTTCCAGTCTCAGAGTCCAATTCTATTTGTCTTGCTTGTTTTGAATTTGCAGGAGACTGACACATCATTCCTCCTTTCCTTCTAATTTCTCCTTTTTATAATGGGAAAATCTATCTTATGCCTGCCTCACAATTTTATTTTGGAAGCACCAAACGTGTCTGATTTCATAGTTTTGCAGCTAGAGAGGATTCTTGCCTCAGGAAGAATTTTACCTCAAATATCACTAATACTTGACTTAGATGATGTTTAGAGAGTCTTTGCACTTTAGATTGTAGAGTTGAAGCTGGAATGAGTTAAGACTTTTGTGGCTGTTGGAATGGAATGAATGTATTTTGCAAAGAACACATGAATTTGGGGGGATCAAGACTAGATTGAATTATGTTCTCCACAAATGCATATGTTGAAGCCTTAGCCTTTAATGTGATTGCAGTTAGACCTAGAGTTCAGGAGATAATTAAGGTTAAATGAGATCACAAGGGTGGGGCCTTAATCCAGTAAAACTGTTGTCCTTGTTAGCAACTCTCTCTCCTTGTACTCTGAGACAAAAGACCACGCAAGGACAAACCATCTGCAAAACAGTAAGAGAATCCCTATCAGAAATTGAACCCTAACAGAAACTTCACCTTGGATTTTCTGGTCTCCAGAACTGTGAGAGAGGAAACAAAACAAAACAAAACAAAACATTCTATTGTGGAAGCCACACAATATGTGATGTTTTATTATGGCGGCTCGAGCAGACTAATGTAAAAGGAAAATGATATCAGTCAGCAACTCAGATCTAAAGAAATGAAAAGCATTAGAGAAGGAATTGGTACAGTTTAAAAAAAAGAACCAAAAACTTTTATTTTTCTTATTCTTAATTGATAGAACAGGTAACAATTTATTTAAAATAGTAATAGCAACAATGTATTTGATTATACATATATAGGATAGGCAGTACATTTGTGTATATAATGTTTACATATGCTTTTGTGTAAGTGAAATCAAGGACAGCAATGGTACAGAGATAGAAGAGATGAATTAGGATTATTTTGTGACTAAAAGTACTCACAGTTCCTCGGAGGTGGTTTAGTGTTATTCCAAAGTAGTCTTTGTTAGTCGTATATTGCAAATTCCAAAACAACTACTAAAAAAATGTTTTAAAATGTATAACTGAAATACTGAGAAAGTAGAGAAAGTAGGATCCTATAATGTTCAATTAAAAGTACACGGTGCTTGAGTGGAAGAGAAGACTAGTAATAAGGAACAAGAACAGCGAATAGGATGCAGCAGCAAACGTGGCAGTAGTGTAGATGAATGGGTGTGTTCCCTCACAATTCCTGTGTTGAAACCTAATCCTGCAATGATATAGGAAGACGGGGCCGTTCAGAGGTGATTGGGTCATTGGCAGGGATTAATGTCCTTATAAAAACAAAGCAAAAAGTGATTCCTAGCCTATTCCAATTTGTGAGGACACACTGAGAAGACAACAATCGATGAACCAAGAAGCAGGCTGTCACGAGACACTGAGGCTCTGCCACTTGATCTTGGCCTTCCCAGCCCCTAGAAGTGTGAGAACTAAATGGTTGTTGTTTAAGTTATGTAGTATTTGGTATTAAAATATATATATATATATATATATATACATATATATATATATATATAGTAACTTGAATAGACTAACACAGGTAGGTAGAATTGCAGTTATATCAATAATTATTTTTAAAGTTGGTATCTAAACGCAGCAATTAAAAGACATTGTCAGAATGGATTCAAAAATAAAACCTAACTATATGTTGTCTACAGGAAACACCCTTTTAAAAAATGTTTATTTATTTTTTGAGAGAGACAGAGACATACATAAGTGTGGAAGGGGCAGAGAGAGAGAGAAAGAGAGAGAGAGAGAGAGAGAGAGACAGAGAAGCAGGCTCCAGGCTCTGAGCTGTCAGCACAGAGCCCGAGGAGGGGCTCGAACCTGCGAACCGTGAGATCATGACCTGAGCAGAAATCTGATGCTCAACGGACTGAGTCACCCATGCACCTCAAGAAACCCCTTTTAAATATAAAAACATATATAAATTAAGACCAAAGGGAACTAGAAATATATACTATGCTGAAGGTAATCAAAAGAAAGTGGAAGTAACTATAATTTCAGACAGAAAAGACTTCAGAACAAGGAAAATGATCAGGGATAAGGAAGGGCTTAGAAAAAGATAAAACAGCCAATTTTCCAAGAAGACTTAATTCTTAATGTGAGTGCCTGTACCACAGAGCATCAAAATATTTGTGACAGGATCTCAAGAACTGGGAGAGAATAAATTTCTGTTAGTTTTAGTAAATAAATAAATAAGAGGCAAAAACTGATAGAAATGCAAGAAGAAACAATCTTTTCTATTCTTTAAAACCTATCATAAATGGCACTTTACACCCAAAAAAATTTTTTCCTGATGCTTCCCTTCTAACTATATGTGTCCTTATTACTTTTGTTTCTCATTTATAAATCGCCTCTTCTTTTACTTTATTAACACAGTGAAAGCAGTTATCTAACAGTTGCTTCTTTGAGAACTAGATGTATATCCCATAAAAATGCTACATATTTGTAGAGTTCCAGCCATAAGAACCAGCTTACAGTTGCAAGTGGGATAGCATGGTAGTACAAGATATAAGTAGGCAGTGAGGAGAATCCTCAAGAAGTTGGCTAGGTAAGAATTTGTTCTGAGACCTCTTTGGTTCCAAGATGGATCCCAGCATCTATATTTGAGAAAGAGATTTCAAATTGTCTGCAGCTTTATCAAATTCAACAATATCCCTATAAAGTTTATATTTTGATCTTCATCTATTTTTAAATTAGAATTCCTCAGATCTCCACTAGTTATTTGATTTTGAAGTATATATCTTTTTGCTCAGATGAATTTATTCAAATTTTATAAGAAGTATTATTTGGTGAAATACTTTTAGATTTTTTAAAAATTTATTTATTTTCGAGAGAGAGAGAGAGAACACAAGTGGGGGAGGAATAGAGAGAGAGAGAGAGAGGGAGAGAGAGAATCCCAAGCAGGCTCCGCACTGTCAGTGCAAAGCCCAGTGTGGGGGTTGAGTTTATGAACCACAAGATAGTGATCTGAGCCAGCATCAAGAGTCGAACGCTTGACCAACTGAGCCACCAGGCTCATGATTTTATGTAATCAAATTTATATCGTCTATGTGTTTCATTTATTATAACATGCTTAGCCAGGTTTTCCTTACTCTTTACCTCTTTTATATGAGGTCACTTAATTTTCATGTTATTTTACATTTTCATATTTTACACTCTAGTTATTGATTTATTTATAAACATTTTAGAGGCAAAGCGGTTCTTCTCAACTGATAATTACCTCACACATATATACCGAGGCGTGTCATCAGTTATTATTTATCAAAGTGTATAATTCTTTTTTTTTAAAACCAAATATATTTGTCTATGACAATGTTTTCAGTGTAAAGTGCCAAGTAAGAATGTTTCACGATGTGTCGTGGAGCAGAATCAATTAGTCGTGAATAATAGATAGGACATTTCAGCAAGCCAGGACTTGAGGAGTGTATGCACAGTAGAATATGCAGAAATGCTGTTTTATAAGTATAAAACAGAATGCAGTCAAGGTAGGAGGCGATCCTGTTCCATTGAAGAAGTACTTTTGAAGGCTGACCATGTCAATAATGTTCTTATTGAGTATGTGTTTATAGATTTTGAAACTGTGTGGATATGTACTAGATAATTTTGCAATTAATATAGACTTTGCTCTTTTAAGTTTTGATTTCATCATGTACTTAAAATTTTTTTAAAACTTTTGAAAGTTGAGTTCCATTTCTAGGCTGACAGTGTTAGGCTCTCACCAGCCCTCCCCCTCAACAATAACAACAACAAAAAAGTGGAAATAGCTATTAAAAACAAACCAAAACACCAAACTGTTCTAAATCTCTAGAAATTCCCCTAAGGGCATATAGTTAATGAAAAAGTGTTTTTTTTTTTTTTTTCAAGAAAATCTACTAAAGCCCAGTATGATCAATGAGAGTCTGACTCCCAATTTGAGCCACCTCCCACTCTGTTCTGCCCCTTCCCATCCCAACATCTCAGCTTGACAGAGGCTTCACTCAGGGTAGAAATGTCTGAGAAGATGAAGACAGTCCTTGATCTCCCTTCATACTCCAAACCAGGCTTGCAGACTCTCTGTGAGGGGCAGGTCTCCAGAATTTCTCATCCTTCTAACTCGAAGTTGAAGAGACTACATTCTTGGTGAGTACAGCTCAGAGGTCAGGAGGTCCCTTCTTCCACCCAACCCCTACACATAGGACAAAATTTCTACCCCAGGCAAAGCAATTCAGGTATACTGGGGCCTCAACTGACCTCTTCCAAGCTCACTCACAGAGCCACTCTACACACCTTGAGAGGCAGGAGAGGTAAGCCAAAAGGAACAGAGGCTACTCCTGGCCCAGAACCTGAATAGTGGCTGAGATAATTTGCCTAGAACAAGAAATCATTCGTAAAACCGAAGTTTCTCAACTCTCCAC
Source organism: Paguma larvata (assembly GCA_030068075.1). Taxonomy (NCBI): domain Eukaryota; kingdom Metazoa; phylum Chordata; class Mammalia; order Carnivora; family Viverridae; genus Paguma; species Paguma larvata. Next base: position 88,255,794 of record CM057823.1, read on the forward strand.
AAAGGAGTGACTATTTGAAGCAGAGTGTGGAAAGTGCAGTCTGACTGCACTCTTGAAGGCAACAGTTCCCTTTAATGAAGAGCAACATATTAAACCATAAGCCACCTAGTTCACCAGAGAAAACCAAGGAAAGAGAATGCAAAGAAGAGCCTTGAGGACTCAAAACCTCAAAGACATCTCAAAAACTACTTCTGTTAGAATATAATTGGATCAGACTACTGAGCAACATGTGTCCTAGGGTATTGTCAATTGTTCAATCAGTAGAAGGTAGAAGAGCCTAAGGGACAGGGGTATAATACCAAATAAAGTAGACAGCTTACCAGACAGAATAGGAAAAGAGATAATCAAATATTGTTCTGCCAAAACAGCGCCGTCTCAAACGTAAGCCATTAGTAAACCTAAATCGGCCTTCTCTAAGTAACATCAAATTCTTCACACTACATGGAAAATACAGCTCTGTAAAAATACTCCAGCAAAGTCACAAAACAAACAAACAAACAAATAACACAAAGTTTGGCGGAGGGAAGTAAGTATCCAGAGTTTCTATAATATATTATCTAAAATGTCAAGTTTTCAACAACAAAATTATAAGACTTGCAAGAAACAGCAGCCTGACTCATTAAAAGAAAAAACAAAAATGACAATAGGTATTGCCAGTAAGAGGAACCAGACATCAGATTTAACAGACAGATTTTTTTTTTTTCAAATTAGCCATTGTAAATATTTTCAAACTGGAATATATCCAAATGGAAATTCTGGAATGAAAAGTACAATAATTGACTTGATAATCTGTGAGAGCGTCTAACAGTAGATGTACTGGCAGAGAGAAGAATCAGGGAATTGGGATTTAGATCAATAGTATTTATAAAGACAGTACAAGTGCATATTCATTCTGTTTTTCTTTCTTTATTAACCGATTTAAACAGGAATTGTATAAACATATGGGTAGAATTATATTGTGCCATTAACATAAAGAAAATGCAATGTATTGACAATAAGAGAACAGAGGACGTTAGTGCGAGTGGAGTTATACTTGGAGTAATGAAATGGCACCAGATGGTGTTTTTATTCCAAAGGAATGAATAAATGGAATCAGAAATGGTCAGCAAGCTAAATATAACAAATTCTATAAATATATACTTGATTACCTTTTATTTTTCGACCTCTTTAATAGACATAAAATATTCAAAGTAGTAAGCGTAACATGTGCTGTAGAATATAATAAATATAGATATAATATATATGCAATATATATTACATACTTGTAAATATGTATTCATGTATATATGTATACAAATTATATATATATATATATATATATATCTTAATAATTATATATGTGAGTACACACACACACACACACACACACAAATATCATTGAAAGAGATATCAGGGGACAGAGCTATATAGGAATAACATTTCCACATCTCACCATAATTAAGTTAGCAGAAATCTGAAGTAGACTATGATAAATTAAGATGTACATAGCTCTGAAGAAATCGCTAAGAAAATAACTCAGAACAGTATGAGAAATAAAGGGTTGAGAAAGAATTAGATTGAGATTGAGTATTTTTTTTCCAAAAAAAAATGTTCATTCAGTTTTTTTTTCCCATAATACATATCCTATAACATATTCACATTTAAAATTAAAAAAGAGGGGTGCCTGGGTGGCTCAGTCGGTTAAGCGGCCGACTTCAGCTCAGGTCATGATCTCACGGTCTGTGAGTTCCAGCCGCGCGTTGGGCTCTGTACTGATGGCTCGGAGCCTGGAGTCTGCTTCAGATTCTGTATCTCCTTCTCTCTGACCTTCCTTTGCTCACGCTCTGTTTCTATGTCTCTCAAAAATAAAATAAAAATGCTAAAAAAACAAATAAAATTTAAAAAGAATTAGCCAAAGTGTTCATATTTTAAACAGTGAATTTTGTTTTTAAATATTTTAAAGCTCACATGATGTTTTGTATCTAATATATTTAGTTCTGAACTTTTAATTATGTTAAGCTGATGCGGCGGCCATCACTGTCAGTTCCCCTACAATTTTCTAATCAAAAAAATTTATTATCATTAATTTGTTTTTTCATGGCTTACATCTCCAAGTAGAATTTGTGGGAAGTCGTGTAGCTGGTAGAGTGATCTTTGAACACTTACATAGTTGAGAACATTTTTTGGAGGTTGCAGGAGGTGCATAATAATGGTGGTGGATTTTGTTTTCTTTCATGTTTTCTGGGAAATCAGAGTCCTGAAATTATCAAATCTTAGAGTACATGTATATTTTATCCTATTAGGAACTTATAGTTTTCATTGGAGAGTTCTTGTTCCTCTTTCATTAAATTTATCCCTAAGAATCTTATATTTAATGATGCTATTATGAATGTTTTTATTTTATTTTCAAAGTATTTATTTCTGGTTATGGACTGCAGTTGATTTCTCTATATACACCGCATGTTCTGAATAATTTTAAAAAGTACTTATTATTTTTAGTTTAATTGCTGTAAATTTCTTAGGACTTCTTAGAATTTTCTCCTGACACCATGATAAAGAGACACTAATAGATTCTAGAAATGAGTCTTTCAACTTCCAAGTATTTGAAGTTTTAAAAAAAATATTTGCTATGGATTTCTACGTTAGATTAATATTGAAATAAAGGTTTTGTTTTTGGAATGATTTTGTCTGACTTTGGTATCAGGGTAATGCTAGCATCATAATATAAATTGGGAAATATTTCCTTCTCATTTATTTTCGGGAAGAGATTGTGTAGAATTGGTATTAATTCTTCTTTAAAACTGTGTTCATAATCTCCTGCAAAACCATATGGGCCTCCTTTTTTCTGTTTCGGAGTGTTTTATTAAAGATTCAATTACTTAGAAGTTGTAAGATTACTCACAGTATCCATTTTCTATTTGGCAAATCATGATAATTTGTCTTCAAGGGATTGCCTCACTTTGCCTAATATGTCAAATGCATGCACATAGCATTATTTATAGTATTCCCATGTTCTTGTCTTCTCTGCCAGGTGTGTCCTAATACCTCTGTCTCATTCCTGGAAGTGGACATTTGTCTTCTCTGTTTTTTCCTTTGTCGGTCTTCAAAGAGCTTTCTGCTACTATTAATCTTTTCAAAAATATGCTACTTTATTGATTTTATCTATTGTATTCTTATTTTCAATTTCAGTGATTTCTCCTCTTTATTATTTCCCTCCTTCTGCTTGGTGTGAGTATATTTTGCTCCTCTTTTGTGAGGATCTTGAAGTGGAAACTTCAATTATTGATTTGATTCTTTTCTAGTGGAGGCATTTGGTGTTAAGAATTTCCCTCTTAGCACTTGTTAAGCTATGTTCCAAAATTTGTTCTATTCTGTTTCCCTTTAGTTCAGTGTTTTTTGTTTTGTTTTGTTTTGTTTTTTATCCCTGAGACATTCTCTTTAATCCATAGGCCAACTAGATATGTGCTGTTTAGTTTCCATGTATTTGGATATTGTTATCTGCAGTAATCGGTTTCTATGTTTTCATGGTGGTTGGAGTACATAGTCTACATGATTTTATTTTACTTTGTGTTTTACATTTGTTAAGGTTTGTTTTATGACCCAATATATGGTTTGTTTTGGCATATCTTGGTGCCATGTTCCACAGGCACTTGAAATGAATATATATTCTCCTGTTCAATGGGATGTTTGATAAAAATCAATTAGTATTCTACAGATATCAATTAGATTCTCTCTCTCTCTTTTTTTTTTTTTTTTTGGATTGTGTTGCTAAATTCTTCTATACCTTTTATGATTTTCTGTCCAGCAAACCTATCAGCTCTTCAGAAAGAAGATACATCGTTGTTGTATGTGTTGATGGCTACCGTTATAATTATGTACTTGTCTATTTCTTCTTTCAGTTCAATTTTTTCTTCACATATTTTGTAGCTCTATCTTTTAGTATATTCATTTAGAATTTTTATGTCTTTTTTATGGATTAAACTTTTTATCATTATATAATATCCATTTGTCTCTAATATTTTATTTGCTCTGTATCTACTTTATCTGTTATTACACGCCACTCCAGGGATCCTTGGGTGGCTCAGTCAGTTAAGTGTCCAACTCTTGGTTTGGGCTCAGATCATGATCTCGTGGTGTGAGTTTGAGCCCCCCACCGGGCTCCATGCTGACAGTGTGGAGCGAGCCTGCTTGGATTCTCTCTCTCTTCCTTTCTCTTTGCCCCTCAGCTGCTTATGCGCTCTCTTATTCTCTCAAAATAAATAAACTTAAAAAAATACATACAGCCCCTCCTGTTTTACTTTGATCAGTGTTTATTATACTTTTTTTTTTTTCCTATAGCTTTACTTCCAATTTGCCTATGCCATATTTGAAGCAAGCCTCATGTATAAGGTATATGTTTGGGTTATAAAGTTTAATCCACTTTCTGTCTTTGGTGTATTTAGATAACTTGCTTTTAAAAAGGTATCAACTACATTAAAAATAAAGTTGAAAAGGTAATATTGTCTTATAATTTTAAAGTCGATTTTACATTTCTTCCTTTGTATCTGTTGCAGAAAAATACTATTAGGTAGTTGCTCATTTTTTAATAATAGCTGAACATTATTGTATGTTTAGGAACAGAGTCACTGACTTGGTTCGAATGAGACAGCATTCTGTAATTGAAAAAACATGGGATAAGAAACCAGAAGTGAGTTCTACTGAATGCTTTGCTAGTAAAAAGTTTTATAACATTTACATGTATCATTTAACATCCCAAATCTCAATTTGTTTCTTCCTAACTGGTGTGTCATAAAGACCAAATGCAGTGTATGAAAGAGTTTACAAACTGTAAAACACTGAATATGTCACCAGTTACTATCAAGCCTAATAATTTGTCCAAAGACAAAGAAGATAGTGTCTCCATCTGGTCTAGAACATGGGACTTTGCCTTTTCCGTTTTTATTGTTTTTTTCAGTTGCAGTTATGAAACATTTTGTCAATTGTTGTAAGGTACATTTTAAGAATTGAAAATGTTCAATTACTCGATATGTAACTTAAATGTATCGTTGATTAATATTACGTAGTTTAATTATATTTGCAAAGAATTACTGAAAATATCACTGCTTATTACTTTTAAAACCTCGGAAAGTCATAACAAAATGGATTAGATAAATTGTTTACAATCTTACCATTTTTATTAAAACTCAAGTTAATTAAATCCTATAGTTTCAAATTAAAAATACAACTGCATAGAAATGAATGTACACTATATGTGTAATATTATAAATATAAATACATATATAGAGAGAAATTAAAAAGATAACAGAGAAGTTACCAAGTGAAAAACTTGAATTTGAGAAGAAAAGGATACTAAGTCCCATGATAACATAAAGAAGACAAAAAACTGGCCATCTAGTTTAGTGATAGGATATTTCATTTTCTCCACAAAAACTGTGAAACTTTTGAAAGGTGTAGGACAATAAAATATGAAATTATGGGTGAAATAAAGAGTTATTGACCTTCTCTGTCAGAAATCCTAATAGGACTCGTTCTATCCAATCTCAGAGAAAATGTGCAGTTAGTAGATTAGAAACAGCAAAGCTACTTGGTTCAAGTGACCCCATGATTAAATTCAATATAACTTAGAATAGTGACCTAAATGCTATATCAAAATAAAGTTTGAATTCTCAAAGGGATATTTTCAAGATGTAAGAAAAAGAATGGAGAAAGTGGTCTAGGAAATAATAAGATAAAGCTGTAGCAGTGAGAATAGCTAAAAAAAAAAATCAGCATTATCCAAAGGGACTAAAATGCAGAAAGAAAGAAGAAAGAAAGAAAGAAAAAAGAAAGAAAGAAAGAGAGAGAGAGAGAGAAAGAAAGAGAGAAAGAAAGAAAGAGAGAGAGAAAAAGAGAAAGGAAAAGAAAGGGAGAAAGAAAGAGAAAGGGAGAAAGGGAGAAAGGGAGGAAGGGAGGAAGGGAGGGAGAAAATGCAGCCACAATAACTCTACCTAGGGAACCACTTTCAACTTAATATATCACTTTACTTTAAGGTGAATGAAGTGTCCTTGTTTTTTTTTTTTTTCCCTCCCTCCCTTTTTTTTCTCCAATGATTTATTCTCTTAGTGGTCATCACATATTAATGCTAGTGATAATTAAATTTCATATTAAATCAGCTTGTATGCTCCTTCCCTGAAGAATAAATGCAAGTAGCAATAATTCTTATTGGATTGTAAAGCTCTTCCTTAGGAAATGGAACAAAGAAATTATTCCCTAAAGCCTATCTAAAGGATAAACCTCACAAGTTTTATTAAGTTGTTAAATAAAACAGTAGGCAGAATTGGGAAACTCAGTAAATGAAATAAAAAAATTTAAAAATGTAAAAATATTAAATTTTTATTGGAGGTAAAATTGCATTATGATGTGCAGTCATGCCTGACTTAACCAATACCTGTCCGAGCAAGTATCCATCAAGTAACTGCCATTACCATATAACTAGAAAGTCTTAAGTAGAAGTGAGAATGGCTAAGAATGCTCAGATTCTCCACAAAACAGAACTTTATTGCCCTTACCTGAACTACTATAGCAAAGGATATGTGCTCACGTAATCTAATTCATCAATAATCAAATGGTAAGAAACCTATAGGTATTCTTTCAATAATACAGATCAGCTAAACTAAAAAAATAAATTCAGTTGATTATTTATTATTTCCTGAGAATTACTGAAGGATTTTTTTTTTTACTCTAGTTAGTGCATCAAAATTATGAGACTTATTTAGTCCTTTGACTCCAGTTGCTGCAACACTTATGTTCAAATGCCAGTGTCCAACTTCAGAAGGATCTATTAAAACCAATTTTGTCATTGCTATTGAAATTCTTTTTTTTAAATTTCTTTATTCTATTTATTTTTATTTTTACAACTTTATTCTCTTTGGGAGTAGTAAACAGTAAGTCATGATTTTGTAATTTTATAGATTTTTTTTAAAGTCCACTGAAGGTGCACTGGATGATTTCTTAACTAAAACTAACTATAAATGATAGTGTTTATACAGATGAATTAGTAATAAGTGATGTAACAATGAACGATGACTTTATAGTTTTAGGACTCTGTATCATCAGAAATATTCTAGTTATAGGTAGTTTCATTACATAAATAATAGAATCTGAATGCATGGGGAATTTTGCTAATCATAATAAATCATTCTATGCTTTGCTTACGAATACACAGTATTCAAGAACTATTTGCAATCCAAAGCAAAATATGATTTTATCCACATTGTAGCCCTGATGGATTGGAATGATTTTTATACTTACTTATAGCATAATAATAATCTGAGACTATTACCCACAGAATAAACTGAGAGATAGTCTAAGTAACAGTGTTTAGCAGCGAATATAGATAGATCTTATTCTTTCAACCTGCCTTTCGCTAGGAAGAATTTGCATTTTGAAAGTGCTTTTTGTACGCCATCTTTATGATTTTATCATATCTATGTATCATCTACGTGGTTACTTATTTAATATTGTTATTTAGGTTTACCCACTTTTTACTCCAAGAATATCCACATATGAAAATTCCACATTACCATCATGAAAGACAAAACGATATTCTTTGATGTAAAGTGAGAGTAACTATAAAGCATAAATTAATAACAGTGTTATTAAATAAAATTATAAAATTATATTTTCAAAATCTTATGATAATGAAAGTAAATTGTTTTTCTTTAAATGACCCACTATTATATTTCTGATACAAAAATGAAGGCATTTATGATTGTTTAATATCACCTTTACATGACTCAGTTAGAAATAATATGAGAGGTTTTGTTTTATTAATGAGAGTACCATCTCAGCTGTGTTATTGGACAAATAAAACACCAGATTAGACTTAAAAAAAGAGGAAACTTTATCTAGTTTAGCCCTTTGATTCTAATTGCTGCAACACTTGTGTTCCAATGCCAGCGACCAACTTCTGAAGGATCTATTAAAAACAATTTTGTCATTGCTATTGGAATTCTTTTAAAAATAAAAACACCAGAATAGACATAAAAGAAAGATAAAAGTTTATCTAACTCTATCTCAGTGCAGATACAGAACAGATAGTGCCTTGTCTTCAATCTTTGGCTCCAAGATGCCTGTTATACTTGTTGCTCAAGCAGTGAGACATAACATATGGAGAACATCCACATGCTTTTATTCCGTGGCCCTGACGTAGCACACTCTTTCAGAATCTCATGTCTTACCGAGTAGACCTTAAATTGTAATGGAACCTGAGAAGCATAATTCTAGCCTGATGACCACCTGCCCAGCTAAAACTCCGATGGAGAAGTACTGATGCACAATCAGTGGTGTTATCACTGGTTTAAATAAGGCAGCTAGGCTTAATAATTAAATCATAATTAAAATAACTTTGTTGCTCTTGGCATGAACGATGCCATCTCACATACATGTCAACATAAAAGTTAAAATACAGTGAGTACCTTTCCTAAAAAGTCACCTATTGAGAATTATATTCTAAATACATTTTTGAGGAAAAATCATTCCATTATATATATATATAAATATATATATATATTTATATATATATATATATTTTATATATATTTATTTATATATTATTTTATTATATATATATATTTTTCAAGAATCTCTCTGAATCAATCTTCAAAACCTGATCTTTTGAATTATTTAGTTATATTTTTAAGTGGTAGAAAAGAGGTTCTTTTTTTAATGTTTGTTTATTTCATTTTCAGAGAGAGAGGCAGAGAGAGAAGGAGACAGAGAGTCTCAAGCAGGCTCTGAGCTCTCAGTGCAGAGCCCCACATAGGGCTTGAACCCACAAACATTGAGATCATGACCTAAGCTGAAATCAAGTGTCAGATGTTTATTTAACTGCCTGAGTCACCCAGAGGCCTTAGAAATAGGTTGATTTTATATTTTTTTTAATTTTTTAACGTTTATTTATTTTTGAGAGACATAGAGACAGAGTATGAGCAGGGGAAGGGCAGAGAGAGAGGGAGATACAGAATCTGAAGCAGGCTCCAGGCTCTGAGCCATCAACACAGAGCCCGATGCGGGGCTCAAACTCACAGACCGTGAGATTATGACCTGAGCCAAAGTCGGCTGCTTAACCAACTGAGCCACCCAGGTGCCCCGAAATAGGTTGATTTTAAATCACTATGAAACAAATGTTCTGATTTGATAAATCCAGACCAACCACTATATAAATGAGATCAAACTAACTAGCTTTTGCCAATCAGGCTGCACTGCTGGACATGAACATAGAATCAGTACCACAGAAAATTCATAAATATTATCTACTGATTAATGACGGGTTCTGCCAAAGACAAGAATGAGTGTGTTGTAAAGAGAAAAAGAGTAAGAATGGCAGCTACATAGGCAATCATTTATTCATCATCATAATTTCTTCGAGTCTGAAAAAAGGTTAGATTTCTCTCTCTTTTTGTTCTCTTACCACTTTGAAGATTCTGTGACACTTGAACCTTGCTAAAATTACCTGCTTACTGGTGTCTCCCTGACACTTGAAGGTGGGAACTACATTTATTATTATTATTATTATTATTATTATTATTATTAACCTCTTCATTTCTTATTTACAAATGATAACAGATTATTTTTTGCATATGATGTGTAGACCTTAAATGTTAATCAAAGACTCTTAAAGGAAAACAATGTTTTACTAAACTGGGTAGGATTTTCTGGCAAAATCCAAAGCCAATCATTTACTTAGGAAACAAAGATGTTTATAGAGACTGTAGCATGTTTACAGTATTTGTTATACTGCAATATAGATCATTATCATCTAAATTTCAGATTTCTCAATGTATTATACTTTACTTATACTGTACCAACCAGCCGGAAATCATGAAAATTGCCTTAGAAACTGTAAGGTATTAATTCAGTGTTTTTCATCAATATGCTAATACATTAGCTCTTCTGGAAAACACAAATTGTCACAAAACCACATTACAGACCCATAACGTTTTCAGGGAATGTTTGTTGGCTTTTGTTTCTACTTTGGACCAGGGATACTGAATATAACATTTAAAAAAACTACCAGGCAGTGTAAATTGAACCTTGGCAAAGACATATGATTCACTGAGTTTAATAGACTTTCTACTGAGAAAAGAGACAGATATGGCTTACGGCACACTAGAAATTATGTAATACCATATGATAATAACAATCACAAATATTACGTAGCTTGGGAAACACAGCCAAAAAGAGGTACTACTAATACTTTTATGATTATGTACAACAAAGTTAATAAACAGAAGGTAACACTTTTTCTATTATGAAATGGTTTCTTTTTTATTTTTTTGAACTAGATTTTTACATCATGGAATATCACATTTTCCTCAAAGAAAAAAACAAAAAAGCTATTTACATTTACAGAGCTGTTTCTCTGTTTCTCAACCTGTTGAAATTTTTAAAAATAACCTCAATATATTCATATATACTTTCATTAGAATTACATTGAAACACAGAATTTAAAAAAATGACACCCTAAAATTCTATATGTGCTATATAATGTACTTAAGATTTTATTTTTATTTTTTGTTTTTCAAGTGTGCGTGTATGTGTGTGTGTCTTGTCATATTTGCATTAACTAAGAACCATGAGGCCATCATTCAACCTAACCTAGTATTGTGCCATCTTTAAATTCTCTCCTTCTCCTTCTAGGCAGAGAGATGATTGATGATAGATGATAGATGACACCTAGGTAGATGGAGACGTGCAGATGTGCAGATATATCCACATATATATATGCACATATAAATTCATGTATCGCATATGTATGCACAAATGTATGTATACATACATATAAATATATTATAAATGTATACATAATTACATATGTAATAGATATGTATACATATGTGCACATGCACATATAATGTATGCATATATATATACACATACCATACATATGCATAAACCTTATTCTCAGTGTCATTGAAGTTATTTATTTATCTGCTTTGCATTAATAAAATAGTGTGCTGTATAGTGATACTAAAACCTAAAAACACTTACTCTTTATAAGAAAAAAAATGATTTCAGGCTACAGTATGAAGTAAAACAACTTTATGTTTTTGTACTTGAGTAAGATATATTTTTTTTTAACTTTCAGAGACTGGAGAGTTATATTACCATAAAACCATAACAGGATCCTTTTCTCATAGGAGCTATGGGAAAAATACTAGAAGACTGAGACATAGGGTCATACATGACTTTGAAAGATGACATGAGAAATCTGGTCATTTGTATAAGAGCTTATTCATGACCAGCTTTCTTTTTTTCCTAAAATTCCTTAGATAAGAGCAGAAAAAAAATAAAATGTCTGCTATCATCATAGCACCTTATCCAGCACTAAATTTCTGTTGATATATGACTTAGAATAGAACTACAACTGAATGTAGGTGTTGGGGAGGCAAAGAGTGAGAAAGAGAAAAGTAAGAACTTTCTTTAAAGATGAGTCATCGGGATGCAAAAATAAATACGAGTCAATAAAAAGTAGATGTTGTAATGCTGTAATGTTGTCATCAGGAAGGGACAGCAGCCAGGGAAGTAAGTAATAAAACTCTGATGTTAAGGGTAGATAAAGGAGCTACATGATATGAATGGTAACTTTCTTTAGTCACACTAAAATGTATTCAATTAAATATATTCAAAACTAATACATGTTCGTATATTAAAATTGCTGATATAGTAGAAAGGAGAAATTAATAAATGGAGATGAAGAAATATAAATATAAATATAAATAATATAAATATAAATATTGTGTACATATAAAATAGAGACAATCTTTTCCATATTTTTTTCTTTTTTCCTTTCTCTTCCTTTTTCTTTGTTTCTTTGTTTCTTCCTTTCTTTCTTTCTTTCCTTCCTTCCTTCCTTCCTTCCTTCCTTCCTTCCTTCCTTCCTTCTTTCTTTCTTTCTTTCTTTCTTTCTTTCTTTCTTTCTTTCTTTCTTTCTTTCTTTCTTTCTTTCTCTCCTCCCACTCTTTCTAGAAAAGCAAAACTTGTTATCGAGTCAATCACTAATGAGGCAACATTAGCATAAACGTTGGCCCATTTACTCCAAGATAAACTATTTGCTTCCACATATGAAGAAAAGACATTAAATAAATCTCCAGCTGTTAGTGCTGCTTTATTAAAAGTTTTTTAGATTTTTTAGATTTCTCAATATTTTTGAAACATAGCTTTTACAAATATAGAATTCGTGGCCTCAAAATTTTTTCTTTTCTCTAAGTAGTTTGAATATATCACCCCATATCGACTTCTGGCCGCCATCATTTCTCATGAGATATCAGATGTAAATCTTATTGTGGATCCTTTGTATGTAAAAAGTCACTTTTTTTCTTGCTGCTTTCAAGATTCCCACATTTTTTTTTAATTTTTTTAACCTTTATTTATTTTTGAGAGACATAGAGACAGAGCATGAGCAGGGGAAGGGCAGAGAGAGAGAGGCAGACAGAGAATCTGAAGCAGGCTCCAGGCTACGAACCAGCAGCACAGAGCCCGATGCGGGGCTCGAACTCACAGACCGTGAGATCATGACCTGAGCTGAAGTCGGCCACTTAACCGGCTGAGCCACCCAGATGCCCCCCCACATTGTTTTTAGGAGTGCCTGGGTAGCTCAGTCGTTGAACATCCAACTTTGGCGCAGGTCATGTTCTCACAGTCTGTGCGGTTCAAGCCCCGCATCGGGCTCTGTGCTGACAACTCAGAGCCTGGAGCCTGCTTCAGATTCTGTGTCTCCCTCTCTCTCTGCCCCTCCCCTGCTCAAACACACACACACACACACACACACACACACACACACTTTCTCTCTCTCTATCTCTCAGAAATAAACATTATTTTTTTTTAAAAGATCCCTCGCTGTCTTTAGACTTCATCGTTTGATTATGATATGTTTAGGTGTATTTTTTTTTCTACTTGTAGTTTGTTAAAATTTTTGGATGCATCAATTTATCAAATATGGAAGGTTTTCTATCATTTCTTCAAATACTTTTCTGTCTTAGTTTCTGTGTCTGACCTCCTTCAGGTACTCCTATCATGCATATGTCAGCAGACTTGCTGATGTCCTACAGGTCTTTGAGGTTGCTTTCATTTGTCTTCATTTTTTTTCTCTATTTTCCTCAAATAGTGTAATCTCAATTGACCTATCTTCAAGTGCAATTATTTTTTTCTTTTGCATGCTCACTGAAAGTTTAGTTCTTCTGGAGGATTTTCCATTTCAATTGTATTATTCAACTCCACAATTTTTGTTTGGTATCTGTGTATAGTTGTTTATTAATTATCTGTATTTGATGAGATAACATTTTAATGTGTGCTTTTAGTACTTTGGACAATGTTTCTTTCATATCTTTTAATGTATTAAAAATAGCTGATTTAACATCTTTATCTAGTTAATCCAGTGTCTATGGGTCCTGAATTTGTTCTGGTCACTTTCTTCTCATGTATGGGTCATATCTTCTTGTTTCTTTGTGTGTTTCATAAGTTCTTTTTTGAATCTGGACATTTTGAATACTATAGTGTGATAATTCTGGAAATCGATTTTCCCTTCTCCGCAGAGTTTCTTGTTGCTGCTCATTGTATTTGTCGTTTGTTTGTTTAAGGAATTCTCTAGAATAATTTTATAAAGCACGTATTCTTTCTCATATGTAACCACTAAAATCTCTATTCTGTCAGCTTATCTAATGATTGAACAGTTTTACTTAAATGCTTTGAACCAAAAATCCCTCCCAGTTCCATGTCTGCGTTTGCAGAGTGGTTTTGTATGTATTAGGCCATGCCTTTAAAACTCAACCAAGAAGTTGATAACTCTATCTTAGCCTTCACTTTCTGCTTTGGCAGATGTCAGAGGTTACAGCGTTTCAGGTCTTTTCTAAGCATGTGCACAGCCCTGGGTGTACGCATGTTCTTCCAGTTTGTCAGGAATGTGCCAAAACTTTTTAGATATCTTACTGCAGAATTCAACTCCCCCCAGTCTTTCCTTTGAAGCTTATCATTTGCCCCAACTATTAGCCACTGCCTCCGCAGCAGTATTAAAACATTTGTTTATAAACATTTTAAACAATGTCCCTGGGGAGCAGACTTAGCAAAAAGCCAGTTCCATTTGGGTGAATTAAAGACAAGCTTTTTGAGTGGGACTTTCGTGAAGCTACTAGACAATCAACTAAGAACAATCTGTGAATGAATTCCATTCTGCTCCTTCCTGTACCAATACCGAGAATGTGGACTGTTTTTTTCAAGGCTACCACTGAGCTGGGGAGCAGAGCATGAATCTAGGGTAAATTAAAATACCAAAAACTCACTCTACTTAATGAGATTCGGTGTTTATTTTCCTGAACAAGTGCTCCCCAAAAGCTTTTAATTAGTTTCCAAGGCTCTGATCATGTTGCTTCTGACAGTCTTGCCAATGTTTTTCATTGCTTTTATATATGGCCGGCTTTGGGGGTCTCTTACTGAAAACTAGGGACATAATACATCGCTCTATTAGTATGCTTATAAAAGAAATATTAATGATGAATATTATACAGAATTAGTTTTTATGCTTGTCACACATAAATAATCTAACTGAAATTACACAAAACATCTTGATTACTGTTATCATAAACGTTATTATTCATGATTGAAACTAACTGTTTGGCTACTTTCATGGTTTGGTGCTAAACTAAACTTTCTTCCATTTTTCCTTTTCACTTGTCTCGATTTATTTTCAAATTGGCTTTGGAACAGAGACAGGTCTACCAGAGCTAGGCTGTGCAAACTGCACTTGTGATAACCATACCAAGATCTAAAGGGATATTATTGGCTTTCTTGTACTGCACGTATATGGTGCTTCTACTCCATGTCACTCTGACTCCCATTCTGGGAAATCATGTAAAATTGATGATGAAATAATGCAAATTTATGTGTGCAAAAATAATATATTTGTATTTTTTATCAATAAATCATACTTAGGAATACTCAGTGTCTAAGAGAACTACAGTATTGTTATTTTATATTTTGTAAAGTTTTAAGATTATCTTTTTACCAAACTTTTATAGAGTTATAGGAAAAATAAATCATCATGTATATACAAAAAGGCTACTTAAAATGGTTCATTGAAATTTTAAAGAAATATCCAGAAAGTATATTAAAAAAAAAAACTCTGGTTGTTTCTTGAAGACAATTTATCAATTACAAAAAATATATTGTTTTCTTCATCATCATTATCATGATATCCATCATATTCACCATCATCATAAATTGCATACGTAATACTTGTAGCATCAATTTGTATTCTTTTTATTACATTTGTTTTCCTAAAGACGCTTTGACAGGGGCGAGGCTATCATATCAATGATTTGGTTATTATTTCAGATCAAGATTTTAAAATGCAAAATACTTGTTTAGAGTAACGTGACAAAAATTGTGTAGAGAAAACACTAGAAAACTGTTCGTTCGAATCTTAGTCCGAGATTCAGTGTAATATGCTACATGGCACTGACATTCCTAAATTTGTACTCTAATGCATAATGATGCATGGAAATATCAACTCATGGATTGAATTATGTGGAAAAGAAAAGAAGAGTTATTTAGCGTTTAGAACATAACAAAGTACACAGAATGCGTGGACTGTTCTTGGAAAAATTTGGACTTTAAAAAACTGATCTAATCTCACTCTGTTGCCAATATTTCCAACAGTGAAATGGATGTACCTGTTTCTAGCTGTGAAACAAATTTTCCTGAGAACAGTATTTTCCCATTTATTTTTAATTGCTTAGAGATACTCTGACAAGATGCACTATAGAAAGAGATGTATTATCTTTTCAAGAGATGTTATCACACTTTCTTCAACATTGAAACTGCAGAGTTTACTGTTGTGTAGAAGTGGGGTTCATAATGCACACTGGTGATGATGAAAATACATTATATCCAATAAAGATATATGGAAATATTCAGAAATTTCTCCAGAATACTCCAAGAAGAAAAACAATTATAGCAAATTAAAATTAAAACACATTCCTGTTAATTACATACATTTCTACTAAAATATTATTTAACACGGACCTGAGATTATTGAGAGCATTTAAAGGGAAAAATAGTTACCTTAGTTCACATTCTCTTTTGCATGTTTTAATGGCAATAAATATTTCCTGATTAGCTTAGAAAAGCTGATTAACTTAAAAATCAAAACGTTTAGAGAGTAAGCGTTCAAAAGCAATTTAAACGAGGAGCTTCGCTTGGAAAGGGATTGTTTACTGACAGTTTGTTTAGGTCGGCACACGGCTATTCACACATCTTTCTACTAAAGACAAACGTTGTAGAATTAGCTATATTATCAGTGGGAAAATAAAGCTGCCAAATGTTAACTTATTCTATAAAAAAAAATAAGAAAAGTCAGAACTAAGCAGGCTGCCCTAGTGAAAAGGAATCTTATCACGTTATTGCCTTAAAAGGACAGATAAGTGTAGAGGTCTATTTTCTCTGTTCACAGATAAGTGCACTTCTGATGATTGCAGAGTGAAAACTCTAAAATTTGATAGGAAAGCCCACCATGTATGGCAATTCTAGTAGGTATCTGGGACTTCCTTTGCTAATATAAAAGTTACCGGGGTAACAGAGAAGTTTCTGATCCAGCACAAGAAAGTAACTATGCTGAATTACCACAAAGCAGTGCCACACAGTTCTTACCAATGCAGCTCACTTAGGCTGGGAAGTCCAGCTTCACCCACTAGCTGTGTAACTTGAGAACAATTTTACTAGCATCTGTGCCTCTGTTTCTTCATTTTTAATATGCGAAAATAACCTATCTGTAAGTATTATTATACAAATTAAACTAGTTAGCCAATGTAAATTTTTTGAACAATGTCCATAAATCAGGGCAGTTTATCTGAAATCCTGTAGACAACTATAGCCTGAAATAGTATTCAAAGCCTCTCATATGTAATTCTAAACTCCTTAGTCTTGAAATAAGGCTTTTATGAAGAATCATATTTTGTATAAGAAGAATATAGTGCTGGATTAAGGATTTAATGTCAAGGAAATCTGAAGGTCACAACAACTAACAACTAACACAACATCTAACAACTCAACACAACACAACATCTAACAACTCTCTCTTCTGAAGAAATATACTGGTTGGAGAAAAGAGTTCTGTCAATTTTCCACTTCTTAAAATTCAATATTAGATATTCAGATCTTTATATAAAAGTTTTTATGCTTAGCTAAAATGCAAATGTCTCAGGAAAATACTGAGTTACAACTTAAGCATGCTTTCATGTAAATGAGGTTATCATCTTTGGTCTATGTACAAAGAGTTGTTTATTTGGCTGTTTGTTATTTCTTTATTTAGAGAGATATTATGCTTTTCCTTCCTTTCTTTTCCCTTCTCATTGTGAACAATGAAGTTCTAAAATCACAAGAAATGGGGCAACACAAGGCTGACCCATGTCAGGTGATGGTATTTATTTATTTATTTATTTATCCATTTATTTATTTATTTATTTATTTATTTATTTATTTATTTATAAATAAAGAAGGAGAAATGCTGCCAGAGTGAGGTGAGTGGAGTGCCAGAGCCACGGCAGGCTAAGGAAGGCATCCACTCAATTATTCACGGAGACGAAGCAATGTGTTGGCAATTTGCTATCAAACAGTAATGATTTTACTTGGCCTCATTTGGAGGTTACGGAATAAAAGAAATAGGGAAAGTGAGAAGATCAGGAGATAATAACTTCTAAGTTTTTATGAACTTATATACAGTAGCTTATCTATTTCTTTATTCCACGTAGCTTGAGAACAGTGTCCTATAGATTGCATATTTAATGTTAATAACCAATATATACAATATGTAGATTATGACATTTTTTCTAAATATTGTTTACTGTATTCTTTTCTAATAATTGAAAAGCCAATCCTATTTTCAACAAGTTAAAAAAAGTAGAATATTTCAGCTCAGAGAGACAGAAATGTCAGAAAAGACTCAGTTCTGACCTGAACACGTTCTGCCATTCCACCTTGCCTTATGTGACTATTTAAATCAACACTATACAGCACAATAAAGAGTTATGAGAAATTTTAAAATACCTCATGATATGACAAAATACAAAGCTTAAGAAAAAATCAGTTTAGTACGTTACATCACTGACCTCCCTAAGATGAAGAAAGAATATTTATGAACCTATGATCTGAAGCAAAGCTACCTGAATTTACATCCCAATTCTAATATCTCTGGTCCAATTTGGGATGATTAATTTAAACTGTCTAAAACTCAGTTTTCGCATATGTAAAAGAAAGATATCACATATGTAATATTCCATCCACAATATTCTGGTAAAGATTAAATAAGTTAACATTATTAAAGTACTTAGCTCAGGACCCAGGAAAAGGTATTATGCTAAATAAATATGGATGTTAGTATGATTATTAAAATTGTAATTAAGGTAGATATTTATGTAATGATAATTGTTGATGTGCTGCCTCTTATCGTTGAGAAATTATGAAGTGAGTTATTCCAAAGGAGAAACACTATGAGGCAATTAACATGTAAACTGATATAAGGAGGAAATTTGCTACAGTAATTTTGTACTTGCCTCTGCATAAATGAAAATGAACAAGTGATATAACTTGATTTGAAGATTAATTGGTAATTCAGACTGTCTATATTTCAATTACTCAAACTTTTATTATATTTCAGGAGCAGAACTTTTCAAGAATTTAAGTGTAGTACATTCACATATTTTCAATAAAATTCTGCTAATGCAGTTTTCCTGATTATACTAGAGAATTCTTTCATAGTAAGACTTTGTGAAAGAATCGTTGTTTCAGTAATTTTTCATACTTTTTAAGAATTTTTGTTTTGAGTTTAGAATTATTGACCTAGCGAGTTAAAAAAAAAAAAGACAGTAAAAGTGCATGTGCATGCATGCACACACACACACACACACACACACACACACACACACACTATTCTCAGCAAGAAGTTATGTTACTAGAATTTGAGCTCATCAAAATAACATGAGCTCCATGTCTGAAACTGAGGTCGAATTTTTCAGAACTAGAATTTCTCTCTTCTATTGGCAAATGTAACTTCCTCCTGAGAAAAATCATGGCCAGAAGGCCTCATAATAAAAGACCCTGTAGACTTCCTAGACGTCGAATAGCTCTTAGACAAAGAACACCTTTACTGGTTAAATTTGAATATACTGGAGGTTGTCCCTTAGCATTATAAAAGCTAATAGAAATAATAGGACTACCAATCATTTGGTACTGTTTTTCAGAATTTTGATAAGCAAAAATGATCAAAACATATCTATGTATATTTTTATATAATTAGCAAAATGATAATGGCACAGTGGAATAAAAATTATGCATAGCTTACTCTAAACAAAGTACCTATTAATTAGCTTATATAAATAGTTAAATTCAAAAAACAATGATTTGAAAGTATCAAAGTTGGGATACCACATTTAAATGTGATGATAGTTTGATATACAGCTGATAGATAAAAGGCTATTAAAAGGAGTTAATCCAGGGGCACCTGAGTGGCTCAGTCAGTTAAGCGTCTGACTTCAGCTCGGGTCACGATCTCACAGTTTGTGAGTTCGAGCCCCACATTGGACTCTGTGCTGACAGCACAGAGCCTGGAGCCTGCTTCATATTCTGTGTCTCCCTCTTTCTCTGCTCCTTCCCCACTTATGCTCTGTCTCTGTCTGTCTCAAAAATAAATAAACATTAAAAAATTTAGAAGTTAATCCAAATTTATACAAAGATGCTAAAAATAGGGTAAGGGGTCAAGCTACACATTGCCATGGTGGTCTCATGGCTACTGGAAACCAGATCACAAGGTGAGAAACACTGAAAGGAATGTTTTCCCTTTTTCTGTAAAATTATGTGATGACACAAAGAGAAAATATTGTATCATTATACTGCATGACAGAACGAAAACTAGGCTTCAATTAAATTCTTCCACTAATTTATGCCCCTTCTCTAGACTTTAATTTTCTTTGCTGAAAACGTTAGGTGCTAAGCAGAATTCTAGCACTATCTAGTCACTAAAGGAATAACTCTCTATTTTCCTTTCTGACCCAAAGATTTTTATATTTTATATTTCCTAAATTTATCTTTACCGGATATTTTATTCTAATTGGGTAATGGCACATTTTGTAACCTGATAAAAATTATTTGGCATCATCGAACAGAGTGGAATAGATGGTTTTTAGTGAGAGGCCAAAGATCAGACTATTATTTTAGAATAAAATGAAAAAGAGAATGTAGGAAATCTAATTTTTATTTCTATTTCTTCCATCCTATCACCCTATTAGACTCCAGTGATCCAATCTATAGTTGGAAATTCTAAAACTCAAAACACACTCAACATTCAGAATGCATTGGTGATATAAATTATTCTATAATTATTCTGAAAAGAGAGACCCAGACATAGCAAGTTTTACTACATACAGATAAATTTAAGTATAAAAATACTAAAATCTAAGATTAATACACAAAGTGTTGAATATGGATTAATTTTTCATTATTATAAAAATACTTAATAATTTTAGAGCAAAATTTCAAATTCCACATTTTGAAGTTATCTACTACAGATAGTTTTATTTTATTTATAAATAAAATGACCATACTAAAAATGTGTTGGAAATGAGATCACTTTGATTTTTTTCTAATGTAGCATTGTGTGTCACCTATACTCAAAAAAAATGAAAAAGTAAAAACAAAAGAAAGATTAAAGCATAAAGGATTTCAGTGTCCCAGATAAAATTTTCTTCTGGAAGATGCTAAAACACAGAATTTAAAAGGTTGCATAATATGCAGCATGACTACTTATTTCAATCTGGAAAACTTTTTGTCATTTTTATATATTGATAATATGAATTACATATTTTTATTCATTACTTTTTTAGTTTATTTATTTTGAAAGAGAGAGAGAGAGAGAGTGCGTGTGTGTGTGTGTGTGTGTGTGTGTGTGTGTGAGTGGTGGGGGGGCAAAGAGAGAATCCCAAGCCAGATCTGCACTGTCAGCACAGAGCCTGACAAGGGGTTGCATGACATGAACCATGAGATCGTGACCTGAGCTAAAATCAAGAATCAGACATTTGACTGACTGAGCCACCCAGGTGCCCCTATACATTACATTTTTTAAAATTTTATACTTTGCCCTATTTTAAACATCAAAATATAGGAGTTTTATTTTATGATTATGAATATAGACATTTTTTCAAATATAATTATCTGGGGACCAACAAATGCTTTTGGGGTTGAGAAATATAAATACAGCCTAGAGTGTCTACTCATATAGTTCTTCCCCAACATCACCTCTTAAAAATTTCCCTGTAAAATAAAACAGAAACGTAGAAATTGTTCGTGCTTTTAGATTTGGTGCTTCGCATTCAGATCGTGCCTATTTTTCATGTATCTAAATGCACTTCCTCATGGGTAGAAACGGAGACTAGGTAAATGGGACTTTATCCCCATCCCAGCAACACTTTAGAAAGAATGTAAGTTTTCTAGGGTCCAGAACTCTTAAAGAAGACTACTCATATATTTATGAAAACTCTTTATCGAAACAGTTAGGCTGAGCACAGAAAAAATTCCCAGCTCCTGTCAGGCCTGACTGGCTGGGTAACCACCAGAATCACTCTTCATACCCTCCTGGCCTTTATCCCTGAAGATCAAGGAGAAATGAGATTTTAGTCACGGCTGAATTTAGAGTAACCTGACTATTTCTACCATCCAGAGGACACTGTGCCGTGCTGGCCTATCAAACAGCTAAGTGTGTCAAGGATCTCTTACTCATTTCCTTAATTTCAACACAACTCTCAAGGCCACTGTGACCACTCTGATATTCTATACTCTCTCCTCTGATCTCATTACTTTGTTCTTGCTTTTTCTCTGACCAAAATTCTTAGTCTCCCCTTTCTTTTCATCGTGGCCTCTTAAGCTCCTTCTTAATGAAGCATAAAATCACCTACTTCTCTAACCTTTTCGTGCTTGAAATGAAATCCAGCTTTCCGCTAAGGACTTTGTCTTCCCACGAGCCTCAGAAACAGAGACTGCCCTGGACCACAGCGAAAATGGCTCAGGTTTTGGTGATAAGTTCCTTGTCCTTCGACCGCATGTGCCTTATCCCCAAGACCCCAGTCTGGAAAGTTGACTAGTATTTTCTTTAAAAACAAAGTAAAACAAAACAATCGAGCAAAACTATCATGTTGAACAACTGTCATTGTGTTGTGTGTCTCTTTACTTTTAAAAATATATCTTATCTACCTATTAGATCTCTAAACAGATATGCCAATAGCATTCATTAGTGATGTTGGAACCTAGATCAAAGTGTCTCTCTCTCTCCATTCACAAACTAGAGACGCCATCTGTATGAATCATCAGTCCTGTAACAGGAATCATCACTCTCTAGATCTGTTCATCTCTTCTACTCTGCATTTACCTACCATGCCCAGAGTTACCGTTCTAGATGACTAAACACCTAAAAATTTTAATAATCTCTGTATCCATAGCTTTTCGATACTTTTAGACTTTTTCCCCTCTTCCTTTTAGTTTAATACACCACCCTGCAGTCTGAAGTCCGTGGTCAATCTATTAACTATCGTTTTACTGAGACATTTATAATTTATCTGGGGTCCTCATTGTAGTCTTATAGAATATCCCAAACAAAATCCTACTATAAATAAACTAAGATTCCAGACTATTTGATATTTCTGCCGAGGATCAATGAATATGGTAGACTGATTTCATAGTAATGCATATCAGTATACCATATGTATCACTGTATTCTTCTCAATATGTCTACTTTGCCTATTTGGTTCTTCCCAATGCTCTGCTACTATTTCAATTATTGTACACTTGATTTGAAAGTTTGGTTTTCCAATTCCCAGCGAATTCTAAGTATGACTATATTGGCAAAGTAAACACAGAACAAAAGAAACTTTCAAATGAGAAAGAAATTGCTTTAATATTTAGCCACTAAATCTGTAACTTATATGCGTCCATAACACTCCCTTTCTTCCCATTCTCTAATTAAAATAGAATGGCCCACCTGTCCATTGTCTTCTACCTGTACACTGAAGGAAATAAATTTTCATATCCTCACATACCTAATCTTAATATGGCCTCTCCATCTTTTCTTTTCAACCCCTTTCTGTATATTGGCATCATTTTAATAGTATTTTGTTTGTTGTCTTAAAACATAATTATCAATATTAATAAAACTTGTTGATCACATATTTATCTACTTACTTGTTAGTTACTAATTTGCCAAATAATAACCTACATCACGTGATATTGCAGCCAGCATAGTAAACAAAAATCTCTGCTTTCTTGTAAAATAAGCAAATTATTTTTGCAGTAATTTCTAAAGTGGTCAATTCTATTGTGAAAAAATAAGGTGTTAAAGCGAATAGAGAGTGAAAAAGATGAAAAAGAAGAATGAAATTTTTATATTAGATAATTGAGAATGCATCACAGAGTAAATAACTTTAGAAGAAAGACTTTATTTTATTTTTATTTTCTTAATTTTTTTTTATTATTGAGAGACCAAGAAAGACGTAGCATGAACATGGGAGGGGCAGAGAGAGGGGGAGACACAGAATCTGAAGGAGGCTCTAGGCTGTGAGCTGTCAGCACAGAGCCTATCGTGGGGCCAAAGTTGGACGCTTAACCGACTAAGCCACCCAGGTGTTCCTGAACAAAGACTTTAAAAGGTGAGTGGTGAATCCAAGGAGGTATCTTGGGAAGTGGATGGAACAGCAGGTACAATAACACTGAGAAGGAGCATACTCAGTAAATTTAAGGAAAGGCAAATAAGTCAGTATAGCTAGAAGAAAATAGGCAGGAGGGAGAAGTGTAGGAAATGGAGTCAAAGAAGAAAAGTGGTACATTTGTGGAGCCTCGTGAGGATGTTAGCTTTTGCTTTGAGTGAAATGGGGAATATTGGAGATTTTGACTAGAGAAGTGGTACAATCTAAACATGTTTAATAAGACCTCAGGCTTCTATGTAGAGAACAGAATAAAAATGTTCAAAAGTGAAAGCCAGAACAGGTATGAGGGGGTCAACCGTAATACAGTCAAAAGATGGTAAAGACAGACCCAGGCATCGACAGGGGTAAGTAAATGAACTTTAGATTCCATAAGTGCATCAAAATGATTGTTTGGTGAATTTGTTATGGAATTTGTGAGGAAAAGGTAAGTTATGGATAATGCCCAAATTCAGAGCCTAAGCATTTCTAGACAGAGTTATCACAAACCAAAATGTGGAAAACTGCTTCAGAAGAATTTGATAAGTGATATGTGGAGTTCACTTTTGGGTACTTTAAGGTCACAATTGGTCACCAAGAGGACATATTTGGTAAGCATTTGGACTACATGGATACAGGTCACATGTCTAATGTTCATAGGAAATATAAACTGAGAATTTCCAGTGTATAGATGGCATTTGAAACCATTATTGTGAATTAGATCACTATAGGAGTAGGTACTGAAACAAAACAAGGGGGTACTAGGTGACTCCAAGGATAAAAATGAAAACAAAACAAAACAAAACAAAACAAACAAAAAACTTCAAAGAAGACTGAGAGGAAGGGCGCATTAAGGCAGGAAGAAAGTTTAAAAGAGTGTGTGTTGTTCCAGAAGCAAACGAAACAAAAAAAGATTAAAGAAAGAGTGATCAATTGTGCAAAAGCCACTAGTAAGTTAGAACAATTAGGGTTCACAATTGAGCATTAGATTTAAAATCACAGAAGATCCATGACTTTGTTGAAAGTACTTGTGTTAAGAGATGGGAAAAATCTTGAATGGAGTAAATTATAAGATAAAATTGGAGGAGAGGAATAGAGACAGTGAATATAGGTAACTCTTTTTGAGAAGTCTTGCTGCACAGAGACAAAGAAATAGGGCGGCACTTACTAGAGTAGAAACTGTCCCATGGCCATTGGTAACAAACATCTACCAGAATTGACTTCAAACCAATTTAAACAATCAAGGAAACCTTGCTCTGTGTGCCTGCTTTTGCAAGCCATTTAATCTGTACTCGCCCATTGCTTCTGAATATCCTTCAATCAAGACTCTATCTCTTGAATAAACTTGCCTCTACATGATGACAAATCAAGAACAGTCTCTTTTGAATGAGACTCCTCTTGTAGCTACCCACTGACTTAGATTCCAGACCATCCAGCAAATCCTGATCAGCAATATATCACCTATTGTCAACTCAGCAATCTTTTCCGCTCAGAAAGACTATCCTTATGAGCCTAGTTTTGTATTGGTATAGTAAGCAATAAGTTCACCCTTGTGATTTTCTATTTCAATTATAGGATAGTGATCTCAGGACCCTTTGATACTACTCTTCCTGCATATATCTCTGTTCTCTATTCATGGCCAACATGCTTGGAAAAAAAGTTATCCACCCTTCATGTTTTCATGTTCTCATATTCTCTCCCTGCTAGTGTTTTATTATGTACTATGTTTTGTTTCCAGCTACCACATTTTCAATTAAATTGCTTTTGTTTTTTATAAGTGTCCTTCAAACTGGGTTAGGGAGAACCCCTGGGGTACAAAAAGACCTTCCAAAGAGTTTATCCCAGCATGAAGAGCTTTAAGAGAATCAATGTTCAGATCTTTGACTTCTATTTGTACTTACTCTTTCCTAAATTGCTCAGCTAGAGAGGGCCCTCAGGAGTAACCCTATATCTCCACCTGGCTAAATAAAGCCTTACTGCTCACTCTTCCTGAGATTTAATTTGGTGCATTTCTCAAGAGGTAACACCTTCAAACAGAAGGACATTTTTAAATATCAGTGTTTGAGAAGCCTACTCTTCCAAGTCAACATGAACTACTGGGAGCCTTAATCATTCCCCATGTTACACATACGACTGTTAAAATAGAAGCATGGCATTCGAGATGGGATATTTTGGTCTGTGTTTGGGTATTCTGAATAGACAGATGATACAGTAAGGAAACAGGTACAATTTTTTTATGACATTTTTCATGTAATGATCTTGCCTTTTCCAACCTCCAACATCACCGAAGATTCTATTGGCTCCTGAGGGGTAATTCTGAAGTAGTACACAATGGTAGGAAATATTGATAATGGCTTTCACTCAATAACTACTTCTCTTTACTTTTTTATTCTATTTATTATTTACCTGAATAGCCCTAACAGAATATCTTCTTCTTTGGTAACTGATACATCAAATAGGAATCTTTAAATTACTTTCTGTAAGACCTACACTTGCTATAAGCCCCAATTTCTGTTCTTTGGTGCCTGAATTTCTGTGAACTATGTCTTTCAAGTTACAGGTAGAATCCTCCATAGATACATTAAATCATTGAAAGAAAGCAATTGCATTAAGCCCATTTACTGATATATTTTCCACATAATTTTACCTGTAGGTTTATTGTTTTAGTCAGCTTGAAATATATTTTCATTAGCCTTTAAAAATAATATTCATAATGATAATTCAATTCTGAAGATGTTTCAATACTTAGAAGTTTATAGTCCAAGGAAAAGTTTAAAGTGTATTAAATTTCAACATACATACTTTTTTATAAAACACTGTGGATAGTTGTCTGAAATACTGTAGAGTAGAGGGAAGTAATTAGGAGTTCATGAGAAAAATGAATAATCCGAAATGTCTAACTTAAGGAAAATTCATTCATATGTTTAAAAAAAATGTTTATTTTTGAGAGAGAGAAAGACAGAAAGTGAGCAGGAGCGAGGCAGAGAGAGAGTGAGACCCAGAATCCGAAACAGGCTCCTCCAGACTCTGAGCTGTCAGCCCAGAGCACAAACTGTGAGATCATGACTGGGCCAAAGTTGGATGCTCAGCTGACTGAAGGTGTCCCTTCATTCGCATGTTTTTAAAAATGAGTTGTAATGAAAATAATAAAATCAAAAATTAATTACATATTAGCATATATATTATTTTAACACACTTTATTTTTTAGAACAGTTTAAATTCAAAACATAAGGGTGCATGGGTGGCTCAGTCGGTTGAGCATCCAACCTCAGCTTAGGTCATGGTACTTGGTATCTCATGGTACTTGGGTTCGAGCCCCACATCAGGTTCTTTGCAGACAGTTTAGAGCCTGGAGCTGCTTCAGATTCTGTGTCTCCCTCTCTCCCTGCCCCTCCACTTTTGCGCTTTGTCTCTCTCTCTCTCAAAAATAAATAAACATTAGAAAAATTATTTTTGAGAGAGGGAGAGAGAGTATAAGCAGAGGTGGGGAGGAAAGAGAGAAGACAATCTGAAGCAGGCTCCAGGCTCTGAGCTGTCAGCACAGAGCTCTATGTGGGGCTGGAACCCATGAACCGCTAGATCATGACCTAAGTCAAAGTCAGATGCATAATTAACCAACAGAGCTACCCGTGCGCCCCTAATATTCTTTTTTTTTTAAGTCAAGATTTTTCAAGGTCTATATATTTCCTAAATTCTTACATGATTTAAAATTTCTATCAGTTGCTTTTTGTCCCATTATTTGGATGACCACTGACTAGATACCATAGTTGCATGTCATGGTTGTCCTCCATCAGAATTTCATAGAACTTGCTTCACGGTTTTCTGAACTGAATATACTATGAGATATTTTTTCATCTGTTTAAGAATAGGTTTCTCTCTTCATCAAAATTCAGTAAATACACTAGGCTTTTCTTTGGTGCTTACAAGCTATATACCCAAGTACCCATCAAAGTATTTAATGTATAGTGGTTTGGAGGAGAACAGAGGAAGTCTGAAACTTCACCAATTTCAATTTGTTGTCCTTCCTGCTAGTGACTCCATTCATTACGTCTCCTATTCCAGATGGGCCATCTTCACTCCTTTTCCTCCTTTACAAGGTCGATGTGGCTCACAAAAAAAACACATAAAAACCAAAAACCAAAACCCGAAATAAGACAAAAAACACCTTCAGTCAGAATCCTCAGTATTGTGTTATGATCAGTGCTCTCTTTTCTCTCTATACTTCCTTCAATTAGAGAAATAACAATGTACTTGGAATGTTTTCTTTTCAGACAATTGAGTCCTCTAGATTTGCAAATACAATTCTGCCTTGTGCTCTTTTGCATCTCTGAAGGAACAATCTCTATTTTTTTTTCCTTTCTCTAGACGATTCACAGGAAAATCAAATATTGAGGAAGCTATTAACACTTCTCAGTTTTCACACAAAATTTGATCCAAACTTCTGGATTTTAGAAGATTCTTTTAGGTAGTAGGGGCCATTTAATTTTTTAATCTTTTAAGAATATTTTCAGTAGTTTTTGAAAGAAACAATATGGTGTAAAATACGTTATACTGAATGTTAACTGCATTTTTTGATATTATTAATGAGAGGTCCCGGACCTAAGGGGCAAGGGGCGGCCCTAAAACACTTCCTGCTCCAAAAGACTGGAAGTAGAAGATGGACCAATCAATCAGGTTCCACCCCTCACCAGACCAGCTTGGACCAATCCTTAGAGCACCCATACCCCCCAAATAGAGACCCCTGTTTCCTGCCTTGGAAGCTAAAGACACCTGTTTCCCGTCTTGGAATTCACACCTAACTGTGCTTAAAAGGAGCCTGCAAACCCCTCTCATAGTCGCCATTTTCCAGAGTGACTGACCCCAGCATTCTGGAATCTCAATAAATGTTCTTGCCTTTGCATACGTGTCTCGTGGTCTTTGGGGGATGATCCAAGGACCCCAACAATTATTAGTTTCACTATCATTATTAATTGTATGAACAAGGGAGTTAGTTTTGATGAGATAAAAAATGGAAAAAAAAATAATATTCTCACCTTCAATCCAGGTCTTCTGACACATCTTCACCATTATTTTCTTTCTTTCATCCTAATCAAAATTAAAGTTCGGCCCTTTTCTATACCTGTAATTCTTAATATTCATACACCCACAAAAAATGTGAATTATAAATATCTTAACCATTTTTTAAATGTTTTAGTGTTTATTTATTTATTTATTTTTATTAATGTTTGTTTATTTATTTATTTAATGTTTGTTTATTTGTTTATTTATTTTTGAGAGACCGAGCACAAGCGGGGAAGGGGCAAGCATAAAATTGAAGAGGTAATTCCAAATTCCAAAAGTTTTGAGCAGAAATTTCATTCTTTAATGTTGCCGATCTAATCAAAGAGAATCTTTTTTGTTTCTGTTTCCTACTCTCTTAATCCATTGCTTTAATGCCCTTTGCTCACTTTTCCAAGCTTACTTTCTTAATGATTTGTAAGGACTCTGTATATTGATGATACTTATAAATGATAAGATTTAACAGTTATTGAACATTTACGATCATCCATGCATGTTATGTGTGTGTGTACATACACAATTTCAAACAAAACAAAGCTCTGAATATGTGAATTATTATCTTCATTCTCAAATGAGAAACATAGCATGGTAATTAGTTTATATCACAAAACTACAAAATTATTCCATGATATAAACCTATCATCCTAGAATATCCTAGAATCTACTCTTTTAAATTCATCCAGACTATCCTAGAATCCACCCTTTTAAATTCAACGTTATGCTATATGTTGTTATATAACTTTATTGGCATAACAGTCCAACTTCAGTTTTATAAATATTATCTCTTAGCTTAAAGTTTTTGCTTCAGATTATACATCTTCATTTTACATAGTTCCTATACTTATACATGGTTTGTCTGTTTACACTTAAGTCGTATTATCACTTTTAAATGTATGTTCATACTTTTGTGGCTATGTTCTATGTTTTCAGATATACATCAAATAGCATTTTTATATAAATGATTATTTTTCAATTCAATTGAAAGGTAATTTTATCATATACTGTAATTTTTTAATGTTACTGAATTCTTTTATATGTCTTAATGACGGGGTATGTTTTTTATTTTTTTTTCTACTTAAGTATTTTTCTTTGAAATTACCATGTTCCTTTTCATGAAATATAGATTATTTGGCCAATTTTTTCTTAAAGTCTCAAAATTTGTGCAAATATTATTATGCTAATTTGAGGGAAACTAAACATTTTTATTTTTATTTTTATTTTTATTTTATGATATGATGCCCTGTGATTTAGGAATATGATGTGTTTCTTAATTTATTCAAATGTAGTTATCTCCATGTCGACATAATGGTTTTAGGGTAATTTTAATTTATTTTTTATACATTCTATCTGGATATTTTGTATTCTACAGACTGAATTAGGATTTAACTACCTTTGATATATTCTATAAAAATGTGTACAACAATATAGGAAAATATTGTTAATGTCCATTTTGCCGTTCTAGTTTGGTTCGAAGACTGTAGTTCATTATTTATACCACCTTTCTTTTTCAACTACTCCTTCTAAATCAGCCTTTTCTCTAACCAGTACCACCTCTGGTTGGATTTTGAATGATAAATCAAAGTATTTTAGAGATAACCCAAATATTTTAAGAAATAATGATTAACAAAATCATTTACCTCATTTTGCCATTTGGCAGTTTTGTTAGTTAATTTATATAAGCAGATTTGCATGTATATATGATTTATCTTTGTTAGCACTCACATTTTTGTTTTTAACTGAGAGTAATTTCTTTGCAGATTTTATTTAAAAGCATAATCCACTTTTGTTTCTATGAAGTATTTCCTGGAATTTTTACAAATAGACAAAGAGATTTTTTTTTTTTTCTGTAGAGTGAAGGTAAACTGTGGCCCTAGCATTTCCAGGCATTTATGATGAAATACGGATAAGAGGGATTTATGAAAGATGCTGTTAGGTGCATAAAGCAGAGTAGATACAACATTTTTTCTTTAACCAATTTAAAAAATTACAGTTTGATTCTTTGCATGTCGTAGGAAGTATAAGCTGTCATGTTAGAGAACACCGTTGACAGAAATGCTAACCAGACTTCTTTCTCAACAAGGGGAAAAAAAGGATGAAAATGTAGGGAAACAATAATTCATGCAAAATGAACTTGAATTAGCAGTGGGGAAAACTGGGAAATGAGTTTTGGCTGCAATAATTTAACCTATTGGGTATTATTTTTATTTAACATGAGGTGGAAATGTAACAAAATTTTGTCAAAGAACATTTTCTTTCATTTCGTTGAACTGTTTAAGAAATAAAAATACCTGAATAAAGTAGACATTCAGAAATCTATTTTTTAGTTAAATTATTTCAATTAATAAAAGAAAGAAAAGGATTAACAGTCTAATTTTCAGCACCTTTGTGAATGACCTAACTTTATATTTTGTATAAGCACTCCAAAAATATACCATAAAAATTTCTAAGGAGTTATTTTTTCTCTTTTCCCTAGTAAATATTTTCTGCCATGTCTATGTTCTTGTTATACAATTATTTGCATTCTTGATAAGAACTTTTATTATAATCCCTTTTCTCATTTAAGTTGTGTTTTCTAAGCTACACTGCATATGCCCATGCAACACACACACGGTGTCAAATATACAATGATCTCCATTAATGAGGCTTTAAAATGGCATTATCTACACTAAATTAACCAAAAACTACAGACCACTCTAATTATTAGTTTTGATCTAGATTATAATACTGCATGTATACAAATAATATGAAATAGTGCAGTTTTAATTGGGAAAATACATATGACAAGCTATAAAGAACTTTTACTTTAAATTACCCACAGTGACTTAAAGGTGAACTAATTTACTCTAAAGTGCCTAGCTTAGCTTCTCCATAGTTACACAATTAAATATGGGTGGCCCTGGATAAGATTTGCAGAGAAAACGTGATTATGTATGAATTTGGTTATTATAAAGGAACCGATAGGAAAGTTGCATTACATACATCTAGATGTTGAGTGAAAGACTGCATTGAATAATTAGCTGTTACCAAAAGAATTGGCAAAATTTTGCAATTTTGTTGACTCACTGACATCACTACCAAAAAATGTGATGATACTCAAGAAGGTGGATAGTTTGTTTTTCTATTGATTTTTCTTTGTATCTATAGATAGAAATCAATT
The DNA here is from genome assembly GCA_030068075.1 of Paguma larvata. Taxonomy (NCBI): domain Eukaryota; kingdom Metazoa; phylum Chordata; class Mammalia; order Carnivora; family Viverridae; genus Paguma; species Paguma larvata. Next base: position 88,287,741 of record CM057823.1, read on the forward strand.
ACTCATTGCTACTTAACAAGGAGATGTGAAACTTAAGTACCATGATTGAGAAAATCTGTTGTTGTTGTTGTTGTTGTTGTTGTTGTTGTTTTGACATAAAAGTAAATGATGGAACGATATGAAATTCTACTGATACAGAATTTCTTTCGAAATTAGGTTCTGTTGTTAAGTAAGTTGTATTTCTTTAGAAAATTGTTCTGTCAAAAAATATCAATGCTTCCAACACTGTAAAATTGTTTTAGTTATTTTTAGACAGCAAATGATTCCTTTTATGAGACATTAAAGACTTCTCTGAATTCCTAAATGTAACTCTGAGTTGTCTTGGAATTAGTTAAAATTACTTTTTTTAAAAAATATTTTTAACGTTTATTTATTTTTGAGGGACATAGAGACGAGCATGAGCAGGAGAAGGGCAGAGAGAGAGGGAGATACAGAATCTGAAACAGGCTCCAGGCTCTGAGCCATCAGCACAGAGCCCGACGCGGGGGCTCAAACTCACAGACAGTGAGATCATGACCTGAGCTGAAATGACCGCTTAACCAACCGAGCCACCCAGGCATCCTGACTTTTAACTCTTACAAATTGTTTGAGAATTCTAAAATGTGTTCCAACATTCCCTAGTTGTATTCTTTTTAATAAGTGCACGTTTTTTCAGGATTTCTAGATGTTTTTTATGATGTGCTGTTGGCTATACATTCTTCAGTTGTTGAAGTCTACATTTCCCTACTTCAAAAGCTAAATTTCTAGTCATCTGCCTTTAATTCAAATTATCTATACTGCGCTACAAATTTTAACAATGTGGACAATTTTTTAAAGGATAAATTTGAAGTTAATAATTAAAAATGATTATATACTCTGAACTTTGAAAATAGACCCTATAGAATTCTATCCATAAGCATCATATTTACATTATTTACAGACAGCTGTAGTTGCTGGTGGATTTTATATACTTTTAAGCTCTAAAGATGAAGAATGATAAATGATGAATTCTTTTATGTTCTTTCTTACACAATTACTACTTTCCAAAACTATCATTAAGGCTGCAGTTAGTTATATACCCGAAAAGTATCCTAGTGCTGAAAAATGATGATTTGTTTTTGTTGGCTTGTATTCCATATGTCAAGTTTCTAAAGTTTCCTTTAAAACAACACAGTAAAATTTTTATAATAATGTTTTAGATGAATTTAATAAGCAGTGACTTTTTCAGACAATGATTATATTTGGAAAAAAAAATCCCAACATGTAAAGCCATTTTCAAGAATGCTTTTGTTTGATAAAAATACTGCTTCCAAGATGGGTTTGTGCTTATAAAATCACAACATACATATTGCCCATATTTGTTTTGAGCTTTGTCAACCTGGTCAGCGACACTGACTCTACTGAGGACTGGACACAAATAGATATGTGTGGCTTAGTGAAATGAGAGCACTCCTGTGTTCTTCCCCCGTGGGTCCTTTGGAGTGTGTCTGTACTCAGAACCCAACAGTTTTATATCCACCTACATTCCTATTGTTTATTTTCCTTCAAGTTTGATTACTTCAAGATTAAATTTAGAAGGCACTTAAGTAAAATAATGGCAATTAATTATTTTAATATTTATTTACTTCTGAACTAGTGAGAGCGCTAGAGGGGAAGGGACAGAGAGAGAGAGAGAGAGAGAGAGAGAGAGAGAGAGAAGATCCAAAGTGGGCTCTGCATGGACAGTAGAAAGCCCGATGTGGGGCTCGAACTCAAAAACTGCAAGGATATGACCTGAGCTCAGGTCAGGGACTAACTGACTGAGCCACCAGGCTCCCCGATAGCTTTAAAATTGAGTCCCATTTTACTATATTATCAAGAAATTATCCCTTAGGTAAAATGAATGTAGATTTTTAAAGATTTTTTTTCAAGGTCAGTATCTAGGAAAATACACATGACATTTAATAAATTGCTAAATGTTCTAAAATAAAAAAAAGGAATCTTGTTATTTCCAATCTTTACCAAACTGAATTGAAATTATTTATTCATATTTAATAACTAAGCCAGGAGATATCATCTATTAACGTATTTTTAGGTGGACATATATTTTTTATTATAGCATGAACATAATTATTAATGTAGTAGATGAGGAGCACATATTCATGAAAGCATAATCTTTTGTATAATTTTTCAACGTATAATAAAAACGAGGGGTGCCTGAGTGGCTCAGGCAGTTAAGCATCCAATTTTGGCTGAGGTCATAATCACGGCTCCTGAGTTCGAGCCCTGCGTCTCTCAGCACAGAGCCTGGAGCCTGCTTCAGAAATTTTGTTTCCCTCTCTCTCTTGGCCCTACCTACATTCATGCTCTGTCTCTGTCTCACTCAAAAATAAATAAACATTTTTTAAAAATTAAGTAAATAAATAAAAATGAAATTTATTGTAAATTTACACTAAAGTCACAATTACAATAAGACCTAAAATTCAAGGCTTACTGTGTACATCTGTTGCTTTCTTCAATTTGTAAGAATTACATATTTCATTCTGAAAATAACATTAGGAGTTGGGTAGCTACATCATTCTCTTACAAATGAGGAAATAGGGACACAAAAAAAGCCAAGTAACTTGTGGAAATCATAGCTATCGAATATTGGAATCAGGAGCTGAAATGATGCAATTTTGTTCTAGAATAAAACCTCTCAACCTTATGAGAATGGATTCTGAAAACTAATAATATGGATGAAACCGAAAAAATTATCAAAGCTAATTTCATATTAAATCAACTTAAAGTTAATTAATTAAAATTGGTAATCTGTATGACACTATGGAAATGTTTTTTTTTTAATTTATTTTATTGACATATTAAGACTAGATTAAACAGTCAGTTATATCTTTGGGTCCAAAAAGTGTCAATTAAGTGTGTTTGCAAAGTTAGTGACACAAAGTAGATTGGGTTGCAGCAGGAACATTCGACCATAAGTATTTGGAGAGACAGAGTTCAGTCAAATTCTAAAGCCAAGGTCAATATCTAGAGTCTCAAGTCCTCACCATGAAAAAGCTAGGATGGAAAGGTAAATCATATTAAGAGAGCATTTATGGGCTTTCAACCCTTTATTTTTATTTTAAACAAACAAGTTCTTAATTTTCCTTACTGATTCTTTTATATAGCAGAAAGAGTAAATAATCATATGGTTTACTACTTTCTAAACAAAGAGTTAATTCTTGAACAAAAGGAACTGTTAGAGACCTTAGGCACAACTCATCTGTCGTTCTAGAATCTCTAATGGCCAGAGAGAGACTCAGCGGACCAAACACATAGATTTTTTCCAAGGTATGGTGCGAAAAATTTTATACAAAGAAAGAGATGTCGTTCCATTGTTGGGGTTGTGCTCTGACTAAAAATGATGAAAGTCTGTGGTCAAATTCTGCACTATTGAATATGTAAGTCTTTGAGGGATATGGATAAAATAGTTAACTTTCAACTTACAGTGTTTTCAGTAATAGCATTTGGAAGTTGAACTGATTCAATTTTCTCACTGCAAAGAAAAAGGATCAGTAAAATAACTTTTAAAGAAAATCAGAAACATCGAAGATTGGAAAGATCATTTCTTCATGAGCACTCCTAAACGTCCTACATGAGCCAGAACTTGCCATAGGTTTCATAGCCAGGCGCCCATACTAAGAAGTGAGGCATATGCCTAGCTTCAGTTTCATATTCTGGCTTCTTAGCCTAACCAGAATAGAATTAATACACAGATTGAAAGAATAAGGAATATTATAAGGGATCTCCTAATACCCAAAAGGGTAGCCTGCTATTCTATCTAGACCCTCATGCTGCTTGCTTGTGAATTCTCTTCCTCTGTATCCCTGCAAATCTCTCCTTTGGACCCCAAGGTTTTCACCACCAGTTGCTGAAAAGTGGTTACCCTCTTGACCTCCAGAAAATGATTACATTCTTAGGAATTGCTTACTGTTTTCATTTTAACTTTAATTCCTCTTTTCATATGTGCATATTTCAAATCTTATTTTTTTACTAAAAACTTCCTGTCAGTTTATGAACAAGTTAAAGTGTTTTCCATACTAAACAATCTCTTCAATTATCCATGAATTCACATAATTATTTTCCATCACTTTTCTCTTTCTAATCTAAACTTGTTGTCATTAGGTGTATTTCCTCACTCAATTGCTGATGTACTTAAATATGGCTTTTATCAGACAAATTCAGTTCTACTAAGATCCCTAATATGGGGGCGCCTGGGTGATTCAGTTAGTTAAGTGTCTGATTTTGGCTCGGGTCATGATCTCATGGTTCGTGAATTTGAGCCACGTGTCTGGCTCTGTGCTGACAGCTCAGAACCTGGAGCCTGCTTCAGATTCTATGTCTCCCTCTCCCTCTCCTCCTCCCTGCTTTCTCTCTCTCTCTCTCTCTCTCTCTCTCTCTCTCTCTCAAAATTAAATAAACATTAAAAATATTTTTAAAAAAAGATCTCTAATGTGCTACCACATTCAAATCCAATGGGGCATTATTATTTCTTTATTTTAATCAATCAGTTTATTATCACGTCTCCTTCAAGTATTTTTTTCTGTTTGTTATTTTTAAACTGTGTTCTGCTGGTTGCTTTAGTTGTATTTTTGCAAACATTTATTTCAAACACTTATTTCTTGTCCAGACTCTGTCAACAGAGTAGTCTAAAGTTAATTCTCCAACTCTGCATTCTTTAAATCCAATTTCAACATTATTTTTCCACCTAAAAGACATATATAAAATTTTAGGACACATGCTTCAAAGCCTTTCATATCCTGAAGCAGATATTAATACTCTCTTTATGAATGATCATATATTATTTATTCTTCAGAATAAAATAAGTTGAAACAAATATTTCACAGTATAATTGTATATAAAACTTAGACTCTATTTCCTATCCAACAAAAAGTAATTGTCATGTCTCCAGGAGAGGATACAAGGGAGAAATTGCAAAGTAATATGGCTCAACTTTGTTGATGATTCTTTTGCTCTTACATGTTGAGAAAGGTGACAGCTAGCTTTTATTGGATCCTCTGTAGATTAACACACACACAAAATTAAAACCACACAGTGTGGGAAAATACAGAGCAGAAGGAGAGTATACTGTGTTTGGTATGTTTGTTTTCTATGTTTGCTAATAACAAATTGCATAAATCTAGTGTTATAAAACAACACTCAATTCTCATCTTGCTGTTTGTGTGGTTAGAAGTCTGAGCACCGTGTGGCTCAATGAGTCTTGTGGTAGACTTTCCTAAGGTGGAAATCAAGGTGTTTCGAGGCTGCATGCCTTTCTGAAGGCTCCGGGGAAGAACCTGCTCTCAAGGTCAGTCTAGTGGTTAGTAGAATTTAGTTCAATGGGATCGTTTGACTGAATTTCCTATTTCCTTTCTGGCTATCAGCCAGAGATCATTCTCAGCTTCATGAAATGGATCACATTCCTTGGTCATGTCCCCCCTTTCTCCATCTTTAACGCCAAAATGGCAGGTAAATTTCTTCTCACATTTTAAGTTGTTCTAGTTTTTTCTGATTAGTCTCTTCTGCTTTCCACTTCTGCTTTGAAGGGCTCATGTGATTGTATCATGCCTATGCACATACCATGATAATGTCTCAGTTTTGAGGCTGCTAATTAGTAACATGAATTGCTAATCTGCAAAGTTCCTTCACAGTAGTGCCTAGACGAGGAGACAATATTTGAGTGGACATTGTTACACCCACCCAGATTCCACTTCTTTAAATATAGAGGTGAAAAGAGAGAATTTTCAATCTTTACTGATCCACACAATGGAAATAATAAAGGCAGAAGTACTACTGAAACTCATGTTATTCTCTTGTATTCTGTTTCTAGAATATAAATTTAATTTGCATATTTTTCCAATGAGAAAATCTATCCAATAGATAGATAGATGTTAGATAGATGGATAGATTAGATAGATAGATAGATAGATAGATAGATAGATAGATAGATAGATAGATAGATAGATAGACATACTTAGTTTGAATGTGTCTCAAAAGTTTTTTAAATGCTTTCGGAAACAATTTTATAGAAAATAGTAGTAGAATAATAACTGTTCAACTATGTAATGATGACATATTAAATAAGACATTAATTGTATGAGCATCCCTTCAGCTTCCAAAAGCTATCTATGTCCTAAAGAACTTTTAAACTATAGTCTAGATACCACCTTCTCCAAAATGATGCTCTGTATTTCAGTAATTCTCATCAGCCTACTCCTCTAGCCTCTTGTACACACCTCTAATGTGAAGACTGTATTTCAATCAGTTATTTTTGCAGTTTTGTTGCTCATCAGAATACCTTTTTGAGATCATATCTTAATTTATTAATTACTCATTGTTGAACAAATTCACTGAGTACTATAGAGAATATGAATGGCAGCAATATAAAGATCTGGATCTCAGTTTTGCATTCATTTCCTAAGAACGCATAAGTAAGTGATATCAGTATTTAATGGCAAGTACAAAGACATTTGTATACACCTATGGAATCCGAGTTCCTTAACTGATATTATTATAGATTACTGTGACATCAAAATCTGTTAGCATGAGACTGTAATAACAATGGTGTCCAAGAAAAGACAAATATCCATCACTGTCGAATCCAGCTCCTATTAAAATGCCTAGATATTCTTTACAATTTCAGAAACTGTAAGATTATTAGAGGACATAAAATATTATCATAAATTTAATGATATGTATATATGTGTGTGAAAGATCCCTCCAAATATCAGCTGATACGTGATGGTTTCAAACCTGTTGTTACAGCATGAAATTGCTGGTAAAATCATAAAAAATGAAGTCACAGAAAGAAAGATAATATACAAGCAACAACAACAAAAGGTGTTTATAAATCTCATATAGAAGGAGAGATTTTCACCAACTTTCTCACCCTTTCTCTTTGCAATGTTTTGATGTTTCCTTGTCATATCCAAGGCTTATAATGTCTAAGTCACCTGCAGTTGTTACTTTTTAAAAAAATTCTTCTTCTCTAATTTCTCTATCCCCCAGCTATTGCTTTTCCTCTAGTTGATTTCTGTGTAAGATAGAGACAAGGATTGTGATAGGATAATGAAGGTAGCAAGCTGTGAACTAAGCTGGGTAAGTTGATAGCTGTCAAGTGCAGGTTTGGAAAAACTAATCAAGGACAGTTTGGGTTGGTCTAGGATGAATATATGGAGGAGAAAGTTATACTTTTCAGCTCCATTTGGGCAGTTAGGCCCTCAATGCATAGATTAGAGTTGTGAACTACCTGACCATGTGCCTTGGGCTTTCTGTGTAGCAGAGAAGAGGCTTTGAGCCCAAGAGAAGCTGAATTACATAGATGTACTTTCCTTGATGCCAGGCTAACAGGTGGATAGCTGTAGGAGCTGCTGATTGTTGGCTTTCATTATAAGCTATTATAGCAAGAGTAAAGGTTTTCATCACTAACAGAGTGAACTGAGTCTGAATGAGTTCAGAAAATGTTTGCTATATTTTAGTTTATGCAATTGGAACCTAATGTGTTATATCTATTTGCATAATTCTCACGTCATACATAATGTGTTCCTGAAAATATGTATGAAATTATGTGTTGATTTCAAACTAGAGAGAAATTTATCATAATATTTGGCTCTTTCGCCTCTATAATTCTGCTTACAAATGTAGTCAGTAACTCGGATAATATTGGCATCAATTTTTAGGATACAGAAAGAATCATGAAATAATAGATATTTTAGATGACTGAGTTAGAATCCCTAAAAGATTTTGCCCCACTGAGGTGACATAATGAACCATGTAGGATGACATTTAGCAAGACTGAAAAGTCATTTAGAGACTTTAAGCTCCAAGGCTAGTCTATAATCAGCAAAAAAGAAAAGAAGAGAGAGAGAGAAGGAAGAAAAAGAGGAAGAAGAAGGAGAAAGAGAAAGAAGAGGAGAGAGAAGAAACGTAGAAGAAAGAAAAGAAGGAATAACGAATGAAGGAACCAGGAACAAAGGAGGGAAGAAAGGAAGGAAACATCAGATTATAGGTAGTATTTAAATAATGATGAGATCTAGAATAAAAATATTTAGAATGCTGATTTACAGCATTTTCCAAGTTATGGCAGTATTTCAATTACAGCTCTGAGCCATCATACACAGCAATGATCATTGAATTCTGAGGGAAGAAACTAGTGGAATGAATATACTCAACACTACTCACAAAAATTATTTTTGTAAAGGACTCTGATTGATATGCAAAGAATATTCTTTCATTCAAATTAAAATTAGTTAAATGTCTGTTGGTCAAGATGTTTTTAAAATTCGTATTATGCTTTAATTTTAAGTTGAATGAACTTTGGGTCATATTAGAATTCTGATAATAAAGTTATGATTCATTCATTACTTCATTCAACTGTACAGATTTTTTGCAGCCATGTAGTTACTTTAATGAATGATTCCGACAGTTACTTATTGGGGAACTACTTTGAGTGTGAGCTTTTCCAATCCCAGTCAACAAAAGAATAAATAAAAGAGGTGAGGTGACTGTTCTTTTTGAGCTAAAAATCATTCTCGTGAAAGAAGAAAAAATATTTATACAGACAAGATAATTCTAAATAGTAGTGTCCTAAAGGGAAATATGTACATAAAATAATTTTATATACCCCTTGTGTTTGAGTAAGCAGCAAATTTAAATAGCATTTTTAGTGAAGGTTTCCTGAAAAGTTGAAATTTGAGGGCTTGGAGAATTTTATTTACTGATTTTCTTTTAACCCACAAGGTCACTTTGCATGCTTTTGAATTTAAAACTTGCCATTGGGTTTTTCTTTGAATAGCTTAACTCTGAGTGCTTTCCTGTTAAGAGATGGTGGTAAACCCAGCCTGGACCATGTTCTATTGTTGTCTTTTTATTGTTCATGAATCCACTGAATATGCTTTACCTCCCTTGTTGAGTAATTGTTCCCTTAAGTTCTTTTTAAAGCTAAGCTCATGCTTCTATTCATCTGAAACCTGGAAGGTGTCCACATTCCCTTGTGCCTGTTGTCACCATCTGTTCTTACTGAATGGCCACTTCTCAACAATACTTAGATAGCAGTCTCTCAGGACATGAGTAACATCTTGATAGCAACAGATAATGGAATTGGAATCTTCTCTTACCCTCTGTAATTACTAGAAGAACTACTTCAGGCAGAGGAGGCATGCTTAGTAAGTTTCAAGACCTTTGCTGAAGCAGATCTCTCTTTTTACTCCTCAGGTGGAGCCCTTTCAAATGGTCACAAATCCATCAGTACTATCTGCTGGCAAAATTATAGGACAAGGGAACTGACTGGATGGCTGTCTCCTACAATTTTTGAAGCAATCTGCCTCCAAATGGCAGTAACCATATCCAACTCTATTATAATTTCTCATGATCATGGGACTAACAGCTCCTAATGAGAAATAGGAGAGTGAAAAAATTACTATGATCTGGTATTTGGGAACACAAAAGATTTTACACCTCCAAGAAATGTGGATTGCCTTTTGTGCCACAAAGTTCATCGAAAAATATTTGAAAAGGTAAAGAAAAGATATGAAAATTGAATTTATTATTAAAATGCTTAATATTTGAAAAATATATCCTTCTACATAGCCTAATTACCTTTTATTTAAAATCATTTTTGAGGATACATTTGTAATCAATAACAATCTTAGTAGTGGTGTTACACAGCTAAGCTTTATTGAAGCTGTTTACCTTGGTGACACAATTCAAGCTAATGTGTCAAGCAAAATGCAGCCTAATTAGTACAAATGAAGGAAAGAAGGCAATTAGTCAAAGGGGAATAATGAGCAAAGGAAACTGGTAATGCGAATCGAGACAATCCTGAAAACTTCCAGCCAGGAAGGAGATCACTAGATGCATTCACCTATTATTCAAAACACACCTTGGAAAATGAGGGGTAGCTTTATTTTAACATGGATGTATTTACTTAGAATTATAAGCACGAATCGATGTTTTTTTATTAGTAATTGGTATGATTAAAGACCACACAGATTTTAGCAGAAATATATTATACATGCTATCACAATTTCATTAAATATCAGGTAAAGAAAAACTACAGAGTTTTAAGGGGTATTAGCACAAATTAAGACTGCAAATGTGTAACACAACAGAAACCTATTATTTCTCATGCTGTGATCTATATATAAAGAAAACAGAACAAAAATATGTAGTTTAGCTAATTTCACATTTTAAAAACTATAATATTAGCTGTTCTAAAAGAATATATTTGAAAGGTATATGGCTGTATTTGAAGAAAAGATCTCCTGTTGAGCGTTTTGTTCACCGTTAATGATGTTAGAAGTCTCCAGCCACGATCCAGAGGAATATTTGGAGACAAGAGGAAAGAATGAGAAAGGTGTAAATATTTATTTGGGATTTTCCTTTATACAATATATAAATCCTGCTTGTTTATGTATGAGATATTAAAGAATACCAAAGAAATGAGACACCAGGACATAGTAGACAGTGAAAACTCCCAGTACTATTTTTTACAGTGTTAGGAGAAAGGTGGAATTGGTGACAGACTTCATTTATCTTTTTAAAGTTTGTTTGTTTGTTTGTTTATGAGAGAGAGTGAGAGAGTGCAAAAGAGAGAGCCATGGACATGAACAGGGGAAGAACAGAGACAGAGAGAGAGAGGGGAAAACCTAGTAGGCTCCCTGCTGTCAGCTCAGAGCCCCACACAGGGATTGGCCTCAGGAACCGTGATATTATGACCTGAGCTGAAATCAAGAGTCGAACGTTTAACCAACTGAGCCACCCAGGTGTTTCAATCACCAGACTTTAAAATACATTAAGGTCTATAAACTCTGAGAAGTGTTCATTAACTCTGGCTCAGAGTAGATGTTGCTTGACTCCTATAGCATGGGGAATGTCATGCAGTGAATTCATTGCTGTGACTTCAAGTGAGCTTTGCTGACTGTGTGTTATTATGGGATCTTAAAAGACCGATACCACTTGGGGTTTGAGTTAAGTCTAAAACCTCTTATCTTAGTAGCTAATCCTGGAAGTTGAGAATTTATCATTTTTGACTTAAATGTGTGGGAGTTTTCATGAGCAACTCACCCTTTTTCATATCAGGAAACACATGAGAAATTATTTCTCATCATTTCCTGATTTCCACTAATGGAGAATAATGGTCACAAGAAAGATGATATTGATGACAATAATAATAATGACAATAACTAGCAGGAGAAGCAAGACTAACGATTTAATCTGTCAGTTGAAGAAAAAGAAAACTGGACACATTTGGTCAAAGCCTTTTTACTTTTCCTCTCCTGGAACCCAGTGCGTCCATTGGGAAAAGGAGACCTTTTGTTGAGAAGTCATTTCAGAAGGAGTTCATCCTAAGTCTAGATTGCATAAATCTGTCTTCCTGGGAAGCAGTTGTTCCATTTGGTTTAGCTTTTATTAGTAAGAAAACTGAGAGTTTGGCTTCCATATTCTAGTCTTAATTCCTATTTTATCAGAATGTAGGGGCAAGAGGAAGGTCAGGGACTCTAATATGTGGTGTACAGTCTTGACACATTCAGATATAAAATAAAAGTAAGCATTAGAACAGCAAGTTAGACACATGGAGAAGCTTTGAGTAAGTCCAGACCATGAGACTATTGGGTTTGGGATTCCGGGTATGGGCAGGATGTTTTTGCCTGGGTAATTGGTAGGAGCCTATATAGCAGGAACTCTGGATTACACAAGGGTACAGTAGACCTTTAATTGTTATGTAGTCAGTGCAGTTGAGAGGGTAAGTATAATCCCTGGTGGCTTTGCCTATATTTCTGGAGAAGATGGACTTCGGTGACTACAAGCAAATGACCTCCTGGGCTATGATGACCCAAGGGTGCACAGGCCTCGGCAACGTTGGGTTTCAGAAGATTCTTAGGCGTTAACAGAACCTCGGATCTCAGGGGAGATTGACCCTTCTGAGAGTCTGCATGATTGGAAGGGCAACCTTAGCAGACATGGTCTATGATACTCAGCCACACATCCCTCAGCAAAAGCACAAGGCTTTAGCAGGAGCAGACGATCCAAAGGTTTCTGACTGTTGAAGGATAACTTGCGCTGTGTTGGATATATGTATTTGGACACAAGGGCCTCGGCAGGTGCGTGGGAGCTTCAGAGCACAGCTTCAGCTCCAGCAAACAGATATAGCTGAGCGATATTTTGAATATGGAAAAAAAAAAAAAAACTTTCTACGTATAGGACTTTACAGTTCTTGGGGATATTGCAATATTCTTGGCTATTAAATTATAAAGCAGCTGGGTTCCTTGTATGCTACGGAGCACAGGATCTAGCTCTAAAATGCTATTTCTAATGTTGAGTGGGAAGCACTAGTTCAGTAGCCCCCAAATTCCATTATGTATTCGGGGCCAAAGAGCGAACTGTGAAAGGAATAACTGAATTCCTGTAGCTTCTTCGGGCTCCAGATTGGAAAATATTGCAGTCAACCCCCTCCCCTGGGCTTCTCAAGTTTCTAGGTTCTTCTGACACTAGGAGTCGGCCTTGCCGCACTCTCTAAAATTTATGAGCGCTATATTCCATCTGCCGGAATAAAATATTATCTATCATTTAAACCCTGGTAAGATTCCCAAAATCTTTTCTACCAACATTCTATGATGGAAAAATTTTATGATATAACTTCTAATTCGTCGAGACCATAGGATACATTATTCCATATATGAATTTCAAATACAAATATTCAGGCACACAAAATTTTTTTATGAATTGAAAGACAAGATAAATATAATTTTACAGTAGTAGAGCAAATGAGTTAAAGTACATCTCTAATTGCTTAAGATATCGCTAGAGAATGACATACATTTGAGTTATTACCAGAAACATGAAATTGTAAAAGATGAACATTGACTTGAAAAAACTGAAAATAAGTTAAACCCAAATATTTTCTTTTGATTGCACTACCTATGGATAAACGTGAGTGGAGTGAGTCATTCCTGAAAGCAAATACACATTTGTAAATTGGAACAAACTAGAAGATGAATACATTTCCTGAATTCATTCTCAACCAATGTTCTATTTAAGTCTTAGCATATTATATAAATATTTTTGAAGTATGCTGACATGTTTTGGTTGAGCGGTAGTAAATCAAATCCTAATGTATTAATGATCTATTTGCCATTTAATACAGAAACAGAAATGCCTGATTGTTCGGAACGCCTTGCTCAAACGTAGATATTTACAGATATTACATGTCCTTTGTATTAATATATTATTCAGAGAAATAATATTTTCACATTTTTGATGCTGCATCTTTGGAGTATAGGGAAGTACATTTGCTACTGTAAAGTACTTTTCGTACCCATTTTCACAGAAGTTAACTTTTAACCAAAAGCTGCTTTACTTCAATTTGTAGAGAAGTAAACACTTTAGTGATATGTCTGAAAATAAAGACTGTTTACAGCTGTTATTATAGCCTTTGTTCTCAGATTAGTAGTTGCCGGCAAGTTTGTCTTACTCTCTCTCTCTCTTTTTTTTTTTTTTTTCCACAAGTACATATAAATGCTGGTTATTTGTCTAAGTGAACCCCTGCTGTTTTGTAAAGACAAACAATTAATTATTCCTAACCCCAACACTTTATTGTCACTATAAAAATACACAGTACTTTTCTACTTCCATTCCTTATATTTAAGCCGGGTTTTCACGAACTCTTTTTAACACTGAAAAGAGCCAATGTGCCAACTGAAAATTCTATTATAGCAACTTTCCATATTCTGCTTCATCTTGACATGGTGTCACATTTATACACGATAGACATCTCCATTAAATGGGTCCTTTTCTTCATCAAGTTGACAAGGAAAGACTATCATAACTGCTTAAAGTGTCTCCTTTAAATATTCAATAATATCAAGAAAGACAAAAATAGGTTCTGTATATTATAATTTTCCTCTTCAGTTAGATAATTCAGTGGAGTGGTGAATAAATCTTCACTCCTGGGAAAGCAGAAGGTGTGATGGTATTTAGCCATGTTTGTGTCCCACTATGTTTATACATTTATTGAACTTTCTTGTGACACCACTTCTTTAGTATAGCAGCCTCTCTTTGGTCACACAACAGAATTGAACAGAAAGGTGTATAGGCAAATGACATTTTACCATATGACCATGGAAAGTGCATTTAGTGCAAAATTTAGACTTTAAAAATTTCCCATGCAAAAGACAGAAATAACTGGAACAGCACAGATGTGCTTATACAATTATCACAGAATACAGAAATATCTAAGTTTAACTGTCTATTAACAAAATTATAGAAACTACCCTGAGTCAGTGTTTCATGTAAAACCCAGGATGTCTCCATATGCTTTGGGCCTTAATATTTCCAGTTGGGTAATACAAATCGAGAAATGTTGAATCCAGAAACAACCAAAAATTTATTAAACAACAATTTAACATAGGAGAAAAAAAAAACAATGCATGACATCTATTGCACGTAAAAAATAAAAATTTTTAATCCGTGGGAACTATCGTATGTAGACTTATCTACATATTAACTGTATATCAGAATATCTTATATTTAATAATCTTAAATAAAAATCTATGCATCCTATATTCTATACATTTTTCATAAGGCATTTCTAGTTCTTAAATAAATGCTGGAAAAGTCACTGCAATCACATGTTACCAAGGATATGTGGATTGTAGCACAAGTGGAAGAGAGAGGCTATAAAAGTACCAGCCCCTCTCCCCACCTGTCTTACACATACAGGTGCTGACTATGTGTATGTGAAGTTGCATCAGAAATATCAGGAAATGTGAAAGCACATTAGAGATATTCAAAAGAAACAAATCTTTGGATGTAGTAAACCAAGCCCCAAAATATTACCTTGTACCTGAGTTGCTAATTCTGCGTTCTATAGTTTTCTTTCTTCTTTAAGATAACATAGTGAAAGGAAAGAGAGCAGTGTTTATTATAATAGAAGAAAAAATGGAAGAAAAACCATCTCAACCTTTTGGAACAAAAAATCTAAATAATACCTCAGTTCTCATCTGCTAGGGGAACAGCAAAAAATTAATTTCAGTTCCTACTCAGTAAAGGGGCTTTATATGTAGTACACAGAAATAGAAGGTTGCTGTCAGAAAAGAAGTGCCATATATGTCAAAGCAAGTGGGAGAGAGAACACTGAATGGCTCCAATAAAGGAACTGACTTGAATACAATGCGTCTTTTATTAATGATAGCAGAAGTGGAAAATAATCGGGAAATAATCGGGTGTATATGTGTGTTTCTAACAATAAAACTATTTTAAAGACAAAGATCACTCAGGAGAAAGAGCTTAGAGGTCATATCATCAAAGATTACTGACCTGGATGTATCAAGGAAAGGTCATGAGAAACAGCCAAAAAAATACAAGTAAACCATATATTTTAAAAGATAAACGTAAAACTGCAACCAAACCAAATACAGTATGTCAAGTTGGAATGGATCCCGGATTGAGAGGAGGGGCAATTCTTGGAAAAATTGAAATATGTTAATTTTCATTATTACATTAATAATAATAATGCATTACATTAATAATATATACATTAACAATAAAATACTTATTTATTAAAATGATTAGCAGTATACACACAAATTAAAATACATTATTACATGAGAAAAGATTGAATTATAATTTAGATAGTATATTTTAGGGGTTATGTTTACATTGTAGTTATGTGAGAGGATGTTGTATTTCTTAGATATGAACTGAAGCATTTAGAATCGAAGACTCTTGATGCCCACAATTTACTTTCTATTGATATATGTCAATAGACATGCACACACGTGCACACAGACAATACTCAGTTTACACATATCATAGTAATTGAATGCATGCAGATCAGAATGGAATCCATGCTTTTCAAGCTTCAGTGATAATTGAAACCACATTCCGGTTACCACGTGACTGTGCAAAGTGAGGGCTGCCTTTACATCAAAAGTAGCAAAGTATTAGTAAAATATTAATAATAGTTAGTCCGGTTGGTCAGAATACAAGTGCTTAATTTATTATTTTTCTTTTTTTTTCTATTTCTTAATAAGTAAAGATATACAATTAATTACTTTTACTTATCTATATTCAGATAAAATCTGAAAAAGCATCTCTACGATAGGAGCCCTTTTCCCACCCCCTACCCCCCTATATACCCTCTTACGTGGGAGAATAAAAAGTTAGATATCAGGGAGAGTATAATTATAATTGCAAAGTTAGTGGACGTATACCTAAAACTTCATGAAATTGCTATTACGATAATCTGCATTGGTGGATCTTGATAATTTGACATAATTAGAATTACATTTAAATTAAACTTGTTAGAAAAGTACTGGCTCAGTGAGGTATTTCCACGTAAATAGTTGTTTATAAGTTAGTTCGTAAGGTGTCACTATCAGTTAGAGCTGTGCTTTTATGATCATTCAAACCATGGAATTGAATATAAACATTTAGAAATTGAATAGATAATATTGTCCATGAAATTCTTATCCTATATATCTTTCTACTTAAAATACATTATCCTCACCCTCTTTTTTTCATTTCATTCATTCATTCATTTCATTCATATACATAAACACATACATATATCTGTGTATGATAGAATATTGGTACTGAAGTTAAAAAATAGCTAGAACTGTAGATTTGGCATAATTTCTAAAGATAATGAAAACTGTAGAATGTGTGAGGTGGTCATAAGTGATTTTATATTACTGAATATGTCAGATTTGAGAGGAGAGTTAATATGCCAGAGAATATAAAATGCTAGCATAGAGAATATGTTAGTCATATGCTAGAGAACATTAGCATGTAAAATTGTTACATCTCAGGTTCATCCAATTAAGTATGGAAATACCCAGCAAAATTAGGAAGAGAGGAGCAAAACTGTGAAATTGAATCACAGAATGTTCATGTTACAGGTTAGGTTCTCTGGGGTATAGATTCTGAGATGGAGTTTAGCGTGCAGGATAAATATTCAGGATTGCCCTTGAGATCCAAATCATTAGAAGAGAAGGGGAGGGAGGGGCTTGGAGAGAGAAAACATTGAGTTGTCAGGCAGGTCCAGTAATCATGGGCAAAACCATCATGAGCTACAAAAGTCGGCCTTTTTGGAGCTGACCTCAAGGTCAGGTACAGAAAGCACAAATTCCTTAAGTGAGTTATTGGGAATGAAGGTAGGTGAGGCCACTCTTACTTCAGCTCCTTTCCCAGAACCATGGTAGAAGATGTCCATATACCAAATTTATCTCTATATAACCAGTTGGTCTGATCAAAAAATGCCACAGTGGGGATTAAACATTGTTTTTTGTTGTTGGCAGTTTGGATATTTTACATCGGCAAGAGCTACTTGAGTCTTGGTGAGTGGAAGCCCATCTTTCTGGGCCCATGAAGAGTCTCTATTTCTGACAGCACTAAGATGGTGAGTGAGAGAGGCTGGCTGATGTCAACTGGTTGACTCATTTTATCCATTTGTTGTTTACTGCCTTGTGGTGGTAGAGGCTCTCCGGTCAGCATTGACATGTGATAGGAAAATCTTCACACTTTGTGCCCACTCTCATACATAGTACTCTTTCCTCTAACCCAGAATTTCCTGCTCATTATCTTCTTTTTTTTTTTTTTCCTTCTGTTTGCTAGTGTTTGTTATTAAGTATGAATTTTAACTTTGCACCGTGTCTCTTTCCATACAGAGTATCTGACAAGGTCTCTGCTCATTTAGGGAAATTGCTCTCGTCACTGTCTATCAAGGTCACCACTGAATGAATCTGTAGAAAATTTCCATCCATTGTTGGCTCGCATCCATACACATAGTTTCCTCTTTTTCTTCCGCCATCAGGTAGTCATTACAGTCCTTGCATACTACCATAATTGTGAGTGAGGGAGGACAGCTGGTGCAGTGATGGTGGACAATACGACAGCCAGCTCATGCAGCTTGTTTTTGTTCTCTGGTTCTGCACGCGCTTGAAGGACGAATTCTGCCTTCTAATGATGGATCATTGCTTGGGTCACCTGTACTTATGACTTGATGGATCTGATATGTCAGTTCATATTAGGCAGTTGTAGACACATGGCCATTTGGGGCCCATGGTTAGGTGATCTAGCTCTGTTATACCCCACTAGAACTCTAGAAATTGTATTTAGAGCCATATGATTTTCTGCTGCAGGTGGCATGGCCACACTCCAGAACGCCAGGGGCCTGTGCTATGATTTTACCGTTAGGGCTTGCCATAATTTGTATAAAGCATGTCTTTCAATTGCTGATACCTTTGATACCAAAGGGCCTATTAGTCATGAGACCTAAGAGACAGAATGGCTATAACCACTGTCTGGATATGATTCAGAGCCCTTCTCTGTTCTGAGTTACACTGAAAATTGGCAGCATTCCACATCACCTGGTATATTTTTCATATCTGTAATTCTAGATTGAAATATGCCATATCTACTTTCTTGGACCAGGACCGGTGCAACTCTCCCAGGTTCAACTCCCCAGAAATCAGGCTCAATTGAGATGAAGTCTGGTGTGCTCTATATCTTTTAAGGAATGCCTTTCCTTGGAATCAAAACATGTGGAAGAGAGAAGGAAGAGGACGGTTGATCAGAGGGAGAAATTTCACTGCAATGCAGGTGCAATGACCACGTTGCCAAACCCATAGGGAAGCATAGAACTAGTATGGTCTTTTAGAATGCTCCCAATTTGAGTTGAAATTGTCATGAATTGATCAGTGACTGAGCGTACAATACCCTAGGAAGGAGCATGATCTTGAAAGAGGAGACACTCTTCAGCTGAGACAATCCCTAGAGAGAAATAGAAGGCTCGGTGCCATCAGCACTCCTAGTAGTTACAGCAACAAATATTCCATTTGAAGAAGTGGCACATGCAAAATCTAGTACAGATGAATGATAGGCTAAATATTTAGCCTTTGTAAACTTAAAGTAGAAATGGGAAAAAATGGAGATATTGCATCATTAAAATGGTGCATGATTTTAAAGGTAATTTAAAGAAATCTTTGTAGGCATAACCCTGATGGTGTAATAGATAAATATTAACATCATCTTTATTTTCTGATATAGAGAGAAGGAGCAGAAACTCTGAAGTGAAAGTTCATCTTTGCCACTTCCACTTTTTTTGAAATTTAGTCTTAAGCAAATCACTTGATCTTGTTTGAGGACCATTTCTTTTTCTGTAAAAAGTAAAGAGATATTTCTTAATAGCTTTTTTTTTTTTTAATATACTGCATGCCTCTGAAAGTATTTACCATAGAATCTATGATTCTATTAACTGTTTAATACCCTAAAAGCAAATTGCCAATATTTTTGACTCAGTATGTTAAAGAATATTTTAATAGGAAAATTTTATAATGTAAAAACTCCATTACATATAGTTTTCTTACTTTCAAAAATATATACTATAATTATACAAATTCAGGCATTTATATACAAAAAGCATACCCATACAAAGACACGAAGATAAGATGATAATATTAGCCTGTCCAAACACTAGTGGAAATTTTGGAATAGTTTCTTCGTATGCAAAATATATATTGGAAAATAAATACTTTCTTATGTATTTCAAGTGTTACTTCTCCTATATTCCTAATTCATTTTGCATTTATTCTAGATAAATTTATTTTGATTACTTGTCTTAATTGCTATTTTCTGCTAGACTTTATGATAGATTTCATGGTAGAGATCTTTCTAGTTTGTATTGTATCACCAGTATTTTGGGCCTGATGCATAATAATTAAATTAATTAATATTGAATGAGTAGATGAAATAATAAATAAATGAATAAGTACAATAATTTATTAAAATTAATCATTTAAATGTCATGAAATACAAAAAGAAGCAATCCCAGCAATTAAAGGGATATAGATAACAGGGCTCCAGAAAGAAATGCAAATGATAAGTCATTGTTTGATTAATGCCTACTTTCCCCACCACACCATAAGATCAATAGGGCCAAGAAAGAATACAATTTTATACAACGTCTGTGTTTGACAGTTGATTGGTACTTGATAAATGTTTCTTGAAGGAAAAATGAATGAATAAATTAAGAAACTGAGTCAGGAGCTAAGACCAACATGTAAGAATGCTAACAGAACTTGAGAAGTTAACTGCAATAACTAGTTATCACCAGAGGAGGGAAGCAAAGGGAAACTGAGGAGCTGGTTTGGTTGAACAAAAGTTACCCCTCAGAAAGCCTTCAGAAAAGGACAGTTATTCCAGCACAGGTTCAGGTCAACAATTAGAAGAGGGGTTTATGTACAGGGACTGTGAAGGAGTCACAGAGGAAGTTACTCCCAAAGCCACGTCAAGCCTTTAGTCAAGACCAAAAGACACTGCAGAAAGCTGGAAGACAAATGCTAAAATATGATACACTGAAAAAAAGAGCCAAACATCAGGCAACAAGAAAAAGGAATAACAAAGCTTCAGACGTGTAGTCAGGTGGACAATCTCTTTTGACAGTTCTTGGGTTGTTCTGTGCGTCCTTAAACCTCTTGATCTGGTCTTGGGACTAAAATCTCTGCTTCTTAAAATGACAGAAGTCTAGACTTATTTAGGGGTTTAATAGCTAACAATAGAGAATATATCATTTGATTTTTTTAAGTTGTTAAATATTCAAGTAATGAGAGTTAATCAACACTCATTGATTATAGATTCAAAAAATTATACAAAAGAGAAAAGTTGATGAATGTCAGGCATCAGAAACCAGTGATCAAGCTTTAGGCCAGAAATCTGGGGGAAAAATGGGTAATTTCTGATAATAATTCTTATCTCTTATTGTTGTTCTCTAATGAATAAATAGAGTCTTGTATCTTCTCTTGGTGTAGGGACATCTGTGAGCATAGGAAATGGGTTTATAGAAGATCTATTTCAGTACAGACTTTCCCCAAAACCTTGGCTGTGCTTCTCAATTTAAATAGATGCTATTCTGACTTAATTTCCTGATTTTTACTTCCGTTCTCTTTATTTTTAGAACCCTGATGTAAACTTCAAAATGTAAATTAACCTTAGTATGCATTTAGTGTACGACTAGGTATATGTATGGATTGGAAGAATGATGCCGATTTATGAGACTGGCTTCTCACACCAAAGACTAGATTTCAATGCAAGGTTATAGCCAAAACTGTTCTTGATATTGCATCCCCTTTCCTGATTATTGGATACCAAAATAAATACAGATTAAACCTGGATTTCATCACGTCGCTGTGGTTTCTGATTTAAACTTTGTTAAATTCAAAATTCTTGACTTAGAAACCCAACTCTGTTAATGATTAATCTGACTCTGGGTACATCACATAGCGTTTTTTTGCCAAAGTTACATTATCTTGAATTTCAATATTTAGATTAGGTCCCACTCAGGAAGCCATTAATCTCCATAGTATTACTTATAACATGAAAAGTATGTTCCTATGTCCACATTCGGAAAACAAGCAAGCAAGCATTCTTGTACAGATGAATGCACACATACACACCTCAAAGGCTTAAAACCCGTTTGAATTTTGAAGAATGAAACATAAAATTAAAACATAACTTAGTTCAATCTATTTCAGAGATGAAGATCGATTTAGAACATAGTACAGATTTGTACTCACTTAAATCATTAATGTATAACCTAGAAATGTATTAAGAGAGGCACCTGAGTGGCTAGTTGGTTAAGAGTCCAACTTCAGCCGAAGTCATGATCTCACCGTCTTTGAGCTCCAGCCCTGCTTCGGGCTCTGTGCTGACGGCTCGGCGCCTGCAGCCTGCTTCAGATTCTGTGTCTCCCTCTCTCTCTGCCCCTCTGACACTCGTTCTCTGTCTCTTTCTTTCTCAAAAAATAAATAAACATTAATAAATTTTAAAAGAAAAGAGTTATGATGGGACTGATATCATAAAAAGAGTGGAAAATCCTCGCTTTTGGTTTTCAAATCAGAAACTCATAGAAACAGATCGACTTAACCAAATAAACCAGCTTGATGTAGGTAGTAGCTCTACAAGCGTACATCAGTGAGGGTTTCCTAAATCTGCAGCAACAAATTAATATGTCAGCAAGAACGGTTCTAGTGAGTGTGTTGGTGGACAGTCGGCAGGGGTGCGGCACACAGCTGCAACAGCATACAATTCTGTTTGTCTAGACTCAGATAGCCCATAATTTCCCCTCTTTCTCTGTACAAGTTTGAATAGGTTAATGACATCACCGTGACATAAATAATAGCTGGGAAACTTAAAGTAACATTTTCTAATCTTCTATACTTAGATTTTTTTGTTCGAAGAATCATTCTTTGCTTCAAGATATTACTTCTAATAGCCTGTCTTCTAACTTTTCTAGCTGTCCTTTTCTACTGCAGTTTGATGTTTTCCTGCAGTTGCAGGACATGGATGCACTTACTTATATCCAAAGAAAACATTCTTTGTTCCTAATTTCTCACCTACATATAATTTGTCTTGCACCCATCTTAACCTTATTGTTTGGTAAGTCTATCAACTAATGCTTGAAAGTCTAAGTGCTTGATCTCTTACTTGACTTTTATATTTAAAATAAGTTCTGGTCTCTCCTAATCGAATTTATTAATGTTTAATAAATAAATAATGTCATCACTGTCATTTTCATGTTAACGTGTCATTTTCATCATTCGTTATCACATCCTTCCAGATGTCGATCGTTAATGTCTTTAAACCTTTTCTCCTTTGTAGATTAATCAAGTTCTTAGGTGAATTTTCGCAATCCAAATCAAGAGGAGATTTAGTTGAGAAAGAAATTAGACATCCCAGGGATTGTGAAATAAATTCATATCTCCTTTTCGTATGTGCATTTGCTATAAAATGTTATTTCCTCACTTCCTCCGTTCTAGGTTATACTTGTCGATTCAATTTAGGAAGACTGTAGTTCTTTAAGTCAATATAACATTAGTTTAGATTAGTGAATCTCTCTGGAAACAAGATATCCATGTCGGACACCAAAACCAAGGTACTTCACAAGTAGGAACATTTTGTTTTGGGTCAAGAGATCTCAAGAATGTTTCTCTTTCTTTTACACATGAATTTATATAACTAATCTCACAATAGGGTCTAGATTATTGTAGGCACTAAACCATTGTTACTTGAGCTATTTCTTCCATATAATAATATTGAATGTAATAGATCAGGCTTTTTGCTATCCTTGTAACACTATACAATGAATCAATATATTTTTAGGTGAGAAATGC